>OY776123.1:39698045-42098045 GCA_963675135.1 Galeopsis tetrahit | reverse complement strand
AACATTCCTAAAAAATTAATCAACTGCATATTCATATTTTATTTTATTTTTTAATCACGGTAATTAATCAACTACATTCATACTTTTTTTTAAGCGCATATTCATACGGTTAATAATATTTTTGTATTTTTTTAATAAAATATTTATTAGCAAATATTAATAAATGATTTTTTTTGCATATCATTTAAACATACCAGTTATTTACAATTTGTATGTCTCGTAATTTTATAATTGTATGAAAATTGCAGATTATAATTGCATATAACAACACAAAAATTGCATAACACTAAGTAATTGCATAACACTTAATATTAATTATAGAAGAAATCGGCGGCATAGAATTATATATTATTTCTATATTTAACAATTTCTGATCTCCAATTTAAATATGAATAATAAAAAATTGTGTACAAAATTAAAATCACATAGTTATAATATATATACATGTGCAAAAATTATTGCATATTCTAAGTGACATATGCAAAAATTGTTGCATATTCTCAGTGACGTATGCAAAAATATATTTCATATAACTTAAAAATACTTTATAATATGCAATTGAATAATATATCTATAATGAAGTGTTCTAAAATTTTAATTTTATTTAAAAAGATATTCAAAATATGCATTATACATACAAATATATGCAATAAATTGAATTTACATATGCAACGAAAATTGAATGCTGCGTTAATCTATCAGCAACGGGTTAATCTTCACGTACAGCAACTACACAGCATCATAGTAAAAAATCTTCACAATAATCTGCACAATCTTCACATCATCAACTGCACAATCTAATCAGAAACAAATTTTTAGGCCACAATTTCTACTACGAATGACACTAGGTTATTCAACAACAATGTCATGGATCCACGTCCACAAGGTTTAGTGTAAGGCCATTTCGAATAAAAAATTGTGAAATACATCAAACACAATAAGTATTCCTAAACTTAGAAAAAATTCTTAAGGAAGAGAGATAAATATTCTGAAGTTTAAATTAGGTACCTCAGTTTTGAGGTTATCATTTTCCTTGAGAATGGAGTCGTAGTTGGAGAGGAGGGCATAAGTGGATTTAAGCACATCATAGTCCCTCTCAAGATGCTTGGTCTTCCACCGTGCACGGCGGTTCTGGAACCAAACCGCGACCTGTCTCGGCTGCAGGTTCAGCTTCTTAGCCAGCTATGTCTTGCGGTCCGGCTCCAGCTTGTTATCTGCCTCAAAGCTCTTCTCCAGCAAGTGCACCTATTTCACACAATTACATATACTTAGGCAGTTAGGCCTAGTTTGGTTTGCTTGATTAGGTTGGATTAGACTTGACTAACTTTTTATTCCCAATGAATCAAATGTTTGGTTTGATTGATTATGGCCCAGGATTAATGCAAGGCCCGACAATTTTATACTATTTATCATGCATATGTGGGATTATTAATCATAGGGGAGGGGTGAGTTAATTTATCCAACATTATCCTATCCATCAATCCAAACTAACCTTATAGTATTAATTAAACCTCTAATTATAATCCCCCAATCAAAAAAATAAGTACAGATTGTTTAGGAGGATTTGATAATTAGATAGCAAATTATTTGATCACAAACAGGACACTAATAAACAAATTAAAGTTCATCGAACACATTCTCACAGAATGAATTCTTCTCCAAACGGTTCTGATTTTGAAGGAATTCGATTTTGTTGTGATTGGATGGAATATGTTGTTTGATCAACAATTTTTTTTCTTGAAGGAATTTTATAAGGACATCGATCATAGTGATTCTTATTAATTTTGAATTAAGTGTAATATACACAAAAAGGAACATGCACGGAGGAGTGGTAGGCGTCGTTCTTCCATCTTCACGAACGACGACGAAGGCTATGGAGGCGGCAGTCAAGGCAACGGAGTTGAAAGTGGACGGTAGCTTCGTCTTCAGATCCGTACAGATCGGTTGCCAACAACGAAGATGGATGCAGCGGCGGTCGGCACAGATGGAAGCCGCCCTCGAACCAGGCTCGTCGGAGATGTGGAAGCCGCCGTCTTCGTCGGAGAGATGGCAGGGGTCGCACGCGGTCGGTGAAGATAGAGGTGATGGCAGTGGCTCCCTTCGTCTGGCTATGGCGGCAGCGGCGGCTAGGGTTTGAGAAATGAAAAATAGAAATTATAGAGGTGAGTGGGAAGGAATTAGTATTTTACATCCGTAAAATTCGTGAAATGGGTAACATTTTGAATTAATTGAGGGGTTTTACAAAGAAAGGGTATAATAGGTGTTTTAAGTACTAATTTGTCTCTAATTGAATTGTTGAAATATTTTAGTTTTAATTGTAGTAGGGAGTTGAATTTTGACTCTTAATGTCAATAAACTCAAGTCTTTATTTTACGATCTCTTTATTTCTATAATTTTGAGTTTTAATTTTTTTTAATTAATTTATAACCGTTTTATTCCTCTACTAGTGTGAGACCCGCGAATTTCGCGGGATTGGAAAAAAATTATATTATTATTTAATAAAATTTTATAAAATTTATTATTTTAAAATATATTTGATGATAATTAATGTATTTGATGGTTAATCATTAATTTCATTTGCACTTAAATTAGCTTTACTCAAAATATGTATTCTAACTTAAAAAAAAATCTTATAATCATTCCATCTCTATATATCTCATTAAAAGAGAATTTTAGTTAAGAGGAATAAAATATTATCTTAATGAAAGATTACTATAAAGAAAGAAATTATTTTATGAGAAAGAAATGATATAATAAAATTGATACGTTTTGAAGAATTAATAAGAAATTGAAACTTTTTATTGATTCTCTTTGTTTTTTAAAAATTGTATTATGAACGGAAGAAAAAAGAAAGAAGTAAATTTCTTCTACAGGAAAAAAAAAATACATAAAATTACATTAATTAATAAGTAGTTATAAGCTGTAAGTTTTTCATTGATTCTCTTCACATCTTTCTTGAACTCACTTCTTTATTGAACTTTTATTCTCATTCTCTTCACATCTTCCTTGAACTCTCTTCTTTATTGAACTCTTATTCACATCCTCTTCCTTTTTGCAATTTGACGTCATGTCTGTTAGGAACGGAGAAGGGAAAAAATTACACTTTGTAACAAAAAGTTAACGGAACACAAAAAATGTTACACTATCTAATAAAATTAGAGAACATATAAACATTAAAAATTACACTATCTAAGAAAATTAGAAAACACGATCCAGCAAGTGAGAAGATGCAATCAAGGAATCGGACGTGGAAAACAATAGATCCATTAAAGAAAAACAATTAAAAAGTAAATTAAACTAAACTAATGCAACGATTTTTTAGAAGAATAGCAGAGAACGGAGAAGAAGTTCTTACTCGCTATATTTAAAGAAATAAAAAATAATGAAGAACGGTTGTTAATGAAAACTGTAAATAAAAAAAATTAAATAGAGGAGACAGAGAAATATGAGAGAGAGAGAGAGAGAGAGAGGAGAGAATCGAAAAAATAATTAAAAAAAATGTAAAAGAAAAAAAAATAGACCGAGAAAAAAACAATTTAACAAAAATGTAAAAGAATGAAAACTGTAAAAGAAAAAGAATTGAGGCAGAGAAAGAGAAATAAGGAAGATCTAGGAAAATAATTTAACAAAAATGTAAAAAAAAACTGTAAATAAAAAAAAAGGACATGTCTGCCTTGAACTCTTATTCCCATTCTCTTCCCATCTATTTTCATCGAACTTGCAAAGAACGGAAAAGAAGAAGGGTTTACCTGCCTTCTTACTCACTATATTTAAAGACATAAAAAATAATGAAGAACGACTGTTGAGAGAGGAATAACCGCTTTATATTTTTTAAAAATTAAAAAATAAATAACTTTTATTAATGAAAACTGTAAATAAAAAAAATTAAATAGAGGAGACAGATAAATATGAGAGAGAGAGCAGAGAACCGAAAAAATAATTAAAAAAAATGTAAAAGAAAAAAAAATAGAACGAGAAAAAAATAATTTAACAAAAATGTAAAAGAATGAAAACTGTAAAATAAAAAGAATCAAGACAGAGAAATAAGGGAGATCTGGGAAAATAATTTAACAAAAATGTAAAAAAAACTGTAAATAAAAAAAAGGGACATGTCTGCTTGAAATCTTATTCCCATTCTCTTCCATCTTCTTTCATCGAACTTTTATGAACTCTTATTCTCATTCTCTTCCATCTTCTTTCATCGAACTTTTATTCTCATTCTCTTCACATCTTCCTTGAACTCTCTTCTTTATTGAACTCTTATTCACATCCTCTTCCTTTTTGCAATTTGACGTCATGTCTGTTACGGAGGAGGGAAAAAATTACACTTTGTAACAAAAAGTTAAAGGAACACAGGCCTTGCTTATTTATACTCGTTCACTTATTTAAGAAAAGCCTTAAATAATTTTTATATGAAATACTCAGCTGATTTGGTATCAGCTGGTTTGAAAGCTTAGTGGCCTCCTTTTGAAGTTGCTTTAAAACACAATATGCAGAGATGATAATAATCTATGGAAATGACTGAAGATAAAGTGCAGAAAAGATAAATAACACCGTAGTTTATAGTGGTTCGGATTGCAGGTCCTGCGTCGACTCTCACGAATCAATCATGATATTATTCCCTTAAATTCTCCAAATTTATAGGGACTTGACCTTTATAGTCCCAAGAGAAGGACTTTGAGATCTGAGCAGTTCCAAACTGCTGTGGTCTGCACAAGTGATTGGTGAGCACTTGCACTCTTACAACGAATCAAAAACTTAACCTTAGGGTGTAGGGTTTGGGGTTTTTGATAGGATCCAACTAATGGTTCAATCAGATATATATGCTTAACCACTATGCCTAAATCAAAGCGTATACAGGAGTAATTTGGATTCAGGTTCTTGTTGGATGAGGAAAACTTAAGAGCTAGGGTTATTCTGTCATGAATGGGATCTTAAGAACTCTTAGGAGGTATAACTTTTGTTTGCTTGCTAATATATAGCTTTGAGAGTTCTTGCGCAGTATTTCCGTGTCTTTTATCTTTCTCTTCATCTTATATTTATAGGCATATATTAGCCTTAACTAGCCGTTGGAGTTGACTAGCCGTTTGCAAATATTTCCTTGTTGAAGATAATTCCTTGATTCCATGATGATTGATCTTGATTGCTTCAATTCTGGAATCTTGTCAATCTTCTATATAAGGTAAGTCTCTTTTGAATTTAGAAGCTGACTAGGAATCTGTCCTTAGGCAAATTCACTTACTAGACGGGCACTCTTCAGATCTGATCTTAGTCTTAGTCGCCTAGTGAAGTCGACTGATCAGGTGTCTTCTATCATCTGTTATCAGGTGAGTAAACCTCATATGATCTTATCAATACCCTTCTGAATTGGACAACTTCCTTTTTGGACAGTATCAGCTAAGCAGGTATACAAGCACATATCTTAGTTGTTATTCAAGGGTCTTCTAGTGTTCTTCTCTTTATCTACTGAGCTTGCGCGTGTAAGAATGGGTTGTGATATCAGCTGAGATATATACAACTGATCTCACATGACTAGACTAAATAGTTAGCTGATCTATACAACCTGAGCAGACCCTATTACATTGGTTTATAAACTCTAAGTGTTTTGGCCATCAAACTATTACTATTACATCAAGGACCTGGGGGTGAATCTATATCCTAAGAATTTTCCCATTTTTGATGAAGCCAAAACCACTTTGATAAAGTTATCTATATAGCACAGATGATAAGCAGTTTATAAACATAAAACATCATACTAAGGCTCTGATGAAGACAATGACGAGTTGTCTTATGGGCCAAAAGAAATAACATTTGTATATATGATTTAGAAATTACAGATTACAAGTTTTAGACCATTCAGCTTTCTTGAGTAGTCTTCATCAGGTCTTCAGATGCGATAGGCAAGGTACAGACGAGTGTGAATTCCTTCCATGTGCTCTATGTTTGTAACATTTTCTTCAGCTATGATCTTGTTGACTTCAGATTTGTCCACTCTTCCAAATTCCAATCTAGGAGGATCCCATACAGGGTCTTCTGGGGGTAGAATTATGTAGCCTACAACTTTAGCTGTCTTCAAGGCTTCTTTCCAGAGTTCTTCATCTTCAATTTCCATGAACTGAGTGAACTGAAGTAGCTCTTCTTCATGAGTCGAAAGGGGGCCAAATCTTCTGACAATATGGTGAGCTAGCTGCCATTTCTTCTTCACAGTATACCATCTAGGCAGCTCATCTTGAAGTAGCAGCAGATCCACATAGGTACTGTTACAGACATCATTTGTCTCCTTGTCTTCTAATGCTTTCTTGATTTTGGCAAGCTTCATTTCGAACTTATTATTAACTTCTTTAGCATCATTTAACTTCTTCTATTTGAGTTCTTGAGCTTCATGCAGTTTTCTTTTCTTCAGTTCTTGAGCCTCTTTCTCTTCTGAGGTAAGTTCTTGTGTGACCTCAGCTGCCTTTCTCTTTCTTGTGATTCTCCCAGATGGAGTAGATTCTTCTGCAGTAGAGACTTGAGCTTGAGTTTTGTCAGCAGTGATGACTTGAGATTTGTCTTGGGCAACTTCCTTTCCTTTTCTGTTCTTGATTTTATCCTTCAAGTCTCCCAAAGTTTCAGTTAAGTCATCTTGTGCTACTACTAGCTCAGCTTGTTGAGCTGTAGACTTCTCCAAGACCTTTATCAAGATATCTTCCCCCTTTTTGGCTTTAGCAAGGGTGGATGCAAAGGGCTTCATAGCATTCAATATTTCAACCTGTAGAGTCTGCTTGAGGGCCATAACATTGACCCTGCTGACATGAGATTGCTGGGTAATACTGTGCTCCAAAACTTGAGCATGAGATGATGAGGTTGTCATCTTTTCAAGCTGATCTGTGAGGAGAGCAAGCTTGTCTGCTGTCCGCTTCAGCTGAGTTGAGAGTATCTCATTCTCTGCTGCTGCTTTCTTGAGTAAAGCCTGAGCTTGCTCAGCCCTAGATTCAACATCATCAAGTCTTGACTTGTAGACACTCTCCATTCTAGAAGTCTCATTGGCATATGCCTCAACAAACAATTTGGACCTTTCAGAAGTTTTCTTAATTTCAGCTGAGAGAAACTCATCTACTTTCTCCAGTAGTTCTTCCCCAAAGGTATCTTCAATATCATTTATTTGGGTGATGAGGAGCTTCCGTTGTTCTTTAGCAGCTCGATCAATGTATTTCGCCAGTTGCAATCCTAAACCTTTCTCAAAGTGTGTTTCTATGGCCTTTTTCACTTACGCACACACATCAGTTCTAATGTCAATTGAAGAGCGTGAGAGAGGTGTAGTACCTGAAGTTGTTATGGATGTCATCTAGAAAGGACTTCGCCTATATTCAACAATTGCAAGGCCCCTTTCCTCAGCAGTCAGATGACTTTCATCAAGTAAGATGTTTGAAAGTTGTACCAGGTACTTGAGTGAGGAACTCTTCTTACTCATCAGGCGAGTTGTGAAGTGTTATTATTCGTTGCGAGGCCTAAAGTAAGTAGGGATCTTCACAACTTCTTTCTCATCTTCTGCTGCTTCTGTCCGATCCAAGCTTTGAAGTCCCTGAGCCACTGAGACCTGGGGTTGTGATGGCTCAGCTGATACCTGTGCAGGTATCTGACTGGTTGGATCGTTCGATGAAACTAACTCATCTCCCAGCACAGTCTCTACTGTTTTCAGCTGGTTCTGAGTTTGTTCCAAGGCTTCTGAGGCTAAAGAGGCCTCTTCAGCTGGAACTGTTGAATCCTCAACAATTGGTTCAGAGGTTGAGATAGATTTGTATCCAAGTATTTTATCAGAAACTCTAGCCAGTGCGTCGTCGGACAATAGTTCAGTGAATGTCTTCACTTGGGCAGTCTCCTTTTGTTCCATTTCCCAATCAAGGAAGTTTGCTAGACCTCTCATTCCTTCCATGACCTCAACAAGATCATCCATATCATCTCTTATGAGTTCGATCCAAGTACATACTCTCAGTACTTGCTCAAATGGAGTCGAACTCTCATCTACCTATGAAAGTGAGGATTTCAGCAAGTTTGCTATTTTCATTCTTATCAGCCTCTCTTTGGTACAGATGGGATAGTTGACCATCTTAAATTTGGTTTGAGACTTGGCTGGTTCTGGTAGTGCAGACTCGTCTGGAATAGATGGGATAGATGGGGTTTCTTTTGGTTCAGGAGATGGGGTTTTATGGAGTGTATCCTCTGCTGTGTGAGTATCAGCAGAGGTTTGGGCAGTAGGGTTCATGGCTGTGATGGGTACAATATCCATAGGTTTGGGTAATTTGGTCTTCTTAGTGAGATTGGATCTGGGTTTCTTTGCCTTCAGATGAGTAGAAAGAGTTGAAGGAGAAATTGAAGTAGAGGGCTTGGAAATTCTTGCCTTTTTCAGTGGAGATGCAATTGGGGTTGCATTTGAGTCTGAAGGTGATATGAGGCTTGATATTATCAGCCTCTTTCTATGAGCTAGAGTCTGGTTGTCATCATCATCATCATCCTTCAGAGGAGTTTTGTCTTTGGTCTTCTCCTTCTACTCCTCAGCTGACTCAGACTTTTCTACCATAATTTCTTCCTCATCTGCTTCTTGGTCAGCTGGTTCTGCCTCTGCTGCATCAGCTAGCTTTCTTTTCTAAGCTTTGTACGTGGCTGCTTCTGCAACAACTTCCTTCTTCAAGTACCATTTTGATGAATGAAACTTCTTAGCTGGTCCCCACACAATGTCTTCAGGGAGAAGTTCAGGTAAAATGATACTCAACTTATTAGCAAAACTAACAGTTGAAGTCACTATCCATTCTTTCCGATGAACATCTAGAGAGACCTTCTTCGCCTCTAGAGCAAGTCTCTCCATGAAGAACCCTTGTCAATCTCCATCAACCTGATCCTAGATTGCAACCACGACTCTTACTTTTAGTGTGGAAACAACATCATGACTGAAAGTGTTTCCTAGAAACATTTTTCCTGCAATATCTAGCAGAGTTTGAAATTTTTCGTCCAGGTCTGGCTTTCGAACACCAACGACATTTTTGGCTTTAATTCTGCCTCCAGTGAATAACTCAATGTATTCCTTTTCCCTATTCATCATATAGGTGGATATATTGATTTTCCCTCTAGGTAATTCAAATAAATAATTAAGTAGCTCCCTTGTGATTTTTACCCTATGTTTACCAACATATCCTTCAACATACGAACCCCTAAAAACAGCTTTTGTGTAGAACTCGAGTACTTCCTATTCATAGACATTAGAGGGTGCTACCCTTAGAAAGTTATGCAATTTCAAGTTTATGCATCGGAGAAGGATTTCTGTGTTACCTTCTGTATGACGTCCTTTGAAATACAGAGCATTCTCTGTAAATATCTTGTGAGTTTTTTACCATTTCGCAACATCGAGAGTTCTAGTGATCTTGGTCTTCTCATCATAGATCTTAATGATTCCCACTTTGTGAGTCGAAAAGTTTGAAGAATATAGGTTCAGTGGGAATATTGGAAAGTTTTGAGAGTGAAGGGTAACAATGGAGTGGGGAGTGTCCTTTATATACTCTCAAAATTTTCGGAATAGGGGGTGGAGATTGCTTTGATTGAACGGCTCAGATTAGGGTTAGAAAAGGGGAGGATACGAGGCGGGACGTTTCTCCTTCAGCCCCTCTAATTCAAACTTTTGGCCCAATCATCTACGTATACCAATATTGATTGGTCCGAGAATTTTGCAATTTTTAATCAATCAATATCTTTACCAAAAATAGCCGTTAAAGACCTAATTTGATAATTTTCAGAAATTCTCCAATCAATTAAGATTTTAACATATGTGTTCAACATACGTTCCTTGCACATAAACTTGCCATACATACATTCTGAATTAAATCTAGAATGAAAACTTATGTTATCAGTTGAGTCTTCTGGTCAGCTGAGTTTCTAGATTAGCTGAGTCTTCTGATCAACTGAGTATCGAAGTCACCTGAGTTTTTAAAGGCAGTTGACAGTTTATTTTAAGTATCTGTTGCGACTTCTTACTTTCACTTCTTCATAGATCTTGCTTTGGTTCCCCCTTGACTATGTCAAGCCTTCTAAGTCACATGAATTCTTCGTTTCAACTAGATGACTTTTTCTTGTCATCAGATGTGTTGTGCATTAGATGAGTTATTTTATCTAGTGTTCTTTTGTTGAGTATATCCCTTATCTTTGCTTCCACCTCTTCCCTAGGAGGAGGGAGAAGTTTGGAAGAAAATTAAAGGGAGTGAGTGTGAGAAAATTGAGAAGAAGGCATCATTCGAGGCTGCTTGAACAAATTTCTTCGGAGAAGAAGCTTTGCTTGCAGTCTCTGCTTTTCACCTTATCTCTTAGCCATCTTCATCTTTTTCTCTTCAATGGATACTTTATGTTGGGTGAGCAAAGTATGCTGGTCTCCTAGACTTCATCTGCTGGGCAGATTTTTTGAGCCTTCACCCATGTCTTCGGTTGAAGTACTCTATCCATTCCCGTTTCTCTAGTAATTTTCTCCATATCTGTATGAAAAATAAGAGTATGTGAGTTTATGTTTTAGGTGTTCACATAAGGAATGGTTTTATAGTGATAGATATGGAAAAAACGACAAATATATATGAGTTGATATGTCTGAATTCCTGAAAAGGATGACTTTTAAGATCAATGGTTAAAGTAATTGAGATTCTGATCTGAGGGTCCAGATTTAAGGTGTATCAGTATTATCCTTTGGACTTCAGACACTATATATTGAGTATATTTGGTTTAAAATCCGTATCCAATGTTGTTTATCTACAAATAGTTTAGTTAGGGTGGTGTATTAATCCAACCTAGTTTTACCAAAAGTAGATATATATATATCTAGATAATTTATTTTGCAAAGAATAAACTGCCTGAATATTTCAATATTGGGAGGGAATTAAACCAAGGAAAATTAAAGCATAAATATAGTTTTATAACTAGATCAGTTGTGTTCTGTGAACAGTTGATATATATCTTTTATCCGACTAAGTCTGTCTTTGTCATCTTCTTCTGCAGCAGCTGAGTTCCCCCTTTAGCTGTGATAGAGTCTCCTACTTGCTTGAGCTGATCAATTTGTGCTTTTAGCTCCTGAAAATCAGAGACAGGATAAAATTTGTTAGCATAGAAGGGTTATGCAAACAACAATTTTGATATATCTTTAATATATATATCTAAGTATACTCATATAAGTAGAGTGTTTTTCACCAAGAATTTTTAAGGTATCATAGATTTCCCCCTTGATTAAGTAGCTCTACAGTTGTTCCCTCAGCTTTATTTGTCTTCATCGGGAAATACTTACCTGATGATGAGAGTGTCTATTCACCTTATCTGATAATCCTTTAGCTTGATCTAGTCTTCTGAATCCATTAAGAGTCTTTATCAGCTGATGATCACTCAACTGATTTCCTTTCTTTAGATGGATGGGTCAAGAAGTCCTAGGCTGTAGCATAGTTTTCTAAACCTTTCTTCAGCAAAGGGCTTAGTCAAGATATCAACTCTTTGGATATCTATATGGTTTTTCTCCACCCTTATGTCCTTCTTTTCCAAGTGATCTATAATGAAATGGTGTCTGATATCTACATGTTTGCACCTTGTATGAAGGACTGGATTTTGAGTAATGGCTATAACACTGCTACTATCACAAAAGATGGGGACTTCTTGTTGGTCCCCGAAAATTCAGACGAGTCGAGTACGATCAGCTGACTTGATGTCTGCTGATGGTGTGGAAAATAAACTAACTCATCAAGATAACTAGTCTGCTGATTTCACTAGGGGCCTAGGACTAGTTAGTCTGTTGATTTGCTATCTATCGAAGTTAAGTGTGTCCATTTAAATATTATACTCGTCTACTGCTTATAACAATTTTGTAAAACAGTTTATGCACGATCAACTGACTTGATGTCAACTGATACATATGGATTTTACTAAAACGGACCGAACTCTTGACTCCAGTGTCAGATTTTTCTCCATAATACCTTTCTGAACTCAGAACGACGAGGCGATCAAGAGTCATTTCTTTGCCATGAATAATGAGTAAATAAGAGCGTATCAGCTGATTTGATATCACCTGATACAAAAACGTTATTTAAAAGACTATGTTGTGCAATATGAAATCATGCATGCTAAAGCAATAAATAACACATTTATTTATAGTAGTTCAGATATACGATCCTACGTCCACTCTCACGATCCCAATCGTGATGTTAATCCCTTTAATCTCCAAATTAACAGGGGCTTGTCCTTTATAGTCCCAAGAGGAGGACTTTGAGCTCTGAGCAGTTCCAAACTGCTACGGTCTCCACAAGTGAGTTGAGAGCACTTGTACTCTTTACAATGATGAACACTCAACTGAACTTCTAGGGTTTTATGGTAGAAGGTGGGTTTCGTGTATATGAACTAGATGAGAATTTCCCTTACAATCTGTTTTAGCCTCATGTTAGGATTGAGAAATTCTCTCTAAGCTATGGATATATTTGAGTGGCTAAACTGGCTTAGATGTTATGAGTTCACTCACTGGGGATGAGGTGATGCGTGTTGAATCTTTATGAACGATCTTCTTGAGCTCTTCTTATTTCTGGACTTTAAGAGCTTTGCTCGACCTCTGCATCTCACCCTTACACACGCCTGTGATGTATGAACTGAACTCATATATATATATTGTGTTGATGTTTGAATGTTACCGTTGTGATAACAATCAAATCAACACCAATTCAGGAAATTAACAATCTCTTTATTTGATATGATTGAATATTACCATTGTATGTAATTTCAATCATATCTTTGACTTTCCTTTTTTGTGCACGATATCTTGTCAATATCCTTGATTTTATGCTTTGGTTGATCTTTCCTTATACGGATACAAATGATCTTCACCTCAGCTGATTGCCTCAGCTGATTTTGGGTTCAGCTCATCTGGACTCGATACTTGTGCATCAGATTACTTTCCTCAACTGTATGAACCTCGACTGTCTAGTAATGAAGTCTTAGTCCTCAGTTGATCGTACTCTTCTGATCTGGTACTATTCTTGATCTTATACTGATCTGATTTGGTACTGTTCTGATCTAGTACTCTTCGGGTCTGGTACTGATCTGATCTGGTACTCAGTTGATGTTACCTTAGCTGATCATACTCAGCTTGTTTTCCTCTGCTGTTCTACTCAGCTTGTGTAAGATGACTTCTACTCAACTTGTGTATAAGATGACTTCTACTCGGCTGATGTATACTCATCTTACTCTTACTCTTACTTCTGGTCTTGGTCTTTTCTTCTCTTCTTGAGCATTGGCATGTCTTCTCTTCTGACCAGATTCCTATATATTACAAGATATATAGTAAAGTTGTATATACAATACAACTTATCCTATTACAAGTATATTTGGTTTATCAATACAAACATAAGGATATAGAATATCCAAACACTTCTTTTGCTACAACATTATAATCCTTTAATTGTTGCACTAACCATAGTAGGTTACTACAACAACTCCCAGCTGCCATATATTCAGCTTCAGTTGTGGAAGTTGCAACAGATGCCTGCTTCTTGGAGAACCATGATATCAATTTGTTTCCTATAAATTGGCATGTACCTGATGTGGATTTCCTATCTATTCTGCATCCACCATAATCAGAATCTAAATATCCACTTAGTTCTATATTGTCCTCAGCAGGGTACCAAAGTCCTAGGTTGACAGTTCCTTTTAGGTACTTTAGAATCTTCCTTGCTACTTCCAGATGACTTTGTTTTGTATTGGCTTGGAACCTAGCACACACACCTACATCAAAGGTTATGTCAGGTCTGCTGGCTGTGAGGTATAGTAGAGACCCAATGAGTGCTCTATATTCTGACTGATTAACTGCTTTTCCAGTCTCATCTGGTTCCATCTTGAAGGATGTCATCATTGGAATCCTTGCAGTCTTACTCTGTTGTGCATTAAATCTTTATAGTAAACTTTTAGTGCACTTTGATTGATTTATGAAGATCCCTGCTGGACTTTGCTTTACTTGAAGTCCTAAGAAGTAGTTCATTTCACCCATCATACTCATCTCAAACTTGCCTTGCATTAGTTTAGAGAACTTATTGCACATGTCTTTATTGGGTGATCCAAATATGATGTCATCTACATAGATATGCACCATTAAAATGTCATCTCCTTCTTGGATTCTGAATAGGGTCCTATCCACTCTGCCTTTAGTGTACCCATTTTCAAGAAGGAACTGGGATAATGTATCATACTAAACCCTTGGAGCTTGTTTTAGTCCATATAGTGCTTTCTTCAGTCGATATACTTGATCTCCTTTTTCAAAGTCTGGGGGCTGTTCAACATATACTTCTTCCATAAGTATGCCATTTAGGAATGCACTCTTGACATCCATCTGATACACTTTAAATCCCATATAAGATGCATAAGCTAGAAATAGCCTAATGGCTTCAAGTCTGTCAACTAGAGCAAAGGTTTCATCATAATCAATCCCTTCTGATTGTGAATAGCCCTTAGCTACCAGCCTAGCCTTGTTTCTAGTTATTACATCATTTTCATCCTTCTTGTTTTGGAAAACCCACTTTGTATTGGATAGGAAGGCACACCAGCAGAACATGGAAGTTTGAGGGTTTTGGGTTAATTGTCTTCTGGTTTTAACACCTGAGTCTACTCCACTTAAAATCAGATCAGATGGATGGTTGGATTTCCATGTTTTCCTCACAGGTGCATTAACACCAGATGAGTTATGGTCCTCATATGTTCTGGTGTTAATAGAAGCTTTTGGGCTGGTTTGACCTTCATCTTGGCTATCTTGGGTATCAAATAGGTCATTCCCCCTTGCATTTGGAATTGGTGCATCTTGTCTTGTGGTTGGTTGTTCAGCTTGAGTTTGTGATCTAGTGACAGGTCTATGACTTTTCTCTTCTTCTGGATCTTCAGAAAAGGCTTCATCTACTTCGATAAACTCTTCTACTGATTTTTCCTTTGATTTGATCACTAGTTTTCTCATCTTGTCTGCAGCTGAATCTGTGTTATCTGTACTCTTCACACAAGTTTCATCAAATACAACATGAGGTGTTTCCTCCACAATAAGGGTTCGTTTATTGAATACTCGGAATGCTTTGCTAGTTGAGGAGTATCCTAAGAATATCCCCTCATATGCTTTAGCATCAAAAGCATTCAACTTACTTTCCCCATTATTGTGAATGAAACACTTGCAACCAAATATATGAAAGTAGGATACTCTAGGTTTCCTACCTTTCCAAAGTTCATAGGGTGTTTTCTCATGTATCTTATGAATACCTGACCTGTTTTGAGTATGACATACTGTATTGATGGCTTCTGCCCATAACTTCTTGGGAGTTGAGAACTCAGCTAGTAGAGTCCTTGCAGCTTCTTTAAGTGTTTTTTACTCTTCTTTCAGCGACACCATTTTATTGAGGTGTTCTAGCTGCACTAGTTTCATGCTGAATGCCATTAGAAGTACAATAAGCAATTATTTGAGAATTTATATATTCAGTGCCCTTGTCACTTCTGATTTTGACAATGGGTTCTCCCTTTTCTATTTGGATCTTTTTTAGCAATTCAGGGAGCTTCTGTTGAGTTTCACTCTTCTTGTATAGAAAGATGACCCAAGTATATTTGGAGAAGTCATCTACTACTACCAGGGTGTATTTCCTCCCTGTCATTGTCATTGGAGTGATTGGTCCAAACAGATCCATGTGAAGCAACTCTAGAACTTTGCTGGTTGATGCAGTCTTCTTGGTCTTTAAGGAGACCTTTGTTTGCTTCCCTTGTTGACATGCATCACATACCTGATCTATACTGTAGAGTTCATTAGGCAGACCATCAACTAGAGATTCCCTTGTTAGCTTGTTCAAAGTCTTAAAGTTCAGATAACTAAGACGTTTGTGCCATAGCCAGCTGATATCCTTAGGACTTTTCACAAGCAGACATGTATCTTTAGGACAACTGTTCCAATTTTTAAGATACATGCTCCCTTTCCTGGAGCCTATTAGGAGGGTTTGTTTAGTTCGTTTGTCACTAATCTGACATTTATCTTTAGAGAATTTTACTGAGTATCCTGTATCACAAAATTGGGACATTGAAAGTAAATTGAACTTCAAACCTTCAACATACGATACATCATGTACCTCAATGTGACCATTCTTTAAGGTGCTATATCCTTTTGTGTTACCGTGCACGTTATCACCGAAAAGAACTCTTGGACCTTCCTGTTCTGTATAATTGATCAACAGAGCTTTGGTTCCAGTCATATGCTTGGAGCATCCACTATCTATGTACCAAGTTTCTCCCACTGATCCGCCTTTTCGATATAGGTCCTTTCTTTCTGCAAAAATAATTAGATCTTAGGTACCCATTTTATTTTGGGTCCTTGGGTGTTAGTAGTACACTTGGGAACCCACATGTACATTGCTCTTTTGAACAATCTTGAGCATTTGAGTTTTCTCCCATGGGCATCACAGTACCAAACTGTTGGGAATAAAATGAGAATTTTGATTAAGATACCTAAACCCCTTAATAAATGCCAAATAGATAAGTCAAATATAAATGAACATGTTTCAGGAATGTTGGAACATGTAGTTAAGGCTAGTTGAGAAGCTGGAATGTTAGGCAGCTGTTAGTACATTTAGATGCATAAGTTGAGGGGGAACACATACTTAGAAGATTACAAGAATCAAGTCCCCTCAAGGCTTAGAATCAAATTGATCTCAAATCTGCTAAAGTACCTAAATGGACAATTGTGCTGATCAAGTCAGCTCAGTAGTAGACAACCTCTCTGAAGATCAATTTAATGGAATGCATCAACAAGACCAAGTCTACTGATGTATATGTCAAAGTTCAGAAGAGTTAACCAGCAGAGATGACTCAGCACACTTGAACTAGAACAGTTCCAAGTAAAGGCCAACTGTGCTGATAAGGTCAAATCTACTGATCTGAAACCATGAATGGTCAAAGAACATCAAGAGATATGCTATGAAAGAGAAAGAGCCAAGTCATCTGAAGGAGCTATGCCAACACTGCTGATAAGCCAAATATGCTTATTCTGATAAGCAGTGTTGTCCAGTTGATAAGGAAAGTTGTCCTTATCATAGGACCAATGATCAGAAGTGATGTCCATGTTTGATCAAGTGAATCTTCAAGTCAGACATTGGGAAGAGTGCTTCAAAGTCAAGACAAAGAGCAAACAACCGTTTACTTCCCAGATTAAGGACATGCCACTTTCAAGAAACTGTCTTCCAGTTGCAAAGTTCAAGGAAGACAAATATAGACTGTTGGGAATAAAATGAGAATTTTGATTAAGATACCAAAACCCCTTAAGACATGCCAATAGATAAGTCAAATATTGAATGAACATGTTTCAGGAATGTTGGAACATGTAGCATAGGCTAGTTGAGAAGCTGGAATGTTAGGCAGCTCTTAGTACATTTAGATGCAAAAGTTGAGGGGGAACATATGCTTAGAAGAATACAAGAATCAAGTCCCCTCAAGGCTCATAATCAATTTGACCTTAAGTCTGCTGAAAGTATTCAATGGACAACTGTGCTAATAAGCAGTGCTGTCTAGTTGATAAGGAAAGTTGTCCTTATCATAGGACCAATCATCAGAAGTGATGTCCATGTTTGATCAAGTAAATCTTGAAGTCAGACATTGGGAAGAGTGCTTCAAAGTCAAGACAAAATGCTCACAACCGTTTATTTCCCAAATGAAGGACATGTCACTTTCAAGAAACTGTCTTCCAGTTGCAAAGTTCAAGGAAGACAAATATAGACTTTTTGAGGCTGTCTCTCCAACGGGCAAATCCTCAAATTATTCTATAAATACATAAGTGTGGAGACCATTTGAAATCATCCAACTAGCATCCAACAATTCTGAAGCTACAAGCTCATAAGTCCCTTCAAGCTTTCAAGAGACATTCTTAGTCTCCAAACACTTAATCTAAGCTGAACTACATTGTATATTCATACAAAGCTTAGAGAGATATCCTATCCTTTTACATTGAGCTCATTGTAAAGGATATCTCAAACTAGTTGGAACCAACATCAACCCTTATACCTTTCCAAAAGAGAGTTAGAAGGTTGTTGTAGTAGAAGTGGTAGGAATTGACTGTTGAAAGAAGAACAATTCAATTCTGAGTTGAGAAAGAGTACTAGGACTCTGATATCCTAGGGATCAAGGCACCAAGGAGTGGTGTGGTTGATCAAATGCACCTTGGCACTCTAAAACAAGTAATTCCAAGAGTGAAGGAATTATCCTGTTATATCAGGGAAAGTGGATGTAGGAGCTTGAGTCTCTGAACCACTATAAACTCTTGTGTTGATTTACTTTCAAAGTACTTTCATTCAAACAACACATTTATACACAACACGCAAACTGATCTTTCAAAGACATATACTTAAGATTGTGCAAAACTGATTTGAACAAGTTCCCTGAAAAACAGACTAAGTGTTAAGAAGATTTCAGTAATTAAAATGAGTTTAAACTAAAGGGCCAACCACTATTCCGCACATATAACTCAATTAGATAGTAATTCAACTAAGTACTCAGTAGTACTTAGTAGTTTGATTATCTTCTAAGAGTTAATCATATCAGAAGAGTTGTCCAGGACAACCTTACTAAAACCAGTTTGGTTAAAGTTTGAAAAGATTTGCATACAAGTGTATCCCCCCCCCATACACTTGTTATATACTCCTTTCAGGACCAACAAGTGGTATCAGAGCAGGGGTTCAAAGACCACTACTTCTGAAAATCCATTTTTGATTTTCAAAGACACATTTTAGTGTGGTCACTGAACTGATCTTTCTGAAATCTTTATCTATTGTCTAACACCTTCTTGTCTGAGAAATGGCTGACAACATCAACAATGTTGCTGTTCCTCATGATGCTGTTCAAGGCTTAAATAACATGGCTCCAGATCCAGTCAACCACATCTCACATCATAAATTGCCAATGTTATCAATTGAGAACTATGCCTTATGGAAGATAAGGATGAGAGCTCATCTAGCCTGCCTTCACAATGAAATGCTGAGAGTCATCACAAGGGGTCCATTTATATTTACCCAAATTAATTCTAGAATCACTCAAGCTCAAAGAGATGATGTAAGGGAGGAGATCCCCAAGGATGAAGATGACCTCACCAATGAAGAAAGAAGGAGGCACAACCTTAACTATCTTGCCATGAATACTCTCTACCAAACAATTCCAGATGCAATAATGGGGAGAGTTTACCACTGCACAACTGCCAAAGAAATTTGGGACACACTTGCTGAGATGTGTGAGGGTACAGACAAAATCAAGGAGAACAAGCTCCAAGTAGCTGTGCAGAAATTTGAACATTTCACAACCCAACCAGAGGAATCCATTGACAAATTTGCTGGGAGATTCACTGATATAATGAATGAAATCAACTCTCTAGGCAAGGTGTACTCCAAGAGAGAAGTTGCACTAATGATTCTAAGAAGTCTCACTCAAAAGTGGGATGTATATTCTGTAATGATGTAGAATACCAAAGATATCTCCACCATGCCCATGCAACAAATCTTCTTAGAACTCAAGGCTTATGAGTTTGACCTCAACAGAAGAAAGCCAGTTGAGGAACCTTCATTACCAACTAAAGGAGTGGCATTCAAAGCCAAAACTGCTGAACCAGAAATGCAGTCCACTCCTAGATCATCAAAGTCAGTCTCTAAGGCTGAAATGAAAGAAGAACTAGCCCTCATGGCTACAAGGTTTGACAAGCTTAACTCAAGGTTTGGTAGATACAAGAAATTCTACCAAGACAACAAGGTCAGGAGAAGGTACAACTCTCCTGAAGCCAAGGCTGAGGACAAAAGGCCTGAAGAAAGAAGATCAGAGGACAAGTACTCTGATAGGAGAAAGCCCAGCAGAGCTGAACCTTCATCATCTAGAAGGAGAGATGAACCAAGGAAGGATGATGATGAAGACCTGTGCTATAACTGCAAAAAGAAAGGGCACTTTCAGTATAACTACCCTGAACTCAGCTCCAAGGAAAGAAAGGAGAGGCAAGCTAAAAGAGACAAGAAGTTCACCAACAGAAAAGCCATGATGGCTGGTGATGAGTCTGACAGTGCTGAAAGCTTCAACTCTTCTGATGATGGACTGTTCTCAAACAGTGATGATGATGATGTATGCAACATGGCCATAGAAGATGATGAGGTATCTTCTACTTCTAGTTCACCATCATTTCTATCACAAAACACTAGTGAGGTCAACCTGAAACTTTCTTTTGGAAAGTTTATGGAAGATTTCACTAAGCTACAAGAATTTCATGACAATTGTGTGAGAGAAAATGAAAGATTGTCAATTGAACTTGCAAAACCTTCTGAGACAGTAGTTGATGTCAAGTCTACTGAGTTGTATGAACAAGTCTTGAGAGAACTTGATGAAGCTTCTCTCAGGATATTTGACCAACAAAAGCAGCTTGATGAACAACTGCTTGTTCAGAAGAGAAAGGACTTTGAATTTAAGATTCTTCAAGCTAAATTTGAAAACCTCTCACATGAGTATGCCATTCTTAAATCAAGTGAAGAAAGGCTGAAAATGAAGATGTCAGTTTTGAACAAATCCTCTAGAGCAATAGAGGAAATTCAGAGCTCCCTAAGACCTATAGCTCAAAAGAGTGGAATAAGTTATAATCTATTTGAATCTTCACCTTGTCTTAGTGTTGCTTCAACAAGTAACACTAAGAGAGTCTTTGTTAAGTCAGTGGCACAACAAGCTGAAAATGAATTAATTCAGCCACTGAACAAAGGAAAGGGCAAAATGAATGAGATGCCCACTCAAGTGCTTCAGGAGACTAGGCCCATACCTAAGAAAAGGGCCAAAGTCCCTGATCACAAGAGAAATGTTGTTCAGCAGAGTAGACCCAGTGGAAGGGCAACTCATCTGAACAATATTCAGAGGAGTTATCCAAGGTATGATCAGCCTAGGCCAACTCTCCTGAGGAAACCTCAACTGAACAGACCTATGGTCAACTCTCCTCAAGGGCACAATAAAATGAGACAACCAAAACCCTTCATGCCAAAGGGTAATGGTCATCAATATGCCCATCCTCAAAGATTCCCTCAACTAGCACTAAGAACTCATAAGTTCAGGAGAAATGACAACTCTCCTGAAACTTACAGAGTCAACACTTTCACACACTCTTTCCCAAAGGCATTTAAGGGAAAAACTGTGTATATTGATGCTAGAGGAAAACAACTTAGCCACCTTGAATCAATCACGGTAATTAGGCAAGTTTGGGTTCCTAAAGGTACAACTAATCTCTTAGGACCCAAAATCCAAAGGGTACCAAAAGCTTGATAATTGCAGGTACCTAAGGGCCACAAGAAGATAAGGAGTATGGGCAAAAAGACAGCATGGTACTTGGACAGTGGATGTTCAAGGCACATGACTGGAAACAAAGATCTCCTCACTGAATTCACTGAAAAAGAAGGCCCAAATGTCACATTTGGAGACAGCTCACAAGCAACTACAAAAGGTTTTGGTACCTTGATAATTGGTAATATCAAGGTATCCAATGTGTCTTATGTGGCTGGTCTCAAATATAATCTCCTAAGCATAAGTCAGTTATGTGATAAAGGATATAATGTTGAGTTTTCAAGTGGAAAATGCTTAATCAAAGATAAGACTCAACAAACCCTACTGACTGGAACTAGGAGAGGTAATGTGTATTTTGCTGACTGGGACAAGTCTACTGATGCTGCATGCTTCATTGCCAAAAGCTCAAATGAACAAAGCTGGTTATGGCATAAAAGGCTAAACCACCTTAACTTTAAATCAATGAACAAGCTTGCTAGAAATGCATTAGTTAAAGGACTGCCTAATGAAGTTTTCATTAAAGAGCATGTTTGCAAACCATGCCAAGAAGGAAAACAGATTAAAGCTTCATTTAAAGGGAAACCAGTTGTTGGGAATAAAATGAGATATGTTTTGATCTAATACCAAAACCCCCTGAGACATGCCTAAGTCAAGATGATTATGTTCTAAGTATGTTAGAACATATAGAATAAGGCTAGATGAGGCAGCTCTTAGTTGTTTAGATGCACAATTTGAGGGGGAACATATGCTTTGAAGACTAACAAGAACAAGTCCCCTCAAGGCTCAAATTCTGGAATAATCACTAAGTCCATTGAAAGGCCAAGTATGCTGATCAGGAGAGTTGTCTAGAAGAGTTGTCTCAGCACAATCAAACAAGAACAAGTGTTCTGAAAGCTTGAGGTCAACCATGCTGAAGAGTTAAAGACAACTATACCCTAAAGATCTTCAAAGAATCATGCTAAGATCACTTCTAAGTGAAGCAAAGGGAAAGAGCCAAGTCATCTGAAAAGAGCAAGCCAACCATGCTGATAAGCAAGTCTGCTGATAGTGATAAGGAGAGTTGTCCATTTGATAAGGAATGTTGTCCTATCATTGGAACAACCTTCAGAAGCCATGTCCAAGTCTTAACAAGAGAATCTTAAAGTCAGACATTGGGAAGAGTGCTGCAGAATGAAGACAAAGTCCATACAGCCGTTTATTTCCCAAATGAGGACATGTCACTATCAAGAATCTGTCTTCTAAGAAGAAGAAGACATTTATGGACATTTGAGGCTGCCTCTCCAACGGGAAAATCCTTCAATTGTCTATAAATACAGAAGTGTGAAGACCATTTGAAAGTATCCAACTAACCTCAACCTTGACAACTATCCTACAAGCAAGAGGGCTTTCAAAGCTTTCAAAGACTATTTTAGTCTTCATACACTTCTTCTAAGCTGAACCCAATTGTATATCCATACAAAGCTTAGAGAGATATCCTAATCCTTGTACACTGATCTTCATTGTAAATGATATCTCATTAGTTGGAACCTTACTTCAATCCTTACCCCTTTCAAGTGAGAAAGTGAGAAGGTTGTTGTAGTAGTAGAAGTGGTAGGAGCTGACTGTTGAGAGAAGAACAGTTCAGTTCTGAGTTGAGAAGAGGGTACTAGGACTCTAGACATCCTAGGGATCAATTCACCAAGGAGTGGTGTTCTTGATCAAGTGCACCTTGGCACTATAAAACAAGTTAATTCCGAGAGTGAAGGAATTATCCTGTTAAATCAGGGAAAGTGGATGTAGGAGCTTGAGTCTCTAAACCACTATAAACTCTTGTGTTGATTTGCTTTCAAGTACTTTCATACATTCAACACTGCACACAAAACTGATCTTTCAAAGAACTTATACTCAAAGACTGTGCAAAAGACATTTGGACAAGTTCCCTGAAACTGGACTGTATTGATTGCCTAAGTGATTTTAGAACTTAAAAGGAGTTTAAACTAAAGGGCCAACCACTAATTCCGCACATATAACTCCCTTAGATAGTTATCCAACTAAGTACTCAATAGTACTTAGTAGTTTGATTATCTTTGAAGAGTTAATCATCTTCAGCAGAGTTGTCCAAGACAACCTTGCTGATCTCTGGTTTGATCAAGTTTGAAAAGAAATTGCAAACAAGTGTATTCCCCCCCCATACACTTGTTATATACTCCTTTCAGGACCAACACCAGTCATCTCTACTGAAAGGGTACTTGAACTTTTACATATGGACTTATTTGGACCAATTACCCCCGCAAGCATAAATGGTAGAAAATACACATTGGTTGTAGTAGATGACTTCTCTAGGTTCACATGGGTAGTATTTCTCCTTAACAAGAAGGAAACACAAGTCAAACTGCCTGAACTAATGAAGAAACTGTCAAATGAAAAGAGCCTTAATATAATCAAGATAAGATCTGATAAAGGCACTTAGTTCATTAACTCTTACATCAATGAGTATTGCATAAAAAATGGAATTGCCCATGAAACTTCAGCAGCTAGAACCCCTCAACAGAATAGGGTAGCTAAAAGAAGAAATAGAACTCTTAAGGAGGCTGCTAGAACTTTAATTGCTGATTCAAACCTACCTAAAAGATTTTGGGCTGAAGCTATAAACACTTCATGCTATACTCAGAATAGATGTTTGATAACAAAGGGTCAAGGCAAAACCCCTTATGAACTCTGGAAAGGAAGACTGCCTAAAGTATCTCATTTCCATATATTTGGTTGTAAGTGTTTCATTCACAACAATGGGAAAGAACAATTGAAAGCTTTTGATAGCAAAGCTGATGAAAGGATATTCCTTGGATATTCTCAAATCAGTAGAGCCTTCAGAGTCTACAATTGTAAATCCCTTCTTGTGGAAGAAACACCGCATGTTGTGTTTGATGAAGCTATTTTTTAGAACAGGGATAAACTCCTGAATGTAGATGACATCATACAAAGAACAACCAGATTAAGCCTAAAAGAGAAAGATAATTTATTCACTGAAGTTGTCCAAGCCAATCCTCATGAATTTACCAGTCTGGATAACACTAATGAAGGCAATCTCCCTGAAGTAAATGATGAACTGAATGATCCAATCCCAGTTCATAATCAGGTAACAACTACCAATGAAGAAGCAGTCCCTGCTGAGGTAGTTAATGGATTAAATATTTAAGGGGGAAACAATAATGTTGAAAATGCCAATATCCCGGACATTGAGGACAACACCCCTGAATATGATCCTGAATTAGATCCAACATTAAATTTTCTTGAATTCTATGAGCCTAGTGACTCAACCTTAGTAGAGGAAAACTCTACTGAAGGGATCAGAAAAAGAAGGACTTGGTTATCTGACCATCCAACTAATCTGATACTTGGTGATCCAAGTGTAGGAGTCAAAACTAGAAGATTTCATGGTGAAAGTGCCTTGTTCTGTTGCTTCTTATCAGAACAGGAACCCCAAGACATTGATGAAGCTCTTCAAGATGCAAACTGGATTACAACAATGCAAGAGGAGCTGAACCAGTTTATAAGAAATGATGTCTGGGAGCTGGTGGATAGACCTTCACATCAAGATGTTATTGGAACCAAATGGGTATTCAAGAACAAGAAGAATGAAAATGATGTGATAGTCAGAAAAAGGCCAGATTGGTGGCCAAAGGTTATTGCCAATATGAAGGCATTGACTATGATGAGACATTTGCACCAGTGGCAAGACTTGAAGCAATAAGACTATTCCTAGCCTATGCTGCCCACAAGAGATTCAAAGTCTATCAAATGGATGTCAAGAGTGCCTTCTTGAATGGAGTGCTGAAAGAAGAAGTCTATGTAGAGCAACCCCCTGGTTTTGAAGTTGGAAACCAAGTTTATAGACTGAAGAAAGCTCATTATGGACTCAAGCAAGCTCCAAGTGCTTGGTATGATACACTGTCATAGTTTCTATTAGATCATGGTTTTGTCAAAGGGACAGTTGTTGGGATATGTATATCTCTAGTTTAGTTTTGATAAACCAAATCAAACATGTACTAGGATAAGTTGTATTGTATAGATAACTTTATTATACATCTTGTAATAGATAGGACTCTGGTAAGAAGAGAAGACATACCAATGCTCAAGAGGAGAAAAGAGAAGTCCAATACCAGAAGTCTCCTGATAAGATGAGTTAAACTCATCTTATAAGATAAGAAGAGTAAGAGTAAGATTAGTATACATAAGATGAGTAGAAGTCATCTTACATCAGCTGAGTAGAAGTCATCTTACACAAGCTGAGTAAAAGACAGCTGAATAAAGACAGCAGCTGAGAAGAGACAACAGCTGAATAAAGACAGCAACTGAGAAGAGACAGCAGCTGAGTAAAGACAGCAGAGTAAATACAGCAGCTGAGTAAAGACAACTGAGTAAAGACAGCAGCTGAGAAGAGACATCAGCTGAGTAAAGACAGCAGCTGAGAAGAGACAGCAGCTGAGTAAAGACAGCAACTGAGTAAAGACAGCAGCTGAGTAAAAGGCAGCTGAGAAGAGACAGCAGCGGAGTAAAGACAACAGCTGAGTAAAAGACAGCAGAAGCCTAAAAGAAAGATCAGATGAGTACCCAATTAAGGGAAGACCAATCATAGTTGAAGTCAAGGATTGACAAGATACGTGCACAAGAAAGGAAAGTCAAAGATATGATTGAAATTACATGACAATGGTAATATTCAATCATATCAAATCAAGAAATTACCAATTCCTGAATTAGTGGAGATTTGATTGCTATCATCCAACGGTAACATTTAAACATCAACACTATATAAAGGAGTTCAGTTCATACATCATTGGGAGGGTGAAGAGGTGTGAGATGCAGAGGTCGAGCAAAGTTCTTAAAGTCCAGATATAAGAAGAGCTCAAGAAGATCGTTCATGAAGATTCAACACGCATCACCTCATCCCCAGTGAGTGAACTCATAACATCTAAGCCAGTTTAGCCACTCTAATATATCCATAGCTTAGAGAGAATTTCCCAATCCTAGCATGAGGCTAAAACATATTGTAAGGGAAATTCTCATGTAGTTCATATACACGAAACCCACCTTCGACCATAAAACCCTAGAAGCCAAGTTCAGTGTGCATCACTGTAAAGAGTGCAAGTGCTCTCAACTCACTTGTGGAGTGCAAGTGCTCTCAACTCACTTGTGGAGACCGTAGTAGTTTGGAACTGCTCAGATCTCAAAGTCCTTCTCTTGGGACTATAAAGGAGAAGCCCCTGTTAATTTTCGGGAAATTAAAGGGATTAACTTCACGTTTGGAACGTGAGAGTGGACGTAGGATCGTATATCCGAACCACTATAAATTACTGTGTTATTTACATTACCTGCACTTTATTTTCAAGTCATTTCATACATATTTGTGCATAAACTGTTTTACAAACTTTATTTAAGAATTAACGAGTATAATCTTTATGGGCACACTACAAAATTCCGCACTTAACTCCGATAGGTAATTAATCAGCTGACTAACTAGTCCTAGGCCCCTAGTGAAATCAGAAGACTAGTTACCTTGAAGAGTTAGTTTATTTTCCACACCATCAACAAACATCAAGTCAGTTGATCTATACTAGACTCGTCTTGTTTTTCGGGGACCAACAACAGTAGACAGAACCTTGTTCAGAATCTTTGAAGGAGATAACATCTTACTTGTCCAAATATATGTTGATGACATCATATTTGGATCCCCAAATGAGAAGCTTTGTGAAAAGTTCTCAAAGCTCATGCAAAGCAAGTTTGAGATGTCAATGATGGGGATGATGAATTTCTTCTTGGGTCTTCAAGTCAAACAATCAAACGAAGGGATATTCATCAATCAAGCTAAGTACACTAGAGAAATGATCAAAAAGTTTGGGTGTGTTACTAGCAAGCCAGTAAGGATTCCTATGAACACTAATTGGAAAATGGATCCTGATGAGAGTGGTGTTTCAACCAACTCTACTGAGTATAGAGGAATTATTGGATCTCTCCTCTATCTCACTGCAGTAGGTGTTTGTGCAAGGTTTCAAGCCAATCCTAAAAAGAGCCATCTAGAGGCTGCTAAGAGGATCTTGAGGTATCTCAAAGGCACTGAGAACATAGACCTTTGGTACCCTGCTGATGACAACATTGAGTTAACTGGCTACTCAGATGCTGATTATGGAGGATGCAGAATTGATAGGAAGTCCACTTCAGGAACATGCCAATTCTTGGTTCTCAAAGAAGAAGAACACTGTGGCTACTTCCACCACTGAAGCTGAATATGTTGCAGCTGGAAGTTGTTGTGCTCAGATCCTTTGGTTGAGACAATAACTAAGAGATTAAATGTCAATTCTACTGAAGTGCCCATCTTCTGTGACAATAACAGTGCAATTGCAATCTCACAAAATCTAGTATTGCACACAAGATGCAAGCATGTGGATATCAAACATCACTTCATTAGAGATCATGTGGAGAAAAAGGATATCAAATTGGTGAAAATCCACACAGATCACCAAAAGGCTGATATTTTGACAAAGCCACTTGCTGAAGCAAGGTTCTTGGAACTTTCAGCAGAATTGGGACTTCTTGATCCAGGAAAGATGGATAAGTAAGCCCAATGGAGTCAAACACTCAAGGGGGAACTAAAAGTGACCTTCAACAGACTTGGGCAAAATCTACTGAACCTCAGAAGAGTTGACCCACAATTGATCAGAAAAGTTGGGTATGACCAACTTCAGCAGAATTGGGTCAGGACACTTGTCCATGATATTTCAGGACACTTGTCCATGTAGGGTCAGATAAGTTGGCTTGGCTATCAAACCAAATCTTGGTCTGATCCCATTCCTCTTAAAGCCATCACCTTTACAAATATTTAATTTGTCCCCTACCCAAAAAGTCACTTTCAATGCATTTAATGTCAAGATTTAACTCTTGTTTGCATTAAACATTTCAAGCCACAATCTACCTTGATAACCCCCTAGCCATTAACAAACCTTAACTTCAGACCACGTTTTGGTAAAAACTGTTTTCAAAACTGTTCCATTGATTTTAACCGTAGGATCAAATTTTGGCCAACTCCCTTGAATTAATCATAGCCATCCAAATTTGATTTCCTCATTTGCCAACCTTTGAATTGCCTTAAGACTTACCTACTCAATGACAAACATTCCTTTTAGAATATACTCCAAGTCTTAAGAAGCCCCCAAGTTTCATTCCATCCCCATGCATACTATCACTCTTGAAACCCTAATTTTCAAAACTCTCTCAAAATTTCACTGTTTCATCAATGGCCCCCAGAGTGAGACAAGAGATGATTGTAGACACTAACAACGATCTTGACCTTGATTTCCAATACCTTAGCCACAAAAACAACCTTATTTTTGAACCCATAATCTCATTTGAGAGTGAAGCCCCTGAAATCACTCCCACCTTAAGATGGCTGAGAAGAGCTGGACTGCAGAAGTTCATGCAAGACAAGCCCAGTTCTTTCTTAGAGCAATATATGACAGAGTTCTTTGCCTTTCTCAAGTGGAAAGGTAAAGCAACTGGAGGTGAAGTGTCAACCAGATTGACCTATGTTGCTGAGGGAGATGAAGAGGAGAAGTCACACGGAGTCAAATTCTCTGAAGAGGACCTTGAAGGTGCCTATGGATTGCCCTCAGAAGGAAGGAATCCAGAAAGTTATGGCACAGGGCATGAGCAAGAGGAAGAGGTTGCTCAAGATTGGCTCATCACACCAGGTCCAATCTCCTCAACCCAACACAAGAACACACTCAAACCTGAGTTTTTAACTCTATTTGAGGTTGTAACCAAAAGCATTCTAACCAACACTGTAAGATTAGAACAAGTGAGTGCACCAAGGATAAGGATAATGGCTGCTGTCATTGATGCCAGTGACAAGGGTATCATATTTAACTGGAGAGACTTCATCATGGGAGAAATGATGAAGGAAAAAGCCAAATTCAAGGTGAAAGCTCACAATAAGGTGGTGTTGGAAGGCAAGCTGAAGTATTGCACAAGGGAAAGCTTGCTGATTGAAAAGTTCTCCCACTATTCAGAAATGCAGACCTTTGCTAAACCACTTCCAGCCCAGAAAATCATGTTCAGAAATCTTTCCAAGAAGTCTGAACAAAGGAAGCAGCAAATGGCCAAGCCTGCTGAAGTAAAGGTGGAAAAGAAACCTAAGTTGAAGCCTAGGACTAAGGCAAGGGCTGTGAAGACAAGGAAATTGTCTATAATTTCTTTAGAAGAGAATTCTGGTGCTTCAGCAGAGGTGGATGAAGTAGCTGCTGAAGGAGTGCAAGTGCCCTTAGACTCTGAGGAGATAAGGGAAAAGTTCCCCATGGTGATTAAGAAGAAAAGGGGTGAAAATAGGATCAGGGAAGTTGTCCCTGGGGAGGGTAGTGGAAGCTCAAGAGCTAGCAAGAGAAGGGCCAAACCTTTTGAGAAGATGCTAGAACTTCAGGAGGAACAAACTTTGCAGCTAGCTCTAAGGGAAAGTAGAGTTGAATCCAGATCAAAGTCCAAGACTAAGTCCAAGTCCAACTCTCCTGAAGCTGGCACTCCTGAATCCAGATTTTAGGAGAAACATCATTCTGAGCCCAACTCTCCTGATACCCACAAAACCCCTGAAAACCAACCCACCCCCTTGAACCTAATCAAGAGGTATTCCCCAGAAGGAGCTGCACAAAGAGGGCCAATAGATGTGCTTGCTGACATTGTAGTTCATGAGTCAAGACTGCTATCACCCCTTGACTCATCTATGCTCAACTACTCCAAACTCTTAGAAGCTTCCTTGTTAGAACCTACCCCCATAAGCAAAACCACTTCAGAACCATTGCTCTCAAAAGCAACTGAAGCAACCATTGCTGAACCCAATCCTTCTAAACCCAACCTCCCTGAAACCAATCTTGAAGCCAACCCTTCAGAACCCAGAGCCAACTCCCCTATAACCCAAAGTTCCCAGTCTAGTGGAGATGAGGAGGAGTATACCTATGAAGGTATGCTCAGAGGTGGAGCTAGAGCTACTGTGGATAGCTTATACCCTATTCTTGCTGAATTCCCAAGACTTCAGAGGGATTTCCATGATTTGAGAGCTCTAGTTGAGGTTAAAGACAAAACCATCATGGAAATTTCTCAAGTTATCCAAGATAAGGGAGCTAATTGGTGGCAGATTGGATCAAATTTTGGCCAACTCCCCTGAATTAATCCTGGCCATTCAAATTTGATTTCCTCTTTTGCCAACCTTTGAATTGCCTTAAGACTTACCTACTCAATGACAAACATTCCTTTTGGAATATACTCCAATTCTTAAGAAGCCCCCAAGTTTCCATTTCTTCCCCACGCATTCTATCACTCTTTTGAAACCCTAATCTTCTAAAAAGCTTTCTCACTGTTTCATCAATGGCACCCAAAGTTAGACAAGAGATGATTGTTGATTTCACCAACAAGGAACTAGACCTTGATTTCTCTTATCTTAGCCACAAAAACAACCTCATATTTGAACCCATCATCTCTTTTGAGAGTGAAGCACCAGAAATTACTCATACCCTGAGATGGCTAAGAAGGGCTGGACTCCAAAAGTTTATGCAAAACAAGCCTAGCTCTTGCTTGGAGTAGTACATGGCTGAGTTATTTGCCTTTCTCAAATGGAAAGGCAAGGCAACTGGTGGAGAAGTGTCAACAAGGTTGACTTATGTGAGTGAGGGAGATGAAGAATAAAGTCCTCACAGAGTCAAGTTCTCTGAAGAAGACCTTAAAGATGCTTTTGGATTGCCCTCAGATGGAATCCAGAATCATATGGAGCAGGGCATGAGCAAGAGGTGGCTCAAGAATGGCTCATTGTTCCAGGCCCTATCTCATCCACCCAACACAAGAACACACTCAAGCCTGAGTTCCTCACACTGTTTGAGGTGGTAACAAAAAGTATTCTGAGCAATACTGGGAGCTTGGAACAAGTAAGCTCACCAAGAATAAGGATCATGGCTGTTGTAATTGATGCTAGTGGTAAGGGCATCAAATTCAATTGGAGAGACTTCATCATGGGGGAAATAATGAAGGAGAAAGCCAAGTTCAAGGCGAAATCACATATGAAGGTGGTGTTGGAAGGAAAATTGAAGTACTGCACCAGGGCAAGTCTGCTGATAGAATGAATCTCCCACTATAGTCAAATGCAGACATTTGCAAAGCCCCTTCCAGCTCAAAAGATTATGTTCAGAAAGCTGTCCAAGAAATCTGAACAAAGAAAGAAGCAGGTGGCTAAACCTACTGAAGAAGAGGTTGAAAAGAAGCCCAAGATGAAGCCTAGGACAAAGGCAAGGGTTGTGAAAACAAAGAAAATGTCCAAAATTCTCTCAGAGGAAAATTTTGGATCTTCAGTAGAGGTGGACAAAGTTGCTGAAGAGGGTGTGAGTGTGCCATCAGATTCTAATGAGATAAGGGAGAAGTTTCCAATGGTGGTCAAGAAGAAAAAGGGTGAAAAGAGGGTCAGAGAAGTTGTCCCTGAGGAGGGCAGTGGGAGCTCAAGAGCAAGTAAGAGAAGGGCCAAGCCTTCTGAGAAAATGCAAGAGTTGCAGGAGGAGGAGACTTTGCAATTAGCTCTAAGAGAAAGTAGAGCTGAGAGCAGATTCAAATCAAAGACTAAGTCCAAGTCTAACTCTCCTGATGCTGGCACTCCTAAATCCAGATTTCAGGATCAGCAACAATCAGAGCCCAACTCTCCTGATACCCACAAAACCCCCTAAGATCAACCTATCACCCCCTGAACCTCACAAAGATATACTCTCCTGAGGGAGCTGCCCAAAGAGGCCCAATTGATGTGCTTGCTGACATTGCAGTTGATGAGTCAAGACTGCTATCACCCCTTGACTCTTCTATGCTTAACTATTCAAAGTTCCTTGAAGCTTCCTTGTTAGAGCCTACTCCCTTAAGCAAAACCCCTTCAGGACCATTGCTCTCAAAAGCACCTGAACAAACCTTTGCTGAACCCAATATCCCTGAAGCTGATCCTGAAGCCAACCCTACTGAACCCAGAGCCAACTCCCCTATAGCCCAAAGTCCTCAATCTAATGGAGATGAGGAGGAGTATACTTATGAAAGTATGCTCAGAGGTGGAGCCATGGCTACTGTGGATAATTCGTATCCCATTCTTGCTGAATTTCTCAGACTTCAGAAGAATTTCCATGATTTGAGAACTTTAGTGGAAATCAAAGACAGAACCATCATGGATATTGCTCAAGTGATACAAGATAAGGGATCAAATTGGTGGCAGATTGAGGAGAGCAGATTGCTACACTTTGCTGGTGTGCAAAAGACAAGGTTCCTGATTGATTAGGAAGTCTTTAAAAAGCTTGTAGCTGACAAAGTTGTTGAGGAAAAAGATAAAATTGCTAAAGGGATCAAACACCCTGATAGCAGTTCCAATGATGATGACAACAATGATGATCCCACAGATCCCAACCCTCCTGGTCCCAAACAGCCCACAATCCATTACCTTACCTATCATAGGAAGGGCTCTGTATCTTCATAGGTGTTGACCAAAGATGGTAACACATCCAAAGATGCATCAGCCAATAAAGGTTCATCTGAACCCAAGGCAAAGCTTAATGATGTTGAGGCCTCCCTACTAGAAGCTGGTTTGGTTAAGACCTCATCAGTGTCAACAGAGTTGGACACTGACCAGCTCCTAACCATTCAGGATGACTCAGTGGCTTTAGAACCAAGTATTGTGATCTCCCAACAACTTCCTTCTATGAACCCTATTGAGGGAATAGAAGCTACAGGTCTAGGTGGTGGAGTTGAAAAGGAAAATATAGTTGAAAAATCGGAGGGAGTTGAGGAGGAGAGAGATGTAGTCATCACTAAGATAGTGAGTGTACCACAAACAGAGGGTGATATAAGTGAGGAAGGGCAGGCTATTCTTGAAGTCAAATGTGAACTTCAAGAATCCCTTGATGAGAGGAGGCCTGACCTTGAAAGTGAGATTATCAATACAGAAGGGAGAAAATAAAGAGTTGAAAATGAGGAGAAGGCTGCTGATGTATCAGGGCCTTATGAAAAAGAATTAGAGGGTGATGAGGGTGATTTACTTAACAAGTTTGATTTTTCTGATATTGCAGGTATCACCCTTGATAAAATATTTGCTAGTGAACTCTTCACAGATGCTCCTGTCCAAGTTGATACAAGCTTAGCTGAGACTATTCTTGGAGAGCATACAGCAAAGTTGGACACCTTGGTCCAACAAGTGGAATCTGCCCATGCTGAAACTTCAGAAGCATTGGATGAGCAAGGCAGAACACTTGCATCAGTAGAGATGAGACTTACTGGTTCTGAAGAAGTGGTGCTACCCACTATTGAGGCAAGAATTAGTGGAGTAGAGTCTGGATTGCAAACAATCTCTACTGAGGTGCTAAAAGCCAAGAAAAGTATGGATAAGTTCACCAAAGAGGTCAACAAAGATCAGAAACTGCTTCTAGACAACCACAACAAGAATGTCAAGGCTCTAAGGTTGGTTGTCAAGCAAGCCATAGGCAAGAAGAGTGCTCTCCAGAAAAGAAGGGTAGAGGAGATGAGACTTGCTATGGTCAAAGAAGCTTCAACAAAGTTTTCTGAGGAAGTGATGGCCAAGATTGCTGAATCTGCTGTGGCCAACCTCACTGATCTACTTAAAGCAAGCTTAGATGCATCCCTGAAGCAAACAATGGAGCAAGTTGTGGAGATAAAGATAAAACCTGTTCTTGCTTTTCTTAGCATGAGCAATGAAATGATGCAAAATATACATGATGAGAATGTATACTTGCTTGAGGAGATGAAATCCCTTAATCTGGCACAGTCCCTAATGGCCTCCACAATGAGTGATCTTAAGCCCCAGTGCTTTGATGAAGCCAAAATAGGGAAAGAGAAAGAGCAAGGGCCAAAGGTGCCTTGACTATTGGAGAAGGAAGCAAGGGAAAGGAACAGATGCCAGAGTCCAAAGGAAAAGGAAAAGCAGTTCTGAACTTAGAAGACTTGGATGAGGAAGAACAATTGGCTATTGCAATGAAGAATTCAATGGCCTCAGTTCAGGAAGAAGGAGCTAGACAGCAACAAAGGCCTGGAGGTGAATCAGCAGGGTTGGACAAGACTGCTGAAGGTGTCCAAACCAGAGGGAAAATCAAGAAAGCTAACTACAACAAGAGGAAAGCTGAAACTTTCAATGATTTCCCTAATAGCTTAGACCTACCTGCTAAATTCAGAGTAGAAGAAAAGCCTACTTCAAAGAAGGCCAAAACTGCTGAAAAAGACAAAGCTGCTGAAAAGGACAAAACTGCTGAAACTGTCAACTCTACTGAAGCTGAAACTGCTGAAAGCACCAAAGGTGCTGAATCTATAGATGAAGTTGAAAAACTATTTGAAGAAGGCTTTGGAGCTGAACCAAAGAAGAGAGCTCCAGTTCTTGCTGATGATCCATCCAAGCTTTTTGAGGAAGGCTTTGGAAAAGATGCTGAAACTCAGAAGAAACTTTCTATGATGAGGGCTCAAGAGAAAATGGAGCAGTTAATGGAAGCTAATTGAGCAAGAGACAAGAAAGTAGAGAACTTTCAGAAGCCAAGGAGGAAGAGGGCTACTTACAACAAGTTGAAGCCTCAACCGCTGATTCAGATGGATACCAAATATCCTCACATGGATAAATGGGTCCCAATCCAGCTGAATGATGATTGGGAGGAAGTCAAGAGGGAGTTTGTCTATGACTTCTATGTCATAGGCACATGGATGGGAGAAGATCTAGAATCCATCTTTACTCAATTCATGTTTGATAATCACAGAGATTTTTATCAAAAACTTCTTGCTGCTGCAGATATAGCAAGAATTGAGTTCAAAGCTCCTGGCCCAATCATATACATGCCTCCAAAGAAGCAAGGTTACATTGATCAATTAGCCATCTTCAAGGAATTCATTCAGATTTTAAAGATGGAGAAGATGAAACTTGGACCCAAGGGAACCAATTTAGAGGCTATGGAACTGAAGAAGAGGGTTTGGGCACAATATGGAATGGTGCCACCTCCTGAAGATAACCTCTGAAACTGCTAAGTTTCCCTGTCCCTTATCTGTCCATGTTTGCTGAATTGGATGCTTATGTGCTCTTGGTTGCTGAAATGGATAACTGTGCTGAAAAGTTGCTCTTGTCTCCTGATATGTTCTCTATGAAAATTTACTCTGTAACACATCTTTTGTCTTTATGTAATTGCTCTGATATCATGCTCTGATAAGTTATTTGACTATCAACATGCTTGCAATGCTCAAATGATATGAATGATAATTGAATACTTTTTTAATCAAGAGATAACATCTCATTGTCTCAACTTGCCTGACTTAAACCTATATGCACTTAAAACTGTGATTACACTAACATGTTCTTTCAGGAAATTTGACTATAGTCACATCTACTGAAGTTATATGTAATAAGTGTAGTCAAGTCACCGTTGCATAGATTGTATAGGTTTTGTCATCATAAAAAAGGGGGAAATTGTTGGGAATAAAATGAGAATTTTGATTAAGATACCAAAACTCCTTAAGACATGCCAAATAGATAAGTCAAATATAAATGAACATGTTTCAGGAATGTTGGAACATGTAGTTAAGGCTAGTTGAGAAGTTGGAATGTTAGGCAGCTCTTAGTACATTTAGATGCACAAGTTGAGGGGGAATACATACTTAGAAGATTACAAGAATCAAGTCCCCTCAAGGCTCAGAATCAAATTGATCTCAAATCTGCTGAAATACCTAAATGGACAACTGTGCTGATCAAGTCAGCTCAGTAGTAGACAACCTCTCGGAAGATCAATTGAATAGAATGCATCAACAAGACCAAGTATACTGATGTATATGTCAAAAGTTCAGAAGAGTTAACCAACAGAGATGTCTCAGCACACTTGAACCAGAACAGTTCCAAGTAAAGGCCAACTGTGCTGATAAGGTCAAAGCTACTGATCTGAAACCATGAATGGTCAAAGAACATCAAGAGATATGCTATGAAAGAGAAAGAGCCAAGTCATCTGAAGGAGCTATGCCAACACTGCTGATATTAATTGGTTTGGGGGCAAGTTCACCAACTGGAATTTCTGGATCACCATTTGCAGTATTTATGGCCATGATTGTGATTGGCCCTTCGGTTATCACAGACCACATCTTGTAGTGTACTGAACTGAGATTCTTCTTCATCCTTATTTTCCAATAATCATAGTCTTCAACTGTAAACTTAGGAAGCTTACGCATATTAGCACTCATGTTGTATGATTTTCAAAAGGAGTTTTACAAAAGATAGATATGTTCAAGAGGACTACAAATAGACTCCCTCAAGTCTTCTGATATTCAAGAGACAGTAGTCCGTTAGAACCACTTCTCTGATACCACTTGTTGGTCCTTGAACGAGTAGTGAATGGGATTAAAGTCTAGAGGGGAGGGGTTGATAGACTTTAAAACTTTTCGATTAAGGAAGATAATAACTCGACTGGTTCACTTAGTCAGTTGGACTACAAGTCTGCTGGTCCAGTTGACTTTAAGTGATCTGATAGAGTATATGTATGCGGAAAGGTGTAGGCCCTGTTTATTTATACACGTTCACTTATTTAAGAAAAGCCTTAAGTAATTTTTATATGAAATACTCAGCTGATTTGGTATCAGTTGGTTTGAAAGCTTAGTGGCCTCTTTTTAAAGTTGCTTTAAAACACAGTATGCAGAGATGATAATAATCTATGGAAATGACTGAAGATAAAGTACATAAAAGATAAATAACACCGTAGTTTATAGTGGTTCGGATTGCAGGTCCTACGTCCACTCTTACGAATCGATTGTGATATTAATCCCTTAAATTCTCCAAATTTCCAGGGACTTGACCTTTATAGTCCCAAGAGAAGGACTTTGAGATCTGAGCAATTCCAAACTGCTACAGTCTCCACAAGTGATTGGTGAGCACTTTCACTCTTACAACGAATCAAAAACTTAACCTTGGGGTGTAGGGTTTGGGAGTTTTTTATAGGATCCAACTAATGGTTCAAGCAGATATATATGCTTAACCACTATGCCTAAATCAAAGCGTATACAGGAGTAATTTGGATTCAGGTTCTTGTTGGATGAGGAAAACTTAAGAGCTAGGGTTATTCTGTGATGAATGGGCTCTTAAGAACTCTTGTGAGGTATAACTTTTGTTTGCTTGCTAAGATATAGCTTTGAGAGTTCTTGCGTAGTATTTCCGTGTCTTTTGTCTTCCTCTTCATCTTATATTTATAGGCATAGATTAGCCTCAACTAGCCGTTGGAGTTGACTAGCCGTTTGCAAATCTTTCCTTGTTGATGATGATTCCTTGATTCCATGATGATTGATCTTGATTGCTTCAATTCTGGAATCTTGTCAATCTTCTATATAAGGTAAGTATCTTTTGAATTTAGAAGCTGACTAGGAATCTGTCCTTAGGCGAATTCACTTGCTAGACGGGTACTCTTCTGATCTGATCTTAGTCTTAGTCTCCTGGTGAAGTCGACTGATCAGGTGTCTTCTATCATCTGTTATCAGGTGAGTAAACCTCATCTGATCTTATCAATACCCTTCTGAATTGGACAACTTCCTTTTTGGACAGTATCAGCTAAGTAGGTATACACACACTTATCTTAGCTGTTCTTCAAGGGTCTTCTGGTCTTCTTCTCTTTATCTTCTGAGCTTGCGCGTGTAAGAATGGGTTGTGATATCAACTGAGATATATACAACTGATCTCACATGACTAGACTAAATAGTTAGCTGATCTATACAACATCAGCAGACCCTATTACATTGGTTTATAAACTCTAAGTGTTTTGGCCACCAAAACTATTACTATTACATCAAGGACCTGGGGGTGAATCTATATCCTAACACAGTATAATATGTGAGTCAATGGTAACCCAACGATGATTCGTTGGTGACTCGGTGGTGGGTGTATAATTTTAATTTTAATGAGAGGTAATATAATTTTTTTACACATAATTATTTTTTAAAAATTTTGAGGGTGAACTCATAAAAACGAGAAGTGTGTATAATGGATATCATCCAAGCCATTTTGAAAATTTAATCTAGTTACATTGTATATAATTGTTACACACAAGTATTTTCCTTTCATTTAAATTCAATTACATTTTTCAATTATAGCGACTAAATTGTTTTAAGTAAAAATGTGTTAAACTTTTAAGTGAAAAATTTTATTCAGTAAGAAGTGCAACACAAGATTTCTAAAAAGTGTAAGTCATTATAACTGAAAAGTGCAACACAATATTACTAAAATGTGCGAGTTAGTATATATAACTTAAAAGTGTAACACAATATTTTTGAAAGGTGCAAGTCACTATAACTGAAAAGTGCAACATAATATTACTAAAAAAATGTATGTTACTATAATTGAAAAGTGTAAGGCATATAACTAAAGAGAGACATTTATGTGAAATATTTCATGTGAAATATTAGTATATTTAAGGAAGGGTCAAGAATTCGCGGATATTTTGCGGGTCTGACCAGCTCAAAAGAATCTTTCCCAAAAAATTGCGCAAAAGTCGCGTAGAAGGCTAACAGAAAAACGGGTTCCAACTCTATATTACAATGAAGGTAATTATGTTACTATAAGGAAAAATATGTGTTATTGTAAGTACAAATAACATATAAATTGACTTTTCACATGAAATATTAGTACAATTAATTTAATTTGCTTTTGAGTAACACATATTTTTCCTTAAAGTAACACACGTAAGGTATTGAAAATCATGTTACTTTATAAACACAAGTGTATTACTTTATAGAGAAATATGTTTTATTGTATGAATAAAATGTCATTACTGCGCGAATGAAATACTCAGTTCATCCCCAAACAAAAAAAATATAGATTTAGATTCACACATCTTGAATAGTTCAACCCTAAAATTACAAAATACATAATCAAAAGTGTGTGCAAGTGTAATCAAAAGTGTTGTCTGTTGTGTTGGCACTATCCAAAAAACGTGCAGCGGAAAATAAATAAACACTTTGCAAATGGAGATATTCAAAATTGGGATTATATTTTTTTAGTCCATTAAGTTACCACAATTTTGAATTTAGTCCACCAGGTTACCACTTTTTGAATTCAGTCCATTAAGTTTCGATTTATTTTGATTTTGGTCCAGTTACCTGCTACAACAGGTTTAACAGGTCATTTTTAAAACACACCCCATAAATTGTTATACACACCCCAAATATTAAACACACCACACTCAAATTTAAAAAATATTTTTTATAACTATACGCACCCCCAAATATTTCCTATTTAATAAATTGTCAAAAATAATTAAAGTAAAAAAATAAGAATTCAAATTAATATGAAAAATATAAATAAAACCTATAAAATAGCCTAAATCTTCAAAAATTAAACAAAGCTAAAAAAATTAATTAATTTAATTAGTTCTGAAGATTTAGTTGATTTTATACTATTTTTAAATTTTATTTAACCTTATTTTCGACGTTTTTTTTATAGACGTTAGAACGAAAAATAAAAATTAATAAAGCAATGGAGTTTTAATTTTTTTTAAATTTTTTTTAAATATTTCTTTAATATTACATGAACCAACTAATACCCTATAAATTTTATATACACTCCAAACGTTAAAAAAACAAAATTAAAAAATTAAATATAGTTAAATAAAATCATAAACATATTTAATAAATTGCTAAAAATAATTAAATTAAAAAAAAGTAAGAATTTAAATTAATATAAAAAATATAAATAAAACCTATAAAAAATTACTAAAATATAAAAAAATTAAAAAAAGCTAAACAAATTAATTAATTTAATTAGTTTTTGAAGATTTTGTTAATTTTTGTACTATTTTTAAGATTTTTAATAAATTTTAAAAAAACAACTTGAAAAAATTATTAAATTAAATTAAAAAAATCTTTAAAGTATTAAAAAAATTAACTAAAATTTTAAAACTAATTAAATTAATTAATATTTTAGCTTTATTAAAATTTTAAGATTTATGTATTTTCTTATAGGTTTTATGTATATTTTTCATATTAATTTGAATTCTTAATTTTTTAATTAAATTATTTTTGAAAATTTATTAAATGTGTTTATGATTTTATTTAACTATATTTGATTTTTGATATTTTTGTGTTTAACGTTTGGAGTGTATATAAAATTTATGGGGTGTTAGTAGGTTTATGTAATATAAAAGAAATATTTAAAAGAAAAAAAAATAAAAAAAATTAAAACTAAATTGCTTTATTAATGTTTTATTTGCGTTCTAACTTCTATAAAAAAAGGTCGAAAATAAGGCTAAATAAAATTTAAAAATAGTATAAAATTAACTAAATCTTCAGAACTAATTAAATTAATTAATTTTTTTTTTAGCTTTGTTTAATTTTTAAAGATTTAGACAATTTTTTATAGGTTTTATTTATGTTTTTCATATTAATTTGAATTCTTATGTTTGGCAATTTATTAAATAGGAAATAGTTGGGGGTGTGTATTGTAATAAAAAATGATTTTTAAATTATAGTGTGGTGTGCTTAACATTTGGGGTGTGTATAACATTTTATGGGGTGTTTTTTAAAAATGACCTGTTAAACCTGCTGTAACAGGTAACTGGACCAAAATCAAAATAAATTGAAACTTAATGGACTAAATTCAAAAAGTGGTAATTTAGTGGACTAAATTCAAAATTGTGGTAACTTAATGGACTAAAAAAAATATAATCCCTTCAAAATTTGCGTAGATTATAAATAATCTACACGATTCACTATAACAAAGTAGTGATACAAATGTCTACAACCTCTTAGAGGTTTGAAAAAACTACAACTTTAGAAAGTTTGGAAAATCTACTTCGATTTTATGAAACTATCTCCCTCATAGATCTATACATATAATCTAGTAGATGAACATGATAGATACAATAATTGTTCGGGTTACAATATGTACCAATCTACGAGAAGAAAAAATAATCTTTCTAACTAAAAGCGAGAATGCATTGAATAGGCGAGTAATCTATTTTAGCTTTTCTTCTTGTGTTGAGGCAACCTCTCTATTTATAGACTTCTGGACTCGAACTGCTCTCAACTCCTTTGATCGAGATTGCCTTGATCATAGGAATAAACTCATTTTCTCAACTCCTTGAATTTAGGAACTTGTTGGTTCATGCTCATAACTTTTCACTCCTATGCAACCGCCTGACTTGGATGTTGTCCACGTCTTCAAACTGCACTAGGGACATTATGAACAACAAGTGTAAGATAGAGTTAATGACAAAAGAAAAGGCAAATACTGATGTTAAGTGTTGAATTATTAAAAAGCAAAACACTGACATAATATCGTCATGTGTGTTGGATCATTATAAGAAACACTTATTTCAACATCAACAATTATTTAAAACAGATCCACATATGATTTTATTTTATTTTATTCAGTTCTAAGTTTTATATTTTTGTATTTTTTTAATAAAATAATTTTTTTTAAACATATGTCAAATACTAGTTTGAGCATTAGAAAGATGATTTTGACTCCAAATATAATTTTTCTGACACATAAAATAGGGAGAAAAAAAAAGGGTCAACCCAGGTTTATTTTTTATTTTTTAAATTAGGAGAGTGAACTCATAAAGTAGGAATGGTGCAGATTAGATATGGTGAGTCAAATCCAGATAGCTATTTGGACATATTTCACAATAGTACTAATATACAATATTTCATAAATGTTTTTGTCATAACTAAAAAGTGCAACATAATATTACTGAAAAATGTAAGTTATTATAACTGAAAAGTGCAACATAATATTATTGAACAATGTAGTCACTATAGCTGAAAATTGCAACATAATATTATTTAAAAGTGTAAGTCACTATAACTGAAAAGTGCAACCCAGTATTATTGAAAAAATTGTAATTGAAAAGTGCAATACAATATTATTAAGTTTTATATATACTTAAATAAGACCATTCATTTATTAAGTATGAAAGTCGCGTAAATGATGAGTAGCATGTCTCCAAAGTTATATTACATGATTTGAAATTCATTAATCTCTAATACTTTTTTCTTTCTATTTTGCAATTAATATGATATATACAAATAAATTTATTTATTGAGTATGTCAGCAACTTAAATGGTAAATGAGTATCTTTATAAGGTCGAATTACACGGTTCGAATTACATTCCCATATTTTCTTTTGGGTGTTTTTTTTTTTAATGTTTGAAACTCAACCCTTTCACTAATTTTTTTTTTTTTATAATATATACATATGAAATTTATTTGTTGATTATGTCAACAAATTAAATAGTAAATGAGCATCTTTACAAGGTCGAATTACACTTTTTAACACCCTCTCTTTTTGACTTTTTTATTTAATCGAGTAATTTGATAAAAACAAACACATAATATTAATGAAAATTGCTATGAACGGTAGCTGAAAAATTAAACACAATGTTACTAAAAAGTGCAACATAATAATACTAAAAAATGTAACACAATATAACTAAAATGTGCAACAAAGTATTATCACCCGTAGAAAAAAAAAGGTGCAAAAAGATATAGACGAAATTTGATTTTGTGGCAGCATTTACTAGTGAGTCAGACTAGGAATATCCATTGGAGGTTAAGATTGCAGACGGTATTTTGGCAATTAAATTCGCTTGTACAATATTTGGTTGTACGATATTTGGATAAAGTTTGATTCTTCTTTAGCAGTGTGATCTTTGGGAGGTTAGTGCCAACTTTGAGGGATTGTGGAGCGCTACCCGACCGATGATTAGTATGACGTCCATTCGATACACATACATTTTTATAGTGACGAATCATACAACAAATGCATTTGCCAAGTTTAGATATCCCAGATATCTCAATGAAGAGGCCAATGCCCAAATTTCATTTCTCCATTCATTTTTAGTTATATGAATAAAAAATATTTTAAATTTACTTATTCGCACTCTCTCAGAGGGGTACCTTTTTCCTGGCCTGAATTTTGCATTTTAGTGTAGTATTTGTTAATTGTGAGAATTGGCACCAGGGAAACAGACGGTTCATCCGTATAGAAAAAAGAAGTTGATTTTTAACATGTACTCCGTAGTATTAAAGATTAAACTATTCATAAAAGAAAAAATAAAGGAAACTACAGTCACATGACCAATATTCCCAGCAATTGCCTTGGCACTGACGTTCACATGGAGTATTATTGTATATGCATGACCAATGACCAACACTTATAAACAATTTCATTCCAGCACAGCAGTAGTTAACCTAATCCAATATATTAAAATTATCTCTTAATCAAACAGCTAATGACCACCCCCCCACCACAAATGCTTTTTGTGAGTTCATAGCTGCATTTTTTGCATCAAGAAATGGGAGTGACATGGAAGGAAGAACACCTGGACTTTGTTTTAGTCCCAACTGGCTTACTGCTCATGTTTGGGTACCATCTCTTCCATCTTCAACGATGTATCAATCATGCCAAAACCACAGTTATCGGCTACGAAAACCATAGCAAGAAGGCTTGGGTAGCAAGAATCATGAAGGTCAGAACCTCTTTTAGCTCTTCATTTTACTTTGAACAAATGCATTTTCGTTCGTTTAAGATTCAAATCCTCTGCTGTAGCACAAGTGCTATGTTGTTTAACACAACATGGTAAATTGACTCCACCAACTGTTGTTGTGGTCATTTTTTTCTTGTAAAAACACAGCAGCACCTGCTGAGAGAGGATTTGTGTTAAGTGAGTTGAGTCGGCTCACAAAATTTAATCGTAACACTAGGCTCGACTTGCTCGTCAGGCTTGCGAACCTAATCGAGCTCACATAATTTTACTATTTTATCTATTATCATACTAATTGTTTAACCAAGTCAATTCGAGCTTCACACTACTCGACTCGGCTCATTTATACCCCTAAGATTCTGTGTTGGTTAGTCGAACTAAGATGAAACGAAAAATTTGAAGCTAGAAGCAAAGGAGAGAGCGCAAGCAATTACAGTGATCGGGAGCAACTTATCTGCAGCAACTTCATTCGCTTCGACCTCCCTTGCTCTGAGCTCTATAATCGGTGCATTGATTGGAAGCTCATACCACAATGATTACATAAGCGCAAAAATTTATGGGAATAGGAGTGCAACCATCATTTACCTCAAATACATAGCTCTTCTTGCAAGCTTCATGTTTGCCTTTGCTTGTTTTGTTCAGACAGCAAGGTGCTTCGTTCACGCCAATTTTCTCATAAGTATGCCAAACTGTGAGGTCCCTGTGAGCAATGTTGAGAGAGCAGTTATAAGAGCAAGTAATTTCTGGGTAATTGGTCTGAGATCACTTTATTTCTCCACCAATTTGCTGTTGTGGATTTTTGGTCCAATTCCGATGTTTGTCAGCTCAGTAATAACTGTGGTTCTGTTGCAGTATCTAGACAAGAACACTGACCCACTGCCTCAGTACAATCCACCTGTGAACTATGACCCTTCCAATAAGATGGACAACGAAACGACCAAAGAGACTGTGACATAGAGTAATAAAAATGGAACTTCGAGCCTCCAACAATCAAACATATGGTCTGAGATTCCATATCTTATCTGCTGAATGTATGCTATTAATATTATGATAAAAGGTTTTCCTCTGTTTTCTTGTTTAGTACTCCCTCCATCCCCATTTTTGTTTCAACATTTACTCTTTATGTGTAGTTTAATGCAAGAGTTGTTTACTAGTATTAAAAGAGATAAATTAGAGGGTATAAACGTCTGTTGAGTAATAAAGTAGAGTAATAAAGTAATGACATATGATGTAAACTTTGAGATGTTTGAAGGATAGAGCTATAAGTGAAAAAGTTGTTTTATTAGTAAATTAAGATATGATAAATCTAATTTGGGACGTGAATTTTTTGCAAATGATGAATCTAAAATGGGACGGAGGGAGTATGTATATACGACAATGCATAAATTACTTATTCTCACAAGTGATTCTTCATATAAAATGAGCATAAACATAAAAGTAAACACAGAATATTGAACAAATGAATTTGCATTGCATCATAGTATAGAGGCAATCTTGTTCTTGTCACATAGAATATTAATATGAACATGACAAAATGAAGACATTCTCAAGTTGTACAAAATGGAAAGGAACCTGCACCTCTTCACGTTCCCCATTATTGTGTATTATCTGTACTTTGATCCTCACTTGCACTGGTTATTCCAGAATCATCTGAAGTATCAACTGTTTTTGGATTTGATGATGCTTCCCCCTCACTACTAAAATCTTCCATAAAGGAATTGAAGGCAAGTTGCCCCGAATAAAGCAACAAACCTACAGCATTAGCACCAAAAACAAAGGTCGCAAGATAACAAATCCCATTGATGATTGTCCTGCATAAGAGTCGATGAGAAAGGTAATTAGTCAATACTATCAACAAGGAAGCATAATTGTTATAATGTCCAAAATTACCTAACCGTAATGGTTATTTGACGGACCTGGAAAATGGCACAACAAAAAGTAGCATTAGGAGGGATAATAAGATCAAGATTCATGTTGACACTTTCATGCTTTATATAGAAGATGGGTGAAAAGTTTCAGTAAAAAAGCATCAATCAAGCTTCTCTTTCTCAAAATAAGCGAATCATAATTCCATTTTCACTGCTATAATCATTTTTCCTCAAACATTCTACTATTTCTCAATCAACCATCATTTTTTTCTCCCTGAATATCCTAAGATTATAGCAAAATACTAACAATGTAACCATCGTTTTCATCGTAAATTTGTAATTTTATCTTCAATGATCTCATTGAATATTTTGAATCAATCAAGCAATTTCACCGAAAAATTTAAGAGGCTAAAATCATAATTTGTGGTGGTAGGAAAAGCAAATAGAAGAACAGACCGAGTAGTTATCTGAAATTGTTTGGCGATTGAGAGAAGATTCAATGGTAAGTGTAAATTTGTAAAGAATGAGGGCGATGACACCGGCTCCTACTGCGCCCAAAAAAGTCTGAACAGGAGAAGGTGGAGATTTGGCACCATTTGGCGACACTGTCATGGATTTCAAGCTCTCCACCGCCTCCTCTGCCAATGATTTCGTTTCACCAGATGACCTAAATTTCTAATTCAACCAAAAAAATATAGTCTCGTTGGTAATCGATATTGGAATATTAAACTGTACATAATGTTAGGAACAATGCACTCCAAAAATAGTTGGGCAAATCGGAGAAAGAAGAAGAAGAAGAAGGATACCGTCTCCTTGGCACGCTTAGCGCGGCGGCGGAGGGAGCGGAAGAGAAACACGGTTATGGCGCCGGTGAGGAGAACGCTGGTAGCAGTCTGAAGTGCTGTGGGCTCATCGTTGGTAGCGAAAATTGAAGGAATTGAGGGAGGGAGCTCCACCGGGCCTTCTTCCGTCGTCGAGGCGGCGGTGGGTTGTTCAGATAGTTGGGCTATCCATGTTTTGTGGGCGGAGCAGCGGGAATAGTGATGGGTGGGTTTGAAGGGAAACTTGAGAGAAATGGAAAACGGGAATGGAGAGAGAAAGTTGGAGGAGGAGATAGGGAGGAGGAGGAGGCGGTGGTGGTGTTGTCCGAGCAACATTTGACCGGCGGTGGTTCTAGTACATCACAATTCACAATATCTACAATTCAGTACAATCTTTGGAGCATGTTGTACAGGCATGAGTGATGGTTAGTGGTTATAGAGGGTATTTTGCACACTAGAATCAGCCTAAAAGCAATTTTTATTTTTATTTTAAATAAAATTACTTTTAAAGTTTTTTTTTTTTTTATCGGTAAAGGTATTTATTTATTAAAATGGGTATAAGTTATACCCGAAAACTGTTTACAGAGTAACAAAAGTTGAGGGAGTCAATAAAGTAGAGAACATTATTCTAAACGTTTCTTCAAGTAATGCATCTAAGAGGATCCACAATCCAGTCCTTGAACGAGAATCTACTCCGGTTAAGATATTTGATGGTAAATCAGCTCCATAGTCTTGCCTTGAGTTCTTCATTGAATCTTGGGATTGAGAGTGTCTCGTTCCTGAATATAACTGCGTTTCTCCATTTCCAAATTTGCCAAACCACACAGAGCCATATGCATGTTGCATTCTTCTTACTGTTTTTTCCTTTCATGATGCCGCCGAATCCTAGACAGTTACCCAGGGACTCAGAAGGTAGTGCAGTCGATATCTTGAGCCAGGTCAGACAGTCCATCCACAGTTTATAGATGTGAGTACACTCAAAGAAAATATGTCGCTCGGTTTCTTCATGTGCATTACAGAAAACACACCTTAGGTCGTCACTTTGTTTGAGAATATTCCGTCTTCTGAGATTTGTCCTTGTGGGCAGTCGTCCCCAAAGTAGCCTCCATGCGCGAGCCTTCACTTTTGGTGGGGCGAAGTTCTTCCATATGCACTTGAAGCCTTGTAACAGTCTATCATCCAGTTGAGAATCTCGGTTCTGGTTGTGCAGGGCCGTGTACATTTCCTTCGTAGAGTACTTCCCTGTGCTTGATAAGTTCCATCTTCATGAGTGCTCAATTCCATTTCTCGGTTGAGACCTGTCCAACACAAAAATAAGATTATTGAACGATGTCAGATCTCTATCTAGTAGTGGCCTCCTCCATGTCCAAACCCACTTCCAAACACCCTCAACCCAAAAACCCATCTCCCCTACTGTTTTATCCTTGTCTAAACTTAACTGGAACAATCTAGTGAACCTGTTTCTAAGAACCCCTTCTCCCGTCCAATCTTCCTCCCAGAAAAATGAATTTTTCCCATCCCCAAGTACCTTACTTAAGTTTTCCAAAAACCACTCACTATTGCCCTCCCCTATTGCCTTTAAAATATCATTCCACCACAATGAGACCCTCCCCCCTCCGCGATGGTAATAAGCTAAAACCATTTACCCCATTGTTCCCATATCTAGACCTAATGACTCGAGTCCATAAACTACTTTTTTCCTGTAGAAATCTCCAACCCCATTTCCCTAGTAGAGTCCTGTTGAAAGTTTCTAAATCCCTAAGCCTCCCAGTTGTTTAGAATTGCACACTTTTTTCCAGTCAATCCAAGCCACTTTCCTGTTATTGCTCCCACCCCCCAAAGAAAATTACTTTTAAAGTGTTGGTAAATACATGGACCTATTGTTAGCTTCTCAATGTAGGAATAAACATTTTTACAATTATATCCTCACAATTTTAACAATATTCCATATTTACCATTTTCTTATTCGAAAGATATGAAGGTGTTGTTTTTTATAGATAAAATATCATCTTACAGAACAAGCTCTCGTTGCGTAGTGAAGAACCTATCCAGCGAAGAACAAGCTCTCAGTGCGCAACCTGTAAACATGTAGATCGTGAACGTGATATCGAATAAATGCTTTTGAGTTTTTTTTTACTCTCCAAGAAAACACGATAAACATTTTGAACCATATGGAATATCCCCAAATATTTATCTTTATCTTTATCTTCTTTTTTCAAGAAATTAAAAAATTCAATTTATGTTTCAATTTGTTCATGCCGTGGATTTATAGCTAGGTTAATCAATAACTTTTGAGAGAGTTTATACCCAAATAGTTGTTGGAAGAACTGGCAAGGTAATTGTTTTGGATCCTTCTTCTTTCGTGTAATGTAAATTGAAGTTATATTTATGTAGTTATGTTTTACATTCCTAATTCTTTTGGGTTTCTACCTAGTGACCTATTCGAGGGGGTTACATTACTAATTCTTTTGTTAGTTCTTTTGACATAATTTCAAATTTTGAGAGGGTTTCTACCCAAATAGGGTTATGTTAGTGACAAGGCAATAATTGCTAGTTCTTTTGGGTTTTTACCAAGTGACCTGCTATTATTTTGTTTTACATTGTTAGTTACATAATTGAGTTAATATTTATGTAGTTATGGGAACACAAATGCCTTGGTCAAGAAATTCTGAAATCAACTTTCAAATGCTTTCATAACCACTATTTTAACCATCTCAAAGTATCGAAAGTAGTGGAGGTTTTAGTTCAATCCCAGATTATAGTGCAAAAGAAAATTGGGATCGTAGTACTACATAAGCATTTATTAGAACATGTGTCGATGAGGTACAAGTTGGAAATATAACTGGAAGTCATTTCAATAGAGCTTGTTGGAAAAATATTAGGAAGAAGTTTAAGGTAACTACAAACCGAGATTATACGAGAATGCAACTTAAAAATCATTGGTGCTCTAAAGAAGGACTGAAGTTAGTTGATGAACTTATTAAGAAATTCTACTGGACTAGGCTGGGATACTGGAAGAGGTACTTTGCAAGCAAACAAATAATGGTGGGCTAATAAATTACAGGTATACGTATGACAATTTTTAGTTCCATTAAATTTGATGAATTTATTGACATATTTTGTTGTATTGATTTTATTTATTTTTCTTTTTTCTTGTAGCAAATTCTTGAAGCGGCTAAATTTCAATTTCAAGGACCCTTGTTGGTTATTGAACAAAAAATATTATTTTAAGATGTTGTAGCAACTAGAGTGAGTGAGTGGACTCCAAGCTCTGATTTGATGCCACCCCATTTGATTGATGAGTCGAATGATAATGTTGAGTGGTCAGGAGGCTGGAATTAATGAAATTGAACCAGAACTTGGTTTTGACCATGATCAAAATCTTGAATTCGAAACTGATCCAAATATTGAAAGTGAGGACACACAACCCACTAATGCAAGAAACAATCAAAGTAGAAGAAACGTGAGAACTGATAGTAGAATCCCTACCCGTATCAATAATAAAAAGAAAAAAAAAATGACATATGATGATAAGATTGATAAGTCTAGTGATCGTATGGTTGATAAGTTTACATGAGCTTCTGTTTCATGCAATGGTTTCACAACAGGTGCTGGGAACTACACTATCACAGAATGCATATATATTTTATACACAATGTCTGAGGTTGAAGAAAGTGATAGTTTATGGATGTTATATATTCAATTGCTTTTAAAACCCAGTTTGATGGAGATTTTCTTAGCACTTTAAACAAATGAAGCACAGTTGAAGTGGCTACAAGAACAATATGTGAGAGATATGCAACGAAGTAGATCCTGGATGCCCTCTACTCATGGATCTCGAGGAGAGTCACATCACGATGATTATGCATCTTCACTAAAAGTGTGTGTGTGTGTGCGAAATCTGAGATGTTGTCTGTCGTGTTGGCACTGTCCAGACAACACTATGCAGCGGAAATTAAAATGCACGTAGTGAAAATGTAAGTATTCAAAATTTGCATACACTATATTAAATATGTGAAACGATTACAACCTCTTAGAGGTGTATAAAAACACTACGAAAAGTGTATATGATTTACTAAGTTCTATGAAACTATCTCCCTGATGCGGACAAAATATGTCGTCTTCGGAAATGACGACACGTGGATGAAAGATGAATTAAATTGGTCTTTATTATAAGTGAGTGTTTGAGGGATAGGATTAATACATCCTAAACCTACTAGTAAGGGGAATAAATGTATTTGGGCTTTGGGCCCACGTCTAAGCCCAAAGAGGGAAATAGGTACGAATTGGGCTGTTGGCTGAACATCTAGGGCTTGGCCATTTTTGGGCCGGGGAATTTAACCCATGAGGAAGAGGCTTCAGATCCACTCTGGACAGATAAAACTCATTCAAAGAGTCAAAGCGAGAATATAGGGCCAGTATGCCAAAGGCCCGAGTCTTTAGGGGTATTGGAGGAAAAATAGGGAGAGGGAGTCTCCCTCTCTCCCACAGAATCGGTCAGGTATAAAGGTAGGTTAGTTTTACCATTTGGACTACGTTTTTCATACTAAAAATACACACCTTATCTTATTAACGGAGAATATACGAAATACAGGGATAATACACTGAATATACAAGAAACTCCACCATATTCACGAGAATTCCCGTTGAATCACAGGGAAATTCCTCTTTGATTCTCTTGAGAAAAGATTCTGACTTGAGCGTCGAAGATTCCACGTTGGAATCCCTTCCGGCGTGTTTTTGCAGGTCTTTAAGGAGTTAAAAGGAGGATCGTTCGTGAGAAAGCTTGCGGAAAAGTGACGACTTCAGCCCGTAATTATCACAATCCACACGAGAAGATTTGGTATCCGTAGTCGTTATTTTTAGACGCAACAACTGGCGCCGTCTGTGGGAACGTTTCGAGCTAAGAAGTGAGAAAAGGTTCCATACTAAATGGGCGGAGAACAAGATCTGATGAAGCAGACTAAGGAAAAAGGAGATTCCACTCCCCTTCCTTTCCCTCCGCCTCCCCCAGGTTTTCCCTTAAACAGGAATATAGGGAAACAACCTGCAAACCCTACACCGGAAGATAACCCTCTCGCACCAGAGGGGAATATGACGGGTACCTCCGGAGCCTCTGGAAGTGGGACTAATAGGGATACCCCTCATCCCAATGCTCAACCAGAGCTCTTGATCGTTTCTCAGGATCAATTAGACGTGATGATCGCACAAGTGGTCGAAAGGATAATCACCTCTCGTGGACTTCGCCCTCCTGGGCCCATCCCACTAGTCAATGAGGGTACAAAGCAAAACCCCCTGGACCATGTCATTGATTCTCCTCCGGTCCCTTCCAGGAATGAGGGTCCCCCTCGAGATCAGGAAGAAAAGGTGCCCTCCCAAGCTGAGAGAAGCATTCTTGATCGACCCCCCAGGAGGAACACGGAGAAGACCCCTGGTGGTATCACTCTGGATACAGAAACAGGAGAAAGCACAGATGACACTTACCAGGGAGCAGTTAGTGATCAGATACAGGCCCTACGGAAAGAAATGAAGGACATGCAAAAACAGATGATCGACAATGTAAGCAAACCTTCTTACGTTACTGGTTATCAATTTTCATTTAATATCTTACAAGATGAACTGCCTTCTAACTTTAAATCCTTAAATTTTGAATATGATGGCACCACGGATCCGTACGAACATTTGACGAGGTTCGAGAATTCCGCCCTATTACACCGATATGGAGAGGGCGTCAAGTGCAGGGTATTCTTAACTACTCTATCCAAGGCCGCACAACAGTGGTTCACACAGCTGGGGCCAGATACCATTCAGTCATGGTCAAAGTTTAGTGAATTGTTCTTGCATCAATTCGCCAACGCTAGGAGGCAGCCTAGAGCTACCCTTACCCTGTTTAACATGCGACAAGGGGAGAATGAGAGCCTTCGGGCTTTCCTGAAGAGATTCAATCAAGCAGCCTTAGAGGTACCAACAGCCTCTTCGAAAGTCAAAATTAATGCTCATACTAATGGGCTAAGAGACGGAGACCTCTTCACGTCCCTAGCCAATAAACCAGTACAGACCTTCGATGAGTTACTAAGAAGAGCGGAAAAATACCTCACCCTAGAAGAGGTAAGGAAGGCTAAGCGCTCAGAAACCAGGCCAATAGTGGGGAATAGAGACCGAAGAAGGGAAATAATACCAAGGAGGCCTAGCCCAGAGAAACACAGGAGTTCCAGGAGACTGGGAAATGTAAAAGAGGAGGAAGCTGTGCGCTCGGGTCCTAAGGGAAGATTTGAGAAATATACCCCTCTACGGATAGAGCCAGCGGAAGTTTTGGAGGTAGTAGGGGACCACCCTGACATGAAGTTCCCCTACTCAAGGAATAGGGGCCCTCAAAATCACAAATCTGATAAATTCTGCAGGTTCCACAATGACTACGTCCATGACACGAATCAATGTTGGCACCTGAAAGACGAGATAGAAAGAATGATCCAAGCAGGCCACCTCAAGGAGTTCACATTCAGGGATAGACAAGGCCCTAGAGGGCAAAAGAGGAAGGACCCCGAGGGGAAGCCACAGGATAACAAAAGGGAACAGAGGAAGAACACAGAAGATCAGCCCCCTCCTCCTCAAAAGAGGGGAACCATTCACATGATCATGGGAGGCCCTGCTGATGGAGATTCCTTCAGACAGAGGAAGCAAAGTGTTAGATCGTTGAAAATTGAGAGGAATGTGGAACACCACGAGATAGGAAAGATGACAGTGGTTCCTGATATTCACTTTGGGCCAGAAGACGCTGGGGAACCCAGGGAAACCCATAATGACGCTTTAGTCATTACCACATATATTGCAGGGTATGATGTGGCCAGAATTTCTTCTAGACACGGGGAGCTCCGCCGACATCATGTTCCTGGAATGTTTCAAGAAGATGGAACTAAACATAAAACTCAGACCGGTGGAGACCGCCCTTTATGGATTTTCAGGGGGTGCAATTCAACCCCTCGATTCAGCACTATTGCAAGTAGGTCTAGGAACCGCCCCTAATCGACGCGTGCAGGTGATAGAGTTTCTGATAGTAGACGTTCCATCCTCATACAATGTGGTGATGGGAAGACCGAGTTTGAACATCTTCCAGTCGGTAATTTCCACCTTCCACATGAAGATGAAATTTCCCGCCTCGGGGGGAGTGGGAGAGATATGTGGAGACCAGTATCAAGCGAGGAAATATTATGTAGAATCAGTTAAGATAGCAGACAGGGCTATGTTTCGAGGGATGGAAAGATTTAAGGGCGAAGACCCTGAATTGAAAAAACAAAAAGTGGGTGAATTGGCGGGAGAACAACCCAAAATCAAAGAAAATGAGGAATTGATGAACATTGAGCTCTATCCGGGAAAGGAAGGATTTATAACCAGAATCGGTACCCACATGAATCCAGAACTTAAAGAAAGAATGATACTCACTCTTCGAGAGAATGCGGATATATTCGCTTTCACCTCAACAGATATGACGGGTATTCCTCCAGAGATAGCGATGCATCACCTTAATGTAGATCCCAGGGCTAAACCAGTGAAGCAAAAATTGAGAAACTTTGGTAAGGAGAAAAACCTTATTGTGAAAGAAGAGATTGATAAGCTGTTGAGTGCAGGACATGTAAAGAGGGTGCAGTTCCCAGAGTGGCTCTCAAATGCAGTGTTGGTGTCTAAAGGAGCTGGTAAGTGGAGAATGTGTATTGACTTCAGGGACCTGAATAAAGCATGTCCCAAAGACCATTACCCCCTGCCTATAATCGATCAATTGGTAGATGCAACATCCGGATTCGAATTGCTTAGCATGATGGTACTTTCGGTTATGTACGTATGCTTTTTGGACTAATAAATGCAGGAGCCACCTACCAGAGAATGGTAGACTCAGTATTTCGAGAACAGATTGGTAGGAACATGGAAATCTATGTGGATGACATGCTAGCCAAGAGTATTAAAGCAGAGGAACATATCAAACATCTGAAGGAGATATTTCAGGTAATCAGAAAAAATGGTATTAAATTGAATCCAGCTAAATGTTCTTTTGGAGTAGGGTCAGGAAAATTCTTGGGATACATGGTGACCCAGAGGGGAATAGAAGTCAACCCTGCGAAGGTGAAGGTTGTCCTTGACATGCAACCTCCTCGAAACTTGAAAGAACTACAGACCCTGAATGGTAGAATTGCAGCCCTCAGTAGATTCATAGCATGGTCAGCAGAGAAGAGCCACCACTTCTTTAGAACATTAAGGAAGGGGTCGAAATTTGAATGGGATGAGCGTTGCCAAAAGGCTTTTGAAGAACTTAAGCTTCACCTTAAACAGCTCCCGATGCTGACGAAGCCCTCTCAGGGAGATGTCTTACTCTTATATCTCTCAGTAGGGGAGCATTCCTTGAGCACAGCCCTAATGAAAGAGGAGGGCCCCACACAAGGCCCATATACAACAGCCCGTAGAATTGCAGCCCTGGCGGTGGTAGTGACGGCTAGACGATTGCGCCCTTATTTCTTGTCTTACAAAATTATGGTGCGGACTAACTACCCTTTGAAGCAGGTACTAGGAAGGGCAGACTTGTCAGGAAGAATGGTTAAATGGGCCATTGAATTACAGGAATATGATATTGATTATGAACCCAGGAGGGCTATTAAGGTCCGAGCCTTAGCAGACTTTATCCAAGTATCCACCAAAGCAGAGGAGGTTCAAGGCTGGAAGGTGTATGTTGATGGCTCGGCGTCCGCACTAGGATGTGGGGCAGGGATAGTGTTGGTTGATCCTGAAGGTCAAGAAGTACAGGTTGCGGTTAAATTTCGGTTCTCAACCTCTAATAACAGAGCAGAATATGAGGCCCTGATTAGAGGGGCCAACATGGAAGCAGAGCTGGGAGCACAAAAGGTCACCCTATATTCCGATTCACAGCTGGTAGTGCAACAGGTCATGGGAGAATACCTCGCTAAAGACGAAAGGATGATTGCTTATCTAGAATAGGTGATGAATTTAAGAAACAAATTCCATACTTTTGAAGTGATACATGTACCAAGAGAAGAGAACACAAAGGCAGATGGGTTGTTTAAATTAGCCAGTTCCACTAAGTTTGAGGGACAAGGAAAGATAACCCTGTTAGTGGCAGATCGATTAGCCACTGAAACCCTGGTCGGAGAGATAACAGCAGGGGACGACTGGAGAAAAGAGATATGGAAAGAGTTGAATAGAGAGCCGGTAGCCCCGATGTCCAGGGAGGCCAAAGCTTGGAGGATGAAATATTGTATCCTTGGCGACCAGTTATACAAGAGAGATCATTTACCCAGCCCTACTTGAAATGTCTCTCGATACGGGAGGCGGAATTGGTGATCAAAGATGTCCACGAAGGATGTGCGGCCAGCCATGAAGGTTATAAGACTATGGTGAAGAAGATGTTTAGGGCAGGTTTCTATTGGCCTAGTATAATCAGAGATGCTAGGGAATTTGTGAGGAAATGCGAGAAATGCCAGAAGAATTGACCTTTGATACGAGTGCCTGCCGAGGAGATGGGTGCCATGTAGTCGCCTTGCCCCTTCGCAAAATGGGGGATAGATTTAGTAGGGCCCTTCCCCATGGCACCTTGAGGAAGGAAATACCTGATCGTGGCAGTAGATTACTTCAGCAAGTAGGTAGAAGCCGTGCCCTTGGCCAAGATAGAGGAGGATAATGTGATTATTTTCCTAGTAAGACACATTTGCTGCAGGTTTGGAGTGCCGAGAGTTCTGGTTTCAGATAATGGAACACAATTCCATGGAGAGAAAGTGAGGAAATGGTGCGAGAGATGGAACATTCTACAGAGATTCACTTCAGTAGCCCACCCACAAGCTAATGGACAGGTGGAAGTCACAAACAGGATTCTAGTAGACGGTATCCGAACACGATTGCAAAAGATAGGAGGAGGATGGGTGAAAGAACTGGATAATGTCCTCTGGTCCTACAGGACTAGCCCTAAGATAGCTACAGGGGAATCCCCCTTTCAATTGGTGTATGGGGCAGCAGCAGTGATACCCCCTGAGGCCCAGCTAGGATCGCACCGAATCACCTATTTTGATGAGAAGAGGAATGAGGAGCTGATGAGAGAAGCCTTAGACCCGGTAAAGGAAGAAAGAGAGATGGCAAAGTTGAAAGCAGAGAGATACAAGAGCAGGATCAAGGCGGCATATGATCGTAGGGTAGTCCCCCGCTCCTTCAAAGCTGGAGACTTAGTCCTTCGGAGGGCAGACGCCTTGAAAAACACAGGAAAGATGGAGGCTAATTGGGAAGGTCCTTACAAGGTGATACAGGTGTTGAAGGGTGGAGCTTATAAACTCTAGGATATGACGGGAAAGGAAATACTACGGCCATGGAACGTGTGCCACTTGAAGAGGTTTTATGTTTGAAAAAGGTGTTAGTCCCTTATCATCTTTCTCTTTATAAACAATTTTAATGTTTGTTCTCATTCGAATAATTGCACACATTGCTTCACCCTCACTCTTTTTCCCTATACGTGGGTTTCCCTTTGGGTTTTACCACAGAGAGGTTTTTAATGAGGCCGGCATAGGTTCCCCTTGTTTGCCTATGTTGATGAACACTTTTAATCAATGGAGCATCATTTTTGAAAGAATTACAGTGGTCCCTCTCGATATACGTTAGCATTATGATGAGATGATTGTTATACGTTAGCATTATGATGAGATGATTGTTATACGTTAGCATTATGATGAGATGATTGTTATACGTTATCATTATGATGAGTTGATTGTTATACGTTAGCATTATGGTGGGATGATTGCTATATTCTAATACGATATTAAGCTAATGGATATGCCCTGATGATTAAGGCATAAGATAAAAGGAAATTGCGAGGTTTATACAAACCTCACCCTGAGAAAATAAGTGAGTTTCGATGAACTCCACTTAGAGAAATCGCGAGGTTTATACAAACCTCACCCTGAGAAATCGCGAGGTTTTTACAAACCTCACCCTGAGAAATTGCGAGGTTTATACAAACCTCACCCTGAGAAATCGCGAGGTTTTTACAAACCTCACCCTGAGAAATTGCGAGGTTTATACAAACCTCACCCTGAGAAAATAAGTGAGTTTCGATGAACTCCACTTAAAGAAATTGCGAGGTTTATACAAACCTCACCCGGAGAAATAGCGAGGTTTATACAAACAAACGTAGATTCGAAATAAACCTCAGCCGAAAAGGAAAAACCTAAAGCTATGTGATTAAAGATCTTCATCCACGATAATCTCTAAAGCTAGGGGGAGTAGGAGATATGGAGTAAAAGATACAGAGCAAAAGCTAGGAAGAAATCCCATAAGAGGGGCTAAGAGGAGGTCCTGATGAGCATCATCAGATCATCAAGTAAGTACAGAAGCATAAACTCTCTATTTTTATCTAGAAATTCTCTCTAAGCCTTAGAGCCTATACGTGTCAAGAAGATACTAGAAACATGCAGCGAAACACAGCTAAGAAAAGCTGAACAGACAACACATGATATGTTCAATATCTGGGATATAATACATGGCATGCTTATGAAGAAAAAAACAACACATATGTATGCATACAATGAGACAATATGCAGGTACGATAATCAGGAGTAAGATAGAGCATCAAAAGAAAAAAATATCCAAGACCAAAGGCACCATGCCCTGGCCCTCCACAGAAAAACACAGGAGTGTGGAGTCTCCTGAAAATACCAAAAGACCTTGAAGGCCCCAACAAAAGCAAAAGTTTTTAAAGTACTAGAATGCTGTTAAAGAAAGTAAATAGAGTTACGAAGAAAGGGGAATTTCACCATCCCCCTCGGTGCCTTCCACTGCCTCAGCAACCTGTCCGCTAGAGCCGCCACCCTCTTCCTTTTCCTCCGGAGCATTAGCCGCCACAGTAGCCAGGGGATTAGGATTAGCCACATGAATGGGGAATGTTAGATCCTTCGCTGGCACCAAATCCTCCACCTTTAAAGCAACGCCCTTCAACTCTGAAATGGCCTTCCTCATACCGGGCAGCCACCAAGGAGTACTGATGTCCTCTTTAGGATCTCCGGGGAACTTAGGGGGTGTGGCTAGTTCGTCCAGGCGAAGAGCGCGAGTATAATGACCATCAAATCCCGGATCAGAATGCTCAGACACGGCATTGGAAAAGCCATGATCAATGAAATGAGGGATGTATGCCCCCATCGCCCCTAGAAAGCTAGTGCTCTTAAGGAAAGCTTCCAGCCACTCCCGATGCAAAGTGCCCAGAAATGTCTGCCCCGCTGTAGATGTAAAGAGGGAATCAATACAGAGCCTCACCCCAGCCAGAGGAATCTCAGCCTCCAAGCGTTGGATCTGAGTCCGAAGTGAAGAGACCTCCTTCAGACAGAGCATGATTCTGCGCAGAAAGTTTAACCCCTTCAGCTTGAGCTGCCTTCCGCCCCAGATTGGCCTCTCGTAGCTCTGCCTCGAGTATTTCCTTCTTTACTTTCTCCAACTCCACTTGAATTTGAAGATCGTCCTGAAGTTGAAGGGATTTGAGTGCTCGTTCAGATACGTCGGAGTAAAGGAGGCCAAACTACACAAGGAATAATAGAAAGAAGTAAGACATTTACGCTATCTCTCATCAGTCATATGGAATAATACCTATATTATGAGTTTACCTGGGAAAAACTATGAGCCGCATGCACTATCCGCTCCTCTAAGGACAAGGCATTGAGAGACTTCGTAGCAGGGGTGGGGGTATGGCGATCCACAAAGGCTGTGAATTGATCAACACTGATGTTGCCGGGAGTATCCATATTAATGTTTGCTGAAGAAGGCAGGGAGGACTTAGTCTTGGTTTTCTTCCTCTTAGAGGCATCGGAAGTGGGGAGTACTGAAGAAAGCATAGCTCTCTCAGTGGAAGATCGAGTACGCTTGGCAACTGACCCTACGGAGGGCTTCACTAGGGAAGGAGGAGGAGGAACGTTCGTAGAGCTTTCTAGAGCAGGAGGTTTGACCACCATGGAGAGAGGAGCAGCATCTCGGGAAATCTGGGACAACCAACTCATAGGTGCAAAGAAAAACATAGAAGACATTAACAACTATGGCAGCTTAAATCTCAAGGATAACAAAAGGGGAAAAGAAATGATATTACCATCATCTGGACCTAGAGGGTAATCTGTGCGGCCGAAACCGAAATGGGATAAGGCCCTAGGATTCTTACATATGCTGATCACATCAAAATACCCATGAGCAAGCACGTGATTATTCAAGTTTTTCATTATATCCAAGTTAAGAGAAGAACAAACAGAGAGAGGAGGACTAGGCACCCCAGGGTTCTCATAGATCCACTTTTCATGAGGAAACTCCCAACGAGAGGGACTGGTAACAAAGAAATAGTAATCCTTCCAGTCCTGGACCCCTTCATGGAGCTTCTCCATGAACTTCCCAGTCCTGGAAGGGCGACCGCAGGCATAGAAAAACCCATCCGCGAACTTGCACATATATTGGGTTAAAAAGAGTTGGGCTGAGGGCTCGCCACCATTCCCCTTAACCAGAATGTAGAAACCCAACATTGCGTGAATGGTGTTTGGGGTAAATTGATTGAGGGGTATGCGGAGATAAGAAGAAATTTCAGAAAGGTAAGGGTTAATCGGAAAGCGGAGGCCTGCCTTCAGTTGGGCTTCCCAAAAGGCTAGAGTGTTGGGACCAGGGAAGTTGGGGCGTTCTTTACTATGGGCATCCCTAACTGTATAATCTGCCGGAAAAATCCCAGAACGAATGAAAGCGGCCACACACTCTTGGGGAAGGATTGAAGAACTAGAAATCCTATCTCTTAGGGCGGAGTCAATTATGGGGAACAAAGAAAGCGAACCGGAGGCCGAGATTTCCATGGAAATTGAATCAGATGGAGTTGGAGCAGAGGACGACATGAGGACAAAATAAAAGAGAAAAGTGAGGAGAGGAAGGAGGTACTTGAGACGAAAGCGGTTTTCGAAGGCGACGGCGTGGCCGGTGAACGTGTGGAAGAAGTAGTTAATCGCAGAAAGGAGGATGTGAGAATGGAGGTTAAAGAAAAATGGATAAGCTTGAAGAAGGGAAGGTTTTACGAAGTGAAAGGGATTTTGAATTGAGAAGTTATGATGAGGGAGAAAAAGTGGGGGGAAAGATCGAGAAGGAGTATAAATGCCTTCCAATGAGGAAGCGCGTGGGAGATAAAGGGCGGCTGGTTATCTAGTCTCGGGCAGATGTGCAGGTGCGGAGTTCGAAACCGGGTTAACGTGTGGAAGTGGAAAATTCATTGCTATTTTGGAAAAATTGCTAAGAGCCGAATACATCACGCTTTAGATGAGCGGTGAATTGGAAATGATCAAGGGAAGGAAGTATTCCTCTTGAAATTCATCTTATTTCTTTTTCCTACTCTCTTAAAAATTATGAACACTTTTTATGAGAGTAGTGGGGAGTAGTTGATGCGGACAAAATATGTCGTCTTCGGAAATGACGACACGTGGATGAAAGATGAATTAAATTGGTCTTTATTATAAGTGAGTGTTTGAGGGATATGATTAATACATCCTAAACCTACTAGTAAGGGGAATAGATGTATTTGGGCTTTGGGCCCACGTCTAAGCCCAAAGAGGGAAATAGGTACGAATTGGGCTGTTGGCTGAACATCTAGGGCTTGGCAATTTTTGGGCCGGGGAATTTAACCCATGAGGAAGAGGCTTCAGATCCACTCTGGACAGATAAAACTCATTCAAAGAGTCAAAGCGAGAATATAGGGCCAGTATGCCAAAGGGCCGAGTCTTTAGGGGTATTGGAGGAAAAATAGGGAGAGGGAGTCTCCCTCTCTCCCACAGAATCGGTCAGGTATAAAGGCAGGTTAGTTTTACCATTTGGACTACGTTTTTCATACTAAAAATACACACCTTATCTTATTAACGGAGAATATACGAAATACAAGGATAATACACTGAATATACAAGAAACTCCACCATATTCACGAGAATTCCCGTTGAATCACAGGGAAATTCCTCTTTGATTCTCTTGAGAAAAGATTCTGACTTGAGCGTCGGAGATTCCACGCCGGAATCCCTTCCGGCGTGTTTTTGCAGGTCTTTAAGGAGTTAAAAGGAGGATCGTTCGTGAGAAAGCTTGCGGAAAAGTGACGACTTTAGCCCGTAATTATCACAATCCACACGGGAAGATTTGGTATCCGTAGTCGTTATATTTAGACGCAACACTCCCTCATAGATCTATACACATAACCTAGTAAATAAGACTATGTTCAAACACACTACTATTCGGGTTTATAATAATGTGAAGAACCTCAAGAAGAAACAATAATTTTCCTAACTAGAAGCGTATAAAGCGTTCAATAGTGTAGTAGTCGAATTCAACTTTCCTTTTTGTGTATCTTGTGTTGAGGCAGCTTCTGTATTTATAGGCTTCATGGACGAACTTCCATCAACTCCCATGATCATCACAGCCGTGAGATCATGCGGTTAGAAAACTTCTCTCCACCACTCCTAGAATTTAGGGACTTGTTATACCATGTCTAATAACTTCTCACTCCCAAGCAGTGGCATGACATGGTGTTGCCCACGTCTTCTAACTGCTCTGGGGACATCATTAGACAACAAGCGTAAGATTGGAGTTAGTGAGAAAAGGAAGGGCGAATTCTGATGTTGTCATAAGTGTTGGGAACATTAAACACAACACTCGGCTGTTAGTGTTGGATCATTAAATAAAACACTTATATCAACATCAACATTCACATTGAATATATGTGATAGGGGTTGTAGTTCTGTCTAGTTATGACATAAATGTTTAAACAATTATCATATTTAGTGTGTGTGTTGGGAAATAAATTGATTTTGATTAAGATACCAAAACCCCTGATTGATGATGGTCAGATTAGTTGAGATACAGATGAGAAAGCATTAGTCTAGTTGTCTCAGAGTAGTTGAGACAGTAAAAATGTCTAAGTCTAAATCTCACAAATGTTGTGAGATTTCTAGTTCAGGATAGTTGTCCAAAGCTGAAAATGTTAGGCAGCTTTATGTGTTTAATTCTTTTAGGACAAGTTTGCTGATTTCACAGAGACAAGTATGCTGAAGAGGACAACATGGCTGAATGATCAAAGATGGAAAACCAAACTGCAAAGTACTGATAAGAGCTATATCAGATCAGTTTGAAGGCTTGAAGATCAAGAGCATTGAATGATGCATGCACATAAGACAAATTTAATGAAGCATTTAATACCATTTAGCCTGAACAAGCATTGAAGACTTAGAAGCATTAAAGACTGAAGAATTGAATGAATGTTGGAACATTCCACTTGCAGCAGGAATGTTCAGGGAACTTGTCCCATATGACCGTTGAAAGAATTACAAGTTCTGCCACAATCTACATTGGAAGATGTGCAATTTTAGAAGCTGACACAAGTCATCTCAGCCGCATTTTTCAGAAGTCACACATTCATTCAAGCAACCATTGAAGGACCTTCTTACACATTGGATAATAGAAGGTTGGCCTTCATAACCGTTTCAATGAAGCTGCAAATAGACAATTTGAAATGCTATCTCTCCAACGGATAGTTGATCAAAGTGCTCTATAAATGCAGAAGTGATCCAAGGTTTCAAGCATCCAACTATCTGCTATCAAACTACTATCAAGCAATCAAAGGAAACCAAAGCTGTTCTATACAATCCTAAGTTTCCTGATCACTTCAAAAGTTAAGCCCTTCTTGTAATATCCCAAGCTTAGCACTGAGATATTTTATAACCTTTACACTGTACTTATTGTAAAGGGTATCTCTATTAGTTGGAACCAAAACCTCAAACCCTTACCTCATTGAGTGAAGTAGAGTTTGTTGTAGAAGTGAGGAGTTAAGGACTGTTAAGTGAAAATACAATCCTAACTCAATGAGATTGAGCACTATGACTCAGATTATCCTAGGGATCAAAGCACTAAGATAGTGTTATTGATCAGTGCACCTTGGCACTATAAAACAAGTTAATTCCAGGTTTAAGGAATTATCCTGTTCAATCAGGGAAAGTGGATGTAGGAGCTTGAGTCTCTGAACCACTATAACTTGCTGTGTCATTTACTTACTGCATTATTTTTTTACTCACATTCTTGCAAAAGATCATACTAAAAGAGTTTATTTCAGCAAAGTTGAGCAAAACAGTTTTTGGATAAAGTCCCTGATTAACTGGTTTTTCAGAAACTAATTTGGAGTATTCTTTCAAAGAAAAGGCCAACCACATTCCGCACTTAACAACTCTTTTAGATAGTTATCCAACTGATCACTTCATAGTTTTCAATAGGTTAAGTATCTATTAAAGTTATCACTCAGAATAGTTGACAGACAACTTTCCTGATAAAGTAAAACAGTTTTGAAAAAGAAAAGAATTTGCATACACAAGTGCATTCCCCCCCATACACTTGTGTCATACTCCATTCAGGACCAAAAGTGTGCTTTGTTGTTATCCTAAAACTAAGGTGATTAATTAGTAATCTATGTGTTATCATATTTGGAAACGTTTGGTGCTTTTTGCAATGATAATAATACTCATGAATCATGAGAGTAAAACAGTGTTCATACATGATCCAAATTAATGGAATAATAGTGCTCATTATAATACTACAATTTAATTTCATTCTTTTAAAATTAATATTATTCTCGCTATTTTATTTTTATTCTCTAACAATCACTTATTTACTTGAATAGTTATTCACTTTATTCATGATACCAAATCAAACTCCCAACGTATTTACGACACTAAGATCGACAGCCTCAAGACAGATTTACATCAATTAGATACCATGTATGGCATTTTTGGTCTTGACAAGGAAGATATTATCAAGAGAAATGAAATGAAATCAAAGCGAAGTTAATGTTGAACCTGAACAAGAGGGGCAGTCTCCTGGCACAAAAGTCTCGTATTAAGTGGATAAAAGAGGGAGATGTGAATACAAACTTCTTTCACAAGGTAGTGAACCAAAGACGAAAGAACAACAAGATTACATGTATGCAACTGAACGGGCAGTGGGTCGAGGATCCTTGTTTAGTGAAAAATGGGATCAGGAACTATTTCGAAAATCACTTCAAAAGTGGGCAGGGTATTAGACCGAGAGTGGCGGCCGATTTGTGGACAAGTACATCAGCCCAGACGACAATGATATGCTGACCCATCCGTTCTCTGAACTCGAAGTTAAGGCAGTCATTTGGAGTTGTGACGGATCAAAAAGCCCGGGGCCCGATAGCTTCAACTTTGGGTTCGTTAAAGAATTCTGGGAGGTGGTGAAGGGGGACTTCATGAAAATGATGACAGACTTTCATGTAAACAGGAAACTGGTACGGGGGTCAAACACGTCCTTCATCGTGTTGATTCCCAAAAAGGAGGACCCGTGTGCTCTCGGTGACTACATGTCAATCTCTCTAATTGGATGCGCTTACAAAGTATTAGCTAAGGTCTTAGCAAGTAGATTGAGCAAAGTGATCAATGGCATAATCTCAGAGAATCAATGTGCCTTCATTAGAGGAAGACAAATACTAGACGGGGTGGTGATTCTTAATTAGGCAATTGAGGAGGCCAAGAGACGAAAAATAGAAATAGCCTTTCTCAAAATTGACTTCGCCAAAGCGTATGACTCGGTGGACTGGTCTTTCCTAGATGTAATGCTGGAACAATTAAAATTTTGCGAGAAATGGAGAAACTGAATGTATATGATCTTTGCTTACTGACAGTGTATCAGGGGAGTTGTCCAAATTTTTTTTCCCTAGAAACAGTTTTAATAAAGATAGACAATTGTGCAGTGTAAGTGTAGTAAAATGATGTTAAAATAAAGAACACAAACACTTATAGTGGTTCAGAGACTCAAGCTACTACATCCACTTCCCTGATTGAACAGGATAATCCCTTCACTTGGAATTAGTTTGTTTTATAGTGTCAAGGTGCACTGATCAAAAACACTTATTCTAAGTGTTTTGATCCATAGGTTTACAGAGACCTAGTACTCAAACTACTTCTTCTTATGAGAGTTTTAGGCCTTAGTTCCATACTATAACTTAGTTGCTAACTTCTTCTACAACACACCTAACTTGACAATCTTTTCTGGGATTGGGTTGGGGTTTGTTTTTCCAACTGAGATATCCTTTACAATGTTGAACAATGCTTAAGGATAGAATATCTCTCTAAGCTTTGATATGTAATTGGCTTAGAATCTTTGATCACAGAAGGTTATATGAACATGGGGGAAACAAGTAATTCAGATATGTAGGTTTTCTCAACTTGAATTGTCTTGTAGCTTATTTGCTTTGGTTTCCCGTATTTGATCAGTTCATGATCCTTCTGTATTTATAGGAAGTTTGAATATATATCCGTTGGAGGGACATAATTCATTCTTCACTATTGGTATGAACATGCGGTTCATCTTTTCTTCATATGAATAGTGTTCTGTATGGACTTTTGTGGTGTTGCTGAAAGTTTTGTCAATTAGAGTTGTTCTGATTTTGTCCGGTTTACCTTCCTTCTTTAGCTCTTAATCATTTGCATTTCAACGGTTGGATTGGGATAACACAGCGTAATGTTCCTCTTAGTGCCAGTATGCTTGTTTCAGCTTTATACTTCAGGCTTTTTGTCTTTAGTGAGATTGTGCTTCTTGATACTTTGCTTCCACTACTTAATGCACATAACTTGACCAGTGTAAAATACCATTTATTTTATGTCTTGTGATCTTGTAGCCTGAACTCATCAGTGAGTCTGTCCATTGGATCTGAGCTTGTCCATATGAACTCATCAGTGAGTTTGTCCATTTGACTTGAGCTTGTTCATCTGAACTCATCAGTGAGTTTGTCCATTTACTATTTGAGTTCCCCCTTAATTAGTATACTATTCATTCTTTTTGCTGTCTAACATGGTTCAACAATCTAACTGTCCTAATTAATGTGTTCATAACATTCCTAAAACACATTCACTTTAACATACAAGGCAATATCTCAGGGGTTTTGGTATTAGATCAAAATCTCTTTTATTTCCCAACAATTTCCCTCTTTTTAATAATGTCAAAACCTCTTAGGGCTAGTTTGGTTTATTAGACGGGATAGATATATTAGGATATGATTTATTAGATGGGATAGATCAAGTGGGATTGCATTGTTAACAAATTAAAATATTGAACTAATTTGTGTGTTTGGATTGATGGACAAATAAACTTACCCCCTACCCTAAGATACATAATCATGCATATGTGGGAAAATTGACTCGGGCCTAAATAAATGCTCAGACCTTAATATAGTAAACCAAACAATGGAAAAAGTGGGATAAATAAGTTTTTCCAACCTTTTCCATGAAACCAAACAAGCCCTTAGTGACCTGACTTATCTATTAAATGAATCTTCAGAGTGTTTGTCCCTGAGCTGAAATAGTTTGTTAGTACATAGTATGTCAAGCAAGGTTTATATCAGTGTATTGGGCCTAAAAAGATAATGAGATATTATCTTGTGGGCAAAAGCGATTCTATCTTTCCATTTCATCAATGAAAAAAGTACATGTTACATTATTTTGAAAAGATAAAAAATATGTGCTAAATAAATTAGCATACAAAGACAGTGCATAAAATATACTCCCTCCGTCTAATTTTAAAATGCCCACTTCTCCGGGCAAGAATTTTAATGAATATTGATTAGTTTATTAATAAAGTAGATAAGTTGAGGATATGATGGGGGTGTTGTGGGGTCCATTTGTAAATAAAGTGAATGGAAAAGTGAGTAAATAAGTGATGTTAGAAGGGTGAAGATAAAGTAGTATGAATAGTATTGTTTCTAAACAAGGGATGGGCATTATAAAATTGGACAACCCAAAAAGGAAAGTGAGAATAATAAAATTGGATAGAGGTAGTATAACATATATAGCTTGATTCATACAGAGCTATCGGGTGGAGGCACCATACCATACTGAGCCCAAACTCTTTTCTTGGGTCTTGGTTTCAGTTTCTCCATAGCCATGATCTGAGTGAACTCTTGGAGAATCTTCTATTGATCAATGAACTGATTCAAAAGTGGAGGAGGGTATAGGATTGGACTTGGAGCTTTGAATTGAACCCTTTTCATTTCTGCAGATGCAAGGAGCTTTTGATATAAATCAGTGTGATTTTCAAACATGAATTGTCCAAAAACACTTTCCAGGTCTTCTCCTAACCATCTTCCAATAACATAGAAGTCATATACAAAACTTCTCTTTACTAGTTCCCATTCATCATTCAAGCTGGAGGGTACCCATTTATCAATGTGGATAAGTAGTAGCCATCACTTCTCCTTTTTTTATTCTTTTTTTCCTCAACTTCTAGTAAGTTGCTCCTCTTCTAGGAGTGATGGATGTTTTCCTTCTGTACTCCCTTTCTCTATTTGCTTCTTCAATCTGCTTCATCTTCTCTTCAATTTTCATCTTGGCTAGTTTCTCTTGAGTCTCTGGATCCTATCCAAAACCTTCTACAAACAGCTTAGATGGATCATCAGCAAGGACAAGGGTCCTTACTTCAATATATTTGGCTTGTTTTGATTATTTAGTACTGTTGGCTGTTTCAGGAGACTTGCTCTTCTCAGCCCTTCTGTCTCCTTCTGTAGTTTTGGCCCTTTTTTACTTAGGCTCCTCATCAAATTGAAATTCAGCTGGTATTGTCAGGCTAGTTGGAAATTCATTGAAGGTTTGAGTCTTCTTTTCGCTCCTCTTTACTCTTTGAATTTTTCCACCTGTCTAAACATCTTCCTCAGAAGTACTGTCCAATCCTGCTGACTTACCACCTGGCCTTTGAGCCTTTCTAGCCTGTTCTTCTTATACAAAATCCATAGACGCTTTTAATGCAAGTTGTAGTTGCTTTTCTTCTGTAAGATCTTCAAGGTTTACCTTTTGCTTCCCTTTCCCTTGAACTTCAGGTTCTTTGACACCTTCTACTGTTTCCTCATGAACAACTTCTACAATGGTCAAGTCACCTCTAGCCCGCTTCTTTCTCTTTTCCCCGTTTTTGGTAGTATCAAAACATTGGGGTCTCAAATCACTCATTGTAAGTGAGAGTTGAGCTTGGGCTTGGTTCAGGGATTTTATCTCATTCAACAAGTATACATTTTTATCATGTATATTTTGCTTTTTGTCATCACTCATGCTTAGAAAAGCATGAACTGAGAAAAGCATCAATTTTTCAGAGACAATGGAATTGAGAGTGGATTTTACCTGATCAACTGGTGATTCAGTGAGCATTTCAGTGAACTTGGCAGTAGCATCCTTGGTAATCTTTGAGAATACTTCTGTGGTGAACTGCTCAGCAGCCTCCTTCACCATTGCTTGCCTTAGTTCAGCAACTCTCTTCCTTTGAAGAACATTTTTCTTCTTTAGTGCATCTCTAACCACATTCTTCAAGATATTCACATTGTGGGTGTGATTAGATTGCATCCTCCCTTTCTCCTGCTAAACTTGATAAAACATTTTCTTAACTGATTTCTTAACCAAGTTGAATTCACTTGACATGATTTATATACCCTTTTCAACTCCACTCAGCCTTTCTTCAACCACTGGAAGTGACAAGTCTTCACATCCAGTTAACTTCATTTCAACAGAGGCTATGGTTCTTGCTTGCTGTTCCATGTCTTCATCTGACTTGGCATGTGATTGGCCAACTTCCTTGGTGAGCTTTGTAGCTTTTCTGAGTTCTCTTCCATGCTTGTTAGAGCATCAGAGGCAATATTCATACCTTCTTCAGTAGCTTTAGCATGATTAACATAAACCTTAGACAATAATGAAATTGAATTAGATAAGGTCTCAATATTAATGGCTCCTTCAATGGGGGTTTCAATGAGAGGGGCAGACTCAAAAAATTGATCAAAAGTGAGTCTCTCATTATCTGCAATTAGAAATTGGTTAGATCAATCACCCTCTTCACCTTCATTTCTTTTTAATTGAAACTCTGATATATCAGCAGTTTACTTCTTATTTTCAACTATTTCTTTTCTTCTTTCATGTTCTGATAAGCTCACTCTTTCCTCTGAGTCAGGCCTCCTCTCAGCAAGGGATTCTTCAAGTTCAGATTTGACTTGAAGAATAGTCCTGTAGATGTTATTAACTCTTAAGTGCTTTAACATTATGAACAACATCTTAATTTGACCTTCCTTGATTTTTTCTAAGTCTTTTCTGAAATGTTACATTAAATGTTGAGCTAAATGTTGTCACATTCAAGAACGATCTAGAAGCTTCTACAAGGAACTGGAGCTTGGAAGATTCCAGAACCTAGGAGGACGTGCTAGAAGGGTCTGGAACGTTCTAGAATAACTTGGAACATTGAAGAAGGATCTAGAGAGATCATGGGAGGTGAGACCCTAAAAAATAGGATCTTACATGGAAGCCTCTAGAATTCATTTTTCTCTCTATAAATTGCGAAGGGAGGCTCTATTATTCAGTATGGAGTTGGAGTATTAATCATATAATGTCTATGTGATCGTTTATCCTACCTAGACATTATATCGATTGTTATTTCTTTTTCATCCGACTTGAAGATTAATCAAGATCAGAAAGTCATTAAATTTAATATGCACTATTCGAGTAACATCTTACTCTGAGTGTTCAACCCTGTTAGGAGTTATGGTCAGTAGTTGTATCTTTTAGGCTATGCCGAAGTGTATAAACTTCCAGTGTAGCTCGTTCTAGTCTTTGATCTATTGAGAGTGAATCATAGATAGGATTAGTATTTAGACAGTGTTTTACACTTAAGTCTTTTTTATAGATTTAGGCCCCTGCCTCGATTGTAGTTTCAGTTTGTGAAATGTTGAAGTAATTGTTGAGACATTTCACAATATATTTTTGTACTTACAAGTTAAGTGTTTCGCCTTAAGGCTAACATATGTTTTGTTATTAATAAAATCTATGTTAAAAAGTATCTCCATTGTGTTCTTCTTGTTTTAGCGTTTTAGTCTTCCGTTGTATGTTTACTTCATTCCTATTCTATTAAAGTCAGTGTTGCACTCTTTGTCTCAAAATTCTGTGCAACATTATTCTGTCTTTACTTAAACACTAGATACCATACACACTTTCAGTTGGTATCAGAGCCAACACCTGACGACACTAGTTTTAGATCCTTGTTTTTAGTGTGTCTTAGTTTATGTTAACAATGAAAACACATCACATATCCACAACTGTAACACCCGTGATTTTCAATCACCATAAATTATTGAAGTGCATAAGATAATATTTCAATATAAACAAATTAAGATATACATATGTTCATAAACATATTTTAAATAAATTAATATATACATATACCTAATAATTAGGAGTTATAAGATACGTATATATATTTATTTTAAATTAATTATTTCATATATTTTTATAGCGTGAGTTTCTCTTTTTATTTATTTTAAGAATTCAAACTCTAATTTCGAATATTACTCAGCCTACTCCCACTTCAAAATCCCATATTTTATATCTCTCCTACTCACTCTCGGTTGATGTCCTATATACAAACTAATAACATGGAATCAAGGAATATTCCTTTTTGATTCCACATATCCAAATAGCAAGAACTGAAAATGCCTGCAACATCTTGTACAAGTTTGTTATTTGAAGGAGAGGACATTTTATTTGTGAGTGATAGGTGTCCCCATATTATTGGGTAGCAAATTCTATAAATAGGTATTCTTGTTTTCCTCTTTCAATCATTCAATGTGAGCCAAAAATCTATCCAAGAAAATGGCAGCTAATGTCTAACTTTCTCTCGACATCTTACAAACTTCATAAATTAGTGAAACATCAACTCTACAGTGTTCTCTCCCCGAATTAAAACTTTCGTAACAACCTCCCTCATTGTTGAAGCAGTTGACCTCCTTCTCTTTTGAAGCATTGTAAATGTTTCTTCTCTCTTTCTCATGTTTATGTTCTCTTTAATGTTTTTTCTACACTGTATATTGTAGTGTCGATTTGATTAGGCAAATGTTTTGGGTTTGTTAGTGTATTTACTAAGTTAAGGTCGTGTTGTTGGACAAACCCTTTTTCAGCGTCACTTTTACTAATCTTAGGACTACCTTTCTGTTATATATTGCAAAGCCCCATTTCTTATTTTGATAATGACCTTCATGGAAACAGATTATTCTTTCACCCCTGTTCTTTAAATTTGGGGATAGTGCTCATACTTAGTGCGCAAGCTGTGTGTGTTGTTTTCCCCTGTTTTGGTGGGTTGTTTTCCTAATTCTGTAATATATATATATATAATGGAAGTGTTATTATAAAAGTTGTCTTCCTCGATTTATGGGTACGTGAGATTTACACATTCTCCTATAATTATTCTAACTATTATTATTTTAATGTTTTATTTTCTATTTTATAGATTCGGTTTATTTTAGTGGTGGTAATTGAGTTAATATTCCAAAATATTAGCATCACTTTTTTTACTAAGTCTATTATAATATATATTATTAAATATTAATTTAATAATAATATATTAGTTGTTTATTAATTAGTTTATTATAGTGATAATTCTAAGTTATATTATTCTTTAAGTTTAGGTGATGATACTCTCTTGCATTAAACCAATCCACGTATTTACGAGACTACTAAAGATTTAAGGTGGGGTTTTCTTACACTTTGTCACTTTTAAATGTTATGTGAATTTAATTGTTGCTTGACTACATGATCATACGTTTATGCTTATGCTTATTATGAGTTATCTCGACGGAAAGGTCGTTGTAACTAGCGGGGACTACGGTCCGGGATGGTAAGATCCTTGGGGGCAACTCCACCGTATATAGATTGGCCAATTTAATTGGTCAATATATGGAAGACTTATTTACGCATGTTTGTGAGTTATGATTTTATTTGCATTTATATTTAACTGTGACAAAGGGGACCAAGATTGATTATATGATGATTCTTTAGATGATGATCTGGATGATACAGATTCTGATGTTGCACCTGATGCCATAACATCTGTGGTAACATCAAAACAAAGTCACCCAAATTTGAATTGTTTTAATGGGTTTGTTGATGATGCAGACATAATGATTGATGATTCTAAATACCAAAAGTTTTTAAATGATTGGAACTCTTAGAAACTCACTATTAATTCTTTGAATAAAGAGAATGAGAATCTGAAAGACACAATCACCAAGCTAGAAGTCATACATACCAGAAGAGATCTTGAAGTTTACAAACTGAAGGAGAAATTGATCACCTCTACTTTAAGTTTCATAAAATTTTTCTAAGAGTGTTTTTGATATATGTTATAGCTATTGGTAAATATGATAATTGTGGTATACATTATGATGGAAAAATTGCTTCTATTTTCTAAGAATTTTGAAAATACTATGAAATTTGTGAAGGCAAATGTTGAAACATCTGCACAAACAGATTCTCATAAAGTCAAAAATATTGAAAAGAAGTTTGTATGTCATTGAATTATTATTTTTTCGAAAATTGATCATATTTGTCCTTAATGCATGCAAATGTTTAATGATCTGAGATATGAGAAAATGTTACCTAAAAAGATGTCACATCCTATGAAACATTTTCTGAAATCTGCATGGAAATCTGACGTTACTTGTAATGCTATTCACACTTCCTTGAAAGCATGTTTACTTGGTCAATGGTATTTTGATAGTGGTTGTTCTAGACATATGACAGGACAAATTGACTACTTATCTGATTATGTGACCTTGAATGGTGGTAATGTTACATATGATGGTTGTTCAAAAGGAAAGATTATTGGAAAATGAACTTTAAATGTTGAAGGTTTTTCTAAGCTTAAAAACTTTTTGCATGTTGATAACTTGCTTGCTAATTTGATTAGTATTAATCAACCTTGTGATGATAATTTGCATGTAAAATTTTACAAAAAATCACGTGTATGTACTTAATAAAGATGAAGATTGTCTAGGGCAGTATATAATTGTTATCTTATTGGAACAAATGTATGTAATTTGTCAAAGAATGATGAAAATATCTTATTGCATCAAAAAATTGGGACATACGCATTATAGATCAGTGAGGAGACTAATCAAAGTCGATGTAGTGAAAAGGATTACCAAAACTGAAGTTTCAAAGTACTATTGTAGGTGGACCATGCCAGAAAGGTAAGCAGGTAAGAGTGCTGCATAAAATGCTGTCACATTGTTCTACACATCGATGTTTCAAATTGTTGCACATGGATTTAATTGGTCCTATGAAAACTGGAAGCATTGGAGGCAAAATATATTCTTTAGTTGTGGTAGATAATTTTTCTATATTTACCTAGATTGAGTTTTTAAGAAATAAATCAGAAACATTTGATGCATTTAAAATTGTTTATAGAAGGTTCAAAAAATATGTTTAACTTGAAAGTTGACCATATCATGGTAGGGAATTTGAAAATAACATGTTTAATGATTTTTGTGATTAAAAAAAAAGGTATTTTGCAAAAATATTCATCTCCTAAAACTCCACAACAGAATGTCTTTGCTGAAAGAAATGACAAGAGTCGTGCTTACTTCTAAAAGTCTTGCTAAGAGATTTTAGGCTGAAGCATTGAATACATCATGTCATATTATTAATAGAGTTTATATTCGATCTGGTTCTAATCAAACACCTTATGAGATTTTGAACAATAGAAAACCAAATGTGAAGTATTTCCATGTATTTGGTTGTGTGTGTTATATTTTGAATGATAGAGATCAACTTCATAAGTTTGATTCTAAAAGTGATAAAGGTTTCTTTTTAGGCTGTTCTAGAAATAGTAAAGCTTATAGAATTTATAACCTTAGGACTAACACTGTTCAAGAATTTGTTAATGTTGTGTTTGATGATGATAAAGGTCTTACAGATGACAAAGATGAAGAAGATGTATCACAAGTCACTGACAATTCTGAGAATACACTGAAGTCTGAAAATAATGCACCAAATGCTAACACATTTGGAGCAACATCTACAGAACAGTCAGTTGAAAATTCACAGAATGATCAGTATGTTCCCAAAAGAAATCCTTCTTCCATAATAGGTAAAAGTCATCCATCTGACCAGATCATAGGTGATTCTACAGTTGGAGTGCACACAAGAGGAAAAGTAAGATACAATAAGGTAGATGTGGTAAGAAAAATATACTTGTCTTCTATTTTCAATGTTGTGAATGCAAAGTGTTACTATTCTGAAATTCAACCTAAAAATGTTAATGAAGCATTAACTAATGAAAATTGAATTAATGTTATGCATGAGGAACTTAATCAATTTGAAAGAAATGAAGCATGGACACTTGTTCCAAGACCTAGTCATACTAATGTCATTGGAACAAAGTGGATTTTTAAGAATAAAACTGATGAGTCTGGTAACATTGTTAGGAACATAACTAGATTAGTTGCACAAGGCTACACCCAAGTTGAAGTTATTTTTTTTTATGAAACTTTTGCACTTGTTGCTAGGATAGAATCTATTAGATTATTACTAGCAATTGCATGTTCTATTGACATTAACCTTCATGAAATGGATGTAAAAGCTGCATTTTTAAATGATAATCTGAATGAAGAAGCAAATGTTTAACAGCTTAAATGATTTGAAGATCTACAATAGTCTGGTCATTTTATTAGAGGAGAAGCCGATATAACTTTGTTCATTTAGTACACTGGAGAAGATTTACTTATTGGTCAAATAGATGTTGATGACATTGTATTTGGTTCAACTTGTGATAATATGTTAAACCAATTTGTTAAAGTAATGACTGCAACATTTGAGATGAAAATGGTTGGAGATTTGAATTATTTTTTTAGGTCTTCAAATCAAGCAATGCAAAGATGGTATATTCTTCTCACAAGGTATGTATGCTAAGAACTTAGTTAAAAGGTTTGGTCTTGAATGTTCAAAAGTAATGAAAACTCCTATGAGATCTACTTTGAAACTTTGCAAAGACAATGCTGGTAAGGATGTCGATCCAACATTGTAAAGAGCCATGATAGGAAGTTTACTTTATCTAACCTCTAGTAGACCAGATATTATGTACAGTGTTTTTGTTTGTGCTAGGTACCAAACTAATCCAAAGGAATCTCACCTGAATGCAATGAAAAGAATTATCAAGTATGATGCAGGTACAAGTGAACTTGGGATATGGTGATTGGGGTGGAATTTGCATGTTTTTATGACACATTTTGAGCTCAATTTTCTTAGAATTTCATACTTTTATTACTCAATTTTGGTTAATTGCACTTGATAGAGAGAAATGGTTATTTTGGAGGCGAAAACACTCACCTAATTTTTAGTGGAGTCAACGAAGGAAGAAATTGTGTTCGAGAGCAAAACGAGAAATAATGGCATTCATTTTTGGCCCATTATAGCAGCCCATTGATGATTAATTGAGGCCCATTCCATATAATACATGGAGCAACCCATTCTCTTGGGCGTGAACAATCAAGGGAAAAAGAAAAGGCAATTTAAATGGCCCAAACAATTAATTATTGGGGGAGCTGAAATTGGAATTGGGCCAACATTTGTTAGTTCTTCAGCCCATTTTAGTTGTTTTGATTAAAACTTTGTTGATGTTGAAGACTTGGTGATGTTATTGAAGATGTTATCACACAAGGCTGCAACATCATAATTCGACCTTTCTTATTTTTCCTAAGTCCAAATTCTGTTTTCTGGCTAATGCTGCTTTGGATGTTGTAACATCGCAGGTTGAAGATCTAGAACATTCTACAACGTTCCAGACTGGAAGGATCTGGAAGCTTGCAGAAGTGTGTAGATCATGCGGTTGCCCTTGAGAAACGTCCAGAACTGGCTGGAAGATCCTAGAAGGCAGTTGGGAGAGAAGAAAGGATAAGATCCTACAATTTAGGAGATCATGGATGAAGGTTCTAGAATGCATATTCACGCCTATAAATACAGCAGAGCCGTGATCATCATCCATCAATCGAAGTGCCATTCTTTAATTACTAAACTAGTGTTCATCTTGTTAGGAATTAATTGTCATTGGCATGTTCTTGTCGTTGTGCCGAAGAGTCCAAACTTCCTGTACAACATAAACTTCTCTATACATCTTTGGTAGATAGATCATAGAGTTAGATTAGTTTTTGGTAGTGTAATTTTTACACTTAAGCCGTCTTTAGATTTGATAGATTATCGAGTCTTATTTCCGTTGTGAATATTTGTTCACACACCATTTGTATTCACATAATTATTAGTGAAAGTTTCGCCATGAGGCTCGCATAGATTTTAAATTAAAATCTATGTTAAAAAGTTAATTCTGTGTCTTTGTGTTTCATTCTTTAAAGTCTTCCGCTATTCGTATTCTGATATTCTGTAATCGAGTCAGTGTTACATTGAGTGTTCTAACATTGAGTGTAGCATCAGTCTTGTTTTACTTAACACGCACACTTTCAATTGGTATCAGAGTCGATACCTGACGACACTAGGTTTAGATCCTTGTTTTTAATTAGTGTGTTTTAGTATTTATTGTGTCTTTGCAAAAATGGAAACACATCACATCTCTACAGCACTTAGGCCACCAGTTTTAGATGGTACAAACTATGCATATTGGAAACCTAAGATGCGCATGTATATCAAGTCTATTGATGAACGTGCATGGAGGACAGTACTTACAGGTTGGGATGCACCAAAAACTCCAGTAGATGAAGACAATGAAGTTCAACTCAAGAAGGAAGTTGATTGGACGGCTGACGAGATAACAACAGCAGGGTTTAATTCTAAAGCTTTAAATGCTATTTTTACTTCTGTTGATGTTTCTATGTTTAAAATTATTTCTAATTGTTTAACTTCTAAAGAAGCTTGGGATAGATTACAAGAGCATTGTGAAGGTTCGGATAGTGTTCGAAGAACAAAACTTCGAATGCTAGGGACTAAATTTGAAAATCTCCGAATGAGGGAAGATGAGACCATATCATCTTATAATGAACGTTTAAGTGAGATTGTCAATGAATCACATTCTCTTGGTGATCCTATTTCAAATGTGAGAGTAGTTCATAAAATTTTGCGTTCAGTTCCTAAAAAATTTGATGCAAAAATATGTGCTATAGAAGAGGCTAAAGATACTGATAAATTGAGTCAAAATGAGCTAGTAAGTATTCTTAAAACTTATGAGATGAACACTACTCAATTTGATGAAAATAAAGATGATAAAAAGGTGGTGGTTTTTAAAGGAGAGACATCACAAGGTGCTGAAATACAGCCTATTATCACTGAAGTCGATTCAGATGATGATGTGATGGACCTATGTTATGACAATCCAGACCACATGGCCTTTCTCACTAAGCATTTTAACAAGTTTTTGAAGAAAACAATGAACAGGTCCAAAGGGAATATTCAGCCAAAGATCCAGATCAATACATCAACACCACAACCAGAGAAGAGAAGGAGTCAATTTCCACCAAGATTATCACAAAGTGAAGGTAAACTAAGGTATGATCCTGAATATAGAAAATCAGTCCAATGCAATGCATGTTCTGGTTATGGCCATTATGCAAATGAATGTGCCAATACCAGACTCAAGCAAAAACTGAATTTTAGTGCTACCTTAAGTGATGATTCAGATGATGAAAAAGTTAAATCAAAAGAAATTGAATTTGCTTTTCATACTCAGGTTGATTATGATGACTTTTTAGATGATGATCTAGATGAAACAGATTCTGATGTTGAATTGGATGTTACAACATCAGAAACAACATTAAGTCAAAATCATCCAGATTTGAACTGTTTTAATGGTTTTGTTGATGATACAGGAATAAGGACAAAAGATTCGAAATACCAGAAGTTATTGGAGGATTTGAACTCTCAGAAACTCACTCTTGATTCTTTGAATAAAGAGAATGAGGATCTGAAAGGAACAATCACCAAACTAGAAGTTATCCTTACCAGAAGAGATTTAGAACTCTGCAAATTAAAGGAAGAATTGAAAAGTTCTACCTTAAGTTTCAGAAAATATGAAAAGAGTGCTTCTGATATGAATGATGTTTTGGTATTTGGTAAATCTAACAATCATGGTTTAGGTTATGATGGTGAAACTGCATCTATTTCTAAAAGTTTTGCAAATCCAGTGAAATTTGTGAAGGCTAATGCTAAAACATATGTTGAAGCATCAGCACAAACAAAACCTCACAAGGCTAAAACTTTTAAAAAGTTATCTGTTTGCCATTATTGTTCTAAATTAGGCCATATTCGTCCTTACTGTTTGAAAATGAAGAAAGATTTTGCTGATGAGAAATTGTTACCTAAAAAGTTGTCACATTCGAAGAAACATTTCTCAAAATCTACTTGGAAAAAGAAATCTAATGTTACCTGTAATTCAGTCCACACTTCTTTGAAAGCATGTTTACCTGGTCTATGGTATTTTGATAGTGGTTGTTCTAGACATATGACAGGACAAATTGACTACTTATCTGATTATGCTACTGTAAATGGTGGATATGTTACATATGGTGGAGGTTCAAAAGGAAAAATCATTGGAAAAGGAACTTTAAATGTTAAAGGTTTTCCTAAGCTTAAGAATGTTTTGCATGTTGATGGCTTGCTTGCTAATTTGATTAGTATAAGTCAATTATGTGATGATAACTTGCATGTGAAATTTGACAAAGATTCATGTTATGTTCTTGATAAAGATGATGAATATGTTTAATGACTGGTACTAGGTCAGCTGATAATTGTTATCTTATTGGAACAAACAATGTGTGTAATTTGTCAAAACATAATGAAAATGTCTTATGGCATCAAAGATTGGGTCATGCAAATTATAGATCATTGAAGAAGCTAGTCAATGCTGAAGCTGTGAATGGATTACCAAACTTGAAGTTTAACGAAATCACTATATGTGAACCATGCCAGAAAGGTAAGCAGGTAAGAGTGTCTCACAAAATGCTGTCACATTGTTTGACACATCGTTGTTTTGAGTTGCTGGTGGATTTAATGGGTCCTATGGAAACTGAAAGCATTGGAGGAAAAAGGTATTCACTTGTTGTGGTAGATGATTACTCTAGTTTTACTTGGATAGAATTCTTAAGAGACAAATCTGAAACATTTAATGCTTTTAAAGTTCTTTACAAAAGGTTCAAAAATGTGTTTAACTTGAAAGTTAGCAAGATTAGAACTGATCATGGTAGAGAATTTGAAAATAGCATGTTTACAGATTTTTGTGAAAAGAAAGGTATAATGCAAGAATTTTCATCTCCTAAAACTCCACAACATAATGGAATTGCTGAAAGAAAGAATAGAACTCTACAGGAAATGGCAAGAGTCATGCTTACTTCCAAAAGTCTTGCTAAAAGATTTTGGGCTGAAGCATTGAATACAGCATGTCATATCACTAATAGGGTTTATATTCGATCTGGTTTTAAGCAAACACCTTATGAGATTCTGAACAACAGAAAACCAAATGTGAAGTACTTTCATGTATTTGGTTGTGTGTGTTATATTCTGAATGATAGGGATCAACTTCATAAGTTTGATTCTAAAAGTGATAAAGGTTTCTTCTTAGGCTATTCTAGAAATAGTAAAGCGTATAGAATTTATAACCTTAGGACTAACACTGTTCAAGAATCTGTTAATGTTGTGTTTGATGATGATAAAGGTCTTACAGATGGAAATGAAAAAGAAGATGTTTCAGAGGTTACTGAAAAATCTGGAGATTCACTGAAAACTGAAAATGTTGCTCCGAATGTTACAACATCTGGAACAACATCGACAGAAAGTTCAACAGAACCTACACAGAATAATCAGTATGTTCCCAAAAGAAATATTTCTTCAAGGATTGATAAAAGTCATCCATCGAACCAGATCATAGGTGATGCTACAGTTGGAGTGCAGACAAGAGGCAAAGTAAGAGCCAATAAGGTAGATGTGGCAAGAACATTATGCATGTCTTCTATATGTAATGTAGTGAATGCAGAGTGCTATTATTCTGAAATTGAACCTAAAAATGTTAATGAAGCTTTAACTGATGAAAATTGGATTAATGCTATGCATGAAGAACTTAATCAGTTTGAAAGAAAATGAAGTCTGGACACTAGTTCCAAGGCCTGACAACACTAATGTCATTGGAACTAAGTGGATTTATAAGAATAAAACTGATGAGTCTGGTAACATTGTTAGGAACAAAGCAAGATTAGTTGCACAAAGTTACACACAAGTTGAAGGTATTGATTTTGATGAAACTTTTGCACCTGTTGCTAAGATTGAGTCTATTAGATTATTACTAGCAATTGCAAGTTTTATTGATATTAAACTTCATCAAATGGATGTAAAAACTGCATTTCTTAATGGAATATTGAATGAAGAAGCATATGTTGAACAACCTAAAGGATTTGAAAATCCACAATACCCTGATCATGTATATAAACTTAAGAAAGCATTGTATGGTCTTAAACAAGCTCCTAGAGCATGGTATGGTAGGGTTACTGACTTTCTTTTGGAATTTGGTTTTATTAGAGGAGAAGCCGATAGAACTTTGTTCATTAAGCAATCTGGAGAAGATATGTTAATTGCACAAATTTATGTTGATGACATTGTTTTTGGTTCAACTTGTGATAATATGTTAAACCAATTTGTTAAAGCAATGACTGCAACATTTGAAATGAGTATGGTTGGAGACTTGAATTATTTTCTAGGTCTACAAATCAAGCAGTGCAAGGATGGAATATTCTTCTCACAAGGTAAGTACGCTAAGAACTTGGTTAAAAGGTTTGGGCTTGAAAATTCAAAAAGCATGAAAACTCCTATGGGATCTACTTTAAAACTATGTAAAGACAATGCTGGAAAAGATGTTGATCCAACATTGTATAGATCTATGATAGGAAGTTTGCTTTACTTAACCTCTAGTCGACCAGATATTATGTACAGTGTTTGTGTTTGTGCAAGGTACCAATCGAACCCTAAGGAATCTCACCTGAATGCAGTGAAGAGAATCATAAGATATATTGCAGGTACAAGTGAACTTGGGATTTGGTACACAAAGGATACAAGTAGTACACTAGTTGGATATAGTGATGCAGACTGGGCAGGAGATATAGATGATAGGAAAAGCACGAGTGGAGGATGTTTCTACATGGGAAACAATCTTGTGTCATGGCATAGCAAGAAGCAAAATCGCGTCTCACAATCTACGGCCGAATCCGAATACATTGCTGCAGGCAGTTGTTGTACACAACTCCTATGGTTGAGTAAGATGTTCAATGATTATAGCTTAGAAAGTGACACATTAACTGTTTTTTGTGATAACACAAGTGCAATCAACATTTCTAAAAATCCAGTACAACACTCTTTGACTAAACACATAAGCATTAGACATCATTTCATAAGAGATTTAGTAGAGAAAAGTATTGTGAAGTTATAATATGTTCCCACTGAAAATCAATTTGCAGATATATTCACTAAGGCTCTTGACCATGAGAGATTCTCATTTTTGAGGAAATCTCTTGGTATGTGCACAACCTGAAAATCCAAGATGGATGTTGTTACAAATGCGGTAGCATTTGGAACAACATCAAGGGTAAGTGTAATCCTGATTGATTTAATTCATTCCATGATTCGTTAAATAATTCCTTTGTAAAATATCTTTGAATCTGAAATTTGTGGTACAAAAATAGACATGATTTACACCTCTCAAATGCATATAAAAAGAATGTTGTTAGCATACTAAAAGATGTAGTTTATCACTGAGTAACTATGGAGCACGGAGTTCACTACTACGATGCCTTCTTTTCAAAAGGTGATTAAACAAATACATCAATATGTTCATAATCCATTGAGTAATTATGGGGCACGGAGTTCGCTACTACGATGCACTCTTCTAGAAAAATGGATCAATATGAACTAGGTGCTACAACACGAAAATAAAAGAAAAATAAGGTGCAACACAAATGAAGCAAATTCATGTAAAAACCGTGTTGAGGTGTATTTAAAAATGTCTTGAGTACAACATTAAAAGATTTGAATTTATTTTTATTAGTTGTAATTATTTAATTAATTTTCTGGAATTTATTTTATTAAATGGAGGATACTAACCCACGTTTTGTTTTTTCCAGGTCTTGCAAAGTTATTTTAATTTTGAGCCAAGTTATTAATTATCTAATTAATCTGCAATTTTAGCCACTAACACCATGATCCAATATGGGATACCCACTTTGTTCTTCTTGACCGAAAATTAAGGTATCACAATCTGGTCATGCAATTTCATTCCAGAAATTTCTAAAAGTGGTGGGACATTTTCATAACTTCCATTCTATACTCTATAAAATCCTCTCGCGAGTGTGTTTAATTCATAAGTGTAAGCTAAAGTGTGTAAGCTGAAATTTTTCCAGAAATATAAATTGCAATTGTGTGTTTCGTATTGCGTGTCTACTTTCTTGAGCATTAAGTCTTTGAAGGGATTTAAGTATGAAAAAGATGGGACTCACTTCATCTTCTCCAGCTGAAAAGAATCCATCGTCCTCATCTTCGACTCCACCGCATCTTCTCGCAACAATGGCTTCCAACCAATCCGCCGGAAACACAGCTCCGATCACCATTGCCGCACCACTGCCACCGTCACTAACTTCTCCGACCACCAACAATCGAGGAGTTTACCCGGGTAATTCAAACTATTTCTACCAACCTCTTAAATTCGGTTCCTATGCCTCAAATTTATGTTGGAGACGTCCCATTGAATATCCCTACTCAAACTCCTAATCCGATTCAAACCACTACTCCTACTCTGCAAAATCCCCAAATTGCGAACCCTACTGAGCCCGAAACCACTAAAATCACCATCCCCACTGAAATTGCTCCGATTGCTGCTCCTGTTGTTGAAACAACCGAAGCAACCGAGGGAAATGACACTCCCATGGCTGAAGCCGAGCTTGAAAGAGCAGAGGACTCTGCCCACATCAGTTCCTCTCTTTCGAAATCGACTGAGTCAGAGCCTATGCCTCTGAAATCATCCTTGATCAAAGGAAAACGAAAGAGGAGCCCGAAGAAACCAAAGAGGAGGTCCAACAGAGTGTTTTCGAGGGTGAACTATTCTGAGAGTTCACGAAAGAAGAAGCCCATGGCAGGTGATGTAGCTACTGCTCCAATTCAGGTCTTTACAGATTTTGAAAAGGATAGCTCAGATGGTGAAATTGCTCATACTGAAGCTGCTGAGAAAGAAAGCTCTGACGAAGAGAATGTTCCTCTTATGTTACTGTGCAAGAAGATAGGAAAGAAATCAAAGCAATGGAAGGATGCTACTCCCGTTGCTCCAGCACCAGTTGCAACCTCTGTTCCTGATGAAAGCCCTGATGATAACAACTCTACTGAATCCGATCAACCTAACTCTGAATCTGAAAATACCTCTAATGGTGATGAAGGTACACCTACTTCCGAAACTGATGTAGAAATGGAAACCTCTGAGGATAGGCTAGCCAATCTATCAAGGAGAAAACTGTTAATTGAACGTAGGACATGTGTACCTGACTTTAATTCTAAGGGTTTGATTAGATTTCTTGAGGATAGAAATTTGTTGCATGCTGTTACGTTTGGTGAATCATTTGTTGCAACATGGGTCTATGAATTTTACTCCTGTTTAAGAAAGAGCATTGGTAGAAGAACTTCTCAATGGTATGGAATTGTAAGATTTAGAGATAGAGATCTTCCCTTTACACCCGAATTGATTAACGATTTTTTACACCTTGAATCTGTTGAGGAAGTTGAAGAACCTTCAATGGATATAATTGCTCAAGCAATTACAGGTGGTAGGGTGATGAGGTGGAAGAAAGTTATGCTTGCATGTAATCTTACCTCTCTATATTCAATTTTGCATAAGTTGATTGTGTATAATTGGATTCCATCCACGAACTCCACGAAGGTCACTATGAGTCAAGGAATACTTCTTTACAGAATTGTGGTAATGAGGAATTTCAATCTTGGGTTGACTATTTTCAATCATATGATGAAATTTTCTGGGACAGTAACTGATAAAGGCAATCTGCCTTATCCGGCTCTCATCTATGGTTATTTGAGACATAACAACTATGAACGGGATAGACATGATATGTTGAGGGGGAGAGTTCCTCAAATTACAGTGTCTCGTAAGCTGATGATTGGAGATAGAGTTGTTGATCTCCCTATCCAAGGTGCTGAAAGAGCTGAACCTGAAGTTCCAAATGCTGCTCCCAATGTCCCAAACACCACAAGCCACATTCCAATCTCCAGAAACTTCATACTTGTTCAGTTAACTCACTTGCAGGATACCATCAATGAACTACAGTTCATGAAGGATTATTGGATGAAGAAACTTTCTGCTACACCAGGGGGAGTACCTGCTGCTGCTGCACCAGTCCCTGATGTTAGAGGAGTCACTGAGTATGGGGGAGTTCGAATTGAAGAACTTGATGCTGATGCTGATCCAAATGTTGTTGCACACCTTGCAACAATGGTGATTGAACCCGATGAAGATGAACAGGTTTTTGCTGATCTTCCAGACCTTGCTGCTGGAAATGCTTGAAGACAGGGGGAGGCTGAACTTTAAAGGATGCAATGTGCAGATTTCTGTTGCTGCAGCTGTTGTTACAGCAATTGATGCATCTTATTCAGTTTCTATCTTACTGTTTTATTTTGACTTATGATCCTACAGGCTGATACACTGATTTAACTGTTTTGTGTTAAGTTAATAGTTTATAGTTTAGTTTGAACTTAGAACTCTATTTGAAGCTCTGATATTTTTGTTTTGAGCTCTGATATTATATTAGTTGATAGGACTTCGTTTTATTTTGTTTTATTCTCTCTTCACACTACTCAGATTATAACTTGTTTCAGTTTTCCCATTTAGTTCTAATTATTTCACTTTGAAACAGGTTGTGTTAAATGAGTATATTACTTACTCATTTTATTGTTGGAAGATATTACTAAGACAAGTGTTCTACTTAGTATTCAGAGTACTAACACCACTTAGTCTTGTATATTTTCTTGTTTCTTTCACTATTTGATCATACGCTACAACAGGTGTTGACTTGACGAGTACATGGATATGATGGTAATACTCTAGCATGTACATAAAACTGGTTTATATATGTTTACATATGTACATCGGGTGTGCTGTAGCAGAAAGGTCAAATTGGGGGAGATTGTTGATGTTGAAGACTTGGTGATGTTATCGAAGATGTTATCACACAAGGCTGCAACATCATAATTCGACCTTTCTTATTTTTCCTAAGTCCAAATTCTGTTTTCTGGCTAATGCTGCTTTGGATGTTGTAACATCGCAGGTTGAAGATCTAGAACATTCTACAACGTTCCAGACTGGAAGGATCTGGAAGCTTGCAGAAGTGTGTAGATCATGCAGTTGCCCTTGAGAAACGTCCAGAACTGGTTGGAAGATCCTAGAAGGCAGTTGGGAGAGAAGAAAGGATATGATCCTACAATTTAGGAGATCATTGATGAAGGTTCTAGAATGCATATTCACGCCTATAAATACAGCAGAGCCGTGATCATCATCCATCAATCGAAGTGCCATTCTTTAATTACTAAACTAGTGTTCATCCTGTTAGGAATTAATTGTCATTGGCATGTTCTTGTCGTTGTGCCGAAGAGTCCAAACTTCCTGTACAACATAAACTTCTCTATACATCTTTGATAGATAGATCATAGAGTTAGATTAGTTTTTGGTAGTGTAATTTTTACACTTAAGCCGTCTTTAGATTTGATAGATTATCGAGTCTTATTTCCGTTGTGAATATTTGTTCACACACCATTTGTATTCACATAATTATTAGTGAAAGTTTCGCCATGAGGCTCGCATAGATTTTAAATTAAAATCTATGTTAAAAAGTTAATTCTGTGTCTTTGTGTTTCATTCTTTAAAGTCTTCCGCTATTTGTATTCTGATATTCTGTAATCGAGTCAGTGTTACATTGAGTGTACTAACATTGAGTGTAGCATCAGTCTTGTTTTGCATAACACGCACACTTTCAAACTTGCACCTCATGATAATTCATATTTTTTGGGGTGTGAGGGATTTTGTCAGCAGAAAGGGGAGACAACGGATTGTGGGTAATCCTCCCCAGGCAATTTTTACACACACTTACACCTACTGGAAGGTGTTCTCCATTGAAGCTTCAAATGGTGGATTAGCTTGGGATTTTCACACCCCATCACCTACACTATCTAAGACGAAGTTGGATAGCTCAAGTGGTTAGAGCACCACTACCTAGGCTTTAGATCCTGGGTTCGAGTCATGGGGAGGGGAATAGGGATGGGTATTTAATGTAATTCAAAAAAAAAAAAAAAACCTACACTATCTAAGCTTTCTCTATCCCTATTATTTATTTAGTTATTTATCTTTTTATTGTATTTGAGATTATGTAGAAAACTTTTAGGATCCAAAGCTTGTAATTATGTAGATTGAAGTTTATGGATTAATGTTTAATTTTAAATGGTGTTTGTCTCTTATCTGTGTGTTTAATTTTTATTTGAAAGCATGTTATTAGTGGCCATGATAATATGTCTTATCTATTATTAATTGGGGTAGAATTGAAATATTTATTTCATTAATTGAATATAAGCACACAACTCAGTTTATTATAATCTCGAGAGAGGATTAACTATTGTGATGGTATTGATGATCTTATGAGATATTTAGAGTTATATGATGCATGCTTGGTAGAAATACATGCTTGTGTGATATTTCCTTTGGATTAATTGGATTGAAAAATCTTTTAATTCATTATTTAGTTATCAATCCTATAAAGACAAACTTAATTGTCATTTGAATGAGTCATTATTCATAAATGGATCTCTAAGTATTGCATATGCCTTGGAACCACATTTTACCTTGATTATTTTTGTTATTTTCATTTCATTAGCTTGTTGATTTGGATTGGACTATTTTTATTTTGCTTTCTTAGTGACATTTATAGATAACATTAGAATTAGTCTTAGTTTGTAAAACCTTCCTTGAAAATCAATCGTGTCTAGATAGAATCGTGCCAACAAATATCACTTTTACACTAACCCTTCCTCGTGGGATCGACCTCGCACTTACTTCGCTACAATATACACCGTATACTTGCGGTCGTGTATTTTAAAGTTGTGAAATATGTGAACAAGTTTATGGCGTCGTTGCCGGGGAAGGAGTTTTAGTTCTAGAGTTGTAGTTGGTTTGATTTTAATCTAGAGTTTACTTGCTTTTGAAAAAAAAATTCTTGAAAACACCAAAAATATTTATTTTTATTTTCTTATTTCTATTGTTATCTTTGTATCACTGCTTCTTCTTGTCTTTTCTCTAGGTGAAAAAAAAGGCCAAACTCTTTGAAAGATATGAGTGATTCGGAGGCCATATTGAATTTGACAACACAATTGGTCAGATTGACCACTTTGCTAATTGAACAAGCTCCCAATTGGTTGTCAAGGCCAAGTCATGTGGAAAGAGCAAGTTTTATGGGCTATCAAAGATATATGGACTATGGAGAAAGACACTTCAGAAGCTTTTGTCACCACTATAATGAGCATTTCTACCCGTGGTCGAGGGACCATGATGATTTTCATTATGCCAACTCGGGAAATTTCTTTCAACCACCTTTCAATTTTGGTGTGCCCAATGAAATCATGGATGAACCGTCAAACAAGTTAAGCATGGAGGAAATGTTCATTAGTGTCATGGGAGAAACAAAAAAATTCATGGGAGTGGTTAATGAAAGGTTGAACGAGGCGGATTCAACCCTTGAGAACTTGGAGCATGGAGTAGAAAGTATTAAAGCTCGAGTGAGTGACATTAGATCATTAATGAATTTGAGTGAGACTCAAGTTTGTCAAGAAGCTACCATTGGAGAACAAATTGAAGATGACAAGTCTCCATCTACTACCGAGTGCAACCCAAATGAACATTGCATGGCCATAGGCATACAAAGTGGCATCAATATGGAGAGAGGAGAAAAGATGATTGAGGAGTGCTACAAAGTTGAGCTCATGGAAGAATTGCCCAAACTTGAGACTAAATGCTTTGAGATGAGAAAAAGAGCCAAGTTTGGGGCTAATTCTTTCAAAATGTCCGACTTGGTTGGTGAAATGGGCAAGGCTACAAAATTTTGTGATAAAAGTGAAGGCCCCAATGGAATGGCTCTACATTGTTGCGATGGACCCATGGATAGGATTGGATTTAAGAAGTATCGGGTCAAGGGGCAAAGTGGTGTGACTTGAAGGGTCATCGAGAGGGAGTTGTCCGGCATATGATGTTAAAAATAGCGCTACTTGGGAGGCAACCCAAGATTTTATTTGCTTTCTTTAGTTTTTGCTTTTGTTTTGTAGTTTCTTGATGGTTTGGATTTTGTGTAGGTATGGAAGATTAAATTTGGAGCACTTGTAGAAATGGAGAAGGATCAAGATCAATCATGATGTGGGAGAGCACTTGTGCAATGGTGATTTCTAAGAAGAGCTTTAGGATGTGCAAGGAGAAAGGTAACAAATTTTAGCCCCAAACTTAGAATTTTTACATTGTAAAATTCTAAGTTTGGGGCTGTTTTTTTATTTTTTTATTAGTTTGTTACACCTTGCACCGGCTCACCATTCTACTTGGGTTACATTTTGCACCAGCGCGCAATTTGTCTCTTATGCTTATTATGATGGTTGAGTTGATCTTGGATGATTATACTCTAGTTGATTGTGGATTCATAGGTGTCATAGTTGTTCATTGATTTGTGTGTATGGTTGAGGTGATCGTTCTTTGGATACTTGATTTAAGTATTGATGGAGTGTTGAGTTTTTGATGTGGTGATGAGTTGATTGGTGAAGTTTGAACACTTGCATGCTGATTTGTTGTGTGATGATTGATGTTTGTGAAAGTGTCCATATTCATGTTCATGAATAATCGGTGAGCTTTGAGAGCATCATTCATAATTTTACATTCTAGAACTTGCCACCAGTCTTATTTGAAACTAAGTTGTGTGAAGATTTTTGAATATGATATAAGGCCATCTTCGTTTTGAATAGCCACTTGCCAAATTTATCCTTACAAAATGAATTTTATCCGTAGCTAGCCATCTTCAGCCTATTGACTTATATTTTTTTTTTTTGGCAACCTACGTAAATTTAGCCTATTTGTCTATTTTTTTCGAGCTTACCCTTATAATAATATTAATTTAAAATAATAATAATATTTTTAACAACACTCAATAATAATAATTTAAAAATAAATTTATGAGTATTACATTTCATTTCAACATTCATTCCTGCAGTATATCAATTTATGATAATATGTCTTATCTATTATTAATTGGGGTAGAATTGGAATATTTATCTCATTAATTGAATATAAGCACACAACTCAATTTATTATGATCTCGAGAGAGGATTAACTATTGGGAGGGTATTGATGATCTTATGAGCTATTTAGGGTTATATGATGCATGCTTGGTAGAAATACATGCTTGTGTGATATTTCCTTTGAATTAATTGGATTGAAAAATCTCTTAATTCATTATTTAGTTATCAATCCTATAAAGACAAACTTAATTGCCATTTGAACAGTCATTATTCATAAATGGATCTCTAAGTATTGCATATGCATTGGAACCACATTTTCCCTTGATTATTTTTGTTATTTTCATTTTGTTGATGTTGTACATGTGATGCTTATTTTGATCCAACACTCCTGGCAACTCTGTTTGTCGAGTGTTGTACAAAATGTTCCATCACTTTGGTCAACATCATAATTTGCCCTTTCTCCTAACACTAACTCCGATTTTAGATGTTGTTCTTAATGTCCTTGTTTGTAGGATTGAAGACGTGGAAGTTACCAGGTCAAGCGGTTGCATAAATACAAGGAGTGAGAAGATAAGAGCATGCATGGTGGTTTCTACTTTTAAGGAGTTTGTGGAGGAGGTTCTAGATCATGTAAAAACTGATCTATGGAGGTTGCATGTAGTTGAAAATGTTGTAAATTAATAGAAGACTAATGCAACAGTGTGATAGATTGTTGTAGACCCAATCAACATATATATCATACTTATTTCGTCTAGGAGATTATATGTATAGACCTAAAAGGGAGGTAGTTTCATATAGTCAATTAGATTTTTCAAACCTTTCTAAAAGGTTGTTGCTGATGTTGTACCCGTGATGTGCAGAATGTTCCATCACTTTGGTCAACATCATAATTCGCCTAACTCCAAATTTTCTATGTTGTTTGTAATGTTCCTTTGATGCAGTTAGAAGATGTGGACGTGTCCAGGTCATGCAGATTGCATAAGGAGTGAGAGAATTGCAAGCACATATGGAAGTTAAGCATAAATTGGAAGTTACCTTATTTTAAGGAGTTAAGGGGAAGTTACATAGATCATGTGATCTATGGGAGTTGAAGGCTGACGAAATTTATCTATAAATAGAGGCTGCCTTCAACGTTTCAAGGCAGAGAAGAAAGAAGACACAATCCATTACAAGATTATCGAAAGCGTGGCGCTTCTAGTTTAGGAAAATATGTGTTTCTTCTCTCCTTTCGTGTGATAGTATAATTGTAATCTCTATCAATTAGACTAGCACATTTGTTTGAATCTAGAAGTGTTTATGTTAGGCCAAGATTGAGAGGCAGTCTCATAAACTTTATTTTAGATTCCTAGGGTTGTCAACACCTTGTAAAATTGGCTTTGCCGTACCTCGAAGAGGTTTTTGGCTTCGTTTTACTAATCATATTTTAGTGAAACAGTATATACTTATTTATAGTCTATACAAATTTTGAATATTCTGTTGTTTCGTGCATTTTAATTTTCGCTGCCAAATGTTGTCTGGATAGTGCCAACACAACAGACAACACCTCTGATTTCGCACGCACACACACTTTCAGTTGGTATCAGAGCCAACTACTTTATACACTAAGTAGAGATTCTTCTTAGAGTGTGTATGGCAATGGAATATTCGCGTTCTCCTGCACTTAGACCTTATATTGTGTACATCAAATATCTTGATGAACGAGCATGGAGGAGTATACTGGCTGACTGGATTCAACCACGGACTGAAGCTGATGATTATTCAGAATCTTCGACTTCTGATGTTGCATCAGATGTGCCAACATCTGCTACAACATTTGCCAGGTATCCATTATTTTCGATTACTAGTGTGGACTGTTTTAATAGATTTAATTATGATGAGACAGGTACATCGAGAGAAAGTCACAACTGTGATTTGTCAAAGCTGGATAATGTCTTAATGATTGGTAACATATAAAGAACAGGTTTTTTTTGAGTTACAATGATATGTCTTTTAAACCTTTTTATGATAAAAAACCTATTGTGTTTGTTAAGGTAGAAGTAAAAGATGGTTCTAATATTTCTGCTAAAACATAAATCTCTCTTGGTAAGGTTGAAAAAGATTTTACATGCTATTACTGTTCTGAAAAATGTTATAAACATCCATATTACTTAAAGCTGAAAAGAGATATGAATTATTTTGAAAAGTTGCCTAAAATGACACATCATTTCAAACAACATTTACAGAAAACAGAATGTGTTTCAAAGTTTGATATGTCATGTAATGTTGTTCATATGTCATTAAAAGCATGTGTTTCTGATTTATGGTACTTTGATAGTGGTTGTTCTAGACACATGACAGGTCAACTTGAATTCTTATCAAATTATAAATCATATGATGGTGGAAATGTTACATATGGAGGTGGTTCTAAAGGTATGATCATTGGTCAAGGAACACTCAATGTTTCTGGTTTTCCAAAATTATCAAATGTTTTACATGTTGAAGGATTACGTGCAAATTTGATTAGCATTAGTCAATTATGTGATGATGATCTACATGTTAAGTTTGATAAATATTCTTGCTATGTTCTACATATAAATTTTTATTGTCTTATGACTGGAATTAGATCTGTTGACAATTATTACTTATTTGAATCTAAAGATATATGCAATAATGCTAAACTTGATGAGAATGTTCTTTGGCATCATAAACTTGGTCATGCTAATTATAAACATATTCACAAATTGATGAAATTAGGAAATGTTACAGGTTTACCTAAACTTCAGTTAAGAAATACCAAAGTTTGTGATTCATGCCAAAAAGGTAAACAGATGAACGTGTCTCACAGAATGTTGGAACATTGTTCAACAACACACTGCTTTGAACTTCTACATATGGATATTATCGGTCCAACGGAAACTCAGAGTATTGGTGGTAAGAGATATTCATTAGTTGTGGTTGATGATTACTCAAGATACACTTGGATTGAATTACTAAAAGAGAAATCTGAAACTTTTTCAGTTTTCAAAATTCTTTATAAAAGATTCAAAACTGTTTTTAACTCTAAAGTTTGCATAATTAAGTTTAATCATGGAAGAGAGTTTGAAAATAGTTCTTTTACTGAATTATGTGAAAGTAAAGGTATCATGCAAAAGTTTTCTTCACCTAAAACACCACAACAAAATGATATTTGTGAAAGGAAATATAGGACTCTTCAAGAAATGGCTAAAGTTATGCTTTTATCCAAACAACTTTCTAAAAGATTTTGGGCTGAAGCTTTAAACACTGCATGCCATATTTCAAATAGAATCTATATTCGAACTGATTCCACTGAAACTCCTTATGAAATTCTGAATAACAGAAAACCAACCTTGAAATATTTTCATGTGTTTGGTTGTGTATGTTACATTCAAAATGATAAAGATCAATTGCAAAATTTTGATTCAAATAGTGATAAAGGATTCTTTTTAGGCTACTCTAGAAATAGTAAAACCTATAGAATTTATAATTTGAGAACATGTACTGTGCAAGAAATTGTAAATGTGGTATTTGATGATGATGCTAGTTTTACAGGTCAAAATATTGAAGATGATATCTCTGATCTCGTTGAAATTTCAAAGAGTTCTGAGAATTCTGATCAAACTCAAATTGTTGCTTCAGATGAGGCCACACCTGAGCAAACATTCTCTGAAAAATCAGAATTATCAGAAAATTTGTATGATTCTCAAAGAACTTCATCTACCAGAATTTTGAAAGATCATCCATCAGACCAAATCATTGGAGAACTGAATACTGGAGTACAAACTAGAAGAAGATTGGGTATGAACACAGAAGATGTGGTAAGGCCTATATGTATGTCATCCATATGCAACAAGGTAAACCATGCGTGTTATCATTCCCTACCTAAGCCTGAAAATATAAAAGAAGCTTTGAAAGATGAATTCAAAATATTTTGTGATAATACAAGTGCTGTTAATATATCTAAGAATCATGTGCAACATTCTTTGACAAAGCATATAAGTATTAGACACCATTCTATTAAAGATCTTGTTGAGAAGGAGATTGTGAAGTTGGAATACATTACTACTGAGAAACAACTTGCTGATATTTATGCAAAAGCCCTTGATGATAAGAGGTTTTCATCCCTTCGAAAATCTCTTGAATTATGCACTATCTGAAAAATTCTAACTAAATGTTGTATCAAATGTGGAAACATTTGAGACAACATATGGAATGGTATATTAATTTTTTTTGGATATTTTTCTGTGTTAGAATTTAGATAATTCTTCTGTGTAAATAATGTTGTTTGAGCTTGGAAAATTTGTTGCAAAAATTTATGTTCTGGACATACATCTCTTAAATGCAAAAAAGGATCACAATTTAGATGCTTAAAAATCACTGAGTAACTATGGGACACGGAGCTCGCTACTACGATGTTCTCTTTTCAAAAGGTGATTAAAAAAAATTGCATCAAATTATTCATATATCCATTGAGTAACTATGGGGCACGGAGTTCGCTACTACGATGCACTCTTTTCAAAAGATGGATCAATGTGAAATTAAAAAAAATGTGCAACACAAATGAAGCAAATTCATGTAAAAACAGTGTTGAGATGTATGTGGACCAACATTATGAGCGACATTGAAAATGACTCGAATTTCAGTTACCTTTATGAATTACTTATTTTCTGAATATTAGATTAATTTTTCAAAATTATTAAATTGGATATTTTCAGGTCATTATTTTTATATTTATTGCATTTTCAGTATTTTATTTAATTGGGCAGTTTTTAATTCCTTGTTTCTCTCCCACCAATTTCACAAGATCACTTACATGGGAGAAGTTATTCATTTCACTTCCTATTTTTTCGAATTACTCTCATTATGTGTACAACTTCCAATTGATCTTCTCTACGAAAGTTCTTTTAATAAATTGAAATGTCTAGATATTTATATTGCTATTATATTCGATAACTTATGCACTGATTTTGAAGATAATTATATGCAGTGGTATTTCACAGATTATTGATTTCTCATCACTGCATTTAAATTCAAAAGTGTTTAAATTTTCCAAACTTTGAATTTTTCATTTAATTCGGATCTAGTTTACAGGTATTTAAAGGATGGAAAACACTTCACCATTTGATCAAAGCTCAAATACTCAAATCTCTTCTTCCCCAGAAAATCAAAACTGTTTGAACTTACTTGCTTCAATGGCGATTTTCATACGTGTTTCAGAAAATGTTGAAACAATGACACTGGAATCATCATATCTTATGGTCAGTTCAATATAAATACCTATTCCAGAATCCAAAACCTCCACTGAAATTTCTCAAACATCTACACCCTTGACGTTTCAAACCATTAGACATCCATTCTGAAATGCAAAGCATTCACCCTCCTACCGAAACCATGAACCTGAAACCACTCAAAACCCTACTGCTACTCAAAGTCTTCTGACTCTTCTTACAACAATGGCGATTTTACTGAATGTTTCTGAGAATGATGGAACAATCATGCCAGCATTACCGCAGTTTATGATCTTTTAATCTATTTGTTTCTCCTTTCCACACCAACAGGGGGAGAAGCTGCATAATAAGATGCTGCATGCATAATAATATGTTGCATCTAATGCAAATTGTTGTAGATGGGAATTATCCTACTTGTTGAAAAGGGGAGTTTTACATCTATGGGGGAGTTTTGGAAAGATCATTTCGAGGGGGAGTTATTTTCGATGGTTCAAATTCACTTCGATTTAACAATACATTCTATTCTTGTTGTCTATTGTATAGTTGAATTGATAGTTTGATATCTCTTAGTTTAGATGATTGTTTTTTAGTATTACATCTCTACTTTATTTGTTATCTTCTATTGCATCAGGTTGTTGTTGTCGAAAGGCCAAATTGGGGGAGATTGTTGATGTTATGTCAATGTTGTGAAGAATGTCACAACATATTTGACAACATCTTTAATAATTCGTCCTTTCTTTCACAATCAACATTGATGGCGACAATCAAGAAACAGAAGCTATACACGAAAGTGATAAAGCAGTAGCTGAAGATGCACAAGATATCAATGTCGTTGAAAGCGTGCATCGAGACTTAAGAAAGCATGCAAACTGGAGAAGCTATAAAGTATGGGGGAGTTTGTGCAGATCCATGAAGATGCAGCTGAAGTGTTATTCAGCTCAATCCTCTCCTTTACTTATTTACATAACTTTTCTTTATCTGTTTGTAATGCTTGTATGATTTATATTTCTGTTATTTCCTTTATTATTTAGGATTTCATTTTGTTCTTTATTATTTCTGTTTTTAATCTAAACACATTGTTTGTAGTGTTTAGAGAAAGACTTGTTACTTAATTTGGTGATTACGATTTTATGTCATTTACTTGATGTAAATTTTGTATATTTCTACTTTGAATATTTTTGTATATTTCTGTTCCATCACTTTGGTCAACATCATAATTTGCCCTTTCTCCTAACACTAACTCCGATTTTAGATGTTGTTCTTAATATCCTTGTATGTAGGATTGAAGACGTGGAAGTTACCAGGTCAAGCGGTTGCATAAATACAAGGAGTGAGAAGATAAGAGCATGCATGGTGGTTTCTACTTTTAAGGAGTTTGTGGAGGAGGTTATAGATCATGTAAAAATTGATCTATGGAGGTTGCATGTAGTTGAAAACGTTGTCAATTAATAGAAGACTAATGCAACAGTGTGATAGATTGTTGTAGACCCAATCAACATATATAACATACTTATTTCGTCTAGGAGATTATATGTATAGACCTAAAAGGGAGGTAGTTTCATATAGTCAATTAGATTTTTCAAACATTTCTAAAAGGTTGTTGCTGATGTTGTACCTGTGATGTGAAGAATGTTCCATCACTTTGGTCAACATCATAATTCGCCTAACTCCGAATTTTCTATGTTGTTTGTAATATTCCTTTGATGCAGTTAGAAGATGTGGACGTGTCCAGGTCATGCAGATTGCATAAGGAGTGAGAGAATTGCAAGCACAAATGGAAGTTAAGCATAAATTGGAAGTTACCTTATTTTAAGGAGTTAAGGGGAAGTTACATAGATCATGTGATCTATGGGAGTTGAAGGCTGACGAAATTTATCTATAAATAGAGGCTGCCTTCAACGTTTCAAGGCAGAGAAGAAAGAAGACACAATCCATTACAAGACTATCGAAAGCGTGGCACTTCTAGTTTAGGAAAATCCGTGTTTCTTCTCTCCTTTCGTGTGATAGTATAATTGTAATCTCTATCAATTAGACTAGCACATTTGTTTGAATCTAGAAGTGTTTATGTGAGGCCAAAATTGAGAGGCAGCCTCATAAACTTTGTTTTAGATTCCTAGGGTTGTCAACACCTTGTAAAATTGGCTTTGCCGTACCTCGAAGAGGTTTTTGGCTTCGTTTTACTAATCATATTTTTGTGAAACAGTATAGACTTATTTATAGTCTATACAAAATATTGAATATTTTGTTGTTTCGTACTTTTAATTTCCGCTGCTTAAATGTTGTCTGGACAGTGCCAACACGACAGACAACACCTCTGATAAACACGCACACACACTTTCACATTTCATTAGCTTGTTGTTAATTTGGATTGGACTAGTTTTATTTTGCTTTCTTAGTGACATTTATAGATAGCATTAGAATTAGTCTTAATTTGTAAAACCTTCCTTGAAAATCAATCGTGTCTAGATAGAATCGTGCCAACAAATATCACTTTTACACTAACCCTTTCCTGTGGGATCGACCTCATACTTATTTCGCTACAATTTACACCGTATACTTGCGGTCGTGTATTTTAGAGTTGTGAAATACGTGAACATATGGTACATTAAGGTCACCAACAACACTTTGTTGGATACAGGGATGCGGATTGGGCATGACATATTGATGACAAAAAGAGTAAGAGCGGAGGATGTTTCTATATGAGAAACAATCTTGTGGTTAAGCAAGATGTTTCATGACTTTTGAAATTGAAATTGAAATTGATATCCTTACAATTTTCTGTGATTATACGAGTGCTATAAACATTTCAAAACATTCAGTACAACACTCACTCATTAAACACATTTTCACTAGACATTATTTTATGAGAGATTTAGTGGAGAAGAACATAGTAAAGTTGGAATACGTACATACTGAAAATCATAATCCTGATATATTTACTAAAGTCTTGACCTTGAGATATTCATCTTTGAGGAAATCTCTTGGTATGTGTAGTATCTGAATAATCCTAGATGGATGGTGTCACAAATGTCGTAGCATTTGTGACAACATCGTAAGGTTGTATAATTGTTATAGATTTAATTTATTTCCTATTTTCGTTGAATAATTCATTTGTAAAATATTCTTGAATCTAAAATTTGTTGTGTAAAAATAAACATGTCTTGTACCTCTCAAATGCATAAAAAAATAGAATATTATTAGCATACTAAAAGATGTACCAAATCACTGAGTAACTATGGAGCACGGAGTTCGCTACTACGATGCCTTCTTTTCAAAAGGTGATATTTGGTAAAAACATCAAGATTATTGTAATCCATTAAGTAAGTATGGGGCACGGAGTTCGCTACTACGATGTACTCTACTGGAACAATGGCTCAATACAAATTAAATGTTATAACACAAAAAAAAATAAAAAAATATATGGTGCAACACAAATGAAGTAAATTCATGTAAAAACCATGTTGAGATGTATGTAACAGTTTTGAGCAAAAATTAGATGATTCGATTATATTTTTATAAGTACAAATTATTTGATTATTTGTGGAAATTTATTTTATTTATTCCTGATTATACTAACCCACATCCTTGTTTTATTTCAAATTATACACATTTAAATGTTAAATATTCTAGAATGTTCTTAATTTAATTAATTATTTAATTATGATTTTACCCACTACTTACCCATGATCTATTTTTGCGGCTAAGTTTATGGAGTATTATCAAATTTCTTCTAGAATCTTCCTTAATTTGTTTTTATTTTTATACGCATTACTTCCAACTATGCAATCTTTCCTATATACTTCTCATAACATGATATACTAAGCATTGCATTTTTTCGAGTGATTTGAGTATTACTTTTTAAGATTTGCTAAAGCTTTGTGTGTCTCGAATTTTGTGATTATCTTTTCGATCTCTTGGTGCTTAAATGACAGGAAACAAAGAAACTAACTCACCACACTCAAACTCCCACGAAATCGTCATCCCCATCTCTCTCAAACCTTAATAGTTTCGCTTTCATGATCACTTTACACCAAAACTCACCAACTGCTACAAGAAAAACTGAAACACTTACCCAAACAACTCCAGTTACACCTATTCCTACAACTGTTCACATTCCACTCGATACGACCCTTAACGAGCTGAACCAAGCCGTTGAGAATATGTCTCAATCGATGAAGAATTTTGAGAATCTATTCTTAATGTTGGAAATATGTCCATTGACATTTCTCACTACTGAAAACCGAAAAACTCACCACTACACTTGGTTCGTTCACCTCATAAAATCTCCAATTTCCAAATACTAATACTGAAACAGAGGCAACTGCCCTGATTGCTCCCTCTCCGGGGGAGATTGAAAAGAAAATTGACGATTTTCCTGTTGTTGAGCAGAATTAGTCTGCAAATGCTGAGACATCCGATTCTGAGGACGCTCAAATGAAGGAGGTCGACGCGAATGCTAACTCATGTTAAACTAATTTTTCTCTTTTTAATACTGATGAATCTGAATAAATTGCATTTAGGAAGATTGTTCAGAAAGAAAAGAGAAAAGATGAGCCCATGTTCAACGAAGGAGATCCGGCTTTGTGTTCACTAGAGTTGATTACTCTAACTCGCTAAGGAGAAAGAAGAAATGAAGTAGTGTTGTTGATGAACCGATTCAAGTTATTTTTTTAATCGGAGGAAGAATAATTTGTTACTGAGAAATGAGTCAAAATGAAGTATAATTCAAAGGGAAAGAAGGTTGCTGCTGAACGAGACTTGCCCAAGAGAATTGAATCTGATCCAGAGGATAATCCCACTTTGTGTGAGATTAAGAAGTTTCTGGGGAAGAATGCTGCATCAAGCGCTGAAGCAAGTGTTGCAATACGACCTTGATAACAGTGATGATAATGATTCTAAGAAGAGCAATAGCAAGGACTCTGAATCAGCAGAAGAGACAAATTCTAAAGGAGGTAATTCTAATCCTGATAATGATTTTGAAACTGATGAGTTAGTTTCTAAAATCACTAAGCTATCTAGGTGAAAGTTGTTGATGGAAAGAAGAATTAACATTGCTGATATTGAGATAAAAGGGTTGATACAATTTTTTGGTCGGAAGGAAATTGTTGAAAATTGTAACTTTGAGCGATACCTTTATGTTTGATTGGGTATATGTTTTTTATGCTTGACTTAGGAAGAGTACGGGTAGACGTAGCTCTAAATGATATGGGAATGTACAATTTAGGGGGAGATCAGTTCCATTTACTTCGAAATTGATTAATGATTTCCTATAGATATAGCATGTGATTGATGAAGATGAACCTGATTTGAACTTGGTTGCTACTTCTATAACTGGGGGTAGATTAACTAGGTGACAAATTTTTGTGCTCGCTAAAGATATCACATCTCTATACTCTGTACTCCATAAATTGATTGTCTACAATTTGATACCCTCTACAAATTCCACTAAGGTGACTAAGGATCAAGCCATATTGTTGTATAGGATGATTGTGTTGAAGAATTTCAATCTGAATTTAACTATTTTCACCACATGCAGTTTATAGTGATATTTATTATAAAGGGAATTTTTACCTTACCATGTGCTGATATCTTCATACCTCAAGAGGCATGAATTTTTAAACATAAGGAAACTAAGGTTCTTAGAGGAAAGGTATCATTGATGACTATCTCACCTGCTCTGTTACTTGGTGAAAGGATTATTGATTTGCCCTTGAAAAATTCAGATGGTTCTGATCAGAGAGATGCTCTTATTCCAGCTCGACTAGCTCCAGCAAGACCTGAACAGAGAAATGCTACACCAAATGTAAAACACATTGGTGGTCACATTGGTCAAATTTTTTTTTTCTGTTTCTAGATCTTTTATTTTACTTCAACTGAAACGTTTACAGGACTCTATTGATGGCCTTCAGTTACTTAAAGTTCAGTGGTTAAAGACGCTTTCTACTACTACAGGGGAGAAACACCATCAACTTCTGGGGTTCGAAGTGAAGATCTCCATGAAGATGTACCAAAAGCTGATTGTGTACCTGATGTTGTTCATGAAGAGACTGCTTAACCAGATGTTGTAGTTCATTTTGCTACAACGTGCACTGTTGTTGAAGAGGAGGAGGATTAATTTACTGATGTTGATGAACGTATGGATGTTCTTTAAAAACATCTGAATAGGTTGATACAAGACATGGGAAGGGTTGAACATTATAAGTGATAATGTGCATGAAGATGATGTTGCAGCCATTGATACAGTAGTATATGTCACTTGTTTAGTTTCTTAAGTATTTGTGCCTTTTATACTTCCCTTGATCTTATTTATTATTATTACTGTGTTTAAGTTGATTTACAATTCTGTTTTTACTTCCTAGTTGATAGGTTGCTTAATTTGTTTGCATTTATGATAATAAATTAATGCTTTTATGCTTAAATTGTTTTCTTACTTATCATTATTTGCTTACTACATGTTGTATATGTTAGTAGTTTATTGTATTTGATTTTTCCCTAACTCTGCTGCTTTTTTCAGTTTGTTTAAATTGTTTGCCTTAAAAATTATTTTTATTTGCTTAATGCTTCAAGTTTGCTTAAATTGTTTGCCTTAAATAATTATTCTTATTTGCTTACTACTAGCTGATTTTAGGTCTTTGTTAGTTGTTATTTGTTTTTATTTTCTAACTTGCCTTATTATTCATTTTTCTTAAATTGTTTGCTTTGAGGATAACATAGAAGTACATCTCTCTTTAATTATCACGTGCTTAAATTGTTTGTTTTGATGATAATATAATTTAGAAGTACACTTCTCTTTAATTCTCATTTGCTTACTACTTATTGTTTAAATCTTTGTTAGATATTGTTTCTCACTTTTTTTGCTCTATTGTTTATTTAGTCTTTGTTTTGATTTGTTTATTGAGTCATACATAAGTCTTAGGTTGATCTAGTACATATTCATATATGCTCTGATTTAACTTATGATTTCTGTAAGTTTTGTGTTTTTGTAAATAAGTATACTGTTTATACTTATTTTGTTTTGAATAAGATTGCTTTGATCTTATGGCACAGATCTTTGTGAGATTATTCTTGGTATTCATTTGATTTTATCCAACGGTTACAATAGGTATTGTCTTGACTAATATTTAGTGTAGATGTTCACCTCACCTAAATACAAAATACTGAAGTACGTATAGAAATATACGTGCATCAGGTGTGTTGTAGTCGGAAGGTCAAATTGGGGGAGATTGTAGATGTTGTTAACTCTTAAGTGATTTAACATTATCAACAACATCTTAATTTGACCTTCCTTGATTTTGTCTAAGTCTTTTCTGAAATGTTACATTAAATGTTGAGCTAAATTGTAAGAACCCAAAAAATCTCATGAACCGAACCCTTATAATTGTTTATATGAAATTATGTGATTTATCATAATTATGTGAAATTTACATAATATTAAATGTTATTCACCTATTAAATTATTTATTTTCTAATGGTAGTAAAATTAATGTTGGTGGATGGTATACGACTAATTAATTTATTCATTAAGGATTGACTTTGATAAAAAAAAAAATAGTATTAAAATAATATAAGAAAGGGTCCAAACATTAATATTATGACAAGGCCCATTCTTATGGCCCACTAAGGAAACCCTAAGGCATTTTGCACCTTATAAATAGTCACCTTCAGAATTTCTGCACATTTTTGGCACTTCACATTAGGGTAAGAATCTTACTTCACACACACACTCAAGACACACACTTTACCCACACACATTTTAGCTTCCTTCTAAGTTCAGGTCAACTTTCCGATGTCCGATCATTGATCGGCCAGTACCGTTGGAAATATCTCGTCGAGAGCTTTCTGGAACATTTTTTCGATTCTCGATCGGGGTTCTAGATCTCTCTAGTTCTTGCTGGTCAAAGATGGGTTAAAACCCTTATAGTCGGAACATGTTCCTTAGGCGGGGGTGGAAATAGGCCGGGCCACCCGATAGGGGCCTACGGCCTGGCCTATTAAGGGCCTAGCCTGGCCTAGCCTATTTATAACATGAGCCAGGCTAAGGCTTTTTAAAAAGCCTATTTACTTAAGTAGGCCGGGCCTAGGCCTTTTATAAGGCCTTATAAGCCTAACAGGCCGACCTATTTAAAATTATGTATAATATATATATACAATAATATAAATTGTAGATAAATACATATATTTTTTTTAATAAAATAATTCTTAAAATATAATACTATCATTAATAATAAATTAAATTTATTTTATTACTTGAGAAATCATTTTTTAGTTTTTATCTGAATTTATTTGCACTTATTTTCATCGTAAATTTATTTGTAATTTTAAACATTAAATTGTATTTTTTTATTTTTGTATTAAATAAATTTTAAATAGGCTTCTAAAAGGCTCGTAGGCCTGGCCTATTTACTAAAAAGGCCGGGCCAAACCCACAAAAAAAGCCTATCACAGATAATAGGCCAGGCTTAGGCTTATTATTTTTAAATAGGCCCAGGCCTTTTCATGTAAAGCCTGGCCTAGCCTAGCCTATTTCCACCCCTAAGTTAGGCCATAACATTTCCACTTCTTTTAAGTACACTATCACAACCACATATACTAAGTTAGACTATAATTATTGTTTATACTTTGAACTAAGTGGTAGAAATATTATTGTAGAATTTAAGGTACGAGAAGTGGGAAAGGACTTGGAACTAAGAGGGGAGGGTACCACATAACTTTTCAAACTAATAGGTGGAGTAAATCTCGTTGACTTTTACAATGCCTACTTTGATATCGTGTGATTTTTTGTTTTAATTGTCCTATGTGAGTTTTTGTATAAATATGTTCATGTTCAAGTGTAGAATATATGATTTATGAATATGTGAGATTATGCATGATCACTTGTGTTAAGTATGCTCTATGGATACATCAATGTTTATGTGTATGCATGTCCAAATGTGAAGAAATATGTTACATGGATGCATGAATGCCTTCATACATGCACGTTCAAACGTGAAGATATATGATATACGGTCAAGACCGTGCAAGATGTATGGTATACGGATAATAACCGTACTAGCTATGATAAGAATACGGGTAACACCGTTCCAAGATTTGATCGAAAGATCACCTTCGGGTAGCTCCCGAACAAGATGCTCGAGCGGGGTAAAGCGTGCCCCAATAAGATTGATGTGATCTTACGTATATTATATTATAACTATCACTATTTATTAATATAAAGCATGATGTTGAACGTGTTGCATGGTTATCATATGATTTATGATACTTGAAGGATGTAATTTGAGTTGTCGCTATGTGACTTTAATGCTATGATTGAGAATAATGAATCTTAAATTTATGTTTATTATATACATTGATTCCCGTGGTTGACCTTTATTGCGGTAGATTGTATGATTTTCGAGTGGGTGTTTGAGTGAACCCACTGAGTATTTTTCAAATGCCCGCCCCTTCCACTTTCAGGTGGGAATGTTCGGGAGGATTGAAGGTGGATGTGAGCACTCAATCTCGAAAGTGCAACCCTTTAATTCACATCTTCTGAAACTTGAAATTCTATTTTGGCTAACTATTTGAAACGGTAGTATTTTATTGTAAGGCAAAATCTTAAGGACCTTACTCACTAGATTACTTCTGCTGTTGTCACTTCTAAATTATTTTGAGGGTTTTGGTGGTGATCACCTTGATTTGGATAGTTGCATCATTTGAATTGTTATGTTATTTTCAAGCGTAGTAATGCCCCCTTGCCCCCTTTAAAATAAAAAATCTATGTTTATTCCTTTAAGATTTTGGGGTCGTTACATAAATGTTGTCACATTAAGGAATGATATAGAAGCTTCTACAAGAGACTGGAACTTGGAAGCTTCCAGAACCTAGGAGGACGTGCTAAAAGGGTCTGGAATGTTGTAGAATGACCTGGAACATTGAAGAAGGATCTAGAGAGATAATGGGAGTTAAGATCCTAAAAAATAGGATCTTACATGGAAGCCCCTAGAATTCATTTTTCTCTCTATATAATGTCTATGTGATCGTTTATCCTACTTAGACATTATATCAATTGTTATTTCTTCTTCATCCGACTTGAAGATTAATCAAGATCAGAAAGTCGTTAAATTTAGTGTGCACTATTCGAGTAATATCATACTCTGAGCGTTCAACCCTGTTAGGAGTTATGATCAGTAATTGTATCTTTTAGACTATGCCGAAGTGTACAAACTTCCAGTGTAGCTCGTTCTAGTCTTTGATCTATTGAGAGTGAATCATAGATAGGATTAGTATTTAGACATTGTTTTACACTTAAGTCTATTGAGATCCAGGCGGTTTGTGAAATGTTGAAGTAATTGTTGAGACATTTCATACGACATTTTTGTACTTACAAGTTAAGTGTTTCGTCGTAAGGCTAACATAGGTTTTGTTATTAATAAAATCTATGTTAAAAAGTATTTCCATTGTGTTCTTCTTGTTTTAGTGTTTTAGTCTTCCGTTGTGTGTTTACTTCATTCCTATTTTGTTAGAGCCAGTGTTGCACTATTTGTGTCAACATTCTGTGCAACATTATCATGTCTTTACTTAAACACTAGATACTATACACACTTTCAAGCCTGACTTTCAAATTCTGCAATTTTCACAATTTCTACCTCATGTCCCTCTATGTTTTGTGCACTCGATTCACCTAATATTTCTAATTCTTTCTTACTTCCACCTCTCTCTGATTTTTCATCTATATTATCCTTTTAAACTGCTTCATAACCTGCATCCTCAATGTCCTCACAAGGATCCATTGAGGGCAGTTGAGGGGTGGTCACAGTGAGTGGACATTCCAACTCCACTGAGCCAGCATGAATGATTGGGGTGACAACTGTATCCAACTCTTTAGATACAGTTGAGAGCCCAACCAAACTAGCCTCTAATAAGAAAGTCTCTACATCTTTTGGTTGTGCCTCATGTTTTTATTAGAACCATCCTTGGCAGATGTATCTTTAACTATTTCATCTCCTTTCTTTGAGCCTGAAATTCATGAATGATCAGGAACCTTTTCTACTGCACCATGAGTTAAGAATTGTACCTCCGAGGATTTTGATTCAGGAGTATTGGGATTTGTGTTGTCATCATCATCATCATTTGGGCTAGATGAATCAACACTCTCAGGGTATCTGAGTCCTTGAACTATTCTTGCTTCTTCTTCCTTGATTTTCTCAGAGACAATTGTGAGAAACAATGCTTCAGTCAGTAGATGACTTGTCTTTTCTACTTTTGCAAAGTGTAGCAGCCTGCTTTCTTCTCTTTGCTAAAAGTTTGCTCCTTTGTCTTCTATGGCTTGAGTAATCTCTATCAAAGACTTATCTTTGATCTCAACAAGAGCTCTTACATCATAGAAAGTTTGTTGCAATCTTGGATATTTGCTCAGCCTTGGATATAACTTGTCTACATTTGCTTTAGAAACTGCTCTGAGCATGCTTTCATATGTATATTCCTCCTCATTCTCATCATCTTCCTCTTCTTCTAATTGACTGTTCTGGTGATTAGAGGAGGTATCAGTTTGTGAGGGTTCAGGAAAAATGGCTTCAGGTTGTGTAGAGAGCATTTGTCCTGATGGTTTATGGGTTGGTTCAGGATTCTCATCCATAGCTTGCTCTAGGAGCTTTGTGAAGGACATATGTTTGGCTTCATCCATGGCTACATCAGCCAACTCATCAATTAGCCCTCTATTAGATGTTCCTTTGGGTGAGTAGGTTTTTGTTTGTTGAGGTGAGGGTGGATTTTGAGAGGTGTAGACAATGGGTGTTTTGAGTTTTGGGGATTTTAAGGTTCTGGAATGATACGGGTACTAAGGCTCTTCTATCGAGTTACTATGATCAAGAAGGACCCAAGGTGTTTTCGTTGATAGCTCAACAGCTGTTACGAAAGGATTTGGTTACATCAGAAATGGAGATGTAGAGATACAAGACGTATCCTACGTAGAAGGTTTGAAGTACAATTTACTATCTGTTTCTCAATTTTGTGATCGTGGTTATAAGGTTCAATTCAAAAGTCGCAAATGTGAGATCATTGACAAGAGGACACACACTGTACTACTCGTCGGCATAAGACAAGGCAATGTATACATCGTGAATTGGAATAACTGTCCGAGGGATACTTGTCTTATTAGTAAGAACCCTAAAGAGATCAGTTGGCTTTGGCATAGACGCCTATGTCATATGAACTTTAAGGTGATTAATAAGATTGTAAGAGATTACCTTGTTGAAGGTATACCCAACGAAATCTATTACAAGTCACATGTATGCAATGCTTGTAAAAAAGGTAAACAGGTAAAATGTTCTTTTAAGTCCATTCCCACACTCTCAACAAGTAGAGTCTTAGAACTACTACACATGGATCTTCATGGTCCAATAACTCCTCCAACCTTGAATGGTAGACGGTACACGCTTGTTGTGGTAGACGACTATTCTAAGTTCACTTGGGTAGTCTTCTTACACAAGAAGAGTGATACACAAACTCTCCTACCTGATCTGTTGAAGATGTTACAAGTTGAGAAGAATCAATCCATTGTCAAAATTCGCAGTGACAAGGGGACTGAATTCATTAATTGCTATATCAAAGATTTCTGTTCTAAACGTGGTATCCAACATCTTACTAATGCAGCTAGGACGCCACAACAAAATGGTGTAGCTGAGAGACGGAATAAAACACTCAAGGAAGCCTGTAGAACCATGCTGGCCGAGTATAATACTCCTAAAAAAATTTGGGCAGAGGCGATCAATACTGCATGCCACTCCCAGAATAGAAGTGCTATCAACAAAGCACTAGGTAAGACGCCCTATGAGGTATGGAAAGGTAGAAAACCCAGAATTTCTTATTTTCATATATTCGGATGCAAGTGTTTCATCCATAACAACAGGAAAAGTAAGTTGAATGCGTTTGATGCTAAGGCAGACGAGGGGATATTCTTAGGATACTCCTCGACTAGAAAAGCATTTAGAGTGTTTAACTACTCGACTCTTTGTGTGGAAGAAACACCACACGTTGTTTTCGATGAATCTCGACAGGACTCGTCTACCGACCAGATCAGTAAGCAAATGAATGACTTATCGATCCAATCTGACAATGAATTAGAAGTGTACGAATCTGTTCAAGCGTACAATCCATTCCTGAAAGCCGTCGAATCAGATTATGAGGTAAAGGTAAGTGCTCAAGGTAAGTCTTTTAGACTAGTTGACATGCCTACTCTAGTTGACTCGTCTACTCCTGTTATAACTGCTGATACAAATGATGTTGAAATGCATGATGCTATAATTGATTTAGATGATGATAGCATTCATGTTAAGTCTAGAAAAATATGGAAATCTGCTCATGATACTGAAAATATCATTGGTGACTCTACTATTGGTGTAAAAACTAGGCGACAACTCTTTGAGTCGCAAGAACAGCTGAGTCCATCTATGTTTTGCTGGTGTTGTTTCCTCTCATCTATCGAGCCTACAACCGACAAAGAGGCGTTGGCTGATAGTAATTGGATCATCGCCATGCAAGACGAGTTGAACCAGTTTGTTCGAAACGACGTCTCGGAACTTGTCGATAGGCCATAACACCATAATGTAGTTGGCACTCGGTGGATTTTCAAAAATAAGAAAGTTGAAAATGATGTAGTTGTTAGAAATAAAGCTAGACTAGTAGCCCAAGGCTATTCATAAGCCGAAAGCATAGACTATTGCTAGACTAGAAGTCATTCGATTGTTTCTTGCATACGCTGCTTATATGAAGTTTACTGTATATCAAATGGATATTAAAAGTGCATTTCTTAACGGTATTCTTGCGGAAGAAGTATATGTAGAACAACCTCCAGGTTTCGAAGTGAAAGGCAACTGAGTGTACAGATTGAAGAAAACCTTGTATGGTGTAGGTCCCTAGTTGAGTTAATAATATTGAGTAAGCTAGTGAAAATGTCTAGATGGGGGTGAATAGAATTTTCAAAAATCTTTCAATATATCAGAATACACAATGCGGAATAATCAGAATAACAATGAGCCCAATCAAATTTATACTCAACTAAATTCGCGAACTCTGTATGAACACTCTACTTGTCTTGTTCTTATAAGAAATTCAATCAATTAAGCAGTTAATCAATCAAGTAACAAATAAAACAGTAAAGTAAATCAAACATAAGATTTATAGTGGTTCGACAACTTGTCTACATCCACTCTCACAAACCCAGTTGTGATATTCTTATTAACTCGTCCAATAGAGTAATTTGTTCTTGTAGCTTTAAGTCCCAAGAAATAAGACTTAGATCTTCTCGATAACACTACCAAGTGTTTCTTCGATCTAACTAGCTATTTAACAAGAAACTAGCAACTTGAAACAGTAAAATAAAACTTCTTTTCGTTCAGCAGTAGTCTTCTTTGATCTTCACTTGTCTCGTAGACTTGTCTTCCTGAACGTTAACTCTGAGAGTTATTTGCTTCTTGAATGCTTCGTAAATCCTTCACTTGAGTATGGAAAGTCAGTGTATCAGTAGTCTTCAATCGAATAATACCATGGGGTATTTATAGACTTCTAATTTCAAGAACTTTCTGTTGTGTAACCAACTTTTCTTGAAAACTGATTTCTAACTTATCCTTTTAGCCTTCCACGCGTTTCTTCAGTTAATTAGTTATTTCCATAACTAACTCTTCAATCTTTATCTTCACACGCGTTTTAATAACTAACTTCTTTATTCTTCTTGTTGACTTGTCTTGTCTTGTTGCGCACCTGTCTTGTCTGGTTTCGACACTTAGACAAATTCTGAGACTTCTTCTTACTCTTCTTGTCTTGCGCAGGTCTTCTTCTGTAGACATTAAAATAGAACACTAAACTAGTCCTATAATCTAATCTAACAAGACTTTTGCATTACCTTAAGCTTTATAAAATAGCTTAGTCAACTTAAGATCTATACATTGAATATACGAAACGAAACATGAGCTTCTATACATCTTGAATAGCTCAGTATAAATAACCTAAACAAATATAACAAATACAAAGTACTTATAAAACGTACTTGTCTTTCAAACACTTAAACTTTTCTTTTGAACTTATACTTTGAAACTTTACTTGTCTTGTGAACTCTACTGATCTGCTCAAGACGACTTCCATAACTAGACTAGATCAGTCAACACTTATAAAATATTCAAGTCTACTTTCTGGCTTATCAAAACTCATCTTATCTTTTCATCATTTAGGACTTGTCTTAGGATTCATATCCCAACAATTTCCCCCTTTTTGATGAAGCCAAAACTACTTGAATCTTTTCATAATAGTAGACTAGTTAAGTAGTTATCTTGTCTTTAATCATCAAAAGTACTTATTTTTTCATTCATTCACATAAGATCAGTACATTACACTTACTTAATCAAAATAAAAAAGAAATAAGTAAAGAAATTACACTTAGTCAGTGATGTTACCTCCTTCTAGATTAGGAACACAAAAAGCATCGAGTAGTCTTCTGTGAATTTCTGAAGTATGTTCTTCATTCTCGATCTTCTCCTTCTATAGCAGCTCTTCTTCAAATTTCTTGATCTGATTGAAGTCGATCATCTTTCCAGAACTCAGCATAGGAGTAGTCCATTTCGGATAGATCGGAACAAGAATATTAAAATTCACAGCAGCAGCTATCCTCATAATTAGATTCCAAAGCATCTGGTTTTGAACTTCCATAAACCTGTCAAATATAGCATAAAGTTCTTCAGTGTTGTCTGCATCTCCAAACTTGCGAACGATCCAGTGATCCAACTCCCATTGTAACTTGACTTTGAACCAATCTTCACGATGTTCTTTGTCAATGAAGTTGTCTATGAACGCATCTTCAACATCATCTGGATTTGCCTTTAACTTCTGCAATCTTCGAATATGCTTGCCAATCTTCTTCTTGCTAGCATAGTGAGATTCATCATCAATCTTCTTATCTATCTTCTGCTTCTTCACGATTGCAGTCGTCTTGTCTTCTGCTTTTTACTCTTCAATGATCAGCTTCCTCTTTGTCTGTCTGGTCTGAACCTCAGGAGACGCAATACCCTTGCATTTCACCACCCTCAACAGCTCATCTGCCTTAGCTTGTTCAAGATCTGCTTTCTTGACTAGCTTTCCTCTCTTAGGCCTTCTTAGCTCTTGCATAGTAGTAGCAGCTTCTTTCTCTTCTGGTTCAACACTAGACTTCTCAACAACTCTACTTGTCTCTTCCCCCTTTTTGGCTTCATCACTTGCCTTAAGAGTGAATAGACTAGTAAATCGAGTCATCTCTTCCTTTAAAGCTTCCTTCATGGATTCAGTAGCTATCTCAATCTGCCTCTGATGCGTCTTGTCGTGACTTATCTTGTCAAGACGATCAGCAGTCAACTCTAATTTTCTTGAACTTGAGATAAGCTCATCCTTGAAATGAGTAGCAGTCTGCCTGAGCAATCTATTTTGTTCAGTTAGCTCTGTTAGAACAGCTCTAGAACGCACCAACTGATCTTGTGCTTCACGCCTCTGCTCATCTGCTATCTCAATCTTTACTCGATAAAGATGTTCCATCTTACCAGATTCTTCAGCCAACGATCTAGCAAAGTTGATTGAACGCTTCTCAGAATAGTCAACTTGTTTCTTCAAGAAATCTTCAATCTGGACATACATCTCTTGTCTAAATGTTGAGTCCATCTTGTTGACTTCTCCAACTATCAACTCTCTTGAACTGTCTACAAGAGACTGATTCTGCTCTACCAACACTTCTTTCAACTTAGAATTTAGGAACTCATCTATTGACGACTGAACAACATCTTTCAAGTCTGTCTTCAATCCTTCTAAGAAACCTTCTGGAAAAACTTGAGTAGATTGAGTTTCAACAACATCTTTCACTTGATCTTTCACGACTATTTCATCTTCATCAAAGATAAAGGCTTCTACAAACTCATCATCTTCTTTAGCCAATAAGATAAAGTCGTCTTCATCCCCAGCACTTCCAGAATCTTCTTCAAACTGATCTGAGACATTTTCCAGCTCCATCAATGGCTCAGATGTGTGAATTCCAGCATCAATGGTTTCAGCCTTCAACTCCTCTTCCAGTAGATCAGTTTGAACTCCAACATCAAACTTGACCTCTGAAGATAAAACTTTATCAGAAATATTCAGCATCCTCTTCACTAATGCTGTCAAGGCATGGGCTGGGAACAACTCCGAGTGGTCTCTGACTCCACTGTTCTCCTTCTGTTCCATCTCCCAATCTTGAAAATTAGAAATTCCACCCATTCCAACTATGACTTCGAATAGGTCTTCTGTCGGGGACTTCTTCAATGCAACCCATGTGCATATCCTTAGGAGTTTCTCAAATTGCTCAGAAGATGAGTCGATCTCGATAGATGGGAGCATCTTTCTCAAATTGTTGCTAACTTTTGTACGCAACCTCTTCTCTCGGAGACACATAGGATAATACACCAAGGATTCAAATCTAGTTTCAGAAGGGGTTTGAGCAAGTAGGGTCCTTGTCTCAGCTGTTGCAGTGGCAACTATTGTAGTTTCCGAAATAGATGGGTTGAGGGGTTCAACATTTTCTGTTGAGGTTGAGGGAATTTGGGTTGTGGTTTCTGTGGGCTTTGATGTGTCTTGGTTTGGTTTGACAACTGTAGGAGTATCAGTTGTGTCAAATATAGTAGTGTCTTGGGTTATGTTGGCTGTTAGTGGTTGTACTGCCAACACAGACGAGGTTTTGGGTGCAGGTCTGGCACGAGATCGGAGTGATCTTGCCTTGGTTTTGACAGGGAGAGAAGAAGTACCAATCTTTTCAGCAGTCGTCTTGTCTGGCGAGGGACTTGACTCGACTCTCACCAGTCGATAGGTTTCAGCTACTTCAGCACTTGACTCCTTCTCTTTCTCAGGCTCCTTATCAGAATGCGTCTCTTCTAAATCTTCAGCAGCCTCAAACCTAGCCTCCTCTGGCACATACTGAACTAGTCTCCCACTAGTTCCAGCCTCAGCCACTTCCTCAGAATCTTCACCATCATCCGACTCGTCTTCCTTAGCACTAGACGAGGCGGCCTCAAACATAGCATCTTGAGGATCAATCTGAATTTGCTTGGGCGCAGCAGCTTGCCTTGCGAGAGCCTCCTTCTTCAGATAGTGCTTGAGGGCATGAAATGGCTTGCCCTTTCTCCAACTTGTCTTGTTCGACAGCAAGACATGTAGAAGGATGCTAAGTTTGTTTCCAAAGCCTACTGCGGCAGACACCACCCACTCTCTTGTGTCTGTGTCAACACGAACGTTTCGTTCAAAATACATCAAGCGATTTCCGAACAACTTGAACCAATTTCCTTCAGTGATGCCGTCATAGATTGCGGCCATCACTCTTGCCTTTTGCAGTGTAACCGAATCATAACTTCCGGTCACTCCAAGCAACATCTTGCACGCAATGTCAAGAAGAGTCTTGTATTTGTCCAATAGTTCCTTCTTCTTGACTGCCGGAATCTTTCCATCACGACCCAGCTTCAACTTTTTGCCACAAAAAGTGCTAAGATACCTTAATTCCTGACCAATAGCATAGTTCTCCACATTGATTGAGCCAATAGGCAGCCTCAATGTTTTGAAGACATTGTCTCAAGTAAGTTCTACTCGGCTTCCTCCAACAAAGGATTCAATCGAGTCGCCTCTTCTAGTAGCGTTGGCATAGAACTCCAACACCTCTTCCTCTAGCACGACATCAGGGAATGCCTCCAAATATGGTCTCAAACCACATCGGCAACATTTCATTAGGATCTCCTTATTGTCGTCTGTGTGATTGCCCTTGAAAAACACAGAACCTTCCACATGCACCTTGCCCTCTGATGCATACTTGCCTAGATCAAATCTGGCCTGCATGTTAGTTCTAACATCGAAAAGCGAGACAATCGACATAGTAGTAGGGTTGATTACGAACAAATAGTTCGAATTTGTAAGAAATCGATTGCTTGAGAGTAGGAGAGTTAAGAAAATGTGAGAAGAGTAGGGTGCAACTGTTGGGTTTTGTTAAAACTGATTTTGTAAATCAATGGCCAAGATTAGAAGATATGATCCAACGGTTGAGTCTTTTGAAATTCAGTTACGGAATCGAGAATATTACGTGATTTGATATTGTAAATTTTGGAATCTGCCTTTCCTATTGGTTAGGACAGAGGAGTGTACTCATCTGACCTAGTGTAGTAAGGTTTGGCGCAAACTGGGTGTATACACCTCATTAAATGGGAGTGTATAAATCCTTTTCTAGGATTTTCCAATTTTCACATTATCAAATTACATTAATACCCATAATTCGTATTGATTACAACACTTAGGGGGTGTTTACTTTGAGCTTTGGGTGGTTTTAAAAACCGGATTTTTAAAATCCTGGTTTTTGAAATCCCGATGAATAGTAATATGAGTGTTTCTTTTGGGTTTTGGAATAGTGGAAGATTTAACTTTATGTCAAATCAAGTTGTAAGATTGAATGAGTTTGTATTATTATATTATTATTTGGTTAAATTATAATGATTAGTTGATTGTGTAATGATTAAATGTATTATATTATTGTATTATTATATTATTATAGTATTATTATATTATTGTTGAGAAAAAATATAATGATTGAAGTAATATTATATAGATATAAGTTTATGTCAAATCAATATGTTTGATAGGGGTGGTTTTGAATGGATTTTGAAAACCAGTTTTTAAATCCCGAAGTAAAACGGGTTTTGGATCTTGAAATCCAAAACCTGGTTTTTAAAACCAAAAGGAAACACCCCCTTAGAATTTTTGAATCATAAGAACACTTATCTTGTCTGTTCGAGTCTATCTAGAATAGACGAGTAGACTAATGTGCACCAGACGAATTCCCCCTTCGACTGTGCTTGTCTATTCTGAATGTCGAACGACTTCATGTACCTATCTTATCTTGTGCGATGTATGAGTGTAGGTACAAGTAGAGTAGAATAATTAAGATGAATATCAGTCTAAAGCAATGATCAAGGTTCGAACAAGATGACTTTTAACACACTTAAGAGTCAACATAAGGATATTTAAGAAATCAAAGATTCCCCCTTAAATGTTTATTCCCTTAGTATTACCCTCAGCTTTACCAGCTTCCTCATCGGGTTGTTTGGTCATCTTGTCTGACCTTGTATACCCGTTTGTTGGGCGAGTAGACGAGTGCTCTGTTTCAGTGATCTTGTCTCCTTATCCTTTTTGATGTACCTGTCTAGTTAGTACATAGTTATAGGCATGTAGGGTCTAGATCAATTAGTCCTAGACTAATGCATAATTCACGAAAACGCGCCTCGGGTAATGGTTTTGTGAAAATATCAGCTCTTTGAAAATCAGTATGAATCTTTTCCATGCGAATATCCTTCTTTTCTACATGATCACGTATGAAATGATGTTTCACATCAACATGCTTACAAGGTGTGTGCAAAACAGAATTTTGTGTAATGGCAATAGCACTATTACTATCACAGAAAATAGGAACATTTGATTCATATATGTTGTAATCTCTAAGTTGTTGCATGAGCCAAAGTAGTTGACTACAGCAGCTACCAGCAGCCATGTACTCGGCTTCGGTAGTAGAGGTAGCCACACTAGTCTCCTTTTTCGAAAACCATGAAATGAGTTTTGTGCCTAAGAATTGACAAGAATCGGATGTAGATTTCCTATCTATTTTATAGCCACCAAAATCAGAGTCTGAGTAGCCACTTAAAGATAAATCATCATTTGAAGGATACCATATACCACGATTGATGGTTCCTTTCAAATATTTTAGTATCCTTTTAGTGGTTTCCATATGACTCTCTTTTGGATTGGCTTGAAAATGAGCACATACGCCAACAGAAAATGCATAATCAGGTCTACTAGTAGTCAAGTACAGTAATGAGTCAATAAGACCACGATAATATGTTTGATCAGCACACTTACCATGTTCGTCTGGATCCATCCTGTATGTAGGTAGCATAGGTACTCCAGTAGACTTGCATGTCTTGATACCATACTTGTCTAGTAGATTTCTAGTATACTTTGCTTGATTTATGAAAATCCCTTCAGGGGTCTGTTTTTCTTGAAGACCAAGAAAGTAATTCATTTCACCCATCATAGACATCTCAAATTTACTTTGCATGAGTGTTGAAAAACTTTCACTCAGCTTTTTGTTAGGTGAACCAAAAATGATATCATCTACGTAAATTTGAACAAGTAAAATGTCTTTCCCTTCTTGTCTTCTGAACAAGGTTCTGTCGACCTTGCCCTTAGTAAAACCATTTTCTAATAGAAAGAGAGAGAGAGTATCATACCATGCTCTTCGAGCTTGCTTTAGTCCATATAAGGCTTTCTTCAATCTGTACACCTGATTGCCTTTGACTTCGAAACCTGGGGGTTGTTCAACATACACTTCTTCCGCAAGAATACCGTTAAGAAATGCACTTTTAACATCCATTTGATATACAGTAAACTTCATATAGGCAGCATATGCAAGGAACAATCGAATGGCTTCTAGTCTAGTAACAGGAGCATATGTTTCATCATAGTCTATGCCTTCAGCTTGTGAATAGCCTTGGGCTACTAGTGTAGTCTTATTTCTAACGACTACATCATTCTCATCTTTCTTGTTTTTGAAAATCCATCGAGTGCCAACTACATTATGATGTTCCGGCCTATCGACAAGTTCCCAGACGTCGTTTCGAACAAACTGGTTCAACTCGTCTTGCATAGCGATGATCCAATTACTATCAGCCAATGCCTCTTTAACAGTGGTAGGCTCGATAGAAGAGAGGAAACAACACCAGCAAAACATAGATTGACTAGGCTGTTCTTGCGACTCAAAGAGTTGTCGTCTAGTCTTCACACCAATAGTAGAGTCACCAATAATATTTTCAGTATCATGCGCAGATTTCCATGTCTTTCTACACTTAACAGGAATACTATCATCTTCTACATCAGGTATAGCATCATGTATTTCAACATCATTTGTATCAACAGATTTAACAGGAGTAGACGAGTCAACTAGAGCAGGCATGTCAACTGGTCTAGTAGACTTACCTTGAGCACTTACCTTCTCGTTGTCATCAGAGTCGAGAGCTTTCATGAATGGATTGTAGGCTTAAACGGATTCATATACTTCTGATTCTTTGTCAGATTCGATCGATAGATCAGTCACTTTCTCACTGATCTTGTCGGCAGACGAGTCCTGTCGAGATTCATCGAAAACCACATGTGGTGTTTCTTCCACACAAAGAGTTGAGTAGTTGAATACCCTAAATGCTTTGCTAGTAGAGGAGTATCCTAAGAATATCCCCTCGTCTGCTTTAGCATCGAATGCATTCAACTTGCTTTTCCCATTGTTATGGATGAAACACTTACAACCAAATATATGGAAATATGAAATTCTGGGTTTTCTACCTTTCCAAACCTCGTAAGGTGTCTTACCTAACGCCTTGTTGATCGCACTTCTGTTCTGTGAATGGCATGCAGTGTTGATTGCTTCGGCCCAAAACTTTTGAGGAGTTTTGTATTCGGCTAGCATGGTTCTATAGGCTTCCTTGAGAGTTCGATTCCTTCTTTCAGCTACACCGTTCTGTTGTGGTGTCCTAGCTGCACTAGTAAGGTGCTGGATACCACTTTTAGCACAAAAATCTTGGATATAACAATTAGTGAACTCAGTTCCCTTGTCACTACGAATCTTGACAATAGATTGGTTCTTCTCAACTTGTAAGTTCTTCAACAGATCAGGTAGAAGAGTTTGTGTATCACTCTTCTTGTGTAGGAAGACTACCCGAGTGAACTTAGAATAGTCATCTACAACAACAAGTGTGTACCTTCTACCATTCAAGGTTGGAAGAGTTATCGGACCATGAAGATCCATGTGTAGTAGTTCTAAGACTCTACTTGTTGAGAGAGTAGGAATTGACTTAAAAGAACCTTTTACATGTTTACCTTTCTGACAAGCATTGCATACATGTGACTTGTAATAAACTTCGTTGGGTAAACCTTCCACTAGGTAATCTCTTGCAATCTTATTAATTACCTTAAAGTTCATGTGACGGAGGCGTCTATGCCAAAGCCAACCGAGCTCTTTAGGGTTCCTAGTAAGAAGACAAGTATCCCGCGGACATCTATTCCAATTCACAATGTATACGCTGCCTTGTCTTATGCCGACGAGTAGAATAGTATGAGTCCTCTTGTCTATGATCTCGCACTTTCGGCTTTTAAACTGCACTTTATAACCACGGTCACAGAATTGAGAAACAGATAGTAAATTGTATTTCAAACCTTCTACGTAGGATACGTCTTGTATCTCTACATCTCCATTTCTGATCTAACCAAAGCCTTTCGTAACAGCAGTGGAGCTATCACCGAATATCACCTTGGGTCCTTCTTGCTCGTGGTAACTCGATGGAAGAGCCTTAGTACCTGTCATGTGGTGCGAACAACCACTATCAATGTACCAAGTTTCTCCTACTGAGCCACCCTTCTTATACAAGTCGAGTCGACCCTGCAATGAAGATATTCAATAATTTAGGTACCCACTTTGTTTATTGGGGTCCTGGGGGGTTAGTCGAGTTCAAAGGAATCCAGATATACATTGGAGTCCTGAACAAGTTCGATCTTTTAAGCTTCCTGCCATACTTATTACAAAATAAGACATTGTTGTCCTTCTCTGGCCTATCATTCGATTTCGGGTCTACTCGTCTGAGATAGCCTTTCGACTTAATCTCTACTTGAGCAGGCACTTGTCTATGATAGTCAAAGTAGGGCTTGTATGCATTAGGTCCATACGGTTTATAGACGCGTTTGGGTCTTTCCTCACTTATAATATCATATGACAAAGGTGGAGGATATAGGACAGGTTGTGTACGATATTTTGGAGCAACCTTCCTAGGCCTAGACGAGTAGAGCTGAGAATGCCTTATGAAAGGAGGTCTAGGCTCTTGTCGTCTAGTCTGTACTTGTCTAGTACTCGTCTCCTCAGGATACCAATCCTCGTATCTGACCTGGTTGGGTCGTCCACGACTAGTGGTCCTTTGTAGACTAGTTCTAAACGGAACAAGCTTGTTGTTAAGATTCTTCTTACCTCCCTTGGTAATCGGATTGTTAACTCGAGTTTGTTTAGGTACAGTGCCTTCAGACGGGGTTCCAATATCGTATATCATTGGTCCTTTTCCTTTATCATTAGTCAAAGAACTTGAGATGAAAGTAGTAGGGTTCTTCAGGACTTGAGTAGACGAGCTAGGTGAATCTGCACCTATACCTGTCTTGTCAGCTGGAACCCTATACCTATCTGATAGTTCAAGGTTAATCTTTGAAGAATTAACCAGGTCAGTAAGTTTAAGGTCTAGAGTGACAACCTCAGTCTCTAAGAACTTATTACGTTCTTCAAGCTTTTTGCACTTGCTCTTTAAAACATTGTTGGGATATAAATTCACCCTAAGCCCCACTTGATGTTAGAATAGTTTTGATGGCCAAAACACCTAGAGTTGTATAGAACAGCTTAGACTAGTCTTGTGTGATCAACTGTATTGATATCAGCTGATCAGCACAGTCCTGGCTTACATGCCTATCCTCAAGATGAGAAGAGTAGAAGACATGAAGACTAGGAGATCCTTGAAGACCAGATAAGTTAAGGTGCTTGTATACCTACTTATCTGATGGAGTCCCAGATTAAAGATGGTCTAAAGCAGTACAAAGAATTACCAGATCAGAAGAGTGTTACTCTGCTGATATCAGAAGACAGAAGACCTAAGGCCAGAAGAGTAGTCAGAAGACTAGTAGCACAGATCAGAAGACTATGTGCTCTTCCAGGACTCGGCTGATTCCAAAGTCATCTTACAATTTAAACGAAGACATACCTTATTTAGAAGATTGACATCATCCCAGGATTGAAGCAATCAAGCGGCTGGAATCAAGGAATCAAGCCATTATGGAAAGATTGCTCCAACGGCTAGTCAACTCCAACGGCTAGTTGCAAGCAATCTCCATTATAAATACAAGAGGATGAGAAACCACAAACAAGAAGTCACAAGAGAGAATTCAACAAGCTACGCAAGCAATCAAAGCTAAAGCCATACTGTTCTAAGAGTTCTCAAAAGTGCCAGAAACCATTAGATTATCTATAGCTCTTAAGTGATTTCTATCCAACCCCTAAGAACCTGAAACCTGTTCATATTGCATATTCATTGTTTTAGGCATAGTGGTTAAGCGATTTATAAGATTGAACCATTAGTTGGATATCCTTCAAAAACCCCAAACCCTCACCGAAAGGTTAGAGTTTTTGAACCCCTCAAAGTGCAAGTGCTTACAATCACTTGTGGAGACCGTAGCTGTTAGGACGACTCAGATCTCAAAGTCCTAACCTTGGGACTATAAAGGACAAGACCCTTGTAATTTTTGGGAAATTAAAGGGATTAAACATCACGTTGAGACGTGAGAGTGGACGTAGGAACGTATATCCGAACCACTATAAACCTGGTGTTATTTACTTTCAGCACTTTACATTACCGTCATTTCTTATATCTTATATAGTGCATATTGTGTTTTTAACTGTCTTCAAAACAAGGCCATAACTTTCAAACCAGCATATAACCTCTTCAATCAGATCACTATAGTCATCTAGACCAGCAGACTTGTAGTCCAGTTGACATAGCAATCAGAAGAGGTTCCCAACTCTGTTGAAAAAAGTTTTAAAGTCTATTCATCCCTCCCCTCTAGACTTTAATCCCATTCACTACTCGTTCAGGGACCAACAAACATTGAACTCATTTCTCTCAGTTGCATGTGTCTTAAGTAGGTCTTAATATAACCTGTCTGTCAATGCACACTTTTCTTTGAGTTGTCTTAACTCTTCAGTCAAGCGTTCATTTAGGACTGTTACATTAGGATCTACTTTAGACTGAGCTTCCTTAAGATCAATGATTTCTTGTTTTAATGCAATTTTCTCGTCACTGACTTCAATGAATGTCTGGTTAGCTAGTAGAAGGTCTTCTTCATTCACACTAGCAGAGTGATGAAGACTACTTCCTACTTCGCTACTGGCAGTATCACTTTCATCAGAATTCGATTCATCACATGATTGAAACGAAGTAGCAGATGATACCTCTTGGTCGATTTTAGCCATGCAGCATAGGTCATCATCTACTATGAAAGCTTCATCGTGATCTCGATCAGACGGGTAGCTAGACGAGGACGATGACAACTCGTCTGAATCCGACTCAGAGTCATCATTGGCCATCATTGCCTTCTTGCCACGGTTGTATCTTCTTTCCCTTCGTGCTTTGCGTTCTTCACGATCATCAGTGCTCAGGTCCGGACATTCATAGATGTAGTGACCTGGTTTCTCACAGTTATAGCACAAGAGATCATTAGTAGCCTTTTTAATAGGAGAATTATCCCTTCGCTTATCACGTCTATCAGAACGCTTAATCTTCCTATCATCATACTCTCTATCTCGTCTATTACCTTTCGAGACTTCGACTCTCCTTTCGGACGAGTTTCGGTCTCGTCTGGTCTCAGACGAGTTCTTAGAAGCAGACCCTCTATGATCTCTATAGAACTTCTTATATCTACCAAAGCGTTTGTTCAACCTGTCGAATTTCCTAACCATGAGGTTCACCTGATCCTTCAGGCTAAGATCAGTATATAACTCGTCTTTCACAGAAACAGACTTAGTCTTAGGCTTTGACTTGCCTACTCTAGAGCACTTAGATGAACTAGACTTAAAGGCAACATTCTTCGACGCGGCAATCCCTCTATCACTACTTGCAATGGGATCTTCTTCATCTAGATCAAACTCATGAGCCTTTAGAGTTTGGAACATGGTCTCTGCTGTCCACACATCTATATCTTGAGTATTCTTAACAAGCATTTTCACCATTTTCCATCTAACATCAAGACTCTTAAGAATTCTCAGATTGATTTCACGAGCAGTATAAGATTTGCCAAGAACTTCCAAGTCATTCATAATTTTGGTAAAGCGAGTATCCAACTGGTCAATAGTTTCACCAGTTTTCATTTTGAATGATTCGAATCTTTGAACAGCAGTAGAAAGCTTGCTTTCTTTGATCAGGGATGTCCCTTCACAAATAATAGCGAGACGGTCCCACATTTCTTTGGCAGTTTTACATTTTAACACTTTTCCTAGATACTCGTTAGGAAGGGTGTGTAAAATGTAATTCTTGGCCAAGCTGTCCAAATTATTCTGACTCATTTCTTCGGAGGTTAGCTCTGACCTGGGTTTACGAACAAGAGTACCAACAGGTTTGTCTTTGTCCAAGGCAGCTGTGTTAGGGATCATTGTCACGATCGGTCCTTCCGTGACGACGGAAATCATCAAGTCGTGAGTGGAGCTAAAGATTGCCTCCATTCGCAACTTCCAGTAGTCGTAATCTTGTACCTGGAACTTCGGTAGTTTGTTAGCACTTATTTCGAGAGACATGATTCCAAGAAGATTAGTAATGAGCAGTTTTATGATCAAGAAACAGATATGTCACAAACAGCGATCAAGAACACGTACGAGCACGTACAAACAAGAACCAAGACTTCACCCAAGTCTTAAGTCGGTTATCAAGAAACAGCAGTTCGTAAACTACTGCTCTGATACCACTTGTAGGTCCCTAGTTGAGTTAATAATATTGAGTAAGCTAGTGAAAATGTCTAGAGAGGGGTGAATAGACTTTTCAAAAATCTTTCAATATATCAGAAAACACAATGCGGAATAATTAGAATAACAATGAGCCCAATCAAATTTATACTCAACTAAATTCGCGAACTCTGTATGAACACTCTACTTGTCTTGTTCTTATAAGCAATTCAATCAATTAAGCAGTTAATCAATCAAGTAACAAATAAAACAGTAAAGTAAATCAAACACAAGATTTATAGTGGTTCGACAACTTGTCTACATCCACTCTCACAAACCCAGTTGTGATATTCTTATTAACTCGTCCAATAGAGTAATTTGTTCTTGTAGCTTTAAGTCCCAAGAAATAAGACTTAGATCTTCTCGATAACACTACCAAGTGTTTCTTCGATCTAACTAGCTATTTAACAAGAAACTAGCAACTTGAAACAGTAAAATAAAACTTCTCTTCGTTCAGCAGTAGTCTTCTTTGATCTTCACTTGTCTCGTAGACTTGTCTTCCTGAACGTTAACTCTGAGAGTTATTTGCTTCTTGAATGTTTCGTAAATCCTTCACTTGAGTATGGAAAGTCAGTGTATCAGTAGTCTTCAATCGAATAATACCATGGGGTATTTATAGACTTCTAATTTCAAGAACTTTCTGTTGTGTAACCAACTTTTCTTGAAAACTGATTTCTAACTTATCCTTTTATCCTTCCACGCGTTTCTTCAGTTAATTAGTTATTTCCATAACTAACTCTTCAATCTTTATCTTCACACGCGTTTTAATAACTAACTTCTTTATTCTTCTTGTTGACTTGTCTTGTCTTGTTGCGCACCTGTCTTGTCTGGTTTCGACACTTAGACAAATTCTGAGACTTCTTCTTACTCTTCTTGTCTTGCGCAGGTCTTCTTCTATAGAGATTAAAATAGAACACTAAACTAGTCTTATAATCTAATCTAACAAGACTATTACATTACCTTAAGCTTTATAAAATAGCTTAGTCAACTTAAGATCTATACATTGAATATACGAAACGAAACATGAGTTTCTATACATCTTGAATAGCTCAGTATAAACAACCTAAACAAATATAACAAATACAAAGTACTTATAAAACGTACTTGTCTTTCAAACACTTAAACTTTTCTTTTGAACTTATACTTTGAAACTTTACTTGTCTTGTGAACTCTACTGATCTGCTCAAGACGACTTCCATAACTAGACTAGATCAGTCAATACTTAGAAAATATTCAAGTCTACTTTTTGGCTTATCAAAACTCATCTTATCTTTTCATCATTTAGGACTTGTCTTAGGATTCATATCCCAACATATGGTCTGAAGCAAGCTCCAAGAGCATGGTACGACACTCTCTCCCTCTTTCTATTAGAAAATGGTTTTACTAAGGGCAAAGTATATCATAATTTGTTCAGAAGACAAGAAGGAAAAAACATTTTACTCATCCAAATTTACGTGGATGACATCATTTTTGGTTCACCCAACAAAAGGTTGAGTGAAAGTTTTTCAACACTCATGCAAAGTAAGTTTGAGATGTCGATGATGGGTGAAATGACTTACTTTCTTGGTCTACAAGTAAAACAAACTCCCGAAGGGATTTTCATTAATCAAGCAAAGTATACTAGAAATCTTCTAGACAAGTATGGTATTAAAACTTGCAAATCTACTGGAGTACCTATGCTACCCACATACAGGATGAATCCAGACGAACATGGTAAGTGTGCTGATCAATCATATTATCATGGTCTTATTGGCTCATTACTGTACTTAACTACTAGTAGACCTGATATTGCATTCTTTGTTGGCGTATGTGCTCGATTTCAAGCTAATCCAAAAGAGAGTCATATGGAAACCACTAAACGGATACTAAAATATTTGAAAGGAACCATCAATAGTGGTATATGGTATCCTTCGAATGATGATTTATCCCTCAGTGGCTACTCTGATTCTAATTTTTGAGGCTGTAGAATAGATAGGAAATCTACTTCTGGTTCTTGTCAATTCTTAGGCACAAAACTTATTTCATGGTTTTCGAAAAAGCAGACCAGTGTGGCTACATCCACAACTGAAGCCGAGTATATGGCTGCTGGTAGCTGTTGTAGTCAATTGCTTTGGCTAATTCAACATCTTATAGATTATAATATCGTTGAATCAAATGTTCCTATTTTTTGTGATAGTAACAGTGTTATTGCCATTACACAAAATCCTGTTTTACACACACGTTGTAAGCATGTTGATGTGAAACATCATTTTATACGTGATCATGTTGAAAAGAAGGATATTCGCATGGAAAATATACATACTGATATTCAAAGAGCTGACATATTTACAAAACCATTGCCTGAAGCTCGCTTTAGAGAATTATGCATTAGTCTAGGATTGATTGATCTAGACCCTACCTGTATATAGCTATGTACTAACGAGACAGGTACTTCATAAAGAAGTAAGGAGAGCAGACAAGTTACGACAGAAACAGAGCACTCATCTACTCTTCAACAAGACAGGTATACAAGGTCAGACAAGATGACCAAACAACCCGATGAGGAAGCTGGTAAAGCTGAGGGTAATACTAAGGGAATAAACATTTAAGGGGGAATCTATGATTTCTTAAATATCCTTATGTTGACTCTTAAGTTTGTTAAAAGTCATCTTGATCAACAGCTTGATTACTGCATTCGATTGATATTCATTTTAATTATTCTACTCTACTCCTCGTATCTACTCTAATACGACGCACAAGATGAGACAGGTACTTGAAGGTGTTCGACAATCAGACAGACAAGTATAGTCAAAGGGGAAACTCGTCTAGTGCAAAGAAGTCTACTAATCTGTTTTGATGAACTCGAACAGACCAGATAAGTTCTCAATTGATTCAGATTCATTAAGTATTGGAAATGAATCAAGGGTATTATTGTAATTTTATGTTGTGAAAAATTGGAAACCCTAAAACTGGATTTATACACTCCATTTAAATGAGGTGTATACACCCAGTTCCCGCCTAAACCTATTGCATCAGGTTAGATGAGTACACTCCTCTATTCTAGCCAATAGAATAGTCGGATTCCAAATATTACAATATCAAATCACATAATATTCTTGAATCCATAACCGAATTCCAAACGCCATCTTTGCTACCGTTGGATCAATCGCATTAATCCTAGCCACTCGTTTCAAAACCCCCAAATTTGCTAAACCCCTTCTTTCCAAAAAGTACTCTTCACGTTTTCATAATTGTTCTATTCAAAAGCTTGAAATTTCTTTGAATCCTACTATTTTCTACTGCATATTTGTGTGTTTCCTACATTCCATCCATCGAAAATGTCTATTATCACCCTATTTGATTCTGAGACTAACATGCAAGTAAGATTCGATGTTGGTAAATATGCAGGAGAAGGCAAGGTTCATGTGGAGAGTTGCCTGTTCTTCAAAGGAAGGCACACTGACGATAATAGAGAAATCTTGATGAAGTGTTACAACTGCGGTCTCAAGCCGTTCTTGGAGTTGTATACGGAAGTCATTTTGGAGGATGAGGTTCTGGAATTCTACGCGTCTTCTACCAATAGAGGCGAGTATATTGAGTCCTTCATTAGTGGAAGGCGAGTGAAGGTGACCAGAGAGATTCTGGATGAGAAGTTGCACTTGAATCCCGGATCGATTGATGTTGAAAACTACGCTACTGGTCAAGAGATCAGATATTTGAGCATCTTTTGGGGAAGGAAACTCAAGCCAATGAATGATGGAAGGCCCCCTGCTATCAAGAAGAAACAGTTGTTGCCCAAATACAAGACGCTTCTAGACATCGCGAGCAAGATGTTGCTAGGTGTGACTGGAAGTTATGATTCTGTGACTTTACAGAAGGCAAGAGTTATGACCGCAATCTATTTCTCAAAATATGTCAAGGTGGATGCTGAGGCTGGAGAATGGAATGTGTCTGCCACAGTCAGTTTTGGAAATAAGTTAAGTGTGCTTCTACCCTACTTGTTGTCAGCCAAGAAGAACTGGAGTAAAGGAAAACCATCTCACATCCTTAAGTTTTATCTGAGGAAGGATGCTATCGATAGACAGACTCAAGGTCGTCTGGAAGAGAAGAGAAAACTTCAAATAAATCCCAGAGACGCTATGATCGAAGCCGAGTCGTCTGGTGGTGAAGAAGAAGAAGAAACTGGTACTAGTGGTGCACTAATTCAGTATGTTTCAGATGAGGCAATGATTGAGCCTGAAGATAATTCTGAGGAGACAGAATCAGACGAGTCTTCTGATGAAGTAGAAAAGGAGACAGAAGATGAGTATCAGCACATAATAAGTCAAATTCCAAGAGGCGACTTGTCTGGTCCTCCACCTCCTACTCGTCTGGTGGCCGAAACATCATCTTCTCCTGCCAAGAAGGCACGAATGGTTAGTACTTCTACTTCCATTACTTCTATCTCTCCTCCATCTGTTCAGATCAAGAAGAAGGCAAGAACTCTTCGTTCTCGTGCCAGACCTGTTCCTTCAACCACATCAAAATTCGTTCAGCACTTGAGTTCTTTATTGACTCAAGATGCCCCAGTATTTGTCCACACTGATGATACACTGTCATCAGATGTTCTTGTTCAAATCCCACCCAAACCAACATAAACCACTCCCCAAATATCTCTACCCTCAACAGAAAATATTGAACCACTTAACCCATCTATTATGGGAACTTCACTAGTTGACACTTCAACAACTGAGATAAGGACCCCACTTACTCAGACCCCTCCCATTAATAGATTTCCCAGTCTAGTCAACTATCCAATGTGCGCAAGGGAGAAGAGGCTCCAGGCACAAATGACTAAGAATTTGATGCAGAAATTGCCGTCAGTCGAGATTGATATCAGTTTAGAAGAATTTGAGAAACTTATTCGGATATGCACTTGGGTCGCCTTGAGAGAAGGACCTTGTGAAGACATGTTCGAAGTCATTACTGGAATGGGCGGTATCTCCAATTTTCAGGATTGGGAGATGGAACAAAAAGAAATTAGTGGAGTGAAGAAGCACTTTGAGTTAAGAACCCCAGAAGCCTTAACTAGTCTGGTGAAAAGAATTTTAAACATACCAGATGATGTCTTATCAGTCGGAAAGCCAAGTGTAGGTATTCAAGTTTCTGAAGCTGATCTTGCAGAAGAAGCGTTGGTGCAAGAAGCTGAGCCAGTAGAAGAGTCGAAGTTTACTGATCCAACTATTGATCTAGAGAACGTTTCTGATCAACTAAGAGGAATTGTATTTGAATTCCAGGTTGATCATGCACATGGTCCAAGGTGCAATGTTGGTCAGATAACCAGACAAGTTGAAAAGTATTTTCCGTCAGAGACTTGTGCATACACTGCAAGACTAGTTGAAATGGTCAAAAGAGATTATGATGCTGCTGAAAGGAGAGCTAAGGAAGCAAGGTTAGCAATTGTTCCTTATTGTCCTCCATTGAATTTAAGAGCATTAGCTGGAAGTGTTGTTCCTGAGATAGTTGAAGACGAGGTCTTAACTATTGAGATGGAAGACGAGTTGATTAATTTTCCAATTATTGAAGAAGTGGAATTGATGGATGTTACTCCTATGGAAGTTGTTCACACAACTCAATCTTTTTCGTCCGCATCTATTGATAAATTGAAGAATGACTTGAAGCAATTGATTAAGTCTTCAATAGATGAGTTCTTAAAGTCTTACGTGAAGACAACTCTGATAGATCAAAATAGCCCGCTCGTAGCTAGTTCGAAAGATTTGATTGTTGGAGAAATCAATCAGATGGATGCTTTGTTCAGACAAGAAATGTTTACTCAACTGGAAGATTTTTTGCAAAGGCAGATTGAGTATTCTGAAAAATGTTCTGTGGATTTTGCGAGAGTTTTGGCTCAAGAATCGAAGAAAATGGAAAGAATCTACAGAGTGAAGACCGAGATTGCAGATGAGCAGAGAAGAGAGGCTCATGAATAATTGGTTCAAGCTAGGCATTTTTGGCTACAATGACTGAAGAGAATAGAATGCTAAGCTTGACTGCAACTCACTTAAAAAATGAGTTAAATTTTTGTTCTAAGAAGTTAGAATATACAGCTGATCGTCTTGAATAGCTAAGTTAAGATAAAAGTCATCAAAAGCAGATTGATAGAGCTACCGATCTGATGAAACAAGCAATTCAAGAAGAGATGACTCGTTTCACTTCTCTTTTCACTCTTATGGCAAATGATGAAGCCAAAAAGGGGGAACAGACTGAAGAGTTGAAAGCAATTGTGACTGCGACTGATGTTATTGTTGAAGAAACTAGTAGACCTAGAAGAGGCAGACTAGTAAAGAAAGCTGAGTTAGAGCAGATCAGAGCAGAAGATTAGTTGAAGTCTGTGAAAGGCAAAGCAAAATTGACTGAAGAGGTTCAGACAAGACGGATTGTCAAGAGGAAGCTAGATATGCGTGAACCTAAAATCAAGGAGTCTATAGGTTAGATTATTGTTGATCTTGATGAGACTGAGATTCTGAAAAAGCAAAAGCTTGAAGATGATCGATACGCAAATAAGAATGTGTTAGGAAAACACATTAAAAGACTTCAAAGTTTGAAAGAAAATCCAGATTTGATTGAAGATGCCCAGATTGATAGATTCATTGACAATGAGCATAGAGAGGCTTGGAAGGTTGTCAAGATGAAGTGGGAAGTAGATCACTGGATAATTCGTAAGTTTGGTGATGCTGAAAGCAAAGGCGAGTTGTTTGTTCTATTTGAAAAATTCATGGAAGCTGAAGACAACAACTTATGGAACTTGATAATGCGTATTGCTACTGATGTTGGATACAACATACTTTGTCCAAATTTTCCTAAGTGGGAAACACCTATGTTAGGATCTGGTAAACGTGTTGACTTCAATAAGATCAAGAAGTTTGAAGAAGATCTACTAGAAAAGGAGAAGATTGATAATGAAGATCATATTTCTGATATACATCGACGTGTATTGGAAGCATTTCAAACTCCGAATCCAGATGCTGACGCTCCAAGTGGTGGAAGCATGGAATGAAGACATTGTAAGTACTTTACTTATTTCTTATATTTTTGTTCATTATTTGTAATCTACATGATCTTATGAATATGAATGAAAAGATAACACATTTTGAAGAAGATAACTACTTAACTAGTCTACTGACTTAAAATAATTCAAGTAGTTTTGGCATCATCAAAAAGGGGGAAATTGTTGGGATATGAATCCTAATACAAGTCCTAATTGATGAAAGAAGTAGTTTTGATAAGCCAAAAGTAGACTTTTATATATTTCTAAGTGTTGACTGGTCTAGTTATGGAAGTCATCTTATGAACAAGATCAGTAGAGTACATAAGAACATATGAAAGAAAAGATAAGTACGTTTTATAAGTACTGTGAGAAAGAAGTTTACTATAGGTTGTATGATAAGCTTATAATTGTTGTATAGAAGCTTATGTTTACATTCTGTATTGATGTATAGTCTTAAGGTTACTAAGCTGGATTTATAAAGCTTAATGTAATGTAATACTTTTGTTAGGATTAGATTAATAGGACTAGATTAGTTCTATGTATGTAAAAGTCTACTGCTGGAAGAACACTGCTGCAAGACAAGACAAGTGTTGAGAAGACTGAAGAATTGTCTAAGTGTTGAAGACTAGACAAGTCGAGTATGGTTAAGTCAGAACGTGTTTTGAATAAATTGAAGATAAGATCATATATTGAATAGTTAGTTATGGAATAACTAATTAACTGAAGAAACGCGTGAAGGATAAGAAGAAACAGTTTCAAAGTTAGTTATCAAGAAAAGGTTATTGGATAACAAACTTATCTTGATTTCTGGAGTCTATAAATACTTGAAGGCATTCAAGCGTTGAAGACTACTGAAATTGTGACTACTGATACTACGAGAAACACTGAAAGATTATTGAGATATTCGAAGCAAGAAAACTCACAGAGTTAAAGTTCAGAAGTTCAAGCCAGAAGACAATTCATATTCAAGAGGCTACTACTGAATTAGAGAAGTTTTCATTTACTGTTTGTTGTTTGTTCAAGTTGCTAGTTACTTGTAAAATAGCTAGTTGTTAGATCGAAGATATATCTGGAGATATAATCGAAAAGATCGAAGTCTTATTTCTTGAGACTTAAAGCCACAAGAACACACTACTCGAAGAGAAGAGTTAATAAATTTCGCAACTGGAGTTGTGAGAGTGGATGTAGACAAGTTGTCGAACCACTATAAATCTCGTGTTGATATACTTTACTGTTTTATTTGTTGTTTGATTGATTACTTGTTTAATTGATTAATCTGCATATAGAATAGACAAGTTGATTGATTACTTGTTTAATTGATTAATCTGCATATAGAATAGACAAGATCAGTGTTTATACAAAATTTCATTTCGATATTAGTTGAGTATAAATCTTAAGGGCTCATTGTTATTTATGATATTCCGCATTGTGTACTTTGATATTTTGAAAGATTTTGAAAAGTCTATTCACCCCCTCTAGACGTTTTCTTAGCTTACTCAATCTTATCAACTCAACTAGGGACCTACATGTAACATGTTTTTAATAAATATGCAACACTTTTAATTTTTATAATTTTACATTTTAAAATAATTATGTAACAGTTCTTAAATAATTATAAAACAAAATAAAATCATGCTCTACTTAATCACCTTGATAGAAAAATAAAATATATTAATAAATCTCTAAAATTAATAATCATGTAAGTAGAATAATAGTTAAAATTTCATACATTGTCATGAACACAAGATATAGAAATCTATAAAAATGCATAGGTTGTTGAAACAAACTAATTTAATAAATACTCTACAAGATCTTGTGTTGGGATATGAATCCTATATATAAACAATATTCTAGTTGATGATTATATGTTTTGATGGCCAAAAGCAACTTAAAGTTAATGATATATGTGGTTGGAAGTCATCTTAACTAAGTCATCTAGATGAGTCATGAAAAACTAAGTTTACTGATCTTATGTGTTTACTGGTCTGATATATGAACTGTTAGGAACTAAGCTGATAAAGTATTGTATAGACAACTTATAGTATAGGACTTATATATACTCTTCTGTATGTAGTTCAGTTGATGTATAGATATGTTTTATATTTGTAAGTTTGTATTATGTTGTAATCAGCATTGTCAAAGTTCAGAACAAGATTAGAAGACTAGAGAAGACTCAGAAGACTACTCCAGAATGAGAAGACTATCAAGAGGAGTAAGATGAAGCTCAGAAATACAAGAGAAGTATTCTGAAGAAGCGCTAAACAAAAGTTGAGAACTGTGCTGACTGGCTCAGAACAGTAAACGTCAGAACAGTAGTTTACTGTGTTGAGTTGGTGTGATTGAAGAATAAGTTTGGAAAACTTATTTAAGGAGTAACTGGAGATATTTGAAGATATGCTGACTTGGAGATAAGTTAAGTCGGTTATAAAAAGAAGTTACAAAAACGGTTAAGAGTTAGTTGAGAGTTAGTTTCATAAACTGCTAACTGTCATACTAAAGTCTATAAATAACGTGTGATCTTCTACTTGAAAAGACTACTACTATTACTACTATTCAAGAGATCTAAGAGCATTTAAAGAGCATTCAAGTATTCAAGAACTCACAGATTTGAAGGAGATCAAAGAAGAGAAGAAGCCATCGTACTGAATTGAAGAATCAAAGGCTACTACTCAAGAGAAGTTTTACTTTACGTTTTAGTTTGTGATTTGTAAAACAAGTGTGCTAGTTACTTGTGAAATTACTAGTAGATCGAAGATATATCTGGAGATATAATCAATAAGATCAAAGTCTTAATCTTGGGACTTTAAGCCACAAGAAACTCAAGAAGGAACAGTTAATAAAATATCACGACTAGAGTTTTGAGAGTGGATGTAGACAATTGTCGAACCACGATAAATCTTGTGTGTTGATTTACTTACTGTTTATATTTGGTTAACATACATATTCAAGATCTAAATCTAAGTTGAGTATAAAACTGAAACTGGAAGTACTGATCTGACCCAGTAAGAACAGTATTATTCAGAACACTATTCCGCATATAAACTCTGATATTTTGAAAGATTTTTAAAAGTCTATTCACGCCTCCCCTCTAGACTTTTACTAGATTAATCAATCTTAACTCAACTTTGGGACCAACAAGTGGTATCAGAGCAGTAGTTCTTTGGACTGCTGTTTCTTGATAACCTTGTAGACTTTGAGGGAAGTCTTACTATTCTTGTCACTGATTCTTGATCTATATCAATCCTTGATTATCTGAATCTACTTGCTATACTACTGATCTTATCTGTCTGATCAACTATGGATGAAACTAATGTGAACAAACTTCCTAAGTTCAAGATTGCAGATTATGACTACTGGAAACTCAGAATGGAGGCCATCTTCAGCTCGACTCATGATCTGATGGTGTCTGTCGTCAAAGAGGGTCATATAGTCACCATGACTCCAAATACTGCTTCACTCGAACCTGCTAAAGCTGTTGGCGTGCTTGTGCCAAAACGCAGGTTAGATCTCACTACTGAAGAAATGAGGCAAAATAATCTGGACAGTTTAGCAAAGAATTATATTTTACATACCTTGCCCAATGAGTATCTGGGTAAAGTATTAAAATGTAAAACTGCTAAAGAAATGTGGGATCGACTTGCTGTCCTTCGTGAAGGTACAACCCTGATCAAGGAAAGCAAATTGTCCACAGCTGTACAGAAATTTGAATCATTCAAGATGAAAGCTGGTGAAAATATAGACCAGTTAGATACTCGTTTTACACGTATTATGAATGATCTTGAAGTGCTAGGAAAGACCTATACCAATAGGGAGATCAACCTGCGTATTCTTAAGTCATTGGATGATAAGTGGAAGATGGTCAAGATGATCATCAAGACCACTCAGGACATAGATACCTGGTCTGCTGAAACCACTTTTCAAACACTTAAAGCACATGAATTCGAGTTGGATGAAGAAGATCCTGTAGCTAGCAGTGATAAGGAGAAGGAAATCTCTAAGAGTATTGCTTTTAAGGCATCTACCTCTAAGAAGTCTAGATCATATATGTCTAAGCCCTCAGGCATAAAAGATGAACTAGATAGTATTGATCTTACTCTTAAGGATCAGTTGAACTTAATGATAAAGAGGTTTGACAAGCTGAACAAACGATATAGTAGATATAAGAGATTTTATAAGGATACTAAGGGTTCTAGTAACAGGGACTCTTCTAAGATCAGAAGGGATCACAAATCTTCTGAAAGGAGAGATGAGGTCTCTAATGAGAAAAAAAGAGATAGGAACTCTGCTGATAGGAAGGATAGGAACTCTATTGACAGGAAGGATAGGAACTGATATCGTTATCCTATTAAACGATCTACTAATCAACCTCTGTGTTATAATTGTGAAAAGTCAGGTCATTAAATCCATGAATGTCCTGATCTAAGTACAGAAGACAGAGGAGAGAGGCAAGCAAGGAGAGATCGCAGATTTGCCAAGGGTAAGAAGGCTATGATGGCATACAATGATTCTGATACGGATTCAGATGAGTTTCCCTCGTCTTCATCTGAATACCCCTCTAGCAATGAGAAAGAAGCCTTCATCGCAGATGATGGACTGGTCATGATGTCTAAAATAGAACAAGAGGTATCATCTGTCACTTCTTTCCAATCATGTGATGATTCTGATTCTGATTCTGATTTATGTGACACTGCTTAGCGTAGTGTAGGGAGTAGTCTTCATCATTCCAATGGAGTGACTGAAGAAGACCACCTACAAGCTAACAAAGCATTCATAGAAATCAGTGATGAGAACATTTCTTTAAAACAAGAAATCATTAGTCTACGTGAAGCTCAAGTAAAAGTAGATCCTAATATAGTTATCCTGAATGAACGCTTATCAGAAGAGTTGTCACAACTCAAAGATAAGTATGCATCCATTGACAAACTATATCAGGGTATGCTTAAAACTCAAGCCATAGAGACCAATGAGTTCAATGATTTAAAGATTAAATGTGAAAAAGTTGAAGAGCGCAATAGATTCTTAGAATCTGAAGTACTGAGCTTAGATCTGAAGCCATTTGATATGATTAACTCTTCTAAGATTAATCAAACACTATCAGACAGATATAGAGCTCCAAATGATAAAAGTGGAATAAGTGTTGATGTGCCTAGTTCTTCTACTTCAGGCACTAAGAACACTAATGGAGCTAGTTCAAGTTCTTTACAATTAGATAAAGGAAAAGAACCTATGACTTATGATAATGACCCAAAACCTAAAGTACAGTCTAAATACATTCCTCCTACTACCAAGAATGGTAAAAAGAAAAATGTATCAAGACTAGTACAGTCTAGACCATACCAGCAGAGTTGTACTCCTCTGACCAGAGCAGAACAGTCCTGGAATCAGAAGAGGCATACTCAGCACAGTAGGTCAAGACAAACACAATTAAGTTGGAATCAGCCTAGACCTCCTTTTATAAGGCAGTCTCAGATGTACTCAACTAAACCTAGGAAATGTGTGCCTCATTATCATAATAAACCTATTCTTTATCCTCCACCTTTATCTTATGATATCATTGGAGAGGAAAGACCAAAACGCATCTATAAGCCGTATGGTCCACAGGATTTTAGGCCATATTCGAACTATTACAGACATACCGATCTTACTGAAAAAGGGGTAGAACCAAGGAAAGGCTATCTCAGAAAAATAGATCCTAAGTCTATTGATAGATCTGATAAGGTCAACAAAGTACTGTTTTGTGATAAGCATGGTAGAAAATTGAAGAGGTCTCAATTATTCAAAACTTCAATGTTTATTTGGGTACCTCTCACTAACCCCCAAGGACCCCAATAAAGAAAGGGTACCTAAATTATTAAGATCACTACTTGTAGGGTCGACTGGATCTATACAAGAAAGGTGGTTCAGTTGGTGAGACTTGGTACATTGACAGTGGTTGTTCACACCACATGACTGGTACCAAGACCTTACTTTCTAACTACCATGAGCAAGAAGGGCCCAAGGTGATCTTAGGAGATAGTTCCATAGCAATCACAAAATGATTTGGTTATATAAGGAATGGAGATGTGGAGATTCAAGATGTCTCCTGTGTCGAAGGTTTGAAATACAATTTATTATCCGTCTCTCAATTTTGTGACAGAGGTTATAAAGTCTACTTCAAAAGCACAAAATGTGAGATCTGGGATAAAAGAACACATTCAATTCTACGTGTTGGAGTAAGGCAAGGTGATTCGGTTGTAAATTGCATAAGATTTCATGTGTTTTAGTGATAAAATTTGAGGGATTTTCATGCATTTTCACACTAATATGCTTGATTTGATTGAGAAAGGTGTTTGAGCTCGTTTTGTAGGAATACGATGTGAATTAGGCATTAAAATCGTAAAAATGAGTGTCCAATCATCATTTGCACTCACTGGACTGAAGAGAGGATTACACCATTGGATTCGTCTCGAAAAATGGAGTGGAATGGAAAAACGAATCAAGTCAATCGGAGGTCAGAAGCTCGAGATATGAAGGGATGAAGACGGAGGATGAAGTTGGGCCGAAGTATCCGCCCGACCGGACCGACCCGCCCGCCCGACCGGGCCACAGTATCTGCACCCAACTTTTTGTTAAGTTCACCCACTGCGCATATTTTTGCAAATTTCAACTTACGAAAGTTCCGCCCGGCCGGGCCACCTGTTCCAGCCCATTTCGCGCACCCAACTGGTCCGCCCGGCCACGCCACTTACCCACCCGGCCGGGTGGACCCATTTTCGGGGTTTTTGGCCCATTTTCTCCATATTTCAAGGGCCTAATTGCAAAATTAATTCAAGACTTCTACCCCAACTATAAATAGATCAAATTTGAGTTTTAAAAGGGAGTCTTACTCCTTTTACAAGTTTTCCTCACACACAAACACATAGTTAGTAGTGTTCTTCATTAGATTAGATAGAATAGTGGTTTTTACTTCAAATCAAGCTACGATTATCATCGGGCATCGTCTATTACATCGTTTTGTAGCTACATTTTCATGATCAATGTGATATTACTCTATTTTGCAATTCAATTTGGTATTTTCTTAATTTCTCCATTCTATTGTTATTTTATTATGAATTTGATGTTATTTGTTGTTGTAGCCATGAGATTCTATTCTAGAACCATGGGCTAAGCTCTTATTGCCTTGGGTGTGAATGTTTTGATGGGTGTTTAGTGTAATTATGGATTGAATGCATGATTAGCTTAGGAATTGGGTGTATATGTTTCTAGTGTTGTAATTTCCATGATTCAATTGATTAATTCACCCTATTAGCTAGCATTGTTAGTTTTGTCGACTTCAACGACCGTATTGGGTTGCATGATTAAGAGTGTGTGTATGAGCTTGAATTAATCGATTAGAATTAACATAGTAATTAGCTACACCGACCGGGGGTTGATTGCTTAGATCGACGACACTAGACACTAGTCGATTAGAGGTCATCTATTAGATTAGTGAGAGGGCGTCTCATAAACATTAGTAACCGTGTTGAACGTGTTTATGAGACACTATCTTAGGAGCTTATGGTATTGATTAGACTATATAATTGCTAATTAATGCACGTGTTCACCTAGGCCTCACGAGGGATTGGTCTACACACACGAGTGATAGCCTTTAGCTTAATCCCAAAACCATAGTTTAATTCATGCAATTGGTTCGTTAACTCATTGAATTACCCACAAAACGGAAACACCCGAGACAATACCATTCTCTTGCACTTTCTATCGAAAGTTAGATAGCTTGTTATAACTTTTGTCTATTTCTTGTTTATCTTAGTTAATTTAGTTTAATACTTGTGTTTTTAATTCCCGAAAATCCAAACAAACAAGCTTAGTTACTACAATAGCATGATAACTTGCAACTTTAAGGATTCATTGACACTCAATTAAGTCCTTGGAACGAAATATACTTGGGAAAACTTATCCAAAGATACGAACAAGTCACAAGGCAGTGTCTACATTGTGAATTGGAATAGCTGCCCTAGGGATGCTTGCCTTCTTAGTAAGAGTCCTAAAGAAATCAGGTGGCTATGGCACAACACCTATACCATATGAACTTTAAGATAATTTGTCACGCCCCAATTTTTATAAATGTAGATTTCTCAAAAATGACAATCTAACTCGAAATAAAGGGCATGAACTGAAATTTTGACCTAAAGAAATGAGATGTATGAACTTATTTAATAATAAAATTACTTGATAAGCAGCGGAAGTCTCAAAAGAATTTTAAATTTAAAATACCAATCTCTACTATATCTCATGCCAAAGTTTAAGAAATATAAATAAATAAATAAACTAGTTCAAAATGATTTTACAAAGTGATAATTGTTTTGTCATCCACCGCCCTCCTCGCCTCGCCACCAGCTCCTTAATCTGAAAATGTTAAATAAGGGGTGAGCAAACCACAACTCAGTGGGGACAAGTTTGTCTAAAATAAATACAACAAATAATCAATTCGATAAATCACATTAAATATGTATAACTCAATAAGTAATAGTTCAATATCATCACCTCGTTTATAAAGGTCAGAAGACCACCTGTCCTCGTTCATAAAGGTCAGAAGACCTGTCCTCGTTTATAAAGGTCAGAAGACTTATCCTCGTACATCTTTTACATGAACATCAAAATAATCACATATAGTTTAATAGTGACACATAATAAGTTAGAAATCATATTTCACATGAATATCAAAATAATCACTTATCGCATTTAATAATGACAAACAGGATAATAGAAAATCCCCACCTCAAATTAACGTCGTGAATGCATACGAATACAACAAAATAACTTTAATTCTCGTCACCGTGTGTAGTGAACGGCTGAAAAGCACAATGAATAAACCCTAGAATTTGAGAGGCATCGTATTTTGTTTTTATTTTTGAAGTAAAGATTAGGGTAAATCACATATAATGATTACAAGTTAAATACCCATCCCATTTCCCCTACCCATGACTCGAACCCAGGACCTAAGGCCTAGGTAGTGGTGCTCTAACCACTTGAGCTATCCCACTTTGTCGTAAATCACATATAAAGATTGGGCTTTGACTTGAGGGAGAGTAATATTTTAAATGGGCTTTGAATACCTATCTTAATAAATTAATTAAAAATTATAATGTAAATTTAAAATAAATAAAATAAATAATTAAACATATATCTATATTATAAATTTACGGGTATTACATTCTTCACCCCTTAAAATATTTTCGTCCTCAATAAAATATGCATGCACATGGAACATAATCATAGCATAACTTTGTGTCGTAACATAAAATGATAAGTATAATGTATATACCTCGTAGAGCTGAAGCGGGAGGCGCGGGAGATGACCTTTACTTCTTAATAATGTATATACCTCGTAGACCTGTTCTGATACCACTCTGTCACGCCCCAATTTTCATAAATGTAGATTTCTCAAAAATGACAAGCTAACTCGAAATAAAGGGCATGAACTGAAATTTTGACCTAAGGAAATGAGATGTATGAACTTATTTAATAATAAAATTACTTGATAAGCAGCGGAAGTCTAAAAAAAAATTTAAATTTAAAATACCAATCTCTACTATATCTCATGCCAAAGTTTAAGAAATAAATAAATAAACTAGTTCAAATTGATTTTACAAAGTGATAATTGTTTTGTCATCCACCGCCCTCCTCGCCTCGCCACCAGCTCCTTGTAGGTCCCCTAGTTGAGTTGATAAGATTGAGTAAGCTAAGAAAATGTCTAAAGGGGGGTGAATAGACTTTTCAAAATCTTTAAATATATCAGAATACACAATGCGGAATATCAGAATTAATAATGAGCCCTTAAGATTTTATACTCAACTAATATCGAATATGAACTTCTGTATGAACACTGAACTTGTCTATTCTATATGTAGATTAATCAATTAAACAAGCAATCAATCAAACAACAAATAAAACAGTAAAGTAAATCAACACAAGATTTATAGTGGTTCAACAACTTGTCTACATCCACTCTCACAACTCCAGTTGCGAAATTTATTAACTCTTCTCTTCGAGTAATGTGTTCTTGTGGCTTTAAGTCCCAAGAAATAAGACTTCGATCTTTTCGAATATACTACCAAGTATATCTTCGATCCAACAACTAGTGATTTACAAGTAACTAGCAACTTGAACAAACAAACAATAAACGAAAACTTCTCTAATTCAGTAGTAGCCTTCTTCGAATTTGACTTGTCTTCTGACTTGAACTTTCTGAACTTTAACTCTGCGAGTTTCTCTTGCTTTGAATATCTCTTGAATACGCCTTTAAATCTCGTAGTAACAGTAGTCTTCAATGTAGAATATCTTAGAGTATTTATAGACTCTTGAATATCAAGAATAGTTTGTTATCCAACAACCTTTCTTGATAACTAACTTTGAAACTGTTTCTTCTTATCTCTTCACGCGTTTCTTCAGTTGATTAGTTATTCTATAACTAACTCTTCAAAATACAATCTTATCTTCTTACGCGTTTTTTACTTATGTGAACTCGACTCGTCTAGTCTTCCATACTTAGACAATTCTTCAGTCCTTTACTTCACTTGTCTTGTCTTGCAGCAGTCTCTTTCCAGCAGTAGACTCCTTCATATATAGAACTAATCTAATCCTATCAATCTAATCCTAACAAGACTATTACATTAAATTAAGCTTTATAAATCCAGCGTAGTCAACTTAAAACTATAAATCAATAAATATAAACTATGAGCTTCTATACAATGATTATATGCTCATTTAATACTTATATAAAACCTAACACAGTACTTATAAAACGTACTTGTCTTTTCTTTCTTACTTTGTATTCTACTGATCTTATCACAAGACGACTTCCATAACTAGATCAGTCAACACTTAGAAATATATTCAAGTCTACTTTTGGCTTATCAAAACTACTTCAACATCAATTTAGGACTTGTATCAGGATTCATATCCCAACAATTTCCCCCTTTTTGATGAAGCCAAAACTACTTGAATTATTTTAAGTCAGTAGACTAGTTAAGTAGTTATCTTCTCAAAATATGTTATCTTTCCATTCATTTTCAGTAGATAAGTAGATTACAAATACTTAGCAAAAATATGAAATAAGTAAAGTACTTACAAAGTCTTCATTCTATGCTTCCACCACTTGGAGTGTCAGCATCTAGATTCAGAGTTTGAAACGCTTCCAATACACGTCGATGTATATCAGAAATATGATCTTCATTATCAATTTTCTCCTTCTCTAATAGATCTTCTTCAAACTTCTTAATTTTGTTGAAGTCAACACGCTTACCAGATCCTAACATAGGCGTTTCCCACTTAGGAAAATCTGGACATAAAATGTTGTATCCAACAGCAGTAGCAATCCTCATTATTAAATTCCACAAGTTGTTGTCTTTAGCTTCCATGAATTTATCAAATAAATCGAACAACTCGTCTTTACTTTCTGCATCACCAAACTTACGAACAATCCAGTGATCTACTTCCCACTTAATTTCACAACCTTCCAAGCATCTCTATGCTCATTGTCAATGAATCTATCAATCTGGGCATCTTCAATCACATCTGGATTTTCTTTCAACTCTTGAAGTCTTTTGATGTGTTTTCCTAACACCTTCTTGTTAGCGTAACGATCATCTTCAAGTTTTTGTTTCTTCAGAATCTCTGTCTCATCTAGATCATCAATAATCTGACCTATAGATTCTTTCACTTTCGGTTCTGAAATATCTAACTTTCTTTTTACGACTCTTCTAGTCTGAACTTCTTCAGTTATCTTGCTTTTTTCCTTTCGCAGCTCTTAACTGGTCTTCTTGCTTGCAGGGGTAATTGGTCCAAATAAGTCCATATGTAATAGTTCAAGTACCCATTCAATAGAAATGACTGGTTTGCCTTTAAATGAAGCTTTAATCTGTTTTCCTTCTTGACATCATTTATAAACATGTTCTTTAATGAAAACTTCATTAGGCAGTCCTTTTACTAATGCATTTCTAGCCAGCTTGTTCATGGATTTAAAGTTCAGGTGGTTTAGCCTTTTATGCCATAACCAACTTTGTTCATTTGAGCTCTTGGCAATAAACCATGTTGCATCAGTAGACTTGTCCCAGTAAATAAAACATGTTGCATCTGAACTTTAAATCCATCTGTTCATGGATTTAAACATTTGTTCATTTGAGCTCTTGGCAATAAAACATGGATATAATGTTGAGTTCACAAGTAATTTCTAGCCAGCTTGTTCATGGATTTAAAGTTAAGATGCAACATGTTTTATTTGAGCTCTTAGGAGATTATATTTGAGACCAGCTACATATGATACATTGGATACCTTGACATTACCAATGATCAAGGTACCATAACCTTTTGTAGTGGCTTGTGAGCTGTCTCCAAATGTGACATTAGGACCTTCTTGTTCAATGAATTCAGTGAGGAGTGTCTTATTTCCAGTCATGTGCCTTGAACATCCTGTGTCCAAGTACCATGCTGTCTTTTTGTTTAAGCTCCTCATCTTCTTGTGGTCCTTTGGTGCCTGCAATGATCAAGTTTTAGGTACCCTTTGAATTTTGGGTCCTGAGAGGTTAGCTATACCTTTAGGAACCCAAACTTGCCTAATAACCCTGATTGATTCATGGTGGCTAAGTTGTTTTCCTCTAGCATCAACATACACAGTTTTTCCCTTAAATGCCTTTGGTAAAGAGTGTGTGAAAGTGTTGACTCTGTAAGTTTTAGAAGAGTTGTCATTTCTCTCCTGAACTTATGAGTTCTTTGTGCAGCTTGAGGGAATTTTTTAGGATGGGCATTTAGATGATCATTACCATTTGGCATTAAGGGTTTTGGTTGTCTCATTTTATTGTGCCTATGAGGAGAGTTGGCCTTAGGTTTGTTCAGCTGAGGTTGCCTCAGAAGAGTTGGCCTAGGCTGAACATTCTTTGGACAACCTCTCTGAATATTGTTCAGATGAGTTGCCCTTCCATTGGGTCTACTCTGCTGAACACCATTTCTCTTGTATTCAGGGACTTTGGCCATTTCCTTAGGTATGGGCCTAGTTCTCTGGAATAATTGAGTAGGCACCTCATTCATTTTGCCCTTTCCTTTGTTCAGTGGTTGAATTAATTCATTTTCCGCTAGTTGTGCCACTGATTTAACAAAGATTCTCTTAGTGTTACTTGTTGAAGCAACACTAAGACAAGGTGAAGATTCGAATGGATCATATCCCAATCCACTCTTTTGAGCCATAGGTCTTTGGAAGCTTTGAATTTCCTCAATTGCCTTAGAGGATTTATTCATTGCAGACATTTTAGAACATCATATTCATGTGAGAGGTTTTCAAACTTAGCTTGAAGAATTTTAATCTCAAAATCCTTTCTTTTCTGAGTGAGTAATTGCTCATCAAGCTGCTTTTGTTGGTAAACTATCCTGAGAGAGGCTTCCTCAAGTTCTCTCAAGACTTGTTGATACAACTCAGTAGACTTGACATTTACTACACACTCAGCTTGAGAAAGCTTTGTAATTTCAGCATATAAAACCTCATTTTCTCTCTCACAGTTATCATGAAGTTCTTGCAATCTAGTGAAGTCTTTCATCAACTTTCCAAAGGATAGTTTCAAGTTGACATCACTAGGTTCCAGTGAGTGAATAGATGATGAACTAGATGAAGAAGATACCTCATCATCTTCAATAGCAATGTTGCACACATCATCATCATCACTGTTAGAGAACAGTCCATCATCAGAAGAGTTGAAGCTTTTATCACTTTGAGACTCATCACCAGCCATCATGGCTTTCCTATTGGTGAATCTCCTGTCTCTTTTAGCTTGCCTCTCCTTTCTCTCCTTTGAGCTGAGTTCAGGGCATTCATATTGAAAGTGCCCCTTCTTTTGACAGTTGTAGCACAAGTCTTCATCATCATCTTTCTTTGAGTCATCTCTTCTTCTAGATGATGAAGGTTCAGCTTTGTTGGACTTTATCCTATCAGAGTACTTGTCCTCTGATTTTCTTTCTTCAGGACTTTTTTCCTCAGTCTTGGCTTCAGGAGAGTTGTACCTTCTCCTAACTTTGTTGTCTTGGTAGAACTTCTTTTATCTACCAAATCTTGAGTTGAGTTTTTCAAACTTTCTAGCCATGAGAGCTAGTTCTTCCTTCATTTCAAGTTCAACAGTTTTGGCCTTGAATGCCACTCTTTTGGTTGGTAAGGAAGGTTCTTCAGTAGGTTTTCTTCTGTTGAGATCAAACTCATAAGCTTTGAGTTCTGAGAAGACTTGTTGCATGGGCATGGTAGAGAGATCTTTAGTATTCTGCATCATTACAGAATATACATCCCACTTTTGAGTGAGACTCCTTAGAATCTTGACTGTAATTTCTCTCTTAGAGTAAACCTTGCCCAATGAGTTGATCTCATTCATTATGTCAGTGAATCTACCAGCAGATTTGTCAATGGTCTCATCAGATTCCATTGTGAATTGCTCAAACTTCTGCACAGCCACTTGGAGCTTATTCTCCTTGATTTTATCAGCACCCTCACACATTTCAGCAAGAGTATCCCATATTTCTTTGGCTGTTGTGCACTGGTAGACTCTCCCCATTACTGCATCTGGAATTGTTTGATAGAAAGTGTTCATTGCAAGATAGTTGAGATTATGTCTCCTTCTCTCTTCAGCGGTGAGGTCATCTTCATCCTTGGGGATCCCCTCCCTTGGGTCAGCTCTTTTAGCATCACTGACCTTGGGATTTGCTTGAGTGAATATGAATGGACCCCTTGTGATGGCTCTCAGCATCTCATTGTGAAGGCATGCAAGATGAGCTCTCATCCTGATTTTCCAGAAACCATAGTTCTCAATTGAGAACATGGGCAGCTTATGATGAGATATGTGATTGACAGGATCTGGAGCCATATTGTTAATAGTCACCACTGCATCTCCAGGAACATCAGCATTGTTGTTGTTGTTGTGGTTGTTCCTTGACATATCTCAGATAAGAGGGGTTAGACAATAAGATATTAAGATTTCAGAAAGATCAGTTCAGTGACCACACTAAAATTTGGTTTTGAAAATCAAAATGGATTTTCAGAAGCAGTGGTTTTTGAACCCCTGCTCTGATACCAATTGTTGGTCCTGAAAGGAGTATGGTACAAGTGTATGGGGGGGATACACTTGTATATGCAAATCTTTTTCAATTTAAGCAAATCCGGCTTTCAGCAAGGTTGTCCTGGACAACTCTTCTGAGTATGTATAACTTACTTAAGATAATCAAACTACAAAGCACTATGAAGTACTTAGTTGAATAACTATCTAATTAAGTTATAAGTGCGGAATTATGATTGGCCCTTATGTTTAAACTCCTTTTACTTCTGAAATATGTTCTTAACACTTAACTGCTTTTCAGGGGACTTGTCCCAAAACAGTTTTGCACAACTTGTGATGTATGTCTTTAAAGATCTGTTTGTGTGCAGTGTATGAATGTGTTATTTGAATGTAATAGCTTGTAAGTAAATAACACAAAGAGTTTATAGTGGTTCAGAGACTCAAGCTCCTACATCCACTTTCTCTGATTTAACAGGATAATTCCTTCACTCTTGGAAATAACTTGTTTTATAGTGCCAAGGTGCACTGATCAAACACACTACTCCTTAATGCCTTGATCCCTAGGAATTCAGAGTCCTAGTACTCTCTCAACTCTTGAACTAAATTGTTCTTCTCTTGACAGTTCTAGTTCACACTTCTACTACAACAATCCTCCTAACTTTCCTTGAATGGTTTAAGGGTTGATGTTGGTTCTAACTAGGGTGAGATATCCTTTACAATTAAGCACTGTGTAAAGATAGGATATCTCTCTAAGCTTTGTATGATTTACAATGAGTTCAGCTTAGTTGGTAACTAGAAGTGTATGGAAACTCTAAGAATGAAATATTCTTTGAGATAGCTTAAGGCTTGTAAGGCTTTAATGCTTGTAGTTTCCACTCACTAGTTGGATGTCTTGAATGGTCTCCATACTCCAGTATTTATAGAGCAAGATGAGGTTATGTCCGTTGGAAAGACAACCTCAAAATGTCTATATTTGTCTTCCTTGAACTTTGCAACTTGAAGACAGTTTCTTGAAAGTGACATGTCCTTAATTTAGGAAGTAAACGGCTGGAAGCTTCTTGTCTTCACTTTGATGCACTCTTCCCAATGTCTGACTTGAAGATTCAGTTGATCAAACATGGACATTGCTTCTGATCATTGGTTCTATGATAAGGACAACTTTCCTTATCATCTGGACAAGTCTGCTTATCAGTTTCAGCAGACAAGGCTTATCACTTTCAGGTGTGTTGGTCTTTCAACAGTGTTGGCTAGCTTTCTTCAGTTGAGTTGGCTCCTTGACTTCACTGATCATTAGTTGATAGCTCTTAGCATTTTTGCCTTCATATCAGTGGACTTGACCCCATCAGCATAGTTGGCCTTTGCCTTAGAACAATTCTGGTTCAAGTGTGCTGGGACAATTCTGTTAGACATCTCCTCTGAATCTTGACATACATATCAGCAGACATAGTCTTCTTGATGTGATCCACTTAATTGATCATCAGGGAGATTGTCTTTCTACTGAGCTGACTTGATCAGCACAGTTGGTCAATAAGTCTTATCAACAGACCTGGGATCAACTTTGATTCTGAGCCTTTGAGGAACTTGATTCTTGCAATTACTTAAGCTTGTGTTCCCCCTCAACTTATGCATCTAAATCAACTATGAGCTGCCTAACATACCAGCTTCTCAACTAGCCTGATCTACATGTTCCAACATTCCTGAAACATGTTCATACAATTTGACTTATCTATTTGGCATGTCTTAAGGGGTTTTGGTATATTAATCAAAATCTAATTTTATTCCCAACAAATTACCACACGACTTACCCCCTCTACGGGATATCCAACATCAGATCGACCTGGCCCCCGATGCTTCTCTCCCGAACCGGCCACACTATCGGATGAGACCGACGGAGCATGCAGAGCTTTGTTGGCAAGTGGAGGAACTGATTTTTTTTAGGAGTAGTACGACAGGCGACAGGGTCTGAGCCCGTGTGAAGTTCTCGCCCTCCTAATTCCCAAGAAGGTCTCGACTTGGAGAATGTGTGTCGATAGTCGGGCTATCAACAAAATAATTGTTCGTTATCAATTCCCTATTCCGAGATTGGATGATCTATTAGATTAGTTGAGTGGGGTGACATTCTTTAGCAAGCTGGATTTGCGAAACGAGTATCACTAGATTCGTATCCGACCAAGAGATGAATGGAAGACTACGTTTAAAACCAAAGAGGGTTTGTTCGAATGGTTGGTCATGCCATTCGGCCTATCTAACGCGTCGAACACCTTTATGCGGGTCATGAATCAATCATTGCAAGCATTAATTGGAACATGTGTGGTCGTGTATTTTCACGACATACTGATTTACAAAAAAATTATGGATGACCAAATATTGCACTTGCGAGCGGCCTTAGTCATTATGCGGACTGAGAAGTTTTTTACGGCCCCCACAAAGTGCATATTTTGTGTGAGTCCAGTGCTGTTATTGGGCTACATCATCTCCTCCAACGGAATTTAGGTGAATGGGTCTAAAATTGCTGCCATCAAGGATTGGCCATCCCTAACTTCAGTCACTGAGGCGAGGAGCTTCCTTGGCCTCGCCTCGTTCTACCGTTGTTTCATCGCCTACTTTAGCACGATCACCGCATCGATAACATATTGCATTAGTCGGAAACCTTTTATTTGGACACCCGCTACTACTCAACCCTTTACCGCGACTAAACTAAAATTGGTCCAAGCCCCGGTTCTCCTCCTTCCGAACTTCGACCAACCATTTGAACTTTCTTATGAAGTCTCAAAATTGGGGATAGACGCGGTTTTGAGCCATCATGGTTGATTAGTGGCTTACTTTAGTGAGAAGTTGATTGGTGCTCGTTCTCGCTATAGTGTATATGATGTCGAATTCTACGCGGTTGTTCGAGCAGTCCGTCATTGGAGACACTATTTATTCCACAATGAATTTGTCCTCTATTCCGGCCACGAGGCCTTGCGACATCTTACGACTCAGACAAATCTTTCTGTTCATCATTCGACTTGGGTCGCATATCTTCAACAATTCGTGTTCGTCCTGAAACACCGTTCATAGCTTCGAATAGGGTGGTGGATGCTTTGAGTCACCGAGCACTTGTGATTTTAGATCTACGAGTCCAGGTACACAGGTTGGACATCTTATGCGAACAGTATGCAATAGACACTTTCTCCAATTGTGGCACGCCTGGCCGCGGACGACCAGAATGAGTTTGTGATGGTCGATAATTTTCTGTTCAAAGACACTCATCTATGTATTCCGGACACGAGCCTCCATCTTCGGCTCGTCGGTGAGCTACATGGGGCAGGCCACGTGGGCCATGATCGCTCGGTAGAGTTAGTTCAACAGTCGTATTTTTTGTCGACTCTAAGGCGGGACTGGCACGATACGTTGAGAGATGTCGTGTGTGCTAGATCTCGAAAGGAACAGCCACGAATGCCGGCCTTTACCGACCTTTGCCAGTGCCGAGGACACCATGGTCGGCCATCAACATATACTTTGTCTTGGGATTACGCCATACACAACGGAGGTTTGATTCAATCTTTGTCATTGTTGATCGTTTCTCCAAAATGGTCCATTTTATCCCTTGCAAGAAGACATCAGATGCCCTGCACGTTGCTACATTATTCTTTCGTGAAATTTATCGCCTCCACAGGTTGTCATCATCAATCGTGTCAGACAGAGACACTCGATTTCTTAGTTTCTTTTGGAAAAGTTTGTGGCGAATGACGAACACCCGCCTCGAGTTTAGCAGCGCTTATCACCCACAAACTGATGGTCAGACAGAGGTCGTAAACAGGTCGCTCGACAACTTATTGTGTTGCTTGGTGGGTGAACATGTGCGCACTTGGGACACTCACCTTAGCCGGGCTGAATTCGCGCACAACTCGGTAATAAATCGCAGCACCAGTCTCGCCCCGTTCCAGGTCGTCTACGTCGTCCTTCCCCACGGCTCGTTGGATCTTATGGCCCTCCCGTCCCAATCCGGGCGGATGTTCGCGAGTCGGCCTTATTGAGTCTCTGCGGGCCACTCCTTGCTCGACTTATGACAAACTTCTCACCTCCACCTCGGATTATAAAGAGAACGCCGACAAGTCTCGATGTAACCTCAAATTTGAGCCCGGGGACTTTGTATGGGTTGTACTCAATCGAGATAGATACCCCGCTCACGAATACCACAAACTCGCCGCAAGGAAGATAGGGCCACTGGAGGTGCTCGACAAGATCAACCTGAATGGCTACAGGCTAAAGCTACCTTCTCATCTCTGTACTTCAGATGTGTTTAATGTTAAACATTTGATTCTATATTCAGGCGACAATGATGATGTTGATGCCGAGGACTCTACTACTTTCGGTTTGAGGGCGAACCTTTTCTCCACTGGGGTGAATGATGTGGCGATGGAGTTTATGGAAACTCACGAGAGAATCTTCAAACCAAAGGAATGATTGGAAATTGAGAGCGTGATTTGATTAACATTTAAGTTCCTAATTTTTGTTCTTTTATTTCAGCATTATAAGCCCACGATGGTGTTGGGTCATAAATTAGGGTTTTTCTTGAGAATTGCTTGCTATTAATAGTTAGTGTTTTTCATTATAAAAGGGTTGTTGAATTTTGATATTGAATAAAGTTTTGAGATCGTCACCTAGTATACGCAGTATCAAGGTGTTCATCTCTTTCTGTTTAACCTTTCGCTACGTCATGAGTGCTCTTCAGCTAAGGCCGAGGTGATTGGTTGTTTTGAAGGGTTGTCCTAGACGAAAGGTTTGGAAATTATATCGATTAAAGTGGAGATAGATGTGAAGGTTGTAGATGATGTGATATCTGGATGACAACTCAGCTTTTGGTGATTATGTGAGAGCTTGTAGGGGTATATGCCACCAATTTGGTGATTATGTGAGAGCCTGTAAGATGGACAAATGCAAGAAAGGAAATAGACAAATGAAGAGTAACAATAATGTAATTAATTTGTGACACCTATTGACCGTCTGTAACATATAGTTTCAGCCAATTTTAAACGTGATAGAATTTATTACATATTTCTTTTATTGAACAAAATTAATCTAAATTAAATAACAAACTACTATATATAACAAATAAAAGATGGACCTATGTAGCTATATATATAGGCCTCTTAACTTCTTTATTTTTATGTTTTGTGAAGACACGCATTATTAAGGATCGGATTGTGGATTGACATTTGAAGCAACTGCCCTAGCCCAGAACTTGATTTGTGTCTTAATGTCCTCCTTTGATGATTTCTTATTACCACCCCATTTAAGTGGAACCGGCGGAGCCCAACTTTGTGTTCTTGTTAGTTTCCTCTCTGATGGAGGATTACTACTTACTACACGTGATGAATTCGAGTCCAAATTCATGAATCCTCCTAGCTCTTTGCTACCTTGCAAAGCACTTAGGCTCTTTTGTGTCTTCAGTTGACTCATTTGTTGTTGAGGTCTCGTCTTCTCTCCTAATTCTTGCACCAAACTTCCTCTAATCGCATCCTATTACACATATATGGATTAAATATAGGCAAATTCTCATATACAATTTGAATTTGAATTTCCAATTTAATTTTTGACCTATCATTTAACTCAATTTATTGGTGTTCAATTTCAATTGTACAAGTGCAACCAATTGCACTCAAGTATTACTCTTAAATATATCAATTTTTTATTTCTTCAACTACGTCCAATGCCAAATAATTACGTACACGCCTTTATATATAATTAATCTACTTAGTATGACTAAATACTCGAAATTATTTACATAACTCTTGTCCAATTAAAAATAATGATTCCAAAATGCATTTAATGTTTTTAATGAATAATTTACCATCACCATCGTATTAAAAGTTGAATAAAAAATTGTGTATCTCATTTTGTTTTATGCAAAAATTGTGTATCTGATCTTATTCTTATACTATATATTGAAGAGTTACTTTTTTTTTTTTTTTTTTTGACGGTAAAGAGTTACTTTTGTACACTTATTTTGTGCAATACCCTAAAATATAGGGTTTCGTTTAATTTTATAATGTTCATTTTCATATGTACGAACTTTAATGAATAGTATTAATTTATTTATGTATAAATTAAGTAGATATGTTTGGGGTATGATAATTAGGTATTGTGAGGGTCTATTTTTAAATAAAATAATTATTTATAAATAAAGTAAATGACAATTTGAATAAATAAGTGAGGGTTAAAGGGTGAAGATATGATAATATAAATAGTACGGAGTATTATTTTTAAAAAAAAATTTAAAAAAAATTAGACATCTCGAAAAAGAAAGTAAAAATATACCCGAACAAACAATGTAACATTGTATATTTGTATGGCTTATGTTGTATATTACCGGTCAACATAATATTATTTAACATAAACAAATAATACTTTTACGTAGGGGGACCAACTTGACCCACAAACTTTTTGTTTTATATGTCAGTGTAATATTGCGCATACAATTTTAACATGAAGATTTTGTAGACTTATTTCAATCCATTCATAAAACTACCTCATTTAAAATCTTGTTTAACTAAGTCCATCTTAATTACTAATACTAAAAAATTTGTTGGAAAACAAAATAACCGAGTAATTTTTTATTATAATCCTATTTATTAAACTTTTCATTGTAAATAATGTATAATTAAAAAATATCAACCAATATAATTGGGGGTGGGTCTAAAATTACCTGTTTGTTTGGAGGATTGGGGTTTAAATGATTGAGAGAAGCTTGTCTGATCAATTTCCCCATTGAGAATTCCATCTCTTCTTCTTCGTCTTTATCTTCATCCTCAAAGTGATCCGATGATGATGCTGGACGTACATCCTTCGATTTTCTTCTTCTCCTTGTTGGATCACTACAAAATTCACTCCCAACAGCAAGGGATTTAGGGAGGGAAAAATGCTTGCCAATGAATTTAGCAAGAGAATTCGCAAGGGTCCACTTCCCTCGACAAAATGTTCCTCGGTAATTGTTTCCCAAGGGAATTCGAAAATCCCTCGTAAATAGCAAGGGAATATTTCCCTCGAAAATAGCAAGTGAATATTTCCCTAGGCAATAACAAGGGAAAATATCCCTCGGAAATAGCAAGGGAATATTTCCCTAGGCAATAGCAAGGGAAAATGTCCCTAGGAAATTATAGTAAATAAAAAATAAAAATGAATATTCATGGGTTTCGAACACACAGGCGTCCAACACATTACCCTCACACCCACCACACTAGGCCACACAACATATGGCCATTTAATTCCCCCATATGCGTGCGCGATGAGTTGAACACGGGATCTCTTGGTCCTGATGATGTTTATGGGCGCCTTCTTTGTCGTTGGGCTAGGAGCTATTTTCTTTATATTTTGAATGCAATTAATATATATGTTATATTTTCAATTTTTCTTCTTTAATTTATTTAATTAAAAATTAATTGCTTATTTGATAATTGGTAACCCACATACAATACATTTTATATTTTTTCAATACAAATATTATAAAATATTTAGATTAATTAACTTTTTAATGTATTAAATTTGGATCTTTTCATTATATATATATATATATATATATATATATATATTCAACATTATAATTGAAATTTAACAATCAAAATCATTTGAATACGGAAACCGAAACAGAAAATTAGAACTTCAACATTAATTAAACATAATTAAAATCATCATCATCTTGTCCACCTAAAAAACACACACACAACATTAATTAAAAAGCATAAATGTATCAATCTCAATTTTCATGCAAGGACACCTAATTTTTTTCTCCCCTCATTGAATCTGAATTACTAGTTACTTTTTCAATAAAATCATATCTAGTCCAATAATGAATTCGGGGTAAATAATTTCATACCACGATCTTGGACCATACATCCAATTACGACTTGAATAATTCATGTCCATTTTTTTAATATCGATAAATATTTAAAATTAATTACACATATTTTAATTTTTAATATAAATTTTCTAAACAATTCGACAGAGTTTCGTGTAATTCTATCGTAATCCCAAATAATCAAAATCCTAACAATAAATGTAATTCTAACAATAGCATTATAATTTCATCCTAACAATAAATTTGATCTAACAATCAAATTATATCATCAATTCTAACAATAAAATTATAATTTCATCTTAACAATAAAAATTCGATTAAACAATAAAATTATATCATTGCTTCTAGTAATAAAATTATATCAATTCTAACAATAATTAAAATTATATATATATATATATAATATAGCCGAGGGATTGGGGAATTGGGAAAGGGTACTAGAATATATTTATATTGATGTAGCCGAGGGATTTAAAGAGGGCCCACTTTCCCTTGGTAAATATTAATAACATGTCCATTTAGCAAGTACCCATCCCTTGACAATTCTCAACCACTCATTTTCTTGGCAATTTCCTTGGCAATGCCCGAGGGATTTAAATTTCCCTTGCCAAATTGCAAGGGTTTTACATGCCCTTGACAAAACCCTCAACAATTGTGCCCCTAAAAAATTCCCTTGGCAATTGGTGAGGGAATATATGCTGTTGCTAATTTCCCTTGCGATTTGGAATGAATTTTGTAGTGGATTATTATTCACAGATAATTTCTGGATTGATTGGTAGGCTTGTTCGAATGATTTAGTGGACATGGTGTTTGTGTTGCAGTAGCTCCTCATAAGGCTCTATTCTAATAAACATCCATCAACTTTATCATCCATACCTTTCATCCACCTAATTTTCACAAGCACTCCATATTTCTCATATCTTTAATTTAATTTTCGTGATTATTATACATACATATATGGTTGTGAATTGGCAAAAGGGAAATAGGTTTGCCATGTGGGATTGAGAAGTCACGTGCCCTGCTTCCTGCACATTCATTCATTTCGTGGACACAATACACTCAGCTTTTAATTATTACAAGTACTCCCACTACAAAAAAAATAATTAAAAAAAAAAGGTGACAAGGATTTTTTCATTATTTCTTCTTTAGTTAAAATTTTTTGATGACTCCAAAGTTGAAAATTAATTTATGTTATTAAAAACTTTTAGTTGGAGAAACTATAATAACAATGTTAAAGTCAAACAAGTCCATATCGAAAAAACATTGAAAGATCATGGGCGATAAAATGGTGGACTAGTATCCCCATTAGTATGAGGTCTTTTGGGGGAAACTCAAAAGTAAAGCCGTGGGGGTTTGGCAAACCCAAAGCGGACAATACCATATCAAGTGGAGAATACGAAAAGGCCCATTCCGAAAAAACCCTAACAGACAATACGTTTGTCATTAAAAATCAATTTTCTTGTAGTACTATTGTCCTTTGATGGTGTTCTATCCCTTTTTTATTAATTTGTTTCAAAATATAGCTCCATTTTTTATTTTTTGAAGTGGGTAAAATGTAAAAAATACCCTAATTTAATGAAAATAATTTTTTTTTTGCCATTCAATGCATACATGCCATTGAATTTTTTACCTAACACATTAAAATTAAATTGTGGCACCATATATATAAGTATGTGTTTTTAGTGAATAATTATTATTTAATATCCAATGAAGAATAATAAATTAAAAGTTTATGAATCAAATTCAAAAATTTAGTCACAATAAATAATGTTTATTAATTAGTTTGTGTAAAAATAAAATAAGAACATAATAATTAATTTCAAATGATATGATAGACATATGGATATGGGAAGAAGGGTATTTACAAATTAAATTACAAGGCACTCGATCTTGTTTGGATTGCGATGCCACAGTATTTTGACAAGATTATTAATAATTAATCGTGATGCACTTATATGTGTATACAAGTGGCTAAACATTTATAAATGTCCCTGCAGACTTTGAGCTAGGGGGAAGGTGATAGTGACAATTAGATCAATGTGTGATTTTAATCTCTTCTTTTTGTGGTTTAGGGTTATTGTTCGTGGATCAATGAAGTTTAGAGATACTAAAAAGTTGATGGCATATACCAAGGTCATTTTGATCGGGATCGTTTAATACAAAGTTTGTCACCTCATATACAAATGTTAAGATATTTATAGTCATATATATTTAATATTTCGACTCATTTATATTGAATCACAAATAATTAATGTGTTTGTCAGTCATTTAATATATACATAATTAAATGTATTTTTACGTATTTTGTAGAAATATTATTTTAGACCTGATTCAGCATCAATCCCGAATCTGACTACCCATGTATCTTGAATTAATCTACCTACCAACTAAGTACCATAGAATTGAAATCTAATGGGTCAAGACTCAAGATCATCCCATCGAGTTATTTAATACTCACTCCGTCCCGCTATAAGTTTTCCCTTTCTTTTGATTATTTTTATTAAGAAATATAATTAAATAATTGGTGTAGTACAAGTGATGTGATGATGAGAGAGAAAATAATAGATGAGTATGAAATGAAATAGAATAAAATAATAGATAAAATATAAGTGATGTGATTGAGAGAGAGATAGAAAATCATATGTCAAAAGTAGAAAAAAATGAAATGGGAAACTTATTGTGAAATATCCATAAAAAAAAAGTGTGAAACTTATAAGGGGACGGATGGAGTATTTTTTAACTTTAATATATATAAATATACAATAATTTTACAAACAATTTGTTTTTATCAGTGCACATGTTTTAGATTGAATGAATAAAATATAATTCATTTGTTTTCATATCAGTTTTTACACTTATTTAAACATAAAAATTAAAAAAATGTGATAAAGTAAGAGTATCGTGGTTTAGCTTTTTAACTATATTAAAGTGATATAGTATTTGTATTGTATAAAATATCTCACGTTTTTATTTTGTCATCCTTCTCATAATTTCATCGTATAAGTATAAAATGATGAGCTAAAATGGGACGGTTAGAGTAATAAATTATAGAGATTATTTATGAATAGAGTCATTACTAGATTAGCACCCGCGTATTACGCGTAAAGTTAATAAAATAAATATTTATATTATAAATAATTAAATAGTTTTATAAAGTAAATTTCAAATAAAATGGGTGAGAAATAGACGAAATGAGACGTTTATTTTTTAATATGAAAATAACTTTTAAAAAAATTATAAAATTTTGAAAAAAAAAACTTTCTAATTTGCAATAATATTTAAACTTGGTGATTTATTTGAAATTATTTTAAGGTTTAAATTAGATTGCAAATGTTCGAAAGGTGGTGATTTAATTTGCAATTAACCCTTTTTAAAATTAACAACCTCTTTAAATTATGACACATAAGTCAAATTAACCACATAATGACACATAAGTCAAATTAACCACAAGATGACACATCATCAATTTAAACTCCCTATTAGTATATAAGAGGATTCTATATTATAGGAGTAGTGTATTATGTATATATAACAAATTTGTTAATCTTGTAAAATAATATAATTATTTATATAATAAATATGTATAAAATTATATAATAAGTTTTACATATATATTTTCGAGCTTTATTTTTTAAATACATTAAACTTATAAATTTAAAATAATTACAGGAAAAATTTAATTGAGATATTAGATAAAAGTAATTATAAAATAAAATTCAATACACACCAATAAAAATACATTTTAGATTGTATTTTAAGTACATTAAATTATTTAAAAATAAATAAAGCTAAAAAAATAAATGAATACTACAATAAAGTTAAGTAAATAAAATAAAAATTAATTTAATTTGTCAATATTAAATAAATAATTAATTAGAAAGAAAATTCAATAGTTAATAGGAATATAATATTTGGGTTGGTCTGCTATGCACTCGAGTGCATGTTATGCACTGTTGGTCCCAAAAGTTGAGTTAAGATTGAGTAAGCTAAGAAAAAGTCTAGAGGGGAGGGGTGAATAGACTTTTCAAATTCTATCAAAATATCAGAGTTTAAGTGCGGAAATGTGTTCTGTATTATACTGTTCTTAGAATCAGATCAGTACTCAACAGTTAGCTTTTATACTCAACTTTTCTTTAAATCTTTTCTTTAGAAAACTTACTGTTCTTGGTTAAACAAATATAAAGCAGATAATCAAAACAGAAAGTAAAGAACACAAGATTTTTTATAGTGGTTCGACAAATGTCTACATCCACTCTCATAACTCCAGTTGCGATGTTTTATTACTCTTTCCTTCTTGAGTACTTGTAGCTTAGAGTCCCAAGGTTAAGACTTTGATCTTGTCGATTATACCACCAGGTATATCTTCGATCTACTAGTAATTTTACAAGTAACTAGCACACTTGTTTACACAATACAAACTTAAAACGAAAAGTAAAACTTCTCTTTGTAGTAGCCTTTGATTCTTCAAATCAGATATGTGGCTTCTCTTCAGTACGATCTTCTTAACTCTGTGAGTTCTTGAATACTTGAATGCTTCTTGATTGCTCTTGAATAGTAATTGTATCAGTAGTCCTTTCAAGTAGAAGATCACACGGTATTTATAAGATCTAGTATGACAGTTAGCAGTTTGTGAACTAACTCTCAACTAATTCATAACCGTTTCTTGTTGTAACTTCCTTCTTTGTAACCAACTTAAAACTTATCCATAAGTCAGCATATCTTCATATATATCTTCAGTTACGTCTTAAATAAGTTATCCAAACTTATTCTTCAAATAACCAACTCAGCACAGTAAACTACTCTTCTTAGTTTTACTGTTCTTGGTCAGTCAGCACAGTTCTTCCATAACTGTTCTTGCTTTCTTCAAAAACTTCTTTTAGTCTTCTGAGCTTCATCTTACTCCATTCGAATAGTCTTCTTACTCTCGGAGTAGTCTTCTGATATCTCTTAGTCTTCTTTAGTCTTCAATCTAATCTACTGTTCTGAACTTTACAATGCTGAATACAATAGAATACAACTTTACAAATATAAAACTTATCTATACATCAATTGAACTACATACAGATGAGTACATCTAAATCCTATACTATAAGCTGTCTATACAATTCATTCATCAGCTTAGTTCTTAAACAGTTCATATATCAGATTAGTAAAATACTAAGATCAGTAAACTCAGACTTCATATCACATTAAGATCAGTAATCCTAATCCATATAACTCACATAGAATCACATATATACATAACTCAAAGTTGTTTTTGGCCATCAAAACATACAATCATCAATTAGAACATTGTTTATAAGATTCATATCCCAACATGCACCCTAGTCCATGTTGCACTTTTCAGTTTTACTGACTTACACTTTTTGGTAAATGGTGTTGCACTTTTCAATTATTAAACTGTATAATAATATTTTTAATAATAATTGAAAAGTGCAACACCATTTACCAAAAAGTGTAAGTCAGTAAAACTAAAAAGTGCACCTGGACTAGAGTGCATAACATGCACTCGAGTGCATACTAGACTTTACCATAATATTTTACTCAACCAATAACTTAATTACACATCATACTTTTTAAAATTAACAATCTCCTTAAATTATGACACATAAGCCAAATTAACCACAAAATGACACATAAGTCAAATTAACCACAGAATAACACATCATCAATTTAAACTCTCTATTAGTATATAAGGGGATTAGAGTCCATTAAACAAATAGGAACTACCACTTTAAAATGTTTCTAATTGATTCAAATTAAAGCGTAAAAACCAAAATTGCCCTTAGTATACATGTTTGACATAATTTTCGAAAAAAAAAATTAAATCAGATTAAAAATTTCATAAAATTCGCAGATCAACAATTCCTGAATTTTAGGTCAAATTCCATAACACTCGCAGATCATCAATTCCTGAATTTTAAGTCATATATTCGAAAATTTCTGACTTTCCAAATTTTGTTTTTGAAAAATAATTTTGCAGATTCTATCATAACCGAATTCAAAATAGCAAAATTCAGCCTTGAAATCCAATCCAATTCCAATTCACAGTACGTGTCTACCATTTTATGTTCTCCATTATTGTAAATTTGTTGTTCATATCATCAATTACACCATAGATTTCATGTGCATATTTCTTCCTATTTTAATTTATAGATTTCGAGTATGCATTATACTTTTTGATCTGTTATATACTCTCTTTGTCCACCAAAAGTGTGCTCACTTTTTTTTATATATGCTTTTAAAAAAATCATATTTTAATTATAAAGAATATATTTAATATAATGAGTAAAAAATATATTTGGTAGATACTCAATCTTGTTAGTAAAGTAGAAAAAATATTCAAAAGTTAACTATTTAAATAGAATAAGCACGTTTTTTGTGGACCCAAAAAAAGAAATGAGCACACTTTTGGTGGACGGAGAGAGTATCAAGTATTTGTTTTTGAATCTGTATTAATTCCACAGGCATCCTAAATCGTGTAGATTTCAGATGGAGTATATTGTATTCTGCAAGGTTGATTTCAATAGAAAAAACAAGCTTATTTTGGTAACTGAGCTTAGGTAATATCAACTTTCATCATTATAACCATTGCACTTGTGAATGCACTTATCGCGTCATAATGGATAGCATATGTTCATGCATACTGAAGTGCACATACTAATTAAATGTCATATAATATGCATAACCACACACTTTTTTTTTCTAGACCCCAAATTGTTTATCCTTCACTTATTCATGCATGTGTCTATGCATACCCCAATGCACATCCTGATTAAATGTGTTGGAATATTCATATTCAGAACCTTTTCCTTCCAGTATACGATTATTTACCATGCACTTATTCATGCATATAATTAGTATGTGCATATGATCGGCGTACCTGTTACAGTAGGTTATCTTCTTCGTCGCCGGTGAATGCAGAGTCGCTTGAAAGAATCAGTAGAATGAAATGCAGATAGCTAGAATCCCTCAGCTTAACAAAATTAGACGAATTAATGGGAGAGACCTACCTTTTTAGAAATATTTAAAATTTTGAAGATAATAAAATTACGGGAGAGATTCTGCGATTAATTGTTGATTAGATATTTAAGTTGACTTAAATATATTAATGAAATAATTCAAAAAAATTCAAAAGTAACCAGAAGGGCATAATTGTCTCAGAAAATCGAAATTGAACTTATTAAATAAAACAAATTAAGCTAGGATCTATTAGAGAAAAGTGGGGCTGAAATGACTCTAATAGCTATTTACCCTAAATTATATATATACAATGTGAAAATAAAAATAAATAAGCAAATAAAATAAAATAAATACTCCATTAAATTTGAAAATTAATAAAATTTAATAAAGATTAACAAAATAATTAAGACTCTATTTGATGGAGGATTTGATCTATAGATTTTAAATCCACCATTCAAATCCACTCCATTTGTTTGAATTATGAATGAATTTCAAATACTTAGATTTTTACTCACAGACTTTTTATTTAAAATTGAAAGAATTTTAAATTCCTACTAATATCATATCATTTGAAATTCATCTATTTTTAAATTCTTTCATTTGAAATATCTTCTCAAATCAAATCTCCAACCAAATACAACCTAAGAAAGTAATAACAATTTAAAATAAAAATAATACTCCAGTATTAAACGGTCAACATATAATTAAGCTACTTATTAAACCCAACTAAATGAATAGTACTAGTATTGAAGCGCGCCTTCAACAAGAGATTATGTCAGATGCACAAGCGCTTCTGTTTAATTTTGTAAAACTCCAAACACAAAATATTGCATACATTGATCAAAATTCTTGAGTCAATCTTAAATAAAATATTTTTTTCGCTCTCAAATATTATTTTACTACGTGATCGAAATTATATTACTACAAAACCAAAAAAAAAATCACTTCAAAACCAAAAATATATTACTACAAGTTCAAAAATATTTTGGACGCTTTTTTTTCTTTTTTTTGCAAAATTACTAGAATATTTTTTAGGTCAAAAATATTTTATTAGTACATGACTAAAACTATATTACTACAAAACCAAAATTTTATCACTACAAGTCAAAAGTGTATTATTACATGGGTAAAGTCTAGTATGCACTCGAGTGCAGGTTGTGCACCATAGTCTAAAGAAAAGTGTATGTTATTAAACTGAAAAGTACAACACAATATTACTAAAAAGTGTAAGTCACTATGACTAAAAATATTATTATACAGTTTAATAATTGAAAAGTGCAACACCATTTACCAAAAAATGTAAGTCAGTAAAACTGAAAAGTGCAACATGGACTAGGGTGCACAACATGCACTCGAGTCCATAGCAGACCAACCCTATTACATGTTCAAAAATATTCTGGACACTTAGTTTTTTTTTGGTAAATTTTCCAGAATAAATTTAGACATATAGCAGTAAACTTTTGGCCTTGTAGTGTAATATTTTGGCCTTGTAGTAACAATATTTTGGTCATGTAGTAAATCACCTGTTTGCGACCCGAGAATTTTCTGAACAATTTGGATCCGAGCTTATGACCCGTGATTTTTTTTAAATTGCCTTAATTTAAATTTTGAACTAAATGAACTTAGATGAAATATTGCATGAAAGATTGTCCCAACCCAAATAAATATGTGATAATTTAGAGGGTGATAGAAAAAAAATATTATTTACACTTCAAAACATACCTATTAAATTCGAACGAATAAAAAATATGCTTACCTACAAAGTTTGTGGGTTCATGACAGCCAAAGTTAACAAACTCATCAAAAGAAATAGGCTATTTTGTTATTTATAGTAACGGCTCCATAGTTTCAACAAAAAGGAAATAATTAAGGGTACGTTGATAGATACACTTTCTTCTTCTTTTTTTTTTTTGTAATAATTATAAATATTTTTAATACATACACCCTCTATTTGAAGTATTCTCTTTATTCCACATTAACCTTCAGACTTTTCTTTTCGATACATCTAACTTTCACATCCTTCAAATAAAAAAACTCTTTATAAACTTCACTCTCTCAATATCCTCAATTTTACACAAAATGTCATTACTTTTGATTCACACATACACATAAGTCAACCCTTTTATTTACTTTATACATAAAGATTTACATAATTAGCCCTTAAAACTCTACTCATTATTACACTTTCTTAATTTATGTGTCCACCTACGTTTGAAAGTTATTCAGGGACGGAAGGAGTATATACTACCTCTCATTTTTTTCGTATCCAGACCCACCCTTCTCCCCTGATGCTGCCCACCCCCATTCTCCACGCCTCCTTTTATGATCACCAGTGTTGAAAAAGTAGTAGATTTTCGACCAATTTTTGTCGAAAACAATTTGAATATTTTATTTATTATTTTTTACCAAAATATTGAATTATTGTCAAATTATATAGATTCTTTTTTTTTGACGCCGATTTATCAAAAAATAACTCAAATTTCAACACTTTTTTGTCCAAAAGTAACCTAAAATTTGACATTGATTTGTCGAAAGATATTCAAATTTTCGACACTAGTTTGTTGAAAAATAATTTTTGCTTATTGAATCTGAAAATCACTATCGTATTATTCTTTCCTGTTTCATGAATAATTTTTTTGTGTAATACATGCTAATTTTCATAGTTTTCTGATTTTTTTTTTTGTATCTAATTCGGTTGTGCACGGAGGGCGGTGTCATTTTGATGGAGTAGGGGTGCTTTCATGGCGGCGAGTCGGCGACGTCAGGTGAAGGGATGGGATTCGGGACGAAAAATAATAGGGCATGGTGGAGTGTATCTACTAAAAGAGTTAAATGGGACAGCTATGTATATATTAAAAATATTTTAGATATTTTCCCTCAAAAAAAAAAAAAAAAATTTAGATATTTCATATTATTTTAAAATAACAATAAAATAAAAAACATGAGGGGAGCTATCAAAGCAGGAGATGCAAATAACCATACCCAGTAATTAATAATTTAATATTGTAGCAGCCCATTTGTACGGGACAAGCAACTGAAGCAAGCAAGAAAAGGGTGGGACTATTTACACCTCCATTTCGGTTTAGAACACTCCCGTTGTCAATTTAATAATATAATAATAGTGTAAAAATCTCAAAATACCCTTTGAGTAATATTACACTACTAATTACACCCCCCACTACTAATTACACCCCCACTTAACCTTTGAACCCTAAACTTTAAATCTGCAGCAAAAGCCGACGCCGCCGCCACCACCACCACCAACACCAACACCAACATTTTCGATAGAAATCAAACAAAAAAAATTAAAAAATTTCAGAAAAAACTTAGAAAAATCTCAATTTTTGTTTTAAAGATTTTCGACAAACCAGTGTCGACCATATACACTCTCGTCGACAACAATTTGTCGACGAGAGTGTATATGATCGATCTACAAAGGTCGAAAAAAAATTAAAAAAAATCGGCAACAGTAGGTCGACCATATACATTCCCGTCGACAACAATTTGTCGACGAGAATGCAAAGGGTCGACCCTGGTCTGTCGATGAAAAGAAAAAAAAAACCTTACCTAAAGAAATTGACATCTGAGGTGAAAAGGAAACAAAAAACAAAAGAAAAGGAGAAAAGAAGAGAAAAAATGAAGAAAAGAAAAAAAATCCTAAACCTAAAATTCAAACCTGAGGGGCGGCGGCCGACGAATCGGGGTGGGGTGGGCGGAGTCTGGGCGTGAGCAGGGGTGATGGGTGGGGGGCGAGGGGTGGGTAGGTTCAGGGTGAATGAGTTGAATTTTTTTTTTTTTTGCTGCTGCTGTACGCAGCAGATTTGAGAGGGGGAAAAGGGAGGGAGGGGAGGGCGGCGACCAAGGAGGGGCGGCGACGGCAGAGAAGGGGCGGCGGCGGCTAGGGAGAAAGAGAGGGAGGGAGGGGAGCATAAAAAAGAAAAAGAAAAAAAAAAGAAGAGTGGCCGGAGAAGAAGGAAGAGGAAGAAGTGGAAAAATGAGGGGTGTGTGTTTAGTAAATAGATTTTTAAGATAAAAGGGTATTTAGGACAATTCGAAGGGGTGCATCCATCTTGACAAATTTTAGGGGGAGTGCATCAATAGGGGGAGTGTTCTAAACCGAAATGGAGGTGTAAATAGTCAGACCCCAAGAAAAAGAAGGAAACTGTATCGGCCTAATAAAAGGGCCAGGCTATATACCCTCTACACACACGGACACATTGAGGACACCCACTGGTTGAGTACACCCCCGTAAAATGAGGACACCCACATAAAAATCTAAAAAATACCCCTCCCATTTCACACCCTAATTAATCACTATCTCCCTCATTTCTCTCATTTTCACAAAGTGCACCCACCTTCCCCTCCCTCCCAAACGGCGCCGCCGCCCACCCCCACCTCCTTTCACACATCGCTGCGGCGCAGAGCCGCCTCATCCCCACGTCGCCAAGGCTGCCACGGTCGCACCCACAGCCACGCCTTCTCCCCACGTCGCCAAGGCTGTCGCCGCCCGCCCACCCACTCCCACTCCTCGTGTCCGCCGCCCACCCCCTCCCACTCTCACCTTGCTCGCCGCTCTCCCAGTCTCACTCTCTCCGAGCCCGTCGCTCAACCCTGTTGGAAAATATTGGTTTTGACCACATTTTATAAAATATTAAGTGACAATTTTATAATCCGTTTTGCGTAAATGAATTTAGTTGATTTGATTTCTCAAAATCAAATTTTGGGTGAATGATAAATTAATATTAAAGTTGGTCATTTAATGAGTGAATAAATATATTGTTGAATGTATTTATTATTATATGATAATAATAATGGATTGTGACCTATAGATATAGATATGAAATGTCATGTCTTTTGGTGAAATGATTATATTCCAAAGGTTGTGTCCTTTAGAATTATTTCATTAATTTAAAGGTGGTGTCTTTTAGAATTATTGCATTAATTTAAAAGACATACCTTTTGGTGAATAATTGTTTATTTTCAAAGGTTGTAACTTTTGGAAAGAAAAGATTATTATGAAGAGTCACAACTATTATCATAAAGACTCTTGGAAGTCTATAAATAGATCCCCACATTTGCATTCCAAAATCACTCAAGCCAAAAGCTTTCTTACATTCTTATCCTCCAAAGCATTCTAGTATTCTAAGTCCTTGCATTAGAGTTTTATTGGAAGTTCCGGATATCCATTTTGCGATTCGCCGATAGCTTCTGATTTGTAGTGCAACAATCGTGAAGTTTGAAGTCGTTGTATCTTGGGGACGGTTGCCAGTGATCCGTATTGCACCTGTGTACGGGGCAATAACGTCTTACGGAGATAGAGTCAAACTCTAGCCTCGACTTTTGTGTTTAAGTCTGTGTCAGCACTTAATCTTCGTCTACACATACACCTCAATTTCTAACAATCGTAAGACATTATTTTTGTGTATTCGAAGATGTCTACTTCTACTATTTCTGTTGCTCCTACTTCTCATGTTCACTCTGAAAAACCACCGAAATTTGTTGGTAATGATTTTAAAAGATGGCAACAGAAAATGTTGTTTTATCTGACTACCCTGAACCTTGCACGGTTCTTGAGGGAAGATCCTCCTACTGTAGAGGAGGATGACAGCGACCAACAGAGGTTGACTGCTCTTGACGCATGGAATCACAGTGACTTCCTGTGTCATAATTACATTCTGAATGGGCTAGACGACTCATTGTATAGTGTCTACGCCACCTTCAAGACAGCCAAAGAATTGTGGCAGTCTTTGGAAAAGAAGTACAAAACGGAGGATGCCGGATTGAAGAATCATTATTGGACGGTTCCTCGACTTCAAAATGGTTGACTCGAAAACTGTTTTAGAACAGGTTCGAGAGTTGCAGTTGATCCTACATGAGATTCATGCCGAGGATATGCAACTATCTGAATCCTTTCAAGTAGCTTCTCTAATAGAGAAGTTACCGCCTCTTTGGAAGGACTTCAAGAACTACCTCAAGCACAAGCGCAAGGAAATGGGCCTTGAGGACTTAATCGTGAGACTAAGGATTGAGGAAGATAACCGAAAATACGAGGGTAAAAAGCGATAAGAGTAGTGAAGAGGCGAAAGTGAACCTGGCTGAGTCCGGAAGAGGAAAAAAGCGCAGACGCGTTGACAAACAACAGAAACCTCAGAACTCTAAAAGGTTCAAAGGTAACTGTTATAATTGTGATAAGCCCGGACACAAGGCAAGTGAATGTCGCCAGCCGAAGAAGGCCAACGCGAATGCCAACCAGAATCAGGCTAATATTGTGGAACACAAATCCCTGCCTGAAGAAATGGTTGAACTAGATCTATCCGCTGTCGTGTTCGAAGCGAACTTAGTGGATAACCCGAGGGAATGGTGGGTAGACACTGGTGCTACCCGTCATATCTGTTCAGACAGGGAAATGTTCTCATCCTATCAAGCGATCAATGGCAGAAAACTCTTCATGGGAAACTCTGCTACATCGAAAGTGGTCGGATTGGGGAGAGTGGTATTGAAAATGACCTCAGGAAAAGAACTAACTCTTGTCGATGTGCTGCATGTCCCAGACATTCAAAAGAACTTAGTCTCCGGCTCATTGTTGAACAAAGCCGGATTAAAATTAGTTTTTGAAGCTGATAAATTTGTATTGACCAAATGTGGTCAATTTATTGAGAAAGGGTACCTTGAGAAGGGCCTTTTCATAATGAATGTACTAACTGTTAAGCGTGACATTAAACGCAATATTAATAATAGTGATATTAATTACTTGCTTGAGTGTTCTAATTTATGGCATGGTAGATTAGGACATGTAAATCAAAATGCCCTAAAACGTTTAGTGGATTTAGATTTACTCCCCAAAATGGAATTTGATTCACAAAAGTGTGAGATCTGTGTTGAGGCAAAAATGCCAAATTAGCATTCCATTCGGTGGAAAGAAGTACTACACCTTTAGAACTTATCCATACAGATATATGTGATTTAAAGTTTGTGCAAACTAGAGGTGGTAAAAATTACTTCATAACGTTTATTGATGATTGCACAAGATACTGTTATGTATACCTCTTGAAGAACAAAGACGAAGCAATTGAAGCTTTTAAAGCTTATAAGAATGAGGCTGAAAATCAACTTAGTAAGCGAATCAAAATGATTCGAAGTGATAGAGGTGGAGAATATGTAACACCGTTTGAAGAATTTTGCTCCCAAATTGGCATCATTCATCAAACAACGGCTCCATACTCACCTCAATCAAATGGCGTTGCAGAATGCAAGAATAGAACTCTGAAAGAGATGATGAACGCTATATTGATTAGTTCAGAACATGTGGGGGGAAGCCATACTTTCAGCCAACTATATTCTTAATAAGTTACCACACAAGAAATTGGATAAAACTGCATATGAATTATGGAAGGGTAGAATCCCGTCCTACAATTACCTTAAAGTGTGGGAGTGTCTGGCTAAGGTTGAAGTACCTAAGCCAAAACAAGTAAAAATAGGACCAAAAACGGTCGATTGCATCTTCATTGGGTATGCACATAATAGTAGTGCATATCGATTCCTGGTGCACAAATCAAACGTTCCGGAGATGAACGTAGGAATGACTATCGAGTCAAGAAATGTTGTGTTCTTCGAGAACATATTCCCTAAGAATCAAAGGGAAGAAGTAAATTCACATAAGAGAACTTATGAAACTGCAATTGGTTCACCAGAGGTTAATGCGGAACCTAAGGTTGATGAAGAACCAAGACGCAGTTAAAGGGCCAGAAAGGAAAAGTCCTTTGGGCCAGATTTTCTGTCATACATGATGGAAAATGAACATCGGACAGTTCAAGAGGCACTGTCTAGTCCAGATGCTCCTCTCTGGAAAGAGGCTATAAACAGCGAAATTGAGTTTATCATGCACAATCATACTTGGGAGATAGTTATTCTTCCACCAGGTTGTAAAAATTTAGGATGCAAATGGATCCTAAAGAGAAAGTATAAGGCTGATGGATCAATTGATAAATACAAAGCTCGTTTAGTAGCAAAGGGGTTCAAACAAAAGGAGGGATACGATTTCTTTGACACATATTCTCCTGTAATGAGAATTACATCCATTAGAGTGCTCATTGCTATTGAAGCATTGCACAACCTTGAGATACACCAAATGGATGTAAAAACGACATTCCTAATGGGGAATTAGATGAGGAGATATACATGGAACAACCTGAAGGGTTTGTTATACCTGGCCAGGAGAACAAGGTGTGCAAACTTGTTAAGTCCTTGTACGGACTAAAACAAGCACCTCTCCAATGGCATGTAAAATTTGATACAGTGATGTTATCAAATGGCTTCAAAATGAATGAGTGTGACAAATGTGTTTACATTAAGGGCACACATGAAGAATATGTGATAGTTTGTCTGTACGTAGATGACATGCTAATAACGGGAAGCAATCATGATATAATCATGAAAACTAAGAACATGTTGAAACAAAATTTTGAAATAAAGATATGGGTCTAGAAGACGTCATACTAGGGATAAAGATCTCTAGAACTCCTGACAGAATTGTTCTAACACAAGCTCATTATGTTGAGAATGTGCTTAGAAAATTTGACGTCTTTGACGTTCCCCCAGCTAACACTCCCGTGGATCCAAATGTGCACTTAGCCAAAAATAAGGGAGACTCAGTGGATCAACATAAGTATGCTAGAATTATCGGAAGTCTGATGTACTTAACAAATTGTACACGACCTGATATAGCATACTCAGTCAGTAAGCTCAGTAGATTCACGAGCAACCCCAACAAGATTCATTGGAAGGCTATGATGAGAGTCTTTAGGTATTTGAAACATACGCTAAGTTTTGGAATCTTGTATACAAAATATCCAGCAGCGTTGGAAGGATACACTGATGCCAATTGGATATCTGATTCAAAAGACTCCAAGTCAACTAGTGGATATGTATTCACTATAGGTGGAGGAGCAGTGTCATGGAAATCCTCTAAGCAAACTTGCATAGCTCGTTCCACAGTGGAATCGGAGTTCATTGCATTGGACAAGGCTAGTGAAGAAGCAGAATGGCTTCAAAACTACTTAGAGGATATTCCCGGTTGGAACAAACCAGTGCCTCCAGTGATGATACACTGTGATAGCATGTCGGCTATTGGGAGAGCACAAAGTAACATGTATAACGGTAAATCTCGACACATTCGTCGGAGACACAACACCGTTAGACATTTGATCTCAAGTGGAGTAATCTCCATTGACTATGTGAAGTCAAAAGAAAATATTGCGGATCCGCTTACAAAAGGCATTAACCGAGATCAAATGTATAGTGCGGTAAGGGGAATGGGGTTAAAACCCACACATTAAACGGTGTTCATAGCGGTAACTCGTCCATGCTGACTGGAGGATCCCAAGAACTTGGTTCAACGAGACAACTAAGTTATGAAGCACTCAGATGTGCACTTGAGAAAACTAAAGAAACCCATTTTCGATTCCCTTCAAGTGCAACCCTACACCTTCCGGTGCAGAAAAAAAAAAAAAACCTGCTGACGTGTGGTGAGGTTAAGCTTATCAGCTTTTAATGATTCCTATATCCCAAGGGTGGAGTATTGCGGGGTACTCTTGATAGGAGATCACCTATATAAGTGTGAAATGGGACCGCTTCAAATGAAAACACACTTATGAATCTAAGATATGGTCCAGGGCCGAAACGGACACAACATGAGAACCAAAGGGTATTAGAGTCGTTGCTGTGTATATATCATTGTCTTGGTTTACACAAAACGCCAACCAGTTCAAGACATCGTGTTCACTGAGTGGCAAGTAAATCCGATGACATTTTACTAGGGAAGGTTCAAAGCCTGAACCTACCTATCCCGATGCAGTAACGGTTCGTCGGAACTTTCATAGGGAGTCACATGCATTAATTTCATTCATGTGGGGGATTGTTGAAAAATGTTGGTTTTGACCACATTTTATAAAATATTAAGTGACAATTTTATAATCCGTTTTGCGTAAATGGATTTAGTTGATTTGATTTCTCAAAACCAAAATTTAGGTGAATGAGAAATTAATATTAAAGTTTGTCATTTAATGAGTGAATAAATATATTGTTGAATGTATTTATTATTATATGATAATAGTAATGAATTGTGACCTATAGATATAGATATGAAATGTCATGTCTTTTGGTGAAATGATTATATTCCAAAGGTTGTGTCCTTTAGAATTATTTCATTAATTTAAAGGTGGCGTCTTTTAGAATTATTGCATTAATTTAAAAGACATACCTTTTGGTGAATAATTGTTTATTTTCAAAGGTTGTAACTTTTGGAAAGAAGAGATTATTATGAAGAGTCACAACTATTATCATAAAGACTCTTGGAAGTCTATAAATAGATCCCCACATTTGCATTCCAAAATCACTCAAGCCAAAATCTTTCTTGCATTCTTATCCTCCAAAGCATTCTAGTATTCTAAGTCCTTGCATTAGAGTTTTATTGGAAGTTCCTGATATCCATTTTGCGATTCGCCGATAGCTTCTGATTTGTAGTGCAACAATCGTGAAGTTTGAAGTCGTTGTATCTTGGGGACGGTTTCCAGTGATCCGTATTGCACCTGTGTACGGGGCAATAACGTCTTACGGAGATAGAGTCAAACTCTAGCCTCGACTTTTGTGTTTAAGTCTGTGTCACCACTTAATCTTCGTCTACACATACACCTCAATTTCTAACAATCGTAAGACATTATTTTTGTGTATTCGAAGATGTCTACTTCTACTATTTCTATTGCTCCTACTTCTCATGGTCACTCTGAAAAACCACCGAAATTTGTTGGTAATGATTTTAAAAGATGGCAACAGAAAATGTTGTTTTATCTGACTACCCTGAACCTTGCACGGTTCTTGAGGGAAGATCCTCCTACTGTAGAGGAGGATGACAGCGACCAACAGAGGTTGACTGCTCTTGACGCATGGAATCACAGTGACTTCCTGTGTCGTAATTACATTCTGAATGGGCTAGACGACTCATTGTATAGTGTCTACGCCACCTTCAAGACAGCCAAAGAATTGTGGCAGTCTTTGGAAAAGAAGTACAAAACGGAGGATGCCGGATTGAAGAAATTCATTATTGGACGGTTCCTCGACTTCAAAATGGTTGACTCGAAAACTGTTTTAGAACAGGTTCGAGAGTTGCAGTTGATCCTACATGAGATTCATGCCGAGGATATGCAACTATCTGAATCCTTTCATGTAGCTTCTCTAATAGAGAAGTTACCGCCTCTGTGGAAGGACTTCAAGAACTACCTCAAGCACAAGCGCAAGGAAATGGGCCTTGAGGACTTAATCGTGAGACTAAGGATTGAGGAAGATAACCGAAAATTCGAGGGTAAATGCGATAAGAGTAGTGAAGAGGCGAAAGTGAACCTGGCTGAGTCCAGAAGAGGAAAAAAGCGCAGACGCGTTGACAAACAACAGAAACCTCAGAACGCTAAGGCCCCACGCGTTTTGAGGCCAAAATATAATTAAAAAAAATAAAAGGGTTGGTCTGCTATGGACTCGAGTGCATGTTGTGCACCCTAGTCCATGTTGCACTTTTCAGTTACTGACTTACACTTTTTGGTAAATGGTGTTGCACTTTTCAATTATTAAACTGTATAAGTAATAATTGAAAAGTGCAACACCATTTACCAAAAAGTGTAAGTTAGTAAACTGAAAAGTGCACATGGACTAGGGTGCACAGCATGCACTCGAGTGCATACTAGACTTTACCAAAATAAAAAGGGAGAAAACGCACGGCCCCAAAGCGTTTCCCTTATTATGTACTCCCTCCGTCCCATGGAAAGTTATCCAACTTTCCTTTTTCGTCCGTCCCAGAAAAAGCTACCCATTTCTTTTTTGGTAACTATTCCTCTTCACATTTCATTATATTTTTCTCTCTCTCAATCACATCACCTTTAATACATCTACTTATTATATTGATATTTCTTAACCTCTGTGATTTAAATATCAAAATAAAGTATCCACACATATTCATACAAATTTTTATCTTAAACTATTTTTCAAAAAAAAATTATTTAAACAAATTTTTATCTTAAACTATTTTTTAAAACTATTTGTTTAAAATATTGAATTTTATATTAAATATATTAGCTTAATAATTAATTTTTCATAATGTAAAACTTAAATTTTATTATTTTATATTAAACTATTCGTCCATGCAATTTATTTTTTTAATTTTGAGGTATGTTTATTAATTTTCATGCATGCCATGGTATGCATCAAATACATAAATACATATATAAGGAAAACGCGTACGGGCGAGGCGTTTCCCAATTTTTTTTGTTTTTTTTGTTTTAATTTTCAAGCATGTAAACTTAAAAGAATTGAAAAAAAGATAATAATAAGAGAAACGCTTTGGGGTCACGCGTTTTCTCCCTTTTTAATTTTTTTAATTATATTTTGGCCCCATAACGCGTGGGGCTTAGCGTTTTACTACATTTTGATATATTTTTCAAAAAATACCCTATTTTACAAATTATTTAATTAAAAGATAATAAATTGATAAAAAAACCCAACAAGATGTCCAATCTTTTTTTTTCGGACAAATGAAAGTTTTTAAGGAATTTTTTGGACACATCGAGTTTTTTGGATAAAAAATTTCGGACATCTTAACTTTTTTCGATTAATATTTTCGAACACCTTAAGAATTTTTTTTTTTGAAATTTTGTGTTTTTTAGATTTTTTTTTTTATTGAAGTATGGTGGATGTTTTGGTGTTGATGGTGGGGATGATTCTGACATTCTGTTATGAAATGGAATGGGTGGGTGTATTCATCTTCTATTTTTTTTTTATTTCACACAAGGGGTATATGTGACATTTCACATGTCCTGAAAGATGAAAAAAATGTTTGGTGGGTGTACTCAATAGATTGGTGTGTATAACCGTGCCCAAAAAAAAAATTAGGTTAGAAGTACTCCCCCTAAAATTACACATTTAAAATAAATTATACATACACTTCCCCAAATAAATCCCTAAACCCTAATTTTTTTTTTCCACTTCTATCTTCTTCCTCACTTCTCTTCCAACCCTTCTTCCCCCACCATCCAAACCGTTCAGCCGTCGATGTCGCCGTCGCTTGCCTCCTGCGTCGTCCGCCCCATGCTCCCTCGCCAAGCCTCCCATCGTCCAAATCTTCCCCCCTCTCCTTCCCTTTTCGTTTCTGTAACTATTGGCGGCAGCGCCGCCCTTCCCTAGACAAGCGCCGACGCCTCCTCCCTCGCCCCAATCCCACCGACGTCTCCTCCCCCTTCCCTATTTTTCGTTTTTATTATTTAATTTCTATAAATTTCAGCGGCGACGCTGCCCAACCCTTTCCAAGCGCCGACGACGACGCCTCCTTCGTCGCTAAGGCCATGCCCCTCCCTCCCCGATCTGCCGCCGCCGTGGCCTGAACCCTAAACGCGCAGGTTAGTTTTTTTTTTTAATTTTCAACAAAGTGTGTTCGAAAATAAACACTACCGTCAACAAATTGTATGTTGTCGACGGTAGTGTTTATTTTCGAACACACTTGGTCAAAATATTTCAATTTTTTTAAATTTCTTTCGATGAAATCGTGTCAACGAGAGTGTTTTTCGTCGACACATTATTATCGACAAACTAGTGTCGATCGACACTGGTTTGTCGAAAATATGTTTTTTTTTTCTTTTAGATTTCTATATTTTTTTTTCTATTTCTAATTTTTTTTTTGGAAATGTTTGGCCGGTGTTGTCGGAGGTGGCAGCGGGTTCTGTTGCACAAAATTAGGGTTTGGTTGCAAAAATTAGGATTAGGTTTCAATTTTAAAGATGGGTGTATCTATCTAATATATAGTGAATGTTTTACTAAAAGGGCACATTGGGTATTTTACACGAATATTAAATTAATAAATTGGGAGGGGGAGTATATTTAACAAGTACGGGTATATAGCCTGGCCCCTAATAAAATAGGTAGTAGCCCATCAAGAAAATGTTACCCTATTTCGCAAGGGGTCTGACTATTTACACCTCTAGTTCGGTTTAGAACACACCTCCACTCAATTTAATAATATAATAATTATGTGAAAACTCCAAAATACTCTTTAAGTAATATTACACTACTAAATGCACTCCCACTACTAATTACACCCCTCGTTCAATCTTTAAACCCTAAACCTAATTTTTGCAATAACCGCAGTCGCCGTCACTACAACCACCACCACCATTTTCGGTGACCACCAAACCCAACAAAAAAAAAAAAAATCAGAAATTTTAGAAAAAAACTTAGAAAAATCTCAATTTTTTTTATAAATTTCGACCAACCAGTGTTGACCATATACACTCCCGTCGATAACGATTTTCGACGAGAGTGTATATGGTCGACACTGGTTGGTCGAAAAAAATATAATTTTAAAAAAAAATCGACCATTAGGTCGACTATATACACTCTCGTCGACAACAATTTATCGACGAGAGTGTATATAGTCGACCTAAAATGGTCAATAATTAAAAAAAAAAAACAGAAAATGAAAAAAAGCCTAAAACCTAAAATCCAAAACTGGGTGGGCGGCTGGCGTCTTGGATCGGGGTGGGGCGGATGGCGACGACGAGTGGGTCGGGAGGCGACGATAAGTGGAGAAGGGAAGAGACAAGAAAAAAAAGGTGGGAAGAGAGGGAGGCAAGGGGTGGCGACCGGCGATTCAGGTGGGGTGGCTAGAGTCAAGGCGTGGACGTGGACGGCGGTGATCGGTGGGGGTGAGGGGGTGGGTGGGCTGGGGGTGAGAGAGTTGATTTATTTTTTCTTTTTTTTGTTGCGTACAACCGCTGTGAGTGAGAGAGAGAGAGAGAGAGAGAGGCGAGCGGGCGGCGGCGGTAGAGGATGGGGGGAGGACAACGATCATGGTGGGGCGGCGACGGCAAGGAGCGGCTGGGCAGCAGTAGGGAGGCGTGTGAAAGAAGGAGGAAAATGAGAAAGAAGAAATAAATAAGTTGATAAAATTAGGGTTTGGGGTGGAGTACATCTAACGGGTGGGTGGATAGTAAAAGACATTAAATGATAGAAAGGGCATTTATGACAATTAGGAGAAAGGTGCATCTATCTCAACCAAGATTTGGGGGTGCATCTATCTCAACCAAGATTTGGGGGTGCATCTATTGGAGGTGTGTTCTAAACTGAACTAGAGGTGTAAATAGAAAGACCCCTTTAGCAAATGTTAATCCCCATGTTGTCACGTGTCATGAGGATAAAATAATACTACTATTTATAGTAAAATCTCTATAAATTAATAAACTTTTTAAATAATAAAATTTTTTGGTCCCGACTTGGGCCTTTAATAATTCTCAAAGTTGGCTGAAAGGTACTTTGATGATCACTTGAGAGTGTTTGATATTGTACCTTAACTAACTTTCAAACGATATTTTCATCAACCCACTCTTATAAATCTTTTAAAGTGCATGTGGGATGGTCTCAATTATACAATTTTACTCACAAAATGATTTACGCATTTGATAATTTATGTATGATTTTGCGATGTGTTTTAGGAATTGATACATGCGTCAATGAATATAATAGTTAATTATATACAATGAATTTATATTATACATGAAAATATTTAATTAGTTACGAAGAATTTGTTGATGCATGAATATAGTTAATGAAACATATATGAATTCATTTATTTTTAATACATATGTACTAAATTTACTGAATTTAAAAAATCTCTCTTTTAATTAATAAAATATGAATTTATCGATATATTAACATTTCTCTAAATTAATAAAATTTCATGGTCTCAAGGTTATTAAATTATAGAGGTTTTACTGTAGTTAATATTAGATAATCACCCACCAATTACACAGAATGTTAGCAAATGTCATTTATGTTTTATATAATGTTGGGAATAAAATGAGATATGTTTTGATTGAATACCAAAACCCCCTGAGACATGCCTAAGTCAAATTGAATATGTTCTAGAAATGTTAGAACATATAGTATAAAGGCTAGATGAGGAGCTAATATGTTAGGCAGCTCTTAGATGATTAGATGCACAATTTGAGGGGGAAAATATGCTTAGAAGCCCATCAAGATCAAGTCCCCTCAAGACTCAAACTTTGGATACAACACTAAGTCTTTTGAAGACCAACTATACTGATCAGGAGAGTTGTCCAGAGGAGTTGTCTCAGTACAAGAAGTCAAGATCAAGTGCTCTGATAGTTGAGGTCAACTATGCTGAAGGAATAGAGACAAACACACCCTAAAGAACTACAAATCAACATGCTAAGATCACCTTGAAGTGAAACAAGGGTATGAGTCAAGTCATCTGAAGAAGAGCAAGCCAACCTTGCTGATAAGCAAGACTGCTGATAGTGATAAGAAAAGTTGTCCAAATGAAGAGGCATGTTGTCCTATCAATGGAACAACCTTCAGAAGCCATGTCCAAGTCTTAACAAGAGAATCTGAAAATCAGACATTGGGAAGAGTGCTGCAGAATGAAGACAAAGCTCTTACAGCCGTTTATTTCCCAAATGAGGACATGTCACTATCAAGATTCTGTCTTCAAAGTTGAAGAACTAAAAGAAGACATTTATGGACATTGGAGGCTGCCTTTCCAACGGGCAAATCCTTCATTTGTCTATAAATACAGAAGTGTGAAGACCATTTGAAAGCATCCAACTTCAACCTCAACCAAGCACCTCTAACCTTAAGTTCTTACAAGCTAGAGTGCTTTCAAAGCTTTCAAAGACTATCTTAGTCTTCAAACACTTCATCTAAGCTGTACTACACTGTATATCCATACACAAGCTTAGAGAGATATCCTATCCTTATACACTGATCTTCATTGTAAAGGATATCTCATTAGTTGGAACCTTACTTCAATCCTCATATCTTTCAAGAGTGAAAGTGAGAAGATTGTAGTAGTAGAAGTGGTAGGAGCTGACTGTTGAGAGAAGAACAGTTAAGTTCTGAGTTGAGAAGAGGGTACTAGGACTCTAGACATCCTAGGGATCAATTCACCAAGAGTGGTGTTCTTGATCAAGTGCACCTTGGCACTATAAAACAAGTTAATTCCAAGAGTGAAGGAATTATCCTGTTCAATCAGGGAAAGTGGATGTAGGAGCTTGAGTCTCTGAACCACTATAAACTATTGTGTTGATTTACATTCCAAGTACTTACATACATTCAACACTGCACACAAAACTGATCTTTCAAAGGATAAACACTCAAAGACTGTGCAAAACTGATTTGGACAAGTTCCCTGAAACTGGACTGTATTGAATTAACTAAGTGATTTCAGAATCTAAAGGAGTCTAAACCAAAAAAAGGGCCAACCACTATTCCGCACATATAACTCCCCTAGATAGTGATTCAACTAAGTACTCAATAGTACTTAGTTGTCTGATTATCTTAGAAGAGTTAATCATCTTCAGCAGAGTTGTCCAAGACAACCTTGCTGAGCTCTGGTTTGATCAAGTTAGAAAAGAATTTGCATACAAGTGTATTCCCCCCCCCCATACACTTGTTATATACTCCTTTCAGGACCAACAAGTGGTATTAGAGCAGGGGTTCAAAGACCATTGCTTCTGAAAAGCCATCTTGGTTTTCAAAATCATATATTTGGTGTGGTCACTGAACTGATCTATCTGAAATCCTAAATTGTTGACTAATTGTTTGTTCTTGAGATATGGCCAACAACAATGCTGCTGTTCCACCTCCTGCTGTCCAAGGATTGGACAACATGGCTACAAATCCAGTCAACCACATTTCACATCACAAACTGCCCATGTTCTCAATAGACAACTATGATTTCTGGAAAATCAGAATGAGGGCTCATCTTTCATCTCTACACACTGATATGTTGAGAGTGATCACAAGAGGACCTTTTGTGTTCACATTTGTCAATCCCAAAGTCACTGAGGCTCAAAAGGCAGACACAAGAGAGATGCTCCCCAAAGATGAAGATGACTTCACTGCTGATGAAAAGAGGAAAGATAACCTGAATTATCTTGCCATGAACACCCTCTACCAAACAATTCCAGATGCAATAATGGGTAGAGTCTATCACTGCACAACTGCCAAAGAAATTTGGGACACTCTTGCTGAAATGTGTGAGGGTACTGAAAAGATCAAGGAGAATAAGCTCCAAGTTGCTGTGCAGAAATTTGAACAGTTTGCAATGGAATCTGAGGAATCCATTGATAAGTTTGCTGGTAGATTTACTGATGTGATGAATGAAATCAACTCATTGGGCAAGGTCTACACCAAGAGAGAAGTTGGGTTGAAGATCTTGAGAAGTCTCACTCAAAAGTGGGATGTCTATGCTGTAATGATGCAAAATACCAAAGATCTTTCCACCATGCCCATGCAACAAATCTTCTCTGAACTCAAAGCATATGAGTTCGACCTCAATAGAAGAAAGCCTATTGAGGAACCTTCAAATCCTACTAAGGGAGTGGCATTCAAAGCCAAAGCTGCTGAACCAGAAATGCAGTCTACTCCAAAATCATCAAAGTCAGTCTCAAAGACTGAAATGAAGAAAGAACTAGCCTTGATGGCTAGAAGGTTCGAAAAGCTAAATTCAAGGTTTGGTAGATACAAGAAATTCTACCAGGACAACAAATTCAGGAGAAGGTACAACTCTCAGATCAGAGGACAAGTACTCTGATAGGAGATGGTCCAGTAGAGCTGAACCTTCATCATCAAAAAGAAGAGAAGAATCAAAGAAAGAAGATGATGAAGATTTGTGCTATAACTGCAAGAAGAAAGGGCACTTCCAGTATGATTGCCCTGAATTAAGCTCTAAGGAGAGAAGAGAGAGACAAGCTAAAAGAGACAAAAGATTCACCAATAGAAAGGCCATGATGGCTGGTGACGAATCTGATAGTGATGAAAGCTTCAACTCCTCTGATGGACTGTTCTCCAACAGTGATGATGATGATGATGTCTGCAACATGGCTCTTGAGGATGATGAGGTATCCTCTACTTCTAGTTCACCATCATTCATCTCACAAAACAATAGTGAGGTCAACTTGAAGCTTTCCCTTGGAAAGTTGATGGAAGATTTCACTATGTTACAAGAATTTCATGATAATTGTGTGAGAGAAAATGAATGATTGGCTATTGAACTTGCCAAAACCTCTGAGACAGTTGTTGATGTCAAGTCTACTAAGTTGTATCAACAAGTCTTGAGAGAGCTTGAGGAAGCAAATCTCAGGATAGTTGACCAACAAAAGGAGATTGATGATCAACTTCTCTCTCAGAAGAGAAAAGATTTTGAACTTAAAATTCTCAATGCCAAGTTTGAAAACCTCTCACATGAATATGATATTCTTAAATCAAGTGAAGAGAGCCTGAAATTAAAGATGTCTGCTCTGAAGAAATCCTCTAGAGCAATAGAGGAAATTCAGAGTTATCAAAGACCTATGGCTCAAAGAAGTGGATTAGGTTTTGATCCATTTGAATCTTCACCTTGTCTTAGTGTTGCTTCTGTGAGTAACACTAAGAGAATCTTTGTTAAGTCAGTGGCACAAACTGAAAATGAAATAATTAAGCCACTGAACAAAGGAAAGGGCAAAATGGATGATCTGCCTACTCAAATGCTTCAGGAGAATAGGCCTAAACCTAAGGAAATGGCCAAAGCTCCTGAACATAAGATGAATGCTGGTCAGCAGAGTAGACCCAATGGTAGGGCAACTCTACTGAACAATGTTCAGAGGAAGTGTCCAAGGTATAATCAGCCTAGGCCAACTCTTCTGAGAAAGCCTCAGCTGAATAGACCTAAGGACAACTATCCTCAAAGGCAGAATAAAATGAGACAACCAAAACCCTTCATGCCAAAGGGTAATGGTCATAAGAAAGCCTTTCCTCAAAGATTCCCTCAAGTTGCACAAAGAACTCAAAAGTTCAGGAGACCTGACAACTCTCCTGAAATTTATAGAGTTAACACATTCACACACACTTTCCCAAAGGCATTTAAGGGAAAGACAGTGTATTTAGATGCTAGAGGAAGACAACTTAGCCACCTTAAATCAATCAGGGTTATTAGGCAAGTTTGGGTTCCTAAAGGTACAGCTAACCTCTCAGGACCCAAAACTCAAAGGGTACCTAAACCAATCTAATTGCAGGTACCTATGGGCCACAAGAAGAGGAGCATGAGCAAAAAGTCAGCATGGTACCTTGACAGTGGATGTTCAAGGCACATGACTGGAAACAAGGAACTCCTCACTGATTTTATTGAAAAAGAAGGCCCAAATGTCACATTTGGAGACAGCTCACAAGCAACTACAAAAGGTTATGGTACTTTGATGATTGGTAACATCAAAGTATCCAATGTATCTTATGTGGCTGGTCTTAAATACAATCTCCTAAGTATCAGTCAATTCTGTGATAAAGATTTCAAAGTTGAGTTTTCTAGTGGAAAATGCTTAATCAAGGATAAGGCTCAACAAATTCTATTGACTGGAACTAGGAAAGGAAATGTGTATTTTGCAGACTGGGACAAGTCTACTGATGCTGCATGCTTCATTGCTAAGAGTTCTAGTGAACAAAGTTGGCTATGGCATAAGAGATTAAAGCCTCATTTAAGGGAAAACCAGTCATCTCTACTGAAAGGGTACTTGAACTTTTACATATGGACCTATTTGGACCAATTACCCCTGCAAGCATAAATGGTAGAAAATACACACTGGTTGTAGTAGATGACTTCTCTAGGTTCACATGTGTAGTATTTCTCCTTAATAAGAAGGAAACTCAAATCAAACTACCTGAACTATTAAAGAGAGTATCAAATGAGAAAAGCCTTAGCATTATCAAGATAAGATCTGATAAAGGCACTGAGTTCATTAATTCATACATCAATGAGTATTGCACATCTAATGGAATAGCTCATGAAACCTCAGCAGCTAGAACTCCTCAACAAAATGGAGTTGCAGAGAGAAGGAATAGAACTTTAAAAGAAGTTGCTAGAACTTTAATTGCTGATTCTAATTTACCTAAGAGGTTTTGGGCTGAAGCTATAAACACTGCATGTCATACTCAGAATAGATGTTTGATAACTAAGGGGCAAGGCAAAACCCCCTATGAACTCTGGAAAGGAAGATTGCCTAAAGTGTCATACTTTCACATTTTTGGTTGTAAGTGTTTCATTCACAATAATGGGAAAGATCAGCTGAAAGCCTTTGGTAGAAAAGCTGATGAAGGAGTATTCCTTGGATACTCTCAGATCAGTAGAGCTTTCAGAGTCTACAACAAGAAAACCCTTATTGTAGAGGAAACACCTCATGTTGTGTTTGATGAATCTTTTCATGAGTTCAGAAATGAGAACTTGGAATCTGAAGAAATCACACAGAGGACAACCAGACTGAGCTTAAAAGACAAAGACACTGAATTCATAGAAGTTGTCCAAACCAACCTACCTGAAAAACTCCCTTTGGACAACAATCCTGAAGGCAATCCTCCTGAGGCAAATCCCACTGAAAGGAATGGTGAACTGAATGATCCAATCCCAGTTCACATCCAGAGCAAGAACCAAGTGATATTGAGGAAGCACTTCAAGATGCCAATTGGATAACAGCCATGCAGGAAGAACTGAATCAATTCACCAGAAATGAAGTTTGGGAACTGGTGGATAGGCCTTCACATCAAGATGTTATTGGAACAAAGTGGGTGTTCAAGAACAAGAAGAATGAAAATGATGTGATTGTCAGAAACAAAGCAAGACTTGTGGCAAAAGGCTACTGCCAACATGAAGGCATTGACTATGATGAGACATTTGCACCTGTGGCAAGGCTAGAAGCAATAAGGCTCTTTCTAGCCTATGCAGCCCACAAGAGGTTCAAAGTATATCAAATGGATGTCAAGAGTGCCTTTCTGAATGGAGTCTTGAAAGAAGAAGTCTATGTGGAGCAACCACCAGGATTTGAGATTGGAAATCAAGTCTATAGACTGAAGAAGGCTCTATATGGACTCAAGCAAGCCCCTAGGGCTTGGTATGATACACTGTCACAATTTCTCTTGGATCATGGATTCACCAAGGGAACTGTGGACAAAACTCTCTTCAGAATCTCTGAAGGAGAGGACATCTTGCTTGTCCAAATCTATGTGGATGACATAATATTTGGATCACCTAATGAGAAGCTGTGTGAGAAGTTCTCCAAGCTAATGCAAAGCAAGTTTGAGATGTCCATGATGGGGTTGATGAACTTCTTTTTGGGTCTACAAGTCAAGCAATCAAAAGAAGGAATCTTCATCAACCAAGCTAAGTACACCAGAGAAATGATCAAGAAGTTTGGGTGTGCTACGAGCAAGCCAGTAAGGATCCCTATGAACACAAATTGGAAGATGGATCCTGATGAGAATGGTGTCCCTACCAACTCTACTGAGTATAGAGGAATAATTGGTTCACTCCTCTATCTCACTGCCAGCAGGCCTGACATCACCTTTGCAGTTGGTGTTTGTGCAAGATTTCAAGCAAATCCTAAGAAAAGCCATCTTGAGGCTGCAAAGAGGATCTTGAGGTATCTCAAAGGCACTGAGAACCTAGGCCTTTGGTACCCTGCTGATGACAACATTGAGCTAACTGGCTACTCAGATGCTGATTATGGAGGTTGCAGAATTGATAGGAAGTCCACTTCAGGGACTTGTCAATTCTTAGGCAACAAGCTCATATCTTGGTTTTCCAAGAAGCAGAACACAATGGCTACTTCCACCACTGAAGCTGAGTATGTTGCAGCTGGAAGTTGTTGTGCTCAGATCCTATGGTTGAGACAACAACTAAGAGACTACAGAGTCAACTCTACTGAAGTGCCTATATTTTGTGATAACAATAGTGCCATTGCTATATCACAAAATCCTGTCTTGCATACAAGATGCAAACATGTGGACATCAAGCATCACTTCATCAGAGATCATGTGGAGAAGAAGGACATAAAGTTTGTCAAGATCCATACAGATCATCAAAAAGCTGATATACTAACTAAGCCACTTGCAGAGGCAAGGTTTCTGGAGCTATCAGCAGAGTTGGGTTTACTTGATCCAGGGAAGTTGGACAAGTAAAACTCATTGAAGTTAATGGGAGTAAAAGAGCTGAATTGATATTCAGTAGACTTGGACAAGTCTACTGAAGTGCAGAAGAGATGATCACAATTACTCAGGACACTTGTCCATTGATATTCAGGACCCTTGTCCACATCTCTTCAGGACAGTTGTCCTTGTAGGGTCAGATAAGCTGTCTTTGCTATCAAACTATTTTCTTGGTTTGATAAGCACCCATTTTGGGTAATCATTATCTACCTTGATACCTGTCCCAATTACAGATATCATCTCTGTGGGATTTAATTTGTCCCCCACCCAAAAGGTCGCTTTCCATGCATTAAATGCCAAGATTTAACTCTTGTTTGCATTACACTTTTCAAGCCATGATCTATCTCGAAAACTCCCCAACCATTAACTAATATTAAATACCTTCCACGTTTTGAATAAAACCAACAAGTCACTGTTACATTGGTTTTTAACCATTGGATCAAAACTGGCCAACTCCCCTGAAATTCATCCTGACCGTCCAAAGTGTGTTTTCCATATTTGACAACTGTTGAAAATACACAAACCTCACCAACTCATTGACAAACATTCTTTTTAGAATATTCTCAAGTCTTAAGAACTCCCCCACACACTCTTCTTCCCCAAGTATTCGAAACCCTAGCTCATTCTCTTCAAACTCTCTCAAAACTCTCTCAATTTTATCTCTGTAATTCTCAACGGCTCCCAAAGTTAGACCAGAGATGATCATAGATTTTTCAAACAAGGCTCTAGACCTTGATTTTGGTTATTTGAGCAATAAGAACAACCTTCACTTTGAGCCAATAGTATCATTTACAAGTGAAGATCCTGAAATCACTCCAACCCTGAGATGGTTGAGAAGAGCAGGCCTTCAGAAGTTCATGGAGGAAAGGCCAAGCTCTTGTCTGGACAACTACATGGCTGAGTTCTTTGCCTTTCTCAAATGGAGAGGCAAACCAAAAGATGGTGAAATTTCCACCAGATTGTCCTATGTTGCTGAAGAAGAGGAAGAAGAGAGATTTCATAGAGTGAAATTCTCTTCAGAAGATCTTGAAGGAGCATTTGGATTGCCTTCAGAAGGAAGGAATCCAGAATTTTATGGTGCTGGCCATGAAGATGACATAGCACAAGAATGGCTATTAGTGCCAGGCCCTCTATCTTCAACACAAAACAAGAAGACTCTTAAGCCTAAATTTCTCAATTTATTTGAGGTAATCACTAAGAGTCTCATGAGCAACACTGGGAGCTTGGAGCAGGTCAGCCATCCTAGAATCAGAATCATGGCTGCAGTCATTGATGCCAGTGACAAGGGTATCAAATTTGATTGGAGGACCTTCATTATTTCTGAGATGATGAAGGAAAAGGCCAAGTTTAAAGTGAGAGCTCATAACAAGGTTGTGCTAGAAGGGAAACTCAAGTATTGCACCAGGGCAAGCTTGTTGATTGAGAGATTTTCCCATTATTCCCAAATGCAAACCTTTGCAAAGCCTCTCCCAGCTCAAAAGATTCTGTTCAGAAAGCTCAGCAAGAAAACTGAGCAAAGGAGGATGATAGTGGCCAAACCTGCTGAAGAAAAGGTGGAGGAGAAGCCTAAAATGAAGAAAAGGACAAAAGCCAGAGTGGTAAAGACAAGGAAAATGTCTCAAATCATTTCAGAAGAGACCTCAGATGCTTCAACTGAGATTGAAGAAGTTGCTGAAGAAGGTGTGCAAGTACCTTCTGATCATTCAGAAGAGTTGAGGCAGAAATACAATGAGACTAGACAAAAGTCTAGAGGTGATAAGAGGATCAGGGAGGTTGTCCCTGAGAAGGATGGTGAAGGAAGTGGGAGCAGTAGGGCTAGCAAGAGAAGGGCCAAGCCTACTGACAAAGTGTTGGAGCTTCAAGAGGAAAGGTCTCTACAAATTGCTCTTAGAGAGAGCAGGGCTAAAAGCAGGACCAAATCCAAGTCAAGGACCAACTCATCTGGTTCTGGAACTCCAGAATCTAAGGTCCCTGAAGGTCAACCAATAGAGGCCAACATCCCTGAAATTCAGAATCCTGAGCCCAACTCCCCTGAAACCCATATAACCCCAACCAATCAACCTATCACCCCCATCAATCTTACAAAGAGATACTCTCCTGAAGGGAGTGTGCAAAGAAGTGGGATAGATGTGCTAGCAGATATAGCAGTAGATGAGACTAGGTTACATTCTCCCCTTGACTAATCTATGCTCAATTATTCAAAGCTTTTAGAAGCTGCACTCTTTGAGCCAACCCCCCTGAGTAAAGCCCCTTCAGATCCATTGCTCCCAAAAGCAACTGAAGCACCTTCTATTGCACCCAACCCTTCTGAAGCCAACATTCCTGAACTAAACCTTCCTGAAGCCACTTTAGGAGAACCCAGAGCCAACTCCCCTATAACCCAAAGTCCCCATTCAAGTGGAGATGAGGAGGAGTATACTTATGAAAATATGCTCAGAGGAGGAGCCAAGGCTACTGTGGACAGTTTGCACCCACAGCTTGCTGAATTTACAAGAATTCAGAAGACATTTCATGATCTAAGGATGCTTGTGGATGTAAAAGACAAGTCTATGATGGAGATATCATAAGTCATCCAAGATAAATGTGCAAACTGGTGGCAAGTGGAGGAGAACAGATTGCTACACTTTGCTGGAGTTTCAAAGACAAGATTTCTCATTGATGAGGAAGTGTTTGCAAAGCTGGTAGCTGATAAGATTAATGAGGAGAGGGAAAGGAAAGCTAAGGGCATCAAACACCCTGAAAGTAACTCTAATGATGATGATTTCCCTGATGATCCCTCAAACCCCTCAAAACCCAACCCTCCTGAAACCCCTCAAGCCAATCTCCCCAAGCCTTCCGTATCTGAAAGATTATCCAACCCCCCTAAAACCTATCATAGGAAAGGCTCTGTATCATCAGAGGTGTTGACCAAGGGTGGTAACACAACCAAAGACACATCTGCCAATGAAGGTTCTTCTGAACCCAAGGCACAGCCTAAAGATGTGGAGGTTCCTATACTAGAGGCTGGTTTGGTTAAGGCCTATTCAGTGTCAGATGAGCTGGACACTGATCAGCCCTTAACCATTCAGGATGACTCAGTGGCTGTTGATATAAGCACTGTGATCTCCCCACAACTGCCATCTCTGAACCTTGTTGAAGGTGGAGATGCTGCAGGATTAGGTGATGGAGTTGAAAAGGAGAACGTAGTGGAAAAACCAGAGGGAGAAGTAGATGATAGAGAGGTGGTGATCACTAGGATAGTGAGTGTACCACCAAATGAGGGTGATATAAGTGAGGAAGGGCAGGCTATTCTTGAAGTCAAATCTGAACTTCAAGAATCCCTTGATGAGAGGAGGCCTGTTCCTTTAAGTGAGGAAATCATTGTTGAAGGGAGAAAAGAATTAGTTGAAAATGAGAAGAAGACTGCTGATGTATCAGAGTCTTATGAAAAAGAAATTGAGGGAGGCAATTGTGTGTTTACTGACTCATTTGATTTGTCTGATATTGCAGGTATAACCTTTGACCAAATTTTTGCAGATGAACTCTTAACAGATGCACCCATTCAAGTTGATAGTGGATCAGCACAAGCCTTGCTTGGGATGCAATCAGATAAGTTGGACTCCTTGGCTCACCAAGTCCAATCAGCTCATGCAGAAACTTCTGGAGCCTTGGATGAGCATAGAAGAACCTTGGCATCTGTGGAGATGAGACTAACTGGCTCAGAGGATGTGGTGTTACCTACCTTGGAGGCAAGGATCAGTGGAGTTGAGACTGGTCTGCAAACCATCTCCACTGAAGTTATCAAAGCTAAAAACACCATGAGATCAGTTTCAAAGGATGTGAAGAAAGAGCAATCTTTGCTAAGAATCAATCACAACAGGAATGTGAAGACTTTGAGGTCAGTGGTGAAGAAAGCTCTTGGAAGAAAGACTGCCCTGCAAAGACAAAGAGCTGAAGAGCAAAGGCTAGCTATGGTGAAAGCAGCCTCAGAAAAATTTTCCCAAGAGGTATTGGCCAACATTGCTGAAGGTGCAGTGGCCAACCTCACTGAGCTTCTGAAAGCCCAACTGGATGCATCTCTAAAGATAACTATGGAGGAGGTTGTCCAACTGAAAATGAAGCCTGTTCTAGCTTTCCTTAGCTTGAGCAGTGATAGGATGCAAAATATACATGATGAGAATGTATATCTGTTGGAGGAAATGAAGTCTCTAACCCAAGCCCAGTCCTTATTGGCGTCTACTATGAGTGAACTGAAGCCAGAATGCTTTGATGCTGCCAAAAAGGGGGAAAGGGAAAAAGCAAGGGCAAAAGGTGCCTTAGTAATTGGAAGCCCAGTCAAAGGAGGAAATGGTAAAGACAAAGCCCCTGAAGGAAAGGGAAAAGAGCCAGCAGTGCTGAATTTGGATGATTTAGATGAAGAGGAGCAATTGGCACTTGCCTTGAAAAACTCTATGGCCTCAGCTCAAGAGGAAAGAGTAAGGCTACAGCAAAGACCAGGTGGTGAAGTGTCTGGTTTGGACAAAGATGCTGAAGGTGTCCAAACTAGAGGAAAGATCAAGAGGGCAAAAGGAAAGAAAAGACAAGCTGAAACATTCACTGACTTTCCCAACAGCCTTGACCTTCCACCTGAATTCAGAGTTGTTGATGATGAGCCTATCTCAAAGAAGGCCAAAACTGCTGAAAAGCCCAAAATGCTGAAATATCTAAGACTGCTGAAGAAGACAAGTCTTCTGAAAAAGACAAGTCTACTGAGACCAAGTCCACTGAAAGTGCTAAAGCTTCTGAAGATGTAGAGGAGCTGTATGAAGAAGGCTTTGGACCTGGACCTAAGAAAAGGAAAGTAGTAGTGCTAAATGATCCATCAAAGCTGTTTCATGAAGGGTATGGCAAAGATCCTGAAACACAACATAAATTGGTCATGATGAGGGCCCAAGAAAAGATGGACTTGATGGATGAAGCACAAAGAGCAAGAGACAAGAGAAGAGCAGACTTCCAGAAGCCAAGAAGAAAGAGAGAAACTTACAACAAGATGAAGCCACAGCTACTGATTTCAATGGATACCAAATATCCTCACTTGGATAAATGAGTACCAATCCAGCTGAATGACTCATGGGAAGAAGCAAAAAGGGAGTTTGTCTATGACTACTATGTCATTGACAGATGGAATGGAAGAGATGCCAACTCCACTTTTGCAGAGTTCATGATAGAATACTACAGAGAGCTCTATGAACAATTGCTTGCAGCTGCTGACATTGCAAGATTTGAACTCACTGCTCCCAAGCCAATCATTTACATGCCTCCAAAGCTTGAAGGATGGATTGACCAAGCAAGGATTCTGAGAGAATTCACTGAGATCCTCAAGCTGAACAAGATGGTTCTTGGTCCTAAGGGAACAAACCAAGAAGCCATTGTTGGGAATAATCCCAATACCCAATAATAGTCCCCCAACAATGTGGTCCCCAATTCTTGTGGTCCCCAACTCCTTTGTGGGAAATTATTATGGGACCACATTCCCCATCTCCTTTGTGGGGAATTATTGGCACTTGTGGATTATTATTGACCGTCACGCTAGGGATCCTTTGAGACTCCCGGGAATCTTTTGAGATGCCCTAGGCATCTTTCGAGACTCCCGGGAATCCTTTGAGACACCTTTAAAATTAGCAGGATCTATTTGAGACGTAATTTAAATATGAATTATCATAAATCTAATTTCATAATTTAAACAAATTAAATCAACTAATTCATGTAATGAATGTACGGTAAATAATTAAATCCCTAAACATGCGGAACTAAGGGATTACGTGTTTACCTTTGAATCGGAGAGATACCGTTGAGAAGAATAACAACTTCAACCCAATTGCCTTCTCGAGTATTCCCTAAGTCCTAGCCCGTTGATCCGGTGGGAGATCTCACGAACTAATAACTCTCAAGGAAGAATTAATTTTCTCTTGTTGCACACACTGTAATTTCGAAAATTACAGATCTCTCTTTTTTCTTTTGTAGAGAAAACCGATTTCTTTGTCCACCCTTAAACAAGCGATTTTTCCTCTATTTATAAGAGAGAGAATAGTCAATTTATTTATTTATTAGAAAATATAGGAGATCTAGAAATATTTTATTCTCCCAGAGATATTATATTATTTCCATATCTTTCTCCATAATATTCTCTCCCCAAAATAAGCGCTACTTTCCTCTCTTTCTTGCAACAAGATTAATTCTTATCTTTTTAATTACCTTAGTTAATGGACTTTTATTGGGCTGCTTGAGGGGCCTTTAGGAGAATTAGGATTGGACCTCCCAATGGGCCCAGAAATCAATATTGAGCCACAATATTTTTCCAGCTCATTAATATTAATTCATTCCACTATAGAATTAATATTGCACTATCCATCCTAACCCATATTACGAAATATGGCTCCCGGTTATTATTTCTCGTGTTTAAGATTCAATGTCCATCAATTAATTTAAGCTACTGAATGCTTTAATTAATTAATATCTTTTATTCCTTAGAGTAAGGACAACTCAACATTATTATCATACCGGAAATAAATTCCACTGATCAGATTTGATATGATAAACCTTCTGAGCCCACCAAGGGGACATAATCAACTTGACACTCCAAGACACGATTCTCTGTATTAATTTTGGCAATCTGTCCTATAATTAATAATATTGCCCAAAATATAAAGTATTGAATCACATTGATTCTTTACCCATAATAAATCAAAGCAATACTTCTTAACTACAGACAATTCCATTTAAGTGACAGAGATTAAGAAATCAACAACCACTGAGGTCTAATTCTTCATTCCTTAAGCCAGTCTAGAAGAATTACCTCTCTGTAGGTCCTATTCAGCACATCAAAATGCACTAGTGTAATCTCTTGGTCAAGATAAACCAATCTGAGCCTTACACCTCAACTTCTACCAATGGATTGTTCAATTCCATCTAAGTTGTGAATCAATTGTACTTATATACAAGGAACTGACAATGTGATCTTCTGTGATCTTCTACACACCACATTGTCTACAATGTAAAGTACATCTGAACGTTTATGCAATAAATAATTACCATTCATTATATTTAAAGCAACCAGTGACAAAAATTTATTCTCATTAATAAGTGCAAAAATCAGTTTGTATACATAAGTAGCACTAAAAGCATACTTGCCAGTATAACCCTAACAATCTCCCACTTATACTCAAAGTCTGCTTTTAAGTATACTACAGCACGTCCATGTTCTACATGTCCTAATAAATTCTCCCACTTATACTCAAAGCAGTTTGGCAACGCACTTGACCCCCATTCCTTCCACATGTCTCTCGAATGTACTCTGAGGCAGACCCTTTGTGAAGGGATCAGCTAGGTTGTCTTCCGATGCGATCTTTGCCACCACTATATCTCCTCTCTTAACGATTTCTCGTATAAGATGGTATTTCCTTTCAATGTGTTTGCTTGCCTTGTGAGCTCTTGGTTCCCTTGAATTTGCAACTGCTCCAGCATTATCGCAATAAATAGTGATAGTGCTGGGCAAATTCGGAATCACATCCAAGTCCACTAAGAAGTTCTTAAGCCAAACCGCTTCTTTCGCTGCTTCACAAGCAGCTACATATTCGGCTTCCATGGTAGAATCAGCGATGCATTTCTGCTTCACACTTCTCCATGTCATGGCTCCACCCCCCAAACAAAACACACTACCCGAGGTAGATTTTCTAGAATCCATGTCTGATTGGAAATCTGAGTCCGTATAACCCACAGGGAATAGACTGTCTGACTGATAAACCAACATTCTATCTCGAGTTCTTTTTAGATACTTGAGAATGTTTTTAACTGCAGTCCAATGTTCTTTCCCTGGGTTACTTTGATATCTTGCTACCATGCCTACAGCAAAAAAAATATCCGGTCTCGTGCACAGCATTGCATATATGAGGCTTCCAACTGCCGATGCATATGGAATGTTTCTCATCTCATCCATCTCCTTTTGTGTCTTAGGACACATCTCTTTAGATAGATGAATTCCATGTCTGAAAGGAACAAATCCTTTCTTGGAATTTTGCATGCTGAATCGTTTCAAAATAGTGTCTATGTATGAGGTTTGGGATAAGCATATCATCCTTTTCTGGCGATCTCGAGTAATCTTAATCCTAAGGATGTGACCAGCTTCTCCTAAATCCTTCATATCAAACTGTTTTGACAACCATACCCTCACGTCTGTCAACACCTTTTTATTGTTTCCAATAAGCAGAATGTCGTCTACGTATAATACTAAGAATATCAAGGCAGTTCCGATACATTTCTTATAGACACAACTCTCAAACTCATTTTGATCAAATCCATAGGATTGTATCACCTGATCAAAACACTGATTCCAAGCTCGCGATGCTTGCTTAAGTCCATATATTGACCTTTTAAGCTTGCATACAAGATTCTCTTGGCCTTTTTCAATGAAGCCTTCGGGTTGGCGCATGTAGATTTCTTGTTCAAGACTTCCATTTAGGAAAGCTGTCTTGACATCCATTTGCCAGATCTCAAAGTCTAGGTGAGCTGCAATCGACAAGAGAATACGGATAGACTTAAGCATAGCTACAGGCGAAAAGGTCTCCTCATAATCGATTCCCTCTTTCTGAGTATATCCTTTTGCCACTAGTTTAGCTTTGAAGGTTTCAACCTTCCCATCTGATCCTCTTTTTCTCTTGTAGACCCACTTGCATCCAATAGGTTTTACACCTTTGGGTGGTTCCACAAGCTCCCACACTTTGTTATGTTCCATAGACCCCATTTCTGCTTCCATTGCAGTTTGCCAAGAATCTGCATCCTTGTCTTGGATTGCCTCATCGTACGTCCAGGGGTCAGATTCATCCTCTCCGGGGACCAAGTCCGAAGACTCTCCCACGAACATGAATCGCTCAGGTTGTCTCACAACCCTCCCACTACGACGAGGTTCCGGTTGTGTTTGTGTATCGCTTGGTACATCTACTTGTACACTTGGTATAGGAGTTGGCCCTCTTAGTTCATTTAAGGTAATCTCACTCTTGGGCTTTCTATTACTCATATAGTTTTCTTCCACAAATCTAGAATGCGTGCTTATCACAATTCGCTGATCCTTTGGACTATAGAATAAACCCCCTTTCGTTCCTCTAGGATATCCTACAAACAGCCTTAATTCTGAACGAGGATCTAACTTTCCAGCTTCCTTGTCCAACACGTATGCAGGACACCCCCAAATTCTTATGTGTCTTAGACTAGGCTTTCGCCCGCTCCACAATTCTGTAGGGGTTTTAGGAACTGATTTGGAAGGTACCAAATTCAGAATGTAAGTCGCTGTTTCCAAGGCATGACCCCAAAACGACTTAGGTAAATCTGAATAACTCATCATAGATCTAACCATCTCTAAAAGAGTTCGATTTCTTCGCTCTGCAACCCCATTTTGTTGAGGGGTTCCGGGTGCAGTTAATTGGGATACAATCCATTCGCCTGATAAGTAGCCCAAAAATTCATTGCTGAGGTATTCGCCTCCACGATCTGATCGTAGAAACTTGATACTCTTTTCCCTATGCTTTTCAGCTTCAGCCTTAAACTCATTGAATTTATCAAAGGTCTCAGACTTATGCCGCATTAGATAGATGTATCCATATCTTGAGTAATCATCGATAAAAGTAACGAAATACTCAAAACCTCCCTTTGCTTGAATTGACATTGGTCCACATACATCAGTATGAACGAGTTCTAACACTTCACTAGCTCTATTCCCCTTTGCCCCAAAGGCTCTTTTGGTCATTTTACCCTCTAAACATGATTCACATGTTGGAAACGGCTCAACCTGGAGTGATTCCAACAAGCCGTCGTTCACCAACCTTTGAATCCTTCTTAGATTAATATGACCAAGTCTAAGATGCCACAGAAGTGTTTCGTTCATGTCTGAAGAATGCTTTCTTTTCTTAGAAATAGTCGATGTGTTATGCGATTCATTTTGTGTGGAATGTGCACAATTAATAGTATAAAGATTATTCACCAATGCTCCCGAACAGATAATCTCGTCATCACGACAAATAACGACATTCTTATTAAAAGAAACTGAATATCCATCCAAAATTAGTTTAGAAACTGAAATCAAATTCTTTCTAAAACTCGGAACATAAAGAACGTCTTTTAAAACTAAAATTCTATCACTAAAAGATAGTTGCACATCTCCCACTGCAACAGCCGCCACTTTCGTAGCATTGCCCATGGTGATGATGATCTCACTCCCACTAAGTTGTCGGGTTAGCTTGAACCCCTGAAAATCGAAACAAATATGATCAGTGGCTCCCGTATCCACCACCCACGAATGGGAAGAATACACCGCTAAACAAGTTTCAATTACTTGTGCGTGAGAATTACCTTGCTTACCAGCCTTCTTAGGCTTGGTACAGGCTGACTTCCAATGTCCTTTCAGACCGCAACTAAAGCACTTTCCCTTAGTGGTCTTTTTCTTGACACCTCCCTCAATTGGTATATTTTCCTTGTTATTAGCTTGTTTCTGGCCATTTGCCTTCTTTTTCTTTCCACCTTTCGGTGCAGAATTAGAAGATGGACCGTTTGCCAACATAGCCGTATGCTCGTTCCTTGGTCCCATTAACATCTCAGCCGAAACCAAAGCTTGCAAGAGCTGAGCCAACGTATGCTCTTGATTATTCATCGTATAGTTCAGTTGGAACTGCTCAAAACTTTTCGGTAGAGAATGGAGTACGAAATCGATCTGCGTTTCCGCATCGAATTCAGCACCAAGAATCTCAAGTTTGTTAAGAAAACCCATCATCTTAAGAACGTGATCCCTCACGGGCGTTCCCTCGACCATTTTCTGTGATAACATATCTCGCATGGTCATTTGTCTAGCCGTACGATTCTGATGAGCAAAAAGTTCATTAAGGTTCATCATAATAGCTGAAGCGGATTCCATGTTCTGGTGTTGGTGTTGCAACACATCTGACATTGAAGCCAAGATGGTACACCTAGCCATTTCATCGGATCTCATCCACTCCTTATGATATTCCTTATCTTCTTGGTTCGTCTCATCCGTAGGGGCAGGGGGTTTAGGTTCATCAAGTACCCACTTATGCTGTTGTGCAGTCAAGACTATAAATAAATGTCTTTTCCAATCCACATAATTCTCTCCTTCCAATTTATTTTCTTTAAGTATACTAAACAGTGGGTTAAAAGGAGACGACATGCTGAACTGAGAATAAAATATACAATTTGTATTAATATCCTATTAACACAAAAATTATCACATAATTTGATCACATGTACTATATCAAAAACCTCAAAAAACCGATATAAACATGCATCAGCCAACATCTTAAAACTAATTTAAGTAAGTCACGATGAGTGTGATCGTTTACTCAAATACATTTAAGCAGGTTACAAACAAAGCAGTTAGAAACCTTTAATTCAAAATTAATAGTTGGCTTCAACCTGGCCATATAAAATTGACAGGGACTCCGATGGGGAGTTAATATATCAATTTTATACCTAAGTAATAACCATAATTAAATACAGGACTATTATTTCGTTTTGAATAAGCCACTCGATGGGAGGGTCATACCGCCACTAGTAATAATCCACAATCATCCTTAAAGGAATTTATTCATGTGAACTTATCTTTTGACCTATCCGATAGGGAGAGAGGCGCTTGCCAATGCGTAGCCAAAAGACTTCACAAATAAATAAATTATGGAGGCCATTTAATCAATTTATTATCTTAAATAAATTTAATTAATAAAAAAAACATACTTAGTAATTTTTTAAACTAGAGGTTTTTCACGAATTCTCATGCAGAATTAACAAATAATCATAGCATAATAACAAAACAAAAATTAAACACAAATTAGGCAAACACGTCCAATTATCATGGTTTAATTTTCTCGTTTTGAAGGAACGAGAATTCGTACACCCACGACCGCAACAAAAAAAATCACGCCACGCCTACAAGCGACTCGTGTGGCTTGGTCGTCCGGGTGCCTCCGATTCTTTAATCCGTCTAACGGTCTTCGTCTTTGACCCGTTACAATTTATTTACAAAAAATAAATCTAACATCTAGACTAGTTTATTACAAATTAAATAATCTAATCTACCCGTGGATTTTCTCACGGGAAAAACAAATCTGACCGAATCAGATTAAAACCACATTCAAACAACATAAATTAAAACATACATTAAAACCATGATAATTGGATACCTGCAAAAAAGATCTAACAATTCTACCATCCAAATATCAATTTAATGTAAATAGATTTAAATTCTAATTTAAATTACAGAGCCCAAAACCTTGGCTCTGATACCATCTGTTGGGAATAATCCCAATACCCAATAATAGTCCCCCAACAATGTGGTCCCCAATTCTTGTGGTCCCCAACTCCTTTGTGGGAAATTATTATGGGACCACATTCCCCATCTCCTTTGTGGGGAATTATTGGCACTTGTGGATTATTATTGACCGTCACGCTAGGGATCCTTTGAGACTCCCGGGAATCTTTTGAGATGCCCTAGGCATCTTTCGAGACTCCCGGGAATCCTTTGAGACACCTTTAAAATTAGCAGGATCTATTTGAGACGTAATTTAAATATGAATTATCATAAATCTAATTTCATAATTTAAACAAATTAAATCAACTAATTCATGTAATGAATGTACGGTAAATAATTAAATCCCTAAACATGCGGAACTAAGGGATTACGTGTTTACCTTTGAATCGGAGAGATACCGTTGAGAAGAATAACAACTTCAACCCAATTGCCTTCTCGAGTATTCCCTAAGTCCTAGCCCGTTGATCCGGTGGGAGATCTCACGAACTAATAACTCTCAAGGAAGAATTAATTTTCTCTTGTTGCACACACTGTAATTTCGAAAATTACAGATCTCTCTTTTTTCTTTTGTAGAGAAAACCGATTTCTTTGTCCACCCTTAAACAAGCGATTTTTCCTCTATTTATAAGAGAGAGAATAGTCAATTTATTTATTTATTAGAAAATATAGGAGATCTAGAAATATTTTATTCTCCAAGAGATATTATATTATTTCCATATCTTTCTCCATAATATTCTCTCCCCAAAATAAGCGCTACTTTCCTCTCTTTCTTGCAACAAGATTAATTCTTATCTTTTTAATTACCTTAGTTAATGGACTTTTATTGGGCTACTTGAGGGGACTTTAGGAGAATTAGGATTGGACCTCCCAATGGGCCCAGAAATCAATATTGAGCCACAATATTTTTCCAGCTCATTAATATTAATTCATTCCACTATAGAATTAATATTGCACTATCCATCCTAACCCATATTACGAAATATGGCTCCCGGTTATTATTTCCCGTGTTTAAGATTCAATGTCCATCAATTAATTTAAGCTACTGAATGCTTTAATTAATTAATATCTTTTATTCCTTAGAGTAAGGACAACTCAACATTATTATCATACCGGAAATAAATTCCACTGATCAGATTTGATATGATAAACCTTCTGAGCCCACCAAGGGGACATAATCAACTTGACACTCCAAGACACGATTCTCTGTATTAATTTTGGCAATATGTCCTATAATTAATAATATTGCCCAAAATATAAAGTATTGAATCACATTGATTCTTTACCCATAATAAATCAAAGCAATACTTCTTAACTACAGACAATTCCATTTAAGTGACAGAGATTAAGAAATCAACAACCACTGAGGTCTAATTCTTCATTCCTTAAGCCAGTCTAGAAGAATTACCTCTCTGTAGGTCCTATTCAGCACATCAAAATGCACTAGTGTAATCTCTTGGTCAAGATAAACCAATCTGAGCCTTACACCTCAACTTCTACCAATGGATTGTTCAATTCCATCTAAGTTGTGAATCAATTGTACTTATATACAAGGAACTGACAATGTGATCTTCTGTGATCTTCTACACACCACATTGTCTACAATGTAAAGTACATCTGAACGTTTATGCAATAAATAATTACCATTCATTATATTTAAAGCAACCAGTGACAAAAATTTATTCTCATTAATAAGTGCAAAAATCAGTTTGTATACATAAGTAGCACTAAAAGCATACTTGCCAGTATAACCCTAAGAGCCATGGCCTTGAAAAGAAGAGTGTGGGCACAATATGGGATGGTGCCACCTCCTGAGGATGATCTTTGAAATGGCTAAGTCTTCTGACCTATCTTAATTGATCAACTATGCTGGAATATGGTCAAGAGTGTTGAAAATCTGTTTGCTCTGATATGCTTTGGATTGCTCTGATATAAGCATGATTTTCTGATATCTGATGATTTGCTCTGATCCAATCACTGCTAAGTGTCTTAGTGTTTCTGCTCTGATACTAAAAACTTTGTATAGTGAAATGCTCTGATGTATTTAGTGTTAATGATTCATGCTCTGATATGTTAATTTCAACTATCAACATGCTTGTAATGATTTTTCTAATGAATGATAGTTGAATTTACTTTGAATCAAGAAACACTCATCTCTCTATGCCTATCTATGAAATCTATCTGCAACATGAATGGTGAATACACTAACACATTGCTTTTCAGGATAATTGACCTTAGTCATGTCTTCTGAAGATTAATGTAATAGGTGTAGCTAAGTCACTTTTGCATAAGTTGTATAGGTTTTGGCATCATCAAAAAGGGGGAAATTATTGGGAATAAAATGAGATATGTTTTGATTGAATACCAAAACCCCCTGAGACATGCCTAAGTCAAATTGAATATGTTCTAGAAATGTTAGAACATATAGTATAAAGGCTAGATGAGGAGCTAATATGTTAGGCAGCTCTTAGATGATTAGATGCACAATTTGAGGGGGAAAATATGCTTAGAATCCCATCAAGATCAAGTCCCCTCAAGACTCAAACTTTGGATACAACACTAAGTCTTTTGAAGACCAACTATACTGATCAGGAGAGTTGTCCAGAGGAGTTGTCTCAGTACAAGAAGTCAAGATCAAGTGCTCTGATAGTTGAGGTCAACTATGCTGAAGGAATAGAGACAAACACACCCTAAAGAACTACAAATCAACATGCTAAGATCACCTTGAAGTGAAACAAGGGTATGAGTCAAGTCATCTGAAGAAGAGCAAGCCAACCTTGCTGATAAGCAAGACTGCTGATAGTGATAAGAAGAGTTGTCCAAATGAAGAGGCATGTTGTCCTATCAATGGAACAACCTTAAGAAGCCATGTCCAAGTCTTAACAAGAGAATCTGAAAATCAAACATTGGGAAGAGTGCTGCAGAATGAAGACAAAGCTCTTACAGCCGTTTATTTCCCAAATGAGGACATGTCACTATCAAGATTCTGTCTTCAAAGTTGAAGAACTAAAAGAAAACATTTATGGACATTGGAGGCTGCCTTTCCAACGGGCAAATCCTTCATTTGTCTATAAATACAGAAGTGTGAAGACCATTTGAAAGAATCCAACTTCAACCTCAACCAAGCACCTCTAACCTTAAGTTCTTACAAGCTAGAGTGCTTTCAAAGCTTTCAAAGACTATCTTAGTCTTCAAACACTTCATCTAAGCTGTACTACACTGTATATCCATACACAAGCTTAGAGAGATATCCTATCCTTATACACTGATCTTCATTGTAAAGGATATTTCATTAGTTGAAACCTTACTTCAATCCTCATATCTTTCAAGAGTGAAAGTGAGAAGATTGTAGTAGTAGAAGTGGTAGGAGCTGACTGTTGAGAGAAGAACAATTCAGTTCTGAGTTGAGAAGAGGGTACTGGGACTCTAGACATCCTAGGGATCAATTCACCAAGAGTGGTGTTCTTGATCAAGTGTACCTTGGCACTATAAAACAAGTTAATTCCAAGAGTGAAGGAATTATCCTGTTCAATCAGGGAAAGTGGATGTAGGAGCTTGAGTCTCTGAACCACTATAAACTATTGTGTTGATTTACATTCCAAGTACTTACATACATTCAACACTGCACACAAAACTGATCTTTCAAAGGATAAACACTCAAAGACTGTGCAAAACTGATTTGGACAAGTTCCCTGAAACTGGACTGTATTGAATTAACTAAGTGATTTCAGAATCTAAAGGAGTCTAAACCAAAAAAAGGGCCAACCACTATTCCGCACATATAACTCCCCTAGATAGTGATTCAACTAAGTACTCAATAGTACTTAGTAATCTGATTATCTTAGAAGAGTTAATCATCTTCAGCAGAGTTGTCCAAGACAACCTTGCTGAGCTCTGGTTTGATCAAGTTAGAAAAGAATTTGCATACAAGTGTATTTCCCCCCCCCCCCCATACACTTGTTATATACTCCTTCCAGGACCAACATATAATATGTTTAAATAGTTTAGAAAGTAAAATTCATATTTTATAATAATTTTTTTTAAATAATATTTTCTTTTATTTTTCTTAATTCATAAAAATATTATACAATTAATTATTGACAACAATTTATTAAAACAATAATTTTTAATAAAGTGAGATATAATATTTGTAGTTTTATTGAATTAAATTATACTCTTATCTTCTTAATTTTCTCATTAATGTATGCTTTTTTAAATGTAAAATTTATAAAAAAAAATGAAGTTATATCAATCTTTTGAAAGATCAATTTTTTTAATACAAACACCTTGACACTCGTCTTTCTCAATAAATATATAAATCATATTAATTACATATAAGATTAATTTTAAATTTTAAATCAAGTGACAACATGTGTAACTACATTAATTATAAAATGACACACCAATGAAATGATTATAGTGATATTAAATCAACAATATTCCTTTTTCTATTAATATTTAAACAAAAGTGATGAGTGATTCATCGAAATTTCAATAATTACAAGCACTTATTTTTTTTCAATTTTTTCTATTTCTTAAACCTAAACTATATATATGAATTTTTTTAAGGAAATAAACTTGTAATATAAATTTAATTATTAGAATAAAGGAGAGAAGAAGAAGAATAAAATGAGGGTAATTTTTTTTAAATAATATGTATATATCTCATATTTTAAGCAACTGGAGTAGTAATATTAATATAATTAATCATTTGATTGTAATTAATATATATTGTGATAGTCAAACTTTATGTTGGTCCTGAGAGACGAGTTAAGATTAGAACAAACTAAAAAGTCTAGAAGGGAGGGGTGAATACACTTTTTGAACTTTTCTAAAATTTAATCAGAGTATGTTCTTTAACCAATTTGCTAAGCTGATCTACTCAACTTGTCTAGTTTAGTAAGCTAGACTTGTGAAACCAGCTTACCAAATAAACAATCAAATTTATCAACTAACAAATACAATACGCGGAATATCAGTTTATGAGCCCTTAACTCGACTCTTGATTATGTAAAACACTTCTAGTAGATTAACAATAATAACAAGTAATATGTTCTTTTAGTTGTCTCGTCTATTCAGTACGATCTTTCAATCTAACTTATTATACGAATTACTCTTAGAACAATATAAAATGCAAAGTATTGTAAGTAAATCAAACACAAGATTTATAGTGGTTCGACAGCTTGTCTACATCCACTCTCACAATCCCAGTTGTAATGTTTTATTAATCTTCTCTGTTCTTGTGGCTTAAAATCCCAAGATATAAGACTTTGATCTTATTGATTACACTACCAAGTGTATCTTCAATCTAACTACTAATTCAACAAGTAACTAGCACACTTGTTACAAAATAAATACAGAAAATTAAAATTCTCTGAATATCTATGTAAGCCTTCGAATGTGATCTTCAAATCTGGGCTTCAATCGTGCATGATCTTCTTTGACTCTGTGAGTGCTTTGAATGATTAAGACTTGATTCGCTTGAATGCTTGTAAATTCTTCAGTATCGGTAGTCTTTAACGCATGAAGATCTCCATCAATTTATAGATGTGATATATCAAGATAGTTTGTTATCCAACTAACTCTTTTTGATAACTTCCACGTAACTAACTTCATAACTATTTCTTGAATTTATTCTTGAGTCAGTTTCAGTTTATTCAGTTATTCTGTTATAACAACTTAGTTATTTCCTCCCTTCTATTAAGTATACGACTCTGCTGTAAATATTCCATACTTAGAAAATTTCTTCTTTTGTCTTCCATGTCGACTTGTCTTGGTCTTCAGTCTTCTGGTCTCCTTGACTTGTTCCTATCAATTAATGTTATACTCATCTATTACATTACTTTAAACTTTAATCAGGTTAGTCAACCTAAAGACTAATTACATCAAATATAAACATAAGCTTCTATACAATTATTAAGTTTATCTTATAAGACCTATTACATTATAACAAATAATCATTCTTTCTTTTATACTTTCAAATGCTTTTGATATGATCTGTTCTTGTCTTTATACAAGACGACTTCCATAACAGATCAGTCTTTACTTAACATATATTCAAGTTTGCTTTTGGCCATCAAAACTTTTCTACTTATCAATTTGGAACTTGTCTTAGAATTCATATCCCAACAATTTCCTCCTTTTTGATGAAGCCAAAACTACTTGAATTAATTAAGTCATAACATCAGTTAAGTAGTTATCTTATATAATAATCATCAAAAGTTTCCAAGTTTATATTAAATGTAAATAGACCAGATCGATTACATTTACTTAGAAAATATAAAAAAAAATACGCAAAAGTAAAGTAAAGTCTTCTTGCACAATACTTCCATCTCCATCACTGTTTTCATCTTCATCTGGAATTTACAACGCAATAAGAAGTCTTCTATGGATCTCACCCATATGGGCTTCATCGGTTATATTCTCATCATGTAAGATCTTTTCTTCAATCTTCTTCACCTTGTTAAAATTTGTTCTTCCGGACGACAAAACTGGTCTTTCCCACTTCGGAACATCTGGTGACAAGATATCATACCCAGCAGTAGTAGAAATCCTCATGATTAACTTTGTTGGGAATAAAATGAGATTTTGATTAAGATACCAAAACCCCTTAAGACATGCCATGATAGATAAGTCAAATTTTACTAAGTATGTTTCAGGAATGTTGGAACACATAGTTCAGGCTAGTTGAAAAAACTGACATGTTAGGCAGCTTATAGAAGTTTAGATGCTCAAGTTGAGGGGGAACACAAACTTGGAAGTTCACAAGAATCAAGTTCCTCAAGGCTCAGAATCAGAAGACTTCAACCCTGCCGATAGGACAAGAAGAGTTCAACACTGCTGATAGTAAATTCAGAAGTGTGATATCAGAAGAGACAACCTCTCTGATAGTCAAAAGCTTGAAGAACACATTGTTGGGAATAAAATGAGATTTTGATTAAGATACCAAAACCCCTTAAGACATGCCCAGTAAGATAAGTCAAATTGAATATATGTTTCAGGAATGTTGGAACATATAGATCAGGCTAGTTGACAAGCTGATATGTTAGGCAGCTTATAGATGCTTTAGTTGCACAAGTTGAGGGGGAACAGAAGTTTAGAAGATTACAAGAATCAATTCCCTCAAGGCTCAGAACCAAGAATGATCCCAACACTAATGATGATTAAAGTGCCCAACTGTGCTGATAGTTAAATCAGGAGAGTTAAGAGTCAACCTCCCTGATAATCAATTCAGAAGAATACATCAGTAAGACCAAGTCTACTGACATACACACAATCATGATCAGAGGAGTTGTCCAGCAGAGATGATCAACACACTAATTTGGAAGTGTTCAAAACAAGTCTAAGGCAAGAGACAACTGTGCTGATAGGATCAAGTCCACTGATATGGAATAATGCTTACTTAGAAGATATCAATTGTGATCAGTGAAGATGTGGAGTCAACTCAATTGAAGAAGCTAGCCAACATTGCTGAAAGGACAAGTCAGCTGACAAGCTTGAGCACAGATCAGCCCTGTTGATAAGGAAAGTTGTCCCTTATCAAGGAATCAATGATCAGAAGGAATGTCCATGGTTTGACTACTGAATCTTCAAGTCGGACATTGGGAAGAGTGCATCAAAGTCAAGACAAAGAGCTTCAAGCCGTTTACTTTCCAAAACAAGGACATGTCACTTTTAAGAATCTGTCCTTAAGATGCTAAGTCCAAGGAGGACTAAAATAGACAATTTGAGGCTGTCTCTCCAACGGACATAACCTCACTTTGCTCTATAAATACTAGAGTTGTGGAAGCTATTGAACAAGAACTGAGTATCCAACTATCCAAGGAAACTACAAGCTACAAACCAACTTAAGAATACTTCATTCTTAGTTTCCATACACTTCAGTTCATCTAAGCCTGAACCAATTGTAAAACAATCGAGCTTAGAAGAGATATCCTATCCTTATACAGTTCTTCATGGTAAAAGATACCTTAAACTAGTTGGAACCAACCTCAACCCTTAAACGTTTCAAGAAAAGTTAGAAGAGTTGTTGTAGAAGTGTGAGAACTAGAACTGTCAAGTGAAGAACAGTTTAGTTCAGAGTTGAGAGTGAGTACTAGGACTCAGAATTCCTAGGGATCAAGGTACTAAGGAGTAGTGTGGTTGATCAGTGCACCTTGGCACTATAAAACAAGTTAATTCCGAGTGAAGGGATTATCCTGTTAAATCAGGGAAAGTGGATGTAGGAGCTTGAGTCTCTGAACCACTATAAACTCTTGTGTTTATTTACTTTCAAGTCATTTCATACAAGCAACACATTCATACACTGCACACAAACTGATCGTCAAAAGAAAACCATCACAATTTGTGCAAAACAGTTTTGGGACAAGTCCCCTGAAAACTATCCATGTGTTAAGAAAGAATTTCAGAATTAAAGGAGTTTAAATATAAAGGGCCAACCATATTTCCGCACATATAACTTAATTAGATAGTTATTCAACTAAGTACTTCATAGTAATTAGTGGTTTGATTATCTAAACAAAGTTATACATACTTAGAGAAGTTGTCTAGGACAACTCTGCTAATAGGCTGATTTGTTTAAAAAGAAAAAGATTTGCATACACAAGTGCATTCCTCCCCCCCCCCACCCCCACCCATACACTTGTGTCATACTCCTTTCAGGACCAACACACATCAATTGGACCAAGCTTAATGACAAAAACCCTTGATATCAGAAGAGATGTTTCAGCAGAGTTTATCAGCACTCTAAATCAGAAGTGTTAAAAAAAAAACAGTCTAAGTCAAGAGACAACTATGTTGATGAGGTCAACTTCACTGATATGGAGGATATACACTTAGAAGAAATATCAAGTTTGAATCAGTGAAGATGAGAAGCCAACTCAACTGAAGAAGCTAGCCAACATTGCTGATAGCCAAGTCAGTTGATGAGATAAGCTTGAGCACAGATATGTCCTGATGATAAGGAAAGTTGTCCTTAATCATGGAACAATGATCAAGAAGAATGTCTTCAAGATTGACCACTGAATCTACAATTCAGACATTGGGAAGAGTGCAAATAAGTCAAGAGAAGAAGCTCTAAGCCGTTTACTTCCCAAAATTAAGACATGTCACTTTCAAGGAATTTGTCCTCAAGATGCTAAGTTCAAGGAAGATGGAAATAGACAATTTGAGGTTGTCTCTCCAACGGACATATCCTCACTTTGCTCTATAAATATTGGAGTTTGGAAACCATTCAAGTAATCTAACTAGTCAAGGAAACTACAAGTATACAAGCTTAAAGCTTTCAAAAGAATACATCATTCTTAAGTTTCCAAACACTTCCAGTTCAACTAAGCTGAACCTTTCTGAATATCATTCAAAGCTTAGAGAGATATCTTATCCTTCATACAATATTTCTTTGTAAAGGATATCTCACCCTAGATGGAACCAACCTCAACCCTTAAACCTTTCAAGGAAAGTTAGAAGAGTTGTTGTAGAAGTGTGAGAACTAGAACTATCAAGAGAAGAACAGTTTAGTTCGAGTTGAGTGAGTACTATGACTCAGAATTCCTAGGGATCAAGGTACTAAGGAGTAGTGTGGTTGATCAGTGCACTTTGGCACTATAAAACAAGTTAATTCCAAGTGAAGGAATTATCCTGTTAAATAAGGGAAGTGGATGTAGGAGCTTGAGTCTCTGAACCACTATAAACTTCAGTGTTATTTACTTACAAGTCATTTCATTAAAGTAACACATTCATACAATGCACACAAATTGATCTCTAAAAGATATATATCACAAGCTGTGCAAAAAAAGTTTTGGGACAAGTCCCCTGAAAACTGTTTAAGTGTTAAGAAAGGTTTTCAGAATTAAAAGGAGTTTAAATATAAATGGCCAACCATAATTCCGCACATATAACTTACTTAGATAGTTATTCAACTGATTACATCATAGTACTCAATAGTTTGATTATTTGAACAAAGTTATACATACTTAGAGAAGTTGTCCAGTCAACTCTCCTGATAGCCTGATTTGTTTAAAAAGAAAAGAATTTGCATACACAAGTGCATTCCCCCTTCCCCCCAATACACTTGTGGCGTACTCCTTTCGGACCAACAAACTTCCAGAGCTCACTATCTTCAATTTCCATGAATTTCTCAAACTGCATGAATTCATCTTGTTTCGTAGGAAGATCACCATATCTTCGTACTATCCAATGTGCAGTCTCCCTTCTTTCCTTCAGAACTAGTCATCTGGCCACATTTTCAGGATTGATAAACATCAATATAAGCTTCTTCAGTGGCTTCCTCATCTTGTTTATTTGCTTTCAAATCCTTAATATGTCCGGGTAAAGCTTTCTTCTTAGCTTTCTTCTCATCATAAATCTTGGCTTTCTTCTGAATTGATTCTTCATCAAGATTTTCTAGAATATGTCCTTTCGTTTCTTTTAACTCTCCAGTTGGTTCATTTATCTCTAATTTTCTCTTTCCCTTGTCTTATCTGAACAGGCACATGTTCTTGTCCAGATACCTTCCCTTTTCCTTTGAGTAATCTCTTTTGCTCTGCCTCACTTGGTTCAATTTGAGAAATTTGATCATGAGTCTTCACAAGTATTCTTCTTGTTTGATTACTAACTGGTTCAGCTAACTTCATTTTAACTTCCCTATCTTCCCCCTTTTTGGCTTCATCAGATGCCTTAAAGGTATAGGTCGAAGTAAATCTGGTCATCTCTTCTTTCATGGTTTGCTTCATTAGATCAACAACATTCTCAACAAGTTTCTGATGACTTTGTTCGATAGATAGCTTCTCTAGTCTATCAACAGTGAACTCAAGTTTCTTTGAAGTAAATGAAAACTCATTCCTGTAATGTGTAGCTAATCTTTCAAGCATCACATTGTGTTCTTTCATAGCCTTCAATTGAGATCTTTCTTCCAGCAGTTGTTCATAAGCTTCTCTTTTCTGCTCGTCTGCAATCTCAATCTTAGTTCTATATACTCTTTCCAACTTCCTTGATTTACTAGCCAAAGATCTTGCAAAGTCTGCTGAGCTCTTCTCAGCATAAGACAAGTGATCTTTTAAGAAATTATCCATTTGTTGAAATAATCCAGATAGTGTGCGTGGGGTAGTATCTAGTGTTTAAGTAAAAGACAAAACAATGTTACACTGAATGTTGTGACAATTAGTGTAGCATTAACTCTAACAGAATACAAAAAGTAAACACAGTACACAACGAAAGTCTAAAACACAATAAAAACACAATGGAATAATTTTTAACATAGATTTTATTAATAATAAAACCTATGCTAAGCTTTACGGCGAAAACAATATCTTAGTTCCTAAGTTACAAAAATGTCGTGTGAAATGTCTCAGCAATTACTTCAACATTCCACAAACGGAAACTACAATCGAGGCAGGTGCCTGAATCCGCAAATAGACTTAAGTGTAAGAACACTGTCTAAAGAACTAATTTGATCTATGATTCACTCTCACTCGATACAAGACTAGAAATAAATACACGAGAAGGTATGGTAATCTTCGGTGTACATTAAATGACACAACTACTGACCCTAACTCCTAACCAGGGATGTACGCTCAGAATAGGTGTTACTCGAATAGTGCATGCTTTGAAATGAAAGACTCCAGCGGTATTTATAGAGTAATAGCCGAATTCTAGATCCTTCTATTATGAGATCCTATTTTTTAGGACCTCAACTTCCATGATCTTTCTAGATCCTTCTTCCATCTTCCAGGTCGTTCTACAATGCTCCAGACTCTTCTATCACGTTCTCCAACATTCTGGAATCTTCCAGGTTCCAGACTCTTGTAGAAGCTTCTAGAATCGTACCTGAATGTGAGAGCCTTTAGTACAACATTTAATGCAACATTTCAGAAAGGACTTAGAATAAATCAAGGAAGGTCAAATTAAGATGTTGTTGATAATGTTAAAGCATTTAAGAGTTAACAACATCTACAATCTCCCCAAATTTGACCTTTCGACTACAACACACCTGATGCACATATATTTCTATACATACTCAGTATTATGTATTTAGGTGAGGTTAACATCAAGTCTAAATACTAGTCATGACAATACCTGTTGTAACCGTTGGTTCAAATAAAAAAGAAATCAAGAATAATTTCACTGAGATCCGTGCCATAAGATCAAAGTAATTTTATTCAAAACAAAAATAAGTATAAACAGTACACTTATTTACAAAAACATATAACTTTACAAAAATCAAAAATTAAATCAGAGCATAAGAGTATATACCAGATTAATTCTAAGACTTATGTAAGACTCGAAAACAAAAAACAGAGTTAGTACTAAAAAGAATAATCAGAGCAAAAAAAGAACAATAACAAAAAACATAACATGACTAATCCATATACAGTAAGCAAATTTAATGCAAACAGTTTTAAGCATGTAGGACATAGATCAAAATTAGAAAATAACAAACAAAACAAAATGAACAAATAAACAAGGCATATTCATCATGCAGTAAACATTTAATGATAAGAAAACAATTTAAGCAAGAAGCAGTAATCAAATATCATAAATGCAAACTAATTTAAGCAAGATAAATATAAACATCCTATCAATTAGAAATAATAAATATTGTATCAGAATAAACATAATTTAACTTAAACATAACAGAATAACAAAAACAAAAGTAGGACTGAAAATGACATGAATTGCTATAACAATAGCAGCAGCATCAAGGTCCTGCACATGTGCCATTTGTACTTCAGTACTCCCCCTGTCTTGCAGCATCTGTTCTAGATATCACTATATAGGATTTCCATATCCTCGTCATCTTCAGCAGCATCTGCAAACTTGTCTTCATCAGCCTATGGTTCCTCAATAAAACAAGTTGAAGCAAAGAGTGCAACAACATTGTTAGCAGCAACAGTTCCTCCATTCTCTGTAGCATCAGGTACACGTCCAGCTTCAGGATTCAGCTCTTCAATAACAACTCCAGAAGCTCTAGCTGAAGTGGAAGGTGGTACTCCCCCTGTTGTAGTGGAAAGTAGCCTGGTCCACTTATCTTTGATGAATTGGAGCTCATCAATCTGGTCCTGTAAGTGCTGTAACTGCAATAATATAAAAGATCTGGGAACAGAGAATGTGGTATCAGAATTACCACCAAGGTTCTCAGCATCTGGTGCAGCTGTGTTCTGTTCAGGTCTTGCTGGTGTAGGTTGAGGTTGAGGTTGAGTAGGAGCTGGTCTTTGAGAAGAACTTCCAGGATTGTGCAAGGGCAGGTCTTTCACTCTTTCACTAATGAGCAAGGCAGGTGAAATGGTGTATAAAGGAACCTTACCTCTAAGAACTTCAGTCTTCTTAGGGCTAAAACCATGCATCTTCAGGTATGAACATATAAGCACAGGGTATGGAAGATTGCCTTTATCATAAATGTCACCACTAAACTTCATCATGTGGTGGAAAATAGTCAATCCCAAGTTAAACTTCTTCAAAACCACTATCCTATCAAGCAAGATTGCTTGATCCTTTGTCACTTTGGTTGAGTTGGTAGAGGGTATCCAATTATAGACAATCATCTTATGCAATACATAATAAAGAGATGTAAGGTCTTTAGCCAACATTCCATTTTTCCACTTGGTCAAGAAACCACCAGTCATAGAAACAGTAACAACATCCAAATCAGGTTCATCATCATCAAGTACTGGTTCTATGCCTAAGAAATCATTAATCAACTCTGGGGTAAATGGAACTGTACTCCCCCTAAACTGTATATTCCCATACCAACAGGAACTCCTCCTACCATTACTCTTCCTTAGACATGTATAAAGTTCATACACCCAATCAGAAACAAAAGTATCACATAAAGTCAGAAATATGAATTCTCCTTTCATCAACTTTCTATCCTCTAAGAATTGAATCAAATTCTTACTCTCAAAATCAGAAATATGAATTCTCCTTTCTATCAACAGTTTTCTCCTAGACAACTTGGTAATCTTATCAACTAAACCATCAAAATCAGAATCATCAGGATCTCCTCCTTTAGAGCTTGATTCTTTGTCCTCCTTAGAGCTGGATTCAACTTCCTTTCTAGAGCTTTTGTCAGAAGCTGCACTACTCGAATCATCTCCATCATCAGGTTCTGGTGCTGGAGCACTTGATTCAGCATGTGAGGCAGCATTCTTTTTCAGGGCTTGCTGAACTTCCCTGAGGCAAACATCCATCTCAGAATCAGAATCAGGTTCTGGTTCTTTAGGCATAGTTCGAACAACATCAATCTTCGCCTTCCCCTTCCCCTTTGGGTCAGCCTTTTGCTTGGTTCGCTTCTCAAGCACCACCTGTTCTTCATCGGATTCAGAGAATACCTGAATCGGTTCAGCAGCATCACCACCTAACTTCTTCTTCTTGGTACTGGGCTCCTCTTTATCTTCCCTTTTTCAGCATTCTTCTTGAAAGGAATCGGTTCAGTGTCCGACTTCGAGATATCAGAGTCAGTTTCAGCCGATTTTTTGAGCGCTTCAGCATCCTCCATCTGAGCGTCCTCATTTTCGGATGTCTCCGCATTCGACGGCTCCTTTGACTCAGCAACAGGGGATTCTTCAATCTCCTTCTCGTTCTCCCCCATAGAGGCAGCAGTCGGGGCCTCTGTTTCAATATTAGGGCTCGGATTTTGGGGCTTTTCAGCTGTGGATGAAGAAGGTGCAGTTGTGATGACTTCTTGGGTGCGCAAGTAGTGCGAGATGTCAATAGACATGTCTCCAATCGTGAGGATGGGTGAGCTTGCAGACCTCATCGATTGAGAAAAATTCTCAACCGCCTGGTTCAGTTCGGAGAGTGAGGCTCCAAGTGGGATGTGGATTGTTGTCGGAGTAGCTGGAATGGGTGTGACAGTTGCGGCAGTTGGGGGTGAATTCTCGTGCGAAGCAGCCATGGAAGCTAGTGTATGTAGGTTTGAGAGAGATGGAGATGACAGTTGTGAGTTTGAAATTGGAGAGTTTGGTTTCTGTGAGTTGGTTTTCTTATTTCCTGCCATTTAAACTCAAGAATTCGAAAAGAATCAACACAAGAATCGAGACAACACAAAATACCTCATAACAAATCTACAAAAATAATACTTCACTTACTCAATTAATTAACAAAGCTTATAAAATACAAAATGGGAGTATTTATAGAGAGAGCTAGTAGTTGGAATACTGTACGTGGGATTAAGGCTTGACTTAAAGAAAATTCTAGACTAAATCGATAATGCTCCATGTTGACTTTTGGCCATCTTCGACTTGGACTTTATCAGGTAAGGAGGTATACAAGCACCTTACTTATCTGATCTTTAAGGATCTTCTAGTCTTCATGTCTTCTACTCTTCATCTCTTGAGATTACGCATGTAGGCTTGGACTGTGCTGATCAGCTGAGATTCATACAGCTGATCACACACGACTAGTCTAAGCTGATCTATACAGATATCAGCTGATCCTATTACATATATTTATAAACTCTAAGTGTTTTGGCCATCAAAACTATTCTATCATCAGATGGGGCTTAGGGTGAATTTATATCCCAACAATTTCCCCCTTTTTTATGAAGCCAAAACTAAACTTGATAAATGCTCTTAATGAGTAAGATAAGAGTTTATAAATCTTTGAATGAAGTTTCTGATGAAGACAATGAGAATTTGTCTTATAAGTAAAAAGAGCCATTACTTGTATAAATTATTTGGAGTTTTACAGATTACAAGTCTTAGTATCTTTGAACTTCTTGAGTAGTCTTCATCAGGTCTTCAATTGTTCAGATGCGGTAGGCAAGGTACAGACGAGTGCGAACACCTTCCATGTGCTGCAGGTCTGTAACATTCTCTTCAATGTAGATCTTCTCCAGAATTCTTTTGACTTATATCATATCTGTTCTTCCAGAATCCAAAGTAGGTGGCTTCCAGACAGGATCTTCAGGAGTTAGAATTTTGTAGCCTAGCTCTTTGGCTGACTTGACTGCTTCTGTCCAGAGCACTCGATCTTCAATTTCCATGAACTGAGAGAATTGAAGAAACTCTTCTTCATAGGTGGAGAGAGGGCCAAATTTTCTCACTATGTGATGTTGAAGCTGCCATTTCTTCTTTAGAGGGTACCATCTTGGTAGCTCGTCTGGAAGTATCAGTATATCCACATATGTGCTGTCAGTTATTTGAGCACTTTCTTCCTTTTCTTTATCCTTCAGTGCTTTCCTGAGTTTGGCCACTCTTCTCTCAAACTTTGCCTTGACTGCCTTCGCATCATTAAGTTTGTTTTGCTTAAGCTCTTGAGCTTCAAACATCTTTCTTTTCTTCAGCTCTTCAGCCTCTTTCTCTTCTGCGTAGGCTCTGCTGGGATTGATACTTTCTCATCTGCCTTTCTCTTCCTTGTCATTCTCTTTTAAGCAGTTTGTATACCTCCTTACCTGATAAAGTCCAAGTCGAAGATGACCAAAAGTCAACACAAATATTTTCCTGATCAGAAGAGTAATACTCATCTGATATCATAAGACAGAAGACATCAAGCCAGACGAGTTAACCAGAAGACTAGAAATGAAGATCAGAAGATTAGTAGCTCGTCAAAGACTCGGCTGATTCCAAAGTCATCTTGTGAAATTCAAAAGAAGACTTACCTTACCTAGAAGATTGACACGATCCCAGATTTGAAGCAATCAAGATCAAAACGGCTGGAATCAAGGAATCAATCAAACACAGAAGGAAAGATTGTCAAACGGCTAGTCAACTCCAACGGCTAGTTGCAGCAATCCTCCCTATAAATACAAGAGGACGAGGAAGAACAATACACGGAAATACAACGCAAGAATTCGAAAAGCTAATCAAGCAAGCAAGCCAAAAGCAATACTCTGTTAAGAATTCTCAAGAGCCCAGAAAAGCATTAGAATATTCTTTTAGCTCTTAAGTTATTTCCCCATCCAACCTAAGAACCTGAATCCAATACATATTGTATATCCTTTGATTTAGGCATAGTGGTTAAGCAAGTTATAAGCTTGAACCATTAGTTGGATCCATTCAAAAACCCCAAAATCCCCACCATAAGGTTAAGTTTTTGAACCCCTGTAAGAGTGCAAGTGCTCACAAATCACTTGTGGAGACCGCAACAGTTTGGAACTGCTCAGATCTCAAAGTCCTACCCTTGGGACTATAAAGGACAAACCCTTGTAATTTTGGGGAAATTAAAGGGATTAAATATCATGTTTGGAACGTGAGAGTGGACGTAGGAACGTATATTCGAACCACTATAAAATATGGTGTTATTTATTTACTACACTTTACATTTCAGTTTATTTATCTTTATTATAGTGCATACTGTGATTTGAAACACTTTACAAACAAGGCCATATCTTTCAAACCAGCATCAGCTGAGTATTTCATAAAAACAAGTAATTGGTTATTTCAAAAGGTTACTAGAACGAGTCTAAATAAAAGGCCTACCTACTTCCGCATATCACTCACTCTATCAGATAACTATTGTCTTCTGGACCAGCAGACTTGTAGTCCAGAAGACATAGAAATAAGAAGAGGTTTCCAACTCTTTAATTGAAAAAGTTTTAAAGTTTATTCACCCCTCCCCTCTAGACTTTAATCCCACTCACTACTCGTTCAGGGACCAACACTCCACAAATTCAGCCACAAGTAAATCATGGGTGAGTTAGTGGGGTAAAATCTTAATTAATAAATTAATTAAATTAAGAATATTCTAGAATTAATTAAAAATAAAGAAATGCGTATAATCTGAAATAATAAAAGAATGTGGTTAGTATAATTATAAATAAATAAATTAAATTCCTACAATTAATTAAATAATTACAACTTATAAAAATATAATCGAATCATGTAATGTTGTGCTCAAGGATTTGACATACACCTCAACATTGGTTTTTCACAGGTTTTACCTATCCAATGTAGCCAAATTTTCAGCATTTTTCTTTTCATTTCATTTCTTCTTTTTGTGCTACAGCATCTAATTCGTATTGATCCATTGTTCCTGTAGAGTAAATCGTAGTAGCGAACTCCGTGCCCCATACTTACTTAATGGATTACGAACCTCTTGATGTTTTTACCAAAATTTACCTTTTGAAAAGAAGGCATCGTAGTGGCGAACTCCGTGCTCCATAGTTACTCAGTGAATTGGTACATCTTTTAGTATGTTGTAACATTCTCAAATTTTCAAGCTTTTGAGAGGTGTAGTACATGCCTTTTTTTGCACAAACAAATTTCAGATTCAAGAATATTTTACAAAGGAATTATTCAACAAAAATAAGAAATAAATCAAATCTATAATAACTATACCACCTTAGGCTGTTGTCCTAAATGCTACCGCATTTGTGACAACATCCTCTCAAGAATTATTCAGATATTACACATACCAAGAGATTTCCTCAAAAATGAGAATCTCTCAAGGTCAAGTGCCTTAGTAAAAATATCAACATTTTGATTTTCAGTAGGCACATATTCCAACTTAACTATGTTCTTCTCCACTAAATCTCTCATAAAATGATGTCTAACGCTAATTTGTTTAGTGAGTGAGTGTTGTACCGGATTCTTAGATATGTTTATAGCACTTGTGTTATCACAGAAAATTGTGAGGATGTTGTTTTCAATTCCATAGTCATGAAACATCTTACTCAACCACAATAGTTGTGTGCAACAACTTCCTGCAGCTAGGCCTTAGGTGGTTAGAGCACCACTACCTAGGCCTTAGGTCCTGGGTTCGAGTCATGGGAGGAGAAAAAAGGGATGGGTATTTAACTTCCATAAAAAAAAAAAAAAATGAAACATCTTACTCAACCACAATAGTTGTGTGCAACAACTTCCTGCAGCTATGTATTCAGACCCGACAGTGGATTGAGAAACACAATTTTGTTTCTTGCTATGCCAAGACACAAGATTGTTTCCCATGTAGAAACATCCTCCACTCGTACTCTTCCTATCATCTATATCTCCAGCCCAATCCGCATCACTGTATCCAATCAATGTGTTGTTGGTGTCCTTAGTGTACCATATCCCTAGTTCACTTGTACCTGAAACATATTTGATAATCCTGTTCACTGCATTTAGGTGAGATTCCTTTGGATTAGCTTGGTACCTAGCACAAACACACACACTATACATAATGCCAGGTCTACTAGAGGTTAGATAAAGTAAACTACCTATCATGGATCTATACAATGTTAGATCAACATCCTTTCCACCATTGTCTTTGCAAAGTTTCAAAGTAGAACCCATAGGAGTTTTCATTACTTTTGAGCTTTCAAGACCAAACCGTTTGACCAAGTTTTTAGCATACTTACCTTGAGAGAAGAAAATACCATCCTTACATTGCTTGATTTGAAGACCTAAAAAATAATTCAAGTCTCCAACCATACTCATCTCAAATGTTGCTGTCATTACTTCAACAAATTTGTTCAGCATTTTATCACAGGTTGAACCAAACACAATATCATCAACATATATTTGAGCAATAAGTAAATCTTCTCCAGTGTGCTTAATAAACAAAGTCCTATCGGCTTCTCCTCTAATAAATCCATACTGCAAAAGAAAGTTCGTAAGCCTACCATACCATGCTCTAGGAGCTTGTTTTAGACCATACAATGCTTTCTTTAGTTTGTACACATGATCCGGGTATTGTGGATCTTCAAAACCTTTAAGCTGTTCTACATATGCTTCTTCATTCAATATGCCATTTAGAAATGCAGCTTTTACATCCATTTGATGAAGTTTAATGTCAATAAAACATGCAATTACTAGCAATAATCTAATAGATTTTATCCTTACAACGGGTGCAAAAGTTTCATCAAAATCAACACCTTCAACTTGGGTGTAACCTTGTGCAACTAACCTAGCTTTGTTCCTAACAATGTTTCCAGACTCATCAGTTTTATTCTTATAAATCCACTTTGTTCCAATGACATTAGTATGACTAGGTCTTGGAACAAGTGTCCAAACTTCATTTCTTTCAAACTGATTAAGTTCCTCATGCATAACATTTATCCAATTTTCATCAGTTAATGCTTCATTTACATTTTTAGGTTCAATTTCAGAATAGTAACACTTTGCATTCACAACATTGCAAATAGAAGACATGCATATTGTTCTTACCACATCTACCTTATTCGATCTTATTCTTCCTCTTGTTTGCACTCCAACTTTAGCATCGCCTATGATTTTGGGAACATACTGATCATTCTGTGGAATTACAACTGATTGATCTGTAGATGTTGCTCCAGATGTGTTAGCATTTGGTGCAACATTTTCAGGTTTCAGTGCATTCTCAGAATTGTCAGTGACTTGTGATACATCTTCTTCATCTTTATCACCTGTGAGACCTTTATCATCATCAAACACAATATTAACAGATTTTTGAACAGTGTTAGTCCTAAGGTTATAAACTCTATAAGCTTTACTATTTCTAGAATAGCCTAAAAAGAAACCTTTATCACTTTTAGAATCAAACTTGTGAAGTTGATCCCTATCATTCAAAATATAACACACACAACCAAATACATGAAAATATTTCACACTTGGTTTTCTAGCATTCAGAATCTCATAAGGTGTTTGATTAGTGCCAGATCGAATATAAACTCTATTAATAATATGACATGTTGTATTCAATGCTTCAGCCCAAAATCTTTTAGAAAGAGTTTTAGATAAAAGCATGACTCTTGCCATTTCTTGTAAAGTTCTATTCTTTCTTTCAACAATTCCATTCTGTTGTGGAGTTTTAGGAGATGAATATTCTTGCAAGATACCTTTCTTATCACAGAAATCATTAAACATGTTATTCTCAAATTCCCTACCATGATCAGTTCTAATACGGCCAACTTTCAAGTTATACACATTTTTGAACCTTTTATAGAGAACTTTAAAAGCAGCAAATGTTTCAGATTTATCTCTTAAAAACTCAATCCAAGTATATCTAGAAAAATCATCTACCACAACTAAGGAATATCTTTTACCTCCAATGCTTTCAGTTTTCATAGGACCCATCTAATCCATGTGCAACAATTCAAAGCATCGATGTGTAGAACAATGTGACATCATTTTATGTGGCATTCTTACCTGTTTACCTTTTTGGCATGATCTACATACAGTGGTTTTCTGGAAATTCAGTCTTGGTAATCCTTTAGCTCCATCTGATTTGATTAGTTTCTTCATAGCCCTGTAGTTTGCATGCCCTAATCTTTGGTGCCATAAGACATTTTCATCATGTTTTGACAAATTGCATACATTATTTCCAATAAGATAACAGTTATCTGCAGACCTAGTACCAGTCATTAAACAATCATCATCTTCATTAAGAACATAGCAAGACTCTTTATTAAATTTTACATGCAAATTATCATCACAAAGTTGACTAATACTAATCAGATTAGCAAGTAAGCCATCAACATACAAAACATTTTTAAGCTTAGGAAAACCTTTAACATTCAAAGTTCCTTTTCCTATTATCTTTCATTTTGATCCACCACCATATGTAACATTACCACCATTCAAGGTCACATAATCAGATAAGTAGTCTATTTGTCCTGTCATATGTCTAGAACAACCACTATCAAAATACCATAGACCAGGTAAACATGCTTTCAAGGATGTGTGAACAACATTACAGGTAACTTTTGGTTTCCATGCAGATTTCATAGAATGTTTCCTAGGATGTGAAGACATTCTGGATAGCATAAACTCAGTTTTCATATCTTTAACCATTTGCAAGCAAAAGGGACGAATATGACCATATTTAAAGCAATAATGAAAAATATACTTCCTTTTAACCTTGTGAGAATCTGTTTGTGCAGATGTTACATTAGATGTGTTAACATTTGCCTTCACAAATTTCACAGGTTTTCTAAAATTTTCAGAAATAGAAGCAGTTTCACCATCATAACCTAAACCATAATTATTAGATTTACCAGTAGCTATAGCATCATTCACATCAGAAGCACTCTTGGAAAATTTTCTGAAACTTAAAGTGGAGGTGATCAATTTCTCCTTCAGTTTACAAACTTCAAGATCTCTTCTGGTAAGTAAGACTTCTAGCTTAGTGATTGTGTCTTTCAGATCCTCATTCTCTTTATTCAAAGAATTCAGAGTGAGTTTCTGAGAGTTCCAATCATCTAATAATTTCTGATATGTCTCATCATCAATCCTTTTTCCTTCATCATCAACAAAACCATTAAAACAGTTCAAATTTGGGTGACTCTGTTTTGATGTTGCTGTGGATGTGAAGACATCAGGTGCAACATCAGAATCTGTATCATCCAGATCATCATCCGAGGAATCATTATAATCAATTCTGGTAAAATGAGTACGTTCATTTTCATTAAACTCATCAAGATCATCATTATCAGATTCATCACTCAAGGTAGCACTAAAATTCAGTTTTTGCTTCAGTCTGGTATTGGCACGGGATTCACTCTCACTCGATACAAGACTAGAACTAATCTGATCTATGATTCACTCTCACTCGATACAAGACTAGAACTAAATACACGGGAAGGTATGGTAATCTTCGGTGTACATTAAATGACACAACTACTGACCCTAACTCCTAACCAGGGATGTACGCTCAGAATAGGTGTTACTCGAATAGTGCATACTTTGAAATGAAAGACTCCAGCGGTATTTATAGAGTAATAGCCGAATTCTAGATCCTTCCATTATGAGATCCTATTTTTTAGGACCTCAACTTCCATGATCTTTCTAGATCCTTCTTCCATCTTCCAGATCGTTCTACAATGCTCCAGACTCTTCTATCACGTTCTCCAACATTCTGGAATCTTCCAGGTTCCAGACTCTTGTAGAAGCTTCTAGAATCGTACCTGAATGTGAGAGCATTTAGTACAACATTTAATGCAACATTTCAGAAAGGACTTAGAATAAATCAAGGAAGGTCAAATTAAGATATTTTTGATAATGTTAAAGCATTTAAGAGTTAACAACATCTACAAATCCAATTCTGTAAACTAAGTCCATCTGGTTTACTTCATCGAAAATAGCGTTCTTTGAATCCTCAACAAGCTTACTGTTTTGCTCCAACAGGGCTTGTCTCACTCCAGAATTAAGATACGTATCAAGAGATGATCTTAATACCTTTTCAAGGTCTTCCTTCAAGTGGTCTATAGAAATATTCAGAATCGGTTGAGCAACAATATCAACTTCCATACCAACTTGCTCATCAACAATAGCAACTTCAAACATTCTTTCCTCAGCTATGACCTCCTCATCATCTGGTTCAACACTTCCTGTTAATGCTCTTAAATTCAGTTCAGAGTAAGGAATGATTGCTAACCTTGCTTCCTTAGCGCTTCTTGTAGCAGCATCCACATCTTTCTTTACTAGCTTGACCAACATGGCAACATAAAAACAAGTCTGTCTTAGAAATTCTTTCTCCAAGTGCCTTGAGATTTGTCCAACATTCGATCTTGGACTATGAGCATGTTCAACTTGATATTCGAACACCAACCCTCTAAGATGATCAAATGGGTTGTTTAAATCAATCTCAAGATCAGAACACTTCTCTTCCACTAGTTCTGGTTCCTACATTTGCTCATCAAGCCCTTGAATTCCAATACTTTGTTGTTTAGCACTTTCAGTATTAGCTACATCCGGTTCTGGTTGTGCAACATCATCAACAACTTCTTCCGCTATGTTCAACATTCTTTTTACTAGAGCAGTTAATGCTTCAGATGGTAATAGATCTACAAACATCTTCACTCCACTCAAATCCTTCTGCTCTAATTCCCAATCTTGAAAATTATCTATTCCACCCATTACAACTATTACTTAGAACATATCCTCCACAAGGTCCATTGCATAATGTAACCCATGTACATATCCTTAACAGTCTTTCAAAGTCCTTAGTGCTAGTATCAATCTTGATTGCTTCCAACAAATTCTTAGAGTTTCGAGTCATCTTCGCTCGAAGCATATTTTATCTCATGCAAACTGGATAATTCACCATAGTTGGAAATCGATTCGGTTGGGGGGTTTGAGGAGTCTGAGTATGTGGAATACTCAATTCAGCTGAAGTGTTAGCTTGTGGCGTTTCAGAAACAATGGGGTTTGGTTCAACATATTCTGTTGAGGGTAGGGTTAATATTTGGGTGGTGGTTTCTGTGGGCAATAATGTGGTTTGGTTTATTCCTCAACTGTCGGAGTATCAGATGTTGTATATATGGTAGTGTCTGGGCGTAGTAATGCACTTAAATGTTGTGCAAATATAGGTGGGGTTTGGGTTCTCGAACGAGATCGCTTTGATCTGGTTTTGGTTTGAACATGGATGGAAGAAGATGAGATGGGAACGAAAATGATAGGATTTCTAACCTTTTTCTTCTTGGCTGGTGGAGGAGATGAGTCAGAGTCTTCTTGTGGAGGATAGTCTCCACACTTGATCATCTTTATTATGGCTTGAAGTTTCTCCTCTGTCTCAACCAGCTGAGTCGACTCTTCTGAATCAGTTCGTTCAGAATCCTCCTCAACTCGATCATTGCATCGTCTAATCCATACTGACCAATAGGTCCACTAGGTCCAGCCTCTTGAACCTCTTCTCCTACCTCTTCATTTGATCATGCCTCTTCATCAGATGAGTTGTCCTCAATCATAACATCCTTTGGGTTAATTTCAACCCTTTTGTTTGCCAATCTTTCTTCTTTAGATAGAATTTTGAAAAATGAAACGCTTTGCCCTTGCTCAAATGAGATCTTGTAGGCAATAACTTGGGCAACAAAACACTGAGCTTGTTCCCAAAGCTAACAAAGGCAACAACAACCCATTCTCTTGCATCAACATCAACTTTCACATTCTTCGCAAAATACACCAATCTCTCCATAAACAGCCGTTGTCAATCACCTACAACCTCATCATAAATTGCAGCCATAACCCCAGCTTTTTGCAATGTCACTGCATCATGACTACCAATGATTCCAAGCAACATCTTTCTTGCGATGTCCAATAATGTCTTGAATTTTTCCTTCAATTGATTCTTCTTCACTGCAGACAACTTCCCATCATTCAATTTTAACTTTCTGCCAATGAACAATTCCAGATACCTTTGTTCATGTCCAACAACATATTGTTCTAAATTGATTGGACCTCTCTTCAATTCAAGCTCTTGATCTAAAACTTCTCTTGTAACTTTAATCCTTCCATCACCCACAAATGCCTCCACATAATCTCCTCTGAGAGTGGCACGGGTGTAGAATTCCAATACTTAATCTTCAAAAACATTGGACGGCACTGCCTCCAAAAATGACCTCAAACCACACAACAAGCATTTCATCAAAATCTCCTTATTTCCCTCCAAGTGCCTTCTTTTGAAAAACAAAGAGCTTTCCACATTCACCTTGCCTTCTGCAACCCATCTGGTAGCATCGAACTAAGCTTGCATGTTGGTTTCAGAATCGAATATTGAAACAACTGTCATTTCTGAGAAAGTTAGTAAAAACGATGAACACAAGGATATAATGTAGAGTAAATTCAGTTGAGAGAATTTGGAAATTTATAGAATCGTGGGGAGTAAGTTTTGGAGAAGAAGATTTTATTCAAAAGATGTTTTTGAATGAATAGCTTGGATTGAATTTAGTAGATCGGACGGTTGGAAGATGACTTTTGAAATTCATTGTTGCAATTAAGAATATTATATTGATAAGGAATCATCTTATCTTGTCAGCTGTGTTCACCAGAACAGCTAAGTATCTCGGTTGCACAAGCTGAGTTCCCCGTTCAGCTGTGCTTACTCATCAGGTGAGCGAATGTCTTCTGGTACCTATTCACCTTGGTAAAATTGTTAGTATATAGGTACTGGAAGTAGATAGGAATAAATATAGAGTCTAAAATCCATATATCAATATGATTTATCAAAGGTTGCAAGATGACTATTGATTTTGAGTCAACATAAGGATCTTTAAGAAATTATAGATTCTCCCTTAAATTTATATTCTCTTTTACCCTTAGCTTTACCAACTTCCTCATCGGGTTTAGTCACCTTGATGACCTTGTTACCTAATAGACGACTTGGTAATTCATTTGGTGGCATAATCTACTGATCTTGTCTGCTAACTCATTTTGTTGGACTCTGTCTACTCTTAATATCAGCTAAGTACCTGAAATGTTAATGCAGTCCTATACACAAGTAGGATCTAAGTCAAGCAATCCTAAACTAATGCACAAATCTCTGAATCTAGCTTCAGCTAAGGGTTTTGTAAATATATCAGCTCTTTGGAGATCAGTGTGAATCTTCTCCATTCTAATGCTTTTCTTCTCAATATGATCCCTAATGAAGTGATGTCTAACATCTACATGCTTGCATCTAGTATATAAAACGGGATTTTGAGTTATAGCAATGGCACAATTGTTGTCAGAGAATATTGGTACATTAGATTCTACAATATTATAGTCTCTAAGTTGTTGCATTAACCATAGTAGCTGACTACAACAACTTCTTGCAGCCATATATTCTGCTTCAGTGGTAGAGGTTTCTATAATTGTTTGTTTCTTAGAAAACCATGATATGAGCTTATTCCCTAAAAACTGACATGATCCAGAAGTGGATTTTCTATCAATCATGCATCCCCCATAATCTGAGTCTGAGTAGCTACTAAGATCTATATCGTCATCAGAAGGATACCATAACCCTCGGTTAACGGTGCCCTTAAGATACTTTAAGATCCTTTTGGCTGTCTCTAAGTGACTTTGTTTGGGATTTGCTTGAAACCTAGCACATACGTCTATGACAAATGTAATGTCTGGTCTACTGGCAGTAAGATATAATAGAGAACCATTTAATGCACGACAATAAGATTGGTCGACAGATTTACCTTGCTCGTCTGGTTCCATCTGATAGGTTGGTTGCATATGAACTCCAACGAATTTGCAGGTTTTAATGCCGAATTTATCTAATAGATTGCGAGTATACTTTGCTTGAAGACCAAGAAAAGTAGGTCATCTTGCTCATCATAGACATCTCAAATTTACTTTGTATGAGTTTCAAGAAGCTCTCACTCATGCTTTTGTTAGGTGACCCAAAAATGATGTCATATACGTAAATTTGGACAAGCAAGATGTCTTTCCGTTCTTGTCTTCTAAACAGATGTACGATCTACTTTTCCCTTAGTAAGACCATTTTCTAATAGAAAGAGGAGAGATAGTGTCATACCAGGCACGTGGGGCTTTCTTCAAACCATACAGAGCCTTTTTTAATCTGTATACTTTATTTCCTTTAACTTTGAAACCAGGAGGCTGTTCTACATAAACTTTCTCAACAATTACACCTTTAATAAAATCACTCTTTACATCCATTTGATAGACAGTGAATTTCATATGAGCAACATAAGCAAGAAATGATCTAATAACTTCTAGACGTGCAACAGGTGCAAAAGTTTCATCATAGTCTATACCCTCAGCTTGAGAGTAACCCTGAGTAACTAGTCTAGCTTTGTTTATGACTAAAAGATCATTCTCCTCTTTCTTGTTCTTAAAATTCCACTTAGTCCCTATGACATTGTGTCTAGCTGGTCTATCGACAAGTTCCTATACATCGTTTCGAGTGAACTAATTCAGCTCCTCTTGCATAGCAATTACCCAATTACTATAAGCCAAGACTTCTTTTACAGTCTTAGGCTCAATAGCAGAGAGAAAACAACACCAGCAAAAGAGAGATTGATTATTCCCTTCTTGCAATTCAAAGAGTTGTCGTCTGGTCTTAACACCCTTACTAGAATCTCCTATTATTAAATCAAAAGAGTGGACCGATTTCCAGTTCTTTCTACTCTTAACAGGCACACTCTCAACATCTAAATCATCTACAGCATCATGCATACCTATGTCATCTATATCAGCAGACTTGTCTATAGAGGGAGATTGTATGCATGTACAGATTCGAAAATGTCTGTTTTGTCATCGGATTGAAGTTTCAGGTCAACTACTTTCTTACTGAGCTGATGGGTAGTCGAGTCCTGTACAGATTGATCGAAGACAACGTGTGGTGTTTCTTCCACACAAAGGGTAGAGTAATTGAATACTCTGAATGCCTTGCTTGTAGAGGAGTATTCTAAGAATATCCCCTCATCAGCTTTGGCATCAAATGCATTCAACTTACTTTTTCACAGTTTTTTTTTTTTTTTTACTTTAATTATTCATGTATTGTATATTTTTATTTTTCATGTATTAAGTAGTAAATTAAAGGGTAATTTACTAATTTTAAAAATCTATTTCCTATTAAATTAATATACATTTTAATTATATCTTTCTTATTATATTAATATGCATTTTAATTATATAAAATTATTTAAATTTTACTAATTTATGTATATATTTTGGGATATGAGACGAATTTTTCTCATATACATTTTGTATGTTGTATGATCCATAAACTTATGATCCTAACAGATAATGTGTTGGTCCCAAAGTTGAGTTAAGATTAAGATAAACCTGAAAAGTCTAGAGGAGAGGGGTGAATAGACTTTTAAAACTTTTCTTAAAATATTAGAGTGATTATGCGGAATTAGTGTTCTTGAACAATACTGTGCTTACTCAACTCAGATCAGTACTTTCAATATTAATATGAGTCTTTACAGTTTATACTCAACTCTTGATTTTGAACTTTAACTTCTATATACAATATATTACTATTCTTGGTATGAAGTAATTCGTCTACTCTACAAGATTTCTCAATCAAGTTGTTTATACGAATTCTTTAAGAACTTATAAGAATATGAAACAGTAAGTAAATGAACACAAGATTTATAGTGGTTCGACAAATGTTTACATCCACTCTCACAACTTCAGTCGTGATGTTTTATTAACTCCTTCAGTTTCTTGTGGCTTATAGTCCCAATACTAAGACTTTGATCTTATCGATTATACCACTGGGTATATCTTCAATCGACTAGTAATTCTACAAGATACTAGCAAACTTGTTTTATAAAATCACAAAATAAAAAGTAAAGTAAAACTTCTCTTTAGTAGCCTTTGATTCTCCTCTTCAAAACAATGGCTTCTTCTCTTGATTCGATCTCCTTCAAACTCTGAGAGTTTTCTTGCTTGAATACTTGATTAGCTCTTTGATTGCTCTTGAATGCTCTTAGATTAGTAGTCTTTGCAAGTAGAAGATCCTTCGGTATTTATAGAACTTAGTATGACAGTTAGTAGTTTGTGAAACTAACTCTAAACCGCTTCTTTTGTAACTTCTTCTTGTAACCGACCTTTTGTAACTTATCTTCAATTCCAAGTCAGCATATCTTCAAATAGATATTTAGTTACGCCTTAATAAGTTTTCCAAACTTATTGCTCCTCAACACAGTAAACTTACTCTTCTTCGTTTTATTGTTCTTAGTCCAATAAGCACACTACTTTTCTTCTGTTCTGAGCCTCTTCACAATACTTTTATGCTTCCTTTTTACTCTTCTAAGACTAGTCTTCTTCTTCTTAGTAGTCTTCTGAGTCTTCTGTTCTGACTTGTAGTCTTCTGATCTTCTTCATCTACTGTTCTAAATCAACTATGCTGATTACAATAATACTATCTTACAAGTATAAAACCTATATATACTTCAACTGAACTATATACAAAAGAGTATATCTAAGTCATATTCTATAAGTTGTCTATACAATATAAAGATCAGCTTAGTTCCTAACAGTTCATAAGATCAGTAACATATAAGATCAGTAACTCAGATTATTATGACTTATCAAGATGACTTAGTTAAGATGACTTCCAACCACATATATTATTAATCTTATCAACTAGAACATTGTTTATAGGATTCATAAATGTTGGTCCTGAAAGGAGTATATAACAAGTGTATGGGGGGGAGGGAATACACTTGTATGCAAATCTTTCACAAACTATGATCAAACCAGACTTCAGCAAGGTTGTCTTGGACAACTCTGCTGTTATGATGAATTCTTTATAAATAATCAATCTACTAAGTACTATTGAGTACTTAGTTGAACAACTATCTAAGGGAGTTATATGTGCGAAATTAGTGGTTGGCCCTTTAGTTTAAACTCCTTTTAAGTTCTGAAATCTCTTTACCCTTAACTCCTTTTAATTTCATGCTCTCTTCACTTGATTTTAAAATATCATACTCATGTGAGAGGTTTTCAAATTTTGCTTGTAGAATTTTCAGTTCAAAATCTTTTCTCTTCTGAGTAAGTAGTTGTTCATCAATCTGCTTTTGTTGGTCAACTATCCTGAGAGTGGCTTCATCAAGCTCTCTCAAGACTTGTTGATACAACTCAGTAGACTTGACATCAACTACTGACTCAGAGTTTTTAGCAAGCTCTACTGACAACCTTTCATTCTCTCTCACACAGTTGTCATGAAATTCTTGTAACATAGTGAAATCTTCCATTAACTTTCCAAGAGAAAGTTTCAGGTTGACTTCACTAGTATTTTGTGAAATGAATGATGGTGAACTAGAAGTGGAGGATACCTCATCATCCTCAATGGCCATGTTGCACACATCATCATCATCTTCACTGTTTGAGAACAATCCATCAGAAGAGTTGAAACTTTCAGCACTGTCAGATTCTTCACCAGCCATCATGGCTTTTCTGTTGGTGAATTTCCTATCTCTTTTAGCTTGCCTTTCTCTTCTTTCCTTAGAGCTGAGTTCAGGGCAGTCATACTGAAAGTGCCCTTTCTTCTTGCAGTTATAGCACAGGTCTTCATCATCATCTTTCTTTGGCTCATCTCTCCTTCTAGATGACGAAGGCTCAGCTCTGCTGGACTTTCTCCTATCAGAGTATTTATCCTCTGATCTTCTTTCTTCAGGCCTTTTTTCCTCAGCCTTGGCTACAGGAGAGTTGTATCTTCTCCTGACCTTGTTGTCTTGGTAGAATTTCTTGTATCTACCAAACCTTGAATTAAGCTTGTCAAACCTTCTAGCCATTAAGGCTAGTTCTTCCTTCATTTCAGCCTTGGAGACTGACTTTGATGATCTTGGAGTGGACTGCATTTCAGGCTCAGCAGCTTTGGCTTTGAATGCCACTCATTTTGTAGGTAATGAAGGTTCCTCAACATGCTTTCTTCTGTTCTGATCAAACTCATAAGCTTTGAGTTCTGAGAAGATTTATTGCATGGGCATGGTGGAGAGATCCTTGGTATTTTGCATCATCACAGCATATACATCCCACTTTTGAGTGAGACTTCTCAAGATCTTTAGTCCAACTTCTCTCTTAGAGTACACCTTGCCCAAGGAGTTGATTTCATTCATCACATATGTGAATCTACCAGCAAACTTGTCATTGGACCCTTCTGAATCCATTGTAAATTGTTCAAACTTTTGCACTACCACTTGGAGCTTGTTCTCCTTGATCTTTTCTGTACCCTCACACATTTCTGCAAGAGTATCCCATATTTCTTTAGCAGTTGTGCAGTGGTAGATGTTGGGAATAAAATGAGATATGTTTTGATTCAATACCAAAACCCCCTGAGACATGCCTAAGTCAAGATGATTATGTTCTAAGAATGTTAGAACATATAGAATAAGACTAGATGAGGAGTTGATATGTTAGGCAGCTCTTAGTTGTTTAGATGCACAATTTGAGGGGGAACATATGCTTTGAATTCTATCAAGAACAAGTCCCCTCAAGGCTCAAATTCTGGAACAATCACCAAGTCCTTTGAAGGACAAGTATGTTGATCGGGAGAGTTGTCCAGAAGAGTTGTCTCATCACAATTAATCAAGAACAAGTGTTCTGAAGCTAAAGGTCAACTATGCTGAAGAGATAAAGACAACTATACCCTAAAGATCTTCAAAGAATCATGCTAAGATCACTTCTAAGGGCTTGTTGAGAGAAGAACAGTTCAGTTCTGAGTTGAGAAGAGGGTACTAGGACTCTAGACATCCTAGGGATCAATTCACCAAGGAGTGGTGTTCTTGATCAAGTGCACCTTGGCACTATAAAACAACTTAATTCCAAGAGTGAAGGAATTATCCTGTTAAATCAGGGAAAGTGGATGTAGGAGCTTGAGTCTCTGAACCACTATAAACTCTTGTGTTGATTTACTTTCAAGTACTTTCATACATTCAACACTGCACACAAAACTGATCTTTCAAAGAACTTATACTCAAAGACTGTGCAAAAGATATTTGGACAAGTTCCCTGAAAACTGGACTGTATTGATTGCCTAAGTGATTTCAGAAATTAAAGGAGTTTAAACTAAAGGGCCAACCACTAATTCCACACATATAACTCACTTAGATAGTTATCCAACTAAGTACTCAATAGTACTTAGTAGTTTGATTATCTTTAAAGAGTTAATCATCTTCAGCAGAGTTGTCCAAGACAACCTTGCTGATCTCTGGTTTGATCAAAGTTTGAAAAGAATTGCATACAAGTGTATTCCCCCCCATACACTTGTTATATACTCCTTTCAGGACCAACAAGTGGTATCAGAGCAGGGGTTCAAAGACCACTGCTTCTGAAAATCCATCTTGGTTTTTCAAAATCATATATTTGGTGTGGTCACTGAACTGATCTATCTGAAATTCTACTTGATTGTTGACTAACTGTTTGTTCTTGAGATATGGCCAACAACAATGCTGCTGTTCCACCTCCTGCTGTTCAAGGATTGGACAACATGGCCACAAATCCAGTCAACCACATCTCACATCACAAATTGCCTATGTTCTCAATAGACAATTATGACTTCTGGAAGATTAGAATGAGAGCTCATCTTGCATCTCTACACACTGATATATTGAGAGTGATCACAAGAGGTCCTTTTGTGTTTACTCAAATCAATCCCAGACTCACTGAAGCTCAAAGAGCTGATGTAAGGGAATTGATTCCTAAAGATGAAGATGACTTCACTGCTGATGAAAAGAGGAAAGATAATTTGAATTATCTTGCCATGAACACCCTCTACCAAACAATTCCAGATGCAATCATGGGTAGAGTCTACCACTGCACATCTGCCAAAGAAATTTGGGATACTCTTGCAGAAATGTGTGAGGGTACTGAAAAGATAAAGGAGAACAAGCTCCAAGTGGCAGTGCAGAAATTTGAACAGTTCACAATGGAGTCTGAGGAGTCCATTGACAAATTTGCTGGTAGATTCACTGATGTGATGAATGAGATCAACTCATTGGGCAAGGTGTACTCTAAGAGAGAGGTTGGATTGAAAATCTTGAGGAGTCCCACTCAAAAGTGGGATATCTATGTTGTTATGATGCAGAACACCAAGGATCTCTCCACCATGCCCATGCAACAAATCTTCTCTGAACTCAAAGCTTATGAGTTCGATCTCAACAGAAGAAAGCATGTTGAGGAACCTTCAAATCCTACAAAGGGAGTGGCATTCAAAGCCAAAACTGTTGAACCAGAAATGCAGTCCACTCCCAGATCATCAAAGTCAGTCTCTAAGACTGAAATGAAGGAGGAACTATCCTTGATGGCTAGAAGGTTTGAAAAGCTAAATTCAAGGTTTGGTAGATACAAGAAATTCTACCAGGACAACAAATTCAGGAGAAGGTACAACTCTCCTGAAGCTCAGGCTGAAGTCAAAAAGCCTGAAGAGAAAAGATCAGAGGACAAGTACTCTGATAGGAGAAGGTCCAGTAGAGTTGAACCTTCATCATCAAAAAGAAGAGATGAACTCAAGAAGGATGATGATGAAGACTTGTGCTATAATTGCAAGAAGAAGGGGCATTTTCAGTATGACTGCCCTGAATTGAGCTCTAAGGAAAGAAGAGAAAGGCAAGCTAAAAGAGACAGAAAATTCACCAATAGAAAAGCCATGATGGCTGGTGAAGAATCTGATAGTGCTGAATGCTTCAACTCTTTTGATGGACTGTTCTCAAACAGTGATAATGATGATGACATATGCAACATGGCTATTGAGGATGATGAGGTACAAATGGGCCACAAGAAGAGGAGCATGAATAAAAAGTCAGCATGGTACCTTGACAGTGGATGTTCAAGGCACATGACTGGAAACAAGGAACTCCTCACTGATTTTATTGAAAAATAAGGCCCAAATGTCACATTTGGAGACAGCTCACAAGCAACAACAAAAGGTTATGGTACTTTGATGATTGGTAACATCAAAGTATCCAATGTGTCTTATGTGGCTGGTCTCAAATATAATCTCCTAAGTATCAGTCAATTCTGTGATAAAGATTTCTATGTTGAGTTCTCAAGTGGAAAATGTTTAATCAAAGATAAGACTCAACAAATTCTATTGAATGGAACTAGGAAAGGGAATGTGTATTTTGCAGACTGGGACAAGTCTACTGATGCTGCATGCTTCATTGCTAAGGGTTCTAGTGAACAAAGTTGGTTATGGCATAAGAGACTAAACCACTTGAACTTCAAAACAATGAACATGCTTGCTAGAAATGCATTAGTTAAAGGACTACCTAATGAGGTTTTCATTAAAGAGCATGTTTGTAAACCATGCCAAGAAGGAAAACAAATCAAAGCCTCATTCAAAGGAAAACCAGTCATTTCTACTGAAAGGGTACTTGAACTTTTACATATGGACCTATTTGGACCAATTACCCCTGCAAGTATTAATGGTAGAAAATACACATTGGTTGTAGTAGATGACTTCTCTAGGTTCACATGGGTAGTATTTCTCCTTAATAAGAAGGAAACACAAGTCAAACTGCCTGAACTACTTAAGAGACTGTCAAATGAGAAAAGCCTTAGCATTATCAAGATAAGATCTGATAAAGGCACTGAGTTCATAAATTCTTACATCAATGAGTATTGCACAAGAGGTTCAAAGTGTACCACAAGAGGTTCAAAGTGTACCAAATGGATGTCAAGAGTGCCTTTCTGAATGGAGTCTTGAAAGAAGAAGTCTATGTGGAGCAACCACCTGGTTTTGAGGTTGGAAATCAAGTTTACAGACTGAAGAAGGCTCTATATGGACTCAAGCAAGCCCCTAGGGCTTGGTATGATACACTATCACAATTCCTCTTGGATCATGGATTCATCAAGGGAACTGTGGACAGAACACTCTTCAGAATCACTGAAGGAGAGGACATCTTGCTTGTCCTAATTTATGTGGATGACATAATCTTTGGATCTCCAAATGAGAAGCTGTGTGAGAAGTTCTCAAAGCTTATGCAAAGCAAGTTTGAAATGTCCATGATGGGGTTGATGACCTTCTTTTTGGGTCTTCAAGTTAAGCAATCAAAAGAAAGGATCTTCATCAACCAAGCTAAGTACACCAGAGAAATGATCAAAAAGTTTGGGTGTGCAACTAGCAAGCCAGTAAGGATCCCAATGAACACAAATTGGAAGATGGATCCTGATGAGAGTGGTGTTCCAACCAACTCTACTGAGTATAGAGGAATCATTGGTTCACTCCTCTATCTCACTGCAAGCAGACCTGACATCACCTTTGCAGTAGGTGTTTGTGCAAGGTTTCAAGCAAATCCTAAGAAAAGCCATCTTGAGGCTGCAAAGAGGATCTTGAGGTATCTCAAAGGCACTGAAAATCTAGGCCTTTGGTATCCTGCTGATGACAACATTGAGTTAACTGGCTACTCAGATGCTGATTATGGAGGATGTAGAATTGACAGAAAGTCCACTTCAGGGACTTGTCAATTCTTGGGCAACAAACTCATATCTTGGTTCTCCAAGAAGCAGAACACAGTGGCTACTTCCACCACTGAAGCTGAATATGTAGCAGCTAGGAGTTGTTGTGCTCAAATCTTATGGTTGAGACAACAACTAAGAGACTACAATGTCAACTCTACTGAAGTGCCAATATTTTGTGACAACAACAGTGTTATTGCAATATCACAAAATCCTGTTTTGCACACTAGATGCAAACATGTGGACATCAAGCATCACTTCATTAGAGATCATGTGGAGAAGAAGGACATAAAGTTGGTCAAGATCCACACAGATCATAAAAAAGCTTATATATTGACAAAGCCACTTGCAGAGGCAAGATTTCTAGAGTTATCAGCAGAGTTGGGATTACTTGATCCAGGGAAGTTGGACAAGTAAATCTATTGAAGTTAATGGGGTTAAGGGGAACTGAAATGGTTTTCAGTAGACTTGGACAAGTCTACTGAAACTCAGAAGAGATGACCTCAAAAGGTTTCAAGACTCTTGTTCATTGAATCTCAGGACACTTGTCCACAATTTTTTCAGGACACTTGTCCAAGTGGGGTCAGATAAGTTGTCTTGGCTATCAAACAATTTTCTTGGTTTGATAAGCACCTATTTTGGGCAATCATTGCCTATTTTGATATTTGTCCCATTCCTTTTACAGATATCACCTTTTTGGGATTTTAATTTGTCTCCCACCCAAAAGGCCGCTTTCCATGCATTAAATGCCAAGATTTAACTCTTGTTTGCATTAAACATTTCAAGCCATGATCTATCTCAAAAACTCCCCAAGCATTAACCAATATTTAATAAATTCCACATTTGAATAGAAAACAGTTTTTCACTATTTCATTGGTTATTGACCATTGGATCAAAACTGGCCAACTCCCCTGAAATCAATCCTGACCGTCCAAGTTGAAATTTCCATTTTCATCCATCGTTGAAAACTCTTGAGACTCACCAACTCATTGACAAACATTCTTTTTAGAATATTCACAAGTCTTAAGAACCCCCACAAACACTTCTTCCCCAAGTATTTGAAACCCTAGCATTCATCTTCTTCAAACACTCTCAAACTCACTCAAAATCCTTTCTGAATCTTTCAATGGCCCCCAAAGCTACACCTGAAATGATCATTGACTTCTCCAACAAGGTTGTTGGTCCCTGAACGAGTAGTGAATGGGATTAAAGTCTAGAGGGGAGGGGTGAATAGACTTTAAAACTTTTTCAAGAGAGTTGGGAACCTCTTCTGATTGCTATGTCAACTGGACTACAAGTCTGCTGGTCCAGATGACTATAGTGATCTGAATGAAGAGATTATATGCGGAATTATGGTAGGCCTTATTTAGACTCGTTCCTTTGTTTCTTTTGAAAGTGTTAGCTTGTTTAATTAATGAAAACCTCAGCTGATGCTGGTTTGAAGATTATGGCCTTGATTTGAATATAGTTAAAAACACAGTATGCACTATATAAGGTATATGAAATGATAGAAATGTAAAGTGCAGAAAGTAAATAACACCAGGTTTACAGTGGTTCGGATATATATACGTTCCTACGTCCACTCTCACGTCTTAACGTGATGTTTAATCCCTTTAATTTACCAAAAATTACAAGGGGCTTGTCCTTTATAGTCCCAAGAGTAGGACTTTGAGATCTGAGCAGTCCTAACTGCTACGGTCTCCACAAGTGATTGTAAGCACTTGCACTTTGCAGGGGTTCAAAAACTTTAACCTTTCGGTGGGGGGTTTGGGGTTTTTAAATGTTTCCAACTAATGGTTCAAGCTTATAATTTGCTTAACCACTATGCCTAAATCAAATGATATACAATATGAATGGGATTCAGGTTCTTATAGGTTGGATATAAATCACTTAAGAGCTAGAGATATTCTAAGGATTTCTGGGCTCTTGGAGAACTCTTAAAACAGTATGGCTTTTAGCTTGATTGCTTGCTTAGCTTGTTGAATTCTCTCATTGTGACTTCGTGTTTGTGATTTCTCATCCTCTTGTATTTATAGTGGTGATTTCTTGCAACTAGCCGTTGGAGTTGACTAGCCGTTGGGGCAATCTTTCCATAATAGCTTGATTCCTTGATTCCAGCCGCTTGATTACTTCAATCCTAGGATCATGTCAATCTTCTAAATAAGGTAGGTCTTCATTTGAATTGTAAGATGACTTTGGAATCAGCCGAGTCCTGGACGAGCACATAGTCTTTTGATCTGCTCTACTAGACTTCTGACTACTCGTCTGGTCGAGGTCTTCTGATATTAGTCGAGTAACACTCTTCTGATCTGGCAAATCTTTTATGCACTCTTTGATTATCTTCAATCTTTGATTCCATCAGATAAGTAGGTATACAAGCACCGTACTTAACTGGTCTTCAAGGATCTTCTAGTCTTCAAGTCTTCTACTCTTCTCATCTTGAGGATAGGCATGTAAGCCAGGACTGTGCTGATCAGCTGATATCAATTTCAGTTGATCACACAAGACTAGTCTAAGCAATTCTATACAAGGTCAGCTGATCCTATTACATTTATAAACTCTAAGTGTTTTGGCCATCAAAACTATTCTAACATCAAGTGGGGCTTAGGGGGAATTTATATCCCAACAATTTCCCCCTTTTTGATGAAGCCAAAACTATATTTGATAAATGCTCTTAATGAAATAAGATAAGAGTTTATAAAATTCTTAAAACTGAAGTATCTGATGAAGACAATGAGAGTTTGTCTTGTAAGCAAAAAGAACTAGAACTTGAATATATATGGAGCTTTTACAGATTACAAGTAATAGTATCTTTAAACTTCTAAAATAGTCTTCATCAGGTCTTCTGATCTTCAGATGCGGAAAGCAAGGTTCAGACGAACTCAAACATCTTCCATGTGTTACAAGTCTGTAACATTCTCCTCTTCGTAGATCTTATACAGAATCCTTTTGACTTCAATCAAGTTTGTTCTTCCAGAATCCAGAATGGGTGCATCCCATTTTGGTTCTTCAGGAGTTAGGATTCTGCAGTTGTTAAGTTCTTTGGCTGTCTTGACAATTTCTTTCCAGAACTCTGGATCTTCAATGGTCATGAATTGGTTGAACTGGAAGAATTCATCTTCATAAGTAGGGAGAGGACCAAATTTCCTTACTATGTGGTGTTGAATTTGCCACTTCTTCTTCAGGGGATACCATCTTGGTAGCTCATCTTGAAGGGCTAAATAATCCACATAATTCCTATCAAACACCAGGACATTGTCTTCTTTTGCTCTGTCCATGAGTGCTTTCCTGAGTTTGGCAATTTTCCTATCAAATTTGGCTTTGACTGCCTTCGCATCATTTAACTTCTTTTGCTTAAGCTCTTGAGCTTCAAGCAACTTTCTCTTTTTCAGCTCTAAAGCCTCCTTCTCTTCTGCAGTAGGCTCTGCTGGAGCTGACTTCTTGCTTGACTGAGCTTGCTCATCTGCCTTTCTTTTCCTTCTCATTCTCTTCTCAGGAACTTGTTCTACAGGAGCATTGATCTGTAGACTCTTGGCAGGAGCTTGAGTGGGAGCTTGGGTGCCTTCTTGAGCAATTTCTTTGCCTTTGCCTTGCCTGTTCTTGATTTTACTTTTTAAACCACCCAAGGTTTCATTCAACTCATCTTGAGATACTACCATTACAGCTTGCTGTGCAGTAGACTTCTCAAGAGCCTTTATCAATACATCTTCCCCCTTTTTGGCTTCAGCAAGTGCAGCCGCAAAAGGCTTCATGGCATTCAGTATTTCCACTTGCAGAGTCTGCTTCAGGGCCATGGCATTGACCTTGCCAACTTGGGTCAGATGAGTGATGTTGTGCTCTAAAACTTGAGCATGAGAATTGGAGGAGGAGGCAGCTTCTAGCTTAGCTGTAAGTGCTTCCAATTTGGCTGCTGTCTCGTTCAGCTGAGTCTGCAACTTCTCATTCTCCTCTGCAGCTGATTTGAGAAGAGCCTGACCTTCAGTGGCTCTTGCTTCAGCATCCTCAATTCTTTTCTTGTAAACTGTCTCCATGCGAGATACTTCATTGGTATAGAGATCAGCAAACATGTTGGAGGTGTCACCTGCTCTCTTCTGAATGGTGCTTAAGTATTCACCTATCTGATGGTGAAGTGACTCTCCAAACTTGTCTTCAATGTCAATAATCTGATCGTGAAGACGAGTCTTCTGCTCCCTAGCAGCTTTTTCAACATATCTTCCAAGCTGTAGGCCTAAACCTTTTTCAAAGTGCAAGTCTATTGCAGCTTTGACCTGTGAGCAGATGTCTGCTGTATAGTCAACAGAAGGGGTAGGAGTTGATGTAGATCCTTGAGGCTTTGGATGAACAATCAGTGCTTTGCCTCTTTCTTCAGCTGATAGATAATCTTCATTGAGGAAGTAGGTAGTGGCCTTAGATAGATGAGTCATGATTCTTCTGCCTGCATCCTCTGGTTGGTCAATGAAGTGAGTCAGATTTTCAGAAGGCTTGAAATGAGCTGGTACTCTGACTACTTCTCTTTCAATCTCTACTTTGTCAGTTAGTTCAACTGAGTCTTCTGCAGGGGCTGTTGCAACTGATGCTTCCACCAAGGCTGGTGCAACTGAGTCGTCTGCCAAGGTTGGTGCAGCTGAGTCATCCACCTTTGCTTCTTCAGCTGTCTGCTGATCTGATGAGCCTTCTGGGACAGAGATATCATCAGTGGGGATTCCTAGAATCCTGTTGCAAACTGCAGTCAGGGCCTCTCCTGATAGTAGCTGAGCAAAAGATTGAACCTGAGCAACTTCCTTTTGCTCCATTTCCCAATCGAGGAAATTTTCCTTTCCTCCCATTCCTTCCATGACCTCAAGAAGGTCATCCACATCATCTCTTCTGAGCTCAATCGAAGTACATATCCTAAGTACTTGTTCAAATTGGATTGATTTCTCATCAATACCAGGAGTGGTAGACTTGAGCAGGTTGGCTATCTTCATCCTCATTATCTTCTCCCTTGTGCTCATAGGATAGTGCACCATGTTGTAGTGAGGCTGAGAGGGACCTGCTTGAACCAGGTCTGCTGGTGCCAAGTCTGCTGGTGCCAAGTCTTCTTGTTCAGATGGGGCAGTGATGATAGGAGATTGAGTGGGTGGGATATTTTCCTCTGCTGTGTGGGTATCAGCAGGGATTTGGGAAGTGATATTTTCTTTTTGGGTAGGAAGTTGAGATTGATCTTCAGTGGGTTATGCATCAGCAGGGTTTTGAGTCTGCTGGTCTGGTTCTATTTCTACTTGAAGATCAGTAGATGATTGGACTTGATGATCTTGGACGTCTGCTGTTTGAATATCAGCAGGGGATGGAGTGATTTGAGTTTGATCATCAGCAGGGGGTGTAGAGGTGGCCTGAGTTTGGTCATCTGCTGTTTGTACATCAGCAGGGGTAGGCAGTTGTGGCTCGAGAGTTGTTTGAGGCTGGGCTTGTTCCTCTGCTGTGTGAGTATCAGCAGGGGTTTGAGTCTCAGTGTTTGAGGGTTCAGATGGGTTGGAATCTTCAGAAGGGTTGAAGGATGTAATAGGGGCTATGCTCATGGGAGTAGGGAGCCTGGATTTCTTGGATTTCTTGGTGAAAGAAGAATTGTTCTTCTTTCTCTTCTGACCCTTTGACAGTTTAGAAGGTGTGATAGTGAGAGAGGGATTAGAAGTACTTGCCTTCTTCAAAGGAGAGGTAGTGGGAGTGGCATCTGAATCAGATGGGGAAATGAGCCCTGATCTGATTAGAATTCTTCTTTGTGCTAAGGTCTGATTGTCATCATCATCATCCTCAGCAGCCTTCTTTTGAGCATCTTCTTTGGAGGGCTCCTCTTCTTCTTCAGCAGACTCATGAACAGACTCTTCTGCCTCCTCAACAACATCTTTAGAGGATGCTTCAGCCAGCATCTTCCTCTTCTCTTCTTTCAGCCTTTCCGCCTCAATAAGAGCTTCCTTTCTTAAGTAATACTTGGAGGGGTGGAATGTCTTATGAGGACCCATCTTGTACTTCCTTGGGATTATTTCTGGAAGGATGATACTCAGCTTGTTGACAAAGCTGACTGTTGATGTCACCTTCCATTCTCTTGATTGGAGGTCCAATGTAACCTTCTAGGCCTCAAGAGCAATCCTATCCAAAAATAGCCCTTGCCAGTCTCCATCAATCTGATCCCAGATTGCAGCCATAACTCTAACTTTTAGAGTAGTAACAGCATCATGATTGAATGTGTTACCCAGTAGCATATTTCCTGCAATGTCCATCAAGGTTTGGAACTTGGGGTCAAATTGGGATTTCTTCAGTCCAGAGGCATTCTCAGCCTTGACTCTTCCACTAGTAAACATCTCCATATACTCCTTTTCTCTTCCCATGATGTAGGTAGAGATGTTTATCTCCCCCCTTGATAAACCGAACAGTTCCTGAAGGATCTCTCTTCAGATCTTAACTCTGTGTGCACCCATCACACTTTCAAAATGAGATCCCTTCATCACAGCGTTTGAGTAGAAAGCCAGCACATCTTGTTCATAAACGTTTGTTGGTGCTGCTTCCAGAAAATCACGAAGGTTGAGGTTGATGCAGCGAAGAAGGATCTCTTTGTTCGCGGGTGTATGCTTGCCCTTGAAAAATAGAGCATTCTCTGTGAAAATCTTTCCTTCCCTAGACCACTTTGTTGCATCTAGAGTGCCGGTGCTCTTGGTCTTCTCGTCGTAAATCTCAATGATTGCCATTCTGAGTGTTTGAGAGTTAGGTCTCGAAAGCTTGAAAGAAATTTGCAGAACAAGAGAGTTTGAGAGAAATTGAGTATTGTGAGCGAAAGGGTTTGGGAGAGGTTTAAGGGTTTGTATATATACTCCAGCAAAACTTGAGAATTGTACAATCCAACAGTCAGATTTGATTTAATTGTGGAGTAGAACCCAAGATTTCCTTCTTTGATTTCGCCCCGTTTCCTTTAATTTTGCCGGCTGAATTTGCCATGTGTCAATTGATGATTCGTTGGCAAAACAGTAATTGAGTACTAATGACATCATTACCAAAAATAGCCATTGTGACTAAATTTTAGCAAGAATTGATCATCAAGGCCGTTTTCTATAAGAGAATTTCATTCCTTATATAGGCCAATTTCCTTAATTACATTCAGAAATAGAATGAATTACATGATCAAAGATAGTCATTATGTTCAGAAATAAAGTGATCTGATCAGCAGAGTGAAGTCTTCTGATTTCTTCGAAAGGTCTGCTGATTTTCTTGAAAGTCTTCTGGTCAGCTGAGTTGGTCTTCTGATCAGCTGAGTAGAGGATTGAGGTTTGCTGAGTAAATCTTCTGTGCGTGATGATCCAACCTGGTTTGATGGATCTTTTCAGCTTTGTTGTGTGTGATGATCCAACCTGGTTTGATGGATCTTCAGGCTCTACCTCTGAACCATGTAGGACCATCAAATCAATATGTAGATGATCAGCCTGGATGATATCCCACTGGTTCAGGTTGCCCTCACCATCTGATGTTCCTCATCATCAGAAGGGTTGTAGCATCTGATGTGTCCTTGTTGAATTTCTTCGCCTCTCTTGAAGGAGGGAGAAGAGTGGAAAGGGCATCAATGGAGTGTGAAGAGAGGGGCATGGACTTGGTCTTCTTGATATGTTTTGACATAGTAGCCTTTGATAACAAGCTCTCCATGTAGAACTTCCCCCTGGAGAAGAAGCTCTGCTTGCTTGCTACTTTGTCCTCTGCATCTCTCCTTCCTCTAGTTTTCAACAAGAACGTCTCTCCTTCCTTTAGTTTTCATAGGCATACTTATGTTGAGTGAACCAAGTATGACGATCTGCATCATCTTCATCTTCAGGACAAATCTTCAACTTCTTCACCCAAGACCTTGGTTGAGGGATGATCTCCATTCCATCTCTTCTTTCGATTATCTCCATACCTGAAACAAGAATAATAGTTAGTGATTTGTGTTCTTAGGTGTTCTCATAACTTCCTCCTTTTATAGGGATAGAAATGAGGTAGTGGAGAGAAAGATGACAAAATTATAGAGTTGATAGGTCTGAATTTCTGAAAAGTTACTTCTTAAGATCAACAATGAGATTCTTGATCTAAGGGTTCACATTTAAAGATATTCAGACATTATCTTATGGAATGCAGAAATTATAGATTTTGAACAAGTGTTATTTGAAATCCGTACATTGCGTGCATATTGTTGATTCGGTGAGGATGGTGTATTAATCCAACCAAGTATGACTCAATAATATACTGTATGTATATAAATAAAGTATTTTATGAAGAATAGTTTATTATTATACATAGATATACATTGCTTTGAGTAAAGATATCAAGTAACTTTGTTCAAGTCTTCTGTATATATATATATATATATATATAATATGCAATGCAGATTGTAGAGTATTTCATCAAGGATTCTTAAGGTATCATTGATTCCCCCTTGATTAGATGACTCTATGTTTTCCCTCAGCTTTATTTGTCTTCATTGGGAAAGTACTTACCTGATGATGAGGGTGTCTATTCACCTCATCTGATCCTCCTAGCCTGCTGCAATTGTATCAGCGGAGGTCTTCAGCTGATCTTTGCTCTTCATGTGCTTGGATCAAGGAGTCCTAAGCTGTAGCATAGGGTCTTGAACCTTTCTTCAGCTAGGGGCTTAGTCAAGATGTCTGCTCTTTGGATATCTGTGTGAATTTTCTCCATCTTGATGTCCTTCTTTTCAAGGTGGTCTCTTATGAAGTGGTGTCGAATGTCAACATGCTTGCACCTTGTGTGGAGGACTGGATTTTGAGTGATGGCAATGGCACTGCTGCTATCACAATAGATAGGAGTCTCTTGCCTCTACATTGTAATCCTTGAGTTGTTGAACTAGCCAGAGCAGCTGACTACAACAACTTCCAGCTGCCATATATTCTGCTTCAGTGGTGGAGGTTGCAACTGAAGTTTGCTTCTTTCATAACCAAGATATCAACTTGTTGCCTAGGAATTGACAGGTTCCAGATGTGGATTTCCTATCTATCCTACATCCACCATAGTCTGAGTCGGAATAACCACTCAATTCTAGATTGTCATCAGCAGGGTACCATAGTCCTAAGTTGACTGTTCCTTTTAGGTACTTGAGAATCTTCCTTGCTGCTTCTAGATGACTTTGCTTCGGGTTTGCTTGAAACCTAGCACATACTCCTACAACAAATGTTATGTCTGGTCTGCTGGCTGTAAGGTATAGTAGAGATCCAATAAGTGCTCTATATTCTGCTTGATCGACTGCCTTTCCAGACTCATCTGGTTCCATTTTGAAAGATGTAATCATTGGAATACTTGCAGTCTTGCTTTGTAGAGCTTTGAATCTTTCTAATAGGCTCTTGGTATACTTAGACTGGTTGATGAAGATCCCTTCTGGACTCTGCTTGACTTGAAGTCCAAGGAAGTAATTCATCTCACCCATCATGCTCATTTCAAACTTTCCTTGCATAAGTTCAGAGAACTTTTTGCATATCTCTTGATTGGGTGATCCAAATATAATGTCATCTACATATATTTGCACCAATAGAATGTCTTCTCCTTCTTGTATTCTGAAAAGTGTTCTATCAACTTTGCCTTTTGTATACCCATTGTCAAGTAGGAATTGTGACAACGTTTCATACCAAGCTCTAAGGGCTTGTTTTAGACCATAGAGAGCCTTCTTCAGTCGATAAACTTGATCTCCTTTTTCAAATCCTGGAGGCAGCTCTACATACACTTCTTCTACCAGAATACCATTTAGAAAAGCACTCTTGACATCCATTTGGTATACTTTGAAGCCCATATATGAAGCATAAGCTAGAAACAGTCGAATGGCTTCTAATCTGGCTACTGGAGCAAAGGTTTCATCATAGTCAATCCCTTCAGATTGAGAGTGTTGGTCCCTGAACGAGTAGTGAATGGGATTAAAGTCTAGAGGGGAGGGGTGAATAGACTTTAAAACTTTTTCAAACAGAGTTGGGAACCTCTTCTGATTGCTATGTCAACTGGACTGCAAGTCTGCTGGTCCAGATGACTATAGTGATCTGATTGTTAAGGTTGTATGCGGAATTATGGTGGCCCTTGTTTAGACTCGTTCTTGTAACTTGTTCTACTTAATGAAAATACTCAGCTGATGCCGGTTTGAAAGTTATGGCCTGTTTTAAAGAGTGTTGAAATAACAGTATGCACTATATAATAATGAATGTAAAGGCAGAAATGTAAAGTGCAGAAAGTAAATAACACCAGATTTATAGTGGTTCGAATATACGTTCCTACGTCCACTCTCACGTCCTAACGTGATGTTTAATCCCTTTAATTTCCACAAATTACAAGGGTCTTGTCCTTTATAGTCCCAAGGTTAGGACTTTGAGATCTGAGCCGTCCTAACAGCTGCGGTCTCCACAAGTGATTGTAAGCACTTGCACTTTGAGGGGTTCAAAAACTTTAACCTTTCGGTGAGGGTTTGGGGTTTTTGAGATGTATCCAACTAATGGTTCAAGCTTATAATTTGCTTAACCACTATGCCTAAAACAATTGATATACAATATGAACAGGTTTCAGGTTCTTAAGGGTTGGATAGGAAGCACTTAAGAGCTATGGATAATCTAATGGATTTCTGGCTCTTGGAGAACTCTTGGAACAGTATGGCTTTTGCTTGATTGCTTGCTTACCTTTTGAATTCTCTCTTGTGACTTCTTGTCTTTGTGATTCCTCATCCTCTTGTATTTATAATGAAGATTGGTTACAACTAGCCGTTGGAGTTGACTAGCCGTTTGAGCAATCTTTCCATAATAGCTTGATTCCTTGATTCCAGCCGCTTGATTGCTTCAATCCTGGGATCATGTCAATCTTCTAAATAAGGTAGGTCTTCGTTTGAATTGCAAGATGACTTAGGAATCAGCCGAGTCCTGGAAGAGCACATAGTCTTCTGATCTGTACTTCTAGTCTTCTGACTACTCTTTTGGCCTTAGGTCTTCTGTCTTCTGATATCAGACGAGTAACACTCTTCTGATCTGGAAATTCTTTGTACTGCTTTAGGCCATCTTCAATCTGGGACTCCATCAGATAGGTAGGTATACAAGCACCTTAACTTATCTGGTCTTCAAGGATCTTCTAGTCTTCATGTCTTCTACTCTTCTCATCTTGAGGATAGGCATGTAAGCCAGGACTGTGCTGATCAGCTGATATCAATACAGTTGATCACACAAGACTAGTCTAAGCTGTTCTATACAAGTCAGCTGATCCTATTACATTTATAAACTCTAAGTGTTTTGGCCATCAAAACTATTCTACCATCAAGTGGGGCTTAGGGTGAATTTATATCCCAACAATTTCCCCCTTTTTGATGAAGCCAAAACTATACTTGATAAATGCTCTTAATGAAATAAGATAAGAGTTTATAATATGCTAAAACTGAAGTATCTGATGAAGACAATGAGAGTTTGTCTTGTAAGCAAAAAGAACTAGAACTTGAATATAGATAGAACTTTTACAGATTACAAGTAATAGTTTCTTTAAACTTCTAATGTAGTCTTCATCAGGTCTTCTGTTCTTTAAATGCGGTAGGCCAGGTACAGACGAGCTCGAACTTCTTCCATGTGCTGCATGTCTGTAACATTCTCCTCTTCATAAATCTTGTACAGAATCTTCTTGATTTCAATCATGTTGACTCTTCCTGAGTCCAGAAGGGGTGGATCCCATTTGGGTTCTTCAGGAGTTAGGATTCTGCAGTTGTCAAGTCCTTTGGCTGTCTTGACAATTACTTCCCAGAACTCTGGATCTTCACAGTTCATGAACTGGGAGAATTGGAGAAATTCTTCTTCATAAGTAGGAAGAGGGCCAAATTTCCTTACTATGTGGTGTTGAATTTGCCACTTCTTCTTCAGAGGATACCATCTTGGTAGCTCATCTTGAAGGGCTAAGTAGTCCACATAATTGCTATCAAACACCAGGACCTTGTCTTCTTGTGCTTTCCTGAGTTTGGCAATTCTTCTTTCAAATTTGGCTTTGACTGCCTTCGCATCATTCAGCTTCTTTTGCTTAAGCTCTTGAGCTTCAAGCAACTTCTTCTTCTTCAACTCTAGAGCCTCCTTCTCTTCTGCAGTAGGCTCTGCTGGAGTTGGCTTCTTGCTGATCTGAGCTAACTGAGCTTGCTCATCTGCCTTTCTTTTCCTTGTCATTCTCTTTTCAGGGACTTGTTCTTCAGAAGCAGTGATCTGAAGAGTTTTGGCAGGAGCTTGAGTGGGTGCTTGGGTATCTCCTTGAGCAATTTCTTTGCCTTTGCCTTGCCTGTTCTTGATTTTGCTCTTTAAACCACCCAAGGTTTCAGTCAAGTCATCTTGTGCTACTACCAGTTCAGCTTGCTGGGCAGTAGACTTCTCTAGAGCCTTTATCAACACATCTTCCCCCTTTTTGGCTTCAGCAAGTGCAGCCGCAAAAGGCTTCATGGCATTCAGAATTTCCACCTTCAGAGTCTGCTTTAGAGCCATGGCATTGACTTTGCCAATGTGGGTCAGATGAGTTATGCTGTGCTCAAGAACTTCAGCATGAGAATTGGACGAGGAGGCAGCTTCAAATCTAGTTGTAAGTGCTTCCAACTTGGCTGCTGTCTCCTTCAGCTGAGTCTGCAATTTTTCATTTTTCTCTGCAGCTAATTTAAGGAGAGCTTGTCCTTCAGTGGCTCTTGCTTCAGCATCCTCAATTCTTTGCTTGTAGGTGATCTCCATGCGGTGCATCTCATCAGTGTAAAAATTAGCAAACCTTTTGGAGGTGTCAGCTGACAACTTTTGATAGGTACTTAAGTATTCTCTTATCTGCTGATGGAGTGCTTCACCAAACTTGTCTTCAATGTCAAGGATTTGGTCACGAAGACGGGTCTTCTGTTCCCTTGCAGCTTTCTCAACATATCTACCTAGCTGCAGGCCTAAGCCTTTCTCAAAGTGCAAGTCTATTGCAGCTTTGACCTGGGAGCAGATGTCTGCTGTATGGTCAACAGATGGGGTAGAAGTAGAGGGTGTACCTTGAGGCTTTGGATGAACAATTACTGCTTTGCCTCTTTCTTCAGCTGATAGGTACTCCTCATTGAGGAAGCAGGTAGTGGCCTTGGTCAGATGGGTCATCATTCGTCTGCCTGGATCCTCTTGATTTTCAATGAAGTGAGTCAGTTCGTCTGAAGGTCTGAAGTGAGCTGGTATTCTGACTACTTCTCTTTCAATTTCTTTTTTGTCAGCTGGTGCAGCTGAGTCTTCAGCAGGGGCAGCTGAGTCTTGAGCAGGGGCAGCTGAGTCGTCCACCAAGGCTGGTGCAGCTGATTCCTTCCTCTGTGCTTGTTCAGCTGTCTGCTGATCTGATGAGTCTTCTGGGATAGAGACATCAGCAGTGGGGATTCCTAGAATCCGGTTGCAAACTGTAGTCAGTGCCTCGTCTGATAGCAGTTGAGCATAAGAACGAACTTGAGCAACTTCCTTTTGCTCCATTTCCCAGTCGAGGAAGTTTTCCTTTCCTCCCATTCCTTCAATGACATCAAGAAGGTCATCCACATCATCTCTTCTGAGCTCAATCCAAGTGCATATCCTAAGCACTTGCTCAAACTGGATTGAATTCTCATCAACTCCAGGGATAGTGGACTTGAGCAGGTTGCCTATCTTCATCCTCATTATCTTCTCTGTTGTACACATGGGGTAGTGAACCATCTTGAATTGAGGTTGAGAAGGGCCAGCTTCATCCAGGGCTGCTGGTGCTAAGTCTTCTGGAGCAGTTGGGGCAGAGAGGATAGGAGATTGGGTAGCTGGGGTATGTTCCTCTGCTGTGTGAGTATCAGCAGGGATTTGGGGAGTGATTTCTTCTGCAGTGGTTTGTTCATCAGCAGGGTTTTGAGTCTGCTGGTCTGGTTCAGTTCCTTCTTGAAGATCAGTGGGTGTTTGAGCTTGATGATCCTGGTCATGTGCTGTTTGAATGTCAGCAAGGATTGTGGATATAATCTGAGTTTGATCATCAGCAGGTTGTGTGGAGGTGGTCTGAGGTTGTTTGTCTGCTGTTTAAACATTAGCAGGGTTAGGCTTGGCTTGTTCCTCTGCTGTGTGAGTATCAGCAGGGATTTGGTTTTCAGTGTTTGGGGGTTCAGATGGGTTGGAATCATCAGAAGGGTTGAAGGATGAAATAGGGGCTATGCTCATGGGAGTAGGGAGCCTGGATTTCTTGGATTTCTTTGTGAAAGAAGAAGTGTTCTTCTTTCTCTTCTGACCCTTTGACAACTTGGAAGGAGTGAAGGTGAGAGAGGGGTTAGAAGTACCTGCCTTCTTCAAGGTAGAGGCAGTTGGAGTGACATCTGAATCAGATGGGGAGATGAGCCCTGATCTGATCAGATATCTTCTTTGTGCTAAGGTCTGATTGTCATCATCATCCTCAGCAGCCTTCTTTTGAGCCTCTTCTTTGGATGGCTCCTCTTCTTCTTCTGCAGCAGAGTCATGAGTAGACTCTTCTGCCTCTTCAACTGCATCTTTGGAAGGTGCTTCAGCCAACAACTTCCTCTTCTCCTCTTTCAACCTTGCTGCCTCAGCAAGAGCATCCTTCCTCAAGTAATATTTGGAGATGTGGAAGGTCTTGTGAGGTCCCATCTTGTATTTTCTGGGGAGTATTTCTGGAAGAATGATACTCAGCTTGTTGACAAAGCTGACAGTAGAGGTCACCTTCCATTCTCTAGATTGAAGGTCTAAGGTTACCTTCTTGGCTTCAAGAGCAATTCTGTCCAAAAAGAGTCCTTGCCAATCTCCATCAATCTGATCCCAGATTGCTGCCATAACTCGAACTTTCAGAGTGGTAACAGCATCATGGCTGAAAGTGTTACCAAGCAGCATCTTGCCTGCTATATCCATTAGGGTTTGAAACTTAGGTTCCAATTGAGATTTCTTCAGTCCGGAGGCATCTTCAGCCTTGATTTGACCACCAGTGAACATCTCCATGTATTCTTTCTCCTTACCCATGATGTAGGTGGAGATATTGATCTTCCCCTTTGTCAAACCGAACAGTTCTTGGAGGATTTCCCTTGTTACTTTGACCTTGTGTCCACCCATGACACTTTCAACGTGAGAACCCTTCATCACAGCATTGGAGTAGAAAGTCAGCACATCTTGTTCTTACACATTCGTGGGTGCTGCTTCCAGAAAATCTCGAAGGTTGAGGTTGATGCAGCGAAGAAGGATTTCCTTGTTTGCAGCTATGTGTTTGCCTTTGAAAAACAGAGCATTCTCTGTGAACATCTTCCCTTCCTTGGACCATTTTGCAGCATCCAAGTTGCCAGTGCCCTTGGTCTTCTCGTCGTAAATCTCAATGATTGCCATAGTAGTGTTTGAGTGTTAGGTTTTGAGAGCTTGAAAGAAATTTGCAGGACGAGAGAGTATTGAGAGCAAAAGTGAATTGTAAGCGAAAGGGTTTGGGAGAGGTTTAAGGGTGTGGATATATATATACTCCAACAATTCTTGATCTAACGGTCAGATTTGGATTTAATTGTGGAGTAGAGCCCAAGATTTTCCTTCTTTGATTTTGGGCTGTCTTTAAATTTGCCGGCTGAATTTGCCATGTGGCAACTGTTGATTTGCTGGCAATTTGGTAATTGAGTATTAATGACATCATTACCAAAAATAGCCGTTGTGACTAATTTTGTGGCAAGAATTGATCATCAAGGCCGTTTTTTTTATAAGAGAATTGCATTCCTTATATAAGCCAATTTGTTTAATTACATTCAGGAATAAATCTAGAATGAATTACATGATCAAAGATAGTCATTTAAACTCAAAAATCAAGTGATCTGATCAGCAGAGTGACGTCTTCTGATTTCTTGAAAATGTCTGCTGATTTCTCTTGGAAGTCTTCTGGTCAGCTGAGTAGGTCTTCTGATCAGCTGAGTGGAGGTTTGAGATTTGCTGAGTAAATCTTCTGTGCTTTGAAGGTCCAACTTGGCTTGATGGATCCTTCATTGTTGCTGTGATGATCCAACCTGGATGATGGATCTTCCAGCTTTATTGTGAGTGGTGATCCAACCTGGTTTGATGAATCTTCCAGCTCTGTCTGAATCAAGTAGGACCATCAAATCAATATGTAGATGATCAGCCTGGATGATATCCCACTGGTTCAGGTTGCCCTTACCATCTGATGTTCCTCATCATCAGATGGGTTGTAGCATCAAATGTGTCCTTTTTGAATTTCTTCGCTACTCTTGAAAGAGAAGGAAGATTGGTAGAGGCTTCAATGGAGTCGAAGAGAGGGCCATGGACTCAGCCTTCATGTTCTGTTTAGACACAATAGCTTTTGATAACAAGCTCTCCATGTAGAACTTCCCCCTGGAGAAGAAGCTCTGCTTGTTTGCTACTCTGTCCTCTGCATCTCTCTTTCCTCTAGTTTTCAATAAGGACTTCTCTCCTTCCTCTAGTTTTCACAGGCATACTAATGTTGAGTAGGCCAAGTATGTTGATCTGCATCATCTTCATCTTCTGGACAAATCTTCATCTCCTTCACCCAAGACTTTGGTTGAAGAATGATCTCCATTCCATCTTTTCTTTCGATCTTCTCCATACCTGAAACAAAAATTATAGTTGGTGATTTGTGTTCTTAGGTGTTCTCATAACTTCCTCCTTTTATAGGGGTAGAAATGAGGTAGTGGAGTGAAAGATGACAAAATTATAGAGTTGATAGGTCTGTATTTCTGAAAAGTTACTTCTTAAGATCAACAATGAGATTCTTGATCTAAGGGTTCACATTTAAAGATATTCAGACTTTATCTTATGGAATGCAGAATTTATAAATTTTGAGCAAGAGTTATTTGAAATCCGTACAGTGCATGCATACTGTTGAGTCGGTGAGGATGGTGTATTAATCCAACCAGTATAACTCAATAGTGTACTGTATGTATGTATACAGGATAAAGTATTTTATGAAGAATAATTTATTAATATACATAGTTATACATTGCTTGTAAAGAAATCAAATAACCTTGTTCAAGTCTGCTGTCTATATATATATATGTATGATATGTAATGCAGATTTTAGAGTATTTCATCAAGGATTCTTAAGGTATCATTGATTCCCCCTTGATTAGATGACTCTAAGTTTTCCCTCAGCTTTATTTGTCTTCATCGGGAATGAACTTACCTGAAGATGAGGGTGTCTATTCACCTCATCTGATCCTCCTAGTCTGCTGCACCTGTATCATAGGGTCTTGAATCGTTCTTCAGCTAGGGGCTTAGTCAAGATGTCTGCTCTTTGGATATCTGTGTGAATTTTCTCCATCTTGATGTCCTTCTTTTCAAGGTGGTCTCTTATGAAGTGGTGTCGGATGTCGACATGCTTGCACCTTGTGTGGAGGACTGGATTTTGAGTGATGGCAATGGCACTGCTGCTATCACAATAGATAGGGACTTCTCTTGCCTCTACATTGTAATCCTTGAGTTGCTGAACTAGCCAGAGCAGCTGACTACAACAACTACCAGCTGCCATATACTCTGCTTCAGTGGTGGAGGTTGCAACTGAGGTTTGCTTCTTTGAGAACCATGATATCAACTTGTTGCCTAGGAATTGACAGGTTCCAGATGTGGATTTCCTATCAATTCTACATCCTCCATAGTCTGAGTCAGAATAGCCACTCAATTCTAGATTGTCATCAGCAGGGTACCATAGTCCTAGGTTGACTGTTCCTTTTAGGTACTTGAGAATCTTCCTTGCTGCTTCTAGATGACTTTGCTTTGGGTTTGCTTGAAACCTAGCACATACTCCTACAATAAATGTTATGTCTGGTCTGCTAGCTGTAAGGTATAGTAGAGATCCGATCAGTGCTCTATATTCAGCTTGATCAACTGCCTTTCCGGACTCATCTGGTTCCATTTTGAAAGATGTCATCATTGGAATCCTTGCAGTCTTGCATTGTAGAGCTTTGAATCTTTCTAATAGACTCTTGGTATACTTGGACTGGTTGATGAAGATCCCTTCTGAACTCTGCTTGACTTGAAGTCCTAGGAAGTAATTCATCTCACCCATCATGCTCATTTCAAATTTTCCTTGCATAAGTTCAGAGAACTTCTTGCACATCTCTTGATTGGGTGATCCAAATATAATGTCATCTACATATATTTGTACCATTAGAATGTCTTCTCCTTCTTGTATTCTGAAAAGAGTTCTATCCACTTTGCCTTTTGTATATCCACTGTCAAGTAGGAATTGTGACAATGTGTCATACCAAGCTCTAGGGGCTTGTTTTAGACCATAGAGAGCCTTCTTCAGTCGATATACTTGATCACCTTTTTCAAATCCTGGAGGCTGCTCTACATATACTTCTTCTACCAGAATACCATTTAGAAAAGCGCTCTTGACGTCCATTTGATATACCTTGAAGCCCATATATGATGCATAGGCTAGAAACAGTCGTATGGCTTCTAATCTGGCTACTGGAGCAAAGGTTTCATCATAGTCAATTCCTTCAGATTGAGAGTATCGTTTTGCAACTAGCCTAGCCTTATTTCTAGTTATCACATCATTTTCGTCCTTCTTGTTCTTGAATACCCACTTTGTTCCTACTACATTGTGGTTTTCAGGACGATCTACCAATTCCCAGACTTCATTTCTTTCGAATTGGTTTAGTTCTTCTTGCATAGCAGTGATCCAATTGCTATCTGTCATTGCTTCTTCTATGTCAGCTGGTTCAATGTTGGATAAGAAGGCACACCAGCAGAACATAGATGATTGTGAGTTCTGATTCAGTTGCCTTCTGGTCTTGACACCTGATTCTGCTCCTCCTAAGATGAGGTTTGATGGATGATTGTTTCTCCATGTATGCCTCACGGGAGTATCTGCATTGGATGAGCTTGGATTCTCATCTGATCTAGTGCCATCAGGAGGGTTGACTTGATTAGGTCGATCATCATCTGTATCTTGTGTGTCAAAAAGATCATTCCCCCTGGCATTTGGGATTGGTGCATCTTGATTCTGGTCAGCTTGTCCTGCCTGAGTTTGAGATCTAGTGACAGGTCTATGAGGCTTATCCTCCTCTGGTTCTTCAGGGAAAGGTTCATTTACTTCAATGAACTCATCTGGTCTAGACTTGATCACTAGATGTCTCATCTGTTCTGCAGCTGAGTTTGTTTCTACTGCATTCTTATCACAAGACTCATCAAAAACAACATGGGGTGTTTCTTCCACAAGAAGGGTTCGTTTGTTGAGTACCCTGAATGCTTTGCTAGTAGAGGAGTATCCTAAGAATATCCCCTCATCTGCTTTGGCATCAAAGGCATTCAACTTACTCTTCCCATTGTTGTGAATGAAACACTTACAACCAAATATATGAAAGTAAGATACTCTAGGTTTTCTTCCTTTCCACAGTTGATATGGGGTTTTCTCATGTATTTTATGAATACCTGACCTGTTTTGAGTGTGACAAACTGTGTTGATGGCTTCTGCCCATAGCTTCTTGGGAGTGGAGAATTCAGCAAGGAGTGTTCTGGCAGCTTCTTTGAGTGTTCTGACTCTTCTTTCAACTACACCATTTTGTTGAGGTGTTCTTGCTGCACTTGTCTCATGCTGAATACCATTAGTAGTACAATAGGCAATAATATAAGAGTTAATGAATTCAGTGCCTTTGTCACTTCTAATTTTCACAATTGGTTCTCCTTTCTCTACTTGGATCCTCTTCAATAGTTCAGGAAGTTTCTGCTGTGTTTCACTCTTCTTGTATAAGAAGATAACCCAAGTAAACTTGGAGTAGTCATCTACAACAATAAGAGTGTACTTTCTTCCTGTTAGAGTGGTTGGAGTGATTGGTCCAAAGAGATCCATGTGAAGCAATTCAAGAACTCTGCTGGTTGATGCTGTCTTCTTGGTCTTGAAGGAGACCTTTGTTTGCTTTCCTTGTTGACATGCATCACATACCTGATCTTTACAGTAGAGTTCATTAGGCAGACCATCAACTAAGGATTCCCTTGCTAGCTTGTTCATAGTCTTAAAGTTCAGATGACTAAGACGTTTGTGCCAGAGCCAGCTGACATCTTTAGGGCTCTTCACAAGCAGACATGTATCCTTAGGACAGCTGTTCCAATTTGCAAGATACATACTTCCCTTTCTAGATCCTGTTAGAAGGTTTTGTTTTGTTCTCTTATCACTTATGAGACACTCATCTTTAGAGAATTTGACTGAGTAACCAGTGTCACAAAAGTGAGAAACAGATAATAAATTAAACTTAAGACCTTCTACATATGATACATCATGTACCTCAATGTCACCATTTTTAAGGGTGCCATATCCTTTTGTGTTACCATGCCCGTTATCACCAAAGAAAACTTTTGGACCTTTCTTCTCTATGTAGTTGGTCAGCAGGGCTTTGGTTCCTGTCATGTGAGTTGAGCATCCACTATCTATGTACCAAGTTTCTCCTGCTAGACCTCCTCTTCTGTATAGGTCCCTTCTTTCCTGCAAGAAAAGTTAAGTTTTAGGTACCCATTTTGTTTTGGGTCCTTGGGTGTTAGTACTACCCTTGGGAACCCACATATACATTGGTCGTTTAAACAACCTTGAACATTTGAGTTGTTTCCCTCGGGCATCACAGAACCAAATCTTACCAGTCAGCACCTTGGACTGATCTGATTTGTTCTTTGTGTCAGCTAAGTAATAGTCAAATTGTTTCCCTTTATAGGAGTGTACATACATGATCTTTTGACTAGTTACATTCGGCCTGGGTGCATTAGCTGGTCGATGCACACGATTATATGGACCATACTCTTCTGTTCTCACAATATCATAAGAGATAGGGGGTGCAAAGAGAACAGATTTGTTTGAAGAAGATTTATTCTTCTTCGCTGGAGCAGCATACAGCTGAGACTGTCTCAGGCGAGATGGTCTAGGCTGTCTGTTGTTTCTCTGTACAGGCTTGGGGTTAGCTTGTCCTTTACCATTTTTGGTTTTGGGATAGTTAGCCTTAGCTGGTACATATGCCTTTTGGTTCATATTAGGTTCATTGTGTTTAGAACACTCACCCTTTTCATGTGTCTGAGTAGTGCACTTGTTAGGTGTACTACCCCCAGTTGGAGAGGATGTAGATGGATTAAGTTCATAACCAAAACCCATCTTATTGCCATTTGATCTATAATACTCAGAGATACTTTCAATAGTAGTAGAAGCTTTATTGAACTCTGAAATCTTTTGATTTAGGCATTCCTTCTCCTTTTCTAAGAGCTTGTGTGTTTGGAAGAGATCATTGAATTTGGATTGTAGTGAACGAAGTTCCTTAGTTTCTAAAGCTTGAGTTTGTAACATCCCCTCATACAACTGAGTTATTGTGGTATTTTCTTCCTTAAGAAGCTCCACTTCTCTGGTCAATCTTTCATTCATTGTGACCAACTCAGGGGTGTTCTCAAACTTAGCCTTTTTCAACTTAGCAATTTCTTTCCTTAGATCCTTATTCTCCTCTTCCACTTCTATGAAAGCTCTAGTGGCAATATCAAGATCACCTGTTACCTTTCTTAAAGATTGATAATAGGTGTCTTCTGATTCGCCTTCAGATGAGTTTATCTCATCTGATTGTGAAAAAATAGGTGAATGGAAAGTACTAGTATAGGAGTTTACCTCATTTTCACCTATGGCCATCATAGCTAGGTCGTCTGAATCATCTGAAAAGATTTGATGGTCTGGTGATGTAGGGAGTTCATCACTTTGATATTCAGATTCTTCAGTCACCATTGCTTTCTTGTCTGAGGTTCTTCTTGGCCTTCTTTCTTTCTTTTCATCCAAATCCAGCTCAGGACATTCATAGACATAGTGACCTGGTTTGCCACAGTTGAAGCAAGATCCAGGTTTCTGATTTGAGTTGCCTCTCCTTGGAGGAGTGGCATCTCTTCTTCTAGATCCTCGACTGTCAGATGACTCCACATCCCTTCTAGGATGTCTTTCTGGTGTTCTTTCTCTGGAACTTCTGGAGGGTGAACTTGTTCTTCTATCTTTGTAGTTTCTATAGAATTTTCTATATTTGCTGTTGAGGGTGTTCATCCTTTCAAATCTTTTGATCATAAGAGCCATTTGTTCCTTCAGACTCATGTCTGATCCTTCACAGTCTTCTGTTTTCAGAGAGGTCTTGCCAGATGAGGTACTTGCAGCTTTTGTATTGGCTGCCTTGAAGGCTACAGTCTTGGAGGTAGATGGGGTTGCAGTTGGCTCATCACTTCCTGAGTTTTCTTCTCTTTCCAGATCATATTCATGAGCTTTTAGATTCTGAAATAGAGTTTGAGCAGACCACTTCTTAATATCTTGAGTATCCTTGATGATGGTCTTCTTGAGTCTCCATTTCTTGGTTAGAGAGTCTAAGATCTTTAGATTTTTCTCTCTATTTGTATATTTCTTGCCCAGAGATTCTATCTCATTGATGATCTTGGTAAATCTATTGTCTAACTGATCAATAGACTCTTCTGGTTGCATCTTGAAGTGTTCGAACTTCTTGACTGCTGTAGACAACTTGGATTCCTTGATCAGCTCAGTTCCTTCACAGAGAAGTGCCAATGCCTCCCACATCTCTCTGGCTGACTCACAGTGGATTACCTTTGCAATGTACTCATTTGGAAGAGTTTGCATTATGTAATCTTGAGCAATACTATCAAGATTTGATTGCTTCATCTCTTCTGGTGTGAGGTCCTTCATAGGTTTGGGAACCAGCTCTCCAACTTGGACTTCTGGATCACCATTTGCAGTGTTGACTGTCATGATGGTGATCGGGCCTTCTGTGATTACAGACCACATCTTGTAGTGGACTGATGTGAGATTCTTCCTCATCCTGATCTTCCAGTAATCATAATCCTCAACTGAAAACTTAGGCAACTTTCTCATGTTAGCACTCATGCTGTATGAGTTTTCAAAAACAAGTTTTTCAAAAAGATCTGTTCAAGAGGACTACAGAAAGACTCCCTCATGTCTTCTGATAATCTAGAGACAGTAGTCCGTTAGAACCACTGCTCTGATACCACTTGTTGGTCCCTGAACGAGTAGTGAATGGGATTAAAGTCTAGAGGGGAGGGGTGAATAGACTTTAAAACTTTTTCAAACAGAGTTGGGAACCTCTTCTGATTGCTATGTCAACTGGACTGCAAGTCTGCTGGTCCAGATGACTATAGTGATCTGATTGTTAAGGTTGTATGCGGAATTATGGTGGCCCTTGTTTAGACTCGTTCTTGTAACTTGTTCTACTTAATGAAAATACTCAGCTGATGCCGGTTTGAAAGTTATGGCCTGTTTTAAAGAGTGTTGAAATAACAGTATGCACTATATAATAATGAATGTAAAGGCAGAAATGTAAAGTGCAGAAAGTAAATAACACCGGATTTATAGTGGTTCGGATATACGTTCCTACGTCCACTCTCACGTCCTAACGTGATGTTTAATCCCTTTAATTTCCACAAATTACAAGGGTCTTGTCCTTTATAGTCCCAAGGTTAGGACTTTGAGATCTGAGCCGTCCTAACAGCTGCGGTCTCCACAAGTGATTGTAAGCACTTGCACTTTGAGGGGTTCAAAAACTTTAACCTTTCGGTGAGGGTTTGGGGTTTTTGAGATGTATCCAACTAATGGTTCAAGCTTATAATTTGCTTAACCACTATGCCTAAAACAATTGATATACAATATGAACAGGTTTCAGGTTCTTAAGGGTTGGATAGGAAGCACTTAAGAGCTATGGATAATCTAATGGATTTCTGGCTCTTGGAGAACTCTTGGAACAGTATGGCTTTTGCTTGATTGCTTGCTTAGCTTTTGAATTCTCTCTTGTGACTTCTTGTCTTTGTGATTCCTCATCCTCTTGTATTTATAATGAAGATTGGTTACAACTAGCCGTTGGAGTTGACTAGCCGTTTGAGCAATCTTTCCATAATAGCTTGATTCATTGATTCCAGCCGCTTGATTGCTTCAATCCTGGGATCATGTCAATCTTCTAAATAAGGTAGGTCTTCGTTTGAATTGCAAGATGACTTAGGAATCAGCCGAGTCCTGGAAGAGCACATAGTCTTCTGATCTGTACTTCTAGTCTTCTGACTACTCTTCTGGCCTTAGGTCTTCTGTCTTCTGATATCAGACGAGTAACACTCTTCTGATCTGGAAATTCTTTGTACTGCTTTAGGCCATCTTCAATCTGGGACTCCATCAGATAGGTAGGTATACAAGCACCTTAACTTATCTGGTCTTCAAGGATCTTCTAGTCTTCATGTCTTCTACTCTTCTCATCTTGAGGATAGGCATGTAAGCCAAGACTGTGCTGATCAGCTGATATCAATACAGTTGATCACACAAGACTAGTCTAAGCTGTTCTATACAAGTCAGCTGATCCTATTACATTTATAAACTCTAAGTGTTTTGGCCATCAAAACTATTCTAACATCAAGTGGGGCTTAGGGTGAATTTATATCCCAACAGAGAGTATCCTTTTGCAACTAGCCTTGCTTTATTTCTAGTTATTACATCATTTTCGTCCTTTTTGTTCTTGAATACCCACTTTGTTCCTACTACATTGTGGTTTTCAGGACGATCTACCAATTCCCATACTTCATTTCTTTCGAATTAGTTTAGTTCTTCTTGCATAGCAGTGATCCAATTGCTATCAGTCATTACTTCTTCTATGTCATCTGGTTCAATGTTGGACAAGAAAGCACACCAGCAGAACATAGATGATTGGGGGTTCTGGTTCAGTTGTCTTCTGGTCTTGACACCTGAGTCTGCTCCTCCTAAAATGAGGTTTGATGGATGGTTGCTTCTCCATGTATGCCTCACAGGTGTGTCTGCATTAGATGAGCTAGGATTCTCATCTGTTCTTGTGCCATCAGGAGGGTTGACTTGATTTGGTCGATCATCATCTGTATATTGTGTGTCAAAGAGATCATTCCCCCTTGCATTTGGGATTGGTGCATCTTGATTCTGGTCAGCTTGCCCTGCTTGAGTTTGAGATCTAGTGACAGGTCTATCAGGCTTATTCTCCTCTGGTTCTTCAGGGAAAGGTTCATTGACTTCAATGAACTCATCTGGTCTGGACTTGATCACTAGCTGCCTCATCTGATCTGCAGCTGAGTCTGTTTATACTGCACTCTTTTCACAAGATTCATCAAAAACAACATGAGGTGTTTCTTCCACAAGAAGGGTTCGTTTGTTGAGTACTCTAAATGCTTTGCTAGTAGAGGAGTATCTTAAGAATATCCTCTCATCTGCTTTGGCATCAAAGGCATTCAAGTTACTTTTCCCATTGTTGTGAATGAAACACTTACAACCAAATATATGAAAGTAAGATACTCTAGGTTTTCTTCCTTTCCACAGTTCATATGGGGTTTTCTGATGAATTTTGTGAATACCTGACCTATTTTGAGTGTGACAAGCTGTGTTGATAGCTTCTGCCCATAGCTTCTTAGGAGTGGAGAACTCAACAAGGAGTGTTCTTGCAGCTTCTTCGAGTGTTCTGACTCTTCTTTCAGCTACACCATTCTGTTGTGGTGTTCTTGCTGCACTTGTCTCATGCTAAATACCATTAGAAGTACAATAGGCAATAATATAAGAGTTAATAAATTCAGTGCCTTTGTCACTTCTAATTTTCACAATTGGTTCTCCTTTCTCTACTTGGATCCTCTTCAATAGTTCAAGGAGCTTCTGATGTGTTTCACTCTTCTTGTATAAGAAGATAACCCAAGTAAACTTGGAATAGTCATCTACAACAATAAGAGTGTACTCCATCCCTGTTAGTGTGGTTGGAGTGATTGGTCCAAAGAGATCCATGTGGAGCAGTTCAAGAACTCTGCTGGTTGATGCTGTCTTCTTGGTCTTGAAAGATACCTTTGTTTGCTTTCCTTGTTGACATGCATCACATACCTGATCTTTACAGTAGAGTTCATTAGGCAGACCATCAACTAAGGATTCCCTTGCTAGCTTGTTCATAGTCTTAAAGTTCAGATGACTAAGACGTTTGTGCCATAGCCAGCTGACATCTTTAGGGCTCTTCACAAGCAGACATGTATCCTTAGGACAGCTGTTCCAATTTGCAAGATACATACTTCCCTTTCTAGATCCTGTTAGAAGGTTTTGTTTTGTTCTTTTATCACTTATGAGACACTCATCTTTAGAGAATTTTACTGAGTAACCAGTGTCACAGAAATGAGAAATAGATAATAGATTAAACTTTAAACCTTCTAAATATGATACATCATGTACCTCAATGTCACCATTTTTAAGTGTGTCATATCCTTTTGTGTTACCGTGCGCGTTATCACCAAATAAGACTTTTGGACCTTTCTTTTCTGTGTAGTTGGTCAGCAGGGCTTTGGTTCCAGTCATATGGGTTGAGCATCCACTATCTATGTACCATGTTTCTCCTGCTAGACCTCCTCTTCTGTATAGGTCCCTCCTTTCCTACAAGAAAGGTTAAGTCTCAGGTACCCATTTTGTCTTGGGTCCTAGGGTGTTAGTACTACCCTTGGGAACCCACATATACATTGGTCGTTTGAACAACCTTGAGCACTTGAGTTGTTTCCCTCGGGCATCACAGAACCAAATCTTACCAGTTAGCACCTTGGACTGATCTGATTTGTTACTTGTGTCAGCTAAGTAATAGTCAAATGGTTTCCCTTTATAGGAGTGTACATACATTATCTTTTGACTAGTTACATTCGGCCTGGGTGCATTAGCTGGACGATGCACACGATTATATGGACCATACTCTTCTGTCCTCACAATATCATAAGATATAGGGGGTGCAAAGAGAACAGATTTGTGTGAAGAAGATTTCTTCTTCTTCTTGGTTGGAGCAGCATACAGCTGAGACTGTCTAAATCGAGATGGTCTAGGCTGTTTGTTGTTCCTCTGTACAGGCTTGGGGTTAACTTGTCCTTTACCATTTTTGGTGTTGGGATGGTTAGCCTTAGCTGGTACAGATGCCTTTTGGTTCATATTAGGTTCATTGTGTTTAGAACACTCACCCTTTTCATGTGTCTGAGTAGAGAACTTTTTAGGTGTACTACCCCCAGCTGGAGAGGATGTTGATGGATTAAGTTCATAGCCAAAACCCATCTTATTGCCATTTGATCTATAATATTCAGAGATACTTTCAATAGTAGTAGATGCTTTATTGAACTCTGATATATTTTGATTTAGGCATTCCTTCTCCTTTTCTAAGAGCTTGTGTGCTTGGAACAGGTCATCGAACTTGGATTGTAGTGAACGAAATTCCTTAGTTTCTAAAGCTTGAGTTTCTAACATTCCCTCATACAACTGAGTTATTGTGGTATTTTCTTCCTTAAGAAGTTCCACTTCTTTGGTCAATCTTTCATTCATTGTGACCAACTCAGGGGTGTTATCAAACTTAGTCTTTTTCAACTTAGCAATTTCTTTCCTTAGATCCTTGTTCTCCTCTTCCACTTCTATAAAAGCTCTAGTGGCAATATCCAGATCACCTTTTACCTTTCTTAAGGTTTGATAATAGGTGTCTTCTGATTCGCCTTCAGATGAGTTTATCTCATCTGTTTGTGAAAAAATAGGTGAATGGAAAGTTGTAGTATAGGAATTTACCTCATTTTCACCTATGGCCATCATAGCTAGATCATCTGAATCATCTAAGAAGATTTGACAGTCTGGTGATGTGAGGAGTTCATCACTTTGATATTCAGATTCTTCAGTCACCATTGCTTGCTTGTCTGAATTTCTTCTGTCTCTTCTTGGCCTTCTTTCTTCTTTGTCATCCAAATTCAGCTCAGGACATTCATAGACATAATGTCCTGGTTTGCGACAATTGAAGCGTGATTCAGGTTTCTGATTTGAGTTGCCTTTCCTTGGAGGAGTGGCATCTCTTCTTCTAGATCCTCGGCTATCAGATGACTCCACATCCTTTCTAGGATGTCTTTCTAGTGTTCTTTCTCTGGATCCTCTGGAGGGTGAACTGGCTCTCCTGTCTTTGTAATTCCTGTAGAATTTTCTGTATTTGTTGTTGAGAGTGTTCATCCTTTCGAATCTCTTGATCATAAGAGCCATTTGCTCTTTCAGACTCATGTCTGATCCTTCAAAGTCTTCTGTTTTCAGTGAGGTTTTGCCAGATGAGGTACTTGCAGCTTTTGCTGGCTGCCTTGAAGGCTACAGTCTTGGAGGTAGATGGGGTTGCAGTTGGCTCATCACTTCCTGAGTTTTCTTCTCTTTCAAGATCATATTCATGAGCTTTTAGGTTCTGAAATAGAGTCTGTGCAGACCATTTCTTGATATCTTTTGTATCTTTGATGATGTTCTTCTTGAGTCTCCATTTCTTGGTTAGAGAGTCTAAGATCTTTAGATTTTTCTCTCTGTTTGTATACTTCTTGCCCAGAGATTCTATCTCATTGATGATCTTGGTAAATCTATTGTCTAGTTGATCAATAGACTCTTCTGGTTGCATCTTGAAGTGTTCGAACTTCTTGACTGATGTTGACAATTTGCTCTCCTTGATCAGCTCTGTTCCTTCACAGAGAAGTGCCAAAGCATCCTACATATCTCTTGCTGACTCACAGTTGATTACTTTTGCAATATACTCATTTGGAAGAGTTTGCATGATGTAATCTTGAGCAATGCTATCAAGATTTGATTGCTTCATCTCTTCAGGTGTGAGGTCCTTCATTGGCTTCTGAACAAGTTCTCCAACTGGAACTTCTGGATCACCATTTGCAGTGTTGACTGTCATGATGGTGATTGGGCCTTCCGTGATTACTGACCACATCTTGTAGTGGACTGATGTGAGATTCTTCCTCATTCTGATCTTCCAGTAATCATAATCCTCCACTGAAAACTTAGGCAACTTACGCATGTTAGCACTCATGCTGTATGAGTTTTCAAAAACAAGTTTTTCAAAAGAAAAGATCTGTTCAAGAGGACTACAGAAAGACTCCCTCAAGTCTTCTGATACTCTAGAGACAGTAGTCCGTTAGAACCACTGCTTTGATACCACTTGTTGGTCCCTGAACGAGTAGTGAATGGGATTAAAGTCTAGAGGGGAGGGGTGAATAGACTTTAAAACTTTTTCAAGAGAGATGGAAACCTCTTCTGATTGCTATGTCAACTGGACTTCAAGTTTGCTGGTCCAGATGACTATAGTGATCTGAATGAAGAGATTATATGCGGAATTATGGTAGGCCTTGTTTAGAATCATTCTTTTTAGTTTCTTTAGAAAGTGTTAACTTGTTTACTTAATGAAAGTACTCAGCTGATGCTGGTTTGAAAGTTATGGCCTGAGTTGAAGAATGTTGAAAACACAGTATGCACTATATAAAATATATGGAAATGACAATAATGTAAAGTGCAGAAAGATAAATAACACCAGGTTTATAGTGGTTCAGATATACGATCCTACGTCCACTCTCACGTCCTAACCTGATGTTTAATCCCTTCAATTTACCAAAAATTACAAGGGGCTTGACCTTTATAGTCCCAAGGGTAGGACTTTGAGATCTGAGCAGTCCTAACTGCTACGGTCTCCACAAGTGATTGTAAGCACTTGCACTTTGCAGGGGTTCAAAAACTTTAACCTTTCGGTGGGGGTTTGGGGTTTTTGAATGTTTCCAACTAATGGTTCAAGCTTATAATTTGCTTAACCACTATGCCTAAATCAAATGATATACAATAAAGAATAGGATTCAGGTTCTTATAGGTTGGATATAAATCACTTAAGAGCTAGAGATATTCTAAGGATTTCTGGGCTCTTGGAGAACTCTTAAAACAGTATGGCTTTTAGCTTGATTGCTTGCTTAGCTTGTTGAATTCTCTCGTTGTGACTTCGTGTTTGTGATTTCTCATCCTCTTGTAATTATAGTGGTGATTGCTTGCAACTAGCCGTTGGAGTTGACTAGCCGTTGGGGCAATCTTTCCATAATAGCTTGATTCCTTGATTCCAGCCGCTTGATTGCTTCAATCCTGGGATCAGGTCAATCTTCTAAATAAGGTAGGTCTTCATTTGAATTGTAAGATGACTTTGGAATCAGCCGAGTCCTGGACGAGCACATAGTCTTCTGATCTGCACTACTAGTCTTCTGACTACTCTTCTGGCCTTATGTTTTCTGTCTTCTGGTATCAGTCGAGTAATACTCTTCTAATCTGGCAATTCTTTTATGCACTCTTTGATTATCTTCAATCTTGGACTCCATCAGATAAGTAGGTATACAAGCACCTTACTTAGCTGGTCTTCAAGGATCTTCTAGTCTTCATCTTGAGGATAGGCATGTAAGCCATGACTGTGCTGATCAGCTGATATCAATATAGTTGATCACACAAGACTAGTCTAAGCTGTTCTATACAAGGTCAGTTGATCCTATTACATTTATAAACTCTAAGTGTTTTGGCCATCAAAACTATTCTAACATCAAGTGGGGTTTATGGTGAATTTATATCCCAACAATTCTTTTCTTATAAGTGGTCTCCATGCGGGTTATCTGATTAGTGTAGAGATCAGCAAACATGTTGGAGGTGTCACCTGCTCTTTTCTGAATGGTGCTTAAGTATTCACCTATCTGATGGTGAAGTGACTCTCCAAACTTGTCTTCAATGTCAATAATCTGGTCATGAAGACGAGTCTTCTGCTCCTTAACAGCTTTTTCAACATATCTTCCAAGTTGTAGGCCTAAACCTTTCTCAAAGTGCAAGTCTATTGCAGCTTTGACCTGTGAGCATATGTCTGTTGTATAGTCAACATATGGAGTAGAAGTTGATGTAGATCCCTGAGGCTTTGGATGAACAATCAGTGCTTTGCCTCTTTCTTCAGCTAATAGGTAATCTTCATTGAGGAAGCAGGTAGTGGCCTTAGTCAGATGGGTCATGATTCTTCTGCCTGCATCCTATGGATGGTCAATGAAGTGAGTCAGATTTTCTGAAGGCTTGAAGTGAGCTGGTACTCTGACTACTTCTCTTTCAATCTCTACTTTGTCAGTTGGTTCAGCTGAGTCTTCTGCAGGGGCTGTTGCAACTGAGTCTTCCACCAAGGCTGGTGCAGTTGAGTCGTCTGCCAAGGTTGGTGCAGCTGAGTCATCCACCTTTACTTTTTCAGCTGTCTGCTGATCTGATGAGCCTTCTGGGACAGAGATATCATCGGTGGGGATTCCTAGAATCCTGTTGCAAACTGCAGTCAGGGCCTCTGCTGATAGTAGCTGAGCAAAAGATTGAACCTGAGCAACTTCCTTTTGCTCCATTTCCCAGTCGAGGAAATTTTCCTTTCCTCCCATTCCTTCCATGACCTCGAGAAGGTCATCCACATCATCTCTTCTGAGCTCAATCCAAGTACTATCCTAAGTACTTGTTCAAATTGGATTGATTTCTCATCAATACCAGGAGTAGTAGACTTGAGCAGGTTGGCTATCTTCATCCTCATTATCTTCTCTCTTGTGCACATAGGATAGTGTACCATATTGTAGTGAGGCTGAGAAGTACCTGCTTGAACCAGGTCTGCTGGTGCCAAGTCTTCTTGTTCAGATGGGGCAGTGATGATAGGAGATTGGGTGGTTGGGACATTTTCCTCTGCTATGTGAGTATCAGCAGGGATTTGGGAAGTGATATCTTCTTTTTGGGTAAGAGGTTGAGATTGATCTTCAGTGGGTTGTGCATCAGCAGGGTTTTGAGTCTGCTGGTCTGAATCTATTTCTACTTGAAGATAAGTAGATGGTTGGGCTTGATGATCTTGGTCATCTGCTGTTAGAATATCATCACGAGATGGAGTGATTTGAGTTTGATCATCAGCAGGGGGTGTTAGGTTTCGAAAGCTTGAAAGAAATTTGCAGAACGAGAGAGTTTGAGAGCAATTGAGTATTGTGAGCGCAAGGGTTTGGGAAAGGTTTAAGGGTTTGTATATATACTCCAGCAAAACCTGAGAGTTGTACAATCCAACAGTCAGATTTGATTCAATTTTGGAGTAAAGCCCAAGATTTCCTTCTTTGATTTCGCATCGTTCCTTTAATTTTGCCGGCTGAATTTGCCATGTGTCAATTGATGATTCGTTGGCAAAACAGTAATTGAGTACTAATGACATCATTACCAAAAATAGCCGTTGTGACTAAATTTTAGCAAGAATTGATCATCAAGGCCGTTTTCTATAAGTGAATTTCATTCCTTATATAGGTCAATTTCCTTAATTACATTCAGAAATAAATCTAGAATGAATTACATGATCAAAGATAGTCATTATGCTCTGAAATAAAGTGATCTGATCAGTAGAGTGAAGTCTTCTGATTTCTTGAAAAGTCTGCTGATTTTTTTCTTGAAAGTCTTCTGGTCAGCTGAGTTGGTCTTCTGATCAGCTGAGTAGAGGATTGAGGTTTGCTGAGTAAATCTTCTGTGCGTGATGATCCAACCTGGTTTGATGGATCCTTTCAGCTTTGCTGTGTGTGATGATCCAACCTGGTTTGATGGATCTTCCAGCTCTACCTCTGAGCCATGTGGGACCATCAAATCAATTTGTAGATGGTTTGGCCTAGATGGTATCCCACTGGTTGAGGTTGCCCTCACCATCGGATGATCCTCATCATTAGATGGGTTGTAGCATCTGATGTGTCCTTGTTGAATTTCTTCGCTTCTCTTGAAAGAGAAGGAAGATTGGAAGGGGCTTCAATGGAGTGTGAACATGGACTTGGTCTCCTTGATTTGTTTTGACATAGTAGCCTTTGATAACAAACTCTCCATGTAGAACTTCCCCCTGGAGAAGAAGCTCTGCTTGCTTGCTACTTTGTCCTCTGCATCTCTCCTTCCTCTAGTTTTCAACAAGAACGTCTCTCCTTCCTTTAGTTTTCATAGACATACTTATGTTGAGTGAACCAAGTATGATGATCTGCATCATCTTCATCTTCTGGACAAATCTTCATCTCCTTCACCCAAGACCTTGGTTGAGGGATGATCTCCATTCCATCTCTTCTTTCGATTATCTCCATACCTGAAACAAGAATAATAGTTAGTGATTTGTGTTCTTAGGTGTTCTCATAACTTCCTCCTTTTATAGGGGTAGAAATGAGGTAGTGGGGTGAAAAATGACAAAACTATAGAGTTGATAGGTCTGAATTTCTGAAAAGTAACTTCTTAAGATCAACAATGAGATTCTTGATCTAAGGGTTCACATTTAAAGATATTCAGACTTTATCTTATGGAATGCAGAAATTATAAATTTTGAACAAGTGTTATTTGAAATCCGTACAGTGCATGTATACTGTTGAGTCGGTGAGGATGGTGTATTAATCCAACCAAGTATAACTCAATAATATACTGTATGTATGTATATAATTAAAGTATTTTATGAAGAATAGTTTATTATTATACATAGATATACATTGCTTTGAGTAAAGATATCAAGTAACTTTGTTCAAGTCTACTGAATATATATATATATATATATATATATAATATGCAATGCAGATTGTAGAGTATTTCATCAAGGATTCTTAAGGTATCATTGATTCCCCCTTGATTAGATGACTCTATGTTTTCCCTCAGCTTTATTTGTCTTCATTGGGAAAGTACCTACCTGAAGATGAGGGTGTCTATTCACCTCATCTGATTCTCCTAGTCTGCTGTAATTGTATCACTTGAGGTCTTCAGCTGATCTTTGCTCTTCATGTGCTTGGATCCAGGAGTCCTAAGCTGTAGCATAGGGTCTTGAAACTTTCTTCAGCTAGGGGCTTAGTCAAGATGTCTGCTTTTTGAATATCTGTGTGAATTTTCTCCATCTTGATGTCCTTCTTTTCAAGGTGGTCTCTTATGAAGTGGTGTCGAATGTCGACATGCTTGCACCTTGTGTGGAGGACTGGATTTTGAGTGATGGCAATGGCACTGCTGCTGTCACAATAGATAGGGACTTCTCTTGCTTCTACATTGTAATCCTTGAGTTGTTGAACTAGCCAGAGCAGCTGACTACAACAACTTCCAGCTGCCATATATTCTGCTTCAGTGGTGGAGGTTGCAACTGAATTTTGCTTCTTTGAGAACCAAGATATCAACTTGTTGCCTAGGAATTGACAGGTTCCAGATGTGGATTTCATATCTATCCTACATCCTCCATAGTCTGAGTCAGAATAACCACTCAATTCTAAATTGTCATCAGCAGGGTACCATAGTCCTAGATTGACTGTTCCTTTTAGGTACTTGAGAATCTTCCTTGCTGCTTCTAGATGACTTTGCTTTGGGTTTGCTTGAAACCTAGCACATACTCCTACAGCAAATGTTATGGCTGGTATGCTGGCTGTAAGGTATAGCAAAGATCCAATAAGTGCTCTATATTCTGCTTGATCGACTGCCTTTCCAGGCTCATCTGGTTCCATTTTGAAAGATGTCATCATTGGAATTCTTCTAGTCTTGCTTTGTAGAGCCTTGAATCTTTCTAATAGGCTTTTGGTATACTTGGACTGGTTGATGAAGATCCCTTCTGGACTCTGCTTGACTTGAAGTCCTAGGAAGTAATTCATCTCACCCATCATGCTCATTTCAAACTTTCCATGCATAAGTTCAGAGAACTTCTTGCACATGTCTTGATTGGGTGATCCAAATATAATGTCATCTACATATATTTGCACCATTAGAATGTCTTCTCCTTCTTGTATTCTGAAAAGTGTTCTGTCAACTTTGCCTTTTGTGTAACCATTGTCAAGTAGGAATTGTGACAATGTGTCATACCAAGCTCTAGGGGCTTGCTTTAGACCATAGAGAGCCTTCTTCAGACGATATACTTGATCTCCTTTTTCAAATCCTGGAGGCTGCTCTACATACACTTCTTCTACCAGAATACCATTTAGAAAAGCACTTTTGACATCCATTTGGTATACTTTGAAGCCCATGTATGATGCATAAGCTAGAAACAGTCGAATGGCTTCTAATCTGGCTACTGGAGCAAAGGTTTCATCATAGTCAATCCCTTCAGATTGAGAGTATCCTTTTGCAACTATCCTTGCTTTATTTCTAGTTATTACATCATTTTCGTCCTTCTTATTCTTGAATACCCACTTTGTTCCTACAACATTGTTGTTTTCAGGACGATCTACCAATTCCCATACTTCATTTCTTTCGAATTGGTTTAGTTCTTCTTGCATAGCAGTGATCCAAATGCTATCAGTCATTGCTTATTCTATGTCAGCTGGTTCAATGTTGGACAAGAAAGCACACCAGCAGAAGGGTTCTGATTCACACTACAAGAAAACAGTCAAATTCCAACAGAAAAATTCCAACGGAAAAATAAACTGTTGGACTTTTCAAAATTCCAACAGTTTTTCCAACGACATAAGCAATCGTTGGAAAAATCCAACGGAGATTCCAACACCTTATAGAAACCGTTGGAATTTACCGATGGAAAAAGCATTGGAATTGTTTTAAAAATTATTCCAACGACGCTAGACAGTTGGAATGGTTCCGTTAAATCAAATGGCATGTTTATATCTTATTCCAACAAAATTTCCAACAACATAATATCGTTGGAACTTTTTTAATTATTCCAACGGAAATTCCATTGGTGCTAGACCGTTGGAATGGTTTTTTAAAATTTTTATATCCAATTCCAACGGAATTTCCAATGCCACCAATGTCATGTTATCGTTGGATTTTTCTCTAATTATTCCAACGAAAATTCCATTGGCGCTAGTCCGTTGGAATTGTTCTCTAGATCAAATATATAATTCCAACAAAATTTCCAACTGACTGAGACCGTTGGATTTTTTCTTTAATTATCTCAATGAAATTTCCAACGATGTTAGATCGTTGGAATGACTCTCGTAATTTAGTGATTAAAATTCTCTCATTGTTTTTTTTTTTTGGCGGAAAAAATCTCTCATTATAATATTTGCTTAATCTATATAATTAAATGGCGGGTACCCTCTCATTACAACTAATTTAGTCCATCGCACCTAATTAATTCTTGAAATGTTTGTCAAGTAATGCTTAACTATTGTTATTAGTTGTGCTAGAATAAATTTATTGTTTTATTGAAGATTATTTTGCTTATCTTTTAAAATTGTATATTTTCAAAAATCATTTAGACAATATAAAGCTCTTTATGATTTAATTCGTTATATAAGAAAATCAATTTGAGTGAACATTGATAACCAAATATTAGTGACACTTATTTTGCCTTAGTACCAAATTAATCGAAGTCTTAAATAAAAATTATGTCATTAATATTTCATTTCAATTTTTAGCAAGAAGACCATCTAATTTATACATATAACCAAAAATATAACAAAAGAAATAAGAGCAAATTACAATTACAAAAGTTTTCTCATGTACTCCCTCCGTCCCACAAGTGTTTGCACCACAAATTGGGCACACTTTTTAAGAAAAAAGTGTAATGAGTGGAGTGTTGAGGGGTAATTTTGTAAAGTTATATGGATAAAGTAAAAAGGTGATTGGAAAGAGAGTAAAAGTAATGGCATTTTGTGTAAATATGTGAATATTGTGAGGGTGAGGTTTATGAGAGTGTTTCCTTTTATGGGTGTGCAAACAATTGTGGGACGGACAAATAAGGTAAGTGTGCAAACAGTTGTGAGACGGAGGGAGTATTACGTTTACAAACCATATCAAATCTTTTTCCATCTCTAGCCTACAATACTCTAAGGGCATGTTTGGTTTACAGGTTGGGATAGATAAGGTAGGATAGGATTAGATGAGATTGCATTATTTTTTGAATTGAGATTTGTGTTTGGATTGATGGATTAAATTTTGAAATTTCTTAGGGATAAGTTTTGTTTTATGTTTGGATTCAAGGATAAATTGAGATAAATGTGACAATTTACTTTTCTACCCTTGAGGCCATTAATTAGGGTTCTTTTGTATATATATGTGGTAAGTTGTAATTACCCACAAATTGGAGGGCAATAAAGTCCATCTACATATTTTTTTGTTCTACAAGATTAATTATCTCACCTTCTCTTTGGGACTAATAAACACTCAAATAAATGATTAGGAAGGATAATAATTCCGGGCCTATTTTAATCACGGGTTTAATTCCTGTAAACCAAACCTAGGAATAATTGGAATAAAACAATCTATCATGTTTAATCAACTAAACCAAACATGCCCTAAGACATGTTCTCTACAAGAAAAGAGAAGAAATTTACATGGTCATTTATTGTAAATGTAATGACTACAAGAGACAGGATGGACAAAGGAGTGGACTAATTACATGAACAGAATGAATCAGGTTTTGAATAAAATCTCAGTTCATTCCTTGTACGAGAGAAAATGTGAATGCCCGAACTTGTGAAAATATGGGGGTACTTCAGCCTGAACTTGCTTTAACAAATTCTGACTCTTCATCATTGTGGACCTGAAAAGTCCAACCACCAATCAATATTGTTTAATCACCTGGACAAACTTAGATATTAGGTGAGCCTCAAATCTGTTAAAATTGGAAATCAAGTTTACTATTGTTAACTCTAACCTAAAAAGATTTTTACAGTTCAATTGAGAATAAAGGTTCATCACATAAAGCCCAAAGAAAAAAATCACAGAAAAATTAAAAATCCAACATTTCTCATGTCTTTGCCACCTCCACTTAGAAGTCGTATCTTATAGTTTCTCTTCTTAATCTTCTCAGCCAATAGCCTCTTTGGCTGTAAATTTTGATCAAACCAGTACAAGTATAGTGCATATTACTTCATTAAATTATAATATTACATTTTACTTATTTATATAAAATTTACATGCATCCTTGAATCAGCTGCTTTGAGAGTGTAATTACTGAAATTTGGCAAACTGCAACACCATTCTTTTGCTTAATCCAGTCCTGCAATTTACAATTTTTATACAGAGATTCTAAGATGTTTTACTATTATGAGTTTATGCAAATTGACAATAATCATGTTTTTCATAATATTATCAACTTTAGCATGTTCATTTCATTTAGCAAGGAAAAAGGTACTAGGTAAGAAACGTGCATTCGATCTCCTGCAATTAGCAACGTCACATTTATAGATGGATAACTCATACTCCCTATCAATTCTCTTTAGTTAAATAGTCAGTGATGGTGTTTTTATTTTGGTTGGTTGGTTGAAATTTTTTAGTTTAATTGATGTGTCATTTTGGGTTTTTTAGTACATGTGTTCTATATGAATTGATAACGTCAATTGATGAATGTGTTGTGAAGAATAAGAATAATTGCCAGTAATATCAGTGCAAACAATTGAAGATGAAACCATTCTCACATCCAAACCCAAGCAACTGATGCAACTAAGTTAGATAAACTAAATTTGCGAACCGCATGCATACTGGAAAACATGGTAGTAAACTTAACATTTTTACAATCAAGCTCTTTTTATCATATAAACCAGAGATCAATCAGGGACGATGTATTTTACCAACTTACGTGGCTGCTACACAGTTTATTAAGGTCAAGTTGAGGTCACTGAGCAGTGAGCACATAGCATTGAGGGAAAAGTTATAGGATACTGATCATAAAAGGCGGAACATTTTGAATGATGCTGAGCAACTCTGCTTCGTCTTAATTAAAAATTGGTCACAATTAAGTGAGGAAAGAGAGTATATGGCCTATTTAAGCAGCATTTTTTTTATGAAAATGGAATGGTAAAGAGGACAGACTAAACTTACATGATTATTTCTGATCATGATCAATGCATTTAGGAGTCCTGTCAGAGATGACATTAAAGATTTCAAATTGAGAGAAGTTGTAAGTATACAACTCGATGAATATATGTAGCTTTGCATATTATTATGCAATGTAACGCATTATTTGCATCATTTCGACTCCAATTTCATTTCCTCATACCACCTCTCTCATTTATTTTGCAAGAGACAATTACTGAAAAAAAAAATACTGCAACAAAGAATTCACAAAATCTCATCAAAAAACAGAGGCAAACAAAAGTGCATCATGTGGAGAAAACAAATACTCCTATTAACTTTAAAAAAGATCATGGTTTTAAGTCTACACCTATCACACCAGGAATATGGCAGGAATTTTATAATGAATTCCATTTCAAAGCAAAAAAAGGTATTCAAGTATCCATTCATAGTCTTTATTTTTCCTTTTTTCCAAATACCAAAATGAATTAATAACAAAAATAAAACCAGACCAAAGATTATACTACAACAAATAACTTCTTCTGCTCTGTCTACCTAATTAATATATGCACTCTGCTTTAGATAAGATGTTGATAGAATAAAACCTCATCTATTCTCCCTCTTGGCACCTAAGATTTGTCCTACTCCCATCCTTGCACAATCTGAAGATTGAGGATGTTTGAAACAGGTTAGAGATTGACCATGTAATGCAAGTCCAGGAGTGTGTGAAAATATAAGTTGAATATCAATATAATCTCCACTGTTTACAATTGGTGTTGGGTAAATGAATTAAAATTGTGCATATATGAAAGCGATGTGAAATCTGAAAGAGATAGAGACCGACGGGACAACATAAATCTCTACCAATACCCGACTGGTAGAATTCGAATCCATCATCAGCTTGGGGCTTCGAAGAGCCGTTTTTAAAAGGAATTAAAATTGTGAATAAATGAAAGGAGGGAGAGGGCGACAGAGATAGAGACCGATGGTGAGAAGTTACCGGCGAATTAGAGTTGTGGCTGGCGGCGAGAATCTGCATTCTGGGGAGGCATATTTCACTGTGTTAGTCGCCCTCTCTAATTGAATTCGAACAAACACTTACTCCAGAATTTCGCCCCTAATTAGTCGCCCTCCACCCTAGAATCAGTTTGGTCACTTTTCATTCTATGAGCACCAATTTCCCCTCTTTCCCTCCGTGAGCGCCAGAATTTGGTCGAGCAAAAAAAAAAGGGTTTCCCATGTGAGCGCCAATTTTTGCCGGCCAAATTTTCACAATTTTTCCTTATATCACATTCAAATTCAAATTATTTATTTGTATTCAAATTTCAAAATACAGAACTAAATAATCTTGTTTAAGTACATTTTGTATTTTTTTAGAAGATTTCTGATTTATATTTATCATGTACAATATATTATGTGGAGTACTAATATTTGTAGGCATTGATATTATATACACTATGTGCACAGTATAATTAAAATGCATTTTAAAATAATATTGATTGTTCACATTAAACAATTGATATTGTTTAAAAATAGACCATGTATCTAGTGATACTATATTTTTAATTGTAGTTTTCATATTTAATGATAGTAGATTAAAATTGTAATATTTTTAATTAGCGTATTAATTTATTCTCACTAAGGGTACATACAGTAATTTTTACTTTTATTCACAGTAATTTTAGTTTCGTTAACTGAAGTTACTAAACCTGAAGTGAAGACCAAATTGGACAAAGGCCGGCTGTGAAAAAAATGTACTCCCTCCGTCCCATATTAATCTTCACAGGTAGATGGGCACGAAAATTAAGAAAGTGTAATAATGAGTAATAATGTATAAAGTAAATAAATGAGTTGGCTTTTGTGCATGTGTGGAGATAAAGTAATGACATTTGTGTAAAATTGAGATTATTGTGAGGGTAGAGTTTATAAATGATTTTCCATTTTAAGGGTGTGAAAGTTATTGTGGGACGTCCTGAAAAGAAAAGTGTGAAAGTTATTGTGGGACGGAGGGAGTAGCATGTTCTTTAAAGGAAAAATATAGTAGTAATAATACTACTTGTTCATTCTACAATTATTTGCACATCTTAAAAAGAAAACTCATTCATAAACCTCACACTTACAAAATCCACTTTTTTACTTTATAAAATTACTCCTCAACATTCCACTCATTACACTATTTTCTTAAAAAATGTATTCATTTACGATACTTAGTTTCTAGAAACCATGCTGGAAAATAACAATATATAATACTCCCTCCGTCTCTTACTTAATGATTCATAGCTTTTGGACATGAATTTTAATGTATAAATTTTTTATTAGTATTATGAAAGATAAAATGAGGGTAATAAATATTTTTCAAATTTATAGTAAATAGTAAAAGTTACTTTTTAGTGTAATAAAATAGTAACAATTGAGGGTAGTTAAAATATTTTCTTACTATTATGAAACTTTAAGGAAGAATGGTAAATATGGATCATTAACTAGGAAGGAATATTGATAAACAAACTCAATATGCTCTGTCAAGTTCAGCAAGCAAGTCTTAGAATTCAAGACGTTCTAATGTACTCTTTCAGCTTTTGGTTGATCTAAATTGACCATACTATCTCACTGGTCCAATTTGCTCCAATTTAAGGTTAGAGTTGAATAAGAATGTTTATATAATTTGTCATCTAAACATCTACTCAACTTTAATCACTACTTTTTGAACATATTTATTTCTTAAAAATCTAATCACAAAATTAAAATATTTAATTCCCTAATTTAAATTATTCCCTCTATCTACCTATAAATTTCTCGTTACTTTTAAACATAAAAATTAAGAAAAGTGATTAAATAATATATATATTACAAGTGATGTAATTGAAAAATAGAGAGATATATAAAAAAAGTGAAATATAAAGTGAAATATAAAAATTAAAAAATTAAAAGATAGTATTTATCAAAAATTGTATGAAAGGCTTATAGACGAACGAAATAAAATAACAAAATGAAAAATTTATAGACGGACAGAAGAAATATTTTCAAATAGATAAAAACTTATACGGAGTATGAAATATTGAACAAATCACAATCTTACTCCGTTTCGCTTTCTTCTTCCTCACACATTTTTGTGGTTTTTTCTTTAGATTTTCAATATTTTTTTAACAAACATATGTTACTATATACATGTTTATTGTTACAACGGTAGTAACATACACTTGTCTATATAGTAACACATAGTTGTTAGTATGGTATCACATGGCTGCATGCATTTTTTATTTCTTTTATTTTGTGAGATTCTTTTAGGAAGACACAAGTCACCTAATTGACCCATGAAGGACCCTTCAAATGGGTCCACTCTATTTTTTTGATAACGATAATATTTAAATATCTTTAAAGAGTAACATTTATTTGACGTTGGTCTGCTATGGACTCGAGTGCATGTTGCACTTTTTAGTTTTACTGACTTACACTTTTTGGTAAATGGTGTTGCACTTTTCAATTATTAAACTGTATACTAATATTTTTAGTTATAGTGACTTACACTTTTTAGTAATATTGTGTTGTACTTCAGTTTAATAACTTACACTTTTCTTTAGACTAGGGTGCACAACATGCACTCGAGTGCATACTAGACTTTACCATTTATTTGAACTTGGTTTTAACTTATAAGAGATAATATATAATTAATCCAAGTTTAATCTAAGCTATCGAACATGATTTTAAAAAATATTTAACTTTTAAATAGTGTCACCTCACATGTATAACAATAATAATTTGTATTTATAACCATAATAATCTATACGTAAAACAATAATGCTTGAAAAAAAAAATCACCTGAATTGGAGCTTATAAAAGTTTTTTCCATCTTTAAATCACAAACCAAACCTAGAATGAATTAGGTGCATTTGGTTAATTAGATTTAAAAGTGTTAAAATTTTCTTAAGATATATATAATGAATCTTCAAATTATTAATAAAATAATATCATTATTCATGTATATAATGAGAATTCAGTCACATGTACATAACGTTACGAATTTAATCATTATTTGCAATTTTCTTTTTTAAATTTGATGTTAACAATTTAAAGCATGATAATTCTTTGATGACAATATATTATGTTATATGAGTATAAAAGCAAAAAACTGTTTAATACCTACGTACAAAAATAAAAACAGTACGGAGTATTTTACAAGTTAATTGAAAAAATGCGAAAAAAAAAAACTTTTGGCAGCCAAAAGAGTTGGCGGGCGAGTATGTATTTCAAATTTTTTTAGGGGAATTTCAAATTTTGATTAGGAAGAAAGTTCCCACAAAATTGATTTTCGATTTAGAAAAACTTCATTTCATTATTATTGTCTTTTCGGTTTCAGTTCGAGAACTTGATTTTATTCTCAAAGCCCTCTAGAACCACTCTCTACAATCGTGTGGATCAACAGAGTGTTCGATAAACTATGATGCACTCAATTTTCTGTAAAGTTACTCGGAGCACCTTGGATTAGATCCTGCCGATCCGCTAAAGCGGTTCCCCTTATATGCGGAGATGGAACGCTTAACGGTTCCAAATAGCTTTTCTTCGCCCGCAGCGGCGGCGGCGAAGGAATTTCACCGAGTAATGGAAACATGGGAAAGCGAGGAGCAAGGGGTGTATGCCAAACAACAACAAGTAATATACCTCCTTCTGATACAAGACTTGGAACTTGTTAATATTTTAGTCGTTTTCCTTCAACTATGTATTAATTGGTTTTGATTTTTATTTCAGTGCTTTATATTTCGAAATCTCTCCAAACTGCTCACTTCAATTGTGTGGATCAACAGAGTGACAAGTAATTCTTCTTTGTTCTCTCCTTCTTTTTCTTAAGTTTCACAACAAGTCAATTATGTATTGATTTGTCTTGATTTTTATTTTTGTTTCAGTCCTTTTGATTCTGAACGTGTCTTTGATCTCTATTTTCTTGTTCTCCACAACAGAATCAGGTACCATAAAGTATTTTAGTATGCATGATAACTTTCTTTTCACGCCCTCTATCTGCTCGATGAATTACTCTGACCGTGAATCTAACTGACTACATGCTCTCTACATGGAGTGATCACCTCTGGCATGATTAATATTTTTAAGTCAATGAACTTTAAAGTCATACATATGAGTAATATTTTTAATACACTTGAGATATTATTACAAACAACAGATTTACTCCTTGTTCTCCACATTCACTTTGCTTAGACAAAATAAAACCATAAAGCTTGAGAAAGTTTTTATCATATTTTTTTTGTATGTGTTATTTAGGTTGGTTTCATTTTATGAGCATCCTTGCTTCTTGTCAGACTTCATTTTTCTTGTGGTTGACCTCTATGTATTTTAAGCTTGACTTAAAACTGATTAGGTTACATGTTGGACCTTTGTTATACTTGATGGCTTAATTGTTTCTTAGATGTTTTGTATGTATTGTTTCATAAACGATTTATAGTTTTAGTTTTTTTCAACACCTAAATCATTCACAGGTGAAGTCTCAAAAGATTAAGTCATACTCAAAATATCCTAAAACACTAAGCTACAAGGAAATTAAATTATAAAATTTGTTGATGTATGTTTCCTTCTCAAAACTAGAAAATGGGTTAGAATTCCTGTTTAAAAGTTTTGTTAAAACTTGATGAGTTTCACTCCTGAATGTTCTCAGCCATTAGCATTTCTAGATATTGCAAAGTTTTATAGTTATTTACTCGTGTGAATGACATCAATACATATATATATATTCTACACAATTCTGTGTGAAAAATATATTTCTCTATTCAAAGGTTTAATTATTTCAGAAGTGTTGGTTAACATGGCTTAATATGAATTTCTAATGCAATCTGTCACTTCATTAATTCAATCTCATTTTCAGCCATTCGTTCTAAAATAGGCCTTTGTTATTCCAAAATTCAGGACTTGTTTCTGTAAAGCTATTTATTTTATTTTGATGAAAAAATAAACACAACAGTTCATAACCTATCAAGCCTCTTAACAAATCTCATTCACTCTTTCACATTTTGCATTCCAAGAATAAAAGTTAAATATAGATCAAAGATAATGGGATAGAACATATAGTTGTGCATGTCACTTCTTTTACTTCTTTCTTTTGCTATATTACTTCTATATGGTTATGTAGACAATGTAGAGTATGCATAAGCATAAGTGTATTATGATACTATTAGAAGTACACTATAGATCCAACTGTTTTGCCATTAGTTGAAGTTAATCGAATTTATTCTTGTTTTGCCATTTTCCATGGCACGCTTGATTTAAAGAAATCACAATTGAGATTTTTAGTGACCAGCTTGTGTTTTAAGGAAGCATAATTAATGTTGAATTCCTATTTGTTTTTAATTGATAGTAGTAAGATCTACAGCTTTTGGTTGATAAAAACACATCACTTAAATTATTTATAGATATTAGTTGTAACATGGATCAATTAAATACTTAGGTTTAATACATTATAAATTTATACTTGTTGGGTGCTAAAACATGTTCTCCACTCGAGAGGCTGGATTTGGTAAGACCGACATAAATTGGTGACTATCGTTTATGTTTGATATTCTGCTTTAAATTTGTTTTTGTTATAAATTTACGATTATTGATATTTTTGGTAAAATTGTTGTAGTTGGGATCTTGAAGTTTGACATCAAATGTGCGTACAAGCTTGGCTGATATTCGTAGGAAGGAATCCAAAGGGACACTTAAAATCAAATGTGAGATAGGTCCTGCTTTCTTCCGCATATGAGTAGAATAAGAGCATATCAACTAATAGTGATGGTTGCTATTTTTATTTTTGAGCATTTAAGGTAATTGGTAAGTATAGTTATGTTAATTAACTGAAATTTGTATATATATTTAAATTTACTTAGAATTATCAAATGTGTGTCTAATTTAGGAGATGAAGTTGGGGAGAGATGGCATGCTGCCATCCTTGAGTTTTTTTTAAGCTCAAACTATAATTAAGAGGTTGGTCAATGATGAAATTCTAGAGCTTATGTTTATGTAAGTATTTTCAAAAGAAAAGTTGAATTGTTTGGATCTAAATATTATTATATATGTATATAGATTTTTTTTTGTATTTTACATTACAAAACCTAATATATGATACTTGTTGAAAACTGCATGCAGAATCAATATAAAAATTTGAAGACCAGTGAGATGTCTGAAGGTGAAGTTGAAGATGAGATTGATAATTCTACAATCTTTGAATCAAAAACAACTTTCTTTAAATCTTCAAGTTCAAGATCCAACAAAAGGAGTAGGACTAGTACTACCGATTCTACCAATTCAGAAGTTCAAGTTTTAAGACCTCGTTTGGCTGCTGTTGAGAGTGAATTAACCTCCTTTTAGGTGCCTTTTCTTAGGTGTGTCTTCTCGTGATGGTGAAAACATAGAAAATGGTGATAATAAGAATGAAGAGGGCGATTGTGCACTTGTTATTGATGATGATGGTGATTCCTAGAAGTTAATCTTTATGTTATAATATTAGTTTATTTTTGTTAGTGATGTAAATTGAAAGGATGATTAACACTTTATTTTATTATGACGTTAGTTATTTTAGATTGTATTTGACTTTAAAGTAATTATATATTTTTTGAAATTGATTATATATTAGAATTGTATTGCTAGGTTGTGTAATTTTAAATGATTTTGATAGAGCATTTTAATATAGCAATAAAAATTATATATTATTTTTAATAAATTCCAAAGAAAAAATATTATTGGAATTAATATTTGATAATTTCCTACCTTTGTTGGAAATTTATTATACCATTGGAATTGACATCGGAATCCTCAATTAACATTTTTTCACAGTGAATATTCCAATGGTACATGTTCGTTGGAATTTTTATTCCATTAAAATAATGCCGTTGGAATTTACATCGGAATTTGACTTCAATAAATTCCAACAATTAAAATTCCAATGACCAATATTCGTTGGAAAAATTCCAACGGAAAATAACAGTTGGAATTGAAGATGAAATTTGTGATGGAAAATTTCCAATGGGTGAATATTCCAGCGGTACTTGTCTGTTGGAATAAAAATTCCTACGAAATTTATTCCGTTGGAATTATCGTAGGAATTCACGTCGTATCATTTCCAACAACTAGAATTCCAAAGGTTAAAAATCTGTTGGAAAAAATTCCAACGGAAAATTACTGTTGGATTTGTCGATGGAAGATACGATGGAAAAAAATTCAATAGGTGAAAAGTCCAACGTTCACAATCCGTTGGAATGTACCGTCGGAATTTTTTTCCGTTGGAATTTTAAAATTCCAACGCCCACTTTTCCAACAGTCGTATTTTCGTTGGAATTGCTGATTCCAACGGAAAAAATGTAAAAATCTGTTGGAATTTTTCTGTTGGAATTTGACTGTTTTCTTGTAGTGTCAGTTGTCTTCTGGTCTTGACACCTGAGTCTGCTCCTCCTAAGATGAGGTTTGATGGATGATTATTTCTCCATGTATGCCTCACAGGTGGGTCTGCATTAGATGAGCTTGGATTCTCATCTGTTCTTGTGCCATCAGGAGGGTTAACTTGATTTGGTCGATCATCATCTGTATCTTGTGTGTCAAAGAGATCATTCCCCCTTGCATTTGGGATTGTTGCATCTTGATTCTGATCAGCTTGCTCAGCTTGAGTTTGAGATCTAGTGACTGGTCTGTGTGGCTTATCCTCTTCTGGTTCTTCAGGAAATGGTTCATTGACTTCAATAAACTCATCTGGTCTGGACTTGATCACTAGCTGCCTCATCTGATCTGCAGCTGAGTCTGTTTGTACTGCACTCTTTTCACAAGATTCATCAAAAACAACATGAGGTGTTTCTTCCACAAGAAGGGTTCGTTTGTTGAGTACTCTAAACGCTTTGCTAGTAGAGGAGTATCCTAAGAATATCCTCTCATCTGCTTTGGCATCAAAGGCATTCAAGTTACTTTTCCCATTGTTGTGAATGAAACACTTACAACCAAATATATGAAAGTAAGATACTCTAGGTTTTCTTCCTTTCCACAGTTCATATGGGGTTTTCTGATGAATTTTGTGAATACCTGACCTATTTTGAGTGTGACAAGCTATGTTGATAGCTTCTGCCCATAGCTTCTTAGGAGTGGAGAATTCAGTAAGGAGTGTTCTTGCAGCTTCTTTTAGTGTTCTGACTCTTCTTTCAGCTACACCATTCTATTGTGGTGTTCTTGCTGCACTTGTCTCATGCTGAATACCATTAGAAGTACAATAGGCAATAATATAAGAGTTAATAAATTCAGTGCCTTTGTCACTTCTAATTTTCACAATTGGTTCTCCTTTCTCTACTTGGATCCTCTTCAATAGTTCAGGGAGCTTCTGCTGAGTTTCACTCTTCTTGTATAAGAAGATAACCCAAGTAAACTTGGAGTAGTCATCTACAACAATGAGAGTGTACTTTCTCCCTGTTAGTCTGGTTGCAGTGATTGTTCCAAAGAGATCCATGTGAAGCAATTCAAGAACTCTACTGGTTGAAGCTGTCTTCTTGGTCTTGAAAGATACCTTTGTTTGCTTTCCTTGTTGACATGCATCACATACCTGATCTTTACAGTAGAGTTCATTAGGCAGACCATCAACTAAGGATTCCCTTGCTAGTTTGTTCATAGTCTTAAAGTTCAGATGACTAAGACGTTTGTGCCATAGCCAGCTGACATCTTTAGGGCTCTTCACAAGCAGACATGCATCCTTAGGACAGCTGTTCCAATTTACAAGATACATACTTCCCTTTCTAGATCCTGTTTGAAGGTTTTGTTTTGTTCTTTTATCACTTATGAGACACTCATCTTTAGAGAATTTTACTGAGTAACCAGTGTCACAAAAATGAGAAACAGATAATAAATTAAACTTTAAACCTTCTACATATGATACATCATGTACCTCAATGTCACCATTTTTAAGGGTGCCATATCCTTTTGTGTTACCGTGCGCGTTATCACCAAAGAAGACTTTTGGACCTTTCTTTTCTGTGTAGTTGGTCAGCAGGGCTTTGGTTCCAGTCATATGGGTTGAGCATCCACTATCTATATACCATGTTTCTCCTGCTAGACCTCCTCTTCTGTATAGGTCCCTCCTTTCCTGCAAGAAAGGTTAAGTCTTAGGTACCCATTTTGTCTTGGGTCCTTGGGTGTTAGTACTACCCTTGGGAACCCACATATACATTGGTCGTTTGAACAACCTTGAGCACTTGAGTTGTTTTCCTCGGGCATCACAGAACCAAATCTTACCAGTTAGCACCTTGGACTGATCTGATTTGTTACTTGTGTCAGCTAAGTAATAGTCAAATGGTTTCCCTTTATAGGAGTATACATACATTATCTTTTGACTAATTACATTCGGCCTGGGTGCATTAGCTGGACGATGCACACGATTATATGGACCATACTCTTCTGTTCTCACAATATCATAAGAGATAGGGGGTGCAAAGAGAACAGATTTGTGTGAAGAAGATTTCTTCTTCTTAGCTGGAGCAGCATACAGCTGAGACTGTCTCAACCGAGATGGTCTAGGCTATTTGTTGTTCCTCTGTACAGGCTTGGGGTTAACTTGTCCTTTACCATTTTTGGTGTTGGGATGGTTAGCCTTAGCTGGTACAGATGCCTTTTGGTTCATATTAGGTTCATTGTGTTTAGAACACTCACCTTTTTCATGTGTCTGAGTAGTGCACTTGTTAGGTGTACTACCCCCAGCTGGAGAGGATGTTGATGGATTAAGTTCATAGCCAAAACCCATCTTATTGCCATTTGATCTATAATATTCAGAGATACTTTCAATAGTAGTAGATGCTTTATTGAACTCTGATATCTTTTGATTTAGGCATTCCTTCTCCTTTTCTAAGAGCTTGTGTGCTTGGAAGAGGTCATCGAACTTGGATTGTAGTGAACGAAATTCCTTAGTTTCTAAAGCTTGAGTTTGTAACATCCCCTCATACAACTGAGTTATTGTGATATTTTCTTCCTTAAGAAGTTCCACTTCTTTGGTCAATCTTTCATAAAGTTTGATAATAGGTGTCTTCTGATTCGCCTTCAGATGAGTTTATCTCATCTGTTTGTGAAAAAATAGGTGAATGGAAAGTTGTAGTATAGGAATTTACCTCATTTTCACCTATGACCATCATAGCTAGATTATCTGAATCATCTGAGAAGATTTGACAGTCTGGTGATGTAGGGAGTTCATCACTTTGATATTCAGATTCTTCAGTCACCATTGCTTGCTTGTCTGAATTTCTTCTGTCTCTTCTTGGCCTTCTTTCTTCTTTGTCATCCAAATTCAGCTCAGGACATTCATAGACATAATGTCCTGGTTTGCGACAATTGAAGCGTGATCCAGGTTTTTGATTTGAGTTGCCTTTCCTTGGAGGAGTGGCATCTCTTCTTCTAGATCCTCGGCTGTTAGATGACTCCACATCCTTTCTAGGATGTCTTTCTGGTGTTCTTTCTCTGGATCCTGTGGAGGGTGAACTGGCTCTCCTGTCTTTGTAATTCCTGTAGAATTTTCTGTATTTGCTGTTGAGAGTGTTCATCCTTTCGAATCTCTTGATCATAAGAGCCATTTGCTCTTCCAGACTCATGTCTGATCCTTCAAAATCTTCTGTTTTCAAGATCATATTCATGAGCTTTTAGGTTCTGAAATAGAGTTTGTGCAGACCACTTCTTGATATCTTGAGTATGTTTGATGATGGTCTTCTTGAGTCTCCATTTCTTGGTTAGAGAGTCTAAGATCTTTAGATTTTTCTCTCTATTTGTATACTTCTTGCCCAGAGATTCTATCTCATTGATGATCTTGGTAAATCTATTGTCTAGCTGATCAATAGACTCTTCTGGTTGCATCTTGAAGTGTTCGAACTTCTTGACTGCTGTTGACAATTTGCTCTCCTTGATCAGCTCAGTTCCTTCACAGAGAAGTGCCAAAGCATCCTACATATCTCTTGCTGACTCACAGTTGATTACTTTTGCAATATACTCATTTGGAAGAGTTTGCATGATGTAATCTTGAGCAATGCTATCAAGATTTGATTGCTTCATCTCTTCAGGTGTGAGGTCCTTCATTGGCTTGGGAACAAGTTCTCCAACTGGAACTTCTGGATCACCATTTGCAGTGTTGACTGTCATGATGGTGATTGGGCCTTCTGTGATTACTGACCACATCTTGTAGTGGACTGATGTGAGATTCTTCCTCATCCTGATCTTCCAGTAATCATAATCCTCCACTGAAAACTTAGGCAACTTACGCATGTTAGCACTCATTCTGTATGAGTTTTCAAAAACAAGTTTTTCAAAAGAAAAGATATGTTCAAGAGGACTACAGAAAGACTCCCTCAAGTCTTCTGATAATCTAGAGACAGTAGTCCGTTAGAACCACTGCTCTGATACAACTTGTTGGTCCCTGAACGAGTAGTGAATGGGATTAAAGTCTAGAGGGGAGGGGTGAATAGACTTTAAAACTTTTTCAAGAGAGTTGGGAACCTCTTCTGATTGCTATGTCAACTGGACTAGAAGTCTGCTGGTCCAGATGACTATAGTGATCTGAATGAAGAGATTATATGCGGAATTATGGTAGGCCTTATTTAGACTCGTTCCTTTGTTTCTTTTGAAAGTGTTAGCTTGTTTAATTAATGAAAACCTCAGCTGATGCTGGTTTGAAGATTATGGCCTTGATTTGAATATAGTTAAAAACACAGTATGCACTATATAAGGTATATGAAATGACAGAAATGTAAAGTGCGCAAAGTAAATAACACCAGGTTTATAGTGGTTCGGATATACGTTCCTACGTCTACTCTCACGTCCTAACGTGATGTTTAATCCCTTTAATTTACCAAAAATTACAAGGGGCTTGTCCTTTATAGTCCCAATGGTAGGACTTTGAGATCTGAGCAGTCCTAACTGCTACTAGTCTTCTGATCTGCACTACTAGTCTTCTGACTACTCTTCTGGCCTTATGTCTTCTGTCTTCTGGTATCAGTCGAGTAATACTCTTCTGATCTGGCAATTCTTTTATGCACTCTTTGATTATCTTCAATCTTGGACTCCATCAGATAAGTAGGTATACAAGCACCTTACTTAACTGGTCTTCAAGGATCTTCTAGTCTTCATGTCTTCTACTCTTCTCATCTTGAGGATAGGCATGTAAGCCATGACTGTGCTGATCAGCTGATATCAATATAGTTGATCACACAAGACTAGTCTAAGCTGTTCTATACAAGGTCAGCTGATCCTATTATATTTATAAACTCTAAGTGTTTTGGCCATCAAAACTATTCTAACATCAAGTGGGGCTTAGGGTGAATTTATATCCCAACAATTCTTTTCTTGTAAGTGGTTCGGATATACGTTCCTACGTCCACTCTCACGTCCTAACGTGATGTTTAATCCCTTTAATTTACCGAAAATTACAAGGGGCTTGTCCTTTATAGTCCCAAGGGTAGGACTTTGAGATCTGAGCAGTCCTAACTGCTACGGTCTCCACAAGTGATTGTAAGCACTTGCACTTTGCAGGGGTTCAAAAACTTTAACCTTTCGGTGGGGGTTTGGGGTTTTTGAATGTTTCCAACTAATGGTTCAAGCTTATAATTTGCTTAACCACTATGCCTAAATCAAATGATATACAATATGAATGGGATTCAGGTTCTTATAGGTTGGATAGAAATCACTTAAGAGCTAGAGATATTCTAAGGATTTCTGGGCTCTTGGAGAACTCTTAAAACAGTATGGCTTTTAGCTTGATTGCTTGCTTAGCTTGTTGAATTCTCTCGTTGTGACTTCGTGTTTGTGATTTCTCATCCTCTTGTATTTATAGTGGTGATTGCTTGCAACTAGCCGTTGGAGTTGACTAGCCGTTGGGGCAATCTTTCCATAATAGCTTGATTCCTTGATTCCAGTCGCTTGATTGCTTCAATCCTGGGATCATGTCAATCTTCTAAATAAGGTAGGTCTTCATTTGAATTGTAAGATGACTTTGGAATCAGCCGAGTCCTGGACGAGCACATAGTCTTCTGATCTGCTCTACTAGACTTCTGACTACTCGTCTGGTCGAGGTCTTCTGTCTTCTGATATCAGTCGAGTAACACTCTTCTGATCTGGCAAATCTTTTATGCACTCTTTGATTATCTTCAATCTTGGACTCCATCAGATAAGTAGGTATACAAGCACCTTAGTTAACTGGTCTTCAAGGATCTTCTAGTCTTCAAGTCTTCTACTCTTCTCATCTTGAGGATAGGCATGTAAGCCAGGACTGTGCTGATCAGCTGATATCAATTTCAGTTGATCACACAAGACTAGTCTAAGCTGTTCTATACAAGGTCAGCTGATCCTATTACATTTATAAACTCTAAGTGTTTTTGCCATCAAAACTATTCTAACATCAAGTGGGGCTTAGGGTGAATTTATATCCCAACAGAGGCTTTAGACCTTGATTTTGGTTATCTAAGCCACAAGAACAACCTTACTTTTGAGCCAATCCTCTCTTTTGAGAGTGAGGAAGCTAATGTTACTCCAACCTTGAGATGGTTGAGAAGGGCAGGTCTTCAAAAGTTCATGCAAGAAAAGCCAGATTCCTGTCTTGAATCCTATATGGCTGAGTTCTTTGCCTTTCTCAAATGGAGAGGCAAACCTGAAGATGGTGAGGTTGCCACAAGGCTGTCCTATGTTGCAGATGGTGAGGAAGAGGAAAGATTTCACAGGGTGAAATTTTCTGTTGAAGATGTTGATGCTGCTTTTGGATTGCCTTCAGAAGGAAGGAATCCTGAATTTTATGGTAATGGCCATGAATAAGAAATTGCACAAGAATGGCTTATCACACCAGGGCCACTATCCTCTACCCAACATAAGAAGACCCTAAAGCCAAAATTCTTGACCTTGTTTGAAGTTGTTACAAAGAGTTTGCTGAGCAACACATGGAGCTTGGAGCAGGTCAGCCATCCAAGGATAAGGATTATGGCTGCAATCATTGATGCCAGTGACAAACGCATCAAGTTCAATTGGAGGACCTTCATCTTGTCTGAGATGATGAAGGAGAAAGCCAAGTTCAAGGTAAGGGCTCACAACAAGGTTGTGATGGAAGGAAAGCTGAGATATTGCACCAGGGCAAGTCTCTTGATTGAAAAGTTTGCTCACTACTCTGAGATGCAAACCTTTGCCAAGCCCCTCCCTGCCCAGAAAATCATGTTCAGAAAGCTCAGCAAGAAGACTGAGCAAAGAATGATGCAACTGGCCAAACCTGCTGAGAAAAAGGAGGAGGAGAAGCCTAAATTGAAGAAAAGAACAAAGGCCAGAGTGGTAAAAACAAGGAAAGTGTCTCAAATCCAATCTGAAGAGACTTCAGGAGCCTCAACTGAGATTGAAGAGGTTGCTGAAGAAGGAGTGAATGTGCCTTCTGACCACTCAGAAGAGTTGAGACAGAAATACAATGAGACTAGACAAAAGTCTAAGGGTGATAAGAGGCCCAGGGAAGTTGTCCCTGAGAAGGATGGAGAAGGTAGTGGAAGCAGTAGGGCTAGCAAGAGAAGGGCCAAGCCTACTGAAAAGGTGTTGGAGCTTCAAGAAGCAAAATCTCTCCAACTAGCTCTAAGGGAAAGCAGGGCTGAAAGCAGGACAAAATCTAAGTCTAGAACCAACTCCTCTGGTTCTGGAACTCCAGAGTCCAAAATCCCTGAAGGTCAACCTAAAGAGGCCAACCTTCCTGAAGCACAGAATCCTGAGCCCAACTCTCCTGAAAGCCACATAACCCCAACTGTTGGTCCCTGAATGAGTAGTGAATGGGATTAAAGTCTAGAGGGGAGGGGTGAATAGACTTTAAAACTTTTTCAAGAGAGTTGGGAACCTCTTCTGATTGCTATGTCAACTGGACTACAAGTCTGCTGGTCCAGATGACTATAGTGATAAGAATGAAGAGATTATATGCGGAATTATGGTAGGCCTTGTTTAGACTCGTTCCTTTGTTTCTTTTGAAAGTGTTAGCTTGTTTAATTAATGAAAACCTCAGCTGAAGCTGGTTTGAAGGTTATGGCCTTGATTCGAAGACAGTTAAAAACACAGTATGCACTATATAGAAATATATGGAAAGACAGTAATGTAAAGTGCAGAAAGGTAAATAACATCAGGTTTATAGTGGTTCGGATATACGTTCCTACGTCCACTCTCACATCCTAACGTGATGTTTAATCCCTTTAATTTACCAAAAATTACAAGGGGCTTGTTGTTGGGATATGAATCCTATAAACAATGTTCTAATTGATGATTATATGTTTTGATGGCCAAAAGAAATTTAGAGTTAATGATATATATGATTATATGTTGTTATATGTTGTTATATGATATAAGATTACTGATTTTATTATCTGAGATTACTGATCTTATTGTAATATGAAGTCTGAATTTACTGATCTTAGTATTTTACTAATCTGATATATGAACTGTTTATGAACTAAGCTGATGGAAATATTGTATAGACAGCTTATAGTATAGGACTTAGTTATACTCATCTGTATATAGTTCAGTTGATGTATAAGATAGGTTTTATATTTGTAAAAGTTGTATTCTATTGTATTTCAGCATTGTAATAGTTAGAACAGTAGATTAGATTGAAGTCAGAAGACTAAAGAAGACTAAGAGATGACTAAGAAGACTATTTCAGTGATTGAAGATATCAAGTGAAGTTTTTAAAGAAGCTGAACAGTTTTGGAAGAACTGTGCTGACTGACCAAGAGCAGTAAAACTAAGAAGAGTAGTTTACTGTGCTGAGTTGGTTTATTTGAAGAATAAGTTTGGATGACTTATTTGAAGCGTAACTGAAGATATTGTTGAAGATATGCTGACTTATGGATAAGTTTTAAGTTGGTTACAAACTGAAAGGAGTTACAACAAGAAACGGTTATGAGTTAGTTGAGAGTTAGTTCACAAACTGCTAACTGTCTTACTAATGCTTATAAATACCGTATGATCTTCTACTTGAAAAGACTACTGAAACTACTACTACTCAAAGTGTTCAAGAGCAAATCAAGAAGCATTCAAGTATTCAAGCACTCACAGAGTTGAAGATCAAGAACTGAAGAGAAGCCACAGATCTGATTTGAAGAATCAAATGCTATTACAAAGAGAAGTTTTACTTTTCGTTTTAAGTTTGTATTGTGTAAACAAGTGTGCTAGTTACTTGTGAAATTACTAGTTGATCGAAGATATACCTGGTGGTATAATCGATAAGATCAAAGTCTTAATCTTGGGACTCTAAACAACAAGTACTCAAGTGGATAAGAGTAATAAAACATCGCAACTGGAGTTGTGAGAGTGGATGTAGACAATTTGTCGAACCACTATAAAATCTTGTGTTCTTTACTGTTTGTTTTGATTATCTGTTTTATATTTGTTGAGCCAAGAACAGTAAGTTTTCTAAAGAAAAGATTTAAAGAAAAGTTGAGTATAAAAGCTAACTGTTAAGTACTGAGCTGATTCTAAGAACAGTACTGTACAGAACACATTTCCGCACTAAAAACTCTGATATTTTGATAGAATTTGAAAAGTCTATTCACCCCTCCCCTCTAGACTTTTTCTTAGCTTACTCAATCTAAAACTCAACTTTGGGACCAACAAGTGGTATCAGAGCAGTAGTTCTTTGGACTGCTGTTTCTTGATAACCTTGTAGACTTTGGGGAAAGTCTAATTGTCTCTCATTACTGATACTTGTTTCTTGATCTTACTTGTCTTTCTTGACCTATCTGTCATACTACGGATCTTAATTGTCTACTCTATCATGGAAGAAACTAACATCAATAAACTTCCAAAGTTCAAGGTTGCAGATTACGATTACTGGAAACTGAGGATGGAAGCCATCTTTAGTTCAACCCATGATCTAATGATGTCTGTGATCAAAGAAGGTCCTATTACTACCATGATACCCAACACAGCAACTCTGGAGCCTTCAAAAGCCATTGGTGTTCTCGTGCCAAAACCCAGGTTAGATTTAACTGCTGAAGAGATGAGGCAGAACAATCTAGACAGCTTGGCAAAGAATTACATTTTGCACACCCTTCCCAATGAGTATCTTGGGAAAGTGGTTAAATGTAAATCAGCCAAAGAGATGTGGGATAAGTTAGCTATCATTTGTGAGGGAACTACTCTTATAAAAGAAAGCAAACTATCCACTGCTGTCCAGAAGTTCGAATCATTTAAAATCAAGACTGGTGAAACAATAGACCAGCTCGATACTCGCTTTACCAAGATTATGAATGATCTGGATGTTTTAGGCAAGACTTATACCAATAGGGAGATCAATTTACGTATCCTTAAAGCCTTAGATGAACGATGGAAAATGGTCACACTGATCATTAAAAACACTCAGGATATAGATAATTGGTCTGCTGAAACTACTTTCCAAACCCTTCAGGCACATGAGTTTGAAATGGATGAAGAAGATCCAATAGATAGTGGTGATAGGGTTAAGGAAATCTCCAAGAACATTGCACTTAAGGCATCTACCTCTAAGAAGCCTAGATCATCTGTGTCTAAGTCCTCAAGCATAAAAGATGAACTAGAGAGTACTGATCTTGATCTTAAGCATCAGTTGAACTTAATGATTAAGAGGTTTGATAAGCTTAACAAAAGGTATGGTAGATACAAAAGATTCTATAAGGACACTCAGAGCTCTAATAACAGGGGGACTCTTCTAGGACCAGAAGGGATCACAAATCTTCTGAAAGGAGAGATGAGATCTCTAATGAGAAAAGAAGAGATAGGAACTCTGCTGATAGAAAGGATAGGAACTCTACTGATAGAAAGGACAGGAACCGATATCATTCTCCTTCTAAACGTACTTCTAATGAACCTCTTCGCTATAACTGTGAAAAGCCAGGTCATTACATCCATGAATGTCCTGATCTGAGTGCTGAAGACAGAAGAGAAAGAAAAGCAAGGAGAGATCGCAAATATGCAAAGGGTAAGAGGGCAATGGTGGCTAACAATGAATCTGATACGAATTCAGATGAGTTGCCATCCTCCTCTTCTGATTACTCTTCCAGCAGTGAGAAAGAAGTCTTCATTGCAGATGATGGACTAGTCATGATGGCAAAAATAGATCAAGAGGTATCATCTGTCACATCTTTTCAATCTTGTGATGAATCAGATTCTGATTCTGATTTATGTGACACTGCTGATAGTAGTGTAGGAAGTAGTCTTCACCATTCCAATGGAATGAATGAAGAAGACCTCCTACCAGCTAACAAAGCATTCATAGAAATCAGTGATGAGAACATATCTTTAAGACAAGAAATCATGAGTCTTAAAGAAGCTCAAATGAAAGTGGATCCTAATCTAACTATTCTAAATGCACGACTATCAGAAGAGTTGTCCCAACTCAAAGATAAGTATGCATCTATGGATAAGTTATATCAGGGTATGCTTCATACACAAGCTAAAGAGACAAATGAGTTCAATGACTTAAAGATTAAATGTGAAAAACTTGAAGAGCGCAATAGATTCTTAGAATCTGAAGTACTGAGCTTGGATCTAAAGCTATCTGATATGATTAACTCTTCTAAGATTAATCAAACATTGTCAGACAGATACAAAGCTTCTTATGACAAGAGAGGAATAGGTACTGATCTGCCTAGTCCCTCTACTTCAGGCATTAAGAACACTACTGGAGCTAGTTCAAGTTCTTTGCAATTAGATAAAGGAAAAGAACCTATGATTTATGATAATGATCCAAAACCTAAAGTACAGTCTAAATACATTCCTCCTACTACCAAGAATGGTAAACAGAAGAATGGATCTAGACCAGTACAGTCAAGACCATACCAGAAGAGTTCTACTCCTCTGACCAGAGCTGAAAAGTCCTGGAATCAGAAGAGGCAGACTCAGAACAGTAGGTCAAGACAATCTCAGGCAAGTTGGAAACACCAAGACCTCCTTTCATAAGGCAGTCTCAGCTGTACTCAACTAAACCTAGGAAATTTGTGCCACATTATCATAACAAACCTGTTCTTTATCCTCCACCTTTATCTTATGATATCATTGGAGAGGAAAGACCAAAACGCATCTATAAGCCGTATGGTCCACAGGCTTTCAAGCCATATGCAAACTATTACAGACATACTGATCTTCCTGAAAAAGGGATAGAACCAAGGAAAGGCTATCTCAGAAAAATAGATCCTAAGTCTGCTGATAATTTGGATAAGGTCAATAAAGTACTGTTCTGTGATAAGCATGGTAGAAAACTTAAGAGGTCTCAATTATTCAAAACTTCAATGTTTATTTGGATACCTCTTACTACTAACCCCCAAGGACCCCAATAAAGAGAGGGTACCTAAATTATTAAGATCACTATTTGCAGGGTCGACTGGATCTTTACAAGAAAGGTGGTTCAGTTGGAGAAACTTGGTACATAGACAGTGGGTGTTCTCACCACATGACTGGTACCAAGACTCTTCTTTCTGACTATCATGAGAAGGAAGGACCAAAAGTGATCTTTGGAGATAGTTCCATGGCAATCACAAAAGGATTTGGATACATCAAGAATGGAGATGTAGAGATTCAAGATGTCTCATATGTTGAAGGTCTGAAATATAATTTGTTATCTGTCTCTCAATTTTGTGACAGGGGTTATAAGGTTTACTTCAAAAGCACCAAATGTGAAATCTGGGATAAAAGAACTCATACAATTCTACTAGTTGGAGTTAGACAGGGCAGTGTCTACATTGTAAATTGGAATAGCTGTCCTAGGGATGCTTGCCTTCTTTCTAAAAGTCCTAAAGAAATCAGTTGGCTATGGCACAGACGCTTATGCCATCTGAACTTTAAGATTCTTAACAAGATTGCAAGAAACTACCTTGTTGAAGGTATCCCTAATGAAATCTATTTCAAGTCACAAGTGTGTGATGCTTGCCAAAAAGGTAAACAGGTAAAGGTTTCCTTTAAGTCAATTCCCACTCTTTCTACTTGTAGAGTCTTAGAACTCTTACACATGGATTTACATGGTCCAATAAAACCCCCTACACTGAATGGTAGAAGGTACACTTTGGTTGTGGTAGATGATTACTCAAAGTACACTTGGACAATCTTCTTACACAAAAAGAGTGATACACAAACCCAACTACCAGATCTGTTAAAGAGGTTGCAAGTAGAAAAAGGTCAGCCCATTGTCAAAATCAGGAGTGACAAGGGGACTGAATTTATAAACTGCTATGTTAAAGAATTTTGTTCTAAGTCTGGAATTCAGCATTTGACAAGTGCAGCTAGGACACCCCAACAAAATGGTGTAGCTGAGAGAAGAAACAGAACACTAAAAGAAGCATGCAGAACAATGCTTGCAGAATACAATACACCACAGAAGTTCTGGGCTGAGGCAATCAATACTGCCTGCCACACTCAGAACAGATGTGCATTCAACAAAATACATGGTAAAACTCCTTATGAGGTATGGAAAGGTAGAAAACCAAGAATTTCATATTTTCATATCTTTGGATGTAAGTGCTTTATTCATAACAATGGAAAGAGCAAATTAAATGCTTTTGATGCCAAAGCTGATCAAGGAATCTTCTTAGGATATTCCTCAACAAGCAAGGCATTTAGAGTTTTTAATTACTCTACTCTATGTGTAGAAGAAACACCCCATGTTGTCTTTGATGAAGTTGTACAGGACTCTGCTGATCATCAGATCAGTAAGAAAGTTGATGATCTGACCATTCAAACTGATAAAGACACTGAAGAAACAGAAGTCTATGAATCTGTACAAGCTTACAATCCATTTCTGAATGTTCTAAACAAAGATGATGATGTAGAAAAGGTAAAAGACAATGGTAAGTCTTCTAGACCAATTGACATGCCTGATTTAGTTGACTGTTCTCCTGTGAATAAACCTGCTGAAAATAATGATATTGATATTGATGATTCTGTTATACATAATGTGAATGGTGATAGTATTCCTGTTAAGACTAGAAAAACATGGAAATCTGCTCATTCTACTGATCTGATTATTGGTGAATCCCATAAAGGTGTTAAGACCAGAAGACAACTGTTTGATTCTAAGCCTGAACCCAGTAACTCTCTATTCTGTTGGTGTTGCTTCTTATCTTCTATTGAACCTGCTAATGTGAAAGAAGCCTTATCTGACAGTAACTGGATTATTGCTATGCAAGAAGAATTGAATCAGTTTACTCGAAATGATGTATGGGAACTTGTAGAAAGACCTACTGATCACAATGTGGTAGGTACAAAGTGGATTTTCAAAAATAAGAAAGATGAAAATGATCTTGTTGTGAGAAACAAAGCCAGATTAGTGGCTCAGGGCTACTCTCAAGCTGAGGGTATTAACTATGATGAAACATTTGCTCCTGTAGCTAGATTAGAAGCTATAAGATTGTTTCTTGCATATGCTGCTTATATGAAATTCACTGTGTATCAAATGGATGTGAAAAGTGCATTTTTAAATGGTATACTTGTTGAAGAAGTTTATGTAGAACAACCTCCTGGATTTGAGGTAAATGGTAATCAAGTATACAGGTTGAAGAAAGCACTCTATGGTCTAAAACAAGCTCCAAGAGCCTGGTATGACACTCTTTCACTATTTTTAGTTGAAAATGGATTTACTAAGGGCAAAGTGGATCGAACTTTGTTCAGAAGACAAGAAGGTACAGACATTTTATTAGTCCAAATTTATGTTGATGATATAATATTTGGATCTCCTAACAAAAGCATGAGTGAGAGTTTTTCAAAACTTATGCAAAGCAAGTTTGAAATGTCAATGATGGGAGAAATGACTTATTTTCTTGGACTTCAAGTGAAACAATCATCTGATGGTATCTTTATCAATCAAGCAAAATATACAAGAAATTTGTTAGATAAATTTGGTATCAAGACCTGTAAAACAGTTGGAGTACCAATGCTGCCAACATACAGAATGGATCCTGATGATCAAGGTAAGTCTGCTGACCAATCCTATTACCGAGCTTTAATTGGTTCTCTACTCTATTTAACTGCTAGTAGGCCAGACATTGCATTTGCAGTAGGTGTATGTGCTAGATTTCAGGCCAACCCCAAAGAAAGTCATGTGGAGACTGCTAAAAGGATATTGAAATATCTAAAGGGTACCATTAATCGAGGTTTGTGGTATTCTGCAGATGATGATCTATCCCTAAGTGGTTATTCAGATTCTGACTTTGGTGGTTGCAGGATAGATAGAAAATCAACTTCTGGTTCTTGCCAATTCTTAGGTTCTAAGCTCATATCATGGTTTTCAAAGAAACAAACAAGTGTGGCAACATCTACCACTGAGGCAGAATATATGGCTGCAGGAAGTTGTTGTAGTCAGCTTCTTTGGCTAATGCAACAACTTAGAGACTACAACATTGTGGAATTCAATGTACCTATATTCTGTGACAGCAATAGTGCAATTGCCATCACTCAAAATCCCGTTTTACATACTAGATGCAAGCATGTAGATGTTAGGCATCATTTTATTAGGGATCATGTTGAAAAGAAAAACATCAGAATGGAAAAGATCCATACTGATATCCAGAGAGCTGACATTTTCACAAAACCTTTGGCTAAAACTAGATTTGGAGAGCTGTGCATAAGTCTAGGATTGATAGATATGGATCCTGCTTGCATGTAGAGCTGTATACTAACATTTCAGGTACTGAGCTGATATCAAGATCAGTTCACCAAGAAGGGTAATTCTGAAGAACAGACCATGTCACGACCTCTACATTCATCACAATCAAGTAAAAAGGTTACTAAGGTGCCTAAATCCCGATGAGGAAGCTGGTAAAGCTGAGGGAATTGAGAATATACATTTAAGGGGGAATCTATGATTTCTGAAAAATCCTGTATGTTGACTCAAAAGCACAAGTCACCTTAGAACAAACCTTAAATAGACCTATTTTAATTATTCTTTACTTTTCTGTACTGTATTTCACCATCTACACATGAACTGACACTTCTACCAAGGTGAAACAGGCACAGAAGAGGAGTTCTCCACTGGAGGGGGAACTGATCTGATTACAGATTTGATCTGTCTACAAATCTGATCTGATTACAGTATAAATCTGTCTACAGACATGTTCTGACTATTGAATTGGTTGGTCTACAGGACTGTTCTGATTACAAAGTTAATTTGTCTACAGAACCTTTCTGACTACAATACCATTCTCTCTACAGAACTGATCTGATTACTGATTATAACTGTCTACAGAGCTTATTTGATTACAAGAAAATTTGTCTACAGAATATTTTCAGTACTGATCTGAGAAAGTACTGTGCTGGTATCAAAAAGGTGAAAATCAGAAGAGTTGGGGAACTGATCTGATGACTACTGAGCTGACCCAACTACTGAGCTGATCTTCAAAAGAGTACTCAGCTGATCACAGTACTCAGCTGAACCCAGATAAGTAAAATTCAATAATGTAGTAATAAGAAATTGAAGTATAATGTGTTTGGAAAACAACTGTGCTGATATACATCAGAACAGTATTTTGCCTTAGAATTTTTCTAAGTCAAGATCTGTTCAAAATTAGATCATTTATAGAGAAGATTAATACACTCCTCTATTTCTAACCTAATTTAAAAGGTGTATTTATCATCACTAGTTGGCTCCAAATTTCTTTTCAATGGCAATTATTGATATTATTAACGAAGAAAATGAAGTAGCAGGAACTTTTGATTCATCCAGATGGATGCGAGAGAAAGGAATCTTCGTCGAAAAATCTGTTTACTTCACCGGACGTCAGAAGGCAGAGAATCAAGCCATTCTCACCATGTGTGAAGAATGCGGGCTGCGAAAATACCTAGAATCATTTCCTGTGAAGGTTTACGAACCTGAGGCGATGGAATTCTTTCTTCAAGTACAGGGTGACTCGAACAGCATCCGTTCGATTGTTTCTGGCCATAGGGTTGTTATTTCTAGAGAAACCCTTGGTATCGCGTTCGATCTTCCAGACGGGCCAATAGACATTCTGAGCTATATGGCAGGGCAAGAGAAGGTTCGCGTGGGCAGATGGTTGAATGTTGACCCAGCGACCTTGTCCAATTTGAAGAAAGATATGCTTCCAGAAGGCATGCAGTTGTTGATGGATATAGCTGGAAAATGTTTGTTAGGGCAACATTACAGTCAAGACGCTCTCACCTATCTCAAGATTCGCATTATGGCTGCAATCACTGATCGAGTCAATGGTGATTGGCAAGGATTTATGCTTGGCAGATTGTTGGCTGAACGAGAGAAAGTGGTTTTTGATGAGGTCTCAAGAGAATTTTCCATTAAATCTATGATGGGTTTTGGAAGTAAAATGAGCATACTGTTACCTCAATTAGCTGAAAGGAAGATGGATTGGAGTCGTCCAAAAAGATTTCATCAGGGCAAATTCTTGTTCAAGAAGGAGTCCACTTTGTTTGAACAAAGCCAGGGGAATCAACCACAAGAATCTGGTGATTCTATGTTTCGTTCTGACAATGATGAGCCGGAGTCGAGAACGAAGGCTAGGCATGATCCTCCACGAGCTGGATTACGAAGAGGTCGTTCTGCCAGGGCCGTTTCTGAAAGGTCAAAAGAGTCCGTTGCAGCTGTGAAGGAGTCTTCTGTGGAAGAGGTAAGTTCTCCAAGCCTTATTCTTTCACATAAGAGAACTAAAGTTTCTGGTGTTCTTAGACCCAGAAGAGTCCTCCAGAACACTACCCCTTCTCCCTCAACCTCTCATTCTATCCAAGCCCAACCCCTTGAAGCTGAGCCTTCCTGTTCTGAGGAGTCAGTTCACTACTCTCCTATTCATCAGAACACTCCTCCCTCAACCCCTCAGAACACTTCATTTCATTCCACTCCCCATTCTGATCCTCACCATTTTTCTACTCCCCATTATGTTCCTGAACCTGAATCTGAACCCGGTCATGATCACTCTACTGAGCATGAACATATACCTTCCTCTGAACCAATTGAAATTACATCCTCCCCAGAAACTGAGTTTATCCAACCTGAATCAGTGTTTCTGATGGATTATCCTATTTGTGATAAAGAAGAGAGGATTCGATTTAAGTTGAGAAATGCTCTTCTCAAAAGCTTTCATGGTTTAGATGAGAACACTAAGACCTTTGAGCAACTTCTAAGGATAGGTACTTGGGTGTATCTTAGAAGCATAGGTCTAGATCAATTGATGATAGTGGCTGAAGGTATGGGTGGTCTTTCTGTGTTTCATGACTGGGAACAAGAACAGAAAGAAGCTGCAGATGTTAATTCTTATAATGAGCTATCAAGTTTGGAATCTGTTATTCAGTTGATTGAAAGAATAACTGGTTGTAAGTATTCCATGGTTAAGCCTGCTGATGTAGATGTTGATACTGATGTCAACATGGGTGCTGATGATGCTGAAGTTAAACTTTCTGATGATCAAGCTGATGTTGAAACTGATTATGAAGCTGATATGGAAGCTGATTATGAGGCTGATACAAATGCAACTGAGGTGTATGAAAACACAGTTGTAGCTGAAGAAACTGAAGCTTTAGAAGAACACTCTTTGGGTGCTGATGAGTTGAAGAGCACACCAATTAATGTTGATGAGAATACTGTGCTTGATGATGTTCAAGAGACAGTAAGAACAGTTCCTTCTGAAACAGCTCAAGATAACTCTAGCTTTGAATTGTTGAAAAAGCACAATGAAGAGTTACAAAGTAAGTTGGATGAAACTTTGAAAAGGTTTCAACAAGCTACTGAACAGCTGGAAAGATTGACTACTACCAATTCATATGAGCAAGTGTTGGAACACACAATGTCTAAAATCTATGATCTGCATAGATTACAAGAAAAGTCACTTTCTACTGAATTGCAAAAGAAAGTAGAGATACTTTTAACACCCTTGAAAGATTGGCAGGATGAAGCCAAAAAGGGGGAAGTAAAAGTAATGAAAGTTCTGGAACAAACTCAGACACAACAAGCACAATTGGTTGTGAGTCAAGATGAGTTGAAAGAAAGCATTGATGATTTGAAGAAATTATCAGTCTGAAACTAAAATTGGAAAATCCTGATTCTGTTACTCAGAAACATGTTGCTGAATCTTCTTCTGGAAAAAGGAAAAGGAAATTGGTTATTGATGATGAAGAAGAGGCTGAACAGATTGGTAGGAATACCAGATCTAAAAGCAAGTTGAAGCATGTTGTTACTGATAGTAGGCCAAGTGATGTACAAATGGCTGAAGCTATTGAGAAGCATAATCTGATGCTTGCTCAAAAGAAAATTGAATTAGCTGAGAAAAGATCTGCTGAACAGATTAGAAAACAAAAGATGTAAGATGCAGAAGCTTCAAGAAAGAAATTTGATAATCGAGTTGCTGCATTGAAAAAGAAAATGAAGTCTAAATATGTTGGAACTATTCTGGATGAACAATTCATGGAATTTGTTGTGGATCCGGAAGATATGGAGTTCTGGAATAATTTGAAAAAGAAATGGCAGATTGCTAATTTTATTGTGAAGAAATTTGGTGACCATTCAAGCAAGGAAGATGAATATTCTGACTTTGATGCATTCATGATGAATATCTCAAGAGAATTTTGGGAACATATTCTGTTGTTAGCTATTGGTGCAGGAATACAGATCTTATGTCCTGAAGAACCAGTTTGGGAACCCCCAAGACTTGAAAATGGTGAACCAGATTACTCAGAGATCAGAAACTTAATCTCACAGATCATTAAAGATGAAGGAATTACTGATCCTAATCACATGATGGATATCAAGAATAGGATGTACTTAGCATTCAGAATTTCAAATGAAGATTGAAGATGAAGGACTATGCTGAAGAAGATAACATTTCTAAACCTTATCTTTATGTCTATTTGATATTTCTGTGACTATGTGAAGTATGTGTAATATCTGATCTTATTTTGAATCCTAATCTGATTTTGAATTGATGAATTATATGATTTACTATATATCTTAACTACTGATCTAAAATTGTTTAAGTAGTTTTGGCTTCATCAAAAAGGGGGAAATTGTTGGGATATGAATCCTATAAACAATGTTCTAATTGATGATTATATGTTTTGATGGCCAAAAGAAATTTAGAGTTAATGATATATATGATTATATGTTGTTATATGTTGTTATATGATATAAGATTACTGATTTTATTATCTGAGATTACTGATCTTATTGTAATATGAAGTCTGAATTTACTGATCTTAGTATTTTACTAATCTGATATATGAACTGTTTATGAACTAAGCTGATGGAAATATTGTATAGACAGCTTATAGTATAGGACTTAGTTATACTCATCTGTATATAGTTCAGTTGATGTATAAGATAGGTTTTATATTTGTAAAAGTTGTATTCTATTGTATTTCAGCATTGTAATAGTTAGAACAGTAGATTAGATTGAAGTCAGAAGACTAAAGAAGACTAAGAGATGACTAAGAAGACTATTTCAGTGATTGAAGATATCAAGTGAAGTTTTTAAAGAAGCTGAACAGTTTTGGAAGAACTGTGCTGACTGACCAAGAGCAGTAAAACTAAGAAGAGTAGTTTACTGTGCTGAGTTGGTTTATTTGAAGAATAAGTTTGGATGACTTATTTGAAGCGTAACTGAAGATATTGTTGAAGATATGCTGACTTATGGATAAGTTTTAAGTTGGTTACAAACTGAAAGGAGTTACAACAAGAAACGGTTATGAGTTAGTTGAGAGTTAGTTCACAAACTGCTAACTGTCTTACTAATGCTTATAAATACCGTATGATCTTCTACTTGAAAAGACTACTGAAACTACTACTACTCAAAGTGTTCAAGAGCAAATCAAGAAGCATTCAAGTATTCAAGCACTCACAGAGTTGAAGATCAAGAACTGAAGAGAAGCCACAATTCTGATTTGAAGAATCAAATGCTATTACAAAGAGAAGTTTTACTTTTCGTTTTAAGTTTGTATTGTGTAAACAAGTGTGCTAGTTACTTGTGAAATTACTAGTTGATCGAAGATATACCTGGTGGTATAATCGATAAGATCAAAGTCTTAATCTTGGGACTCTAAACAACAAGTACTCAAGTGGATAAGAGTAATAAAACATCGCAACTGGAGTTGTGAGAGTGGATGTAGACAAGTTGTCGAACCACTATAAAATCTTGTGTTCTTTACTGTTTGTTTTGATTATCTGTTTTATATTTGTTGAGCCAAGAACAGTAAGTTTTCTAAAGAAAAGATTTAAAGAAAAGTTGAGTATAAAAGCTAACTGTTAAGTACTGAGCTGATTCTAAGAACAGTACTGTACAGAACACATTTCCGCACTAAAAACTCTGATATTTTGATAGAATTTGAAAAGTCTATTCACCCCTCCCCTCTAGACTTTTTCTTAGCTTACTCATTCTAAAACTCAACTTTGGGACCAACACTTGTCCTTTATAGTCCCAAGGGTAGGACTTTGAGATCTGAGCAGTCCTAACTGCTACGGTCTCCACAAGTGATTGTAAGCACTTGCACTTTGCAGGGGTTCAAAAACTTTAACCTTTCGGTGGGGGTTTGGGGTTTTTGAATGTTTCCAACTAATGGTTCAAGCTTATAATTTTCTTTGTTGGGATATGAATCCTAGACAAGTCCTACATGATGATAAAAGATGAAGTTTTGATAAGCCAAAAGTAGTTTGAATTTTTCTAAGTGTTGACTGATCTAGTCTAGTTAAGAAGGAGTCATCTTGAACAGACCAGTAGAGTTCACATGTAAAAGATAAGTATTGTTTTTATATTGAAAGATAAGTACGATTTATAAGTACTTCATATTTGCTATTTGTATACATGTTAGATTGTTGTTGAGCTATAATAATCATTGTATAGAGCTCATGATTTTCATATGTAATAGATAGGTTCATTGTATAGTTTTATAAGTTGACTAAGCTGAATTATAAGCTTAAAGTAATGTAATAGTCTTGTTAGGATTAGAATAGTTTATTGTTGTAGATTACATAAGAAGACCAGACTAGACAAGAAGAGTTGAAGTCTACTACACAAGACAGGTGGACTACAAGACAAGTACATACAAGACTACACAAGACAAGTCAACTTGAAGAGAACTAAAGGTGAAGCGCGTAAAAAGATAAAGATCAAAGTTAGTTAGAAATAACTGATTAACAAGAAACGCGTTGATGGATAAAAAGATGCAGTTACAAGTTAGTTTTCAAGAAGAGTTGGTTACAACTAACTAAGTTCTTGATTTCAGAAGTCTATAAATATCTCAAGGTGTTCATTGGTTCAAGACTACTGATACTACTGATACTGATACTGATACTACTACAAATACGTATACTGAAGCTACATACTGAAGCATTCAAAGAAGATTACTCTCAGAGTTTACTGAAGTTCAGAAAGCAAGTCAGAAGACAAGTGAAGAAACCAGAAGACTGCTACTGAATAAGTTTTAGTTTTTGTTTACTGTTTTTCAAGTTGCTAGATACTTGTTAAATTTCTAGTAAGATCGTAGACATATCTGGTGGTATAGTCTTAGAAGATCTAAGTCTTTTTCTTGGGACTCAAAATCACAAGAACTCACACTTTGTACTCGATTGGAAGAGTTAGTGGAAACATCACAACTGGGTTGTGAGAGTGGACGTAGACAAGTTGTCGAACAACTATAAATTGTTTATGTTGTTTACTTTACTGTTTTGTTTAATTGCTTAGTTGTTTACATACCTAACTGAACAAGACAAGTTGAGTATAGAACAGAGTTCTCGAATTTTGAAGATTGAGTATAAACTTTAGTTGGGCTCATTGTTAATTTCGTATTCCGCATTTTGTAATTCTGATATATCGAAAGATTTTAGAAAAGTCTATTCACCCCCCTCTAGACGTTTTCTTTAGCTTCCCTCGATATTAACTCATCTTCGAGACCTACAAGTGGTATCAGAGCAGTAGTTTACGAACTGCTGTTTCTTGATAACCGACTTAAAACTTAGGGTGAAGTATTGGTCCGTGATTGTACTTGCTTACGTGTTCTTGATCAACATTCTTGTTATATCTGTTTCTTGTTCCCTGTTCTTGATCTATCTGCTTCTTGATCATATAACTGGTTAGCACTAATCTACTTGCTTAAACATGTCTCTTTAAATAAGTGCTAATAAGTTGCCCAAGTTCCAGGTTCAGGACTACGACTACTGGAAACTGCGAATGGAAGCGATTTTCAGCTCCACGCACGATCTAATGATCTCTGTTGTGACCGAGGGTCCGATCGTGACAATGGTCCCAAATACTGCAAATCTTGACAAAGACAAACCAATTGGCACCCTCGTCAAGAAACCAAGGTCTGATCTAACCTCAAAAGAAATGCGTCAAAATAATTTGGATAGTTTGGCGAAGAATTACATCTTACACACTCTTCCTAACGAGTATCTAGGAAAAGTGTTAAAATGTAAAACTGTCAAAGAGATGTGGGACAGATTAGCTATCATTTGTGAAGGGACATCCCTGATCAAAGAGAGCAAATTATCCACTGCTGTCCAAAGATTTGAATCATTTCGGATGAAAGCTGGCGAAACTATCGACTAGCTGGATACTCGTTTTACTAAAATTATGAATGACCTTGAAGTTCTTGGTAAAACTTATACTCCTCGTAAAATCAATCTTAGGATTCTTAAGAGCTTAGATCCTCGATGGAAAATGGTAAAGATGCTAGTTAAGAATACCCAAGACATAGATAAGTGGAGTGCAAAGACCATGTTTCAAACTCTTAAAGCCCATGAGTTTGATTTAGACGAAGATGAACCTATAGCCAGTAGTGACAGAGAACATGCTGTATCTAAAAACGTCGCCTTTAAGTCTAGCTCTTCTAAGTCCACTAAGGTAGACAAGTCTAAGTCTAAAACTAAGTCTGCCTCTATAAAAGACGAGTTAGATACTGATCTTAGTCTGAAGGATCAGGTGAACCTCATGGTTAGAAAGTTTGATAGGCTGAATAAACGTTTCGGAAGATACAAGAAGTTCTATAGGGATCATAGAGCGTCTACTTCTAAGAACTCGTCTGAGACCAGACGAGACCGAAACTCGTCCGAAAGGAGAGACGAAGTCTCGAAAGGTAATAGGCGAGATAGAGAGTCTGACGATAGGAAGATTCAGCGTTCGGATAGACGTGATAAGCGTAGGGATAAATCACCTATTAAAAAGGCTACTAATGATCTCTTGTGCTACAACTGTGAAAAGCCAGGTCATTACATATATGAATGTCCAGACCTGAGCACTGATGATCGAGAAGAACGTAAATCTCGAAGAGATAGAAGATACAACCGTGGCAAGAAGGCCATGATGGCTAACGATGATTCTGATACAGAATCAGACGAGTTACCGTCATCCTCATCTAGCTACCCGTCTGAACAAGATGAAGCATTCATAACAGACGATGGCCTATGTTGTATGGCCAAGATCGACCAAGAGGTATCTTCAACTACATCTTTTCAATCTTGTGATGATTCTGATACTGATGAAAGTGACACTGCTAGTAGTGAAGTAGGAAGTAGTCTGCAGCACTCAACTAGTGTTGTTGAAGACGACCTTCTACTTGCTAACCAAGCATTCATCGAAGTCAGTGATGAGAACATTGCATTAAAACAAGAAATCATTGATCTTAAGGAAGCTCAGTCCAAAGTAGATCCCAATATAACAGTCCTAAATGAACGCTTGACTGAAGAGTTGAGACAACTCAAAGAAAAGTGTGCATTGACAGACAAGTTATATCAAGACCTACTTAAGACACATGCAACTGAGAGAAATGAATTCAATGTTTTAAAAAGCAAGTGCAATAGACTTGAAGAACGTAATAAGTTCTTAGAGACCGAGGTTGTCACATTAGATCTCAAGCTTACTGACCTGGTTAACTCTTCAAAGATTAACCTTGAACTGTCAGATAGGTATAGAGATCCAGCTGACAAGTCTGGTATAGGTGCTGAGTCATCTAGCTCGTCTACTCGAGTCATTAAGAACCCTACTACTACTAACGCAAGACTTTTGCCAAATGATAAAGGAAAAGGACCTATGATATACGATATTTGTACTCTATCTCAAGGTACTGTACCTAAACAAGCTCGAGTTAACATTCCGATTACCAAGGGAGGTAAAAAGAATGGTAACAACAAGCCTGTTCCACCTAGAACTAATCTTCAAAGGACCACTAATCGTGGACGACCCAACCAGGTCAGATACGAAGACTGGTATCCTGAGGAGACGAGTACTAGACAGGTACAGACTAGACGACAAGAGCCTAGACCTCCTTTCATAAGGCAGTCTCAGCTCTACTCGTCTAGACCTAGACAGGTAGCTCCAAAATATCGTACACAAGCTGTCCTATATCCTCCACCTTTGTCATATGATATTATTAGTGAGGAAAGACCCAAACGCGTCTATAAACCGTATGGACCTAATGCATATAAGCCCTACTCTGACTATCATAGACCAGTGCCTGCTCAAGTAGAGATCAAGTCGAAAGGCTATCTCAAACGAGTAGACCCAAACTCGAATGATAGGACAGACAAGGACAACAAGGTCTTATTTTGCAACAAATATGGGCGAAAGCTTAAGAGATCGAACTTGTTCAAGACTCCAATGTATATTTGGATTCCTCTGAACTCGACTAACCCCCAAGGACCCCAATAAACAAATGGGTACCTATATTATTGAATATCTTCATTGCAGGGTCGACTTGACTTGTATAAGAAGGGTGGCTCAGTAGGAGAAACCTGGTACATAGACAGTGGTTGTTCGCACCACATGACTGGTACCAAGGCTCTCTTATCAAGTTACCATGAGCAAGAAGGACCAAAAGTGATTTTTGGTGATAGCTCCACTACTGTCACTAAAGGATTTGGTTACATTCGGAATGGAGACGTAGAGATACAAGATGTCTCATATGTTGAAGGTTTGAAATATAATTTACTCTCTGTTTCACAGTTTTGTGATCGTGGATACAAGGTGCAGTTCAAAAGCCACAAATGTCAGATCATTGACAAAAGGACACACACAGTCCTACTAGTCGGCGTAAGACAAGGAAATGTGTACATAGTGAATTGGAACAGTTGTCCGAGGGACACCTGTCTACTTACTAAGAATCCTAAAGAACTTGGTTGGCTCTGGCATAGACGCCTCTGTCACCTAAACTTTAAGGTTCTTAATAAGATAGCCAGAGATTACCTTGTAGAGGGTATTCCCAATGAAGTTTACTACAAGTCATATGTATGCACGACTTGTCAACAGGGTAAACAGGTGAAAGGTTCTTTTAAGGCAATTCCTACTCTCTCAACTAGTAGAGTCCTAGAACTCCTACATATGGATCTTCATGGTCCAATAACTCCTCCAACCTTGAATGGTAGAAGGTACACTCTTGTTGTTGTAGACGACTATTCTAAGTTTACTTGGGTAGTCTTCCTACACAAGAAGAGTGATACACAAACACTTCTGCCTGAACTGTTGAAGAAGTTACAAGTTGAGAAGAACCAATCCATTGTCCAAATTCGTAGTGACAAGGGAACTGAGTTCATTAATTACTATATCAAAGATTTCTGTGCTAAACATGGTATCCAGCATCTTACAAGTGCAGCTAGGACACCACAACAAAACGGTGTAGCAGAAAGAAGGAATCGAACTCTCAAAGAAGCCTGTAGAACCATGATAGCCGAGTACAATACGCCTCAAAAGTTTTGGGCAGAAGTTATCAATACTGCATGCCACTCACAGAATAGAAGCGCGATCAACAAAGCTCTAGGCAAGACACCTTATGAGGTTTGGAAAGGTAGAAAACCCCGCATTTCATATTTCCATATATTTGGTTGTAAGTGTTTCATCCACAACAATGGAAAGAGCAAGTTGAATGCTTTCGATGCCAAAGTAGACGAGGGGATATTCTTAGGATACTCTTCTACTAGCAAGGCATTTAGGGTATTCAACTACTCAACTCTTTGTGTGGAAGAAACACCACCTGTGGTTTTCGATGAATCTCGACAGGACTCGTCTGCCAACAAGATCAGTGAGAAAATTACTGATCTAACGATCGAATCTGACAAAGAATCAGAGGTATATGAATCCGTTCAAGCCTACAATCCATTCATGAAAGCTCTCGAGTCTGATGACAAAGAGAAAGTAAGTGCTCAAGGTAAGTCTTCTAGACCAGCTGACATGCCTGCTCTAGTTGACTCCACAACTCCTGGTAAATCTGTTGATGATACAAATGATGTTGACATACATGATGCTGTACATGATATAGATGATGACAGTGCTACTGTTAAGAATAAAAAAACATGGAAATCTGCGCATGATACTGAAAATATTATTGGTGACTCTACTGTTGGTGTGAAGACTAGATGACAACTCTTTGAGTCACAAGAACAGCCTAGTCCAACTATGTTTTGCTGGTGTTGTTTCCTCTCATCTATCGAGCCTACCACTGTTAAAGAGGCATTGGCTGATAGTAATTGGATCATCGCTATGCAAGACGAGTTGAACCAGTTCGTTCGAAACGACGTCTAGGAACTTGTCGATTGGCCTAAACATCATAATGTAGTTGGCACTCGATGGATTTTCAAAAATAAGAAAGATGAGAATGATGTAGTCGTTAGGAATAAGGCTAGACTAGTTGCCCAAGGCTATTCACAAGCTGAAGGCATAGACTATGATGAAACATATGCTCCTGTTGCTAGACTAGAAGCCATTCGATTGTTCCTTGCATATGCTGCCTATATGAAGTTTACTGTATATCAAATGGATGTTAAAAGTGCATTTCTTAACGGTATTCTTGCGGAAGAAGTGTATGTTGAACAACCTCCAGGTTTCGAAGTCAAAGGCGACCAGGTGTACAGATTGAAGAAAGCCTTATACGGACTAAAGCAAGCTCCAAGAGCATGGTATGATACTCTCTCTCTCTTTCTATTGGAAAATGGCTTTACTAAGGGCAAGGTAGATAGAACCTTGTTCGGAAGACAAGAAGGGAAAGACATTTTACTCGTCCAAATTTACGTAGATGACATCATTTTTGGGTCACCTAACAAAAAGCTGAGTGAAAGTTTTTCGACACTCATGCAAAGTAAATTTGAGATGTCCATGATGGGTGAAATGAATTACTTTCTTGGTCTTCAAGTAAAACAGACCCCAGAAGGGATTTTCATAAATCAGGCGAAGTACACTAGAAATCTTCTAGACAAGTACGGGATTAAGACTTGTAAGTCTACTGGCGTACCGATGCAACCAACTTACAGAATGGATCCAGATGAACGCGGTAAATGTGCTGACCAATCTTATTATCGTGGATTAATTGGTTCTCTACTGTATCTAACTGCTAGTAGACCAAACATTGCATTCTCTGTTGGTGTTTGTGCTTGTTTCCAAGCCAATCCAAAAGAAAGTCACATGGAAACCACTAAACGGATTTTGAAATATTTGAAAGGGACCATCAATCGTGGTATATGGTATCCCTCAAATGATGATCTATCCTTAAGTGGCTACTCAGACTCAGACTTTGGAGGCTGTAGAATAGATAGGAAATCTACATCTGGTTCTTGTCAATTCTTAGGCACAAAACTCATTTCATGGTTTTCGAAAAAGCAGACTAGTGTAGCTTCCTCTACTACCGAAGCCGAGTACATGGCTGCTGGTAGTTGTTGTAGTCAACTACTCTGGCTCATGCAACAGCTTAGAGATTACAACATACTTGAATCAAATGTTCCTATTTTCTGTGATAGTAATAGTGCCATTGCCATTACACAAAATCCTGTTCTGCACACACGATGTAAGCATGTTGATGTGAAGCATCATTTCATACGTGATCATGTAGAAAAGAAGGATATTCGCATGGAAAAGATTCATACTGATTTTCAAAGAGCTGATATTTTTTACAAAACCATTAGCTGAAGCACGTTTTCGTGAGTTATGCATTAGTTTAGGGCTAATTGATTTAGACCCTACTTGCCTATAGACATGTACTAACCAGTCAGGTACATCAAAGAAATAAGGAGACCAGAACAGAGCACTAGACTACTCACGCAACAGACATGTATACAAGGCTAGACTAGATGACCAAACAACCCGATGAGGAAGCTGGTAAAGTTGAGGGTAATACTAAGGGAATAAACAATTAAGGGGGAATCTTTGATTTCTTAAATATCCTTATGTTGACTCTTATGTTCGTTACAAGTCATCTTGTTCGAAACCTTGATCATTGCTTTAGAATGATATTCATCTTATTTATTTTACTCTACGAGTACCTACGATTACACATTACATATGATAAGATAGGTACATAAAGTCGTTCGATGTTCGGAATAGACAAGCACAGGCGAAGGGGGAACTCGTCTTGTGTTCATAAGACTACTCGTCTGTTCTGGATGGACTCGAACAGACAAGCTAAGTGTTCTTTTGATTCGAATATGTTAAGTGTTTAATCAAAACGAATTAAGGGTATTATGGTAATTCGATAATGCTAAAATTGGAAAACCCTAGAATTGGATTTATACACTCCCATTTTAATGAGGTGTATACACCCAGTTCGCACACCACTCTACTATACAAGGTCGGATGAGTACACTCCCCTGACCTAACTAAATAGAAAAGAGGCGGATTCCAAATTTTACAATATCAAATCACATAATATTCTCGATTCCGTAACTGAATACCAAAGGCCCCAACCGTTGGATCTAATCTTTCAATCTTGGCCGTTAGATCAGAATTTCAGTTATAACAAAACCCATCTTCCACACAACTTGCCTCACGTTTTCATAACTCTCCTATTCTAGCTCTCGAATTTCTTGCAAAATCAAACTCCCTTGTTCTTACTCTATCTACTGGAAATGTCGATTATCTCTCTATTTGATGTAAGGACGAACATGCAGGCCAAATTCGACCTTGGCCAGTTCATCTCTGAAGGAAAAGTGCATGTGAAGCCTTCGATGTTCTTCAAAGGGTTACACACTGAAGGAAACCAAGAAATTATCAACAAATGCATTCGATGTGGATTGAAGCCGTATCTGGAGGCATTCCCTCAAGTCGTCTTAGAAGAAGAAGTGTTGCCGTTCTATGCTAACGCTACCAGACGAGGAGACATCATCGAATCGTTTATTGGATCGAGTCGAGTTGAACTCACTCGCGAAGTTGTGTTCAAACATTTGAAGTTGCCCATCGGAACGATTGATGTGGAAAACTATGCTACCGGGCAGGAGATGAGGTATTTGAGCATATTTTGTGGTAGGAAAATGAAGCTTAAACCAGATGGCAAGGCCCCTGCCGTCAAGAAGTCGGAACTTCTGGAAAAGTATCGCACTCTACTGGACATAGCTAGCAAGATGCTACTATGTGCCACTGGCTCTCATGATTCAGTCACTCAAGCCAAGACAAGGGTGATGGCGGCGATATATGATGGAATCACAGAGGGTAATTGGTTTAAATTGATAGCTGATCGGATGATGTACTTCGAAAGAAGTGTTAGGGTTGACACCGACTCTTGTAGTTGGATAGTGTCAAATGTTGTTGGGTATGGCAACAAGCTGAGTATCTTACTACCCTTGTTGTTGCCAAACAAGTCTGATTGGAGCAAGGGAAAGCCCTTTCATCCACTAAAGTTCTATCTGAAGAAGGAGGCGCTGAAGAAACAAGTTGCTACAAGGCCATCAGCCCCAAGGCAAGTTCAAGTTGATGATTCAGCAGCTTTGCCGTATGGTGACTCGTCTAGCTCTTCAGAAGATGAGTCCGATGATGAAGAATCGGAGGACGTTGCGATAGCTGAGTCCAGTGCAGCTGACTCAGAGAAGACTCAGTCAGAAGAGGAGTCGGAACAAGAGAAGGAACCGTGTGCTCAAGTTCCAGAATTGTACACACTCGTGAGAGTTGGTTCGCCTACTCAACCAGACGAGTCGAGTTCTCAGGTTGGTACTTCTACACAATCTTTGTCAATTCCTCTCTCTCTCTCCTCTGTTCGAACCAAGGCTAGATCACATCGATCTAGGCCTAGACCTCAACCCTCAACCTCTCAAGTACTGGCAGCATTACCGCTTAGAGCCAGTCATCCCGAAATCACTCCCATAAAGGATACAACTGATACTTTGACAGTTGTCACACCAGACCAAGCCACAACTCAGCCCCCAGAAACCACAGTCCAAACTCCATCCTTACCTTCAACAGAATATGTTGAACCCTCTAACCCATCTACTTCAGACAAGACGCCAGTTCCACTGCAACAGCTGAGACAGGGACCCCACCTGCTCAGAACCCGTCTGATGTTAGATTTGAATCTTTGGTTTATTACCCTATGTGTCTGAGAGAGAAGAGAGTTCGTGCTCGGGTGTCCAAGAATCTGAAGAAGCAGCTCTCGACTCTTGATATCGACACTGCCTCGGAGCAGTTTGAGAAACTTGTCAGGATATGCACCTGGTTCGCTTTGAAGAAGTCCTCAACAGATGATCTTTTCGAGGTCATTCAAGGCATGGGTGGAATCTCCAATTTTATGGATTGGGAGATGGAACAAAAAGAGAACAGTGGTGTTCAAGACCACTCAGAACTATTCCCTCGCAAGGACTTAGTTGATCTTGTAAAAAGGATGTTGAACATTCCTGATGGTGTTCTGATAGAAGAGTTCTCGTTCGATGTTGGAACTCAGACTGATCTGGTAGAAGATGAGGTAAAGCCAGAAGTTGCTGATGTTGCTGTTCAGACCTCGGAACCCTTATTAGAGTTAGAAAATGCTCCTGAACAAGCTGAAGAGGAGGCTGACAGTTCTGAAGAAGTTGACTCTTTCAAATTTGGAAAAGAAGACAATGAATTCATGGACGCTGTTATGTTCAGAGAAGATGAACTGGTGGAGAAAGTCCAAGAAGATGTCATAGTTGAAGCTCAGTCGTCTACTCAAGTCTTTCCTGAAGGCTATGTTGATGAGTTGAAGACAGACTTGAAAGAAGTCGTACACTCTGCTATAGATGAGTTCCTGCACTCAAAAGTGAAAGTCATGCTAGTAGAGCAGAACCAATCCCTTGTTGACAGCTCAAGAGATTTGATTGTTGGAGAAGTCAACAAGATGGACTCAACTTTCCGAGCAGAGATGTATGCTGAAGTTGAAAGTTTTCTCAAAAAGCAAGTTGATTTCTCTGAAAAGAGATCTATCTCGTTTGCTCGTTCGTTGGCTGAAGAGTCTAGTAAGATGGAGAGACTCTACAGAGTGAAGATAGAGATTGCTGATGAACAGAGAAGGGAAGCACAAGATCAGTTGGTGCGTTCTCGAGCTGTTCTCACTGAGCTAACCGAGCAGAACACACTCCTTCGCCAGACAGCTACATATTTTAAGGATGAACTAGTTTCAAGTTCAAGAAAGCTGGAGTTGGCTACTGATCGTCTTGACAAGCTGAGTCACGACAAGACGCATCAAAAGCAGATTGAGATGGCTGCTGAAGCAATGAAGGAAGCTGTGAAGGAAGAAATGAATCGCTTTACAAGTCTGTTCACTCTCAAGGCTGATGATGAAGCCAAAAAGGGGGAAGAGACTAGTAGAATTGAGAAAGACAAGTCTGCTGAACCAGAAGAGAAGGAAGCTCCTACTGCGATTCAAGAGCTAAGAAGGCCTAAGAGAGGCAAGCTAGTCAAGACTGCAGAACTTGAGCAAGCTAAAGCTGATGAGCAGAAGAAACTGGAGAAAGGCAAAGGTGTTGCATCTTCAGAAGCTGAGGTTCAGACTAGACGAGTCAAGAGAAAGCTAGCTATTGAAGATGAAGAGCCTACTGCAATAGTTGAGAAGAAGCAAAAGGTTGCTGATCCCAATGATGAAGCTCATTATGCAAGCAAAAAGAAGATTGGAAAGCATATTGAGAGATTGCAGAAGCTGAAAGCAGATGAAGATCAAATGGAAGATCAGTTCATTGACTACTTCATAGATAATGAGCATCGATCTGAATGGATGAAAGTGAAGAAGCAATGGGAACTTGATCATTGGATTATCAGGAAATATGGTGACTCTGAAAGTCCAGATGAGTTGTATTCTTTGTTTGACAAATTTATGGAAGGTCAGAACAAGCTGCTATGGAATTTGATCTTAAGGATATCTGCTGGAGCAAATTTCAACATTCTTGTTCCTGTATTTCCAAAGTGGAAATGTCCTATGACCAGCTCTGGTAAGAGAGTTGACATCAATCAGATCAAGAAGTTTGAAGAAGAGTTACTTGAGAAAGAGAAGATCGAAGATGAAGATCACATCAGAGTTATTCACAAGAGACTCCTTGTTGCGTTCTGTGTTCCTAACCCAAAAGGAGGTACTCTTTCAGATTAGTTGTTTATGTGCTCTGATACTTAGTTTTATTTTCTCAGTTTATCATTAGTTTGTTAATTTTTGAAGTATGTGTAATATCTACTGGTATTATTTTGAATGAATGAAAATATAAGTACTATTTAATGTTGAGACAAGATAACTACTTAACTAGTCTACTATTAAGAAAATATTCAAGTAGTTTTGGCTTCATCAAAAAGGGGGAAATTGTTGGGATATGAATCCTAGACAAGTCCTACATGATGATAAAAGATGAAGTTTTGATAAGACAAAAGTAGTTTGAATTTTTCTAAGTGTTGACTGATCTAGTCTAGTTAAGAAGGAGTCATCTTGAACAGACCAGTAGAGTTCACATGTAAAAGATAAGTATTGTTTTTATATTGAAAGATAAGTACGATTTATAAGTACTTCATATTTGCTATTTGTATACATGTTAGATTGTTGTTGAGCTATAATAATCATTGTATAGAGCTCATGATTTTCGTATGTAATAGATAGGTTCATTGTATAGTTTTATAAGTTGACTAAGCTGAATTATAAGCTTAAAGTAATGTAATAGTCTTGTTAGGATTAGAATAGTTTATTGTTGTAGATTACACAAGAAGACCAGACTAGACAAGAAGAGTTGAAGTCTACTACACAAGACAGGTGGACTACAAGACAAGTACATACAAGACTACACAAGACAAGTCAACTTGAAGAGAACTAAAGGTGAAGCGCGTAAAAAGATAAAGATCAAAGTTAGTTAGAAATAACTGATTAACAAGAAACGCGTTGATGGATAAAAAGATGCAGTTACAAGTTAGTTTTCAAGAAGAGTTGGTTACAACTAACTAAGTTCTTGATTTCAGAAGTCTATAAATATCTCAAGGTGTTCATTGGTTCAAGACTACTGATACTACTGATACTGATACTGATACTACTGCAAATACGTATACTGAAGCTACATACTGAAGCATTCAAAGAAGATTACTCTCAGAGTTTACTGAAGTTCAGAAAGCAAGTCAGAAGACAAGTGAAGAAACCAGAAGACTGCTACTGAATAAGTTTTAGTTTTTGTTTACTGTTTTTCAAGTTGCTAGATACTTGTTAAATTTCTAGTAAGATCGTAGACATATCTGGTGGTATAGTCTTAGAAGATCTAAGTCTTTTTCTTGGGACTCAAAATCACAAGAACTCACACTTTGTACTCGATTGGAAGAGTTAGTGGAAACATCACAACTGGGTTGTGAGAGTGGACGTAGACAAGTTGTCGAACAACTATAAATTGTTTATGTTGTTTACTTTACTGTTTTGTTTAATTGCTTAGTTGTTTACATACCTAACTGAACAAGACAAGTTGAGTATAGAACAGAGTTCTCGAATTTTGAAGATTGAGTATAAACTTTAGTTGGGCTCATTGTTAATTTCGTATTCCGCATTTTGTAATTCTGATATATCGAAAGATTTTAGAAAAGTCTATTCACCCCCCTCTAGACGTTTTCTTTAGCTTCCCTCGATATTAACTCATCTTCGGGACCTACATTCTTAACCACTATGCCTAAATCAAATGATATACAATATGAATGGGATTCAAGTTCTTATGGGTTGGATAGAAATCACTTAAGAGCTAGAGATATTCTAAGGATTTCTGGGCTCTTGGAGATCTCTTAAAACAGTATGGCTTTTAGCTTGATTGCTTGCTTAGCTTGTTGAATTCTCTCGTTGTGACTTCGTGTTTGTGATTTCTCATCCTCTTGTATTTATAGTGGTGATTTCTTGCAACTAGCCGTTGGAGTTGACTAGCCGTTGGGGCAATCTTTCCATAATAGCTTGATTCCTTGATTCCAGCCGCTTGATTGCTTCAATCCTGGGATCATGTCAATCTTCTAAATAAGGTAGGTCTTCATTTGAATTGTAAGATGACTTTGGAATCAGCCGAGTCCTGGACGAGCACATAGTCTTCTGATCTGCTCTACTAGTCTTCTGACTACTCGTCTGGTCGAGGTCTTCTGTCTTCTGATATCTGTCGAGTAACACTCTTCTGATCTGGCAAATCTTTTATGCACTCTTAGATTATCTTCAATCTTGGACTCCATCAGATAAGTAGGTATACAAGCACCTTACTTAACTGGTCTTCAAGGATCTTCTAGTCTTCAAGTCTTCTACTCTTCTCATCTTGAGGATAAGCATGTAAGCCAGGACTGTGCTGATCAGCTGATGTCAATTTCAGTTGATCACACAAGACTAGTCTAGGCTGTTCTATACAAGGTCAGCTGATCCTATTACATTTATAAACTCTAAGTATTTTGGCCATCAAAACTATTCTAACATCAAGTGGGGCTTAGGGTGAATTTATATCCCAACAATTTCCCCCTTTTTGATGAAGCCAAAACTATACTTGATAAATGCTCTTAATGAAATAAGATAAGAGTTTATAAAATTCTTAAAACTGAAGTATCTGATGAAGACAATGAGAGTTTGTCTTGTAAGTAAAAAGAACTAGAACTTGAATATATATGGAGCTTTTACAGATTACAAGTAATAATATCTTTAAACTTCTAAAATAGTCTTCATCAGGTCTTCTGATCTTCAGATGCGGAAAGCAAGGTTCAGACGAACTCGAACATCTTCCATGTGTTGCAAGTCTGTAACATTCTCCTCTTCGTAGATCTTATACAAAATCCTTTTGACTTCAATCAAGTTTGTTCTTCCAGAATCCAGAATGGGTGCATCCCATTTTGGTTCTTCAGGAGTTAGGATTCTGCAGTTGTCAAGTTCTTTGGCTGTCTTGACAATTTCTTTCCAGAACTCTGGATCTTCAATGGTCATGAATTGGTTGAACTGGAAGAATTCATCTTCATAAGTAGGGAGAGGACCAAATTTCCTTACTATGTGGTGTTGAATTTGCCACTTCTTCTTCAGGGGATACCATCTTGGTGGCTCATTTTGAAGGGATAAATAATCCACATAATTGCTATCAAACACCAGGACATTGTCTTCTTTTGCTCTGTCCTTGAGTGCTTTCCTGAGTTTGGCAATTTTCCTATCAAATTTGGCTTTGACTGCTTTCGCATCATTTAGCTTCTTTTGCTTAAGCTCTTGAGCTTCAATCAACTTTCTCTTTTTCAGCTCTAAAGCCTCCTTCCCTTCTGCAGTAGGTTCTGCTGGAGCTGACTTCTTGCTTGACTGAGCTTGCTCATCTACCTTTCTTTTCCTTCTCTCAGGAACTTGTTCTACAGGAGCATTGATCTGTAGACTCTTGGCAGGAGCTTGGGTGCCTTCTTGAGCAATTTCTTTGCCTTTGCCTTGCTTGTTCTTGATTTTGCTTTTTAAACCACCCAAGGTTTCATTCAACTCATCTTGAGATACTGTTGGGATATAAATTCACCCTAAGCCCCACTTGATGTTAGAATAGTTTTGATGGCCAAAACACTTAGAGTTTATAAATGTAATAGGATCAGCTGACTTGTATAGAACAGCTTAGACTAGTCTTGTGTGATCAACTGTATTGATATCAGCTGATCAGCACAGTCCTGGCTTACATGCCTATCCTCAAGATGAGAAGAGTAGAAGACATGAAGACTAGAAGATCCTTGAAGACCAGATAAGTTAAGGTGCTTGTATACCTACCTATCTGATGGAGTCCCGGATTGAAGATGGCCTAAAAGCAGTACAAAGAATTTCCAGATCAGAAGAGTGTTACTCGTCTGATATCAGAAGACAGAAGACCTAAGGCCAGAAGAGTAGTCAGAAGACTAGAAGTACAGATCAGAAGACTATGTGCTCTTCCAGGACTCGGCTGATTCCCAAGTCATCTTGCAATTCAAACGAAGACCTACCTTATTTAGAAGATTGACATGATCCCAGGATTGAAGCAATCAAGCGGCTGGAATCAAGGAATCAAGCTATTATGGAAAGATTGCTCAAACGGCTAGTCAACTCCAACGGCTAGTTGCAACCAATCTCCATTATAAATACAAGAGGATGAGAAATCACAAAAAAGAAGTCACAAGAGAGAATTCAACAAGCCAAGCAAGCAATCAAAGCTAAAGCCATACAGTTCTAAGAATTCTCAAAAGAGCCAGAAACCATTAGATTATCTATAGCTCTTAAGTGATTTCTATCCAACCCTTAAGAACCTGAAACCTGTTCATATTGTATATCAATTGTTTTAGGCATAGTGGTTAAGCAAATTATAAGCTTGAACCATTAGTTGGATACACCTCAAAAACCCCAAACCCTCACCGAAAGGTTAAAGTTTTTGAAACCCCTTAAAGTGCAAGTGCTTACAATCACTTGTGGAGACCGTAGCGGTTAGGACGGCTCAGATCTCAAAGTCCTAACCTTGGGACTATAAAGGTCAAGACCCTTGTAATTTGTGGAAATTAAAGGGGTTAAACATCACGTTAGGACGTGAGAGTGGACGTAGGAACGTATATCCGAACCACTATAAATCCGGTGTTATTTACTTTCTGCACTTTACATTTCTGCCTTTACATTCATTATTATATAGTGCATACTGTGATTTCAACACTCTTCAAAACAAGGCCATAACTTTCAAACCAGCATCAGCTGAGTATTTTCATTAAGTAAAACAAGTTACAAGAACGAGTCTAAACCAGGGCCACCATAATTCCGCATATAACCTCCTCAGTCAGATCACTATAGTCATCTGGACCAGCAGACTTGCAGTCCAGTTGACATAGCAATCAGAAGAGGTTCCCAACTCTGTTTGAAAAAGTTTTAAAGTCTATTCACCCCTCCCCTCTAGACTTTAAACCCATTCACTACTCGTTCAGGGACCAACAAGTGGTATCAGAGCAGTGGTTCTAACGGACTACTGTCTCTAGATTATCAGAAGACTTGAGGGAGTCTTTCTGTAGTCCTCTTGAACAGATCTTTTTGGAAAACTTGTTTTTGAAAACTCATACAGCATGAGTGCTAACATGCGTAAGTTGCCTAAGTTTTCAGTTGAGGATTATGATTACTGGAAGATCAGGATGAGGAAGAATCTCACATCAGTCCACTACAAGATGTGGTCAGTAATCACTGAAGGCCCAATCACCATCATGACAGTCAACACTGCAAATGGTGATCCAGAAGTCCCAGTTGGAGAACTGGTTCCCAAGCCCATGAGGGATCTCACACCAGAAGAGATGAAGCAATCAAACCTTGATAGCATTGCTCAAGATTACATAATGCAAACTCTTCCAAATGAGTACATTGCAAAGGTCATCCACTGTGAGTCAGCCAGAGAGATGTGGGAGGCTTTGGCACTCCTCTGTGAAGGAACTGAGCTGATCAAGGAAAGCAAATTGTCAACAGCATTCAAGAAGTTTGAACACCTCAAGATGCATCCAGGAGAAACTATTGATCAGCTGGACAATAGATGTACAAAGATCATAAATGAGATTGAATCTCTAGGCAAGAAGTATACAAATAGAGAGAAAAACTTGAAGATCTTGGACTCTTTACCCAAGAGATGGAAACTCAAGAAGACCATCATCAAAGATACTCAAGATATCAAGAAGTGGTCTACTCAAACTCTATTTCAGAACCTAAAAGCTCATGAATATGACCTTGACAGAGAAGAAAACTCAGGAAGTGATGAGTCAACTGCAGCCCCATCTACCTCCAAGACTGTAGCCTTCAAGGCAGCCAATACAAAAGCTGCAAGTACCTCATCTGGCAAGGCCTCTCTGAAAACAGAAGACTGTGAAGGATCAGACATGAGTCTGAAGGAACAAATGGCTCTTATGATCAAGAGATTCGAAAGGATGAACACTCTCAACAGCAAATATAGAAAATTCTATAGAAACTACAAAGATAGAAGAGCAAGTTCACCCTCCAGAGGTTCCAGAGAAAGAACACCAGAAAGACATCCTAGAAAGGATGTGGAGTCATCTGACAGCCGAGGATCTAGAAGAAGAGATGCCACTCCTCCAAGGAAAGGCAACTCAAATCAGAAACCTGGATTATGCTTCAACTGTCGCAAACCAGGACACTATGTCTATGAATGTCCTGAGCTGGATTTGGATGACAAAGAAGAAAGAAGGCCAAGAAGAACTTCAGACAAGAAAGCTATGGTGACTGAAGAATCTGAAAATCAAAGTGATGAACTCCCTACATCACCAGACTGCCAAATCTTCTCAGATGATTCAGATGACCTAGCTATGATGGCCATAGGTGAAAATGAGGTAAACTCCTATACTACTACTTTCCATTCACCTATTTTTTCACAATCAGATGAGATAAACTCATCTGAAGGCGAATCAGAAGACACCTATTATCAATCTTTAAGAAAAGTAAAAGGTGATCTGGATATTGCCACTAGAGCTTTTATAGAAGTGGAAGAGGAGAATAAGGATCTAAGGAAAGAAATAGCTAAGTTTAAAAAGGTTAAGTTTGATAATACCCCTGAGCTGGCCACAATGAATGAAAGATTGACCTGAGAAGTGGAGCTTCTTAAGGAAGAAAATACCACAATAACTCAGTTGTACGAGGGGATGTTACAAACTCAAGCTTTAGAAACTAAGGAACTTCGTTCACTACAATCCAAATTCGATGACCTCTTCCAAGCACACAAGCTCTTAGAAAAGGAGAAGGAATGCCTAAATCAAAAGATATCAGAGTTCAATAAAGCCTCTACTACTATTGAAAGTATCTCTGAGTATTATAGATCAAATGGCAATAAGATGGGTTTTGGCTATGAACTCAACCCATCTACATCCTCTCCAGCTGGGGGTAGTACACCTAACAAGTGCACTACTCAGACACATGAAAAGGGTGAGTGTTCTAAACACAATGAACCTAATATGAACCAAAAGGCATCTGTACCAGCTAAGGCTAACTATCCCAAAACCAAAAATGGTAAAGGACAAGCTAACCCCAAGCCTGTACAGAGGAACAACAAACAGCCTAGACCATCTCGGCTGAGACAGTCTCAGCTGTATGCTGCTCCAGCCAAGAAGAAGAAGCCTTCTTCAAACAAATCTGTTCTCTTTGCACCCCCTATCTCTTATGATATTGTGAGAACAGAAGAGTATGGTCCATATAATCGTGTGCATCGACCAGCTAATGCACCCAGGCCGAATGTAACTAGTCAAAAGATCATGTATGTACACTCCTATAAAGGGAAACCATTTGACTATTACTTAGCTGACACTAAGGACAAATCAGATTAGTCCAAGGTGCTGACTGGTAAGATTTGGTTTTGTGATACCCGAGGGAAACAACTCAAGTGCTCAAGGTTGTTCAAACGACCAATGTATATGTGGGTTCCCAAGGGTAGTACTAACACCCAAGGACCCAAAACAAAATGGGTACCTAAGACTTAACTTTTCTTGCAGGAAAGGAGGGACCTATACAGAAGAGGAGGTCTAGCAGGAGAAACTTGGTACATAGATAGTGGATGCTCAACTCACATGACAGGAACCAAAGCCCTGCTGACCAACTACATAGAAAAGAAAGGTCCAAAAGTCTTCTTTGGTGATAACGCGCATGGTAACACAAAAGGATATGGCACCCTTAAAAATGGTGACATTGAGGTACATGATGTATCATATGTAGAAGGTCTTAAGTTTAATTTATTATCTGTTTCTCACTTTTGTGACACTGGTTACTCAGTCAAATTCTCTAAAGATGAGTGTCTCATAAGTGATAAGAGAACAAAACAAAACCTTCTAACAGGATCTAGAAAGGGAAGTATGTATCTTGCAAATTGGAACAGCTGTCCTAAGGATACATGTCTGCTTGTGAAGAGCCCTAAAGATGTCAGCTGGCTATGGCACAAACGTCTTAGTCATCTGAACTTTAAGACTATGAACAAGTTAGCAAGGGAATCCTTAGTTGATGGTCTGCCTAATGAACTCTACTGTAAAGATCAGGTGTGTGATGCATGTCAACAAGGAAAGCAAACAAAGGTCTCCTTCAAGACCAAGAAGACAGCATCAACCAGCAGAGTTCTTGAACTGCTTCACATGGATCTCTTTGGACCAATCACTCCAACCACTCTAACAGGGAGGAAGTACACTCTTATTGTTGTAGATGATTATTCCAAGTTTACTTGGGTTATCTTCTTATACAAGAAGAGTGAAACACAGCAGAAGCTCCCTGAACTATTGAAGAGGATCCAAGTAGAGAAAGGAGAACCAATTGTGAAAATTAGAAGTGACAAAGGCACTGAATTCATTAACTCTTATATTATGGCCTATTGTACTTCTAATGGTATTCAGCATGAGACAAGTGCAGCAAGAACACCACAACAGAATGGTGTAGCTGAAAGAAGAGTCAGAACACTCAAAGAAGCTGCCAGAACACTCCTTGCTGAATTCTCCACTCCCAAGAAGCTATGGGCAGAAGCCATCAACACAGCTTGTCACACTCAAAACAGGTCAGGTATTCATAAAATACATGAGAAAACCCCATATGAACTATGGAAAGGAAGAAAACCTAGAGTATCTTACTTTCATATATTTGGTTGTAAGTGTTTCATTCACAACAATGGAAAGAGTAAGTTGAATGCTTTTGATGCCAAAGCAGATGAGGGGATATTTCTAGGATACTCCTCAACTAGCAAAGCATTTAGAGTACTCAACAAACGAACCCTTCTTGTGGAAGAAACACCTCATGTTGTTTTTGATGAATCTTGTGAAAAGAATGCAGTAGAAACAAACTCAGCTGCAGATCAGATGAGACATCTAGTGATCAAGTCCAAACCAGATGAGTTCATTGAAGTCAATGAACCTTTCCCTGAAGAACCAGAGGAGGATAAGCCTCATAGACCTGTCACTAGATCTCAAACTCAAGCAGGACAAGCTGACCAGAATCAAGATGCACCAATCCCAAATGCCAGGGGGAATGATCTCTTTGACACTCAAGATACAGATGATGATCGACCTAACCAAGTCAACCCTCCTGATGGCACTAGATCAGATGAGAATCCAAGCTCATCCAATGCAGATACTCCTGTGAGGCATACATGGAGAAACAACCATCCATCAAACCTCATCTTAGGAGGAGCTGACTCAGGTGTCAAGACAAGAAGACAACTGAATCAGAACTCACAATCATCTATGTTCTGCTGGTGTGCTTTCCTATCCAACATTGAACCAGCTGACATAGAAGAAGCAATGACAGATAGCAATTGGATCACTGCTATGCAAGAAGAACTAAACCAATTCGAAAGAAATGAAGTCTGGGAATTGGTAGATCGTCCTGAAAACCACAATGTAGTAGGAACAAAGTGGGTATTCAAGAACAAGAAGGACGAAAATGATGTGATAACTAGAAATAAGGCTAGGCTAGTTGCAAAAGGATACTCTCAATCTGAAGGGATTGACTATGATGAAACCTTTGCTCCAGTAGCCAGATTAGAAGCCATACGACTGTTTCTAGCTTATGCATCATATATGGGCTTCAAGGTATATCAAATGGATGTCAAGAGTGCTTTTCTAAATGGTATTCTGGTAGAAGAAGTATATGTAGAGCAGCCTCCAGGTTTTGAAAAAGGTGATCAAGTATATCGACTGAAGAAGGTTCTCTATGGTCTAAAATAAGCCCCTAGAGCTTGGTATGACACATTGTCACAATCCCTACTTGACAATGGATATACAAAAGGCAAAGTGGATAGAACTCTTTTCAGAATACAAGAAGGAGAAGACATCCTAATAGTGCAAATATATGTAGATGATATTGTATTTGGATCACCCAATCAAGAGATGTGCAAGAAGTTCTCTGAACTTATGCAAGGAAAGTTTGAAATGAGCATGATGGGTGAGATGAATTATTTCCTAGGACTTCAAGTCAAGCAGAGTTCAGAAGGGATTTTCATCAACCAATCCAAGTATACCAAGAGCCTATTAGAAAGATTCAAAGCTCTACAAAGCAAGACTGCAAGGATTCCAATGATGACATCTTTCAAAATGGAACCAGATGAGTTTGGAAAGGCAGTTGATCAAGCTGAATATAGAGCACTGATTGGATCTCTACTATACCTTACAGCTAGCAGACCAGACATAACATTTGCTGTAGGAGTATGTGCTAGGTTTCAAGCAAACCCAAAGCAAAGTCATCTAGAAACAGCAAGGAAGATTCTCAAGTACCTAAAAGGAACAGTCAACCTAGGACTATGGTACCCTGCTGATGACAATCTAGAATTGAGTGGCTATTCTGACTCAGACTATGGAGGATGTAGAATTGATAGGAAATCCACATCTGGAACCTGTCAATTTCTAGGCAACAAGCTGATATCATGGTTCTCTAAGAAGCAAACCTCAGTTGCAACCTCCACCACTGAAGCAGAATACATGGCAGCTGGTAGTTGTTGTAGTCAGCTGCTCTGGCTAGTTCAACAACTCAAGGATTACAATGTAGAGGCAAGAGAAGTCCCTATTTATTGTGATAGCAGAAGTGCCATTGCCATCACTCAAAATCCAGTCCTCCACACAAGGTGCAAGCATGTCGACATTCGACACCACTTCATAAGAGACCACCTTGAAAAGAAGGACATCAAGATGGAGAAAATTCACACAGATATCCAAAGAGCAGACATCTTGACTAAGCCCCTAGCTGAAGAAAGGTTCAAAACCCTATGTTACAGCTTAGGACTCCTGGACCCAAGCACATGAAGAAGGAAAGATCAGCTGAAAACCTCAGCTGACCCAAGTGCAGCAGACTAGGAAAGATCAGCTGAAAACCTCAACTCTATAGTTTTGTCATCTTTCACTCCACTACCTCATTTCTACCCCTATAAAAGGAGGAAGTTATGAGAACACCTAAGAACACAAATCACCAACTATAATTTTTGTTTCAGGTATGGAGAAGATCGAAAGAAAAGATGGAATGGAGATCATCCCTCAACCAAAGTCTTGGGTGAAGGAGATGAAGATTTGTCCAGAAGATGAAGATGATGCAGATCAGCATACTTGGTTTAACCAACATAAGTATGTCTATGAAAACTAGAGGAAAGAGAGAAGTCCTTATTGAAAACTAGAGGAAAGAGAGATGCAAAGGACAGAGTAGCAAACAAGCAGAGCTTCTTCTCCAGGGGGAAGTTCTACATGGAGAGCTTGTTATCAAAAGCTATTGTGTCTAAACAGAACATGAAGGCTGAGTCCATGGCCCTCTCTTCGACTCCATTGAAGCCTCTTCCAATCTTCCTTCTCTTTCAAGAGTAGCGAAGAGATTCAATTAGGACACATTTGATGCTACAACCCATCTGATGATGAGGAACATCAGATGGTAAGGGCAACCTGAACCAGTGGGATATCATCCAGGCTGATCATCTACATATTGATTTGATGGTCCTACTTGATTCAGATAGAGCTGGAAGATCCATCAAACCAGGCTGGATCACCACTCACAATAAAGCTGGAAGATCCATCATCCAGGTTGGATCATCACAGCAACAATGAAGGATCCATCAAGCCAAGTTGGACCTTCAAAGCACAGAAGATTTACTCAGCAAATCTCAATCCTCCACTCAGCTGATCAGAAGACCAACTCAGCTGACCAGAAGACTTTCAAGGAGAATCAGCAGACCTCTTGAAGAAATCAGAAGACTTCACTCTGCTGACCAGATCATTTGATTTTTGAGTTTAATGACTATCTTTGATCATGTAATTCATTCTAGATTTATTCCTGAATGTAATTAAACAAATTGGCCTATATAAGGAATGCAATTCACTTATAAAAAACGGCCTTGATGATCAATTCTTGCCACAAAATTAGTCACAACGGCTATTTTTGGTAATGATGTCATTAATACTCAATTACCAAATTGCCAGCAAATCAACTGTTGCCACATGGCAAATTCAGCCGGCAAATTTAAAGAAAGGCCCAAAATCAAAGAAGGAAAATCTTGGGCTCTACTCCACAATTAAACCCAATTCTGACTGTTAGATCAAGAATTGTTGGAGTATATATACACACCCTTAAAACCTCTTCCAAACCCTTTCGCTCACAATACCCTATTGCTTTCAATACTCTCTCGTTCTGCAAATTTTTTTCAAGCTCTCAAAACCCTAACACTCGAAATATACTATGGCAATCATTGAAATTTACGACGAGAAGACCAAGAGCACTGGCACCTTGGATGCTGCAAAGTGGTCCAAGGAAGGGAAGATGTTCACAGAGAATGCTCTGTTTTTCAAAGGCAAACACACAGCTGCAAACAAGGAAATCCTTCTCCGTTGCATCAACCTCAACCTTCGAGAGTTTCTGGAAGCAGCACCCACCAATGTCTATGAACAAGATGTGCTGGCTTTCTATGCAAACGCTGTGATGAAGGGATCTTATGTCGAAAGTGTCATGGGTGGACACAAGGTCAAGGTAACAAGGGAAATCCTTCAGGAACTGTTTGGTTTGTCAAGGGGGAAGATCAATATCTCCACCTACATCATGAATAAGGAGAAAGAGTACATGGAGATGTTCACTGATGGGAGAATCAAGGCTGATGATGCCTCTGGACTCAAGAAATCCCAACTAGAACCTAAGTTCCAAACCCTGATGGATATAGCAGGCAAGATGTTGTTAGGTAACACATTCAGTCATGATGCTGTTACTACTCTAAAGGTTAGAGTTATGGCTGCAATCTGGGATCAGATTGATGGAGACTGGCAAGGGCTTTTCTTGGACAGAATTGCTCTTGAAGCCAAGAAGGTGACTTTGGACCTTCAATCAAGAGAATGGAAGGTAACCTCAACTGTCAGCTTTGTCAACAAGCTGAGTATCATCCTTCCAGAAGTACTCCCAAGAAAGTACAAGATGGGACCTCACAAGACCTTCCACATCTCCAAATATTATTTAAGGAATGACGCTCTTGCTGAGGCAGCAAGGTTGAAAGAAGAGAGGAAGAAGCTGTTAGCTGAAGCATCTTCCAAAGATGTTATTGAAAAGGCAGAAGAGTCCACTCATAACTCTGCTGCTGAAGAAGAAGAGGAGCCATCGAAAGAAGAGGCTCAAAAGAAGGTTGCTGAAGAGGATGATGATGACAATCAGACCTTAGCACAAAGAAGATATCTGATCAGATCAGGGCTCATCTCCCCATCTGATTCAGATGTCACTCCCACTGCCTCTCCTTTGAAAAAGGCAGGTACTTCTAACCCCTCTCTCACTTTCACACCTTCTAAACTATCAAAGGGTCAGAAGAGAAAGAAGAACACTTCTTCTTTCACAAAGAAAGCCAAGAAATCCAGGCTCCCTACTCCAATGAGCATAGCCCCTATTTCATCCTTCAACCCTTCTGATGATACCAACCCATCTGAACCCTCACACACTGATGCCCAAATCCCTGCTGATACTCACACAGCAGAGGAACAAGACCAGCCAAACCCTGCTGATGTTCAAACAGCAGACAACCAACCTCAGACCACCTCCACACAACCTGCTGATGATCAAACTCAGATTATATCCACAATCCTTGCTGATATTCAAACAGCAAATGTCCAAGATCATCAAGCTCAAACACCTACTGATCTTCAAGAAGAAACTGAACCAGACCAGCAGACCCATAACCCTGCTGATGAACAAATTACTGAAGATCAATCCCAACCTCCTACCCAACAAGAAGAAATCACTTCCCAAATCCCTGTTGATACTCACACAGCAGAGGAAAATGCCCCAACTATCCAAACCCCTACCATCATTGTCCCTTCTGCTCCAGAAGACTTGGCACCAGAAGACCTGGTTCAACCTGGTCCTTCTCAACCTCAGTTCAGAATGGTGCACTACCCCATGTGCCAAACAGAAAAGATAATGAGGATGAAGATAGCCAACCTGCTCAAGACCACCATCCCTGGAGTTGATGAGACTTCAATCCAGTTTGAACAAGTGCTTAGGGTATGCACTTGGATTGAGCTCAGAAGAGATGATGTAGATGACCTTCTTGAGGTCATGGAAGGAATGGGAGGAAAGGAAAACTTCCTCGACTGGGAGATGGAGCAAAAGGAAGTTGCTCAAGTTCAATCCTTTGCTCAGCTGCTATCAGATGAGGCACTAACTGCAGTCTGCAACCGGATCCTAGGAGTTTCCACTGCTGATGTCCCTATCCCAGTAGGTTCATCGGATCAGCAGACAGCTGAACAAGCAAAGATGAAGGAATCAACTGCACCAGCCTTGGTGGAAGACTCAGCTGCACCTGCAGAAGACTTAGCTGCATCAGCTGACAAAGAAGAGATTGCAAAAGAAGTAGTCAGAGTACCAGCTCACTTCAAACCTTCAGACGATCTGACTCACTTCATTGACAATCAAGAGGATGCAGGCAGACGAATCATGACCCATCTGACTAAGGCCACTACCTGCTACCTCAATGAGGAGTACCTATCAGCCGAAGAGAGAGGCAAAGCAATAATTGTTCATCCAAAGCCTCAAGGTACACCCTCTACTTCTACCCCATCTGTTGACCTTACAGCAGACATCTGCTCCCAGGTCAAAGCTGCAATAGACTTGCACTTTGAGAAAGGTTTAGGCCTGCAGCTAGGAAGGTATGTTGAGAAAGCTGCAAGGGAACAGAAGACTCGTCTTCATGACCAGAATCTTGACGTTGAAGACAAGTTTGGTGAAGCACTTCATCAGCAGATAGGAGAATACTTGAGTACCTATCAGAAGTTGTCAGCTGACACCTCCAAAAGGTTTGCTGATCTTTACACTGATGAGATGCACCGCATGGAGACCACCTACACATCCAGAATTGAAGAAGCTGAAGCAAGAGCCAAAGAAGGTCAAGCCCTTCTTAAGGCAGCTGCAGAGGAGAATGAGAAATTGCAGACTCAACTGAAGGAGACAGCAGCCAAGTTGGAAGCTCTTACAACTAGATTTGAAGCTGCCTCCTCCTCCAATTCACATGCTGAAGTTCTAGAGCACAGCATAACCCATCTGACCCAAGTTGCCAAGGTCAATGCCATGGCACTGAAACAAATTCTGAAAGTGGAAATCATGAATTCCATGAAGCCTTTTGCGGCTGCACTTGCTGAAGCCAAAAAGGGGGAAGATGTGTTGATAAAGGCTCTAGAGAAGTCTACTGCCCAGCAAGCTGAACTGGTAGTAGCACAAGATGACTTGACTGAAACCTTGGGTGGTTTAAAGAGCAAAATCAAGAACAGGCAAGGCAAAGACAAAGAAATTGCTCTAGAAGATACTCAAGCACCCACTCAAGCTCCTGCCAAGAGTCTACAGATCACTGCTCCTGTAGAACAAGTTCCTAAAAAGAGAATGACAAGGAAAAGAAAGGCAGATGAGCAAGCTCAGTCAGCTCAGACCAGCAAGAAATCAGCTCCAGCAGAGCCTACTGCAGAAGAGAAAGAGGCTCTAGAGTTGAAGAAAAGGAAATTGCTTGAAGCTCAAGAGCTTAAGCAAAAGAAGCTGAATGATGCGAAGGCAGTCAAAGCCAAATTTGAAAGAAGAATTGCCAAACTCAGGAAAGCAATGAAGGACAAAGCACAAGAAGACAGTGTCCTAGTGTTTGACAGCAATTATGTGGATTACTTCGCCCTTCAAGATGAGCTACCAAGATGGTATCCCCTGAAGAAGAAGTGGCAAATTCAACACCACATAGTAAGGAAATTTGGCCCTCTCCCTTCTTATGAAGAAGAATTTCTTCAATTCTCCCAGTTCATGAACATTGAAGATCCAGAGTTCTGGGAAGAAATTGTCAAGACAGCCAAAGGACTTGACAACTGCAGAACACTAACTCCTGAAGAACCCAAATGGGATGCACCCCTTCTGGATTCAGGAAGAGCCAACATGATAGAAATCAAGAAGATTCTGTACAAGATCTATGAAGAGGAGAATGTTACAGATGTACAGCACATGGAAGAAGTTCGAGCTCGTCTGTACCTTGCCTACCGCATTTGAAGATCAGAAGACCTGATGAAGACTAGCTTAGAAGTTTAAAGAAACTATTACTTGTAATCTGTAAAAGTTCTATCTATATTCAAGTTCTAGTTCTTTTTGCTTACAAGACAAACTCTCATTGTCTTCATCAGATACTTCAAGTCTTAGCATGATATAAACTCTTATCTTAATTCATTAAGAGCACTTATCAAGTATAGTTTTGGCTTCATCAAAAAGGGGGAAATTGTTGGGATATAAATTCACCCTAAGCCCCACTTGATGTTAGAATAGTTTTGATGGCCAAAACACTTAGAGTTTATAAATGTAATAGGATCAGCTGACTTGTATAGAACAACTTAGACTAGTCTTGTGTGATCAACTGTATTGATATCAGCTGATCAGCACAGTCCTGGCTTACATGCCTATCCTCAAGATGAGAAGAGTAGAAGACATGAAGACTAGAAGATCCTTGAAGACCAGATAAGTTAAGGTGCTTGTATACCTACCTATCTGATGGAGTCCCAGATTGAAGATGGCCTAAAAGCAGTACAAAGAATTTCCAGATCAGAAGAGTGTTACTCGTCTGATATCAGAAGACAGAAGACCTAAGGCCAGAAGAGTAGTCAGAAGACTAGAAGTACAGATCAGAAGACTATGTGCTCTTCCAGGACTCGGCTGATTCCCAAGTCATCTTGCAATTCAAACGAAGACCTACCTTATTTAGAAGATTGACATGATCCCAGGATTGAAGCAATCAAGCGGCTGGAATCAAGGAATCAAGCTATTATGGAAAGATTGCTCAAACGGCTAGTCAACTCCAACGGCTAGTTGCAACCAATCTCCATTATAAATACAAGAGGATGAGAAATCACAAAAAAGAAGTCACAAGAGAGAATTCAACAAGCCAAGCAAGCAATCAAAGCTAAAGCCATACAGTTCTAAGAATTCTCAAAAGAGCCAGAAACCATTAGATTATCTATAGCTCTTAAGTGATTTCTATCCAACCCTTAAGAACCTGAAACCTGTTCATATTGTATATCAATTGTTTTAGGCATAGTGGTTAAGCAAATTATAAGCTTGAACCATTAGTTGGATACACCTCAAAAACCCCAAACCCTCACCGAAAGGTTAAAGTTTTTGAAACCCCTTAAAGTGCAAGTGCTTACAATCACTTGTGGAGACCGTAGCTGTTAGGACGGCTCAGATCTCAAAGTCCTAACCTTGGGACTATAAAGGTCAAGACCCTTGTAATTTGTGGAAATTAAAGGGATTAAACATCACGTTAGAACGTGAGAGTGGACGCAGGAACGTATATCCGAACCACTATAAATCCGGTGTTATTTACTTTCTGCACTTTACATTTCTGCCTTTACATTCATTATTATATAGTGCATACTGTGATTTCAACACTCTTCAAAACAAGGCCATAACTTTCAAACCAGCATCAGCTGAGTATTTTCATTAAGTAAAACAAGTTACAAGAACGAGTCTAAACCAGGGCCACCATAATTCCGCATATAACCTCCTAAGTCAGATCACTATAGTCATCTGGACCAGCAGACTTGAAGTCCAGTTGACATAGCAATCAGAAGAGGTTCCCAACTCTGTTTGAAAAAGTTTTAAAGTCTATTCACCCCTCCCCTCTAGACTTTAAATCCATTCACTACTCGTTCAGGGACCAACAGATACTACCATTACAGCTTGCTGTGCAGTAGACTTCTCAAGAGCCTTTATCAATACATCTTCCCCATTTTTGGCTTCAGCAAGTGCAGCCGCAAAAGGCTTCATGGCATTCAGTATTTCCACTTTCAGAGTCTGCTTCAGGGCCATGGCATTGACCTTGCCAACTTGGGTCAGATGAGTGATGCTGTGCTCTAAGACTTGAGCATGAGAATTGGAGGAGGAGGTAGCTTCTAGATTAGCTGTAAGTGCTTCCAATTTGGCTGCTGTCTCCTTCAGCTGAGTCTGCAGTTTCTCATTCTCCTCTGCAGCTGACTTAAGAAGAGCTTGACCTTTAGTGGCTCTTGCTTCAGCATCCTCAATTCTTTTCTTGTAAGTGGTCTCCATGCGGGTAATCTCATTAGTGTAGAGATCAGCAAACATGTTGGAGGTGTCACCTGCTCTTTTCTGAATGGTGCTTAAGTATTCACCTATCTGATGGTGAAGTGACTCTCCAAACTTGTCTTCAATGTCAATAATCTGGTCATGAAGACGAGTCTTCTGCTCCTTAACAGCTTTTTCAACATATCTTCCAAGTTGTAGGCCTAAACCTTTCTCAAAGTGCAAGTCTATTGCAGCTTTGACCTGTGAGCAGATGTCTGCTGTATAGTCAACAGTTGGAGTAGAAGTTGATGAAGATCCCTGAGGCTTTGGATGAACAATCAGTGCTTTGCCTCTTTCTTCAGCTGATAGGTAATCTTCATTGAGGAAGCAGGTAGTGGCCTTAGTCAGATGGGTCATTATTCTTCTGCCTGCATCCTCTGGTTGGTCAATGAAGTGAGTCAGATTTTCTGAAGGCTTGAAGTGAGCTGGTACTCTGACTACTTCTCTTTCAATCTCTACTTTGTCAGCTGGTTCAGCTGAGTCTTCTGCAGGGGCTGTTGCAACTGAGTCTTCCACCAAGGCTGGTGCAACTGAGTCGTCTGCCAAGGTTGGTGCAGCTGAGTCATCCACCTTTGCTTTTTCAGCTGTCTGCTGATTTGATGAGCCTTCTGGGACAGAGATATCATCAGTGGGGATTCCTAGAATCCTGTTGCAAACTGCAGTCAGGGCCTCTGCTGATAGTTGCTGAGCAAAAGATTGAACCTGAGCAACTTCCTTTTGCTCCATTTCCCAGTCGAGGAAATTTTCCTTTCCTCCCATTCCTTCCATGACCTCGAGAAGGTCCTCCACATCATCTCTTCTGAGCTCAATCCAAGTACATATCCTAAGTACTTGTTCAAATTGGATTGATTTCTCATCAATACCAGGAGTAGTAGACTTGAGCAGGTTGGCTATCTTCATCCTCAATATCTTCTCCCTTGTGCACATAGGATAGTGCACCATGTTGTAGTGAGGCTGAGAAGGACCTACTTGAACCAGGTCTGCTCGTGCCAAGTCTTCTTGTTCAGATGGGGCAGTGATGATAGGAGATTGAGTGGTTGGGACATTTTCCTCTGCTGTGTGAGTATCAGCAGGGATTTAGGAAGTGATATCTTCTTGTTGGGTAGGAGGTTGAGATTGATCTTCAGTGGGTTGTGCATCAGCAGGGTTTTGAGTCTGCTGGTCTGATTCTATTTCTACTTGAAGATCAGTAGATGGTTGGGCTTGATGATCTTGGTCATCTGCTGTTAGAATATCAGCAGGGGATGGAGTGATTTGAGTTTTATCATCAGCAGGGGGTGTAGAGGTGGCCTGAGTTTGGTCATCTGCTGTTTGTACATCAGTAGTGGTAGGCAGGTGTGGCTCGGGAGTTGTTTGAAGCTGGGCATGTTCCTCTGCTGTGTGAGTATCAGCAGGGATTTGAGTCTCAGTGGTTGAAGGTTCAGATGGGTTGGAATCTTCAGAAGGGTTGAAGGATGTAATAGGGGCTATGCTTATGGGAGTAGGGAGCCTGGATTTCTTGGATTTCTTGGTGAAAGAAGAATTGTTCTTCTTTCTCTTCTGACCTTTTGACAGTTTAGAAGGTGTGATAGTGAGGGAGGGATTAGACGTACCTGCCTTCTTCAAAGGAGAGGCAGTTGGAGTGCCATCTGAATCAGATGGGGAGATGAGCCCTGATCTGATTAGAATTCTTCTTTGTGCTAAGGTCTGATTGTCATCATCATCATCCTCAGCAGCCTTCTTTTGAGCCTCATCTTTGGAGGGCTCCTCTTCTTCTTCAGCAGAGGCATGAACAGACTCTTCTGCCTCCTCAATAACATCTTTAGAGGATGCTTCAGCCAGCATCTTCCTCTTCTCTTCTTTCAGCCTTGCTGCCTCAATAAGAGCTTCCTTTCTTAAGTAGTACTTGGAGGTGTGGAATATCTTATGAGGACCCATCTTGTACTTTCTTGGGAGCACTTCTGGAAGGATAATACTCAGCTTGTTGACAAAGCTGACAGTTGATGTTACCTTCCATTCTCTTGATTGGAGGTCCAATGTAACCTTCTTGGCCTCAAGAGCAATCCTATCCAAAAATAGCCCTTGCCAATCTCCATCATTCTGATCCCAGATTGCAGCCATAACTCTAACCTTCAAAGTAGTAACAGCATCATGACTGAATGTGTTACCCAGTAGCATCTTTCCTGCAATGTCCATCAAGGTTTGAAACTTGGGGTCAAGTTGTGATTTCTTAAGTCCAGAGGCATTCTCAGCCTTGACTCTTCCACTAGTAAAGATCTCCATATATTCCTTTTCTCTTCCCATAATGTAGGTAGAGATGTTTATCTCCCCCATTGATAAGCCGAACAATTCCTGAAGGATCACTCTTGAGATCTTAACTCTGTGTCCACCCATCACACTTTCAACATGAGCTCCCTTCATCAGTGCGTTCGAGTAGAAGGTCAGCACATCTTGTTCATAGACGTTTGTTGGTACTACTTCCAGAAAATCACGAAGGTTGAGGTTGATGCAGCGAAGAAGGATCTCCTTGTTCGCAGGTGTATGTTTGTCCTTGAAAAACAGAGCATTCTCTGTGAAAATCTTTCCTTCCCTAGACCACTTTGTTGCATCTAGAGTTCCGGTGCTCTTGGTCTTCTCGTCGTAAATCTCAATGATTGCCATTCTGAGTGTTTGAGTGTTAGGTTTCGAAAGCTTGACAGAAATTTACAGAACGAGAGAGTTTGAGAGCAATTGAGTATTGTGAGCGAAAGGGTTTGGGAGAGGTTTAAGGGTTTGTATATATACTCCAGCAAAACCTGAGAGTTGTACAATCCAACGGTCAGATTTGATTCAATTTTAGAGTAAAGCCCAAGATTTCCTTCTTTGATTTCGCACCGTTCCTTTAATTTTGCCGGTTGAATTTGCCATGTGTCAATTGATGATTCGTTGGCAAAACAGTAATTGAGTACTAACGACATCATTACCAAAAATAGCCGTTGTGACTAAATTTTAGCAAGAATTGATCATCAAGGCCATTTTCTATAAGTGAATTTCATTCCTTATATAGGCCAATTTCCTTAATTACATTCAGAAATAAATCTAGAATGAATTACATGATCAAAGATAGTCATTATGTTCTGAAATAAAGTGATCTGATCAGCAGAGTGAAGTCTTCTGATTTCTTGAAAAGTCTGCTGATTTTTCTTGAAAGTCTTCTGGTCAGCTGAGTTGGTCTTCTGATCAGCTGAGTAGATGATTGAGGTTTGCTGAGAAAATCTTTTGTGCGTGATGATCCAACCTGGTTTGATGGATCCTTTCAGCTTTGCTGTGTGTGATGATCCAACCTGGTTTGATGGATCTTCCAGCTCTACCTCTGAGCCATGTGGGACCATCAAATCAATTTGTAGATGGTTTGGCCTAGATGGTATCCCACTGGTTCAGGTTGCCCTCACCATCGGATGATCCTCATCATCAGATGGGTTGTAGCATCTGATGTGTCCTTGTTGAATTTCTTCGCTTCTCTTGAAAGAGAAGGAAGATTGGAAGGGGCTTCAATGGAGTGTGAAGAGAGGGGCATGGACTTGGTCTCCTTGATTTGTTTTGACATAGTAGCCTTTGATAACAAGCTCTCCATGTAGAACTTCCCCCTGGAGAAGAAGCTCTGCTTGCTTGCTACTTTGTCCTCTGCATCTCTCCTTCCTCTAGTTTTCAACAAGAACGTCTCTCCTTCCTTTAGTTTTCATAGACATACTTATGTTGAGTGAACCAAGTATGCTGATCTGCATCATCTTCATCTTCTGGACAAATCTTCATCTCCTTCACCCAAGACCTTGGTTGAGGGATGATCTCCATTCCATCTATTCTTTCGATTATCTCCATACCTGAAACAAGAATAATAGTTAGTGATTTGTGTTCTTAGGTGTTCTCATAACTTCCTCCTTTTATAGGGGTAGAAATGAGGTAGTGGAGAGAAAGATGACAAAAATATAGAGTGGATAGGTCTGAATTTCTGAAAAGTTACTTCTTAAGATCAACAGTGAGATTCTTGATCTAAGGGTTCACATTTAAAGATATTCAGACTTTATCTTATGGAATGCAGAAATTATAAATTTTGAACAAGTGTTATTTGAAATCCGTACAGTGCATGTATACTGTTGAGTCGGTGAGGATGGTGTATTAATCCAACCAAGTATAACTCAATAATATACTGTATGTATGTATATAAATAAAGTATTTTATGAAGAATAGTTTATTATTATACATAGATATACATTGCTTTGAGTAAAGATATCAAGTAACTTTGTTCAAGTCTTCTGAATATATATATATATATATATATATATATAATATGCAATGCATATTGTAGAGTATTTCATCAAGGATTCTTAAGGTATCATTGATTCCCCCTTGATTAGATGACTCTATGTTTCCCCTCAGCTTTATTTGTCTTCATTGGGAAAGTACTTACCTGAAGAGGAGGGTGTCTATTCACCTCATCTGATTCTCCTAGTCTGCTGTAATTGTATCAGCTTAGGTCTTCAGCTGATCTTTGCTCATCATGTGCTTGGATCCAGGAGTCCTAAGCTGTAGCATAGGGTCTTACACCTTTCTTCAGCTAGGGGCTTAGTCAAGATGTCTGCACTTTGAATATCTGTGTGAATTTTCTCCATCTTGATGTCCTTCTTTTCAAGGTGGTCTCTTATGAAGTGGTGTCGAATGTCGACATGCTTGCACCTTGTGTGGAGGACTGGATTTTGAGTGATGGCAATGGCACTGCTGCTATCACAATAGATAGGGACTTCTCTTACTTCTACATTTTAATCCTTGAGTTGTTGAACTAGCCAGAGCAGCTGACTACAACAACTTCCAACTGCCATATATTCTGCTTCAGTGGTGGAGGTTGCAACTGAAGTTTGCTTCTTTGAGAACCAAGATATCAACTTGTTGCCTAGGAATTGACAGGTTCCAGATGTGGATTTCCTATCTATCCTACATCCACAATAGTCTGAGTCAGAATAACCACTCAATTCTAAATTATCATCAGCAGGGTACCATAGTCCTAAGTTGACTGTTCCTTTTAGGTACTTGAGAATCTTCCTTGCTGCTTCTAGATGACTTTGCTTTGGGTTTGCTTGAAACCTAGCACATACTCCTACAGCAAATGTTATGTCTGGTCTGCTGGCTGTAAGGTATAGCAAAGATCCAATAAGTGCTCTATATTCTGCTTGATCGACTGCCTTTCCAGACTCATCTGTTTCCATTTTAAAAGATGTCATCATTGGAATTCTTGCAGTGTTGCTTTGTAGAGCTTTGAATCTTTCTAATAGGCTTTTGGTATACTTGGACTGGTTGATGAAGATCCCATCTGGACTCTGCTTGACTTGAAGTCCTAGGAAGTAATTCATCTCACCCATCATGCTCATTTCAAACTTTCCTTGCATAAGTTCAGAGAACTTCTTGCACATGTCTTGATTGGGTGATCCAAATATAATGTCATCTACATATATTTGCACCATTAGAATGTCTTCTCCTTCTTGTATTCTGAAAAGTGTTCTGTCAACTTTGCCTTTTGTGTAACCATTGTCAAGTAGGAATTGTGACAATGTGTCATACCAAGCTCTAGGGGCTTGCTTTAGACCATATAGAGCCTTCTTCAGACGATATACTTGATCTCCTTTTTCAAATCCTGGAGGCTGCTCTACATACACTTCTTCTACCAGAATACCATTTAGAAAAGCACTTTTGACATCCATTTGGTATACTTTGAAGCCCATGTATGATGCATAAGCTAGAAACAGTCGAATGGCTTCTAATCTGGCTACTGGAGCAAAGGTTTCATCATAGTCAATCCCTTCAGATTGAGAGTATCCTTTTGCAACTAGCCTTGCTTTATTTCTAGTTATTACATCATTTTCGTCCTTCTTATTCTTGAATACCCACCTTTTTCCTACTACATTGTGGTTTTCAGGACGATCTACCAATTCCCATACTTCATTTCTTTCGAATTGGTTTAGTTCTTCTTGCATAGCAGTGATCCAATTGCTATCAGTCATTGCTTCTTCTATGTCAGCTGGTTCAATGTTGGACAAGAAAGCACACCAGCAAAACATAGATGATTGGGGGTTCTAATTCAGTTGTCTTCTGGTCTTGACACCTGAGTATGCTCCTCCTAAGATGAGGTTTGATGGATGGTTGCTTCTCCATGTATGCCTCACAGGAGTGTCTGCATTAGATGAGCTTGGATTCTCATCTGTTCTTGTGCCATCAGGAGGGTTGACTTGATTTGGTCGATCATCATCTGTATCTTGTGTGTCAAAGAGATCATTCCCCCTTGCATTTGGGATTGTTGCATCTTGATTCTTGTCAGCTTGCTCATCTTGTGTTTGAGATCTAGTGACAGGTCTATAAGGCTTATCCTCCTCTAGTTCTTCAGGAAATGGTTCATTGACTTCAATAAACTCATCTGGTCTGGACTTGATCACTAGCTGCCTCATCTGATATGCAGCTGAGTCTGTTTGTACTGCACTCTTTTCACAAGATTCATCAAAAACAACATGAGGTGTTTCTTCCACAAGAAGGGTTCGTTTGTTGAGTACTCTAAACGCTTTGCTAGTAGAGGAGTATCCTAAGAATATCCCCTCATCTGCTTTGGCATCAAAAGCATTCAACTTACTCTTCCCATTGTTGTAAATGAAACACTTACAACCAAATATATGAAAGTAAGATACTCTAGGTTTTCTTCCTTTCCACAGTTCATATGGGGTTTTCTCATGAATTTTGTGAATACCTGACCTATTTTGAGCGTGACAAGCTGTGTTGATAGCTTCTGCCCATAGCTTCTTAGGAGTGGAGAATTCAGCAAGGAGTGTTCTTGCAGCTTCTTTGAGTGTTCTGACTCTTCTCTCAGCTACACCATTCTGTTGTGGTGTTCTTGCTGCACTTGTCTCATGCTGAATACCATTAGAAGTACAATAGGCAATAATATAAGAGTTAATAAATTAAGTGCCTTTGTCACTTCTAATTTTCACAATTGGTTCTCCTTTCTCTACTTGGATCCTCTTCAATAGTTCAGGGAGCTTCTGATGTGTTTCACTCTTCTTGTATAAGAAGATAACCCAAGTAAACTTGGAATAGTCATCTACAACAATAAGAGTGTACTTCATCCCTGTTAGTGTGGTTGGAGTGATTGGTCCAAAGAGATCCATGTGGAGCAGTTCAAGAACTCTGCTGGTTGATGCTGTCTTCTTGGTCTTGAAAGATACCTTTGTTTGCTTTCCTTGTTGACATGCATCACATACCTGATCTTTACAGTAGAGTTCATTAGGCAGACCATCAACTAAGGATTCCCTTGCTAGCTTGTTCATAGTCTTAAAGTTCAGATGACTAAGACGTTTGTGCCATAGCCAGCTGACATCTTTAGGGCTCTTCACAAGCAGACATGTATCCTTAGGACAGCTGTTCCAATTTGCAAGATACATACTTCCCTTTCTAGATCCTGTTAGAAGGTTTTGTTTTGTTCTTTTATCACTTATGAGACACTCATCTTTAGAGAATTTTACTGAGTAACCAGTGTCACAGAAATGAGAAATAGATAATAGATTAAACTTTAAACCTTCTAAATATGATACATCATGTACCTCAATGTCACCATTTTTAAGTGTGCCATATCCTTTTGTGTTACCGTGCGCGTTATCACCAAATAAGACTTTTGGACCTTTCTTTTCTGTGTAGTTGGTCAGCAGGGCTTTGGTTCCAGTCATATGTGTTGAGCATCCACTATCTATGTACCATGTTTCTCCTGCTAGACCTCCTCTTCTGTATATGTAACACCCCGAATTTTTATCACTATTGACAGAAAATAATAATTTAAGATAAATTATAATAAATTAATATATTTAGATAAGATATGCATATATTATAAAAATATCTTTAAACTATTATATTTATTTTAAATATTTATCTAATAATTATTTAGTTTCTTCATTTTAGTTTATTTAAGATTTAAACATTCAAAAGCCCCGTTGTATTGAGAAAGACTTTACTATTCCCATAAGTTTCTCAACTAAGTCCATTATCCAAAATTCTTATATTTACTATTCCCATGATTTTCTCAACTGAGTCCATTATCCAAAATTCTTATATTTACTCGGTTCACATAAAAGAATTCTCATTTTGTAAAAACTCTCACCTTAAACATTTAATCATACAGTTAAAACTACTGAGATTTTAAGCTACTATAATCGTGAACCACTCTGAATTGAAAGACGCTTACGTCTAATCTTTCCTCTCTTTACCGGTATCTATTTCTTTCTTCCTACTATTCATTTCTTGTGGTTTCTTTCAATGTTTTTGACAAACAATTATCTGCCTACGTTTTCAGAAATTTGATTGCATAGTTATATAGTTATTTCCTTCCAGCCAGAATTATAAGCCAATCTACTATTGATATTGTTTTCAAAATATTTAGATATAATTTTGATTTATTATTAAGTGAATATGTATATTTAGATATATAATTAGTGGGAATATAATTAATCAATATTTTAAATTATAATCCATTAGTTTATTTCAAAATCTTGGGCCATACGTATTCATCGATTTATAAAGCAGTAGATAAATTTTTTTATATTATTTTTATTAACTATTTTTTTCAATGTTGTTCCTATTAATTATTGAGTATGTGATTTTACTGTTTTGGTTAACCCAGTAGTGTATATTATATATTAATTATCTATTTAATAATATATATATATATATATATATATATTAGTTATCCATTCAATTAATGATTTATTAAATTATAAGACACAAATTTAATTATTATTTCTATTGTTACCTTTATTAATAAATAACACTAGAACTCAGTAATGTGTTAATAATAATTCTAAGATAATATTCATAATTATAGGTGACAAGGAACTCTTGCTGTAATTCAAGTTACATACTTACGAGACTATTCAAAGTTTAAGGTGGGATTTTTTTTTGATTGACTACTTTGTCATTTTTAAGTATTTCGTATGAGTGATTTTATTTCTTGTTGCATCTTACAACTTATGGTTGGTTTATCCAACAAGCCTATGTTATTATGGTTGGTTTATCCAATAAACTTATGGTTGGTTTATCCAACAAGCTTATGTTATTATGGTTGGTTTATCCAACAAGCCTATGATATTATGGTTGGTTTATCCAGCAAACTTATGGTTGGTTTATCCAACAAGCCTATGATATTATGGTTGGTTTATCCAGCAAACTTATGGTTGGTTCATCCAACAAGCCTATGTTATTATGGTTGGCTTTGCCAACAAACTTATGAAATTGTATGCATGTTTGTGAGTTATGATTTTATTTGTATGTTATATTTAACTATGACAAAGTTAATCCCACTGAGCTAGTTGTTTTGCTCACCCCAATCTATTTAAAACTTTACAGATTGACGGAGTTGCGGTGGAGGGACGGTGGATGTGTTTCACGTCATTAAGGAATGCCTTTATGTTATTTTATTTAATTATATGCATTCAAAATTTAAACTATTTTCGTTTTAAAAATGTTCGCATCCCTTTTTTTTTAACAAGTCTTGGTACTCATTAGTTGAAGTTACATTTTAATATGAATTTCTTAAAAGTGTTTGAGTATTTATTTACCAAAATAATTCCGCTGCAAGTTTTATAAAAAAATATGCATCGTATAGTATTTTCATCTAGGCCCCTAAAAATCGGGATGTGACAAATGGTATCAGAGCAGGTCTACGTTCTTGTAGACTTGTTAAAAAAAAAAAAAAACTCTTTCTTTTAGTGTGTCAATAATTTTTAAATTGTCATTTTGGACAAGAAAAAGTTTTTTGCAAAGGAACATCCATTATCTAGTTATAAGTTATGGCATCCACCACCGCCCACTGTTTCAACTCCAATAAGGTACGTTAAGATATTATGCTATTGAGATTGGTACGATTTACAATAAGAATCATGTAAGAATTATGATGGAGTAGGTATGACAATATATTTATTTAATAATTGATAGATAAGATAGAATTAAGATTTAGATGACATTCTTTAGTTCTAAGGTAATTGAATTTCATAGGACATGACTCGAGGTGGAAATCAGGGTATTTAACTAAATTTCGAGGACGAAATTTTCTTTAAGGAGAGTAGGATGTAACACCCCGAATTTTTATCACTATTGACAGAAAATAATAATTTAAGATAAATTATAATAAATTAATATATTTAGATAAGATATGCATATATTATAAAAATATCTTTAAACTATTATATTTATTTTAAATATTTATCTAATAATTATTTAGTTTCTTCATTTTAGTTTATTTAAGATTTAAACATTCAAAAGCCCCGTTGTATTGAGAAAGACTTTACTATTCCCATAAGTTTCTCAACTAAGTCCATTATCCAAAATTCTTATATTTACTATTCCCATGATTTTCTCAACTGAGTCCATTATCCAAAATTCTTATATTTACTCGGTTCACAGAAAAGAATTCTCATTTTGTAAAAACTCTCACCTTAAACATTTAATCATACAGTTAAAACTACTGAGATTTTAAGCTACTATAATCGTGAACCACTCTGAATTGAAAGACGCTTACGTCTAATCTTTCCTCTCTTTACCGGTATCTATTTCTTTCTTCCTACTATTCATTTCTTGTGGTTTCTTTCAATGTTTTTGACAAACAATTATCTGCCTACGTTTTCAGAAATTTGATTGCATAGTTATATAGTTATTTCCTTCCAGCCAGAATTATAAGCCAATCTACTATTGATATTGTTTTCAAAATATTTAGATATAATTTTGATTTATTATTAAGTGAATATGTATATTTAGATATATAATTAGTGGGAATATAATTAATCAATATTTTAAATTATAATCCATTAGTTTATTTCAAAATCTTGGGCCATACGTATTCATCGATTTATAAAGCAGTAGATAAATTTTTTTATATTATTTTTATTAACTATTTTTTTCAATGTTGTTCCTATTAATTATTGAGTATGTGATTTTACTGTTTTGGTTAACCCAGTAGTGTATATTATATATTAATTATCTATTTAATAATAATATATATATATATATTAGTTATCCATTCAATTAATGATTTATTAAATTATAAGACACAAATTTAATTATTATTTCTATTGTTACCTTTATTAATAAATAACACTAGAACTCAGTAATGTGTTAATAATAATTCTAAGATAATATTCATAATTATAGGTGACAAGGAACTCTTGCTGTAATTCAAGTTACATACTTACGAGACTATTCAAAGTTTAAGGTGGGATTTTTTTTTGATTGACTACTTTGTCATTTTTAAGTATTTCGTATGAGTGATTTTATTTCTTGTTGCATCTTACAACTTATGGTTGGTTTATCCAACAAGCCTATGTTATTATGGTTGGTTTATCCAATAAACTTATGGTTGGTTTATCCAACAAGCTTATGTTATTATGGTTGGTTTATCCAACAAGCCTATGATATTATGGTTGGTTTATCCAGCAAACTTATGGTTGGTTTATCCAACAAGCCTATGATATTATGGTTGGTTTATCCAGCAAACTTATGGTTGGTTCATCCAACAAGCCTATGTTATTATGGTTGGCTTTGCCAACAAACTTATGAAATTGTATGCATGTTTGTGAGTTGTGATTTTATTTGTATGTTATATTTAACTATGACAAAGTTAATCCCACTGAGCTAGTTGTTTTGCTCACCCCAATCTATTTAAAACTTTACAGATTGACGGAGTTGCGGTGGAGGGACGGTGGATGTGTTTCACGTCATTAAGGAATGCCTTTATGTTATTTTATTTAATTATATGCATTCAAAATTTAAACTATTTTCGTTTTAAAAATGTTCACATCCCTTTTTTTTTAACAAGTCTTGGTACTCATTAGTTGAAGTTACATTTTAATATGAATTTCTTAAAAGTGTTTGAGTATTTATTTACCAAAATAATTCCGCTGCAAGTTTTATAAAAAAATATGCATCGTATAGTATTTTCATCTAGGCCCCTAAAAATCGGGATGTGACAGTATAGGTCCCTCATTTCCTGCAAGAAAGGTTAAGTCTTAGGTACCCATTTTGTCTTAGGTCCTTGGGTGTTAGTACTACCCTTGGGAACCCACATATACATTGGTCGTTTGAACAACCTTGAGCACTTGAGTTGTTTCCCTCGGGCATCACAGAACCAAATCTTACCAGTTAGCAGCTTGGTCTGATCTGATTTGTTACTTGTGTCAGCTAAGTAATAGTCAAATGGTTTCCCTTTATAGGAGTGTACATACATTATCTTTTGACTAGTTACATTCGGCCTGGGTGCATTAGCTGGACGATGCACACGATTATATGGACCATACTCTTCTGTTCTCACAATATCATAAGAGATAAGGGGTGCAAAGAGAACAAATTTGTGTGAAGAAGATTTCTTCTTCTTGGCTGGAGCAGCATACAGCTGAGACTGTCTCAACCGAGATGGTCTAGGCTGTTTGTTGTTCCTCTGTACAGGCTTGGGGTTAACTTCTCCTTTACCATTTTTGGTGTTGGGATGGTTAGCCTTAGCTGGTACAGATGCCTTTTGGTTCATATTAGGTTTATTGTGTTTAGAACACTCACCTTTTTCATGTGTCTGAGTAGTGCACTTGTTAGGTGTACTACCCCCAGCTGGAGAGGATGTTGATAGATTAAGTTCATAGCCAAAACCCATATTATTGCCATTTGATCTATAATATTCAGAGATACTTTCAATAGTAGTAGATGCTTTATTGAACTCTGATATCTTTTGATTTATGCATTCCTTCTCCTTTTCTAAGAGCTTGTGTGCTTGGAAGAGGTCATCGAACTTGGATTGTAGTGAACGAAATTCCTTAGTTTCTAAAGCTTGAGTTTCTAACATCCCCTCATACAACTGAGTTATTGTGGTATTTTCTTCCTTAAGAAGTTCCACTTCTTTGGTCAATCTTTCATTCATTGTGACCAACTCAGGGGTGTTATCAAACTTAGTCTTTTTCAACTTAGCAATTTCTTTCCTTAGATCCTTGTTCTCCTCTTCCACTTCTATAAAAGCTCTAGTGGTAATATCCAGATCACCTTTTACATTTCTTAAAGTTTGATAATAGGTGTCTTCTGATTCGCCTTCAGATGAGTTTATCTCATCTGTTTGTGAAAAAATAGGTGAATGGAAAGTTGTAGTATAGGAATTTACCTCATTTTCACCTATGTCCATCATAGCTAGATCATCTGAATCATTTGAGAATATTTGACAGTCTGCTGATGTAGGGAGTTCATCACTTTGATATTCAGATTCTTTAGTCACCATTGCTTGCTTGTCTGAATTTCTTCTGTCTCTTCTTAGCCTTCTTTCTTCTTTGTCATCCAAATTCAGCTCAGGACATTCATAGACATAATGTCCTGGTTTGCGACAATTGAAGCATGATCCAGGTTTCTGATTTGAGTTGCCTTTCCTTGGAGGAGTGCCATCTCTTCTTCTAGATCCTCGGCTGTCAGATGACTCCACATCCTTTCTAGGATGTCTTTCTGGTGTTCTTTCTCTGGATCCTCTGGAGGGTGAACTGGCTCTCCTGTCTTTGTAATTCCTGTAGAATTTTATGTATTTGCTGTTGAGAGTGTTCATCCTTTCGAATCTCTTGATCATAAGAGCCATTTGCTCTTTCAGACTCATATCTGATCCTTCAAAATCTTCTGTTTTCAGTGAGGTCTTGCCAGATGAGGTACTTGCAGCTTTTGCATTGGCTTCCTTGAAGGCTACAGTCTTGGAGGTAGATGGGATTGCAGTTGGCTCATTACTTCCTGAGTTTTCTTCTCTTTCAAGATCATATTCATGAGCTTTTAGGTTGTGAAATCGAGTTTGTGCAGACCACTTCTTGATATCTTGAGTATCTTTGATGATGGTCTTCTTGAGTCTCCATTTCTTGGTTAGAGAGTCTAAGATCTTTAGATTTTTCTCTCTATTTGTATAATTCTTGCCCAGAGATTCTATCTCATTGATGATCTTGGTAAATCTATTGTCTAGCTGATCAATAGACTCTTCTGGTTGCATCTTGAAGTGTTCGAACTTCTTGACTGCTGTTGACAATTTGCCCTCCTTGATCAGCTCAGTTCCTTCACAGAGAAGTGCCAAAGCATCCCACATATCTCTTGCTGACTCACAGTTGATTACTTTTGCAATGTACTCATTTGGAAGAGTTTGCATGATGTAATCTTGAGCAATGCTATCAATATTTGATTGCTTCATCTCTTCAGGTGTGAGGTCCTTCATTGGCTTGATGTGTGATTGTCACCATTTGCAGTGTTGACTGTCATGATGGTGATTGGGCCTTCTGTGATTACTGACCACATCTTGTAGTTGACTGATGTGTGATTCTTCCTCGTCCTGATCTTCCAGTAATCAAAATCCTCTACTGAAAACTTAGGCAACTTACGCATGTTAGCACTCATGCTGTATGAGTTTTCAAAAACAAGTTTTTTCAAAAGAAAAGATTTGTTCAAGAGGACTACAGAAAGACTCCCTCAAGTCTTCTGATAATCTAGAGACAGTAGTCCGTTAGAACCACTGCTCTGATACCACTTGTTGGTCCCTGAACGAGTAGTGAATGGGATTAACGTCTAGAGGGGAGGGGTGAATAGACTTTAAAACTTTTTCAAGAGAGTTGGGAACCTCTTCTGATTGCTATGTCAACTGGACTACAAGTCTGCTGGTCCAGATGACTATAGTGATCTGAATGAAGAGATTATATGCGGAATTATGGTAGGCCTTGTTTAGACTCGTTCCTTTATTTCTTTTGAAAGTGTTAGCTTGTTTAATTAATGAAAACCTCAGCTGATGCTGGTTTGAAGGTTATGGCCTTGATTCAAAGACAGTTAAAAACACAGTATGCACTATATAAAAATATATGGAAAGACAGTAATGTAAAGTGCAGAAAGGTAAATAACACCAGGTTTATAGTGGTTCGGATATACGTTCCTACGTCCACTCTCACGTCCTAACGTGATGTTTAATCCCTTTAATTTACCAAAAATTACAAGGGGCTTGTCCTTTATAGTCCCAAGGGTAGGACTTTGAGATCTAAGCAGTCCTAACTGCTACGGTCTCCACAAGTGATTGTAAGCACTTGCACTTTGCAGGGGTTCAAAAACTTTAACCTTTCTGTGGGGGTTTAGGGTTTTTGAATGTTTCCAACTAATGGTTCAAGCTTATAATTTGCTTAACCACTATGCCTAAATCAAATGATATACAATATGAATGGGATTCATGTTCTTATGGGTTGGATAGAAATCACTTAAGAGCTAGAGATATTCTAAGGATTTTTGGGCTCTTGGAGAACTCTTAAAACAGTATGGCTTTTAGCTTGATTTCTTGCTTAGCATATTGAATTCTCTCGTTGTGACTTCGTGTTTGTGATTTCTCAACCTCTTGTATTTATAGTGGTGATTGCTTGCAACTAGCCGTTGGAGTTGACTAGCCGTTGGGGCAATCTTTCCATAATAGCTTGATTCCTTGATTCCAGCCGCTTGATTGCTTCAATCCTGGGATCATGTCAATCTTCTATATAAGGTAGGACTTCATTTGAATTGTAAGATGACTTTGGAATCAGCCGAGTCCTAGACGAGCACATAGTCTTCTGATCTGCTCTACTAGTCTTCTGACTACTCGTCTGGTCGAGGTCTTCTGTCTTCTGATATCAGTCGAGTAACACTCTTCTGATCTGGGAAATCTTTTATGCACTCTTAGATTATCTTCAATCTTGGACTCCATCAGATAAGTAGGTATACAAGCACCTTACTTAACTGGTCTTCAAGGATCTTCTAGTCTTCAAGTCTTCTACTCTTCTCATCTTGAGGATAGGCATGTAAGCCAGGACTGTGCTGATCAGTTGATATCAATTTCAGTTGATCACACAAGACTATTCTAAGATGTTCTATACAAGGTCAGCTGATCCTATTACATTTATAAACTCTAAGTGTTTTGGCCATCAAAACTATTCTAACATCAAGTGGGGCTTAGGGTGAATTTATATCCCAACACCAATCAACCAATCACCCCTCTCAATCTTACAAAGAGATATTCTCCAGAAGGGAGTATGCAAAGAAGTGGGATAAATGTGCTAGCAGATTTAGCAGTAGATGAGACAAGATTACAGTCTCCCCTTGACTCATCTATGCTCAACTATTCAAAATTCTTAGAAGCTGCACTTCATGAGCCAACCCCCCTGAGCAAAGCCCCTTCAGATCCTTTGCTCTCAAAAGCAACTGAAGTACCTTCAATTGCACCCAACCCTACTGAAGCCAACATCCCTGAACTTACCCTTCCAGAAGCCACTTTAGGAGAAACCAGAGCCAACTCCCCTATAACCCAAAGTCCCCATTCAAGTGGAGATGAGGAGGAGTATACTTATGAGAGTATGCTCAGAGGTGGAGCCAAGGCTACTGTGGACAGTTTGTATCCACAACTTGCTGAATTTCCAAGAATTCAGAAGATGTTCCATGATTTGAGGATGCTTGTGGATGTGAAAGACAAAACCATAATGGAGATATCACAAGTCATCCAAGATAAGGGTGCAAACTGGTGGCAAGTGGAGGAAAGCAGATTGCTACACTTTGCTGGTGTGTTAAAGACAAGATTCCTCATTGATGAGGAGGTTTTTGCAAAGTTAGTAGATGAGAAGATCATTGAGGAGAAAGAGAGAAAAGCTAAGGGCATCAGACACCCTGATAGTAGCTCAAATGATGATGATTCCCCAGATGATCCCTCAAACCCTTCAAATCCCAACCCTCCTGAAACCAATCCCAACCCTTCTGAATCCAAATTGCTTTCAACTCCCCTCCCAACCTATCATAGGAAAGGCTCTGTGTCATCAGAGGTGTTGACCAAGGGTGGAAACACAACCAAAGATACATCTGCCAATGAAGGTTCTTCTAAACCCAAGGCACAACCTAAAGATGTTGAGGTTCCTATCATAGAGGCTGGTTTGATTAAGGCCTATTCAGTGTCAGAAGAGTTGGACACTGATCAGCCCTTAATCATTCAGGATGACTCAGTGGCTGCTGAAATAAGCACTGTGATCTCCCCAAAACTGCCATCTTTGAACCTTGTTGAAGGTGGAGATGTTGCAGGTCTAGGTGATGGTGTTAAAAAGGATAGCTTAGTTGAAAAATCAGAGGGAGTAGAGGATGAAAGAGAGGTTGTGATCACTAAGATAGTGAGTGTACCACAAAATGAGGGTGGTATAAGTGAGGAAGGACAGGTTATTCTTGAAGTCAAATCTGAACTTCAAGAATCCCTTGATGAAAGGAGGCCTGATTCCTTGTGTGAGGACATGATTAATGAAGGGAGAAAAGAAAGAGTTGAAAATGAGAAGAAGACTGCTGATGTATCAGAGTCTTATGAAAAAGAAACTGAGGGTGATGAGTGTGTTTTCACTAACCCTTTTGATTTGTCTGACATTGCAGGTATATCCTTTGATCAAATTTTTGCAGATGACTTCCTAACAGATGCTCCCATCCAAGTTGATTTTGGATCAGCACAAGCCTTGCTTGGGATGCAATCAGCAAAGTTGGACTCCTTGACTCATCAAGTCCAATCAGCCTATGCAGAAACCACTGGAGCCTTGGATGAGCATGGAAGAACTTTAGCATCTGTAGAAATGAGGCTAACTGGCTCAGAAGATGTGGTGTTCCCACTTTGGAAGCAAGAATCAGTGGAGTTGAGACTGGTTTGCAAACCATCTCCACTGAAGTCATCAAAGCCAAGAATACTATGAGGTCAATATCAAAGGATGTCAAGAAAGAGCAAACCTTGCTAAGGAATAACCACAACAGGAATGTGAAAACCTTGATATCAGTGGTTAAGCAAGCTCTTGGAAGAAAGACAGCCCTGCAGAGGAAAAGAGCTGAAGAACAAAGGCTAACAATGGTGAAAGCAGCCTCAAAAAAGTTTTCCCAAGAGGTGATGGCCAACATTGTTGAAGGTGCAGTGGCCAACCTCACTGAGCTTCTTAAGGCCCAACTTAATGCATCTCTGAAAGCAACCTTGGAGGACGTTGTCCAACAAAAGATGAAGCCTGTTCTAGCTTTCCTTAGCTTGAGCAGTGACATAATGCAAAATATACATGATGAGAATGTATACTTGTTGGAGGAGATGAAGTCTCTAACCCAAGCCCAGTCCTTGATGGCATCAACAATGAGTGAACTTAGGCCTGAATGTTTTGATGCTGCCAAAAAGGGGGAAAGGGAAAGACCAAGGGCAAAAGGTGCCTTGGTCATTGGAAGCCCAGTCAAGGGAAAGGACAAAATTGCTGAAGGAAAAGGAAAAGAGCCAGCACTGTTGAATTTGGAAGATTTGGATGAATAGGAGCAACTAGCCATAGCCTTGAAGAACTCAATGGCCTCATTTCAAGAGGAAAGAGTTAGGCTACAGCAAAGACCAGGAGGAGAGGTTTCTGGTTTGGACAAAGATGTTGAAGGTGTCCAAACTAGAGGAAAGATTAAGAAGGCCAAGGGAAACAAAAGAAAGGCTGAAACATTCACTGATTTTCCCAATAGCCTTGATCTGCCTCCTGAGTTCAGAATTGATGATGATGAGCCTATCTCCAAAAAGGCAAAGAGTGCTGAGAAGGACAAAACTGCTGAAGTGTCCAAGATTGCTGAAAAAGATAAGTCTTCTGAAACTGACAAAAGTGCTGAAAGTCCCAAGTCCACTGAAGATGTTGAAGAATTGTTTGCTGAAGGATTTGGACCTGAGCCCAAAAAGAAGACAACTGTCCTAGCTCTTGATCCATCAAAGTTATTTCATGAAGGGTATGGCAAAGACCCTGAAACACAACAGAAACTGGCCATGATGAGGGCCCAAGAGAAGATGGACTTGATGGATGAAGCTAATAAAGCAAGAGACAAAAGAAGAGCAGATTTTCAAAAGCCCAGAAGGAAAAGAGCAACTTACAACAAGTTGAAGCCACAACTTTTGATCCCCATGGACACCAAATATCCTCACTTGGATAAATGGGTGCCAATTCAGCTGAATGACTTATGCGAGGAAGCCAAAAGGGAGTTTGTCTATGACTTCTATGTCATTGACAGATGGAATGGAAGAGATGCCAACTCCATTTTTGCTGAGTTCATGATAGAGTATCACAGAGAACTTTATCAACAACTACTTGCAGCTGCTGATATTGCAAGATTCGAACTCACTGCCCCCAAGCCAATCATATACATGCCTCCAAAGCTTGATGGATGGATTGACCAGTCAAAAATTCTGAAGGAGTTTCTGGAAATCCTCAAGCTAAACAAGATGGTTCTTGGACCCACGGGAACAAACCAAGAGGCCATGGAGCTGAAAAGAAGAGTGTGGGCACAATATGGGATGGTGCCACCTCCTGAGGATGATCTCTGAAATGGCTAAGTCTTCTGACCTTTTTATGGATGAAAACTTATCTTACCTGAAGATATGTTTTTAATTGGTCATCTATGCTGAAGTTTGGTCAAGAATGCTGATGTGCTCTGATATTCTGTTTGCTCTAATATGCTTTGGCTGCTCTGATATAAATTTGCTCTGATACTTGAAGATTTAGATGTTATTAAGTATTTAGTACATGCTCTGATGCTTTGTAATGAAATGCTCTGATGTAATTTTTGATTCATGCTCTGATATGTTAACTTCAACTATCAACATGCTTGTAATGATTTTCAAATGAATGATAGTTGAACTTATGTTGAATCAAGAAACACTATTGCAGAAATCTCTCTATGCCTATCTTTGAAACCTATTTGCAATATGAACAGTGAGTACACTAACACATTGTTTTTCAGGAAAATTGACCCTAGTCATGTCTTCTGAAGATAAATGTAATAGGTGTAGCCAAGTCACTTTTGCATAAAATGTATAGGTTTTGGCATCATCAAAAAGGGGGAAATTGTTGGGAATAAAATGAGATATGTTTTGATTCAATACCAAAACCCCCTAAGACATGCCTAAGTCAAGATGATTATGTTCTAAGAATGTTAGAACATATAGAATAAGGCTAGATGAGGAGCTGATATGTTAGGCAGCTCTTAGTTGTTTAGATGCACAATTTGAGGGGGAACATATGCTTTGAAGTCTATCAAGAACAAGTCCCCTCAAGGCTCAAATTCTGGAACAATCACCAAGTCCTTTGAAGGACAAGTATGCTGATCAGGAGAGTTGTCCAGAAGAGTTGTCTCAGCACAATTAATCAAGAACAAGTGTTCTGAAGCTAAAGGTCAACTATGCTGAAGAGATAAAGACAACTATACCCTAAAGATCTTCAAAGAATCATGCTAAGATCACTTCTAAGTGAAGCAAAGGGAAAGAGCCAAGTCATCTGAAAAGAGCAGGCCACCCATGCTGATAAGCAAGTCTGCTGATAGTGATAAGGAGAGTTGTCTATTGATAAGGAATGTTGTCCTATCATAGAACCAATCTTCAGAAGTCATGTCCAAGTCTTAACAAGTGAATCTTGAAGTCAGACATTGGGAAGAGTGCTGCAGAATGAAGACAAAGTCTATACAGCCGTTTATTTCCCAAATGAGGACATGTCACTATCAAGAATCTGTCTTCTAAGTTGAAGAACTAAAAGAAGACATTTATGGACAATTGAGGCTGCCTCTCCAACGGGCAAATCCTTCATTTGTCTATAAATACAGAAGTATGAAGACCATTTAAAGCACCTCAACAGAATCCAACTACACAAGTATTCTAAAGCTCATAGAACTTTCAAGCATTCAAAAGACTACCTTAGTCTTCATACACTTCTTCTAAGCTGAACTTCATTGTATATCCATACAAAGCTTAGAGAGATATCCTATCCTTATACACTGATCTTCATTGTAAAGGATATCTCATTCGTTGGAACCTTACTTCAACCCTTACCCCTTTCAAGTGAGAAAGTGAGAAGGTTGTTGTAGTAGTAGAAGTGGTAGGAGCTGACTGTTGAGAGAAGAACAGTTCAGTTCTGAGTTGAGAAGAGGGTACTAGGACTCTAGACATCCTAGGGATCAATTCACCAAGGAGTGGTGTTCTTGATCAAGTGCACCTTGGCACTATAAAACAACTTAATTCTAAGAGTGAAGGAATTATCCTGTTAAATCAGGGAAAGTGGATGTAGGATCTTGAGTCTCTGAACCACTATAAACTCTTGTGTTGATTTACTTTCAAGTACTTTCATACATTCAACACTGCACACAAAACTGATCTTTCAAAGAACTTATACTCAAAGACTGTGCAAAAGATATTTGGACAAGTTCCCTGAAAACTGGACTGTATTGATTGCCTAAGTGATTTCAGAAATTAAAGGAGTTTAAACTAAAGGGCCAACCACTAATTCCGCACATATAACTCTTAGATAGTTATCCAACTAAGTACTCAATAGTACTTAGTAGTTTGATTATCTTTAAAGAGTTAATCATCTTCAGCAGAGTTGTCCAAGACAACCTTGCTGATCTCTGGTTTGATCAAAGTTTGAAAAGAATTGCATACAAGTGTATTCCCCCCCCCCCATACACTTGTTATATACTCCTTTCAGGACCAACAGTAGTCCCTTCCCATGATTGCATCTGGAATAGTTTGATAGAGAGTATTCATGGCTAGATAATTCAAATTATCTTTCCTCTTCTCCTCAGAGGTAAATTCATCTTCATCCTTGGGGATCACATCCCTTGTGTCAGCTCTTTGAGCTTCAGTGATTCTGGGATTGACTTGAGTGAACACATAGGGTCCTCTTGTGATCACTCTCAGCATGTCAGTGTGTAGGGATGCAAGATGAGCTCTCATTCTGATTTTCCAAAAGTCATAGTTCTCAATTGAGAACATGGGAAACTTGTGATGTGATATATGGTTGATTGGATTAGTAGCCATATTGTCTAGCCCTTGAACAGCATTTGGAGGAACTGCAACATTGTTGTTCTGATTTAAATCCTGATTCTAATTCTGCTACTGGTTCTGGTTGTTGTTGTTGTTTCCTCTTGCCATATCTCAAAGATAAGGGGTAGATCAACACAAGAGTTTATAGTGGTTCAGAGACTCAAGCTCCTACATCCACTTTCCCTGATTTAACAGGATAATTCCTTCACTCTTGGAATTAACTTGTTTTATAGTGCCAAGGTGCACTTGATCAAGAGCACCACTCCTTGGTGATTTGATCCCTAGGATGTCTAGAGTCCTAGTACCCTCTTCTCAACTCAGAATTAACTGTTCTTCTCTCAACAGTAAACTCCTTACACTTCTACTACTACAACTTTCTAACTTTCTCTCTTTGAAAGGTATAAGGGTTGAAGTAAGGTTCCAACTAATGAGATATCCTTTACAATGAGGTTCAGTGTATAAGGATTGGATATCTCTCTAAGCTTTGTATGGATATACAATGGGGTTCAGCTTAGTTGAAGTGTTTGAAGACTAAGATAGTCTCTTTGAAAGCTTGAAGGTTCTTATGAGCTTTGTAGCTTCAGAATTGTTGCTTGTAGTTGGATGCTTTCAAATGGTCTTCACACTTCTGTATTTATAGACAAAATTGAGGATTTGCCCGTTGGAAAGACAGCCCCAATTGTCTATAAATGTCTTCCTTGAACTCTGCAACTGGAAGACAGTTTCTTGAAAGTGACATGTCCTTTGATTGGGAAATAAACGACTGTAATTACTTTGTCTTGACTTTGCATCACTCTTCCCAATGTCTGACTTCAAGATTCACTTGATCAAACATGGACATTCCTTCTGATGATTGGTCCTATGATAAGGACAACATTCCTTATCACTTGGACAATTCTGCTTATCACTATCAGCAGAGTTTGCTTATCAGCATGGTTGGCTTTAGCTCTTCAGATGACTTGGCTCTTTTCCCTTTGCATACTTTCGTAGGATATGCCTTTGTGCATTCATGACAATGAATAGCTATCCTTGACCTTATCAGCATAGTTGGGATAATCTTGTCATAAATCTGGTACAAGATTACTGAGACAACTTTCCTGGACAACCCTTCTGAACTTGTATGCTTCAGTAGGTTATGTCTTGATGATGCATTCAACTCACCTGTTCATCAGATGAGTTGTTCCACAATCAATCTAATCATGATCAGCATAGTTGTCTATCAGCAGACTTGGGACACATTGATCTTGAGCCTTGAGGGGACATGATTCATATAGACTTCTAAGCATGTGTTCCCCCTCAACTTGTGCATCTATGTTTCTAAGAGCTGCCTAACATACCAGCTTCTCAACTAGCCTTATGCTACATGTTCTAACATTCTTAGAACATGATCATTTTGATCTAGACTTATTCTATTGGCATGTCTCAGGGGGTTTTGGTATTAAATCAAAACTTCTCATTTTATTCCCAACAATTTCCCCCTTTTCTATGATGCCAAAACATATACATTCTGTGTAAAAGTGACTTGACTACACCTATGACATTTATCTTCAGTAGACATGACTATAGTCATTTTTCCTGAAAAAGGGTTGGTCAGTGTCCAACTCTCCTGACACTGATGAGGCCTTAATCAAACCAGCTTCTAAAATAGGAGCCTCAACATCTTTAAGTTGGCCCTTCTCTTGCTGGCTCTATTACTCCCACTTCCTTCCTCCTCAGGGACAACTTCCATGGCCCTCTTATCACCCTTGTTCTTCTGCCTCCCTTCATTATATTTTTATCTCAACACTTCTGAATGATTAGAAGGGACTTGAACACCTTCCTTTGCAACCTCATCAACTTCAGTTGATGCTCCTGAGGTCTCTTCTGATGGAAGTTGAGACAACTTCTTTGTCTTGACAGCCCTTGCCTTAGTTCTCCGCTTCAACTTAGGTTTCTCCTCCACCTTCTCCTCAGCAGGTTTGGCCAGAAGCATTCTCCTTTGTTCAGTCTTCTTGCTCAGCTTCCTGAACATGATTTTCTGGGCTGGGAGAGGTTTTGCAAATGTTTGCATCTCTGAATAATGGGAGAACCTTTCAATCAGCAAGCTTGCCCTGGTGCAATACTTCAGCTTTCCTTCCAACACAACTTTGTTGTGAGCCTTCACCTTGAACTTGGCTTTTTCTTTCATCATCTCATTCAAGATGAACTCCCTCTAGTTGAACTTGATGCCCTTGTCACTAGCATCAATTACTGCAGCCATGATTCTTATCCTTGGAGCACTCACTTGCTCTAGGCTGCCAGTGTTGCTCAATAGACTCTTAGTAATTACCTCAAAAAGATTGAGGAATTTTGGCTTGAGAGTCCTCTTGTGCTGTGTTGAAGAGATGGGACTTGGAACCAATAGCGATTCTTGAGCTATTTCCTCTTCATGTCCATTCCCATAAAATTCTGGATTCCTACCCTCAGAAGGTAATCCAAATGCTCCTTCAAGATCTTCTTCAAATAATTTCACTCTGTGAAATCTTTCTTCTTCATCACCCTCTGCAACATAAGACAGTCTTGTTGCTACCTCACCATCTTCAGGGCAGGAGCTAGGTCTTTCCTCCATGAACTTCTTGAGACCAGCTCTTCTTAGCCATCTTAGAGTGGGAGCAACCTCTGCATCCTCACTTTCAAAAGACACAATGGGTTCAAAGATGAGGTTGTTCTTGTTGCTGAGATATTCAAAATCAAGGTCAAGAGCCTTGTTTGTGAAATCAAGAATCATCTCAGGTCTGGCTTTTGGTGCCATTGAAGAAGGAGTAAGAACTTTGAGAGTGTTTTGAGAAGATGAAAGCTAGGGTTTCAAGAGAATTGAGTGTGTGGGGAAGAAGTGAGCTTTGTGGGCTTCTTTAATACTTGTGGATATTCCAAAAGGAATGTATGTCAATGAGTAGGTGAGTCTTGGGCAATTCAACGGTTTACAAATGAGGAAATCAAGTTTGAACGGCCAGGATTGATTTCTGGGGAGTTGGCCAAACTTGATCCAACGGTTAATAACCAATGAAATAGTAGAAAACTGTTTTTATTCAAAACGTGGGAAGAAGTTATGTTTGATAAATGGTTGGGGGGTTTTCGAGATAGATAATGTCTTGAAATGTTTAATGCAAACAAGAGTTAAATCTTGGCATTTAATGCATTGAAAGTGACTTTTTGGGTGGGAGACAAAATAAATCCTTGAAAAGGTGATGGCTTTAAGAGGAATAGGACAGCCACCAACACAGGTAATGATTACCCAAAATAGGTGCTTATCAGACCAAGATTTGGTTTGATAGCCAAGACAACTTATCTGACCCCACATGGATAAGTGTCCTGAAATGATATGGACAAGTGTCCTGAATTTCAATGGACAAGAGTCCTGCTCAATTGAGGTCATCTCTTCTGAGTTTCAGTAGACTTTGGCCAAGTCTGCTGATCATCACTCTTAGTTCCCCCTTGACTTATTAACTCCTTTTGATCTACTTGTATCAGCAAGTGGCTTTGTTAAAATATCAGCTTTTTGGTGATCTGTGTGGATCTTCACCAATTTTATGTCCTTCTTCTCCACATGATCTCTGATGAAGTGATGCTTTATATCCACATGTTTGCATCTTGTGTGCAATACAGGATTCTGTGATATTGCAATGGCACTGTTGTTGTCACAAAATATTGGCACTTCAGCAGAGTTGACATTGTAGTCCCTTAGTTATTGTCTCAACCAAAGGATTTGAGCACAACAACTTCCAACTGCAACATACTCAGCTTCAGTGGTGGAAGTAGCCACTGTGTTCTGCTTCTTTGAGAACCAAGATATCAGCTTGTTTCCCAACAATTGACAAGTCCCTGAGGTGGACTTTCTATCAATTTTGCAGCCTCCATAGTCAGCATCTGAGTAGCCAGTTAACTCAATGTTGTCATCAGCAGGGTACCAAAGGCCTAGATTTTCAGTGCCTTTGAGATACCTCAAGATCCTTTTAGCAGCCTCAAGATGGCTCTTCTTAGGATTAGCTTGAAACCTTGCACAAACACCTACTGCAAAGGTGATGTCAAGTCTGCTGGTAGTGAGATAGAGGAGTTATTCAATGATTCCTCTATACTCAGTGGAGTTGGTTCGAACACCACTCTCATCAGGATCCATCTTTCAATTTGTGTTCATAGGGATCCTCAATGGCTTGCTAGTGGTACACCCAAATTTCTTGATCATTTCTCTGGTGTACTTAGCTTGATTTATGAAAATTCCTTCTTTTGATTGCTTGACTTGAAGTCCCAAAAAGAAGTTCATCATTCCCATCATGGACATCTCAAATTGCTTTGCACGAGCTTTGAGAACTTTTCACAAAGCTTCTCATTGGGGGATCCAAATATGTTGTCATCAACATATATTTGGACAAGCAAGATGTCCTCTCCTTCAGTAATTCTGAAGAGAGTTCTGTCCACAGTCCCTTTGATAAATCCATGATCCAAGAGAAACTGTGACAGTGTATCATACCAAACTCTTGGAGCTTGCTTGAGTCCATATAGAGCTTTCTTCAGTCTGTAAACTTGGTTTCCAATCTCAAAAGCAGGTGGTTGCTCTACATAGACTTCTTCCTTCAAAACTCCATTCAAGAAGGCACTCTTGACATCCATCTGGTACACTTTGAACCTCTTGTGAGCTGCATAGGCTAGGAATAGCCTTATTGCTTCTAGCCTTGCCACAGGTGCAAATGTTTCATCATAATCTATGCCTTCTGATTGGAAGTAGCCTTTTGCCACCAGTCTTGCTTTGTTTCTGACAATTACATCATTTTCATTCCTCTTGTTCTTGAACACCCACTTGGTTCCAATAACATCTTGATGTCAAGGTCTATCCACCAGCTCCCATACATCATTTCTGGTGAATTGGTTCAGCTCTTCCTACATTGTTGTGATCCTATTGGCATCTTGAAGTGCTTCTTCAATGTCACTTGGTTCCTGTTCTGATAAGAAACAGCAAAACAAAGCACTTTCACCATGAAACCTTCTAGTTTTGACTCCTATACTTGGATCACCAAGTATCAGATCAGTAGGATGGTCAGACAACCAAGTCCTTCTTTTTCTGATCCCTTCAGTAGAGTTGTCCTCTACTAAGGTTGAGTCACTAGCATCATAAAATTTAGGGAAATTCAATGCAGGATCTAACTCAGGATCATAATCAGGGGTGTTGTCCTCAATGTCAGGGATATTGGTATTTTCAACATTATTGTTTCCCCCTAGATTATTTGATCCATTAACTACCTCAGGAGGGACTGCTTCTTCATTGGTAGTTGTTACCTGAGTATGAACTGGGATTGGATCATTCAGTTTATCATTTCCTTCAGTGGGGTTTGCTTCAGGTAGGTTGCCTTCAGGGGTGTTGTCCAGTCTAGTGTTTTCAGGAGGATTGAGCTGGACAACATCTATAAGAATTGTATCTTTCTCTTTTAAGCTCAGTCTGGTTGTCCTTTGTGTGATTTCATTAGTGTCCAAGTTCTTGTTCCTGAACTCATGAGTAGATTCATCAAACACAACATGGGGTGTTTCTTCCACAATAAGAGTTTTACAGTTGTAGACTCTGAAAGCTCTACTGATTTGAGAATATCCAAGAAATACTCCCTCATCAGCTTTGGTATCAAAGGCTTTCAACTGTTCTTTCCCATTGTTGTGAATGAAACACTTACAACCAAAGATGTGGAAATAAGATACTTTAGGCAGCCTTCCTTTCCAGAGTTCATAGGGGGTTTTGCCTTGCCCCTTAGTTATCAAACATCTATTTTGAGTATAGCATGCAATGTTTATAGCTTCAGCCCAAAACCTCTTAGGTAAATTTGAGTCAGCAATTAAGGTTCTAGCAGCTTCTTTTAAAGTTCTATTTCTTCTTTCTGCAACCCCATTCTGCTGAGGGGTTCTAGCTACTGAAGTTTCATGGGCTATTCCATTTTGTGTACAATACTCATTGATGTATGAATTTATGAACTCAGTGTCTTTGTCAGATCTTATCTTGATTATGCTAAGGCTTTTCTCATTTGATAGTCTCTTTAGAAGTTCAGGGAGTTTGACTTGTGTTTCCTTCTTATTAAGGAGAAATACTACCCATGTGAACCTAGAGAAGTCATCTACTACAACTAATGTGTATTTTCTACCATTTATGCTTGCAGGGGTAATTGGTCCAAATAAGTCCATATGTAAAAGTTCAAGTACCCTTTCAGTAGAGATGACTGGTTTTCCCTTGAATGAGGCTTTAATCTGTTTTCCTTCTTGGCATGGTTTGCAAACATGCTCTTTAATGAAAACCTCATTAGGTAGTCCTTTTACTAATGTATTTCTAGCAAGCTTGTTCATTGATTTAAATTTCAGATGGTTTAGCCTTTTATGTCATAACCAACTTTGTTCATTAGAGCTCTTATCAATGAAACATGCAGCATCAGTAGACTTGTCCCAGTCAGCAAAATACACATTTCCTTTCCTAGTTCCAGTCAGTAGAGTTTGTTGAGTTTATCTTTGATTAAGCATTTTCCACTTGAGAACTCAACACTAAAACCTTTATCACAGAATTGACTTACACTTCGGAGGTTATATTTGAGACCAGCCACATAAGACACATTGGATACCTTGATATTACCAATTATTAAGGTACCATAACCTTTTGTTGTAGCTTGTGAACTGTCTCCAAATGTGACATTTGGGCTTTCTTTTTCAATAAAGTCAGTGAGGAGATTCTTGTGTCCAGTCATGTGCCTTGAGCATCCACTGTCAAGGTACCATGCTGACTTTTTGCTTATAATCCTCATCTTCTTGTGGCCCAATGGTACCTGCAATTAAATAGCTTTAGGTACCCTTTGAATTTTGGGTCCTGAGAGGTTAGATGTACCTTTAGGAACCCAAACTTGCCTAATAACCCTGATTGATTCAAGGTGGCTAAGCTGTTTTCCTCTAGCATCCATGTACACTGTCTTTCCCTTGAATGCCTTTGGAAAAGTATGTGTAAAAGTGCTTACTCTATAAGTATCAGGAGAGTTGTCATTTCTCCTAAACTTATGAGTTTTCTGTGCTAGGAGTTCATCTCCATCATGAAGATTGAAAATATGAAGTTGGGTCCCAAAGGCACAAATCAGGAGATTTGGGAGCTGAAGAAGAGAGTATGGGCTCAGTATGGGATAGCCCCTCAAGATGATGGTTCTTTCTGAAGAATAAGTCCTTTTTCCCTTTATCTATATTCCTAATCTGTTGTTGTCTCTATCTGTTTGTCTTGTTCTAGCATAGTGAGTCCTTTTAATTTTCCAGCATTGAAATGCCTCATGATATATATTAAAGGATCGTTATTTTCATCAGAGATAACAACTCGTTATCTCAACTAACTTGACATAACCTATATACTTGATTTATTATAGTGCTAACAGTTTGTTTCAGGTAAATTGATCAGATCATCCATCCTGAAGACAAAATTTAGTATAAGTCAAGTTCCCTTTGTAATAGGTTTTGGCATCATCAAAAAGGGGGAAATTGTTGGGAAATAAAGTGATTTTGATTAAGATACCAAAACCCCTGATTGATGATGATCAGATTAGATGAGATACAAATAAGGATGTATCGGTCTAGTTGTCTCAGGTTAGTTGAGACAATAGAAATGCTTAAGTCTAAGTCTCAAAAATGTTGTGAGATTTATAGTTCAGGATAGTTGTCCAAAGCTGAAAATGTTAGGCAGCTTTATATGCCTAAGTATCTTAGGACAAGTCTACTGATTTCACAAAGACAAGCATGCTGAAGAGGACAACATGTCTGAATGATCAAGGATAATAAGGCAAGCTACATGCACTGATAAGAGCAGTATCAGATCAGTTGAAGCTTTAAAGATCAAGAGCATTGAATGTTGCATGCACAGAAGACAAATTTAATGAAGCATTAATTGCCATCAAGCCTGAACAAGCATTGAAGACTTAGAAGCATTAAAGACTGAAGAATTGAATGAATGTTGGAACATTCCATTTGCAGCAGGAATGTTCAGGACAGTTGTCCCATCTGACCGTTGGTAGAGTACAAAGTCTGCCACAATCAACCTTGGGAAATGTGCAAATTTGGAAACTGACACAAGTCATCTCAGCCGCATTTTTCAGAAGTCAACACATTCATTCAAGCAACCATTGAAGAACCTTTTACACAGTGGATAATAGAAGGTTAAGCTTCATAGCCGTTTCAATGGAGCTGCAAATAGACAATTTGAAATGTTATCTCTCCAACGGATAGCTGATCAAATTGCTCTATAAATTCAGAAGTGATCCAAGGATTTAAGTATCCAACTATCTGCTATCAAACTACTATCAAGCATTCAAAGGAAACCTAAGCTATTCTTCACAATCCCCAGTTTCCTGATCACTTCAAAAGCTAAGCCTTTTCTTGTAACAATCCCAAGCTTAGCACTGAGATATCCTAAAGCCTTTACACTGTTCTTATTGTAAAGGGTATCTCAATTAGTTGGAATCAAACCTCAAACCCTTACCTCGTTGAGTGAAGCAGAGTTTGTTGTAGAAGTGAGGAATTAAGGGTTGTTAAGTGAAAATATAGTCTTAACTCAGTGAGATTGAGCACTAAGACTCAGTTTATCCTAGGGATCAAAGCACTAAGATAGTGTTGTTGATCAGTGCACTATAAAACAAGCTAATTCCAAGTGTTAAGGAATTATCCTGTTCAATCAGGGAAAGTGGATGTAGGAGCTTGAGACTCTGAACCACTATAAATTGTTGTGTCATTTACTTACTGCACTCTTCTATAACTCACATTACTTGATTAAATCATTCTTAAAGAAGTAAGTTCAGCAAAGTTAAGAAAAATTGTTTCGGACAAAGTCCCTGATAACCTGGTTTTTCAGGAATCAACTAGGAGTATTCTTTCAAAGAAAAGGCCAACCACATTCCGCACTTAATAACTCTTTTAGATAGTTTTCCAACTGATTACTTCATAGTCTTCAGTAGGCCAAGTATCTATCAAAATTATCACTCAAGACAGTTGTGAGACAACCTCCCTGATTGAGTTAAACAGTTTTTGAAAAAGAAAGAATTTGCATACACAAGTGCATTCCCCCCCCCCCCACCCCCATACACTTGTGTCATACTCCATCAAGGACCAAAAATGCTTCATTAAATTTGTCTTCTGAGAGAATATCATTCAATGCACTTGATCCTCTAAGACTTCAACTAGATCTGTTATTCCCCTTATCAGTGCTTTTAGCTTAGGCTATCAACTGGAGCATTCGGCCATGTTGTCTTCTTCAGCACACTTGCCTTTAAACATTCAGCAGACTTGTCCTAATTGACTTAGATCAACAAGCTGCCTAACCTTTCAGCTTTGGACAACTATCCTGAACATTAAATATCTCAACATTTCTGAGATTCTAGACTTAGACTCTTGTACTGTCTCAATTATTCTGAGACAACTAGACTGATACAATTCTTTTCTATCTCAACTAAGCTGACCATCATCATTCAGGGGTTTTGATATCTTAATCAAAATCAATTCATTTCCCAACACCCATAATAGACGGGTTAGATGGATCAACATATTCTGTTGAGGGTAAGGTTATTTGGGTGGTGGTTTCTGTTGGTTTGGTTGGGGATTGAACAAGAATTTCAGCTGATGAAGGGTCAGCATGAACATATACTGGGGCATCTTGAGTCAATAAAGAACTCAAGTGCTGAACAAATTTGGGAGTGGATTGGGGAGCAGACCTTGCACGAGAACGAAGAGTTCTGGCCTTGGTTTTGATTGGAATAGATGGAGGTAGAATAGGTGAAATAGAAGTACTAACCAATCTAGCCTTCTTGGCTGGCGATGCACTCGACTCTCCTATCGGACGAGTAGAGGGTGATTGAGGTGATGGAAGACTTCTCACAAGCTTGCTTACTCTGGCATTATATTCTTCTTCTATCTCCATCCTGTCTTCTCCAGAAGACTCGTCTGATTTTGTAGCTTCAGAATCATCAACTGGTTCTATCAGCGCCTCGTCTGATACGTATTCTACTAGTGCACCACTAGTACCAGGTTCTTCTTGCACCTCTTCTTCTTCCTCACTAGATGACTTTGCCTCGATTATGTCATCTCTAGGATTGATCTCGATATGCTTCTTCTCAAAAATCCGACCCTGAGTCTGTCTATCTATCGCATCCTTCCTCAAGTAGAACTTAAGGACATGAAATGGCTTGCCCTTACTCCAGTTCTTCTTCGTCGGCAACAAGTAGTGTAGAAGAACACTCAACTTGTTTCCGAAGCTGACGGTAGAAGACACCATCCATTCTCCAGAACCACTATCCACCTTGACATACTTCGAAAAGTACATCAATCGATCCATAAACAGCTTCTGCCAGTTGCCTTCTGTGATTCCGTCATAGATTGCAGCCATCACTCTCGCCTTCTGAAGGGTCACTGAATCATAACTACCGGTAACACCCAGCAACATCTTGCTTGCAATGTCCAGTAGAGTCTTGTATTTTGGCAATAGATGCTTCTTCTTGATAGCAAGGGGCCTTCCAACATTCGACAGGCTTAGCTTCCTTCCACAAAAGATACTGAGGTATCTTATGTCCTGACCAGTCGCATAGTTCTCCACATCGATTGTACCTGGATTCAGATGCAACTTCTCATCCAGTATCTCTCTGGTCACCTTCACTCGCCTTCCACTGATGAAGGACTCAATGTACTCGCCTCTATGGGTAGCAGACGCGTAGAATTCCAAAACCTCTTCCTCCAACACCGTGTCTGGATACAACTCCAAGAACGGCTTCAACCCGCAATTGTAGCACTTCATGAGAATCTCTCTATTATCATTTGAATGCCTTCCTTTGAAGAACAGAGAGCACTCCACATGAACTTTCCCTTCTGCCGTAAAATTTCCGACATTGAACCTGGCTTGCATGTTAGTTTCAGAGTCGAAAATCGAGATGATAGACATTTTCAATTTGAGAAAGGTAAGAAACACAACAAATATGCAGAAGAATAGTAGGCTCAAGAAATCGAATGTTTTAATAGAACAGTTAAGAAAACGTGGGGAGTAATTTTAAGAAAGAAGGGTTTTATGAATTTGGGGTTTTGAATCGAGTGGCTAGGATTAAACTGATTGATCTAACGGTAACAATTCGACCTTTGAGATTTAGTTATGGAATCGAGAATATTATGTGATTCAATATTGTAAATTTTGGAATCCGACTATTCTATTGGTTAGGATAGAAGAGTGTACTCATCTAACCTAATGCAGTCGGTTTAGGCGGGAACTGGGTGTATACACCTCATTAAATGGAGTGTATAAATCCAGTTTTAGGGTTTCCAAAATTCGCAATTTAAAATTACAATAATATCCTTAATTCATATCCAAATACTTTAGTGAATCTGAATCATGTGAGAACTTATCTGGTCTGTTCGATTTCATCAGAACAAATTAGTAGACATGAGTTGCACTAGACGAGTTCCCCCTTCGACTGTGCTTGTCTGTCTAACTGTCGAACTTCTTCATGTACGTATCTCGTCTTTGAGCGACGTGTGAGAGTAGATACGAGTAGTAGATTAAAATAATTAAAATGAATATCATTCAAAAGCAGTAATCAAGGTGTCGATCAACATGACTTTTAACAAACTTAAGAGTCAACATAAGGATTTTTAAGAAATCATAGATTCCCCATTAATGTATATTCTCATAGTATTACCCTCAGCTTTACCAGCTTCCTCATCGGGTTGTTTGGTCATCTTGTCTAACCTTGTATACCTGGATTGAGTCAAGTCTGAAAGTAGGGGTGTGCACCGGTCCAAAACCGGACCGGGGTCGGAATCGACACTAATGTGTGGACCGAAGACCGGACCGGAAAATTTCTGTCCGGTCCGGGTTTGGACCGGTTCGGACCGGTTTTTAATACTCCCTCCGTCCCGCAATTACTTTCACACTTTCCTTTTTAAGACGTCCCACAATTACTTTCACACCCTTAAAATGGAAAACCCTTTATATATTCCACCCTCACAATATCCTCAAATTTACACAAATGCCATTACTTTTTCTCCACACTTCCACAAAAGTCAACTCATTTCTTTACTTTATACATAAAAGTTTACAAAATTACCCCTCAAAATCCCCACTAAATTTACTTTTCTTATTCCACGTGCCACTTCACATGTGAAGATAATAATGGGACGGAGGGAGTATTTTTTTTTTAAGTTTCTTTTTTCATGTTTTTTGAAGTGAGAACAAGAATGATGAATTTGTGTATGAAAAATAGTGTCGGTTCTTCATTTGAGATCAATCTCAACCAATGTGAATTTTAGTTACAATATTATTAAAGATATTTTGACACTAAAAGTAAATTGATTATTTTTGTTCAATTATATATTTGAATAAATGTAATAGATCTCAACACGTTTACCTCACACCCTCACCAATTATTGTGCTTCCATTCTTTTTTAGAGTTTTAATGAAAGTAATATTTTATAAGTTTTCAAATTAGCAGTCCTAATTTTATTTAGTTTATAATAATTATGGTTTTATTATTAAAAAAATATGAATATAAAAAAAATTAAAAAAAATAAAAAATTTTGATTTTCCGGTAAATCCGGTCCGTACCGGTAAATTCCGGTCTTAATTTGCACACTCCTATCTGAAAGTAGTATGACTTGTCTATGTTGCACTCGCCTGTTCTGCAAATGGCTTTGCTTTTGTGTACATGTCTTATTAGTACAGTATTATGCAGTAGTAGGATCTGGATCAATCAATCCTAGACTAATGAATAACTCTTGAAATCGACTTTCAGCCAGTGGTTTTGTAAGAATGTCAGCTGTCTAAATGTCAGTATGTATCTTTTCCATGCGTATGTTCTTCTTCTCAACATGATCACGTATGAAATGATGTCTGTAGATGTTGTTAACTCTTAAATGCTTTAACATTATCAACAACATCTTAATTTGACCTTTCTTGATTTATTCTAAGTCCTTTCTGAAATGTTACATTAAATGTTGTACTAAATGCTCTGACATTCAGGTACGATTCTAGAAGCTTCTACAAGAGTCTGGAACCTGGAAGATTCCAGAATGTTGGAGAACGTGCTAGAAGGCCTTGGAGCAGTTTAGAACGATCTGGAAGATGGATGAACGATCTAGAAAGATCATGGAAGTTGAGGTCCTAAAAAATAGGATCTCATAATGGAAGGATCTAGAATTCGGCTATTGCTCTATAAATACCCCTGAAGCCTTTCATTTCAAAGCATGCACTATTCGAATAACACCTTTCTTGAGCGTTCATCCCTGTTAGGAGTTAGGGTCAGTAGTTGTATCGTTTAATATACACCGAGGGATACCACACCTTCCCGTGTATTTAGTTCTAGTCTTGTATTGTATCGATTGAGATTGAATCATAGATCAGATTAGTTCTTTAGACAGTGTTCTTACACTTAAGTCTATTTGTGGATTCAGGCACCTGCCTCGATTGTAGTTTCCGTTTGTGGAATGTTGAAGTAATTGCTGAGACATTTCACACGACATTTTCTTAACTTAGGAATTAAGTTATTGTTTTCGCCGTAAGGCTTAGCATAGGTTTTGTTATTCCAACTACTAAGCTCTCTTTATAAATACTCCCATTAATTGATTTTCTAAGCTTTGTAATTTAAGTGAGTAAGTTGAGTATTATTTTTGCAGATTTGTTATAAGTTATTTTGTGCTTATCTCGATTCTTGTGTAGTTCTTTTCGAATTCTTGATTTAAATGGCAGGGAACAAGAAAACCAACTCACAGAAACCAAATTCTCCAATTTCAAACTCACAACCGTCATCTCCATCTCTCTCAAACCTTCATACACTTGCTTCCATGGCTGCTTCGCACGAGAATTCACCCCCAACTACTGCAACCGTCGCACCCATTCCAGCTACTCCGACAACAATCCACATCCCAAACCAAGCTACACTCTCCGAGCTGAATCAGGCGGTTTAGAAATTTTCTCAATCGATGAGATCGTCTAATCCACCCATCCTCACGATTGGCGATATGTCAATAGACATCTCACACTACTTGCGCACCAACGAGGTTATCACAACTGCACCTTCTTCATCCACAGTTGAAAAGCCCCAAAATCCGAGCCCTAATGTTGAAACAGAGGCCCCGACTGCTGCCTCTATGGGGGAGACTGAAAAGGAGATTGAAGAATCACCTGTTGCTGAGTCAAAGGAGTCGTCGAATGCGGAAACATCCGAAAATGAGGACGCTCAGATGGAGGATGCTGAAGCGCTCAAAAAACCGGCTGAAACCGACTCTGACATCTCGAAGTTGGACTCTGAACTGATTCCTTTCAAGAGGAATGCTGAAAAAGGGAAGAGAAAGAGGAGCCCAATACCAAGGAGACGATCAAACTGAGTTTTCACTCGAGTTGATTACTCACACTCTTTGAGGATAAATAAGAAGCTAGGTGGTGATATTGCTGAACCAATTCAGGTGTTTTCTGAATCTGAAGAAGAACAGGTGGTGATTGAGAAGCCAACCAAGAAGAAGGCTGATCCAAAGGGGAAGGGAAAGGCAAAGGTTGATGTTGTTCGAATTATGCCTGATGAACCAGAACCTGATTTTGATTCTGAGATGGATGTCTACCTCAGGGAAGTTCAACAAGCCCTGAAGAAGAATGATGCCTCACATGCTGAATCAAGTGCTCCAGCACCAGAACCTGATGATGGAGATGATTCGAGCAGTGCAGCCTCTGACAAAAGTTCTGGAAAGGAAGCTGAATCCAGTTCTAAGGAGGACAAAGAATCAAGCTCTGAAGGAGGAGATTATGTGGAAGGTAATTCTGTACCTGATGATTCTGATATTGATGGTTTGGTTGATAAAATTACTAGGTTGTCTAGGAGAAAACTGTTGATGGAAAGAAGAATTCATATTTCTGATTTTGAGAGTAAGAATTTGATTCAATTCTTAGAGGATAGAAAGTTGATGAAAGCTCTGACTCTGTGTGACACATTTGTTTCTGATTGGGTGTATGAATTCTATGCATGTCTAAGGAAGAGTAATGGTAGGAGGAGTTCCCGTTGGTATGGAAATGTACAGTTTAGGGGGAGTATAGTTCCATTTACCCCAGAGTTGATTAATGATTTCTTAGGAATAGAACCAGTACTTGATGATGATGAACCTGATTTGGATGTTGTTACTGTTTCTATGACTTGTGGTTTATTGACCAAGTGGAAAAATGGAATGTTGGCTAAGGACCTTACATCTCTTTACTCTGTATTGCATAAGTTGATAGTCTATAATTGGATACCCTCTACCAACTCAACCAAAGTGACAAAGGATCAAGCAATCTTGCTTTATAGGATAGTGGTTTTGAAGAAGTTTAACTTGGGATTGACTATTTTCCACCACATGATGAAGTTTAGTGGTGACATTTCTGATAAAGGCAACCTTCCATACCCTGTGCTTATATGTTCATACTTGAAGATGCATGGTTTTAGCCCTAAGAAGACTGAAGTTCTTAGAGGTAAGGTTCCTTTATACACCATTTCACCTGCTTTGCTCATTGGTGAAAGAGTGAAAGATCTGCCCTTGCACAATCCTGGAAGGTCTTCTCAAAGACCAGCTCCTGCTCAACCTCAACCTACACTAGCACCGAGACCTGAACAGAACACAGTTGCACCTAATGCTGCTCCAGATGCTGAGAACATTGGTGGTAATTCTGACACCACATTCTCTGTTCCCAGATCTTTTATTTTATTGCAGTTACAACACTTACAGGACCAGATTGATGAGCTCCAATTCATCAAAGATAAGTGGACCAGGCTACTTTCCACTACAAGAGGGGGAGTACCACCTTCCACTTCAGCTAAAGCTTCTGGAGTTGTTATTGAAGAGTTGAATCCTGAAGGTAGAGGTGTACCTGATGTTGCTGCTACAGAGAATGGAGGAACTGCTGCTGCTAACAATGTTGTTGCACTTTTTGCTTCAACTTGTTTTATTGAGGAACCAGAGGCTGATGAAGACAAGTTTGCAGATGCTGCTGAAGATGATGAGGATATGGAAATCCTCTATGCTGATATCTAGAACAGATGCTGCAAGACAGGGGGAGTACTGAAGTACAGATGGCACATGTGCAGGACCTTGATACTGCTGCTATTGTTATAGCAATTCATGTCATTTTCAGTCCTACTTTTGTTTTTGTTGGTCTGTTATGTTTAAGTTAAATTTTGTTTATTCTGATACAATATTTACTATTTCTAGTTGATAGGATGTTTATATTTATCTTGCTTAAATTAGTTTGCACTAATGATATTTGATTACTACTTCTTGCTTAATTTGTTTTCTTATCATTAAATGCTTACTGCATGATGAATATGCCTTGTTTTGTTTGTTTCTTGTTTAACTCTGATCTATGTCTTACATGCTTGCATTAAAATATATTCTTAATTTGCTTACTGCTTTAAAAGGCTTAAACTGTTTGCTCTAAAGAATAAAATTTTAATTGCCTACTGCATGAGGATTAGTCATGTTAAGTTTTTTTTTTATTATTCTTTCATTTTTGCTCTGATTATTCTGTTTAGTCCTTATTTGTTTGTTTTTTAGTCTTACATAAGTCTTAGAACTAATCTGGTATATACTCTTATGCTCTGATTTAATCTTTGATTTTTGTAAAGTTATATATTTTGTAGACAAGTGTACTGTTTATACTTGTTTTGGTTTTGAATAAGATTACTTTGATATTATGGCACGGATCTCAGTGAAATTGTTCTTGATCTTCTTTTGATTTGATCCAACGGTTACAACAGGTATTGTCTTGACTAGTATTTAGACTTGATGTCAACCTCACCTAAATACATAATACTGAGTATGTATAGAAATATATGTGCATCAGGTCTGTTGTAGTCGAAAGGTCAAATTGGGGGAGATTGTAGATGTTGTTAACTCTTAAATGCTTTAACATTATCAACAACATCTTAATTTGACCTTCCTTGATTTATTCTAAGTCTTTTCTGAAATGTTACATTAAATGTTGTACTAAATGCTCTCACATTCAGGAACGATTCTAGAAGCTTCTACAAGAGTCTGGAACCTGGAAGATTCCAGAATGTTGGAGAACGTGCTAGAAGGCCTTGGAGCAGTTTAGAACGACATGGAAGATGGAAGAAGGATCTAGAAAGATCAAGGAATTTGAGGTCCTAAAAAATAGGATCTCATAATGCAAGGATCTAGAATTCGGCTATTGCTCTATAAATACCGCTAAAGCCTTTCATTTCAAAGCATGCACTATTCGAATAACACCTTTCTTGAGCGTTCATCCCTGTTAGGAGTTAGGGTCAGTAGTTGTATCGTTTAATATACACCGAGGGATACCACACCTTCCCGGGTATTTAGTTCTAGTCTTGTATTGTATCGATTGAGAGTGAATTATAGACCAGATTAGTTCTTTAGACAGTGTTCTTACACTTAAGTCTATTTGCGGATTCAGGCAACTACCTCAATTGTAGTTTCCTTTTGTGGAATGTTGAAGTAATTGCTGAGACATTTCACACGACATTTTCGTAACTTAGGAACTAAGTTATTGTTTTCGCCGTAAGGCTTAGCATAGGTTTTGTTATTAATAAAATTGTTGGGAATAAAATGATTTTGATTTAGATACCAAAACCCCTGATTGATGATGTTCAGATTAGTTGAGATACACTCAAGTGAGATCAGCTTAGTTGTCTTAGGATCCTTGAGTAAGTGTAGAATTGCTTAAGTTAAAATCTCAGAAATGTTGTGAGATTTAGAGTTCAGGTTAGTTGTCCAAAGCTGGATTGTTAGGCAGCTTGATAGGTATTAAGTACTTTAGATCAAGGTTGCTGAAGTTTCCAAGGCAAGCTTACTGAATGGACAACCTGGCTGAAAGATCAAGTGTAATTAGGCAAAGCTTCATGCATTAATAGGAGCTGCACCAAATCAATTAATGTGCCAATGATCAAGTGTATTGAATGCTATATTCACAGAAGACACATTCAATGAAGCATTTATTGCCAATCAAGCCTGTACCAAGCATTGAAGACTTAGAGCATTAAAGATAGAAGCATTGAATGAATGTTGGAACATTCTAAAGTTGCAGCAGGAATGTTCAGGGAAGTTGTCCCATCTGACCGTTGGTTGAGTGTAGAATCTGCCACAAATCAACCTTGGGAAATGTGCATATTGGGAATCTGACACAAGTCATCTCAGCCGCATTTTTCAGAAGTCAACACATTCATTCTAGCAACCATTGAAGAAGCTTTTACACAGTGGATAAAAGGATGCCAAGCTTCATAACCGTTTCAATGGTGCTGCAAATAGACAAGTTTGAATTGCTATCCCTCCAACGGTTAGTTGTTCAAATTTGCCTATAAATACAGAAGTGATCAAAGGATTCAAATATCCAACTACTTGCTATCAAACTATCATCAAGCAAATCAAAGGAAACCAAAGCTGTTCTTTAGAATCCAAAGTTTCCTGATCACTTCAAATAGCTAAGCCAATCCTTGTAATATCCAAAGCTTAGCATTGAGATATCCTAAGCCTTTACACTGTTCTTATTGTAAAGGATACCTCTACTAGTTGGAATCAAACCTCAAACCCTTACCTCATTGAGTGAAGTAGTGTTTGTTGTAGAAGTGAGGAGTTAAGGACTATTATTGTGAAACGCAGTCTTAACACAGAGAGATTGAGCACTAGGACTCAGATTATCCTAGGGATCAAAGCACTAAGAGAGTGTTGTTGATCAGTGCACCTTGACACTATAAAACAAGCTAATTCCATTGTGAAGGAATTATCCTATTCAATCAGGGAAAGTGGATGTAGGAACTTGAGTATCTGAACCACTATAAATTGTGTGCCATTTACTTGCTGCCTTTATTATTGCACTTACATTCAATCATATTTCAAAGAGCAAAACTCAGTAAGTTAAGAAAAACTGTTTTGGACAAAGTCCCTGATAACTGTGTTTTTCAGAAATCATCTTGGAGTATTTCTTTGAGTCAAAGGCTAACCACATTCCGCACTTAGCAACTCTTTTAGATATTTAGCCAACTGATCACTTAATAGTAATCAGTAGGACAAGTATCTATCAAAGTTCACACTCATGCTTGTTGTGAGACAACCTGCCTGATAAACTGTTTGAAAAGAAAGAATTTGCATACACAAGTGCATTCCCCCCCCCCCCATACACTTGTGTCATACTCCACCAAGGACCAACAAGTGGTATCAGAGCAGGGGTTCAAAGACCACTGCCTCTGAAAATCACTGATTTTCAAAATCACATTATTTCTGTGGTCACTGAACTCATCCAAATTTCTGAAAAACTTTTGTGTGCTTATCTATACCTATTTCCATAAATTAAATGGCTAACAATGCAGTTCCAGGAAATGCTGTCAATACCATCAACAACATGGGTCCAAACCAAGTCAATCATATTTCTCATCACAAATTGCCAATGTTCTCAATTGAGAATTATGACTTCTGGAAGATCAGGATGAGAGCACATCTTGCTTGCCAGCATGATGAAATGCTCAAAGTCATCACCAGAGGGCCCTTCACATTCACCAAAGCAAATCCCAAGCTCACTGATGCTCAGAAAGCAGATCCAAGGGAGTTGCTACCAAAGGATGAGGATGATTTTACAGCTGAAGAGAGAAAAAGGCACAACCTGGACTACATTGCCATGAATACCTTGTACCAGACTATTCCAGATGCAGTAATGGGAAGAGTATACCACTGCACATCAGCAAAAGAAATTTGGGACACCTTAGCACTTATGTGTGAAGGTACCCAAAAGATAAAAGAAAACAAGCTTCAAGTGGCTATCCAAAAATATGAACAATTCTCTATGGAAGCCAATGAAACTATTGATCATCTTGATGGCAGATTCACTGACATCGTGAATGAGATAAACTCTCTTGGCAAATTCTATGCCAAAAGAGAAGTTGCTTTGAAGATTCTGAGAAGTCTCACATCCAAGTGGGACATATACTCTGTCATGATGCAAAACACCAGCAATCTTGACAACATGCCCATGCAGCAAGTGTTCTTTGAACTCAAAGCATATGAGTTTGATCTGAACAGAAAGAAAGTGCATGATGAGCCATCCTCCTCAAGCAAAGGTGTTGCTTTCAAAGCTGCTGAAACAGAAAAGAAGAACACTCAAAGATCTTCTCAAACTGTTTCAAAATCTGAAATGAAGGAGGAGTTGGCACTCATGGCTAGGAGATTTGAGAAGCTCAACTCCAGATTTGGTAGATACAAAAAGTTCTACCAAGACAACAGGACCAGAAGGAGATTCAGCTCTCCTGACAACAAATCAGAGGACAAAGTCTCTGATGAGAAGAAAGAAGAAAAATATGCTGACAGAAAGAAATACAACAAAGCTGAACCATCATCATCAAGGAGGAAGGAGTCCTCAAGCAAGAAGAATGATGATGAAGATGTGTGTTACAACTGCTAGAAAAAGGGTCACTTTCAGTATGATTGTCCTGACCTGAGCTCAAAAGAAAGAAAAGAAAGGCAGATCAAAAGAGACAAGAGGCTGAACAACAGAAAGGCCATGGTAGCTGGGGAATCAGCAAGTGAAGAGAGTGTCTACTCTTCTGATGATGGACTGTTCTCCAACAGTGACAGTGATGATGACTGTCAAATGGCATTTGAAAATGAAGAGGTATGTTCATCTTCCAATTCTTCTAATAACACACATGAGTCCAGTGAAATCCACTTGAAACTCAACTTTGGGAAGTAACTTGAGGATTTCACCAGGCTACAAGAGGTATGCAATATGACACTAAGAGAAAATGAGCTATTGAATTCTAATGTTCAAACTCCCAACCTTCCTGAACCAGAGTTTGACATTAAATCAACTGAGTTGTATCAACAGACTATGAGAGAACATGATAAAATGTCTCTCAAAGTCACTGAACAACAAAAGTTGATTGATGAACAAGTACTAGCCTTGAGGAAAAAGGATTTTTGTCTTAGAATCCTTCAAGCTAAATTTGACAATCTCTCAAGTGAATTTGATACTCTGAAATTGAGTGAGGGGAGCTTAAAAATGAAAATGTCTGCCTTGAACAAATCTGCTAAGGCAATAGAGGAAATTCAAGGGTTTCAAAGACCATTTGCTCAAAAGGGTGGATTAGGCTATAATCCATTTGAACCCTCACCTGGTCTTAGTATTGCCTCATCAAGCAATTCTAAGATGACTTTTGTAAGATCAGTGGCACAACAAAATGAAATGGAAGTAAATCAACCACTGATCAAGAATAAGGGTAAAGGAATTTTTATACCAACTCAAGTAAACAATGTCCCTAAACCCACACCTAAGGAAAAGGTTAAGAACATTGCTTACAGGAGGAATGAGGTTCAGTAGGGTAGAACCAATGGAAGGTCAACCTATCTGAATTCTCATCAGTGGAGTTGTCCAAAATCTGTTCTGAAAAGGCCAACTCAAATGAGGCAACCTCAACTGAATGGATTAAGGCCAAACCCCTCTGATAGGTATAAAAACTTCAGGAAGCCTGGACCTTACATGCCAAAAGGAAAAGGCCATCCAAACCCCCATCCTCAAAAGTCTTACCAAGCTGCACCTAAGTCTACTAATTTCAGGAGATACGTCCTAAAGAAATTCACCAACTCTCCTGAACCTTACAAGACTAACACTTATACACAGAAACCACCCAAGGCATTTAAGGGTAAGGCTGTGTATGTAGATGTAAATGGAAACCAAGTCAGTCACTTTGAGTCAATCAGAGTAATTAGGCAGATTTGGGTTCCAAAAGGTACAACTAACCCTCTAGGACCCAACACTCAAAGGGTACCTAAATTTTGACTTTGCAGGACTGCAAGGACCACAAGAAGAGGAGAAGCATCAACAAGAAAACAGCATGGTACTTGGACAATGGATGTTCAAGACACATGACTGGGAATAAGGAGCTTCTCTCAGAGTTCATTGAAAAAGATGGTCCTTCAGTAACCTTTGGAGACAGCTCTCAAGGAATCACTAGAGGTTATGGTACATTAAACATTGGTAGTGTCAAAATTACTGATGTCTCATATGTCCTAGGCCTAAAATACAACTTGCTATCTATAAGTCAAATCTGTGATAAAGGATATAGTGTTGAATTTGCACTAAATGAATGCATTATCAAAGATAATTCAACACAACAGGTGCTACTAACAGGGGTGAGAAAGGGAAATGTCTATTTTGCAGATTGGAGAAAAACCCCTGAAGCAGTCTGTCTTGTTGCCAAAAGCACAAATGAGCAAAGCTGGCTGTGGCACAAGAGATTAAACCATCTGAACTTCAAAACCATCAACAAGATTGCAAGAAACTCTCTAGTTAAAGGGCTGCCTAATCAAGTGTTCACCAAAGAACATATATGCCAGCCATGTCAGGAAGGAAAGCAGATCAAAGCTTCATTCAAAGGGAAGCCTGTCATCTCAACTGAGAGAGTTCTTCAACTACTGCATATGGATCTATTTGGTCCAATTATACCAGTAAGTATAAATGGAAGAAAATATGCTTTAGTTGTTGTTGATGATTTTTCCAGGTACACTTGGGTAGTATTCTTGCTGAACAAAAAAGAGACCCAAGTCAAGCTACCTGAATTGATGATGAGATTGAGCAATGAAAAGAGCCTAAGTATTGTCAAGATCAGATCTGATAAAGGCACTGAATTCATAAACTCATACATCAATGAGTACTGCAGCAAGAATGGCATCACTCATGAGACTTCAGCAGCAAGAACACCTCAACAAAATGGGGTTGCTGAAAGAAGGAACAGAACCTTGAAAGAGGCAGCAAGAACATTGATTGCTGAATCCAAACTGCCTAAAAGGTTCTAGGCTGAAGCCATTAGCACTGCATGTCACACTCAAAACAGGTCCTTAATCACCAAAGGACAAGGTAAAACCCCATATCAAATATGGAAAGGTAGATTGCCCACTGTTGCTTATTTTCACATATTTGGTTGTAAGTGTTTCATTCATAATAATGGGAAAGAGCAATTGAAAGCTTTTGACAGTAAAGCTGATGAAGGAATATTTGTTGGATATTCACAAATCAGCAAGGCTTACAGAGTCTACAATTGTAAAACCCTTATTGTGGAAGAAACACCTCATGTTGTGTTTGATGAATCTATTAATGAGTTCAGGGATAGAAACCTGAATATTGATTAGATAACACAAAGAACAACCAGACTAAGGCTTCAAAGCAAGGAGACAGTGTTTGTAGATGTTGCCCAGCCTGAACTTGATGACAATCAAAAACTGGACAACCTACCTGATGGCAATCAACCAGAAGTCAACCAACCTGAAGGTGAAATTGAACTGACTGACCCCATCCCAGTTCAAAACCAGGTAAAAACTACCAATGAAGAAGCAGGCAATGCTGAGGTAATAAATGGATCCAATATTCAAGGGGGAACCAATGAAAATGTCAACTTATCTGACAATGAGGACAATACCCCTGAATATGATCCTGAACTTGATCCTTCAATAAACTTTCCTGAATTTAATGAGTCTAGTGATCCAACTTCAGATGAGGGCAATCCTCCTGAAGGGATCGGGTCTAGAAGGACTTGGTTGCATGACCACCCAACTAGCCTGATACTTGGTAATCCAAGTGAAGGGATCAAAACTAGAAGATTTCATGGAGAAAGTGCTTTGTTTTGTTGTTTCCTTTCAGAACAGGAACCAAAAGATATTGAGGAAGCACTACAAGACACCAACTGGATCATAGCCATGCAAGAAGAGCTGAACCAGTTTACCAGAAATGAAGTATGGGAGCTGGTGGATAGGCCAACTCATCAAGATGTCATTGGAACCAAATGGGTGTTCAAAAATAAGAAAAATGAAAATGACATCATTGTGAGGAACAAAGCAAGACTGGTGGCCAAGGGATACTGTCAATCTGAAGGGATTGATTATGATGAGACCTTTGCTCCAGTGGCCAGACTTGAGGCAATCAGACTCTTCTTAGCATATGCAACTCACATGAGGTTCAAGGTGTATCAAATGGATGTGAAGAGTGCATTTCTCAATGGGGTGCTCAAGGAAGAAGTATATGTTGAACAGCCCCCAGGCTTTGAAGAAGGAGACAAGGTGTACAGATTGAAGAAAGCCCTCTATGGCTTAAAGCAAGCTCCAAGAGCTTGGTATGACACCTTATCACAGTTTCTTCTAGATCATGGTTTTGTCAAAGGCACTGTTGACAGAACCTTGTTCAGAATCTGTGAAGGAGATGATATTTTGTTAGTCCAAATCTATGTGGATGACATTATATTTGGATCTCCAAATGAACAGCTGTGTGAGAAGTTCTCTAAACTTATGCAGAGCAAATTTGAGATGTCCATGATGGGATTGATGAATTTCTTCTTAGGACTTCAAGTCACTCAATCTAAGAAAGGATTATTCATCAATCAGGCTAAGTATACAAGGGACATGATCAAGAAATTTGGATGTGCTACAAGCAAGCCAGTCAGAATTCCTATGAATACTAACTGGAAAATGGATCCTGATGAAAGTGGAGAATCAACAAACTTCACTAACTACAGAGGAATCATAGGATCCTTGATGTATCTCACTGCAAGTAGGCCTGATATCACATTTGCAGTTGGAGTGTGTGCAAGATTTCAAGCAAATCCAAAGAAGAGCCACCTTGATGCTGCCAAGAGAATTCTAAGATATCTCAAGGGATCTGAGAATCTTGGATTATGGTATCCAGCTGATGACAACATTGAGCTCACTGGATATTCAGATGCAGATTATGGAGGATGTAGAATTGACAGAAAGTCCACCTCTGGAACATGTCAATTCTTGGGCAGCAAGCTTATCTCATGGTTCTCCAAGAAGCAAAATACAGTTGCCACTTCAATAACTGAAGCAGAATATGTAGCAGCTGGAAGTTGTTGTGCTCAGATACTTTGGCTCAGACAGCAACTTAGAGATTACAAAGTCATCTCCAATGAAGTTCCAATATTCTGTGACAACAACAGTTCAATTGCCATCTCACAGAATCCAGTGCTACACACCAGATGCAAACATGTTGATATCAAGCATCACTTCATAAGGGATCATGTGGAGAAGAAAGATATCAAGCTTATCAAAATTCACACTGATAAGCAAAAAGCTGATATCTTGACTAAGCCACTAGCTGAGGCAAGGTTCTTGGAACTTTCAGCTGAATTGGGCTTACATGATCCAGGCAAGATGGAAAAATGAAGGAAGGAAGCTCATATGAAGGGAGAAAGTTCATTAAGATGAACTTCAGCAAGGTTGACCAACCTCACTGAAGCAGTCTGCCAAAAAGGGAAACTCAGCAAAGTTGTCCCTATGGTGTTCAGCAATGTTGGTCAGGAGACCTGTCTTAGTGGGACCCACTCAGTAACTTTGGGACCCACTCAGGCATGTTGGTCAGACATTTTAACCTCTACAGAAGTCAAAACACATCTCAGGATGTTTGTCCGAGTAAATAGGATAATTATTGCTATTTTTAGCGTTGATTAGACATTTAAAAGATTTCATGGTCTAAGAGTAGACCATTTTAGGATGGCGTGTGCTATAAAGATTTTTGCCACCAAAATGGCAAATCAGCATTTAATGCAAAATCTCCATTAAGATTTCATGAATTCTTGAGCCATCATCAAAGCCATTGATTAACATGTAACCTTCATCAAACCACCCAAACCCACTACCCCACAATATTCAATTGGTTTTTAACTTTATCCACCTTTACAAATTATTAACCAACGGTTAATAATTTTGCCTCATATATAAACTCTCAGGTTTTTTCACCTTCCTCAAGCACTCATATTTTCGAACCCTTAAAACCTTTTGAAAACCTCCCAAAACCTGCAACTTTTCTCCAAACCTATCTATCTCTCAAAAGAGAAGAGCTAGTAGATTTCAATGATTCCTCCTTAGACATTGACTTCTCTTATCTCAGTAATCCAAATTCTCTTTGGTTTGAGAAGCTGGTAGCCTTTGACAGCCCAGATAAAGAAGTTGAACCAGTCCTCCAATGGCTAAGGGAGGCAGGCCTTGAAAAGTTCTTAGGCACCAAGCCTGATTCCTGCCTGAATCCTTTCATGGCAGAGTTCTTTGCCCATCTCAGATGGAAGGGCAAAAAGGGTGATGTGTGCACCAAGCTGACTTATGCTGAGGAAGATGAAGATGAAGAAAGCCAACACACCATCATCTTCACTGCTGAGGACCTAGATGCCAGCTTTGGGTTACCATCTGGAGGCTTGAATCCAGAGCTCTACAGAGAAGGAGAGGAGCAGGAGTTCTCCAACCCATGGATGCTAGTACCCAAAAAGCTAGTAAGTGCTCAGAACAAGAACACCTTAAAACCAGTTTATAGGCACTTGTTTGATTGTGTTGTAAAGAGCTTATTGAGCCATTCTGGAAGTGTTGAATAAATCAGTATGCCAAAATTGAGTGTGATGGCTGCTGTGATTGACTCTGCTGAAAAGAGAGTCAAGTTTGATTTGAAAATTTTCATTCTGGATAAGATGATGAATGAAAAGTTCAAATTCAAGGAGGTGAAGCACCACAAGGTGGTGGTGGATGGGAGACTTCAGTTCTGCACAAGAGCTAGCTTACTCTTGGAAAGATTTGCTCACTACACTCACCTCCAAGCCAAGCCAAAGCCTTTTCCAGCCCAAAAGGTGATGTTTAGAAAGCTGTCCTCCAAAACTGAGAAGAGGAAGCAAGAGGCAGCCTCCAAGAAAGCAGTAGCTGTTGTACCAGCCACCAGATCCTCTCCAAGAAAGAGGAAAGCTCAACCTGTGAAAGCTCAGCCAAAGATGAAGAGGATGAAGAAGATTCTGAGTGAATCTTCGCCAGAAAGCCAATCTAGAAGTGGAGGTGCCACTTCTGAGGAGATTGAGAAAGTGGCAGAAGAAGGAGTCAACCCTCCTGAAGAAAGTGAAGAATTTAGAGAGGTTGTCCCCTTGCAACCTGAATCTGTAACAGAGTTCAGAGACCTTGAGGAGCCAACAAGGTCAGAGAGAAGGAGAAGGATTATCTAAACTTCTGAGAAGCAGAAGTTGATGGAGGAAGAGAAGAAAAAGAAGGAATTCTTCAAGGAGATTAGACAAGCAAGTAGGTCTAACTCCAAGTCCAAATCAAAGCCCAACAGCCCTGAAGCCAACTCTCCTGATATTCAATCTCAAAGAATATCTCCAAGGCATGAAGAAGAGGAGTGCAAGACTCCTAAAGATGCCCCAATTGTGGCCAAGAAAGTTTACTCTCCTAAAGGTGCCCCTGACAGGTCAGGTATTGATGTGCTGGCTGATTTAGTCAATATTGAAGATAGGCCATTCTCCCCACTTGATCCCAGACTCCTTTCCTACACCAAGCTTCTTGAAACTGTTCTTCAAGAAGGTGATCAAGTTGTTTATCCACCCATTCCAGCCATTCCAATAACCTCCTCAGGAACATTGCTCTCTAAAGCACATGAGTCCCAAATTGTCATAAGTTCATCTGAACCCAATCCTTCTGAACCCAACCTATCTGAGCCCCAGCCCAACCTACCTGAATCCCAATCCAACCCCCCTAAATCCCAAGCCAACTCTTCTGATGGAGATGGAAGTGAAGAAGAGTACACATATGAGGGGATGCTGAGGCAGATTGCCAAGTCCAATGTGGATGAATTATATCCAGGATTGAAGGATTATCCTAGGCTGCAACAACAGTTCTATGATCTCAGAGCACTTGTTGAGATCAAGGATAGAACTATGGTGGAAATAGCTTAGGCTATTCAGGATAAAGGAGCTAGCTGGTGGCAGGTTGAAGAAAACAGGCTTTTACACTTTGCAAATGTAAAGAAGTCCAGTGTGTTGACCACTGAGGCCTTGTTTTGTGCTATTGTTCATGAGAAGGTGATTGCAGAAAGAGAGTGTAGATGTTGTTAACTCTTAAATGCTTTAACATTATCAACAACATCTTAATTTGACCTTCCTTGATTTATTCTAAGTCTTTTCTGAAATGTTACATTAAATGTTGTACTAAATGCTCTCACATTCAGGAACGATTCTAGAAGCTTCTACAAGAGTCTGGAACCTGGAAGATTCCAGAATTGTGGAGAAGGTGCTAGAAGGCCTTGGAGCATTGTAGAACGACCTGGAAGATGGCAGAAGGATCTAGAAAGATCATGGAGGTTGAGGTCCTAAAAAATAGGATCTCATAATGGAAGGATCTAGAAGCCGTGTATTTCTCTATAAATACCGCTAGAGCTTCTCATTTTAAAGTATGCACTATTCGAGTAACACCTTCTTGAGAGTTCAACCCTAGTTCGGAGTTATGGTCAGTAGTTGTATCATTTAACGTACGCCGAGGGATACCACACCTTCCAGTGTACTTAGTTCTAGTCTTGTATCGAGTGAGAGTGAATCATAGATCAGATTAGTTCTTTAGACAGTGTTCTTACACTTAAGTCTATTTGCGGATTCAGGCACCTGCCTCGATCGTAGTTTCTGTTTGTGGAATGTTGAAGTAATTGTTGAGACATTTCACACGACATTTTTGTGTATAACTTAGGAACTAAGTTATTGTTTCGCCGTAAGGCTTAGCATAGGTTTTGTTATTAATAAAATCTATGTTAAAAATTATTCCATTGTGTTCGTATTGTGTTTTAGTGTTTTAGACTTCCGCTGTGTACTGTGTTTACTTTTCACATTCTGTTAGAGTTAATGCTACACTAATTGTCACAACGTTCAGTGTAACATTGTTCTGTTTTTTACTTAAACACTAGATACCTACCCCACGCACACTTTCAGTTGGTATCAGAGTCGATACCTGACGACAATAGGTTTATATCCTTGCTTAAAGTGTGTTTTAGTTTATGTTAGCAATGGAAACACATCACATATCCACAGCACTTAAGCCACCCGTTATAGATGGTTCAAATTATACTTATTGGAAGCCTAAGATGCGTATGTACATCAAGTCAATTGATTAACGTGCTTGGAGGACTGTTCTTACAAATTGGGACGTACCAAAGAATCCAGCAGATGCCGATGGTGAAATTCAACTCAAGAAAGAAGTTGATTGGACAGCCGATGAGATAACAACAGCAGGATATAATTCTAAAGCATTAAATGCTATTTTTACTTCTGTTGATACCTCTATGTTTAAAATTATATCTAAATGTTCTACTTCTAAAGATGCATGGGACAGGTTACAAGAGCATTGTGAAGGTTCCGATAGTGTTCGAAGGACAAAACTTCGAATGTTGGGGACAAAGTTTGAGAATCTCCGAATGAGGGAAGATGAAACAATTTCATCCTACAACGAAAGGTTAAGTGAGATTATTAATGAATCACATTCTCTTGGTGACCCTATTTCTAATGTTAGAGTAGTACATAAGATATTAAGGTTTGTTCCTAAAAGATTTGATGCTAAAATTTGTGTTATTGAAGAGGCAAAAGATACTGATAAGTTGAGTCAAAATGAATTAGTGAGTATTCTTAGAACCTATGAAATAAACACTAATCAAACTGATGAAGCTAAAGATGATAAGAAAGTTGTTGTTTTTAAAGGAGAGACATCAAACAAATCTGAGATTCAGCCTATCATTACTGAGGTTGATTCGGATGAAGAATTGATTGATGAATGCCTTAGCAATCCTGACAACATTGCCCTTCTTACAAAGCATTTTAATAAATTTCTTAAGAAGTCTATGCATAAATCTAAAGGAAACATTTAGCCTAAGATCCAAATCAACACATCAACACCACAACCAGAAAGGAGGAAGAGTCAATTCACACCAAGACCATCAAAGAGTGAAGGTAAACCAAGGTATGATCCTGAATTTAGAAAACCAGTTCAATGCAATGCATGTTCTGGTTATGGACACTATGCAAATGAGTGTGCCAATACCAGACTGAAGCAAAAACTGAATTTTAGTGCTACCTTGAGTGATGAATCTGATAATGATGATCTTGATGAGTTTAATGAAAATGAACATGCTCATTTTACCAGAATTGATTATAATGATTCCTCAGATGATGATCTGGATGATACAGATTCTGATGTTGCACCTGATGTCTTCACATCTACAGTAACATCAAAACAGAGTCACCCAGATTTGAACTGTTTTAATGGTTTTGTTGATGATGCAGGAAAAACGATTGATGATGAGACATATTAGAAATTGTTAGATGATTGGAACTCTCAGAAACTCTCTCTGAATTCTTTGAATAAAGAGAATGAGGATCTGAAAGACACAATCACTAAGCTAGAAGTCTTACTTACCAGAAGAGATCTTGAAGTTTGTAAACTGAAGGAGAAATTGATCAACTCTACCTTAAGTTTCAAAAAATTTTCCAAGAGTGCTTCTAAAGTGAATGATGCTATAGCTACTGGTAAATCTAATAATTATGGTTTATGTTATGATGGTGAAACTGCTTCTATTTCTGAAAATTTTAAAAAACCTGTGAAATTTGTGAAGGCAAATGCTAGCACATCTGGTGTAACATCTGCACAAACAGATTCTCACAAGGTTGAAAGGAAGTATATTTGTCATTATTGCTTTAAATATGGTCATATTCGTCCCTTCTGCTTGAAAATGTTTAAAGATTTGAGAGCTGAGTTTATGCCATCCAGAATGTCTTCACATCCTAGGAAACATTCTATGAAATCTGCATGGAAACCAAAAGTTACCTGTAATGTTGTTCACACATCCCTGAAAGCATGATTACCTGGTCTATGGTATTTTGATAGTGGTTGTTCTAGACATATGACAGGACAAATAGACTACTTATCTGATTATGTGACCTTGAATGGTGGTAATGTTACATATGGTGGTGGATCAAAAGGAAAGATAATAGGAAAATGAACTTTGAATGTTAAAGGTTTTCCTAAGCTTAAAAATGTTTTGCATGTTGATGGCTTACTTGCTAATCTGATTAGTATTAGTCAACTTTGTGATGATAATTTGCATGTAAAATTTGACAAAGAGTCTTGCTATGTTCTTAATGAAGATGATGATTGTGTAATGACTGGTACTAGGTCTGTAGATAACTGTTATCTTATTGGAACTAATGTATGCAATTTGTCAAAACATGATGAGAATGTCTTATGGCACCAAAGATTAGGACATGTAAATTACAGGGCAATGAAGAAACTAATCATATCAGATGCAATCAAAGGAATACCTACACTGAGCTTCCTGAATACCACTGTATGTGGATCATGCCAGAAAGGTAAACAGGTAAGAGTGCCGCATAGAATGCTGTCACATTGTTCTACACATCGATGTTTTGAATTGTTGCACATGGATTTGATGGGTCCTATGGAAACTGAAAGCATTGGAGGTAAGAGATATTCCTTAGTTGTGGTAGATGATTTTTCTAGATATACTTGGATTGAGTTTTTAAGAGATAAATCTGAAACATTTGTTGCTTTTAAAGTTCTCTATAAAAGGTTCAAAAATGTGTTTAACTTGAAAGTTGGCCGTATTAGAACTGATCATGGTAGGGAATTTGAGAATACCATGTTTAATGATTTCTGTGATAAGAAAGGTATCTTGCAAGAATATTCATCTCCTAAAACTCCACAACAAAATGGAATTGTTGAAAGAATGAATAGAACTTTACAAGAAATGGCAAGAGTCATGCTTTTATCTAAAAGTCTTTCTAAAAGATTTTGGGCTGAAGCATTGAATACAGCATGTCATATTATTAATAGAGTTTATATTCGATCTGGTACTAATCAAACACCTTATGAGATTCTGAATGTTAGAAAACCAAGTGTGAAATATTTTCATGTATTTGGTTGTGTGTGTTATATTTTGAATGATAGGGATCAACTTCACAAGTTTGATTCTAAAAGTGATAAAGGTTTCTTTTTAGGCTATTCTAGAAATAGTAAAGCTTATAGAGTTTATAACCTTAGGACTAACACTGTTCAAGAATCTGTTAATGTTGTGTTTGATGATGATAAAGGTCTTACAGATGATAAATATGAAGAAGATATATCACAAGTCACTGACAATTCTGAGAATACAATGAAGTCTGATAATGCTGCACCAAATGCTAACACATCTGGAGCAACATCTACAGAACAGTCAGTTGTAATTCCACAGAATGATCAGTATGTTCCCAAAACGAATCCTTCTTCAAGAATGGGGAAAAGTCATCCTACTGACCAGATCATAGGCGATGCTACAGTTGGAGTGCAAACAAGAGGAAGAATAAGATTGAATAAGGTAGATGTGGTAAGAACAATATGCATGTCTTCTATTTGCGATGTTGTGAATGCAGAGTGTTACTATTCTGAAATTGAACCTAAAAGTGTGAATGAAGCATTAACTGATGAATATTGGATAAATGCTATGCATGAGGAACTTAATCAGTTTGAAAGAAATGAAGTTTGGACACTTGTTCCAAGACCTAGTCATACTAATGTCATTGGAACAAAGTGGATTTATAAGAATAAAACTGATGAGTCTGGAAACATTGTTAGGAACAAAGCTAGGTTAGTTGCACAAGGTTACACTCAAGTTGAAGGTGTTGATTTTGATGAAACTTTTGCACCCGTTGCTAGGATAGAATCTATTAGATTATTACTAGCAATTGCATGTTTTATTGATATTAAACTACATCAAATGGATGTAAAAGCTGCATTCTTAAATGGCATATTGAATGAAGAAGCATATGTAGAACAGCCTAAAGGTTTTGAAGATCCACAATACCCGGATCATGTGTACAAACTAAAGAAAGCATTGTATGGTCTAAAACAAGCTCCTAGAGCATGGTATGGTAGGCTTACGGACTTTCTCTTAGAGTATGGATTTATTAGAGGAGAAGCCGATAGGACTTTGTTTATTAAGCACACTGGAGAAGATTTACTTATTGCTCAAATATATATTGATGACATTGTGTTTGGTTCAACCTGTGATAAAATGCTGAACAGATTTGTTGAAGCAATAACAGCCACATTTGAGATGAGTATGGTTGGAGACTTGAATTATTTTTTAGGTCTTCAAATCAAGCAATGTAAGGATGGTATTTTCTTCTCTCAAGGTAAGTATGCTAAAAACTTAGTCAAACGGTTTGGTCTTGAAAGCTCAAAAGTAATGAAAACACCTATGGGTTCTACTTTGAAACTTTGCAAAGACAATGGTGGAAAGGATGTTGATCCAACATTGTATAGATCCATGATAGGTAGTTTACTTTATCTAACCTCTAGTAGACCTGACATTATGTATAGTGTGTGTGTTTGTGCCAGGTACCAAGCTAATCCAAAGGAATCTCACCTGAATGCAGTAAAAAGGATTATCAGATACGTTTCAGGTACAAGTGAACTAGGGATATGGTACACTAAGGACACCAACAACACATTGATTGGATACAGTGATGCGGATTGGGCTGGAGATATTGATGACAGAAAGAGTACAAGTGGAGGATGTTTCTACATGGGAAACAATCTTGTGTCTTGGCATAGCAAGAAACAAAATTGTGTTTCTCAATCCACTGCCGAGTCTGAATACATAGCTGCAGGAAGTTGTTGCACACAGTTATTGTGGTTAAGTAAGATGTTTCATGACTATGGAATTGAAAACAATATCCTCACAATTTTCTGTGATAACACAAGTGCTATTAACATATCTAAAAATCCGGTACAACACTCACTGACTAAGCACATTAGCATTAGACATCATTTTATGAGAGATTTAGTGGAGAAGAACATAGTTAAGTTGGAATATGTGCCTACTGAAAATCAAAATGCTGATATATTTACTAAGGCTCTTGACCATGAGAGATTCTCATTTTTGAGGAAATCTCTTGGTATGTGTAATATCTGAATAATTCTTGAGAGGATGTTGTCACAAATGCGGTAGCATTTGGGACAACAGCCTAAGGTGGTATAGTTATTATAGATTTGATTTATTTCTTATTTTCGTTGAATAATTCCTTTGTAAAATATTCTTGAATCTGAAATTTGTTTGTGCAAAAATAGGCATGTACTACACCTCTCAAAAGCTTAAAAAATTGAGAATGTTACAGCATACTAAAAGATGTACAAATTCACTGAGTAACTATGGAGCACGGAGTTCGCTACTACGATGCCTTCTTTTCAAAAGGTGAATTTGGTAAAATCATCAAGAGGTTCGTAATCCATTAAGTAAGTATGGGGCACGGAGTTCGCTACTACGATGTACTCTACAGGAACAATGGATCAATACGAATTAGATGTTGTAGCACAAAAAGAAGAAATGCAATGAAAAGAAAAAATGCTGAAAAATTGGCTACATTGGATAGGTAAAACTTGTGAAAAACCAATGTTGAAGTGTATGTCAAATCCTTGAGCACAACATTACATGATTCAATTATATTTTTATAAGTTGTAATTATTTAATTAATTGTGGGAATTTATTTTATTTATTTATAATTATACTAACCACGTTCCTTTTATTATTTCAGATTATACACATTTTTAATTTTATTTTTTAGAATATTCTTAATTTAATTAATTTATTAATTAAGATTTTACCCCACTAACTCACCCATGATTTACTTGTGGCTGAATTTGTGGAGCATTATCCATTCAATCTAGAATTTTCTTTAAGTCAAGCCTTAATCACACGTACATTATTCCAACTACTAAGCTCTCTCTATATAAATACTTCCATTTCATGTTTTTCTAAGCTTTGTAATTAATTGAGTAAGTTGAGTATTAATTTTGCGGATTTGTTATAAGAGAACTGTGTGTCTCGATTCTTGTGTTGGTTCTTTTCGAATTCTTGAGTTTAAATGGCAGGAAACAAGAAAACCCACTCACAGAAACCAAACTCTCCCAACTCACAACCGTCATCTTCATCCCTCTCAAATCTTCACACTCTAGCTTCCATGGCTGCTTCACACGAAAATTCACCCCCAACTGCCGCAACCGTCGCACCCACACCAGCTACTCCGACAACCATCCACATATCAAACCAAGCCACACTCTCCGAGCTTAACCAGGCGGTTGAGAATTTTTCTCAATCGATGAGATCATATAATCCACCCATCCTCACGATCGGTGATATGTCCATTGACATCTCTCACTACTTGCGCACCCAAGAAGTGATCACTACTGCACCTTCTTCATCCACAGCCGAAAAGCCCCAAATTCCGAGCCCTAACGCTGAAACAGAGGTCCCGACTGCTGCCTCTATGGGGGAGACTGAGAAGGAGATTGAAGAATCTCCTGTTGCTGAGTCTAAAGGAGTCGTCGAATGCGGAGACATCAGACAATGAGGACGCTCAGATGGAGGATGCTGAAGCACTCGAAAATTCCAACAAAACTGACTCTGACCTCTCAAAGTCGGACTCTGAACCGATTCCTTTCAAGAGGAATGTTGAGAAAGGGAAGAGAAAGAGGAGCCCAGTGCCAAGGAGACGATCAAACCGAGTTTTCACTCGAATTGATTATTCTGACTCTTTGAGGAAGAAGAAGAAGCTAGGTGGTGATGTTGCTGAACCAATTCAGGTATTCTCTGAATCTGAAGAAGAAGTGGTGATTGAGAAGCCAACTAAGAAGAAAGTTGATCCTAAGGGGAAGGGAAAGGCAAAGGTTGATGTTGTTCGAACAATCCCTGAAGAACCAGAACCTGATTCTGAAATGGAGGTTTGTCTCAGGGATATGCAGCAAGCCCTGAAGAAGAATGCTGCCTCACATGCTGAATCAAGTGCTCCAGCACCAGAACCTGATGATAGAGGTGATTCAAGCAGTACAGCTTCAGACAAAAGCTCTGAAAAAGAAAGGGAATCCAGTTCTGAGGAGGAGAAAGAACCAAGCTCAAAGGAAAGTACTTCTGAGGAAGGTAATTCTGAAACTGAAGTAGAATATGATATTGATGGATTGGTTGATAAGATTACTAGGTTGTCAAGGAGAAAACTATTGATGGACAGGAGAATTCATATTTCTGATTTTGAGAGTAAGAATTTGATTCAATTCTAAGAGGATAGAAAGTTGATGAAAGCTCTGAACTTGTGTGATTCTTTTGTTTCTGATTGGGTGTATGAATTTTATGCATGTCTGAGGAAGAGTAATGGTAGGAGGAGTTCTCGTTGGTATGGGAATGTACAGTTTAGGGGGAGTATAGTTCCATTTACACCAGAGTTGATTAATGATTTCTTAGGCATAGAACCAGTACTTGATGATGATGAACCTGATTTGGATGTTGTTACTGCTTCTATGACTGGTGGTTTGTTGACTAGATGGAGGAATGGAATGTTGGCCAAGGACCTTACTTCTCTTTATTCTGTGTTGCATAAATTGATAGTTTATAACTGGATACCTTCCACCAACTCTACCAAAGTGACAAAGGATCAAGCAATCTTGCTTTATAGGATAGTGGTTTTGAAGAAGTTTAATTTGGGATTGACTATTTTCCACCACGTGATGAAGTTTAGTGGTGACATTTCTGATAAAGGAAACCTTCCATACCCTGTGCTTATATGTTCATACTTGAAGATGCATGGTTTTAGCCCTAAGAAGACTGAAGTTCTTAGAGGTAAGGTTCCTTTATACACCATTTCACCTGCTTTGCTCATTGGTGAAAGAGTGAAAGATCTGCCCTTGCACAATCCTAGAAGTTCTTCTCAAAGACCAGCTCCTGCTCAACCTCAAGCTCAACCCTCACCAGCACAGAGACCTGAACAGAACACAGCTGCACCAGATGCTGAGAACATTGGTGGTAAATTTGACACCACTTTCTCTGTTCCCAGATCTTTTATATTATTGCAGTTACAGCACTTACAGGACCAGATTGATGAGCTCCAGTTCATCAAAGACAAGTGGACCAGGCTACTTTCCACTACAACAGGGGGAGTACCACCACCTTTGAAGAGCTGAATCCTGAAGATGTTGGAGGTGTACCTGATGCTGCTGCTGCTATAGAGAATGGAGGAACTGCTGCTGCTAACAATGTTGTTGCACTCTTTGCATCAACTTGTTTTATTGAGGAACCAGAGGAGGCTGATGAAGACAAGTTTGCAGATGCTGCTGAAGATGATGAGGATATGGAAATCCTCTATGCTGATATCTAGAACAGATGATGCAAGACAGGGGGAGTACTGAAGTACAGATGGCACATGTGCAGGACCTTGATGCTGCTGCTATTGTTATAGCAATTCATGCCATTTTCAGTCCTACTTTTGTTTTTGTTATTCTGTTGTGTTTAAGTTAAAATTCTGTTTATTCTGATACAATATTTACTATTTCTAGTTTATAGGTTGTCTATATTTATCTTGCTTAAATTAGTTTGCACTAATGATATTTGATTACTGCTTATTGCTTAATTTGTTTTCCTATCATTAATTGTTTACTGCATGATGAATATGCCTTGTTTAGTTTATTTATTTTTCATAGTTTTTGCTCTGATTATATTGTTTAGTCCTTGTTTGTTTTTGTTTGTTTCTTTTTGAGTCTTACATAAGTCTTAGAACTAATCTAGTATATACCCTTATATGCTCTGATTTAATCTTTGATTTTTGTAAAGTTATATGTATTTTGTAAACAAGTGTACTGTTTATACTTGTTTTGGTTTTGAATAAGATTACTTTGATCTTATGGCACGGATCTTAGTAAAATTATTCTTGATCTCTTTTTGATTTGATCCAACGGTTACAACAGGTATTGTCTTGACTAGTATTTAGACTTGATGTTCAACTCACCTAAATACATAATACTGAGTATGTATAGAAATATATGTGCATCAGGTGTGTTGTAGTCGAAAGGTCAAATTGGGGGAGATTGTAGATGTTGTTAACTCTTAAATGCTTTAACATTATCAACAACATCTTAATTTGACCTTCCTTGATTTATTCTAAGTCTTTGCTGAAATGTTACATTAAATGTTGTACTAAATGCTCTCACATTCAGGAACGATTCTAGAAGCTTCTACAAGAGTCTGGAACCTGGAAGATTCCAGAATGTTGGAGAAGGTGCTAGAAGGCCTTGGAGAATTGTAGAACGACCTGGAAGATGGCAGAAGGATCAAGAAAGATCATTGAGGTTGAGGTCCTAAAAAATAGGATCTCATAATGGAAGGATCTAGAAGCTGTGTATTTCTCTATAAATACCGCTGGAGCCTCTCATTTTAAAGTATGCACTATTCGAGTAACACCTTCTTGAGAGTTCAACCCTAGTTCGGAGTTATGGTCAGTAGTTGTATCATTTAACGTACGCCGAGGGATACCACACCTTCCAGTGTACTTAGTTCTAGTCTTGTATCGAGTAAGAGTGAATCATAGATCAGATTAGTTCTTTAGACAGTGTTCTTACACTTAAGTCTATTTGCGGATTCAGGCACCTGCCTCGATCGTAGTTTCTGTTTGTGGAATGTTGAAGTAATTGCTGAGACATTTCACACGACATTTTTGTGTATAACTTAGGAACTAAGTTATTGTTTCGCCGTAAGGCTTAGCATAGGTTTTGTTATTAATAAAATCTATGTTAAAAATTATTCCATTGTGTTCGTATTGTGTTTTAGTGTTTTAGACTTCCGCTGTGTACTGTGTTTACTTTTCACATTCTGTTAGAGTTAATGCTACACTAATTGTCACAACGTTCAGTGTAACATTGTTCTGTTTTTTACTTAAACACTAGATACCTACCCCACGCACACTTTCAGAGAGAGAATTGCACAAGGAATCAAGCATCCTGATAGCACCTCAGATGACAATGATGATGATGATGATAACACCAATCCCAACCCTCCTGGCCTCAATTCTGCTCAGGTACATTACTTGACCTATCATTCTGTTAAGGACTCTGATCATTCAGAGGAGTTGACCAAGGGTGGTGACTCAGTCCAAGATGCAATTGCCAAGGATGGTTCTTCTGAACCTGAGGCACAGCTTGACAATGCTGAGACTTCCATGGGAGAAGCTGGTTTGACCAAAGCCTCATCAATGTCAGGAAAGCTGGTCTGAGTGAATCTTCACCAGAAAGCCAGTCAAGAAGTGGAGGAGCCACTTCTGAGGAGATTGAGAAAGCTGCTGATGAAGGAGTCAACCCCCCTGAAGAGGGTGAAGAATTCAGAGAGGTTGTCCCCTTACAGCCTGAAAGTGTAACAGAATTCAGGGATCTTGACCAGCCAACAAGATCTGAAAGGAGGAAAAGGATAATCAAAACTTCTGAGAAGCAGAAGTTGATGGAAGAGGAGAAGAAGAAGAAAGAGTTCTTCAAGGAGATTAGGCAAGCCAGTAGGTCTAACTCCAAGACCAACAGTCCTGAAGCCAACTCTCCTGATATTCAATCAGAAAGAATATCCCCATCAAGGCATGAAGAAGAGGAGTGCAAGACTCCTGAAGATGCCCCAATCATTGCCAAGAAGGTTTACTCCCCTGAAGGTGCCCCTGATAGAGCAGGTATTGATGTGCTGGCAGATTTGGTCAATCTTGAGGATAGACCTTTTTCCCCACTTGATCCAAGACTTCTCTCATATACCAAACTTCTTGAAACTGTCCTTCAAGAAGGTGATCAAGTTGTTCTCCCACCCATTCCAGCCATTCCAATTACCTCTTCAGGCACATTGCTCTCAAAAGCACCTGAATCCCAACTTGTTTTAAGCTCTTCTGAACCCAACCCTTCTGAACCCAACCTACCTGAAATCCAGCCAAGCCTACCTAAATCCCAATCCAACCCTCCTGAACCCCAAGCCAACTCCTCTGGAGATGAAAGTGGTGAAGAATACACTTATGAGGGGATGCTAAGGCAGATTGCCAAGGCTAATGTGGATGATCTATATCCAGGGTTGAAGGATTATCCTAGGCTGCAACAACAGTTCTATGATCTCAGAGCTCTTGTTGAGATCAAGGATAGAAATATGGTGGAAATAGCTCAGGCTATTCAGGATAAAGGAGCAAGCTGGTGGCAGGTTGAAGAGAACAGGCTCTTGCATTTTGCAAATGTGAAGAAATCCAGTGTGTTGACCACTGAGGCCTTGTTCTGCACCATTGTTCATGAGAAGGTGCTTGCTGAGAGAGAAAGAATTGCACAGGGACTCAGGCACCCTGATAGTCCATCTGATGATGATAATGATGATAATGATGATGATGATGATGATAACACCAATCCCAACCCTCCAGGCCTCAACTCTGCTCAGGTACATTACTTGACCTATCATTCTGAAAAGGACTCTGATCATTTAGAGGAGTTGACCAAAGATGGTGACTCAGTCCAAGATGCATTGGCCAAGGATGGTTCTTCTGAACCTGAGGCATAGCTTGACAATGTTGAGACTTCCATGGGAGAAGCTAGTTTGGCTAAAGCCTCATCAATGTCAGGACAGTTGGACATTGACCATCCTTTAGTCATTCAGGATGACTCAGTGGCCTTGGGATGCCCAAGCACTGTGATCTCCCAACAACTGCCCTCTGTGGATCCTGTTGAGGATATGGAGGTGTCAGGATTAGAAATGGAAGGAGTTGAAAAGGATGATAGCATTAAAAAATCAGAGGGAGATGATGAGGATTGTGTGATTACTGGTAGCTTGAGTGCACCACAAATAGAGGGAGATGAAGTAGAAATATTGGGTGCAGCCCAATATGAGAGTCAGGCTATTCTTCAAGTCAAATCTGAACTTGATGAATCCCTTGGTGAAAGGAGGCCTGATTCTCCAATGAATGTGAGTCCATCTTATGTGAATGAAGAAGAAAAGAAATTAGTTGAAAATGAGAGTTTAGGTGCTGATGTATCAGACGTAATGGGAGAAGAAAAGAATGAGGGTGTTGAGGGAGATTTTACTAACACTTTGAGTTTTGCAGATTCAGTAGCTGTTACTATTGAACAGATTTTTGCAGATGCATCCCTTACTGACATTCAAGTTGATGTTGATACTGATCTGGAGGCAATTTGAGCAAATGTGTCCACTTTGAACAAGATATATTTTGAGCAAGCAAATGCAACTGAGGCTAGCTTGCAAATTTCATCAAAGACTGCAACATCCATTGAGCAACAGTCAGAAAAGCTGGACAATCTGGTCAGGGAAGTTGGGAAAGCACATGCTGAAACAGTGGATACTCTTGATGGCCAAGGAAAAACTCTAGCCTCTGTGGAGATGAGGCTTACTGGCTCAGAAGAAGTGAACATGTCAACCTTGGATGCAAGAATTTGTGGAGTTGAAACTGGGCTGCAAACAGTTTCAACAGAAGTTACAAGGGCCAAGGATGAGATGGTAAAGTTCACAAAATCTGTGAAAAAGGAGCAGCATGGCCTCAAGGATCTTTACAAGCACAATGTGAGAGCCTTAAGAAGGATAATAAAGGATGCCTTGAGACAGAGGACAGCAGCTCAAAGAAAGAAGGCTGAAGAGTTGAAAGCTGCTATGGTGAAAGAAGCTGTAGAAAAGTTCACAGTTGAACTAATGTCCAAAGTGTCTGATCAAGTTGTGGCCAACCTCACTGATAAGCTGCAAGCCAAACTTGATCAATCACTGAAAGCCACACTGGATGCCATTGTTGCTCAGAAAATGAAGCCTGTCCACACCTTCTTGAGCATGGCTGATGACAAAATGCAGAACATTCATGATGAGAATGTGTATCTGCTGCAGGAGTTGAAGTCCCTCACTCAAGCTCACTCACATCTCTCTGTCTCTATGAGTGAGGTTGAAGCCCCAATGCTTTGATAATGCCAAAAAGGGGGAAAGAGAGAGAGCTAGAGCAAAGGGAACCTTGAGGATTGGTGAATCCAAAGGAAAGGAGAAGGTCCCTGAAGTTGAGGAGGAGGAAGAAGAAGACATTGGGAAAGGCAAAGGCCCAATGAACATTGAAAATTTGACTGAGGAAGAGCAAATCCAGATTGCTGTCAAGGAGTCTATGATGTCAGCAATGGAAAGTCAGGCAAGAAGGCTTCAGAGACCTGGTGGTGAGTCTGCAGGCCTTAACCCCAAGGAGAAGGTTGTTGAAGTCAGGGGGAAGGTGACTAGGGCCTCTGAAAGGAAGAGAAAGGAACTACAAGCCTTCAATGAATTCCCAACTAGCCTAACCCTTCCATCTGAATTCCAGTCTGAAGAGTCAACTCCACTGAGGCAGTCTAAGAGGTTGAAGAAAACAGCTAAGTTGCCTGAGATCCAAGAAGAAGCTGAAGAAGAAGAACAGGACAAAGAGCCTGAAGTTAGAGTGCCCAAGCTTGCTGATGATCCTTCTAAGCTGTTTGAAGAAGGATTTGGAAAGGATCCTGAGACACAGGAGAAGCTAGCTCTTCAAAGAGATAAAGAAAGAATGGATCAGTTGGTTGAGGCCAACAAGGCAAGAGATGAGAGGAGGGCAAACTTCAAAGCTCCAAGAAGGAGAGCATCTTACAGAAGACTCAAACCTCAGATGCTGCAAAGATGGGACACTCAGTACCCTCACCATGATAAGTGGGTGCCAATCTCACTGAATGATGCATGGGAGGAGGCCAAGAGAAGCTTTGTGTATGACTTTTAAGTCATAGGAAAATGGCTTGAAGAGAGTGTTGATGAGGTCTTTGTACAGTTCATGTTTGAGAACCATAGGGACCTATACCAGAAGCTGTTAGCAGCAGCTGAGATGGCTAGAGTTGAGTTCAAGGCCCCTAGTCCAATTCTGTACATGCCTCCTAAGTTCAATGGGAACCTTATTGATGAGGGAAAGATTCTGGAGGAGTTCATCTCAATCATGAGGATGGAGAAGATGAAGCCTGGCCCTAAACGATCCAACAAGTATATTTGGGAATTGAAGAAGAGGGTCTGAGCTCAGTATGGGATTGCCCCTCAAGATGATGGAACTCTCTGAAGGATAAGTTCATTCCTTCCCTCTCTATCTGTGATTTTAATGATTGTTGTTATTCTGTTTCATTTATATCATCTTAGTGAGTCCTTTTGATTTTCTGCACTGTAATGCTTGATGACATATATGAAAGGATCACTATGTTTCTATCAATAGATAACAACTCATTATCTCAACTAACCTGACATGACATATTTACTTGATTTATTGTGCTAACAGTTTCTTTCAGGAAAAATGACCATATCACTCATCCTGAAGGTAAAGTCTAGTATAAGTCAAGTTCCCTTTGTAATAGGTTTCGGCATCATCAAAAAGGGGGAAATTGTTGGGAATAAAATGATTTTGATTTAGATACCAAAACCCCTGATTGATGATGTTCAGATTAGTTGAGATACACTCAAATGAGATCAGCTTAATTGTCTCAGGATACTTGAGTAAGTGTAGAATTGCTTAAGTTAAAATCTCAGAAATGTTGTGAGATTTAGAGTTCAGGTTAGTTGTCCAAAGCTGGATTGTTAGGCAGCTTGATAGGTATTAAGTACTTTAGATCAAGGTTGCTGAAGTTTCCAAGGCAAGCTTATTGAATGGACAACCTGGCTGAAAGATCAAGTGTAATTAGGCAAAGCTTCATGCATTAATAGGAGCTGCACCAGATCAATTAATGTGCCAATGATCAAGTGTATTGAATGCTATATTCACAGAAGACACATTCAATGAAGCATTTATTGCCAATCAAGCCTGAACCAAGCATTGAAGACTTAGAGCATTAAAGATAGAAGCATTGAATGAATGTTGGAACATTCTAAAGTTGCAGCAGGAATGTTCAGGGAAGTTGTCCCATCTGACCGTTGGTTGAGTGTAGAATCTGCCACAAATCAACCTTGGGAAATGTGCATATTGGGAATCTGACACAAGTCATCTCAGCCGCATTTTTCAGAAGTCAACACATTCATTCTAGCAACCATTGAAGAAGCTTTTACACAGTGGATAAAAGGATGCCAAGCTTCATAGTTGTTTCAATGGTGCTGCAAATAGACAAGTTTGAATTACTATCCCTCCAACGGTTAGTTGTTCAAATTTGCCTATAAATACAGAAGTGATCAAAGGATTCAAATATCCAACGACTTGCTATCAAACTATCATCAAGCAAATCAAAGGAAACCAAAGCTGTTCTTTAGAATCCCAAGTTTCCTGATCACTTCAAATAGCTAAGCCAATCCTTGTAATATCCAAAGCTTAGCATTGAGATATCCTAAGCCTTTACACTGTTCTTATTGTAAAGGATATCTCTACTAGTTGGAATCAAACCTCAAACCCTTACCTCATTGAGTGAAGTAGTGTTTGTTGTATAAGTGAGGAGTTAAGGACAGTTATTGTGAAACACAGTCTTAACACAGAGAGATTGAGCACTAGGACTCAGATTATCCTAGGGATCAAAGCACTAAGAGAGTGTTGTTGATCAGTGCACCTTGGCACTATAAAACAAGTTAATTCCATTGTGAAGGAATTATCCTGTTCAATTAGGGAAAGTGGATGTAGGAGCTTGAGTCTCTGAACCACAATAAATTGTGTGCCATTTACTTACTGCCTTTATTATTGCACTTACATTCAATCATATTTCAAAGAGCAAAACTCAGTAAGTTAAGAAAAACTGTTTTGGACAAAGTCCCTGATAACTGTGTTTTTCAGAAATCATCTTGGAGTATTTCTTTGAGTCAAAGGCCAACCACATTCCGCACTTAGAAACTCTTTTAGATATTTAGCCGATTGATCACTTAATAGTAATCAGTAGGACAAGTATCTATCAAAGTTCACACTCAGGCTTGTTGTGAGACAACCTGCCTGATAAGACTAAACTGTTTGAAAAGAAAGAATTTGCATACACAAGTGCATTCCCCCCCCCCCATACACTTGTGTCATACTCCACCAAGGACCAACAAAAATCTATGTTAAAAATTATTCCATTGTGTTCTTATTGTGTTTTAGTGTTTTGGTCTTCCGTTGTGTATAGTGTTTACTTTTTGTATTCTGTTTGAGTTAATGCTACACTAATTGTCACAACATTCAGTGTAACATTGTTCTGTTTTTTACTTAAACACTAGTTACTACCCCACACACACTTTCAATGTCTTACATCTACATGCTTACGACGTGTATGCAAAACAGGATTTTGATTGATAGCAATAGCACTATTACTTTCACAAAATATCGGTACATTCGATTCTACAATATTGTAGTCTCAGAGTTGTTGCATTAGCCATAATAGCTGACTACAACAACTACCTGCAGCCATATACTTTGCTTCAGTAGTAGAGGTTGCTACACTTGTCTGTTTCTTTGAAAACCATAAAATTAGTTTAGAACCAAGAAATTGACATGAACCAGATGTTGATTTCTTATCTATTCTGCAACCACCAAAGTCCGAGTCTGAATATCCACTTAAGAATAAATCATCATCTGTAGGGTACTATAAACCTCGGTTAATGGTTCCTTTCAGATATTTCAGATATTTCAATATTCTTTTAGCAGATTCCAGGTGACTTTCCTTAGGGTTTGCTTGAAATCGAGCACATACACCAACAGCAAAAGTTATATTTGGCCTACTAGCAGTCAAGTAGAGTAGAGAACCATTTAAACCACGATAGTATGATTGATCAACGCACTTACCTCTTTCATTATAATCCATGCGGTAGACCGGTAGCATTGGTACACCAACAGTTTTACAGGTTTTGATGCCATACTTATCAAGTAGATTACGAGTATACTTGGCTTGATTTATGAATATGCCTTCAGCAGATTGTTTTACTTGAAGACCAAGAAAGTAATTCATTTCTCCCATCATAGACATTTCAAATTTACTTTTCATGAGCTTTGAGAAGCTCTTACTCATGCTTTTGTTGGGTGAACCAAAAATGATATCATCCACCTAAATTTGAACAAGTAGGATATCCTTGCCTTCTTGTCTTCTGAACAAGGTTATATCGACCTTGCCCTTAGTAAAACCATTGTCTAATAGAAAGAGAGAGAGAGAGTGCCATACCAGGCTCTTGGAGCTTGCTTTAAACCATACAAATCTTTCTTTAACATGTACACTTGATTGCCTTTCACTTCGAAACCTGTGGGTTGTTCTACATATACCTCTTCAACAAGAATACCGTTAAGAAATGCACTTTTAACATCCATTTGAAATACAGTAAACTTCATATAAGCAGCTGTTGGTCCTGAAAGGAGTATATAACAAGTGTATGGGGGGGGGGAATACACTTGTATGCAATTCTTTTTCAAACTTAACAAGTAGGACTCTAGCAAGGTTGTCCTGGACAACTCTGTTGATCTGTATAACTTCTTAAAGATAACCAAACTACTAAATACTGTTAAGTACTTAGTTGAATGACTATCTAAGTTAGTTATATGTGCGGAATTAGTGGTTGGCCCTTTAGTTTAAACTCCTTTAAATTCTGAAATCACTTAGTCAAATATCTAGTTTTCAGGGAACTTGTCCAATTCAGGTTTGCACAGTCTTGAGTATATGTCCTTTGAAAGATCAGTTTTTTTGTGTGCAGTGTTGAATGTATGAAAGTACTTGAAAGTAAATCAACACAAGAGTTTATAGTGGTTCAGAGACTCAAGCTCCTACATCCACTTTCCCTAATTTAACAGGATAATTCCTTCACTCTTGGAATTAACTTGTTTTATAGTGCCAATGTGCACTTGATCAATAACACCACTCCTTGGTGAATTGATCCCTAGGATGTCAAGAGTCCTAGTACCCTTTCTCAACTCAGAACTGAACTGTTCTTCTCTCAACAGTCAGCTCATTCCACTTCTACTACTATAACCTTCTCACTTTCTTACTTGAAAGGTATAAGGGTTGAAGTAAGGTTCCAACTAATGAGATATCCTTTACAATGAAGATCAGTGTATAAGGATAGGATATGTCTCTAAGCTTTGTATGGATATACAATTGAGTTCAGCTTAGATGAAGTGTTTGAAGACTAAGATAGTCTCTTTGAAGACTTTGAAGCTTCAGACTAGATTGGTAGTTGGATGGATAGTGGATACTTCAAATGGTCTTCACACTTCTGTATTTATAGACAAACTTAAGGATTTGCCCGTTGGAGAGGCAGACTCAAATGTCCATAAATATCTTCCTTGAGCTCTTCAAGCTGGAAGACAGATTCTTGATAGTGACATGTCCTCATTTGGGAAATAAACGGCTGTAAACACTTTGTCTTCATTCTGCAGCACTTTTCCCAATGTCTGACTTCAAGATTCACTCGATCAAGCATGTACATGGCTTCTGATGGTTAGTCTCATGATAAGGACAACATTCTTTATCTCTTGGACAACTCTGCTTATCACTATCAGTAGCCTTTGCTTATCAGCAAGGTTGGCATGCTCTCTTCAGATGACTTGGCTCTTTCTCTTTCCATGACTCCTTGGAATAGTTCTTTGATCATTCATGGTTTGGACAAGTGGACTTGACCTCTTCAGCATAGTTGACCTTGAATTCCAAAGCTTGTTCTTGTTCATTAGTGTTGAGACAATAATGTTGGACGACTCTTCTGAACTTTGATATTCATATGGTAGACTTGATCTTCAAGATCTAATCCACTTAGTTGGTCTTCAGACAAGTTGTTCCATTTTGGTTATACTTGATCAACATAGTTGTCCTTCAGCAGACTTGGGGTCAATCCAAAACTGAGCCTAGAGGGGACTTGGAACAGAAATAAACTTCTAAGTATGTGTTCCCCCTCAACTAGTGCATCTATAATTCTAAGAGCTGCCTAACACTTCAGCTTCTCTACTTGTCTTATACTTCATGTTCCAACAGTCCTGAAACATGTTCATGCAATCTTTCTTGACTAGTTGGCATGTCTTAAGGGGGTTTTGGTATCATAATCAAAACTCATTTTATTCCCAACAGCAGCATATGCAAGAAACAATCGAATGGCTTCTAGTCTAGCAAGAAACAATCGAAGGTTTCATCATAGTATATGCCTTCGGCTTGTGAATAGCCTTGGGCTACTAGTCTAGCCTTATTTCGTACGACTAAATCATTCTCATCTTTCTTATTTTTGAAAGTCCATCTAGTGCCAACTACATTATGGTGTTCTGGCCTATCGAAAAGTTCCCAGACGTCGTTTCGAACAAATTGGTTCAACTCGTCTTGCATGACGATGATCCAATTACTATCAGCCAATGCCTCTTTAACGGTTTTAGGCTCGATAGATGAAAGGAAACAACACCAGTAAAACAGAGATGGACTCGACTGTACTTGCGACTCAAAGAGTTGTCGTCTAGTCTTTACACCAATAGTAGAGTCACCTATGATATTATCAACAGTATGAGCAGATTTCCATGTCTTTCTAGACTTAACAGGCATGCTTTCATCATTTAAATCAATAGCATCATGCATATCTACATCTTCTAAATCAGCAGATTTTACAGGAGTAGACGAGTCAACTAGAGCAGGCATGTCAACTAGTCTAGTAGACTTACCTTTGTCACTTACCTTCACCTCGTCATCTGACTCGAGGGCTTTCAGGAACGGATTGTAGGCTTGAACTGATTTGTACACTTCTGATTCTTTGTCGGATTGAATCTTTAATTCATCCACTTTCTTACTGATCTGGTCGGTAGACGAGTCCTGTCTAGATTCATCGAAAACAACGTGTGGTGTTTCTTCCACACAAAGAGTAGAGTAGTTAAACACTTTAAATGCTTTCCTCGTAGAGGAATATCCTAAGAATATCCCCTCGTCTGCCTTAGCATCAAAGGCATTTAACTTACTTTTCCCATTGTTATGGATGAAACACTTACATCCGAATATATGTAAATATGAAATTCTGGGTTTTCTACCTTTCCATACCTCGTAGGGAGTCTTACCTAGTGCTTTGTTGATAGCACTTCTATTCTGGGAGTGGAAAGCAGTGTTGATTGCCTCTGCACAAATTTTTTTAGGAGTGTTATACTCGGCTATCATGGTTCTACAGGCTTCTTTGAGTGTTCTATTCCTTCTCTCAGCTACACCATTTTGTTGTGGAGTTCTAGCTGCACTAGTAAGGTGCTGGATACCACTTTTAGAGAAAAATTCTTTGATATAGCTATTAATAAATTCAGTCCCCTTATCACTACGAATTTTGATAATGGGCTGACTCTTCTCAACTTGTAACTTCTTCAACAGATCAGGTAGTAGTGTTTGTGTATCACTCTTCTTGTGTAAGAAGACTACCCAAGTAAACTTAGAATAGTCGTCTACCACAACAAGTGTGTACCTTCTACCATTCAAAGTTGGAGGAGTTATGGGACCATGGAGATCCATGTGTAGAAGTTCTAAGACTCTACTAGTTGAGAGAGTAGGAATTGACTTAAATGAACCTTTTACCTGTTTACCTTTCTAGCACGCGTCACACACATGTGATTTGAAATAGATTTTGTTGGGTATACCTTCAATGAGGTAATCTCTTGCGATCTTATTAATCACCTTAAAGTTCATATGACATAGGCGTCTATGCCAGAGCCAACTGAGTTCTTTAGGGTTCTTACTAAGAAGACAAGTGTCCCTTGGACAACTATTCCAATTCACAATGTACACGCTGCCTTATCTGATGCCGACTAGCAGTATAGTATGAGTCCTCTTGTCGATGATCTCACATTTGCGACTCTTGAATTGTACCTTATAACCACGATCACAAAATTGTGAAACAGATAGTAAATTGTACTTCAAACCTTCTACGTAGGATACGTCTTGTATCTCTACATCTCCATTTCTGATGTAACCGAAACCTTTTGTAACAGCAGTTGAGCTATCACCAATGATCACCTTGGGTCCTTCTTGATCGCAGTAGCTCGATAGAAGAGCCTTAGTACCTGTCATGTGGTGTGAACAAGTTTCTCCTACAGAGCCACCTTTCTTATATAAGTCGAGTCGACCCTGCAATGATGATATTTAATAATTTAGGTACCCTTTTTGTCTATTGGGGTCCTGGGGGATTAGTAGAGTTCAGAGGAATTCAAATGTACATAGGAGTTTTGAACAAATTAGACCTCTTAAGCTTTCTATCATGCTTGTTACACAATAGTACCCTGTTGTCCTTATCTGGTCTATCTTCAGACCTTGGGTCTACTCGTTTGAGATAGCCTTTCAACTTAACCTCTACTTGAGTAGGCATAGGCCTTTGATAATCAGAATATGGTTTATATGCATTAGGGCCATACGGTTTGTTGGTCCTTGGAGGAGTATGATACAAGTGTATGGGGGGGGGAATGCACTTGTATATGCAAATTCTTTTCTTTTTAACAAAACTGATCTTATTAGGCAGGTTGTCTCACAACTGGCCTGAGTGTGAACTTTGATAGATACTTGTCCTACTGATTACTATTGAGTGATCAGTTGGTTAAATATCTAAAAGAGTTGCTAAGTGCGGAATGTGGTTGGCCTTTGACTTAAAGAAATACTCCAAGTTAATTTCTGAAAAGATACAGTTATCAGGGACTTTGTCCAAAACAGATTTTCTCACTTACTGACTTTTGAATCTTTAAAATATGTTTGAATGTAAGTGCAATAAAGAATGCAGTAAGTAAATGGCACACAAGTTTATAGTGGTTCAGAGACTCAAGCTCCTACATCCACTTTCCCTGATTGAACAAGATAATTCCTTCACAATGGAATTAGCTTGTTTTATAGTGCCAAGGTGCACTGATCAACAACACTCTCTTAGTGTTTTGATCCCTAGGATAATCTGAGTCCTAGTGCTCAATCTCTCTGAGTTAAGACTGTGTTTCACTCTAACAGTCCATAACTCCTCACTTCTACAACAAACACTCTCTTCACTAAATGAGATAAGGTTTGAGGTTTGGTTCCAACTAGTAGAGATATCCTTTACAATAAGAACAGTGTAAAGGCTTAGGATATCTCAATGCTAAGCTTTGGATGTTTACAAAGATTGGCTTAGCTAAATGAAGTGATTCAGGAAACTTGGGATTCTGAAGAACAGCTTGGTTTCCTTTGAAATCTTGATGATAGTTTAATAGCTTATAGTTGGATTATGAATCCCTTTGATCACTTCTGTATTTATAGACAAATTTGAACAACTAACCGTTGGAGGGATAGCAATTCAAATATGTCTATTTGCAGCACCATTGAAACGGCTATGGAGCTTGGCATCCTTTTATCCACTGTGTAAAAGGGCTCTTCAATGGTTGCTTGAATGAATGTGTTGACTTCTGAAAAATGCGGCTGAGAAGACTTGTGTCAGATTCCAAATATGCACATTTCCCAAGGTTGATTTATGGCAAACTCTACACTCAACCAACGGTCAGATGGGACAAGCTCCCTGAACATTCCTGCTGCAATTTAGAATGTTCCAACATTCATTCAATGCTTCACTCTTTAATGCTCTAAGTCTTCAATGCTTGGTTCAGGCATGATTGGCAATAAATGCTTCATTGAATGTGTCTTCTGTGGGCTTGGGCATTCAATTCTCTTGATCATTTGTACTTCAACTGTCTTGATCATTTGCATTTATGAGCATTGTTTTACTGCTCTTGATCTCTTCAGCTAAGTTGTCCACTTGGTTAGTCTGTCTTGCAAGTTCAGCAACTTTGGCCTATAGACTTATCAAGCTGCCTAACATTCCAGCTTTGGACAACTATCCTGAACACTAAAATCTCACAACATTCCTGAGATTTTTCACTTAAGCAGTCTACATACTCAAGTGTACTGAGACAACTTGCCTGAACTAGACTTGAGCTTATCTCAACTAATCTGAACATCATCAATCAGGGGTTTTGGTATCTAGATCAAAATCATTTTATTCCCAACAATTTCCCCCTTTTTGATGATGCCAAAACCTATTACAAAGGGAACTTGACTTATACTATACTTTATCTTCAGGATGAGTGAACTGGTCAACTTTCCTGAAAGAAACTGTTAGCACAATAAATCAAGTATATATGTAATGTCAGGTTAGTTGAGATAATGAGTTGTTATCTCTTGATAGAAAATCAGTGGTCCTTTTATATATCATCAAGCATTACAGATCAGAAAATCAAAAAGGACAACAAGACTGATACAAAGAAAACAGAATAACAACAATCATAACCAAATATAAAAAAAAACAGATAGGGAAGAGATGAACTTATCCATCATAGAGTTCCATCATCCTGAGGAGCAATGCCATATTGAGCCCAGACCCTTTTCTTCAGCTCCCAAACATCCTTGTTGGAGCCTCTAGGGCCAATCTTCATCTTCTCCATCTTCATGATGTTGATGAACTCCTCCAGAATCTTTCCCTCATCAATTAAGTTCCCATTGAACTTAGGAGGCATGTACAGAATTGGACCAGGGGCCTTGAATTCAACTCTTGCCATCTCAGCTGCTGCAAACAGCTTTTGGTAGAGGTCCCTATGGTTCTCAAACATGAACTGGACAAAGACTTCATCTACACTCTCTTCAAGCCACTTTCCAATGACATAAAAGTCATATACAAAACTTCTCTTGGCCTCCTCCCATGCATCATTCAGTGAGATTGGAACCCACTTATCATGGTGAGGGTACTGAGTGTCCCATCTTTGCAGCATTTGAGGTTTGAGTCTTCTATATGAAGCCCTCCTTCTTGGAGCTTTGAAGTTTGCCCTTCTTTCATCTCTTGCCTTGTTGGCCTCAACCAGCTGATCCATTCTCTCTTTATCCCTTTGAAGAGCTAGCTTCTCTTGTGTCTCTGGATCTTTGCCAAATCCTTCTTCAAACAATTTAGAAGGATCATCAGCAAGCTTGGGCACACCAACTTCAGGCTCTCTGTCCTGTACCTCCTCTTCAACATCTTCTTCAATGGCAGGCAGCTTGGCTGCTTTCTTCAATTTCTTTGATTGCCTTACTGGAGTAGATTCTTCAGACTGAAATTATGATGGCAAAGTCAGGCTGGTTGGAAATTCATTGAAGGCTTCCAATTCCTTCCTCTTTCTTTCAGATGACCTTGTCACCTTCCCCCTTACTTCAGCAACCTTCTCTTTGGGGTCAAGTCCTGCTGACTCACCACCAGGCCTTTGTTGCTTCCTTGCCTGACTCTCCATTGCAGACATCATGGACTCTTTAACAGCCATTTGAATCTGCTCTTCCTCAGTTAAGCTTTCAATATCCATTGGGCCTTTGCCTTTCCCAATGTCTTCTACTGCCTCCTCCTCAATCTCAGGGACCTTCTCCTTTCCCTTAGGTTCACCAATCACCAAGGTTCCCTTTGCCCTTGATCTCTCTCTCTTTCCCCCTTTTTGGCATTATCAAAACACTGGGGCTTTAATTCACTCATAGAAACTGAGAGATGTGAGTGGGCCTGAGTGAGGGACTTCAACTCCTGCAGTAGATAAACATTCTCATCATGAATGTTTTGCATTTTGTCATCTGCCATGCTCAAGAATGTGTGAACTGGCTTCATCTTTTGAGTAACAATTGCATCCAATGTGGCTTTCAGTGATTGATCAAGTTTGGCCTGAAGTTGTTCAGTGAGGTTGGCCACAACTTGATCAGACACTTTGGCCATAAGTTCAACTGTGAACTTCTCAGCAGCCTCCTTCACCATTTTAGCTTTCAATTCTTCAGCCTTCTTCCTCTGGGTTGCTGTCCTCTGCCTTAAAGCATCCTTGATTGTTTTTCTCAAGGCTTTCACATTATGCTTGTACAAATCTTTAAGACCCTGCTGCTCTTTCTTCACAGATTTTGTGAATTTTCCCATAGCATCTTTGGCCTTTGTCACTTCAGTTGAAACTGTTTGCAGTCCAGTTTCAACTCCACAGATTCTTGCATCCAATGTGGGCAGGATCACCTCCTCTGAGCCAGTTAACCTCATCTCCACAGAGGCTAGAGTCTTTCCTTGGCCATCTAGGGTATCAATTGTTGCTGCATGTGCCTTACCAACTTCCCTGACCAAAGTATCCAACTTCTCTGATTGTTCTTCAATGATAGATGCAGATTGAGTAGCAATTTGAAAGCCTGCTTCAGTGGTGTTGGCTTGCTCAAAGTACATCTTATTCAATGTGGATACATTGGCTGATACTGCTTCAAGATCAATGTCAGCATCAACAGGTATATCTGTAAGGGAGGCATCTGCAAAAATTTGCTCAATTGTGACAGCAACAGAATCTGCAAAACTAAGAGTGTTAGTAAAAACTCCCTCAACACCCTCATTTTTTCTTTCTCCCATAAGGCCTGATACATCAGCACCTTCTCTCTCATTTTCAACTAAATTCTTTTCTTCAATATTCATTTCAGATAGACTCACATTCATTTGAGAATCAGGCCTCCTTTCACCAAGGGATTCATCAAGTTCAGATTTGACTTGAAGAATTGCCTGACTCTCATATTGGGCTGCACCCAATATTTCTACCTCATCTCCCTCTTTTTATGGTGCACTCAGGGAACCTGTAATCACACAATCCTCACCATCATCTCCCTCTGAGTTTTCACCACTATCAGCCTTTTCAACTCCTTCCATTCCTAAACCTGACACCTCTCTATCCTCAACAGGATCCACAGAGGGCAGTTGTTGGGAGATCACAGTGCTTGGGCATCCCAAGGCCACTGAGTCATCCTGAATGACTAAAGGCTGGTCAATGTCCAACTGTCCTGACATTGATGAGGCTTTAGCCAAACTAGCTTCTCCCATGGAAGTCTCAACATTGTCAAGCTATGCCTCAGGTTCAGAAGAACCATCCTTGGCCAATGCATCTTGGACTGAGTCACCATCTTTGGTCAACTCCTCTAAATGATCAGAGTCCTTTTCAGAATGATAGGTCAAGTAATGTACCTGAGCAGAGTTGAGGCCTGGAGGGTTGGGATTGGTGTTATCATCATCATCATCATCATTATCATCATTATCATCATCAGATGGACTATCAGGGTGCCTGAGTCCCTGTGCAATTCTTTCTCTCTCAGCAAGCACCTTCTCATGAACAATGGTGCAGAACAAGGCCTCAGTGGTCAACACACTGGATTTCTTCACATTTGCAAAATGCAAGAGCCTGTTCTCTTCAACCTGCCACCAGCTTGCTCCTTTATCCTGAATAGCCTGAGCTATTTCCACCATATTTCTATCCTTGATCTCAACAAGAGCTCTGAGATCATAGAACTGTTGTTGCAGCCTAGGATAATCCTTCAACCCTGGATATAGATCATCCACATTAGCCTTGGCAATCTGCCTTAGCATCCCCTCATAAGTGTATTCTTCACCACTTTCATCTCCAGAGGAGTTGGCTTGGGGTTCAGGAGGGTTGGATTGGGATTTAGGTAGGCTTGGCTGGATTTCAGGTAGGTTGGGTTCAGAAGGGTTGGGTTCAGAAGAGCTTAAAATAAGTTGGGATTCAGGTGCTTTTGAGAGCAATGTGCCTGAAGAGGTAATTGGAATGGCTGGAATGGGTGGGAGAACAACTTGATCACCTTCTTGAAGGACAGTTTCAAGAAGTTTGGTATATGAGAGAAGTCTTGGATCAAGTGGGGAAAAAGGTCTATCCTCAAGATTGACCAAATCTGCCAGCACATCAATACCTGCTCTATCAGGGGCACCTTCAGGGGAGTAAACCTTCTTGGCAATGATTGGGGCATCTTCAGGAGTCTTGCACTCCTCTTCTTCATGCCTTGATGGGGATATTCTTTCTGATTGAATATCAGGAGAGTTGGCTTCAGGACTTTTGGTCTTGGAGTTAGACCTACTGGCTTGCCTAATCTCCTTGAAGAACTCTTTCTTCTTCTTCTCCTCTTCCATCAACTTCTGCTTCTCAGAAGTTTTGATTATCCTTTTCCTCCTTTCAGATCTTGTTGGCTGGTCAAGATCCCTGAATTCTGTTACACTTTCAGGCTGTAAGGGGACAACCTCTCTGAATTCTTCACCCTCTTCAGGGGGGTTGACTCCTTCATCAGCAGCTTTCTCAATCTCCTCAGAAGTGGCTCCTCCACTTCTTGACTGGCTTTCTGGTGAAGATTCACTCAGAATCTTCTTCATCCTTTTCATCTTTGGCTGAGCTTTTGGTGGTTGGGCTTTCCTCTTTCTTGGAGAGGCTCTGGTTGCTGGAGCAGCTGCAACAGCTTTCTTGGAGATAGCCTCCTGCTTCCTCTTTTCTGTCTTAGAAGACAGCTTTCTGAACATCACCTTTTGAGCAGGAAAAGGCTTTGGCTTTACTTGTAGATGGGTGTAATGAGCAAATCTTTCCAAGAGCAGGCTGGCTCTTGTGCAGAAGTGAAGTCTTCCATTAACCACCACCTTGTGGTGTTTCACCTCCTTAAACTTGAACTTTTCGTTCATCATCTTGTCCAAGATAAAGCTTTTCCAGTCAAACTTGACTCTCTTCTCAGCAGAGTCAATCACAGCAGCCATTACTCTTAACTTAGGCATACTTATTTGTTCAACACTTCCAGAGTGGCTTAACAAACTCTTCACCACACAATCAAACAAGTGCCTAAACACTGGCTTTAAAGTATTCTTGTTTTGAGCACTTACTAGCTTTTTGGGTGAAAGCAGCCATGGAAAGTAGAACTCCTGATCATCTCCTTCCTTGTAAGTTTCTGGATTCTGACCTTCTGATGGTAGCCCAAAGCTAGCATCCAAATCCTCTGCAGTGAAGATGATGGTGTGTTGGCTTTCTTCTTCTTCATCTTCCTTAGCATATGTGAGCTTAGTGCACACATCTCCCTTCTTGCCCTTCCATCTGAGATGGGCAAAGAATTCAGCCATGAAGGAGTTCAGGCAGGAATCTGGCTTGGTGCCTAAGAACTTCTCTAGCCCAGCCTCCCTTAGCCATTGGAGGACTTGATGAACTTCAGTGTCTGGACTATCAAAGGCAACTAGTTTCTCAAACCAAAGAGAACTTGTGTTGCTGAGATATGCAAAATCAATGTCCAAAGGTGGATCATTGAAGTCTACAAGTTATTCTCTCTTGATTTTGGGTGCCATGGATAATATGAGAATTGGATAGGTTTTTGGAGAGTAGTTGCAGGTTTGAGAGGTTTTGAAAATCTTAAGAGTTTGAAAAATATGAGTGCGTAAGGATGAAAGTAAAACTGAGGAGTTTATATATGTGGGGAGTTTATTAACCGCTGGTTAATAGAAAATGGCAGTGGGTAAAAGTAAAAACCAATTGAACAAAGTAGGGTAGTGGGCTTTAGGCGGTTTGATGGAAGTTTAATGCAAATCAATGGTCTTGATGATGGCTCAAGAATTCATGAAATCTCAATAAAGATTTTGCATTAAATGCTGATTTGCCTTTTTGGTGGTAAAAATCTTTATAGCACACTCCATCCTAAAATGGCCTACTCTTAGACCAAGAAATCTTTTAAATGTATAATCAATGCTAAAAATAGCAATGATTATCCAATTAACTCGGACAAACATCCTGAGATGTGCTTTGATTTCTGTGAAGGTCAAACTGCTTGATGAACTTGCCTGAGTGGGTCCCAAAGTTGCTGACTGGGTCCCACTTGGACAAAGCTCCTGACCAACATTGCTGAACAGCATAGGGACAACTTTGCTGAGTTTCCCTTTTTGGCTGACTACATCAGTGAGGTTGGTCAACTTTGTTGAAGTTCATCTTAATGAACTTCCCCCTTCATATGAGCTTTCTTTCCTCATTTCTCCATCTTGCCTGGATCAAGTAAGCCCAATTCAGCTGACAATTCCAAGAACCTTGCTTCAGCAAGAGGCTTAGTCAAGATATCAGCTTTTTGCTTATCAGTGTGAATTTTGACAAGCTTGATATCTTTCTTCTCCACATGATCCCTTATGAAGTGATGCTTGATATCCACATGCTTGCACCTGGTGTGGAGCACTGGATTCTATGAGATGGCAATTGCACTATTGTTGTCACGGAATATTGGCACTTCATTTGAGATGACTTTGTAGTCTCTAAGTTGCTGCCTGAGCCAAAGTATCTGAGCACAGCAACTTCTAGCTGCTACATATTCTGCTTCTGTTGTTGAAGTTGCAACTGTATTTTGCTTCTTGGAGAACCATGAGATAAGCTTGCTGCCTAAGAATTATCTTCGATCGACTAGTAATTCTACAAGATACTAGCAAACTTGTTTTACAAAATCACAAACTAAAAAGTAAAGTAAAACTTCTCTTTAGTAGCCTTTGATTCTTCTCTTCAAAACAGTGGTTTCTTCTCTTGATTCGATCTCCTTCAAACTCTGCGAGTTTTCTTGCTTGAATACTTGATTAGCTCTTTGATTGCTCTTGAATGCTCTTAGATCAGTAGTCTTTGCAATTGCAAGTAGAAGATCCTTCGGTATTTATAGAACTTAGTATGACAGTTAGGGCATGATTGGTATGATGGAATGAATTTAAGGCTGAATGGAATGAACTCAAGAATGGAATGAAGGTCTGAATGGAATGAGGTCTGAATGAGCATTCCCATGATTGGTATTGATTAAGAATGGAAAAGCAATTCATTGATTGATTCCATTCTCCTACTAAAATGAAATGCAAAATAATGTATATATTTTATCTTAAATGACTAAAATACCATCAACGTATGAAATAATCGCACTCATCTCTACTAATAATATAAATTAATAAATATAAAAATAATAATCGCACTCATCTCTACTAATAATATAAATTAATAAATATAAAAATAACTAAAATATAGGGATAATATCATTTTTATCACTCATGTATATCCTTTTCTGATTTGAATTATTTATTCAATTAACTAAAAGTAAAAATAATTAAAAATTAAGTAAATTAAATTAAAAAAAAAAACACGGTTCTTCTTCTCCCCCAACTGAACTGCGCCGTCGTCTCCCACCTTTCTGTCGCCGACCTTCATGCTGTACCCCACTCCCATATTTAATTCAAATTTGAGGATTATTTTTAATGAAAACCCGTTTATGTTTATAGAGGACATTGATTGTTCATGAACGAGAGTGACGACGTCTTCTCTTTTGCACATATATAGAGAGAAAAAACAATACAAATTTTATTTTCTCAGCGTCTTCTCTCTCAAATTAGGGTAGAAGAATGTTGAATTATAAATCGCCGTATTTAATTGTGAATTAGGGTTGGAGAACTGAGTTAATTGTTCAAAAGGATAATTATGTAAAAAACAAATTTGAGTGATTATTTTAAAAAATAAAATAAAATATAATTCGATTCCACACAGAATGGAATGGGGAAAGACAGGGGGATGGAGAGGAATCAGAATTCTTTATTTTTGGGAATCACCATTCCTTAAGGAATTGGGATTCCACGTAAAAAAATATACCAATCGTGAGATTAGGAATGAGCCCATGAATGCTCATTCCATTCCAAGCCTATTACCGCATACCAATCATGCCCTTAGTAGTTTGTGAAACTAACTCTCAACTAACTCTAAACCGCTTCTTTTGTAACTTCTTCTTGTAACCGACTTTTTGTAACTTATCTTCAATTCCAAGTCAACATATCTTCAAAGAGATATTTAGTTACGCCTTAATAAGTTTTCCAAACTTATTGCTCCTCAGCACAATAACTTACTCTTCTTCGTTTTACTGTTCTTAGTCCAATAAGCACACTACTTTTCTTCTGTTCTGAGCCTCTTCAGAATACTTCTGTGCTTCCTTTTTACTCTTCTAAGATTAGTCTTCTTCTTCTTAGTAGTCTTCTGAGTCTTCTGTTCTGACTTGTAGTCTTCTGATCTTCCTCATCTACTATTTTGAACCAACTATGCTGATTACAATAATACAGTCTTACAAATATAAAACCTATCTATACTTCAATTGAACTATATACAAAAGAGTATATTTAAGTCCTATTTTATAAGTTGTCTATACAATATAAACATCAGCTTAGTTCTTAACAGTTCATAATATTCTCAATATATAAGATCAGTAACTCAGATTATTATGACTTATCAAGATGACTTAGTTAAGATGACTTCCAACCACATATATTATTAACTTTAAGTTGCTTTTTGGCCATCAAAACTTAATCTCATCAACTAGGACATTGTTTATAGGATTCATATCCCAACATCATGTTTTTTTTTAAAATGAAATTTTAATAATTACGTGGAGTTTCGTCTCATACACGAGCACATGAGACCAATCGGTCAAAATTTCCCCCATCAATCCGACGTAAGTCCTCAATTCACCAAAATACGCATACCTCAACATGAACTCAACAAAAATATCCACCACTATTTCTATATATATATTAAAAAAAAAACTAAAAAATGTACTCCCTCTGTCCACCAAAAGTGTGCTTACTTTTTTTTATACATGTTTTTAAAAAATTCATATTTTAATTATAAAGAATATATTTAGGATAATGAGTAAAAAATATATTTGGTAGATACTCAATCTTGTTAGTAAAGTAGAAAAAATATTCAAAAGTAAACTATATAAATAGAATAAGCATATTTTTGTGGAAAAAAAAAATGAGCACACTTTTGGTGGACGGAGGGAGTATAATATTAGTTTGCATAAAATCTAGTATTACTATATATACAGCCCATATATATATTCTTTTTCAATCACATCTTTAACTATTGAATATTTAAAATAAATCTTTAACATCAAAATCATGAAAATATAACATTATCTCAACATCAAAAAACTCTCAAAAGAGAGCAACATATTATTTGCAGGTTGACTATGTGATCATTCCCAATGGTTGCAATAGAAGACACATATAAAATAAACCTAAATTTCACTTCACCATGAAAAAAAATATAGTACTCCCTCCGTTCCACAGGAATTTGCACATTTTCCATATATGGATGTCCCATACTAATTTGCACACTCCATAAAAGGAAATATCTTCACAACCCTCACCCTTGAAATATACTCATATTTACCCATATGCCATTACTTTTTCACACTCAATCTACTTTTTACTTTACTTTATTCATAAAAATTTACAAAACTACCCCTCAAAACATCAATCATTACACCTTTTCTTACACATTTCTTAAAATGTGTGCCAGTCAAAGGGTGCAAGTTCCTCCGGGACGGAGGGAGTATTAGTTTATATACAATATAATATTAGTTCACATGCTCTATGATACTAGTTTAAATACAGTATAATAATAATTCACATAATGTATAGTATTAGTTCAAATATTAAATAGTATTAGTATTCGAATTAATATTATACAATATTTGAACTAATATTATACTTAACAAAAATGTCAACCTACTTAACAACACTACATAAAGACCATATCAAAAAAATTACCATTATAAAGACCATATGTATTAAAAAAATATCATATCAAGAAAATTAGCATTAACACTAATTAACAATAACACTCAATAAAAAGGTAAAATTACTAATAAAATAATCTTTTATACCCTCATTAGTCTTAAGTACTATACAATATATTAACTAATATTATACAATGTGTGAACTAATAGTATATCGTATTTGAACTAATACTATACTTAACAAAAAAATATACTAGCACATTCATAATTCCAGGCATACCATGCAAATTAATACATCAATACTGAAAGATTATTACTATTAACTAACTATTAAGAGAAACAAAAGTGAGAAGGAACACATTGATCACACGATTAATAGATATGATCACACTCAATAAGCATATGAATGCATCAATACAATAACCACAAAGAAAATAACAAAACTAAAGCAATATTATGCTAGTTTTTTTCTCAATTCTTTATTCATTTAAATTTCTAAATATAAATTTTAACTTTCAAGTATATTATATTATTAATTGATTTAAAAAAATAGGTAACAAATCAGATAGGGATGCAAAAACAATGAACACACAACAAATGGGGCTAAAAAGTGATTATGCAATCTCCATACATTTATACCCACATTAGAACTGGAGAAACTATGGTTTCTCTTATATTTCCAATTTCTAATCATTTTTTGTAGAAAATAAATTTACACCAGTTCTTTAAGAAAAAAATCATCATTTGATATAGACAATTGGTTCTATATAAAAACATGTAAATGACTAAGAAAAATAAATGGGATCACTATTAGCTCCCTTGGGAGATGACCTATAGCAGCCCACTCCCTCCCATAAATGATGTTGCATCTAGCTTCTAAATTGGGGAAAATTTTAACCATGTGATTAAATTAAGACTTTTGCCTTTTTGCTTTTTTACTTTTTCACTTCCCTAGCTCTCACACATGCCACCTTTTGTCCCCTATGTAAATTTGAGAAGTCATTGTTGCATATTGAATGGAAGAAAAGGGAAAAATGATGACCCCTGTTTAATTTCTTAAAATATTTGACAAAAAAAAAAAAAAAAACGCTACATAGAATTTTAAAATAAACTTTTTACATCTAATAAATTTAAAAAATCGAAAAAATGCCTAGATTCTTGCAATTTGGTTCACAATTCTCTCTCTACCTTTCTTAGCTTACTTTGTAACACTATAAAATTTTGCTGAAATAAAGAGGGGAGTTAAAGAGGGGGATTAAACCCTTGCTATTTGGCAAGGGATTTAAAGAGGGGCACAAATAAAGAGAGAATTAGCGAGGATTGGAATCACACTCGCGAATTAGTGAGTGGAAAAAAGTGCACTCGCCAATTTACAAGCGCGTTGGCGAGGGTACCAAAATCCCTCGCAAATTGGCGAGGAAAATTAATACCCCTCGCGAAATGGCGACGGCTGCTTTTGGAAGGTGGCGAGGGAATAGTTAATTTGTTAGGTTAATTGTTAGGTTAATTTGTTAGGTGGCGACGGAGTAGTTATTAGATATTAATTGTTAGGTTAATAGTTAATTATCATTATTAGATTAATTAATAGTTAAATATTATTAATAATATAATTTAATTATAAATATAATGTTTTGATAATTTAATTATGTTATTAATTTATGTTAAATGTAATTTAATTTATTAAATATAAATATGATGATGTTAGAGTTGAGAGGATGAGTTGTGCTTGTTCTTCCTGTAGAATGTGTGCTACGACTTCATTATAATTTTAATCAAGTTAAAAAATTAAATAAAATAAAAAAAATGATTAATTAATTTTTAAATATTTATCTTTTAATTTCAATTTTAATGGTGTATTTATTTTTAAGTTTTGATTATTAATAATACTTGATTTTTATTTTTAATGTTAAATTTTAATTATATTGAATGTATATATATTCAAATAATTTTTACTAACAATGATTTAATTACAAATTTGAAATATATATATATATATATATATATATATATATATTTATGGAAAAAATTAATTAGACATAATTAATGAATAATCATGAATTAAAAAAAAATGTAATGGGAGAACAAGAATTAAACCCAACTAATTATTTGTAACACATAATTTTATAATTTTTCATTTAGAAATAAATATATTAAATATGTTTTGACAATTTAAAAATAAACAAGGAACTTTAATTTTATAATTGAAAAATAAAATAAACATAATTAATTATTTGTAACACATAATATTATAATTTCACATTTAAAAATAAATATATTAAATGTGTTTTGACAATCTAAAAATAAACAAGTTACTTTAAAGGAAAGAAAGAAAAAACTAAAATTATAATATATGTATATATATATATATATATATATATTAATTGCATTCAAAGTATAACGACTAAAGCTTCTAGCCTAAACGGCACACAAGGAGCGCATAAACACTTCTTGTTCCAGAGGTCCCGTGTTCGATTCTCGCGGGGGGAGGGGGATTAAATAAAAGAGGCGGTGTGGGGGTGGGGGTTCAAACCCAGATTCCACAATTTTTTAAATTAATTAAATTGGCGAGGGTAAAGGCCCTCTTTAATTCGCGAGAGGGGTTGCACCCTCTTTAATTGGCGACGGTGCCCTCGCCAATAAATTAGCGAGGAGCACTTTGGCGACAGAGAGTCCCCCTCGCCAATACTGTCGCCATTCCATTTAAAGAGGGTGATTCCCTCGCCCTTACCCTCTTTAAATGGGCTGTTTTTTGTAGTGTAAGTTTATCCCCTCTTTTCCGCCGTCCACAAGACTTACAAAAATTCCTACCATCTCCCCCCTCTTCCTAATGTAAATCATTTCCAAGTTCACGTGTGGTGCTATCGTCGCCGAAAGAAAGCCGCCTTGCCGCCGGTAGCGTCGCCGCTATGTTCAGATTTTTCAGTGGGAGGGGGATTAAATAAAAGAGGCGGTGTGGGGGGTGGGGGTTCAAACCCAGATTCCACAATTTTTTAAATTAATTAAATTGGCGAGGGTAAAGGCCCTCTTTAATTCGCGAGAGGGGCTGCACCCTCTTTAATTGACGACGGTGCCCTCGCCAATAAATTAGCGAGGAGCACTTTGGCGACAGAGAGTCCCCCTCGCCAATACTGTCGCCATTCCATTTAAAGAGGGTGATTCCTTCGCCCTTACCCTCTTTAAATGGGCTGTTTTTTGTAGTGTAAGTTTATCCCCTCTTTTCCGCCGTCCACAAGACTTACAAAAATTCCTACCATCTCCCCCTCTTCCTAATGTAAATCATTTCCAAGTTCACGTGTGGTGCTATCGTCGCCGAAAGAAAGCCGCCTTGCCGCCGGTAGCGTCGTCGCTATGTTCAGATTTTTCAGTGGGTGAAGGAGTCTTTTTCAGGGGTTTTGTTGGGATCAATGGGTGAATCTCCCCGTCGGAGCCACGGTGGCCGACCGGGTGAGTCATCCGTTTGATCCCTTTTTATTTTCGTTTTTTATGCTTTTTGCATGTTAGTTTAGTTTGTTTCCTAGTTTAAATCTCGTGTTTTCCTACGTTGTTATTTTCCGGTTATTGTATTTTAGTTTTCCCCTGTTGTTATGGTTTCCTCCCTGATAAGATGGGTTTTCTTCCCGTTTACGGGTTTTCCCATGGTGGCGCTATGTTGTGCCTGTTGAAGCTGGTAGCCCTTGGGTCCGTACGTATAAGATTTTGGAGGTATATTGTATGAGTCGTTGTGTGAGACAATCTGTTCCTTCTCTGGAGCCGGTTTACTATCTCCTTAGATCGCGGAATTTCAAGGAATGTTGACTTAATCATGATCCTTCCACTCTCTCACGATTGAGTTTGGAATATGTGGTCTTTTGGTAGAACTTTACTTTAATGATAGGTGAGGGCGTTGAAATGTAATTTTTCCCTATATGTTATTCTACCTATTGTCAAAAAAAAAAAAAAATGCCTAGATTTGATTAAAGATGGCTAAATTTAAAATACCCAGAATTTGATAAATAAATGTGATATTTCAATTTCAATTATCTTTTTGTAATATTCAGATTTTCTATTTAGGATTTAGTATCATACCATAGGATTTAGTGTCTTTATATGATATTTAATTTATATATTTAAGAGTCACAGTTTCAATTTCAATTTACTAACTTATGTAATATTAAAATTTAATATAGGGTTTATATTTTTTTATACTTTAGAAAATGTAATATTCAAACTCAATTTAATTTAGGCTCCATTTAGATGAAGGGATTTTGGTCTATGAATTTTAAATTCATAATTCAAATCCACTTCACTTGTTTGAATTAAAATGTAAATGAATGGATTTTAAATATTTAGATTAGTTAAAATGAAGAGAATTTTAAATTCTCACTAAAACCATATCATTTGAAAATCATGTATTTTTAAATATTTTCATTTGAAATGTCTTCTTAAATCAAATTCATTCATCTAAAAAGAACCTTAGAGTTTACATAAGTTACTAAACCCTAAATTGAATTTGGATATTAAGAAGGAAGGGGTGAATCAATCAACATAATTAATTACAAAAGAAACTCTCTCTTACGTCAGAGTACTTGTCTCAGTGTTCAATCTTGCAATGCTTAGTGTTCAACTTTGCAACACTTAGTGTGTTCAACCTTGCAACACTTGGTGTTCAAATATTTTAGTTTTAGTAATTTAAGTAATATTCGAACTCAATTTCAATTTAAGTTTTAGTAATATAGGATTTAGGGTTTATGGGGTTTAATACATTTTTTTTTTTTTTTTTTTGAAGTATGGGGTTTAATACTTTAGAAAGTGTAATATTCAACAATCTATTAATTACAAAAGAAACTCTTTCTTTTGTCACAAATATAAGATTTTATATGGTTTAGTACTTTAGAAAGAGTTTATTTACTAAAAGAGACAATCATATAGACTCATTTTCAAACAAAGGAAACAAATTATAACAATTCAATTAAGGTCAAATTGATGTGTTAATGCTCAATTATGCCCTTTGTATTAAAAATCAATATTAATTCATTATTATAATAAATTTTGAAAATTAAATACCAATTTTAATGCATTGATATTGTTATTCATATTGAAAATTAAATCATATTCTCTCTTAGTAACTGATAATCACTATATTACCAACAAAACTTCCTTTTTTAAACAACAATGTGGAATTATCGCAATTTTTGTTTTCTTGACATTACTTTCCAAAATAAAGGAATTTCGGCAGAATTCCTTCTTTTTGCTCAAGATTTCAGAAATCCATCATTCCCAAGCCTCGTTTTCGTGCATATCATATGTTTTGATCCATATCCTTCTTCATCGAAGTCTGCATATTAGGGTTTACTGATCGATTTTTTCATATATTTGGGGGATCAATTAAATAGTTACAGATGGAATATGCGTTGATTCTCAAGTTACAATTCGAAGGAAAAATGAAGTTGTTCCCTGTTCAAGAATCTACAAGCATTCAAGATATTTTTATTGAAATAACTGGTATGTGGCCCATTTTACATTTCTTACAGGAATTCAAGGAAAATCTACAAAAATTCATTCTACAAAACCCACCTGGTAGACCTAAGCATAGGAGGATGACGTCCTATGGAGAATTTCGTAAAGTAAAACCTACCAGTTGTAAGAGGTGTGGTAAAAAGGGCAAGCATGATTCCTTGACATGTTCCTGTGTTTTTGGAACTGATAAAACCAATATTGTCCAGTAGATTGTTTTTAGTTTCTTTTATTTTTGCTTATTCACTTTGAAAATTGTTGAATTAGATATAGATTTTTTGTTTTTGTCATTTTTCCACTGTGGATGTGGTATTCATATGTTATGCGGATTACATTCAATTGTTTGAATCACTATTCAATATTATTATATTTTGCAGTTCTATTGGTTTGGCGTAAATTATTTTTTTATTCATTTTTATTCTTATTATATATTTGCAAAGTTATCGTTTAGTATTGTTCCTATTATCTGTAATATTTTTTATCTTTTTTTATTTGGTTTGGTACTATATACACTTAACACCGCCAATTAAAATGAGCACAATTATTATTATTTTACTAATATACATTTATAAATGTAATTTTATTTCCATATCTAATAATCTTCTGCACATATGCAATAATTTAATTTTATTTCTGCATTTATTATGACTTGCTCTTCATATATGCAGAATATTATCTACTTGCAATGATATCCATATTATAATACTCCGTAATATTTTGACAAATATTAACATTATATGTAAAATATTATCTGAGATATATATTTATAAGTTCAATAAACTTAGATGTTATTACTTAAACTATCCGTTTGTTACATGAGATTTTAAATACCTTTTTTTTTTAATATTTAACATAAATATAACACTCATGTACTATTAGTCATTTTAAACGTTTAAAAGTTTAATATTATATTTTTTAATTTAATTAATTTGAATTTTTTATATTTCGATTTATGTGGTTGGTTATTCTAATTATCTTACAAAAAATAGTTGTGTTTGAATAAGTTTTATTTAAAAACTCTTTTTATTTATTTTAATTATAAATATAGATGAATTCCGTCGAACAATTTTGTTGATGCAGAATATTTAGTTTTCTTATATTATGTTATATATTTTTTAGGGGATAACACCTTATTAAGCAATAATACTATGATTATACTAATTATAAATAAAGATAAGCACATGGACATATATTTTTTAGCATACATTCAAATGTGCATATTTTTTTAGCATATCGTTGGGCATATATTATGTTATTCATAAATTAATTAGTTTAGTCTTCGTTTAACAACAAATTTATTTGAAAACGATTTTCTATACGGCTTATTTAATTTTTTTAGTTACAAAAATATAACATTAAGTCAGTTTAATATAACAATAATGTTTAGTTGGAGTTACTCCTAATTTAATGGAGAGGTTACAATTTACGATAATCGTTTATCTTTATCATTAATATTTTAATAATAAATTTAATTGAATTCGAGTATTTACTCTTCTTATATTGTATTATTAATTTTTTTAAATACCCTTATTTGTATATATGAAGCTAATTTTTAAATATGCTTATCTTTTTAGCATATCATATTCTGAATGATTTGCATCTTCGTCGCGGATGATTTGCATAGTCACATATGTCATTTTGGAAGTTTTGAAAACGGTTATCTATCCAAGTTATTTAATTGGGGTAAAAAATTTGTTGCATAAAGGGTTTTTTTTGTTAAAAAAAAATAACATTAAGACATTCTAATATAACATTAATGGTTAGTGGAAATTACTCCTAATTTAATGGAAAAGTTACAATTCACATTAATACAATAACCACTTATGAATTATTATTTTGAATAATATTTAATTGAATATAGAAAATTCGAATGTCATTTTAAAGAAAGGGTATAATGGTACATCTATCCACCAATTTGTTCTTTTTTGTAACTTTCAAAGTTTTTGTTTCTATTTATATTCTCTATAGGTGAAATGACTCTTATAATAACTTCTCCCTTTAGAAAATGTAATGTTCAAACTCAATTCAATGTAGAGTTTACATAAGTTACTAAACTCTAAATCCTAATTATATTGAATTTGAATATTAGAAATGAATGGGTCAATCAATCCGCGCATAATTATTTACAAAAAAAACGCTCTTACGTCACAATAATTGTCTCATTGTTTCAATTTAAGTTTTAGTAATTTATTTAATTTTCAAACTCAATTTATATTTAAGTTTTAGAACCTTGTACCTTATTTTTTCTTACATATTGTTTAGAAAATGTAATATTCAAACTCAATTCAATTAAGAGTTTACATAAGTTAATAAACTCTAAACCCTAAATTGAATTTGAAAATTAGAAAGATTCAAACTCAAACTCAATTTCAATTAATGTGATCTAGTAATTTATGTAACATTTAATTTTCAATTTAAGTTTTAGTAACTTATGTAAATGGCGGCTCAATTTAAGTTCAAGGTTTATATGGTACTAAACACAGTGTAGAGAAAAAATGGTAACATATTTAGATTTAAGTTTAGTATCTTATGTAATATTTAAATTTTAATTTAAAGTTTAGAGTTTAGTACTCCCTCCGTCCCACAATATCTTTCACACTTTCCTTTTCGGGATGTCCCACAATAACTTTCACACCCTTAAAATGGAAAACCTTTTATAAACTCCACCCTTAGAATATCCTTAATTTTACACAAATGTCATTACTTTTTTTCCACGCATACACAAAAGTCAACTCATTATTTACTTCATACATAAATTTTTACAAAATAACTCACAAAACTCCACTCATTATTACACTCAGTGATCAAATTTGCAATACTATGTGTTCAACTTTTACAGCTTAATAACCCGCAGTGTTCAAATTTGAAATACTTGGTGTTCAACTTTTATTGTTGGGTGATCATACTTGTCATTGATTTTTATGTTTTATCTTGTTGTACTTTATGTCTGGAATATTGTATATTTTTAGAATCATTACGCTGTTAAGGAGTCAAAAGTATAGATGACTAAATTTGATTTGTTTTGAATTTAGAGTTTATTACCTTAGATTAGGGTTCGATAACTTATTGACATTCAATTTATATGTGTAAATTTAATGAATGAATAATTTAATTTCAATACAAGTTTAGTACCTTATGTAAATTCAATTTCAAATTAAATTTTTTGTAGACAAAAACTTGTGTGAGACGAACTTAATAGAAGCCTAGAAACCAATACAAGTAGTCAACCATGAGCTAAAGGGTCGGATTTCTGCAACAAACGTCTAGTTCATCTTGCGATATGCATGCTAAAGTTTCTTCTTTTAACTTTTCATTTCTTTGTTTCAGCCTTCAAATTCAAGTAAAGTTCTTCGTCTTTCTTGCATAAAAAAGATTGCTCTCAAATTGAAATTTTCAGCTCTGGTTTTGGGTTTTATTGCATAGTTCTATTTTTTTTTTTTTAAATTGGGGGTTTCAATCGAAATGAGTCCTTCCTACAACGTAAAAATGTTCAATTGTCCAAACAAAACCCAATCAACAGAAAAGCAACAGGGCTGCTTCACTTGTAAGACCCTCTTTTGTGCATCTCAAATTCTTAAACACTTCCTCAATTGGAATGTTCTCCTGCAATTAACCCCACACACAAACAAAAAAAAACAGAAATAAAATTTAAAAATAAAAAAGGCACCCCACAATCATAAAAACCAAGAATTTCAATTATCAAATCCATTACCAAATCCACAGTTTCCTTCAACACAACATCAAGAACTTCAGGCTTATCACCCATCTTTAAAGCAGCCAACTTTTAACTCGTTTTTTATCAAAGCTTATTCAAGAACTTATATGACACAATTGCATATGAGATGATAAACAAGGTAAATCATCCTTAATACTGAAATCTTCAATTAATTTAACAAAGTAAGGAGATGATCCATATAGGTGCAGAGAGACTGGATTTGGTTTGTCTATTCGAATTGAACTTGGATTCGCCGGACAGAGAGCAGCGCTTGAGGAGAGAAGCCGCTCGGAGTCGGAACGAGCGGCAGTGAGCCGCGGAGCAGCGTCTGCTGGAACGGACCGTGGCGGCACGTGCGTAGCAGCGGCAGATAATGGAATTGTCGCCGGCGCCGGGGAAGATAACGCCATGGGAGTGGACGTCGGAAGCTTATGGTGCAACACCTTATTTTCCTCAGAGCCCCTTTATGCAGTTTTTTTTTCTTGATTTGGGATCTCAGCCCCTCATTCCTCAAGGTTTTGAAGGTAAAGGAAGGAAATGAAGAAGATGAGTGGGCGACCTGGGCTGCGGCGACGACGGACTAGGAGAGGTGACGGCGGCGGTCGTTTACAGAAGGGAGAAGAGAGAATGGAAGCTGAAGAAAAGAGGAGAGTGGAGATGTGGGGTGGGGGTAGGGGTGAGCATCCGTCGGTTCGGTTTCCGAACCGAACCGAATTTCCAAAACCGAAAAAACCGAAATGTTCAATTTCGGTAACCGAAACCGAACCGAAATTGTATAAAACCGAAAAATAACCGAACCGAACTTTTCGGTTCGGTTACGGTTATTAACCGAAAAACCGAATTATTATTGGACCTGTTTTTGGACTTTTATTTTGGTCGCCGCCGCTGTGCGCCGTGCGTTGGCCGCCGCCGCTGTGCGCCGTGCTCTGGTTGTTGTGCGCCGGCCGACTGAAATGGGGGCAGAGGCTGAAGACGGAGAGTGAGGATGGGGAGGGAGAGGGACGGAGGGTTGCTGGATTTTGGGGAGAGGCTAGAGTTTTTCTTTCTGCGGAGGGTTGCTGAAATGGGGGCAGAGGCTGGAGGCGGACTGCGGAGAGGCTAGGGTTTTTCTTTCTTCCTCTTTTCTGGTTATGAGGCTTACAACCTTACATTAGGTATAAAATTATTTTATTAAAATATATTAAATATAATATAATATATATATATATTTAATTTTCGGTTTTTCTGGTTTTTTCGGTTTTTTCCATAAAAAAAACCGAACCGAAAACCGATTTTTGGAAAAAATTAAAACCGTGACCGAACCGAAAACCGAATAACCGAACCAAACTTGTATTTTCGGTTCGGTTCGGTCGGTTTTTTCGGTTTCTTCCGACTTCTGCTCACCCCTAGGTGGGGGAGTAAGACCATGTTTATCCATGCCCGGTCATGACCGGGTCATCAAATATAAAATTCATTTCTCACTCCTCCACCTACCCATTTTACACCACAACCCAAATTTATCTTTTTTCACACTTTATCCATAACCACCCACAACCACAACCAACATTTAATAAATTATTTCTTTTATAATATAATAATTATATCTATTATTAATTCTTTATAATATTTTCACAATATTTAAAAAATATATACCGTTATTTAATATTAAAAAATTCATAACTATAATAAAAAATTACCATAGACTTAAAAAAAATTACAACATTCAATAATAAAATTTCCATTACAAAAATTGAAATCCATGTTAGAAGAGAAAAAAGATAATTAAAACAATTTAGAAGAGAAAAAAGATAATTAAAACAATTTAGAAGAGAAAATGGAGTGTATGAAATTGTGATCCAAAATATATCAAGATTGGTCTCTATTTATAGAGAATTTAATTTTATGAATTTTGGTTTTTTTTTTTTTTTTATTAAGTAGATAAGTAGAATATAACCGACGAGTAAAATTTTGATAAGTGGAATGTTTGGATTGTTTTGGGATAAAAAATTACCTCCATGGGGCCCACACTGGAGCCCACAATGCTTGGTTATCCTTGGTTGTCCGTCCACCAAGGTCATGCCAATTAAAATCATTTTCATTTTTTTTTTTTGTCTGCATATGTATGACCTGGGCGATAAACATGGTCTAAAGAGAGAGAAAGAAGATATGAAATGAAAATAAAATTATTGATTTGGGCCCAAATAATTAAAATAAAACAAATTTAAAAATGAAATGAAGGAAAGGGTAAAAGGGACAATTCTTCAAACATTTGGGAGTTAGATGCAAGTCAAAAAGTCAATGGGAGTAGGATGTAAATGTTTGGGCAAGGTGGGAGTTAATTGTAAAAAATCTAAAAAATAAATAGGAAACACTCTAAATATCTTAAATCACTCAATTCTGTCAGGTCATTGATTTATTCCTGATAGCCTAATTGTAACCATTGTAACGGGGAGTTCCTCACGAGTAGATCAATGCATTATAGCAATCTGTCCCGGAAAAAAATGTTTTGAAAATTTTATTTTGGTTTTTTTTTTTTTTTTTGCAATATTCATAGTTTTTTTTGGTAATTTTTCTTTGAATTTTTTTTTAAAACAATACAATATGTGACTAAGTGGTAATCCAACGGTGATTCGTCGGTGACTCGGTGGTGGGTGTATAATTATAATTTTAATGAGAGGTAATATAATTTTTTTCACATGTAATTTTCTTTAAAAAAAATTGGGTGTGAACTCGTTAAAACGATTAGTGTATATTACTGTTATTTATTTAAAACTCAGCCCCTAATTTCATGGTATAATCAAAACCATTTAGAAAATTGAAATCAATTACGTAATTGATGCACAAATATTGTGAGGACAATGTCGTCATTTAGAGTATGTTTGTTTTGAGATTTTGAGTAGGATGAGATGTAACTTTATGTCAAATCAAATTGTGTAAGAGTGATTGGATGAGATGTAATAGTAAAATGTAATAGTAGAATGTATAGGTATTTTTAGGGATGAGTGTAATTGGATGAAAAAATTTTGATGTGAAATTCCGAAGTAGAACAAGGACGTGTGAAGTTCCGAACGAGTTCCAAAACAAACATGCCCTTATTGTTTCACATTAAAAGCACACAAATCTGACTTTAAGTGTGTGCAACTGCAAACCAATTCAGATATTGGTATGATAGAGATCGCTACCAAATGAGGCCGATAGTGTTACTATTTGATAGGGTTGATTAGCTTAAGACAGACATGTGGCTACTAATTTGCAATATTCGTAAAGACATTCGACTAATTAAGTTATCCGAAACATGCCCCATATATAACTCAAATTAATCAAAATGATTTACAATGTCACCAGCTAGAATACAAGTAATTAATAGTCCAAATATGAATGATGAACAAAACTTGTGGAATTAAAGCTGGTGCAATTGTTGGATGAAATTATCAATATAATTATCCATAAACCCAGAACTCACAAGAGTCTCCCTCCACTTAGCGTGATTCTTCTTAACTTTCTTCCCCACCTCACTCTCCTCCTCCATCACACTCTTAATCGCCTTACTCAAATCCTCTTTCGAGAACCACCCCATGTCCCCCCTCGCCACCTCCACCGCCACCTCCAGCTCCCCGGCCAGCAGCCGCGTGTTCAGTATCTGATCCGCCAGCCGCGGCACCAGCACTATCTGGCTTTCACATAGCAGCGACTCCCACATCGACCCGAACCCGCAGTGGCTCACGAAGCACCCCACCGACGGGTGGTTCAGGATCTGGGTCTGCTGCACCCACCCCCCATGAACCACACCCCTCTCCCCCACCCTCTCCAAAAACCCCTCCGGTAAAGCCTCTTCAATGGAGTCGCAGCCGTGGGGTTTTGAGAGGGCTATGAAAAAGGGCAACCCCGTCATTTCAAATCCCAGCACCAATTCCTGAAATTGTTTCTTCTGCAGGATCATCTGGCTTCCGAATGCGCAGTATACAACGGATTTGGGGTCGAATTTGCCAAACCACGTCGCCCATTTCTCCTCCAGGGGAACCTTCGGGCTCTCGTGTAGGATCGGCCCGGTTAGGAAAACGGGCTTGCTGTACTGTGCAGAAAGGTAATCGCACATGGGGCCCTCCAGCTCACGGCAAGTACGGATCCCGATGGCGTCGCAGCCCTTCATCGCGGCGGTGATACGCGCGTCGAATCTGGTGGTGCCGTAATCCATAGCGATGAAGGAGAGAGTCCTCGCCTCCTGGCCGCGGAGGACGACGGTGGAGGAAGGGTACCCCTCGGGCGGCGTCGCAAGCTCCTCGTCGGTCAACGGGCGGTCCTTGGGGATCTGCCTGGCCGGAACGATCCCGATGGCCATAACGGAAGCGCAGATGACGTTGTAACAAACGGTTTTGAAGCCGATGAGTGAAGCCAGTTCAGGGATCCAATCGGCGAAGTCGTAGAAAACGACGTCGGGTTTGAGGTCCCGCAGGAGGGAGTTGACTTGGTCGTAGGTGGAGTCGAAGGCGATGGCGAGGGGGTTCTTGGCGGTGATGTCGATGTCGGAGGCGGTCTGGGCGTCGGCGGGGAGGCCGTCGACGTGAGGAATGGTGGTGATGTGGAATTTGATGAGGTCGGGGTAGAGATTGTTGTGACCGAGCTGAAGGAATGGCTTTTCAGGAATCAAAATGGAGATGGAGTGGCCTCGTTTAGCGAGGTCGTTGGCGAGATGGATGAAGGGGGTTATGTGACCAATGGCTACCCATGGGTACATAGCTATGTGAAGAAGAAGATTATTTGACGTGTTTATTTCACCCATTTCTATCCCTGTCAATGCTTCTAGGATGATTTTGTTTTTAAATTTGTGTGTTTATGAGCAAGTTTTATATTGTACTAATGGAGATGAAGATGGAGGTAGATGTGCCGGTGGTGACAGTGGGTTTGGTGGGGAGGGGTTAGGTGGTTGTGAAATGGTTTAGGATTTTCCACTTGTTTTTATTCAAATTTGGTAGGTGTAATATGAATTTAGAGAGTATACCAATGTACCATCAATGATCTCAGTTTTAGTATTCATTAATAATTATTACTCCCTCCGTCCCGTGATTACTTGCACACTTTTTTTATTAGTACGTCTCAAAATTACTTGCACACTCTTAATATGGAAATACCACACAAAATTAATAACTTCACAACATCATTTTATTTTCAAATTTACCACTCTCTTTTCCATACATTCCACTTTACCCATCATCAAATTACCTAAAATATCCCTCATTTATCTTACATCATCAACCACTAAATTCAGTTTTCTTAAACAACATGCCGGTCAAACTATGCAAGTAATTCCGGGACGGAGGGAGTAGTACTTATTAGTACAAGTGGAATGGGTAAAATAATTCTGCCTCCCTTCACTAAAAGTTTTCAAAATTTTCTTTTTAGTATGTTTCCCAAAAGTTTGTATACCCAAAATAGAAATAAATATTACAATCTTCACCCTCACAATATACACATATTTAACTTTTATGTCATTACTTTTGAGGTCAATCATACACTCAATTAACCTACTTTATATACTTTATATATAAAAATTTACAAAATTACCCATCAACACTCTCATCATTACACGTTTTGCTTAAATCATGTGCCCAAAATTCCCCGCAAACTTTTGAGACGGAGGGAGTAAATGAGTATAAAATAAAATATGATAAAATATATGCATGTTTGGAGAGGAAACAATACGCCAAAAATATAAACTAAAAAATTTATTGTGAGACATTCGTAAAAAAAAGTGATATATAAACGTAAACACATACTCCCTCCGTCCAATTTTATTATTTCCACTTTTTTTTTTGGTTGTCCAATTTTATTATGCTCATTCCCTTTTATGGAAATAATAATATTCACACTATTTTATCTCAACCCTCCCACCATAACTTATTTACTCAAATTGCCACTAATTTTATTCATAAACAATTATTTTACCTATAAATGGATCTGCAACATCTCATCATACCCCCAACTTATCTACTTTACACATAAACTAATCAATATTCATTAATACTTGTGATTGAAGAAATGAGCATAATAAAATTGGACGGAGAGAGTATTAAAGAACCAATGTGATAAAATACAAGTAAAATACTATGAAAAATGTATTGAGTATTTGTTTATTTACTTCTTTAGCCTCATTGATTGATGTATATTCCAACTTCAAGTCAACTCCAATGCTTTACCTTTATTGACCTAGGAATAATCAAAGTTGGTAGGGTTGCACCACACCTATTTCTATTTGCAAGGATTATTGAAATAAATGCAACGTCGACCTTGGTCAACAGTCAACACCCCCTAGAATGATGTAACTTATCATTCATTTCTCTCCATCTGTTACAAGCAAATATTCATTTCTCTCCATAGTGGAGATGAAGATAAGTTTGACACTCTTAATCAACAACATCAAATGCCTTAAATCTAATTAATTGATTGCTTGACTCTATTTATTTATCTTTTAATCAAGTCTATTGGAATGATGTACTAATTCATGTCAAAAAATAGATTTGTAGCCATTAAAAGTCATTGTAATCGACAGTTTTGATGATTATTTTTTAATTGGGATATTTCCTCTTGGAGTGATTCTTTGAGTGTACGTAGTACCACATAAGTTCATCTCCTCTGTTCAACTTTGAGTGTTCTTCTATTGTTGCATCACAAACAAACTCAATTATCATCTACCTATATACTGTCGCAACATAACATAGTACTATTAGTAAGCGGGACTAGTTGTTTTATTTGTTTGATTGAAAAACTTAAGAACTCGAATTACTTTTTTTTATTTTATCCCCTTTTGGGATTACTATTTGATCCGAGCAAAGAGAGTAAGATTAGCTCACCTGAGTAATTACTGGTGCAACCTTCATCACACGATTCATTCTTCCATCCGATTGATCATTGAAATTTCATGAAGAGGCAAGATTATTTTTTCTTGCAAATTATGGATGCTAAAATATTAGAATGTAACGATGACCATGTACATAATATAACTTCTCTTTTCATTCAATTCGACATCAATTTCTGAATGAATTCTGTTATGGAATTGTATCCACAAAGCAACTCCTCACAAATGATAAATCAAGACAACTAGAAACGCAAAGAATTGAAAACGAATAAAGAACTCAAAGAAAGAACACGGGATTTACGTGGTTCGATCAAATGATCTACGTCCACGGAGGATAGAAGACTCTCTTCACTAATCTTAAATGAAAGTTACAGATTACAAGTATTCACTATGTTTGATCTCTCAAAACTCTCAAATTCAGTAACCTACAACCTATGCACTAGATGGTATATTTATAGATGTACAATGCATTGGATAACCGCCACTAACCAACTAACTAACTAACAGAAAAATCAGAATTAACTAACTCTGAAAATCTAGACTTCAGCGGAGTTGGCTCAGCAGACTTGTCTAAGCAGACTTGTCTCAGCAGACTTGGCTAAGCAGACTTGTCTAAGCAGACTTGTCTCAGCAGACTTGACCCCAACTCTCCTGAAAAGACTTCAGACAACTTGCTAAGCAGACTAGTCTTCAGCAGAGTTGTCCAAACTCAATAACTTCAGATTAGTTGACTCCTAACAAGACCACTAAACCTTATCAGTTGACTTACACCTTAACCCAATTTTGCTGAACTCCAAGATCAGAACAATAGCAACTCTTCTGATAGATATTAGATGACATCCAATATTGCATTAATCCTAACAATTCTCCACCTTAATGCAAGATTGCCTTCTTCCCAGCCCTCCTCGAGGTTGTTTGTCCATTCTCTTCTTAATGAACATCCCAGGTGCTAAGGTTTACCAACTCCATGCAATGATTGAACTTATTGCTTGGTAATGTCTTAGTTAACATATCAGTTGCATTCTCTTCTGAAGCTACCTTCTGAACTTTAACAATGCTCTTCTCCAAGATGTCTCTAACAAAATGCAACTTCACATCAATGTGGTTTGACCTCTCATGGAACACTTGATGTTTTGCTAGATGAATAGTGCTTTGATTATCACATAGCACATGAACACTTTTCTGAAATATGCCAAAATCTCTCAGAATGCCCTTCAACCACATTGCTTCCTTCACAGCTTCTGTCAATGCTATGTATTCAGCTTCAGTTGTGGATAAGGTCACCATAGATTGTAAAGCTGCTCTCCAGGTGATAGCAGTGCCATACAATGTAAACACATAACCAGATAAAGATTTCCTTGTATCTATGTTTCCAGCAAAATCAGAATCCACAAATCCTAGCAAGGGACTCTTGGTAACAGCTGATTTTTCAAACAATAATCCTAAGTCTTCTGATCCATTCAGATATCTTAGAATCCACTTCAAAGCTTCCCAATGAAACTTTCCTGGATTTCCCATGAATCTACTCACCATACTAACAGCATAGGCAAGATCTGGTCTGCTACAAACCATAGCATACATGAGACTTCCAACTCCATTTGCATAAGGAACAGTAAGCATCTGCTTCTTCTCTTCAGCTGTTTGAGGAGATTGCTTGACTGATAACTTGAATTGCTGACCAAATGAAGTACTAACTGGTTTGGATTGGTGCATAAGAAACCTCTTCAAGACCTTCTGAATGTAACCCTTTTGGGACAAGAACAGCTTCCCTGCTTTCCTGTTTCTGAGAATATTCATGCCTAATATTCTCTTGGCTTCACCAAGGTCCTTCATCTCGAACTTGCTACTCAGCTGCTGCTTCAGCTGGGTAATCTTTCTCATACTCTAGCTAGCTATCAGCATATCATCTACATAGATCAGTAGATAGGTGCTCTCTAGATAATCTTGTTTACCAATATATACACATCCATCATACTTGCTTCTTAAGAAACCAATAGAAAGCATGAATGTATCAAACTTTCTATACCATTGTCTAGGACTCTGCTTAAGCCCATACAATGATTTTTTAAGCAAGCATACCTTACTTTCAGTTTCAGGCATGATAAACCCTTCAGGTTGATGCATATATATTGTTTCAGCTAGTTCTCCATGTAAAAATGCAGTTTTAACATCTAGCTGATGTAACTCAAGATCATCTTGAGCAACCTTAGACAAAAGTAATCTTATTGAACAATGTTTAACAACAGGAGAGAATACCTCATTGAAGTCTATGCCTTCTATTTGTGTGAATCCTCTTGCCACCAACCTAGCCTTGAATCTGATCTGCTCTCTAGCACCACCAAATCCAACTTCAAGCTTCTTCTTGAACAACCATCTACAGCTGACTAACTTCTGGTTGTCTGGCTTCTCCACAAGGATCCAGGTCTCATTCTTCTCTAAGGATTGCAACTCTTCTGTCATGGCTGCTATCAATTGCTCTCTTTCAGGACTGGTGATTGCCTCCCTGTAGTTTCTTGGCTCATAATGCTCCACCTCTTCTGCTGTGATCAGAGCATATGACACAAGATCAGCCTGGCCAAACCTAGATGGGGGGTGAATCTGCCTCCTGAGCCTATCTCTTGCAAGGCTGTAATTTCTCAGATCAGCAGGGTTGTCCTCAATGGCATCATCTTCTGAATGATCTTCTTGATCACCTTCTTGAACCTGTTCTGGAATAACCTCATCAGGGGTGTTGTCTCCTGCATCAGCAAAGTTGTCCACCTCCTCTGGGGTCAACTCTCCTGATGTGGGAAACTCCACCTCAGCTGAGAAACTCTCTTCTGACTCATTTACAATTCTTCCATCTAGGTCATGGGAGTTTCCATTATGAGGATATCCCATTACCTTTTCATTAAAATCAACATCTTTGCTGATTATTAGTGTCTTATGACCTGGTTCAAGGCACCACAATCTATAGCCCTTGACACCTTTTGGATAGCCAATGAATATACATTTCAGAGCCCTTGGCTCAAGCTTATCCTGTCTAATGTGTGCATATGCCTGACATCCAAACACTTTAAGTTTTGAATAATCAGACAACTTGCCATACCATATCTCATCTGGGGTTTTACCTTCTAAAGCATATGAGGGAGTTTTATTGATTAAATAACATGCATTACATACAGCTTCTCCCCAAAAGCTTTTAGGTAATTTAGCATCAGCTAACATGCATCTGACCCGTTCTAGAATAGTTCTATTCATTCTCTCTGCTAATCCATTTTGCTGTGGATTAAGAGGGACAGTTCTATGTCTAGTAATGCCCTTCTCTTTACAAAATTCATTGAATTCAGCTGATAGATACTCAAGGCCATTATCTGTCCTCAAATGTTTTAAGGACTTTCCTTTCTGGTTCTCTATCTCAAGTAGCCATTCTTTGAATTTTGTAAAGGCCTCACTTTTCTGTTTGAGAATGAACACCCAAACTTTTCTAGAATAGTCATCTATAATTGACATGAAATACTTACCTACACCAATGGTTTCAGTCCTTGATGGCCCCCAGACATCAGAGTGAACATAATCCAGCAGCTCCTTGGTAGTATGCTCACCCTTCTGGAATGACTTCTTCTTGGCCTTGCCAAGAATGCACTGCTCACAGAACTCCAGGCTTTTGAATGTCTTCTGGTGGAAGGCCCCCTTCTTGGATAACTCCATCAGGCCCTTTTCTCCTACATGTGCCAGCCTCTTATGCCAAAGCATAGCATCTTCAGAACTCATGGTAACATCAACAGCACCTGTGATTGTCTCACCAATTAAAGAATATAACCCATTTGACTTCTTCCCTTGCATCACTATCCTTTCAGCGTTGGTAACAAGTAGACATCCTCTTTCTGTCTTGAATTCATAACCCAAAGCATTTAGTGTGCCAAGAGATATAAGATTTCTCTTCAAATCTGGAACAAATCTGACATTGGTCAGGATCACATGTTTGTCATTAAACATCTTCACCCTCACAGTGCCAATTCCTCTCACATTGCAGCATTCATCATTGCCCAATAGAACTGAACCACCCTCCATCATTTCCAGATTTTGAAACCAAGATTTGGTGGGACACGTGTGAAATGAGCATCCAGAATCTAACACCCATTCATTAACAAGTTTGATGTCTGTTATGCTCATCACCTCTGCACTATCATACCCTTTTTGCCTCAACTACATCAGCTTTGGCAGCATCAGTAGCCTTCTTGTGCTCAGGATAATCTTTTATGAAATGTCCTTCCTTATGGCATTTGTAGCAAGCCTTGCTCTTGACTACATTTCCATTTCTCTTGTGATTTGGCTTGGCATTGAACTTCTTGCCTTGCCCTCCTTTCTTGTCATTCTTTAGTTTGATATTAAGACCCTCAGCTTGGTTCTTGGTCTTCTTGGTTGAGTTTGCAACATGTAAACTCTTGGTCTTCAGTATGGACAAGACTTCTTTGAATTTTGCCTTACCCTCCTTGGTAATCAGCAAAGCATCCTTGAAGCTGTCATATGAGGGAGGTAATGCCTCTAAGAGTAGAAAGGACTTCTTGTGATCTTCCAAGGTAATTCCAACATTCTCAAGATCATCAACAACTTGCATGAACTCTATTAACTGCTCATGAAGGGTTTTATCATCTGACATCTTGAAATTATTAAGCTTCCTTTCCATGAACATCTGATTTGATAAAGATTGTGCCAAATACAGATCATTTAATGCCTCAAATACTCCAACAACATCCTTCTCCTTCATAACTTCTCTGAAAACATTGTCTCCTAAACTCAGAACAACAATGTTGTAAGCTTTTTCCATAAGCTCTTCTTTCTTGGCCTTGTCTGCATCGGATGCAGCAGGGTCAAGAGGAGTAAGGGCCTCTTTCAGCCCATGGTGTGACAGCAGAGCCTTCATCTTGGCTTTCCATAAACCAAAATATGTCTTACCATTGAATTTCTCTATCTCCAATTTCACAGAGCCCATTTCTTGATTCTTGACTTTATCTTCGGTTCCCACAGACGGCGCCAATTGTTATGGAATTGTATCCACAAAGCAACTCCTCACAAATGATAAATCAAGACAACTAGAAATGCAAAGAATTGAAAACGAATAAAGAACTCAAAGAAAGAACACGGGATTTACGTGGTTCGATCAAATGATCTACGTCCACGGAGGATAGAAGACTCTCTTCACTAATCTTAAATGAAAGTTACAGATTACAAGTATTCACTAAGCTTGATCTCTCAAAACTCTCAAATTCAGTAACCTACAACCTATGCACTAGATGGTATATTTATAGATGTACAATGCATTGGATAACCGCCACTAACCAACTAACTAACTAACAGAAAAACCAGAATTAACTAACTCTGAAAATCTAGACTTCAGCGGAGTTGTCTCAGCAGACTTGTCTAAGCACACTTGTCTCAGCAGACTTGTCTAAGCAGACTTGTCTCAGCAGACTTGGCCCCAACTCTCCTGAAAAGACTTCAGACAACTTGCTAAGCAGACTTGTCTTCAGCAGAGTTGTCCAAACTCAATAACTTCAGATTAGTTGACTCCTAACAAGACCACTAAACCTTATCAGTTGAGTTACACCTTAACCCAACTTTGCTGAACTCCAAGATCAGAACAATAGCAACTCTTCTGATAGATATTAGATGACATCCAATATTGCATTAATTCTAACAAATTCAAATGATTTTTACTTAAAATTCAGAGCAACTACTAAAAAATGGACATTGACAGTGTTTGTGCTTGGTTTAAAAAAACTACTCAATCCATGGAATGTGGATTACGAGGAAGAAATTGATTTATTTATTTTTTGTCCTATTCCATATTTTCATCAATTTTGTTTACAATTATCTATTTATAAATCAATTGTTGTATTTGCAACAATTTTGGTTTTGAGTATGGGTTTAGTCATTGGGCCAATATTTAATATTTATGTTCGGTGTTTGAACTGATTTTCGTGAACAATTTTAAGCCTTAAATAGTCTGCGCGCACATATATATACGACAACACACATACAAAACAAAATAAATCTATTGGCAGTGGCGGATCCAGAAATTTTAATTTGGGGTACAATACTATTTTAAAATATTACTCCATACTTAATATTTAAAGCCTTACGCGATGGTGTACGTCAATGGTAATTAAAGCTTTGACTATTTGAAAATGAGTGCATACCCGACTAAGGAGATATACAAACATAGAGGTGAAATTAAATAAAAGTATAAGACACGTTATGATAAAACACTGTGAAAATGTCGAAATTCATCGAGCTAATAGTTCCAAAAAGAAAATATGAGTAAAAATTAGTAGATTAATAGACAAGAGATTACAAAAAATACTTAAATTATATTTGGCTCACACAAGAAGTTTTATAAGAAAAATATACATTTTTTGTCCAAATTCATTATGTCAATTTATTCGAACACGAATTTTAATAAATATTGATTAATTTATGATAAAATAGATATGTTGGGGGTATGATTAAGTATGATGAGATCTACTTATAAATAAAGTGAGAGATAAAATGCTAAAATAGTGTTAATAATATTATTTTCAAAAGGGAAATGAGAATAATAAAATTAAGGGAGTAATAATTAAATAAAGAATCACACTCAATTGCGCAATTGAGTCACAATTTTGACTTAATTTATAAATTGATGGGTTAAAAATCCAATTGAGCCAATATTTAAATCACTTAAAATTAAGTTGTTGCATTCAATTACATACAAAAATTTATCTAAAATAAATTATAATTTCTTTTATATTTATAATATAAATAAATAGTAGAAGTATATAAAATTTTTAAAAAAGAAACTGAATAGCACTAAACTCCAATTACTCCAATTACTCCAATTACAAATGGAAAATCAAGTCCAATTGTAAAAATTTATTTTTTTCAAATGGCCAAATAGTGATTTTTTCCCAAACGTTTGCTATGTACAATATGGTATATTAGATAGTTTTTTTACAAAAACTTTGCTTCGACTTTTCTCTCCCTAAGAAGAAAAGATTGATAATCTTCCTTTGGTTTTCTTCGTAATGCTTGGGAATTTTAATTCTGATTATTAATATTCCATTAATGATTTTAATTCACCTTTGATCTTTTTAATTCCTCATTAATTGAGTATTGGCCTGGACAAAACATTCGGAGTGTTCTTTTGAAGATTTTCTTGGTTACAGCAAAATTCGGCTCATCATTGCATTGATATTGGTAAACTAAAACTACAGGCGGAGAGTGATTCTCAGTTGCTCATATACTGGCTGTGTTTTACACTTCAAGCTTCGATTAGGGTTTTTGTGTTGAGGCCTTCTTGGTTTTTGCAACATATGGAGACAATATTGGTTAAAAAATCTGGAATGGATTTGAGGTGTTCAAACTGGCCAATGGTTTTAGCGTTCATCCATGGTTTCCATCACTATTTTTTGCCTATAAATTCGGGAAAGAGGGCAAATGGAACGACACACATTCTTCTATTTCTTCTCTTGTACGACTGTTCATCTTCTACTCAAAAAATGGATGTCGTTCTTCAAAACCAAATGAGTGCATGCTCTATCTCTGAAAAAGAAAGCTCTAACACTTTTGTCCAGGCAAATGAGCTTATCATCCCACCATCTTCCGTGGCCCTGTGGCAAGAAGGTTTTTTAATATCACTGAGTTAAAAAGGCTGCTCATCTCCAGTTGGAACATAGTCTCGGACATCACTGTCACTTTGGTTGGAGATGGACTCTATGTCATCGATTTTCAAAAAAAGGCGGAGATGCAAGAGATCCTAAACATGCAGCCTTGGAACCTGAGGAGATCGATGAAGATTTTGAAGCAGCTCAATGGATCGGAGTGTTTTGATAACATTAAGATGGATCGTGAGCCTATCTGGGTCCAGATCCATGGATTGCCAGCACATGCAATGATAAAGACGACTGGAGAAAGAGTGGGGAGAGTGCTTGGTGATGTTATCAAAGTGGATGCGAAGGAGAGAGCAGTGGCGTGGGGAGAATCGCTTAGAGTTCGTGTTTTACTTGACACGGAGGCTCCTTTGTGCCATTTTACAAACTTCACTATACAAAACACTACGATCTTCATTTATTTTCGTTATGAAAGGATTTCTGACTTTTGTGTCTTTTGTGGTCACATCACTCATTCTGTTAGGGGATGTAGCAGGGTGAAAGATAGGGAAGAAGCTTGGATTGACAACCATAAGTTTTTCCCGGAATGGCTGAAGGCGGATAAGCAAAAAAAAACCAACACAGGAGGACATGCAGCAGTTTTTTCGACTTCTGGGCTTACAAGGGACTAACAGTACGGAGGTAAATATCAACAACATTCCTGTTAGCAGAGGGGAGGAGAGGGAGAAAGAGACTATCAATCTGGAGGACAATGCAAGAGAGGATTCTGAAAAGAGAAGAAAGGCCAAAGGGAAAGTTGTAATGGTGGATGAAGGGGTGAATGAAATGTGGAAAATAGCTGAGTAGGAGGTGATGGGTGCTCAATGGAATCTGAATGAAGATGTACAATTCAGGCAAAATGACAGGGGAGTTGTGTTCAACTTTCAGGATTTGATGGCAAGAAGGGAAGAAGGGGAGAGAGCTGTTCAAAGTGGGAAAGGAAGAGTAGACCCAAGGACAAGTTTGATTCTAGAACCTCTTACTTTCACTATACCTGCTGGTTTTGAACATAGATTGGTTATTGAACCATTGTGGGGAAAAGAAAATGACAATGGGAAGGACTACCGTGTTATTCATCATGTGGGACGTAATTTCAAATCCTTTAATTTTAATGATTTTGTGGAGATAATACATGAAGGTGAACAACCATATGTCCCTCTTAGAGAAGAGATTGGTCAAAGTGCTTGGGCAGAGGAGGAGCACAACAAAGAGGACGAGCAAAGGCAGGAAGATGAGACGAGTTTTTCCATTCCTGGTAACTTGCAATCTGGGAAGAAACGTTTGTGGAAGGATCATTCTGGAGATTTGGCTGATTTCGTTAGGGAGGGGACGGTTCGCAATGAAATTGATGGCCTCTTTTTTCTAAAAAAAAGCGAGAAGCATGATTGAAAACTATGGGTCGGAAATTTCAAATCCGGGTGTGGTGGCGGAGGTTGAGGTGACTCAACCCCGCCGGAGGGAATGAAGCTTTTGTGCTGGAACGCACGTGGTATATGTAGTCCGCGTGCGTTCGGTGGGCTACGTAGGTTGGTTGTTTTGTATCGTCCGTGTTTACTTTTTATTTCAGAAGCAAAATGTACCACATCTTTTGCAAATGTTATTAGGGTTCGCTTAGGGTTTAAGAATGCTTTCTGTGTTAGCTCTTCTGGTAGAGCTGGTGGCCGTCATTTTGTGGAATGAAAAAGCAGTTTCTGTTTTGTCGTATTCTGTGGGGCATGTTGATTGTTTGATTTCTGGATTGACAAATAGTTGGAGGTTTACTGGATTTTATGGACATCCATTACCCCATCAAAGATTAACATCATGGCAATTGCTAAAAAGACTAAAAAATTACCTACCAACTCTCCCGATTCCCTGGCTTGTTGGTGGTGATTTTAATGAAGTTCTTTATAATAATGAAAAGATGGGGGGTAACTGCAAAAAGGATGGTAATATGGCCCAATTCCAAGAAGCAATAGAGTATAATGATCTTAAATGTCTTAAAATGCTTGGTTCAAAATTTACATGGCACAATAGAAGAAGAGGGCAGCAATACATTAAGGAAAAGCTTGACAGATTCCTAGTAAATAGAGAATGGATGGATATGTGCACTTATTTTGAAGCCTCTAGTTTGCAGTTTATGGGCTCTGACCATAGGTCAATTTTGATTGAATTTGAAGTACAACAACCAAGAGTATGGAAGAAAAGGGATATTAAGCATTTCAAGTTTGAAAATTATTGGATGAAAGAAGATGGTTTTAAGAAGATTATTACCACTACTTGGACAAAAAAGGATGATGGGGAGCCTTTGAATGAAGTGTTGGAAAGTTGTGGGAGAGTGATTTCGGAATGGGCAGGAAAGAAGGGTGGCACTTTGGAATTCAGAATCAAACAAGCTCAGAGAAACATTAATAAAATATTGGATGAAGATGAGTGCATGCCGGATATGCAGAAGGTTGGGGTATTAGAGGCTGAACTTGCAAAGTTGTTATCTCAAGAGGAGTGTTTTTTGAAACAAAGATCTAGGATTTCTTGGCTCCGAGAGGGGGATAGGAATACTAAGTTCTTTCACTCAAAAGCAAATGGCCGGCTTAAGATAAATCAAATCAGGAAAATTCAAGACACAAATGGTGACTGGCTTTTCTCGGATACACAAATTGAGAAAGCTTTTTCAAGCTATTTTCAGGAGTTTTTTGTCTCAAACAATCCATCTGATGAGGAAATTTGTAGAGCAACTCAATTCTTAAAGGTTAAAATGACAAGAGAAAAATCCAATGCGTTGGAATTGCCCTTCTCTAAAGCTGAAGTGCTCAAGGCTGTTAGGGATTTGTCCCCTTGGAAAGCACCAGGACCTGATGGCTTTCCGGCCTCATTCTATCAAGACAATTGGGAAACTGTGGGTGAGGATGTATCAATGGCAGTGCTGAATGTTCTTAATGGCAAAGGATCACTTAAAAGCTGGAACCATACAATTATAGCACTAATACCAAAAATTGGGAGTCCATCTCTACCTCAACACTATAGACCTATCAGTCTTTGCAATGTTTGTTATCGGATCCTTGCTAGAGCTATGACAAATAGGCTAAAGTGTGTCATGGGGGAGATGGTTGATCAACATCAAAGTGCTTTTGTGCCAGGGCGCATTATTACAGACAATATACTCTTGGCTTATGAAGGGATGCACTTTTTAAAGTCTTCAAAGAGTAGGACAGGTTATGCAGCTTTGAAATTGGACATGACTAAAGCATATGACAGAATTGAGTGGAGTTTTGTGATGAAAGTGCTACAAGCAATGGATTTTCCACCAAAATTGATCCAATTAATTTGGGAGTGTATTTCTACGGTCACCTACTCCATTAAAATCAATGGTTCGCTTTCTAAGTCCTTTAATCCTACAAGAGGTATTCGGCAAGGAGATCCTCTGTCCCCGTACCTTTTTGTATTGTGTGCACAGGTGTTCTCCTCAATAATTTCTTCAGCCATTGATTCAAAGCTGGTTTCAGGTTTCAAAATAGCAAGAGGAGCTCCTTCTTTGTCTCACCTTTTTTTTGCTGATGATAGCATTCTATTTTTAAAAGCAACAAAGGAAGAGACTCAATGCTTGGCTAATTGTATATACATATATGAGAAGGCTTCCGGCCAGCTGGTGAATAGGGAAAAATCCTCAATTACATTCAGCCCTTGCACATGCCAAGATAATGTTGATCAATCAAAATTGACTTTGGGTATCAGAGATTCTCGTGGCCATGACCTTTACCTTGGTCTTCCAGCAGTTATACCCAAAGCAAAGAAATTTAAGTTTGGTTACTTGACAGACAGGGTCAGGAAGAAGGTGCTATCTTGGCATCACAAATCTTTTTCTGAGGGAGGTAAGGAGGTATTAATTAAAGCAGTGTTGCAAGCTATGACCTCGTATGCAATGTCATGTTTTAGGATTCCGGTGGCAATTTGTGCAGACATTGAAAGAATTATTGCAGGGTTTTGGTGGGGTGATACTGAACTGGCAAAAAAGAAGCATTGAAAAAAATGGTCTGATCTTTGTAAGCCCAAAGATGAAGGGGGTTTAGGTTTTCGAAGTTTGGTGCTCTTTAAAAAGCTTTGCTAGCAAAATAATTGTGGAGAATATTTACACAAAAGGATTCGCTCTTGGGCAAGATTTTCCAGGCCAAATACATTAAAAACGCAAGACTAGCAGATTTAGAGCTAGGTTCTAATCCATCCTTTGTATGGAGATCTTTGTTGTGGAGTAAAGACTTGGTGGATACAGGAGCAAGATGGAAGGTTGGTAATGGTCTTGACATTCATATTTTTAAAGATAGATGGGTAGGTGGTTTGGAAGAGGGTCGGATTGAGTCCAGAATTGCAAGTGCTTCAGATGTTAACAGATTTCTATCAGAGGAAGGAGGCTAGAATGAGCAGCTAATAAGACAAGCCTTTGTACCTTATGAAGCAGATAATATCCTGAACACTTCAATCATTGGAAATGGAGAACATGACCACTTATTCTGGCCAGCGTCATCGACAGGTTGCTACACGGTGGCATCAGGATATAAATTGGCTCAATCTCAAGAAGCAAAAGGTGACAACATATCAGCAGCAGCGCCATCAAATTTAACATTGCATACAAGGGTTTTTAGCATGATATGGAAGCTGCAAGTGCCACCAAAAGTGAGAATTTTCTGTTGGAAACTGGTGCGGAACCTACTAGCTTCTGAAGGTAATCTAAACCTGAATCATGTGCCAATCAGTCCGATTTGCAAGTGCTGTGGATATCACTGGGCAGATTCTATGCATTGTATCTTCAGATGCCCTTTTGCTAAAAATACTTGGAAAACACAGGGCCTGTGGTCAGATATTAGCATTGCAATCAGGTATGACTGTTTTGATTTTGTTTATTGGTGTACTCATAATATGAAACAGGAGAAAATGTCTTTGATCATAATGATTGTTTGGGCGATATGGATTGAAAGATGTAACTTTGTGCATAAGGAGGAGCAACACCAAGCAGTTGTTTTCTGCAATATTGAGTATAATGTGAATTGGGCGGTCTCGTATTGGCAGAACTTCATTGCTATGAAGGGGGTGGTTTTACAGATGGAGACACCACTGGAATTTCAAAGGATGACCTAGGGTCAGAAGAGAATGGAAATATATTATACACTGATGCAGCTTTCAATGATGAAAGAAAATTATATGTTGTAGGATTCGTGGTGGTGTGTGATCGGAAGAGAATTCGGCTGGCAGGAGCACGACGTATTGACAATCCAGGTACTGTTTGTGCAGCCGAGTTAAAAGCTATGGAAATTGGAATTGGAAAGTGCAGTCAGTTTGGCATTAAAATAAATCGGGTATACTCTGATTCTCTTGATGCAATTAAGGCTATTGCGGGAACAATACAAGTTGGAATATCGGAGGCAATAATAGCTAAAGATATTCAGCTGCTGCTTCAAAGAGAAATGATTCCGGATTGCGAACATATCATGCGCGATAAGAATCGGATAGCACACGAGTTGGCCAAAAGCTCTATAACCACTTCATATCCTCAAGATTGGAATGAAGATGATTGTCCACAATATTACAAGGATTTTATTTGTAAGCCCTCTCTTTGATGAGAGATTGTTTATTTTGTCCTTGTTTGTATTGTCAAAAAAAAAAAAAAATAGTTTTTTTACATTTTGGGGGTACAGTTGTACTCCCATATCTCCACATAGGTCCGCCCCAGTCTATCGGAATATAAAAAAAATGGCAAATTAAGATTTTGTTAAAAAAAAAAAAAACTAAAGTCATAAGTTCACATGTCGAACCAGAGGCCGGTGAACCGTTAAAACCTTGTTTGGAAAAATCCTCATTTGGGATAAAACTCGGGTAAGGAAAAAGGTACCCCTCTAAGTAACAGTTTTATTGAAACGAAAGCACTCAGTGTTCATATCCATAAATAGAAAAGGGAAAATAAAATTCGGGCATTGCCCTCTCCAAACGGCAGAGGTAGCCTGTGTCTTTGCAATAGAATTTGCTGCCTCGTTCGCCTACCTGAAAATATGAGTAAAGCGGACGGACATGTCCTCCAATAGTTGTCGAGTAAAGCTCTAGAGGCCTCGAAGCCTCCAAGGAATAATGGGAATAAGTCCCTGTCAAGTCCTGATTGTCAACTCCGAATTAGACTCTACCCATAAGTGTCTCCAACCTTGACTATGTGCAAACATGATAACGTACATCCCTGCTATTATCTCTGCCTCAAGGGAGAAACCCCAACCGACGCTACGAGCGAAAGCCGCAACAAAGAACTCCCTCGAATTACGAAACAAAGCTCTAACAAAGAGAGTCCCTGGAGAAGAAAGACAATTACTATCCACGTTCACCTTATACAAACTCGGATCCAGAGGAAACCACCTAATCGAGACCTAGACCCGAATCGACCGAGGGCGACACTGAACCCCCAAAACGCGGCAAACTGCTAAGTCACGTACCGAACCATCCACTCGGCCTTTGGAAAGGCTAACAGGCTCATGTACCCCTGAAAGGACAAGGGTTAAGCACATATGAATAGATGGACCCGCTCCATAAAAAAATCACCTTATTACAAACATGCCAGTTGACCCAAACAGCCGTGACAAAGGCACCCTAAAAAACTTCAAAACTTGTGGACTAAAAGACATACCCAAAGCCTGGAGAAACATATCATGAAATCCTAATTCAAAGTATAAAGTGACCTGAAAGTAGGAACCAATAATGAAAAAAAATATGGTGGGCAAAACTGCAGGTACAGAGGAGGTGATCAGTGGTCTCCTCCGCAACTCTACAAACGCTGCAACCAATCTGATGTAGGAAGCTTGGCCCAGATGGCCCTCCAGATGACTGTCGAACGGCGCATCAGAATAAATGAACTCCAAATCCAAGAAGACCAATTGACCCGAGAGAGGGGCTGCCGAAAAAAATCATAAGCCATACTCGATGTCAGTTCCCCTGAAACTGAAGACGACCAAACAAAACGTTCCGGAATATAAAAAATTGGGAAGTCTGGACGGACTACAACCCATCCCAGCTATTGAACAGCTCTGCCCTTGCATTTGAGTGTATTATATGTTCATAACAGATATTTAGATTTTATGAGAACTACGGAGTAATTTTTTTCATCCGGATGTTTTTTTGTGAAATTACTAAATCGAATGTCAAGAGAAAAATGATTGTCGTATGTAATTTAACTAAATTTATGTCTTAATTTGGTAGGTTTAATGTAAACAGAAACCCTCGTCGGGTGTTTAGTGTAAAAAATAGAAGATATAAGCTTTTTGGGTGGAAATGTAATAATGTCTTAATTTGGTAAGTTAAATGTCAGGAGAAACTCTTGTCGGGCGTTTAAGGGAAAAAAAATGAAAATATAATTTAATTAATGGACGCAAGGGTTGAAAATGAAATCACCACATTTATCCTTAATCCATACCCAAAATATAACTTATCACTACATTACTTTAAAATGGTACTCCCTCCGTCCCATGTTTGCACTATAAGATGGATACACTATTTAAGAAAAAAATGTAATAAGTGAAGTGTTAAGGGATAGTTTTATAAAGTTAAATTAATAAAATAAAGAGTGGTTGGAATGAGTGTAAAAGTAATAACATTTTGTGTAAATATGTAAATATTGTGAGGATGAGGTTTATGAAGAAATTTCCTTTTTAAAAGTGTGAAAATAATTATAAAACAGACGAAAAAGGAAAGTGTGCAAACAGTTATGAAACGGAGGGAGTAATCAATTAATCCAAAGTCGAATCTCAACTAAAAAAAATAATAATTCAAACAATGTAATTTCATTTAATCCTATTATAACTTATTCATTGCATCTTGTAAACCAATTCAACCCTAAATCAATTGTATGTTCTTTATAAATAATTAAAGGTTCAAATACAATTAAATTTCCAAAGTTTACCCATTTTATAGAATAATATCACGAGAACTCGCCCGTAACTGATAATGGAGCTGTCAAAATGGACTAGACCCGTTGGGTCGGTTCGTCCCCATCTATTAAAAAGATGAGTTGGGTTGAATAATACAAACTCGTTTAAAATGCAGACCCGTATGAACTAGAACGTATGGATTGTGGATATTGGCGGGTTGAACCGTGGACGGGGCGGGTTGGCTCGCAAACTTTTTATTTTTAAATTTTTTTATTTTACTTTTTAAGGTTAAATGAAATAGTAACACATTTTTATTAAGTTCAACGTTGACTGTGAGTAAAGATGTGATACTAGAAATTTATGGATTCAATTCAACTTTAAATCAAGATACAAAATTATAAAATATTATACTAAACAAAATTGAGATTTGAGAATGAGAATACACCATATATTCACATAACTTAGAGAGAGACTTAATAATTAATGTAGATTTGATAAATATTATATATATATTGATTATGTCCTTTTGGGAATAAGGATTTAAACAATATTAAGGTTTAAATTTTAGTTCGATTGATTTGTCAATTAAACAAAAAATCTTATTTGAGGTTTACTTTTTGATTATAAGAGATTAAAATTATTCACATGGTGGATTTAATTAAAGATTATCCAAAATTATTCATACTTTTTTTTTAATTTTTAGTAATTATTTATGTATTGTTTAAATTTTATTATAATAATAAATGTAAAAAATAAAAAAATAAATATATTATAAAAAATCATGTGGGCTAGCCCGCAACCCGTCATGGGTTGGATTGGGTTAAGTATTTTTCAACCCGTTCCTACCGTGGACCGGCCCGCCAAAACTCGCAAAATGATGGGTTGAGGTGGGTTATGGACCGCCCCACCCCATTAACCCGTTTTGACAGCTCTACCTGATAATATCATTTGAGGCTTTCTACTCTACTCATCTTTCTCTTTAAGGAGATTGGTCTTCTAGTTTGTAAGATCTAGTTCAAGACAAACCCTGACCTTTTCCCCTAGAGGATTCAACATATTTTAAATATCTTTTTATCGCACGACCAAGCTTGCTCCCAAGACGGAAGCATCCCAAGGTTGGCGGCATCTCGTTGAGTTTGGAGAAGCATTGGGAACCCCAATTTCTTTCTTCGAAGGGGAATCAAAGCATGGAAAAAGGTGAAAATACATTGAACAAGACATTCGGCTCAAATTCTTTCTTAAAATAGGAAGATGAACTTAAGGAGAAAGTGAGAGTGTTTGTCGAAGCAAAAGAATGGGTGGTTTGGGTGTTAGAGAGATTTGTAATTTGAAGATAGGTTGAGGAGAAGGGGTCATTATGGGCCAATGTAATCATGTCGAGGTACGGGTCGTTCTTCGAGTCTAGGTCTAGGCATGACTGTGTAAATAACTCTTCTCTTTGGTGGAGGGATATTGGGGAGTTATTGAGGGGTGTAGATCGAGGGTAAACTATTCATAAATAACTTGGTTTTCTCTTTGGAGAACGACAAGTCAACAAGTTTTTGGCATGACCCTTGTTTGGGTAGTAACTTTTGTCTTAGATAAATATCGTAGTAATGACTAAAATATCTTCTAAAAAAGAAGGTAGTGTTCGTGAGTTGTTTTCATCGGATGGAGTGACTTGGGTTTTTCGGTGGTCACGTTTCTTAAACTTTATTGAATTCCTTGACTTCTTGAATATGAGGCATTGTATTTTACATGGAGAAACTTAATATTTAACTTCGTATTTCTTCAAATGGAAAGAGTCTGAGCAATGGAATTAGGACAAGGATCGATGTACCAGATTTTGTCCAGGAATCCGGATGTTGAAGACACACATTTTTCATGGGTGAAACTTTGGTGGAAAGCTATTCCATCCAAAGTGTCTTCTAAAAGGTCATCAGAGGAAGGCTAACAACTACTAATAATATTGCTAGAAGAGGCGTCGTTGTAGGTGGTGGAAATGGTAGATGCTATCTTCGTGAAATTGAACTCGAGACAATTTATTTGTATATGCTCATTTGGTCCGCAGTATGCAGCTAGATTGGATGCTCCTTGGCTCATGCTACGTCCATTCAGATCTTTTTTTTTTTTTTAACCTTTGGAAGAGATTCTAATTTTCGAAAGATTTTTAACGAGATAGCCACACCAACAGTGACGGAGCCAGGAAATCTCGGTAGGGGGTCCGATTAACATTACTTTAAAATAAAATAATATGTATTTATTATACTTATCAACATTTTATATGATAAAATTGTCAATACATTTCATTAAATTAAATTGAACAAGCTGACTTTCATTTTGTTTTGAAATTTTGATAGTTCGATTCAAAATGAAGTAAAACAATTTAAAAATTGCTAAAATATTAAATTTAAAAAATATTTTATTTTTTCGGTTGTAAATGTCTTTTAATTAATACATTAATGTGTTTCAATATTCTATTATTTGCATCGGCACAATTTTTAAGAAAAGTGGATTTAGTGGTTGATGAATAAAGTAGGAGTATTTTGGGTGATTTGGTGAGGTGTAAAGTGAATTCGGTGGTCGGTAAAGTAAAATGTATGCAAAAAAATAAATGACAATTTTGAAAATAAAATGATGTTGGGAGGGTATTAATTTTGTTGTATATTTCCATATTAAGAGTGTGTAAATAATCTTGTGACGTCCCAACAAAAAAATGTACAAATACTTACGGGATGGAGGGAGTATATATATACAATAAAATAAATGGTGGGGGGCCAGTGGCTCCCTAGCCCCATTGTGGCACCGTCTCTACACACCAACGAAGAAGATTATGGACGACATCAATTTTTACTCATAAAAAATGGTTAAGAGAAAATTATCCAACTATTTTTATGTATTCTCTTCACGATTGAGAATTCTTACCTACTGAGTGTTTCCCCTCACATCTGTAAATATCATTGATTTGCCAGTTATTTTTCTTTTGTTCTGTTTTAGATTTGAGTACCCATTGTACTCATCGATTATATACCACGTTTACTTTAAGGTAAAGTCTAGTATGCACTCGAGTGCATGCTGTGCACCCTAGTCCATGTGCACTTTTCAGTTTACTGACTTACACTTTTTTGTAAATGGTGTTGCACTTTTCAATTATTACTTATACAGTTTAATAATTGAAAAGTGCAACACCATTTACCAAAAAGTGTAAGTCAGTAACTGAAAAGTGCAACATGGACTAGGGTGCACAACATGCACTCGAGTCCATAGCAGACCAACTCTTACTTTAAAATATAAATTGAGGAGAAAGGAAATTATTTGTTTTTTATTAAAATAATTTTGAAGATAATAAAAAAAAAATTGATGATATGAATATTAATTTGGCACGACAAATAATCAATAGGCTTAAATGAGAGATCATTGATATGCAGCCCCATCATCAACGTACCCCACTAGTGAGTTTCTTATCATTACTTTACTCACTGTGTATATACATATACACACATTTAACTCTATTAGAATAAAGTGGATGTGGAAACCAATTATTTATTCATGTTGTCTTCCCAAAATGAAATTTCAAATATATTTAACTATTGTTTTCAAATAAAATAAAGAGAGATCAACAGACAAATTGATCACTGACGGTTGGTTGGCTGCTTTATCTTTTAGCTCAACACAAACATACGGATACTGATTATTATATGAAATCATGGATTAACACAAATTTATACTTTAACAAATAAAAATATGAATGCATTTGAATATAACTAATAGATAAATTTAAAGTTTGTTACGTTCTTATAATTTGGTAATTTTACTTTTTAATTAAGTAATTAATTACTCCCTCAATCTTTTATTAGAATGCTTATTTTTTATTTTGGTCCATATTTTTTTTATTAGATTGTTTGTCCCCAAAATGAAAATAAATTTACTTTATTCTTTTATTTCCGTCAAACATCTTAAAATTAAACAAAACATCATTACTTTTTATATAAAAAAAAAACATTTTTTTTTTGTCTTATTCTTTTCGCTAGTGAACGTTGAGATTGATCCCCCACATTAGTCGGTTCTTGAACCGAATCGAAACTTCAAAAAATCAATCTTCTTAATTGACTAATAGAACATCAATAACAAGTTATTTTACCTATCATAATACAATAATACTAATAAACAATTGTCGCGTTAAAACTCGTGTTAAAGGTTGGCTAGTCTTGGGTGAGACCGTCTCACAAAATGAAATCCATGAGACGGATCTCCTTTAACCCTCATGTAAAAAAAAGTGATAGTGTTTAATTAAAAAGTGATAATGTTTTTAACAAAAAATTTATATTACTTTTGTTAAAAACATTATCACTTTTTAATTAAACACAATAACTTCTTTTACAAACAAAAACATTTAAAAAAAAAGATCATCCTAGCTACCAAAAATTTTAAAATATGAATTAAAAGCGTCTCACACATGTTTTTGCTAGAGTCAAATTAATGGATAAACGAATAAAAGACACGGAGGAAGAAGTATTACAGTATTTAAAAAAAAGAATATTAAGGCTGGGCTAATTTTACTGGACTGGACTCCAATTTACAAGTTTGGTGAAGCGGTGAGCTAGCCCAATCCAATCCAACAACTCGAATATCTCTTCAAATTTTGGGTGTTTATCAAGATGGGCTTCGAAATGTGTCCATCGGTATGTTGGATGTTTATTTTTGAACGGGCGAGGTTATACACACCAACCTATTGAGTACACCCACCTGACAAATTTTTCAGCTTAAAGGACATGTAAAATATCCCATATATCCCTCTTATAAAATTTAAATAAAAACGAAGATGAGTACACCCATCCATTCCATTTCACACCGGAATCATCCGTATTCCCACCATCACCAACAAAACAACCACCCATACGTTTGATAAAAAAAAATCCTAAAAACCCAAAATTTCAACAACAAAAATAAAATCTTAATATGTTCGAAAATTTTACCTAAACAAAGTTGAGATGTCCGAAAATTTTTAATGAACAAAATCAATATGTTCTAAAAAAAATTCAAAACAACTTAAATTTGTCCGAAAACAAAAGATCGAACATCTTGTTCGAAATTTTTTCCAAAACAAACACAGATTGTTCGGAAAAAAAAAAATCAAAACAAAGTCAATATGTTCAAAAAAATTTCAATTCCAAAACAAACACAGATTGTTCGAAAAAAATTTCAAAACAAAGTCAATATGTTCGAAAATAATTCCCGAACTTGTAAAAACCCTAAATTTCTCAAAAACCCTACCTTGAAACGGGCGGCGGAGAGGGGAGATGGGCGGTGACGGACGAGGGAGGAGAAGAGCGGTGACGATCGCGCACACCTCCAAAAGCGGCGGCGTTCGAAGGAGGAAGGGGAGGGGGCCCGGCGGAGATGGCGAGCAACAGGGGAGGGGGCGCAACGGCGCCCGTGCGAAAGGCGGGGGAGGGGTCGCAACGGCGGCCGCATTGCTTGGTGGTGGGCCATGAATCGGCCGATTGACAAAGAGAGAGAGGAGATAAATTTGGACGGTCATGAGTGGGTGTACCAAAATAAAAGAAAAATTAGGGTTAAGAAGGATGGTATTTTGAGGTTTTCCGCGTGGGTGTTCTTATCTCAGTGTGTATATCCTCATCTCGTAGGTGTCCTCAATACATCGGTGTGTGTCTTTAACTGCGCCCTTTTTGAACAAACATGGACTTCCTAGTAATATGAAATATTGGCTTGATTTTATTTATTTGGTGGGTTGAAAGTAAACATGGAGAAAAGAAACTATGTTATTGAAGTTATAGTAGCACCCTCAAAGTCAATCCCTATATCACATGCTCCCCATTGTAAAAACGTTATCCTCCTCCCCCACCACCACCTACCTACCCATTCCCTTTTTCATTTTCATTTTATGTTTATAACTCTCATTCTTTAAAGAAAATCTAAGAAAATCTTTCTATTGTTTCGCTGCTATCGGTTGTCGCCACCACCGCACTACATTCCACTATCAGTCGTTGTCACTGTCATCGTAACTAAAATTGTCTCTTTGATTTTATAGTTCGGGCCAACGTTTCGATCTTTTTAAAAGACGCTGTTTTTTACGGTGGCTGATTAGTAAATCGATCTGTTGACCCATTTTTCTGTTTTATTTTTTAGGTTTTAGTTTGTTGTTAGTTTTCTTGTTTTAGTTTTTTTTTAGCTCTTTTGTTTTTTTAACTAGTTGTAACTCTTTTGGTGTTTATGTTTTTATGCCTCCTTGCACCTTCTCTTTTGTGAGACTTTCCATGATTTACGTGACTTGTTTTCGTCCGTTTTACAGGTTCTTTGTAAATCTCTGTTTTTTCGTTTTGTTTCTAAATTTTTTTACACGAAAATACTTTAGTGTGGGGTTGTTGTTTAGTACTAGGAATGGAGACCTGGTGATGGAGATATTGATGAAAATCAACATCAACATTTGATTAGATATTTATGCTTATATTTAGGAGATTTGTTTTGATTTTATTATATTTAGTATTTATATGTTTCTTATTCTTCAAGACTATTTCATATTACAAATAGACAAATTTTATATTATTATTAGGGAATTGAATTAATTAATAAAATATGAGAGTTTATCTTAATATCTCTTTTACGGTATACTTCGTGAATTAACGGATGCCTACATCAGTTGGTAATTAGAGACTAGGTATGATTCTCAATGATGGTTCCGAGATTTCAACCGATTTACGATACTATTCGTGATGAGCAATCAACGTATGAAGATGATCATATGCAGATCTGTCAATCGATCAATACCTTGGTATGTAATCTATATTCCATGGTGAATATGATGGATCACCAATTTTGATGAATATTTTGACGAAGTTTGTGGTTATGATGGACCACCAATTTTTGATGAAGATTGTGGTTATGATGTACCACCAATTTTCGATGAGTTTCTTGATATTTTGATTGATGATGTTGACGATGATTAAAGTGGCCCCCCAAATTTTGATGAGGAAAAGGAGAAGAAAAGTGTTTTTGTAGTTAAGGGTGTTCATTTCAATATCCCTGACTTAACGATGAAGGTTGAGAAAAATGATTTTGTGTGTTTTACTAATGGTGATGGAATTTACACTGCTTTGACAACAAAATATCAAGTTGTTATCTTCTCCCTCGAATCCCCCTCATGAATGGGAGAATGATGGAGATATTGATCTCAATGTCAATATTTGATTACATATTTGAGAATTAATATCAATATTTGATTACATGCTTATATTTAGGAGATTTATTTTGATTTTATTATATTTAGTATTTATATGTTTCTTAATCTCCAAGTCTAATTCATATTATAAATAAATAAGTTCTAAATTGTTATTAGGGTGTTGAATTGATTAATAAAATATGAGAGTTTATCTCAATATCTCTTTTACGATATTCTTAGTGAATCAACGTATCTGAGTTTTACATGTGTTCTTTTTATTTTTCTTTGTATATTCATCTTCTTTTTCTTCGTATATTCATCTTCTTATACGCTCTCGTTGTTGCATCATCTCTGATACCAACTAATGCAGACAACGAGAACATTTAAAAAGATGAATATACAAAAAATATAAAAGAACACACAAATTTCGTTGATTATATGAATATTCAAAAAAGTGATAAGAACTTAGATACGTAGATTCACGAAGAAGATATTGAGATAAACTCCCATTTTCATTAATCAATTCAACTCTCTAATAACAATATAAAACTTGTCTACTTATAATATGGAATAGAATTGAAGAATAAGAAACATATAATAAAAAAATCAAAATAAATTTTCTAAATATAAGCATATGAAATAGAGTTGAAGAATAAGAAACACATAAATATTAAATATAATAAAATCAAAACAAATCTTCTAAATATAAGCATACAAATGTAATTCTCATCAATATCTCCATCACTTGGTTTGCATGTATGGGACAAAAAGACACTTGTCTTCCCACTTTTCTCACGTATGGGACAAAAAGACACTTGTCTTCCCACTTTTCTCACATTGGATCCTATATAAATTGAAGATCTTGTACATTTTATCTATTGATTTAGTTTCAAAAATTATTTATTTAAATTACAATAAACTAATAAAAAAATCAGATTTTGTAACCCTTTAAAAATACTATATTATTGGATTATTTATAGAGAAGAGATGAGAGTTTTTTTTTTCATTTCCGTTCATGATTAATATACACAATCTATAAGTTGCAGCTATTTTTAAATAATGTATGGTGATTGTTTTGTAAGAAATTTAAATTCCACTTGTACTCGTGTATTATTAAATTTTCCCTTATAGTAAAACAGTTTTCCTATTTGACGTTTTTTGTGAGCAAATTTTTGCACATAACTTCTTTCTCAAGATGGGCCATTTGACGATTGATGAAATTGTGTATTATTTCCCGAAACCAAATTCTTAGCTTATTAAGGTTTTTCCTTTCCTTTCGTTATTTTTTAAGTTGGGGTGAAGAAGTAAATAAAGCAGTCATATCCGTCTCTAATCCTGTCAAGTAAACACTGGATTGTGAGTATGGAATATCTCAATCTCATTTTTTATCCTACAATGTAAGCATATGATAACGTTATACTCCTCCGTGATGCAGCGTGCGTGATCAAAAGAAAGAATAACAAGAATCGTTGATTCACAAAATACCCGAATCTTGATAAAACGAAGAATAATTCTTCAATAATAATTTCAATATCCAAAAACTGCTCGACCATGTTTGGAAAACGGGAATAAATCCAAACCCTAGTGTACGGAATTAGGAAATTACAAAAAAACCCCAAAACAATAAAAAATTGCAAAAATACACTAAAAAAGCAATAAAACGCGTTTTTGACCACTCAAACGATGGAATTTGGCCAAAACGCGTCGCACGTCACGGCAAAGCCGTGTGTTTGACTCGTAGCATCGATTCTACCCGAAAAAGTGTGCTCACACGCCAAAATCGGGTTCCGGCTCCCAAAACTTCAAAAATTCTTCGGATGCTCTCGTTTCTTCAAAAATTGTAACGCCACTCGTGCTACATCATTCCCTCCCGGGTAGAAGAGATTCGCCCTCGAATCTGAATCGGCCTCATCACTAGACGACGAATCCTCAACAAAGGGAATCAAGTGCTTCACATTAAAGACATCCGACGTACGAACATGACTTGGTAATTGCAGCCTATATGCATTCGAGTTGATTTTCTCCACGATCTCAACCGGGCCAATCTTCTTAGCAGCCAATTTAGAATACTCACGAGCAGGAAAACGGTCCTTTGTCAAAATAGCCCACACAAAATCACCCACTTCAAAATCAACCCGACGGACGCAGATCTGCATGTGCCTTATACTTAGAAGTAGCCTCAACAATCCGAGCATGAGTGTCCCGATGAACCTGTTGAATTTGTGTCACCAAATCCGTTGCACTAGCATGGGAAGGGACCTTGCTAGGCAAAGGTAGCAAGTCAAGCGGACCACGGGGCACAACACCATAGACAATCTGAAAAGGGCTAAAACCTGTAGTACGGTTAACAGCATGATTGTGAGCAAATTCAGCTTGACTAACCTTCGAATCCCAAGATCTGGGATTATCACCAACCAAGCTACGAAGCAAATTACCCAAAGAACGATTAACCACCTCCGTTTGGCCATCAGTTTGGGGATGGTAAGCACTGCTGAAATTAAGGGACGTGTTCACTGAACGTCACAAATTACGCCAGAAATGACTAACAAAACGAGTGTCTCGATCAGAGACAATGGAAGAAGGGAGTCTATGGAGGCGGTACACCTCACGAAAGTATAATTGTGCCACATTAACAACATCAACTGTTTTCTTGCAAGGAATGAAATGAGCCATCTTAGAGAATCGATCAACCACCACAAAGATTGAATCATTCCCCCGTTGCGTCCGTGGTAGGCCAAGGACAAAATCCATACTCACATCAACCCACGGATGCGTTGGAATGGGAAGGGGCATATACAAACCCGCATTAGATGCAACCCCTTTCGACACCTGACAGATACGACAACGAGTCACAAACCTGCCCACCTCTTTGCGCATCGAAGGCCAAAAATAATAAGCCGCTGCAAGCTGAAAAGTACGATCACGACCCACATGTCCCTCATTGTGCAATTCCTGGATGATTTTGGGACGAAGGCTGCAATCAGGAATACACAACTGGAGGCCTCGAAATAGAAATTCATCCTCCAAAATGAAAGGGGAACCACCACCCTGCTGGATCTGAAGAAGAACCTTGGAGAAGAAAGGATCCTCCACATATAAATCAATAAGAGACTCAAACCCCGGAACCTGTACCCGGAAAGTCGAGATCAGATTATGGCGACGACTCAAAGCATCTGCCACCCTGTTAGAGACCCCTGCTTTGTGTTTAATAACGAATGTGAACTGCTGGAGGAAAGAAATCCAGGATGCATAGCGATGAGATATCTTATCTTGACTCCCCAAATGTTTCAAGGCATCGTGATCAGTAAAGAGAACAAACTCCCGCTGGAAGAGATAGTGCCTCCAATGCCGAACAACCTGGACTATGGCATAAAACTCCACATCATATGTGTTGAAACGGAGTTTGGAACCCGCCAACTTCTCACTAAAAAAGGCCACCGGACGGCCTGCTTGGCTCAAAACCGCCCCAATTCCTGATTTCGAAGCATCACAATGTAACTCAAAAGGCTAAGAGAAATCAGGAAGAACAAGGATAGGTGTTGTCGTCAGTCTATGCTTGATCTCATCAAAGGCAGTTGACGCATCCTCTGTCCACACAAACTTGGTCCCCTTCATGCAATCTGTTATTGGTGCCATAATGCTACTGAAATGTGGAATGAACCGTCGATAGAAAGAGGCTAGCCCATGAAAGCTCCTGACCGCCGTAATAGATGTAGGGGCCGGCCAATGACGAATGGCCTCAATCTTGCTCGAATCTGCTGAGAGGCCCTGGTCAGACACAACATACCCCAAAAACTGTACCGAAGTAGTCATAAAAGCACACTTTCCGGAGGCTGCATAAAACTGATCCTGGCATAATACCAACAAGACCTCTCGAAGATGTTGTAGGTGAGAGTCGTGGTTATCACTGTAAATCAGAATGTCGTCGAAATAAACGACGACAAATTTACCAATGAAAGGACGTAGAGCCTGATTCATGACATGCATGAAAGTACTCGGGGCATTAGACAAACCAAATGGCATTACCAGCCACTCAAACAACCCCTCCCGTGTTTTAAATGTCGTCTTCCACTCATCCCCTTCTCTAATACGAATCTGGTGATAACCACTTTTCAAATCCAGTTTGCTAAATATGGAGGCACGACCCAACTGGTCCAACAAATCATCTAAACGGGGAATAGGAAAACGATACCTCACTGTTATCTTATTAATGGCACGACTATCAACACACATGCGCCAAGTACCGTCCTTCTTAGGGGTCAATAGGGCAGGCACTGCACATGGACTGAGGCTTTCACGGTGACCAGTTTGACGGTGACCAGTTTCACCACAATTAAAACACTTTATGCCACTGGAAGAAGGCCGATTCGGTGGTGGCTGAGAAACAGAACCACGAGGAGCAGCAGGGGACGGGTTTACCGTATTACGAAACCCACTCGAGGCACGACGGACCAACTATTTTTCAGCCTGAAGCGCTCGCAGATGCGCCTCCGAAACAGTAACAGGATCAAACATATTAAGCACATCCTGCAATTGAATCCGCAAACCACCAATATAACGAGAAACCAATTGAAACAGTGTCTCCACAAGATCAGTACGTGCAAGCAAGTGATAAAACTCAGCAGTATAATCATCAACAGATTTAACACCCTGACGCAACAACTGAAAACGCTGATAAAGGTCCCTCTCATAATTATATGGCAGAAATGCAGCGCGAATATGTTTCTTGAATTTACCCCAATCAACAAGTTTAGGCTTACCAGATCGAAGACGGTTTGCCTTCGCTTGTTGCCACCAGGCCTGTGCACGACCACGCAAACGGGTCGCCACCAAAGACACACGACGATCCATCGGAACATCCTTAAAATCAAGTATTTCCTCCACAGTAGCAAGCCAATCAACGAACTCATCCGCAGCCAAACTGCCATGGAATTCTGGGAGATCCACTTTGAAACCAGTCTCCCAGCGACGATCTGTGCGATCCGGGCGCGGGGGGGAAGGATCCCGAAGGTGCTCGAACGGATTGCCATCGGGGGTGGTATCGTCATCATCATCATCCAGATCATGTCGTTGGGCGTTGGGTGCCCGCGCTTGAAGGGCTGCCAATTGCTGAATCAATTGAGTCACTTGTTCGCGCAACAGTGCGATTTCATCCCTACGAGCGTCCTCCATACGGGCATCGAGATTCTGTCTACGAGGCGGCATATCGACAGGATCGTTCGGAAACTGATACCACACTGATGCAGCGTGCGTGATCAAAAGAAAGAATAACAAGAATCATTGATTCACAGAATACCCGAATACACTAAAAAAGCAATAAAACGCGTTTTTGACCACTCAAACGATGGAATTTGGCCAAAAAGCGTCGCACGTCACGGCGAAGCTGTGAGTTTGACTCGTAGCATCGATTCCACCCGAAAAAGTGTGCTCACACGCCAAAATCGGGTTCCGGCTCCCAAAACTTTAAAAATTCTTCGGATGCTCTCATTTCTTCAAAAATTGTAACGCCACTCGTGCTACATCACTCCGTCCACATAAAATGTTTCTTTTTTCCTTTTTGGATTGTCCACATAAGTGTTCTTATTTCTTTTTTTGAAAAACATATATTTATTTGGACGGAGTCACCTAACAAATTTTTTTATCCAGTCCCACCCATTCTTTCCCGTCCAAGAAAAGGAGCGTGACTATCAATGAAAAATAAAGAATAAACAAAACTGAAAATAGAAAATTGGCATATCTTTGTGAGACGAATAAAGTATAATTATAATTAACTCATTCGGAGAAGCTATTTAATACGATTCTGAAACAGATATGTAACAGTATTAGGAGAGGCGCGTTGTCTTTGTGCTGTAATATTGAAAAAGGCACCATCAGTAAGCATATGGTGCAAGACTCTAGCAATGTTGTTGGAATCATCAATGCCAAGGTGGTGACTTCCTAATGCTTTTATCCCCAATTCCCTCATCATTGAAAGCATTCCTGGCGCCTGCATCCAAACGACAACCGTGTTACAATAATGTTCAAATAGACAATAAGGAACTGCAACAGGCTACCCCCGATTGCATGCCAAAACATTATCACATATGACATCTGAAAGCTCAAGTAGAAAACGGAGGATAGAAATGAACTTACTCTTCTATTGTAGAAGTTCAGGTACACGTCCTTCAGATTGATCCATTCCATGAAATATGGCGGAAGTTTAATTCCTGATACTTCACATTGCTGGGGTATTTTGGTTTTCAAATCCCAATTCCCACTGTTTAACAGAGGGATTGCATCAGCCAAAATAATACTACAAGCTATAAGGATTAACGTCAACATAACTGAAATGGGAATATTGCAATCCTTTTCAAGTTTCAAGCATTATGTGAATCGAATTTCTTGTGCAATTAAGTGCTCTCCAGATTTATCTCTTGGTCTCATAATTCTCCTTCAAAAATTGCCCTTGACGTTTAGCCGAATTATAAAAGAAAACCTAATGACAGCTCTATAATCGACCAGGGATTTCAAGATTCATCATCTGGGGGTTTTAATATTGCAAGCATGTACTTATGGCGCACACGCACACACACACACTGTTATTTTATAACACAGCTCACCAAGTTACAAATGCAGCTTCATTTAGACGTCCATCGCCCTTCTCTCTCCATAACTTACTAATCCCGTCTCTCTCCTTTCTCAACCAACTTTCAAATTGTTCAATAACCTCCTCGAACGTTATAGCTGTGTCATGCCACACACTGCAAATACACATATGTTGTATAAGTTTCCATAGCATTTAACAATGAATAAATCATGCTTCCTATTCCTAGGTAATCGGGATATGAGCAAACTAAATTGAGAGTCGCAGCAGAGAGTATATATGAGAGAAAGCTGATGGCAATGGAGAAATTTGAAATCACACGTGAATTTTACAACTTTAGCACACAATTCTTAAATGTTCTAAGTCTACCATAAATTTCAGAGTACACCAGTGATCCATCCTTCAGCAATAGACTCAAAACAACCAATCAGAAATAAATATAATAACATATAGAAGCCAAAGAGAGTGTCAGTCTACTCAAGTAAGCCTTAGTAAACTCTTTTTGCCACTAAATTTATACTCCCTCCGTCCCGGAATTGTTTGCACCACTTTATGGGCACGCAAACTAAGAAAAAGGTGTAATGAGTGGAGTGTTAAGGGGTAATTTTGTAAAGTTATATGAATAAAGTAAAAAGGTGATTGGATTGAGGGTAAAAGTAATGGCATTTTGTGTAAATATGTGAATATTGTGAGGGTGAGGTTTAAAAAAATGTTTCCTTTTTAGGAAGTGCAAATAATTGTGGGACGGACGAAAAAGGAAAGAGTGCAAACAATTGTGGGACAGAGGGAGTATATTTTTACACATAGATCGGTCCACAAAATTATAAGAGAGATCAATTTTAAAACCGTATCCAGCTTTGACAATGTTTTGCATACGAAATATTGTTTCTTTTCATTTCATAAGTTCATAGATGAAGGTATGTAGCTTTCAGTAAGACTGGGGAAAGAATTTGAATTTCTCAAACACATAATACTGTATAACAAAAATTATTTCATGTAGGAATACTTTAGAGACTGGGATTATAGAGTAAAAATGCTAGCAGATTGACAATAAGAGATATTAGAACAGATCCAATACCGGTCAACCCCGAAAGCTCCATATTTTCCCTCAATATACTCATTTATTCTTTTCTCACTCATTTTTGTAGGCCTTACAAACCTGTAAAAGAACGGAAAAGGCAGACACATATTATAAGTAACTATAGGAGTAAGAGTTAACCCAATAGCAAACCATCACATGCATAGCAGTTTCAGAGCATACTATTAAAGAAATAATCAGAGCATGTCTCTGAAACTGCATCTCACTCATTTTCTCAGAAATGAAATTTAGCAATAGGATGCAGTTTCAGAGCATGCTATTAAAGAAATAATCAGAAGAAAATATTTTTAAAAATCCCAGCTGTATTTACAAAACACACAACATATAAAAGCTTAAGGAAAAAAAACATCTTAATTTATCTTCAAATATATATACAAAGACGCACATTTATTATGGATTAAGTAAAGTGATGGCACCAAGAAGCTCTGTATTATTACAAGAGTCCGTAGAACTTCTCTGGCTAGAATTTCACGAGGCAAATTTTCATAAGATACATGACATCAGTGGCACTCTAAATGAACACATTTTAACTGTGAACAAGTGAAGAAGAACAGCTAGGTACAATGCAGCAATTTGGAATCTATAAACTAAAACAGTTTGAGATGCGTTCATTAACATAATCAGGAAGGAAGAAATCTGAGCATAGATATTTCAACATATGTACTAAAGTGGGCCTAAAAATACTAGTCTAATCATCCAATTGCAATTTATTCTTTGAAAGCGAGTTTGAGCTTTGTTATTTTGGTTCGAGAGTTGAGCTTAAGGCATTATTACATTATCTGTTGATTTGCAGGAAAAGGTAGGGTACCTGTGAAATACATCGACTACATTCATAGTTTTTGCATCGAATAACAGCACTGGGAACTCCAGAATCTCAACTTTGCCCTCTAAATCCAGCACAAGAAAGTAATCAAATTGTTGAGCCTGGAGATTGTTTGAAACCGAAATTGGCTCGAAATGCTGAATCGAACAACTATGGCAGAACTTGTCAAGGTGCAGAGAATCATCCATCTATACTAATTCGAGAAGCAGTATATAATTAAGAAGATAACATTTTGTATCAACAATGTAATGAAGGGATCGAAAAGTGTTACCTTAGTGCACTTATCCTGAATGTAGTATAAGCACATAGGCTTCCAACTTGAATATTTGCCCCTTTTTGGAATTTCTGATTCGGAAGACATGGATTGTTCGATTGCAGGAGAAGAAGAGCATCGAATAAGTGAAGGTTTGATTTTGGATTGATTTACGGAAGTGGAAAATGAGGAGGAGGAGAAGAAGAACAAGGGTGGCGGAGGGAGAGGGAGGAGAAGAGTCCGCCGGAGGAAAGGGCGAATACAATTTGCCATGGCTGAGTGAGTGAACGAAATGGAGGGTTTTACAAAAATATTGTTTCCTTGTCCCCAAATGGGTAAAACGGGTTTTTAATTAATTAATCTTTGTAAAGAATCCCACATCATGTAATTATAATTACCTTCTCTTTTATGTACTGTTGTAAAATTAGATTTAGTTTATTTTTTTTCTCTTCAACTAAAAATTGCAACAAGACGTATTTTTCCTTACACTTCATTTTATATCTTACTTTTTCTTTCTATCTCACTCCTCTCTCAATCACATCACTTGTATTATATCTATTATTTAATCATTTTTGCTTAATCTCTATGCCAAAAAGTAACATTTTTGCTTAATCTCTATGCCAAAAAGTAACGTGAACCTTATAGGCGGACGGAGGGAGTAAATAGTTTCATCCTACCTATCAATATCTATTCAAACTCAATTTAAACACAATTGTTATTCATGGATTATACCAATCAACTTCTTTAATTTTAATTTCAATTCAATTCACCATAATCTCTAACCAAACACAGTGAACCACAGCACCATCTTCTCCAACGGCACTGGTTTGATCCATTTTTTTTATGTCTAGTTTTTAATTTTTTTTTCTCATCTCCTATGTGTTTTCTAGATGTGAGACTCATCACTTTATTTTGGTTTCCTCCACATTGTGAGATTTTTTTTGGTTTGTTGTATTGTAGGTTTTGAAGGAGTTTATTGTTGTTGGTTGTGCAAACTGCAAACAGTCGAGGGGCGAGTGATGACATAATGTGTGGTTGTTTCAAATGAACATTGTCTTTTCAAGATGAAATGTAAACACAATAACATAATTTGCTTTTTCTCTTCTTTTTTTTTTCCCTCAATCTAGACATTTGTTTGATTTAAGTTACAGTTTTTTTTTTTTTTTTTTGAATTAGAGGAACTTCGTGGTTTGTAATTCATGTTTATTTTAATAATAGTAAAAAAAAATATAGCTATAGTAGTTGATTTTATGTCAGGTTATAAGTTCCATACTTTGAGTCACCTAAAGGAAAATGAGAAGGTGTTGATTTTATTTTATTTGATTACATATTTGAATAAGAACCTTATTAAAATATGACTTTTCCAAAATAAAATTCAATTATGTATTGCTAAAAAACAAAGCAATGCTACTCTTACTAAATTTTGAAACAATATAAAATCCCGCATTTCTTTTAGCAATGTTTTCAAAGAATTTCAATTGCCATGTTAGCAATAAGTGTTCGAAAAATAGTCAAGTATGAAAAAAAATACTCCCTCCGTCCCGGCGTCCCCCGAACTGTTTGCACCACTTTATGGGCACACAAATTAAGAAAAATGTGTAATGAGTGGAGTGTTGAAGAGTAATTTTGTAAATTTTTATAAATAAAGTAAAGTGAATGATTGGATTGAGGGTAAAAGTAATGACATTTTGTGTAAATATGTGTATATTGTGAGAGTGAGATTTGTAAAAAAAATTCCTTTTTGGGAAGTGCAAACAATTGTTGAACGGACGAATAAGGAAAGAGTGCAAACAATTGTGGGACAGGATGAGTATGTATTTTTTTAAACAATTAAACTTATTTATTGATCTTTCACAAATGTTGGAGGCTCGTCCCAACTATGTGGGCTCTCAAAAGAACGAGAAGTCCTAACAATAGAATGTGCCGTTGTATTGACTTTTCTATTCACCCAACTTAATTCAATTCTCTTTCATTAACTAACCTCTTTGTGTTGTCAATAAAATTTAAAAAATGGTTAATTCTAAATAAATACATTCACCATTATTATTAAAAAAACTTCACATTTCATCTTGTTGCAATTCGATACACATTTTTTAATTTTGACCAGCAATTAATGACGTGATTTATCGGAGTTCAGCACATTATATTACACATATATATTTTTCCACATCACATTACAAATTAAATAAAACTTAAAAAATACAAAAATAAAACTGGCGTTTCTTCTCACTGCTTCTTCTCCACCGTTCTCGGTTTCTCAAAAGAGTTGCACTCTTGTGTACCAGTTACATGTATGTAACTACTATATCCAATCCAATATATGTAACTACTATATCCAATCCAATAACCCATTACAAATAACACATGACCCATTTACTATATCAATTTAACACATACTCCCTCCGTCCCAGGATTGTTTGCACAATTTTATGGGCACGCTTCAGTAACAAAATTTTTCACTTTTCAATAATAAGAATTACACTTTTCAGTTAAAATATCTACCACTTTTCAATAATAAGAATTACACTTTTTAGTTAAAATATCTACCACTTTCAATAATAAAAACTACATTTTTCAGTTAAAATATCTACCACTTTTCAATAATAATAATTACATTTTTCAATAACAAAATCTACCACTTTTCATTACTTTATTAATTAATTAATTTACCATTATTAATTAATTACAGTTCTCATTTTTATCGACCAATATTTACAATTATTAATTAACTTACAATTCTCATCACTTAATTAATTAATTAATTAATTAATTTACAATTATTAATTAATCTATAATTTTCATTTTTATTTTGCTTATTGCTATCATTGTTAATTTAATTAATTAAAACGAGTATATTTAATTATAAATTGTACCGTTAAAATTATTATTAAAATTGAAAAATGTTATTATTATTATTGAAAAATGTAATTATTCTTATTGAAAAGTGGTATATATTTTAACTGAAAAATGTAGTTTTTATTATTGAAAGTGGTAGATATTTTAACTAAAAAGTGTAATTCTTATTATTGAAAAGTGGTAGATATTTTAACTTAAAAATGTAATTTTTATTATTGAAAAGTGATAGATATTTTAACTGGAAAGTGTAATTCTTATTATTGAAAAGTGAAAATTTTGTTACTGAAAAGTGGTAGATATTTTAACTGAAAAATGTAATTTTTATTATTGAAAAGTGGTAGATATTTTAACTGAAAAGTGTAATTCTTATTATTGAAAAGTGGAAATTTTGTTACTGAAAAGTGGTAACTATTATTATTGAAAAGTGGAAATTTTGTTACTGAAAAGTGGTAACTATTATTAGTGAAAAGTGGTAATTTTGTTACTGAAAAGTGATAATTATTATTAGTGAAAAGTGAAAATTTTGTTACTGAATAGTGGTAACTGTTATTAGTGAAAAGTGGAAATTTTATTAATGAAAAGTAGTGACTATTATTATTGAAAAGTGAAAATGAGTAACGTAAATTAATTAATTAAGTGATGAGAATTGTAAATTAATTAATAATTGTAAATATTAGTCGATAAAAATGAGAACGGGTAATTAATTAATAATGATAAATTAATTAATTAATTAAGTAATGGATTATAAATTAATTAATTAATAAATAGAAAAAAAATGGAATTATAACCATAAGTAGAGAAAAAGGGATAATAAGTTAGAGTGGGAGGATAAGGACAAAAGCATGTGCACCAAACTTGTTTTGGTGCACATGGTGCATTTGAGAATTTCCCAAAAAAAAAAGATAATCCTGAAAAGCAAAGATAATCCTATTTTTTAATTCAACCCTAAAATAAATAATAATAGAAAAAAGTAAAATAAAAAGTGTAAAAATGACTATAAGCTTTGTGTAGGTCGAAATAAGCTCATAAACTTAAATTCTTGGAGAAAAACACATCATTTTTATTGGAAAAAATAACCTTATACTATCAAAACAATTTAACTCAGATTATTTGGATCTCAATCGAAATTATAGATTGACAAGAACTTGTAGGAAGACTTAGATTTCATGAGAATTGAGAAATAAGTTTGCTAATAGCCTAATACTGAGCATAGCTGCTTCTACAAACTTGCATATTTGCAATGAAACCTAATACCAGGAATGCTAATACCAACATGTCGTTGAAATGCATGATAAATAAACCTAATAATCTGCAGAGAAGAGACTAATCTTCTTCATCGAGCCCAGTAAAATCTTCAATTATGTCATTTCTGGCACGTTGTGCGTTCTGTGAGCGCATTTCCTCTATTTCTATCAGCAACAAAGGATCACAGATCACTCTATCTGCTAGTAATCTTTTAGGGCAACCTAACACATGAGATCATCAAATTATAAGCTGAAATATCAGCATACTTTCGTAAATGGAAAAGCTGGCAATGGCAATATACCTGTCACGGGACAAACACCCTGTGGAGCCCTAGAACTTAGATGTCGCATGATAGCCTGCTTCTCATATATGTGCTTGCAGTCCGTACTGCAAAGAAGCAGAATACTTAAAGCAGATGTTTGATGACAGTATGTATCCAGTTTGTGCTCAGTAAACCTTGCCATATTCACTGGTGTGTTTGATGAGAAGATTTTGAAATCTGAATTTCAGAAATTCATAAACAGGAATGTTGTGTTTTTTTTTAGATTTAAGTAGACTATGATTTAACTTTTATGTCAAATAGATGGGTAAGGCGGCGTCTAGCAGTGCCTGTTTTTAATTATTTATTCTGTCTTTTAGTTAATTGAATCATTAGTGTTAATGAGTCTGTGGGCCTTGACATGTGATTTTGCATGATTAGGCTTAGGGGTGTAAGTGAGTTGAGCCAGCTCACGAGCTACTTGTGCTCGACTCGAGAAAAACTCGAAATTGACTCGAATTTAATCGAGTCGAGCTCGAGCTACTCGAGTAGCTCTCGACAAGCTCGAGCTCAACACTAGTAGGCTCGTTAGGCTAGGCTTGGAAGCCTAATCGAGCTCACATAATTTTACAATTTTACCCCTAAAATGCTAATTATATATAAATATACTTTAATTATAAGTAAAATAAAAATGTTGAATTAATGTTATGTAAGATATCGAGTCAAGTCGAGCTTGAGTATTTCGAGTTTTTGAGAGAATGAATGCAAGGGTCTGTTAAGAAAGCATTCTTATGTAAAAACATCCATTAAACAGCATAATTAACCGACCATAAAAACAGTACCTTCGGACAGGGTCTGCTAGTTCAGTGACGGGTTTTCCAGTGAGGGGACAAGCGATATTCAGAAGATTGCTCTGCGTACTGGTCATTACAATGTCCTCCTGCTCTTCACCTGGCATAGGTTGTCCTGCATGATGAACATTCTGTACATAACAATATAACTCCATGTCAATTGATACAGTACTTCTATTTGAATTCCAATAAAGGGATAATTAATTGGAATTCAGTTCTTCAGATATAAGTGGTTCCTTTAAATGTGATGGAAACTTACCAAATACGACCGACAAAAAAAGAAATATCAAAGAAGAGGGAAAGCAAGATAAAAGGAAATCACAGTGTGAGACTTGGGCATGATTGAAGCCATATCTCGATTTGAATTGTAAATTTGATTCTTAATTAATTACTGATTAGTAGTCCTCCTAGAATATTAGAAATGGAGTAGTATTTATAGCCGCATTAGAAACCACTGTAATTACGCACAAAATTATTCTTGAATAGAAGAATTTCTAGGATACCTCATAAGAGGTTTCATCAAAATGCTATGGTAAATTGAGTACAAAATTATGGCAACAGGCACAAGAAAAAGAGATGCACATCAACATGAGTAGAGGAGTTAAAAAGAATTTTGGTCACATAACTTGTCTACGGTCCAATTTTGGTACCAAAATAGTCAACTTTTTGATTTAGTCCCAACATTAAAAAAATTGTCAAATTTTGGTCCAAAATTGACGGAAAATGGAGAACGATGTTGTTTTATTATATATGAATATCCAGTTTTGCCCATAACTAGTCTACTGTCCAAATTTGACCCCAAATTAAATCCTCACATGACATAAAACGACACCGTTTTCGATTGTCCAGTGATTTTGGGGCCAAAATTGGACATATATTTTTAATATTGTGACTCAATTGAAAAAGGTTAACATTTTTTGGACCAAAAAAACTTTTTTATCTCTACCCAGATAGAAATGCAGAAAAATGGAGACAGGGAGGAGGCAGGAGAATCGTGCATTGATTTCAATGCACACAATTTTCCAGTTTTAATCAGAAATTCTGTACTGTAAATATGATTTCACTGCCTGAAATATAATATAATAAAGTGTTGGTCCAAGTTCGTGTTTTATAATCATACCCAGATAGCTTCACGAAACTGGCGTAACCATGGGTGGTTATCTGAGACGGATGCTGAATTAGCCTTTAATCTTTTAATTTTATCATCAAACAACTTACTGAAGTTCGTTAGCTGCACCCACGAACAACAATTCAAATATAATCAGAGCAATAACATAAAATATCAAGTCAAATAAATCCATCAGGAGTTCTCCAAAAATAACTATTACCTCATCCCCAGGCTGGTATTCATTTCCGATAGACTTGATAGCATTTGAAAGATGAGTACACTCATCCGAGGCTTTTAATAATTCAAGAACACCATCTTCAAGCTCTTTCAACTGCAGTACCAGTAAAATAATTGATAAATAGAAAGAGCAATAGCTTTTGAGTTATTATACTTCTCATGTTAAGATATTGAAGTCTTATGCATTACAGTCAACTTCTCTACTGGATCATATCCAGAAAATGTCTAGTCCTTCTTACAAAAAATAAATTGACTAGGTTACGTTGTTGGTTAATGCATACGAAGTTCATACACAAATATAGAAATGATTAACCATAACCGCCCTGTATCTGCTCTTTATAAACTTAAGATCATAAGTACCGCTAATTTGATCATAACCAGAATATATGTTGTCCACAACTCCACATCACAATTAACGATCAGATTATATGCCACCGTTTACCCAAGCAATGAAAGAAGAGAGTTATTTGACAGTGCACTCAACAATGAGATATCTGACTTCAGATTTAAAATAGAGACTTGGGAGATAAAATAATTATATTCATTACCTTCAGTAAACATATATGGTAGTTAGTCTTGCTATATATTCAAACCTAATCACTTCTTGAGTTGAACAGGATGAAAAAAAGATAATGGTCCAAGAATTGGTAAAAACATGCAAGGATATTGCCAAAGTACATGTTACTTCACCTGCCACAATTTGCTCAGCAATATTGTTTATCAATGCATCTCAAAATATGTTTCAAAAACTCTCTAACATCGGAGGTCATCATAATTTGTGAAAGTGCTCAATAAAAATTGAACAGAATAAAAGGAATTTGAATCCCTCATAGATAAACGTATAAGCAATCTTGTATTATTAGTTCTCCCTGAAGTAATATAAATTACACACTAGTCCAAAGAAAGCTATTTATAAGAATCCACAAAATAACTTATCAGAACTGTTAATAGCTGGAACGTATTACAGAACCCCACACAGTAATTTAAGAATAAATCCAAAAAAAAAAACTAAAATCATTATGCTAGGGTTTAAGCGCTGAAAAATACCAAATCGGATTTGTTGTCCCTCTCGTAATCGACCCCAATATCTTTCATCATAATGGTAGCCTTCCTAATTTCCTGAGAATATTGAATAAATGAGAATCCAAATAAATAATGAAAAATTAACAATAATTGTTAGGATTTAAGAGATTGAGTGCACGAGATCTACGGCAATGAGAGTCTGGTTGTCGGAGTAAAGGGTCGAAGCCGCTGTGCCAATTCTTCCATAGGCGGCGTTGTTGCGAGGAGCAGCCATTGGAGATGCTTTTGGACCCTTTTGCGTTTTTGAAGCGCACAACACTTTTGGCTCTATAATTTGGAGGGAACGACTTATATAAGTTCACGGTGTAAAAAAGAGTGAGTTGGCTTAATAAAATTCATATTTTGATTATTGCTACTACTAGCACCCCATACTGTAATTAGGGGTGTAAGTCACTCGAACTAACTCGCCTACTTGTACTCGACTCGGAGAAAGATTGAAATCAACTCGAAATTAATTGAGTCGGGTTTCAAGCTACTCGAGTAGCTATCGAGTTCGAGCTCATAAATATTCGGCTCGAAAGGCTCGTGAGCCTAATCGAGTTTGAACAATATTTACTATTTTTCAATTAATATATAATGTATATTTATATACAAGTAATCGAGTCGAGCCGAGCGAAGTCGAGAAAAAATATGTTTTATAATTAATTTTGAAAATTATATAAGTAATCGAGTCGAGGCGAGCTCGAGTTTATCAAGTTTCTTTTCGAGTCGAGCTCGATCTTTAAAATTTTAGGCTCGACCGAGTCGAGTTTCAAGCTTCAAGTATAACAATCGAGTCGAGTTTCGAGCTCAACACTACTCGACTCTTTTACAACCCTACCCATAATGATATGGACAAAATGTAAACAAGTAAAATGACTAAATTGTCCATAATCGTGGCCGAACAAATTAAAGGATGTACGACCAAATTATGGCCGAACAATTTTTTTTAATTTCACTAAGTGATGTTCGGTCGTTTCAACCACATATATGTTCATTACTTAACGGCGGAACAATTGTGCTACTCTTTATTACTTAACGATCGAACATATATGTTACAATACATGAAATTTCGGTCGAACGGAGGTACAGGTCGCGCACTTAGTTGTGTGTGCGATTGAACAAGCCATGTACTGTACTTAGTTTTGTTACGACCGAACACATCGCGCAACCCCGAAAAAATTCCAGTGCGTAAATTGCATTTTCAACATCCAAATCTAAAAATAAAAATTATGCAATTGAAACAAAGTTTTGGGTTTTAAGATCCTACACCCGTTTTACTTTGAGATTTAAACTCAAAACCACTCATATCAAACATATTAATTTAACATAAAGTTTTATATATATATATATATATATATAATATCACTCCAATCATTATAATATTTCTCAATCTATATATATATAATAATAGAATAGCCGTCATTCTTATTTTCCCGCTCATTTCACCTGAATAATATTTTTTATATCATTTCTTTTTGCAGGCCGTGTGAAATTGTGAATAGATCATCAATATTGTTTTTTTAGTACTATTTATATTTTATTCATCTTTTTGTCTTTTCGAGGTTACAGTTCAAAAGCAGCTGTCTTTTCATTTCTCATTTGTGAGAAAACTTTTTGGCTTTTCCAGCCAACTCTTGGAATTCTACTACTCCTGCTTTCTTATTCTGGATTTATGGTTCTTATTTCTTACACTCCTTTTTCCACTTTCTACAAAATTTCTTCGATTAATCTTCTGCATTGTGATGGTTCTTTATAAAATCTACAGAAATCAGGGAACAATGACTGGGATTGATTTTAGTTGGCTTGAGCCCTCGCCATCTGCTTATGCCATTTTTTGTGTTTTGAAGGTAATCAGTTTCATTTTGCTAATTTGTTAAATGGATTTAATTCTTCTTTGATTTTTCTCAACTTCAAAATCAATTGGCTATTTTGTTCTGATCCTTATTTAGAGTTTCTGCTTTGAGGTTCTTTTTTAATCTTTTCTTTGGACTATGGATCCAGTTGTCTTATGTGTCCTTTTAATCTTTTGTTTGGACTATGCTTGGATTTAGTTATGGGCGCGGCTAAAGCTACCCGGGTTTCCTATGAGTACACCCAGGGGATGAGAACACCCACAAAATGGATGAGGACACCCACCTGAAAAACCCAAAATTGCCCTCAATTCAATTAAAACCCCCTCTCTCTCTTTTCTCGTCCTCCCTCTTTCTCAACCATGGAGACACCCACAATTCTTGGCTGCTTCGCCGGCACGGCGGCACCCACTCCGCCGCCAACGCCGCCCTCCCCAACAACCTCGTTCGCGGCCGCCCCCCTCCTCCCCACCGTCGCGCCCCTCCTCCCCGTCGCGCCGCCCTCCCCAGCAACCTCGTTCGCGGCCGCCCCCCTCCTCCCCACAGTCGCGGCCTCCCTCCCCGTCGCGCCCCCCTCCTCCCCACCGTCGCGCCCCTCCTCCCGTCGCGCAGCCCTCCCTCATCCCCACAGTCGCGGCCGCCGCCCTCCCTCCTCCCCACAGTCGCGGCCGCCGCCCACCCCCTCCTCCCCTTCGCCGCAGCCGCCCTCCCTTCTCCCCTTCGCCGCAGCCACCCTCCCTTCTCCCCTTCGTCGCGGCCGTAGTGCTCCTCCCCTCGCCGCCGCCGCCGCTAACAGGTAAGTTTAGGTTTGAAAAATTAGGGTTTTCTGGAAAAAAAAAATAGAATTTTTTTTGAAGTTTGGGAATTATTTTCGAACACAGTGCGTTTGTTTTGGAAAAAATTTCGAACAACTTGAGTTTGTTTTGGAAAAAAATTCGAACAACATGTTCGATTTTTTTTTTCCGGAGGAGGAGGAGGAGGTGAAATAGAATGGGTGGGTGTACTCATCTTCATTTTTTCATAAATTTTACCCTAGGGGTATATGGGACATTTCACATGTTCTGACAAATAAAAAAAATGTTTGGTGGGTGTACTCATAGGAAATCCGGGTGCCTTTAGCCGCGCCCTTTAGTTATATTATGTGTCGTTCGAATTGGGCAGTCTTTGTTTTGTCTCCGACGATTTTTACAGTTTCGATTTTAAAAGGCAGATTCAGTTTTTTTAATGAGTTTCTCTATATGAACAGTCTGACTTCTGTTCATATTTAATACTCCAGTTTTTGCTTACCGTCAACATTTTCAGTTTGTGATTTCGACGTTCTTCACTTGCAGGGATTTCTCTGTTTAGGCGATTTCTTGTGGGAGATATGGGAGAAGATTGATTGACTTCTACTTTGGACATTGTTGTCAGGTTTACCTTATGCCCATTTAGTTCTCCTTGCTGATTTGTTTTACTATCTTAGCCCTTTTATTTTTAATTGTATTATTATAAAAAAAAAAAAAAAAGGTAGTATTATGCAGTAGAATAATTATATACAAGTGTTGAGCGTTTCAGTTTTTACAAATATAACTCTGGGGTGCTGATCTTGGGCATCGAATATGGTGCCATTTTATTGCTCAAGACCTAGGAGCACAAGAAGTACTCAAATGTGATAATACATGAGAATACAAGAATTCTGCTACTAGAGAAACAAGAATCCTACTGCTATGAATCCAAATAGAAGCAGAGCATAAGCTTTCAGAAATCAGCAAAAACAAAGAGGTCTAAATGATTGGGTGGATACCTGGATATCAACTGATGGGAAGCACTGGGTTGTATGTGTCTTCCAGTCATAAACTGAACAACAAAACTTTGAGAGTAATGTAGCTCTCAACTATTTCCCCATTTATTAGTGAATCAACTGAAACATTAATAGCCATGCTATTTAAAATTTGCCTTTTCTTTTTCAGGGTTATGCTATTTAAAATTTGAACTTAAAGGAGAAATCTTCTACAGAGGCGAGTCAACAAATACTTTCTTAGAATTCGTTGAGGCTTTTTGAAAGCAGGAACTGTACTTCCCAGTGGAGGTAATTAAAGTTTTTTTCTACCCTCTAAATTTTTTCCTCTTTTTTGTTTCTTGAGATTTTGTTTCTTAATGTACATCTTCTACGTCCTAAGATATGGGTTTATCTTGGTCGAGCAGGTTTCACAGTTGAATTCATACTCTAATGGTGTATGGTAGACTCAAGATTCTTGATAGAGGAATTTTTTATTTTCAATTGTTTTCATACGACATGTTCTTACGTTTTTTTTTTTAGACAAACACATGATGTTGTTGTTCAATAAGAATTTGGGCTTCCGTGTTTTATTCAGCAGTTCTGAATAAAGAACCTAGGTGTGTGGATTACATATTGATGATCTGTGAATTTGAGTGTTGTTAATCAATGATATTTGTTTATGCATTCAATTTTGGTGATTGTATTGGTATTGTTGGGAACTAATTTCTCAATTTTCTGATCAAGTTACTCCAACACTCCCCATTTATTTTGATTGTAGACTTGCGATATTTGTCACAATAAGAGTCTTCTGCAATTAAATTTTATCGTTTGAGTAGCTCCAGTTTACTGCATTATGGTACAAGAATGTGGTTTGTTGGTATTGTGGTATTTTTCAAGAATTTTAAATGAAGATTTTGAATGAAATTTGGTTATTGCCATACATTTTTATCATTAGTTTCGATCACTTTCTTGGTTCTTTCGAGTGTGCTGATATTTTCTATCATTTTTGTTTTAGTACTTCTCGGGCTTCTCATTGTATTAAAATTATTGATATTTTTCAGTAATTAAACATCAAATAGGTATATTAGTGACAAAAATACATCGTGCATATGAAAATCAAAGACGCAATGAAGTATTAGTAGTGATAGTTGAGTTCAACCTGAGATTTTTTCTTGCGATTTTTTTTAGTTTAACAAATGTAATCAAATATACACAATGTCGTTATTGACTAAAATTTAATTATTCACTAATTGTTCTTTTTTTTTTTTTTTTTATTTGTTAAGTGTAAGCATGTTGTCTTCGATAAAATGTCACAGGGAACTCAAATTCCATTTTAATTCCCTTTTACTTTATGCTTACACTTAAATAAAAAATAAAAAATTTGCAACAATGAGAGAGTAGATATTAAAACTGAAGAATAAAAATTTAGAACATGATCATGGTTGTGCAAGTCTGTATTGGTAATAACAATGAAAAGTCTCATGTATATAATTTTTATTTTTATTTTTGAATTTTTTTTCCTACCTATAGCTTACCCTATTCAAAATAGAAAGTGATTTATCAACTAATTTAGCCACTCCATTTAAAAGTAACAACATTATTGATTTTGATAAATATTAGATGCAGTAGTATTTTTTAAAATTTGTATACGAGTGAAACATATAAATTAGTAAATATTCTTAATAATATAATATTAAAATAAAAAATTAAACACCTAAATAATACACATTAGGATAATAATTTTAAAATAATGAGTATTACTTTTATATTTATATGTCGTGCATCACACGGGTGAAATACTAGTAATAATATAATAATACTATAATAATATAATAATACTATAATAATATAATACATTCAATCATTATACAATCAACTAATCATTATAATCTCACCCAACAATAATATAATAATATAATTTCATTCAATCTTACACATTGATTTGACGTTAAAATCTTATAGTACTATTTCAAAACTTAAAAAAACACACATATTACTTTTTATCAGAGTTTCAAAAACTCCGAATTTCAAAAACCGATTTTTAAAACCATTCAAAGTTCAAAGTAAACACCACCTTTATGGTTTATACACACTTAAATCACCTCAAAAATAAAAATTAAAGAATTTAAAAATCTACACATAAACCCTAAGGGCTCGTTTGGATTGCAGAATGAGATAGATAAGTTGGGATATGTTTAAGTAAGATTGCACAGTTTGAATTGTAATTTAAAAATTTTAAATATGTGTTTGGATTTATGAATTACTTTTCTGTTACTATGTAGTGATAAGTTCTTTTTTATGTTTGGATTCATTGATAAATTGATTAAAATGTCAAAAATCAATTTTGCCCCTGATTCATTTTTTTTTTCAATATATACATATCTTATCTTTTCCAACTTCATGTAAAAAAAAAATTAAAATGATCATATCAGTACTACAAATCTGATATTTCATATTAATTCAAAATTCCCTTAAAAAATACACGTACTTAGTAAAAATAATATCAAAACATCCCTACAAAATACATGAACATAAGCATAAAAATAAGATCAAACCCCCCTGCAAAATACATGTGCATAAGCATAAACATAAACATAAAACAATTAAATGGGTAGAAATTAAAATCTATATAATATAAAAAAGGATAGGGGTGTGCACGGACTGGACTGGAATTTTCCGGTCCGGTCTGGGTTTGGACCGGTTCGGATCGGTTTCTAATTTTTTTATTTTATTTTGAAGTTTATATTTTTAAGTTTTTTGAAGCGAGAACAAGAATAATGAATTTGTGTATGAAAATTAGTGTTGGTTCTTCATTTGAGATCAATCTCTGTCAATGTGAATTTTATTTACAATATTATTAATTGTATTTTGACACTAAAAGTAAATTAATTATTTTTATTCAATTATATACTTGAAAAAATGTACTCCCTCAGTCCCGGAAGTGTTTGCACCACTTTGTGGGCACACTTATTAAGAAAAAGGTGTAATGAGTGGAGTGTTGAGGGGTAATTTTGTAAACTTATATGAATAAAGTAAAGAGAGTGATTGAAATAAGGGTAATAGTAATGACATTTTGTTTAAATATGTGAATTTTGTGGGGGTGGAGTTTATGAAAAAGTTTCTTTTTTAGGAAGTGCAAACAATTGTGGGATGGACGAATAAGGAAAGAGTGCAAACAATTGTGGGACAGAGGGAGTAATAGATCTCAACACTCTTAGAAAATATAAAGAATATAAAAAAAAATTTAAAAATATTAATTCCGGTCCGAACCGGTAAATTCCGGTCTTAACCCAGATTGGACCGAAAACTCGAAATCCTAAAATTCAATGGACTGGAGACCGGACCGAAAACTAACCGGTTGATCCGATTTCGATCTTTTTTCCGGTCCGAGTTTTTTTTGCACACTCCTAAACAAGAACGTGACTATCATTTCTTCCGCCATGTATCAATTTGAGACTTTGTTCTTACGCGCGTCGTCAAATATATAAACCACTAATTTTTATAGATTTAGATTTAACATAAAAAAAAAAAAATCACTTTCAACATTTTCATATTCTCATTGTTAATGCTCATTAGAAGAATATGTCTTTGATTATTCTTGATTAATTGTGATTTTATTTCATTAATTATAAAAAAAAAATGGATTAATTGCAGCTTGATAGAGTTTCTAGTATTGCGGTAAATAGTTGAGGACATTTTCTACGATGACGGATGACACTTTTCTAGTTGCTTTTTCACGGGGTTTACGGAGATTGTCAGAGATATCCTATTGATCACACTGATTAGGGGACCTGACAGACACATTTCGGAGGGCTCACTTTCAGGGGAACTCTCTTCCAGCATGACATATGATTTGCTTAGATCACCTCTACCTAGAATCAGTTGGGTGTCATGGATCTGGGGCTCCTTCATTCCCATGTGTCGCTCCACTGCGATTTGGAGAGCGGTTTGGGGCAAACTGCCCACGGCGGAATGGCTTCCATCTTTTAGGGTTTAGGGTCCATCGATTTGTGTTTTGTGCCGCAAAGACTCTGAGTCGCTTGACCATCTACTTGTCCATTACCCGTTCACTTTAGAGATTCTAAGCAAATTGACTAACATATTTTGGGTCACGATTCACATGGGGATCAGCCTACTAGACATATTCCTTTAGGCCACTAGTGTTCAATTGGGTCCACGGTATTTGGAGCTTTGACGGGCGGGCTTCGTCACTGCTATTTTGGCCATTTGGACTTTGCGGAACAAAGTGATTTTCGACGGAGCTTCGCCTTCTATCAGGGGATGTATGGCGCAAATCATTTCTGGCATCAGGGAAGCCAGCAGCATAGCTGGGGGCTATTCTGACGACATAGTTCGGGGTCTGTTGACTGCCAAGGCTCTTGGTGTCTCAAGCAGACATAGACCGACGAGACAAGGTTCTCGTGTGATATGGTTTCCGCCGGATTCGGGTTGGTATAAGGTTAACACGGACGACAGTGTTTTCTCTTCCCCATGTAATCTTTATGCACGAGTGATCTTTAGGACTTTCAGGGGATTCTTCGTGGCTGCAATTGCCACTAAGGTGGGCTGAGGGCCTGGGGCCTTCCCCCTGAATTGAAGCTGAGCTGGCTGTTGCGCTTATGGCCATCAAGTATGCACATGATCGGGACTGACACTTTCTTTGGATTGAATTGGACTCGGTCCTCATGATTGACATTTTTAAGAGTTTCAGGCCTTCCATTCCTTGGCGTCTACAGGGTCTTTGAAGCCAGATCTACCCTTTTACGCAGGACATGCACATCAGATACTCACATATCTTTAGAGAGGTCAATCAGGCGGCGGACGCTATTGCTAAGACAGGCCTTGACTGTGTTTGGAGGGGTTACCCCCCAAACTTTTTACTCTCATTCCTACACAATGATTTGTACTCTATTTTTTTTATAGACATTGGTCTTTAGAGGAGCATACATTTTTCCTTGACTTGGATTTTGTTCCTTAGGAGGATTTTTCCAAGCAAGGTTTTAATGGCGTTCCGACCTTTGACTTAACATGTGAGCTTATGGTCCTAAGTTTCTTTTCTTTTATATTATCTACCTTTTATTATTTCATAAAATATACTTCCTCCGTCCGCCTATAAGCTTCCCGTTACTTTTTGGCACAGAGATTAAGAAAAGTGATTAAATAATAGATATAGTACAAGTGACGTGATTGGAAGAAGGAGAGAGATAGAGATAAAAAGTAAGATATAAAGTGAAGTGTAATAAAAAGTACTTACCAAAGAGGGTATGTGAAGCTTATAGGCGGACAAACCAAAATGGTAAAATGGAAAACTTATAGGCGGACGGAGGGAGTATTTGAAATAGTATACTATTTCAAAATTTGTATATATTAATTTATGGGTGATCGTTATTTACAACGTGAGACTAAAATGGTTTGCAACTATATATTAATGAATTTTGAGACATAAAAAGGCTTTTGTTTCCGTTTTATATATATTCTATTCGTCCCAATTAATTGCATTATTTACAGTTTGCACTTTTCACATTAAATGGATAATGAAATATTAAAGTAGAGAGAGAAATATAGAAATACAAAAAGATAGAGAGAGATATAAATAGGGGTGTAAATGAGTCGAGTCGAGTTGAGTAGTGTTGAGCTCGCAACTCGACTCGATTAATTATATAATTAATAAAATTAATTGTAAAATATATTTTTTCTAAAATAAACTCGAGCTCGACTCAATTACATGTATTTAAAAATTATACTATATTAATGGCAAAATAGTAAATATTGTCCAAGTTCGATTAGGCTCGCGAGCCTTCAAACCGAGTATTTATGAGCTCGAACTCGTTAGGTACTCGAGTAGCTCGAAACTCGATTAACTTCGAATCGATTTCGATCTTTTTTCGAGTTGAGAACGAGTAGCTTGCGAGTTGGTTCGACTCATTTACACCCCTAGATATAAAAGTGAAAAGATAAAGAGAGGTCTGAAAGAGAAAGGGTAGAGAGATATGAAGTAAAAAAGTAGAAAGAGTGTGGACAAACAAAAGGGGATTAAAATTTGGGCGCGGCTAAATGCACCCGGATTTCCTATGAGTACACCCACCAAACATTTATTTAAATTTTCAGAACATGTGAAATGTCACATATACCCCTAGTGTAAAATTTATGAAAAAAACGAAGATGAGTACACCCACCCATTCTATTTCACAGAATTACCACCACCACCACGTTCGATTTTTTTTCCAAAATACCAACTGTTCGAAAAAAATTCCAGAACAAACATGTTCGAATTTTTTTCCAAAACAAACTCAATATGTTCGAAATTTTTCCAAAACAAACTCAATATGTTCGAAAAAAACTCCAAAACAACTCAAATTTGTCCGGAAAAAAAGATCTAACATCCTGTTCGAAATTTTTCCCAAAACAAACACACATTGTTCGAAAAAAAATTCAAAACAAAGTAAATATGTTCGAAAAAAAATTTCGGACTTGTAAAAACCCTAATTTCCAAAAAAAAAAACAAAAAAAATCCTACCTTGAAACCTCCAGCGGCGGCGGCGAACGCGCACACCTCCAACGGTGGCGGCGTTTGAAGGAGGAAGGGGAAGGGGAAGGGGCGCGACGGCGCCCGTGCGAAAGGCGAGGAAGGGTTCGCGACGGCGGCCACGTCGCTTGGTCTTCTCTTCAAACGGAGGGGTCGCGGCCGCGGCGGAAGAAGCTTCAGCGACGGCGGCGAACGCCTGCGCAGTGGGCGGCGTGGGCCGTGGGGTGAGGAGGTAGGCCGCCTGCGCAGTGGGGCGTGGGGCCGCCGCAACGAAGTGGAGTGGCGGCGCTACAGAGAGGAATGGAGGTGGGTGGCTGAAGAAGAGAGAAGGAAGAAGATAGGGTTTTAATTGAGGAAGGGTAATTTTGGGATTTCCAAATGGGTGTGCTCATCCAATTTGTGTGTGTCCTCATCGTATGGGTGTCCTCATAGGATCTGTGCGGCTAACCCTTAAAATTTTTTTAGTCCATTAATTAAGCTGGCCTTTTTTTTATTTTGGTCAAGACGTTTTACACTTTTTGATTTCGGTCCTTTATGTTTGTATAAATTTTGAAATTGGTTCGTCGACCTGCAATAGCAAGTAAACTAATAGGTCAATGCTGATGTGGCATGCAATTTAAGTTTTATTTTATTTTATTTATTTAGGTGTCATATCTTTGTATGTTAAGTTTGACATTTCTACTAATATTTGAAAATAAAACAATAGTAATAACAATTTTTTTTTTATAAATAATAATAATATAAGAAATTAAAATTTTATATTTAATATATATTTAAAATATAATGTAAAAAAAATATAATTACAAAATAAATATTATAAAATTATTTAGTTATTTTAAAATACAAAAAATCCCAAATAAGAAATCTCTATTAAAACTATCAAATTAAAAAAAAAAAACTTATTAAACCCTTACTTATTTCAATTTAATCTTCTTAATATATTTAAAAACAACATAAAATATATATAATAATTAATTAAATTAAATTAAATTAAATTAAATTTTAATTTAATTTAATCTTCTTAATATATTTACAAATAACATTAAAAAATATATAAGAATTATAATCCGTATATTACATTTTTAAAATTTTATTTTAATATAATAAAATATTTAAATTGTTTATCTTACTTTTATATATATTTTTAAATCAAATAAAAAACTTTGTTCCAAAGTTATCTTAATTTTAAGACCACATACCTATCATGGGTATCTAAAACCACAACCCTATTTACCCAATAAAAAAAAAACCACAACCCAATTAACCCTAATTAATAGTATAATTAATAAATGAAATTAAAGATCATCTTTCAACAACTATAGTTTTCATTCTAAGATTTTATATTTAATTCTTATGTTTTTTTTTTTTTTGTTATTTGTGAATATATTAAAAAGATTAAATTGAATTAAAACTTTAATTTATGAAGATAATTTTAAATAAATAAATATTCCAGTAAATGAGAGATTTTAATAATTTTTTTTAATTTATTTAAAATATTAAAATATAAGTAGGGTTTTAATAAAAAAATTTGGCAGTTTTAATAAGATATATTTACATTTTGAAATTTTATTATTTTAAAGATAATATTTTTAATTTATTTGATTATTTTTTATATCAAAACTTTATATATATTTTAAATTAATAATATAATTCTTTATTATAATTTATAGATTATTATTATTTTTTCTGGGAGTAGTTATTTTTAGTTAATTAAAACTACAAAAAGTAGAAAAATATTATTATTTATTATTTTATTTTCAAATATACACATAACTAGAAATGTCAAACTTAACATACAATATACATACATCTAGGTGAGTAAAATATAAGAAAATTTAAATTGAATGCCACATCAGCATTGACCTGTTAGTTTACCTGCTATTGCAAGTTGACAGACAAATTTCAAAATTTATACAAACATAAAGGATTAAAATCAAAAAGTGCAAAACGTCTTGACCAAAATAAAAAAGAGGTCAACTTAATGGACTAAAAAAACTTTAATCCCAAAAAAAAAGAGTAACTTAGTCTATGACGTTCTAAATGGTAAATTGAGACACTTAGTATAGAAGAGAGAGAATATATAAATAAGAGTGGATTTGAGATTTTTTTGAAAATATTTAAATTAAGATAAGAGAAAATATAAGAAATTAAAATTTTGAGATTGAGGATTGGGTGGTGAAATTTCAAACCCCACCTTATTTAAAAATTTAGGAACATTACAAAATAATTTATTTCAAATTACTTTAGGGGGAATTAGCGCCCATGTTTGAAACTTATGTGATTAATAATGAAAACACATTATTTCAATAATTTTTGTTTTTTTTTTGGAGAGATGATGTTTTGTAGGTTGCATATAATGCATAGGAGGTATAAATAAAAAACAACATTTGCAGCATTAATTATATATAGATATTTGTAGGGGTGAATAATTAGAGTGTTTTATTTAATTTGCTGAGTTTTATATGAATATCATATTTAAAGTAAGTAAACTGTTAAAGCAATAATAGCAATATAGACTTCAAAATCTTTATGTGAGAGTGGTTAAACATATCTATCTATATATGAAAGATCATTCACTTATTCTTTTATAAGCTATAAAAAAATTAATCTACAACGAAAAAGTGAGGTGCATGTGCTTAGATGTGGAATGATTTTTTTTTTTAGGGCTAATAAAGATATTATTAAAAAAAACACTTAGAGCCATTACCCATGCTTCGGATTAGATGGTAGTTGTTGATGCATCAAATGGCCTACGATCTTGGTCCATTGGGTTCGTTCATGCACACAACAACTACATTGTTCGCCGTCGTCTCTGGTCGGATATCATGGGCCTTTAGGGCCCCAACATCTGCATTATGGGGGACTTCAACTCTGTTTTGAGTAATCACGAGAGACAGGAGGGTGCTACGGGCAACCCTCAGGCAGTTAACGAGTTTAGATCCTTTCTAGGTGATTCAAGTCTCCTCGAGTTAGATGCTTCTGGAGTTCAGTTCACTTGGTCCACCAAACGTGCAAGCTAGGGTTATATTGCAGCCAGATTGGATCGTATTATGCTCTCTCAGTCCTTCCTTGATCTTTGGCAGGGCATTGAGGCCTTAGTCCTTCACAGAGATATGTCGAATCACCACCCTATTATGCTCTCCCTGGACACTCTAGTTCCTCGTGTCCCCCGCCCATTCAGGTTCCTTGATATGTGGTCTCCTCTGGTTTTCTAGAGGTTGTCTCGGTTTCTTGGCAGCTCCCCCTACTACTAGTGACCCCATCTTTCGAGTCGTGAGGAAGCTAAAGCGACTGAAGACTTCTCTCAAGACTTGGAATAGGGAGGTCTTTCAGAACGTCTTTGTGGAGATTGATAGTGCTAATGCTAGTCTGCGGGATATCCAGAGTCGTATTCAGTAGGAGGGGGATTCAGAGGCCCTCTTTGAGGCGGAGATTTCAACTCAGGTTGTGTGGGTTACTTGCCCGTCGTTGGGATCGTCTCTCCCAGAAGAACAAACTTAGTTGGCTGAAAGACGGGGACAAAAATTCCAAGTTTTTCCAAACCATGCACAAGATCCGCTCTACGGGTCTCACCAAGATCTCCATGTGGATCGATGATGTCATTTCTATGGATGTTGTGGCTATTAGTGGTCACGTGGTCTCATACTACTCTCAACTCTTCTCGGTTGACCCCAATATTGTCATTGATACGGGTCGCCTTACAGAGTTTATTCATCCTTCAGTCAGCCCGGCTCATAATGCCCTCCTAACGAGCATCCCTAACTTGGACAAGGTCCGTAAGGCAGTTTTTGATATATATACTAGCAATGCCCCGAGCCCGGATGGTTTTGGTTGGGGTTTCTTTTAGTCTTTCTAGGATATTGTGGCTTCTTATGTCTGCGAGGCAGTCAGACACTTCTTGAGGACTAGGGCGGTTCCGGTTGGTCTTAATTCTTGCTTCATGACCCTCATTCCTAAGAAGAAGGGTGATGATAGAGTGGAGGATTCCAAACCTATTGTTATGGGCAACTTCTTGTATAGGGTCTTCACGAAGATCCTGGCCACCCGTCTGGGTACTTTTGTGGGTTCGTGTCCTACGCCATTCTAGTTGGGCTTTGTTCCGGGTAAAAGAATCCATACATATATTGCGCTGACTTTTGAGACAGTGAACGTCTTGGATAACCCAAGAGTTGCGGGTTATATGTCCTTAAAGATCGACATGATCAAGGCTTTTGACACGGTCTCCTGGGATTTTCTATTTTTTATGCTCCGTCTGTTGGGTTTTGTTGAGGGCTTTGTCCAGATGGTGAGTTTGGATCTCTGTCCTGATTAATGGGATGCCGGTTAGTTTCTTTCCTTGCTCGAGGGGGGTTTGTCAGGCTGACCTCTTCTCTCCGCTTACGTTCTGTATTGCTGAGGAGGCCCTTGGTAGATGGATTGACTGGGACATCCAGCAGGGTCGCCTTGTTGCTATCCTCCGAGTTCCCCGCTACCTCCTTTATGTAGACGATATCATGATATTTTCTTAGGCGACGGTGCAGAATATTTTAGCTCTAAAGAGGATTTTACAGGCCTACAGTTTGATGTTGGGTCAGATCTTCAGCCCTCCGAAGTCGAGGGTCTTCTATGGGTCCTCTGTTTCTCTTTGGATTCAACGTCGCATGGCTAGAGAGACTAGTATTATTGCAGGTTCACTCCCTCTCTCCGCTTATGTTTTGTATTGCTGAGGAGGCCCTTGGTAGATGGATTGACTAGGACATCTAACAGGGTCGCCTTGTTGCTATCCTCCGAGCTCCCCGCTACCTCCTTTATGTAGACGACATCATGATCTTTTTTTAGGCGACGGTGCTGAATATTTTAGCTCTGAAGAGGATTTTACAGGCCTAAGGTTTGATGTCGGGTCAAATCTTCTGCCCTCCGAAGTCGAGGGTCTTCTATGGGTCCTCTGTTTCTCTTTGGATTCAGCGTTGCATGGCTAGAGAGACTAGTATTATTGCAAGTTCACTGCCCTTCACTTATCTAGAGGCTTCTATCTTCACGGGTGCCCCTCATAGAGCCCATCTCCAGCAGATTGCATATTCTATTATTGGGAAGTTCAGCCGATGGAAGGGTAGTTCTCTCTCCCTTATTGGGCGTCGCTGCCTCATTAACTCGGTTATCACTGTCTCTATTGTGCACACTATGATGGTTTATCGCTGGCCTAGGCCTTTATTCAAGATAGTGGAAAGGGCTATGAAGAACTTTCTTTGGACTGGGGATGAACAAGAGAAATAACTTGTGTTCGGTCAGTTAGGAGCGTTGTTGTGCACCTTTAGCTAAAGGAGGCCTCGGGCTTAAATCTTTACGACTTGCAAATGATTCCTTTATTTGCAAGCTTGCTTGGGACGTTCTCCAGAATTCTTCTCCAGACTTGGATATTCTGCATCGTCGATTTGTGACATCGGCTGGGCGCCCTCGGTTCTATGGGAGGGCGTCTTCTATTGGCTCTAGTATTCGGAGACACCTCCCACACCTCTATGATGGATCCCGTTGGGTTGTTGGTCGCGATTCTATAGTTAGTTTCTGGCATGACAACTGGTTGGGGTATGTCATCTTTGATCGTCTTGGCCTGTAGGGCCCGTTTCGGGATTCGCTGGTTGGGAAAATCGGGGACTCTTTCTATAATGTCTGTTGGCATTTCTCGCTGCCATTTATTTTGGCATGCACTGACGTTGTTGAAGATATTTTAGCCATCCATGTTGCTAGGGATCCGAATCGCCTTGTTTGGGCATCTTCGGTTTTAGGGGAGTTGACCTCGGCTATGACTTATGATTTTCTTCGATAGCCCCTCCCTCGAGTCAGCTGGTCTTCTTGGATTTGGGGGCTCCTTTATTCCTATGTGCCGCTCCACTACCATCTGGAGGGCAATTTGGGCCAAGCTTCCTACTACAGATTGGTTGCTGCGTTATGGGGTCTCGGGTTCTATATGCCCTCTTTATAGAGTTGCGGAGGAGACCACTGATCACCTCCTATGTGATTGCAGTTTTGCGCGCCATATTTTCTCTACTTTTGGTTCCTACTTTCAGATTCATTTATTCTTTGAGTTAGGATTCCACGATATGTTTCTCTAGGCCTTGGGTGCAAGGGTAGAAAATGAAGAAAATGGGAGTGGACTTAGTAATATAAATTTACTTTTGTATTTTTTTGGGGTGTGGGTAGCCCCTCCCATTATATCACATGATAATTTAAAAAATGGCTTAGTGAAATTACTACTTATTAAAAAATAGTCTTATTTATACAAAATATACATAAATAATATTCTTTTATTTAAATGATATAAAAAAATACATTTGTAACACCCAATAATTTATCTAATGAATTATTTTAAAAGAAATATACATGAGATATTATTTTTATTTATTTTATTTGAATGGACTATTAATAATATATGCAATCAAATATGTATATGTATGGATATATAATTGGGTTGCTAACCCACGTCTAGTCCTGAGACTTTATCTCTCGCTCAAATGTCTCAACCGAAGCCATTTTCTTAAGCCCTTGACCGAAATTCTCAAAGTTTGTTTGACTGAAACTTGAAAACGTTTGAATGTTTAAACCTATAACCCACAAGTCTCAGATTATGCATGTTTATCTTTAAAAGTTCTCAACCGAAAATTGAATCCTTATCTCCTTATACACAAGACCTTTAAAGACGCGTTTATAGAAAGTTATTTTCTCTCCTACTCGATAATATATTTCACTCTGACATCCGGTGTTCGCTCTTCCTCGATCTCACGTGATTTCTGCTTCATTTCGTTACCGTGCTCTTTCTGCGACAAAAGCGAACACGTCTACAAGGATTAATTCACACAAAGCTTCTACTTATCACTTTTTGCATCCATATTTGAGGTGGGGTTTAATTGATTTAATTCCTACAGTGGCTGGTAGTGATTTAATGCATGTTTATTCTTTATTAAATGCTTTAAATAAATTTTGAGTTGTTTGTTATGTGGGTTTGTTCCTATGATATTTAAATGACAAAGTTTCTAATAGTCGGGGGTCAAATAAGGTCCGGGGATCGACGGGTCTTCGGGTGTCTCCCTCCATGATAGGCAAAGTCTAATAGCCAGGGGCCCTATTGGGGTTTGGGACCGACGGGTCTTCGGGGATTATCCTATGTGGTAAAGGGAATATGTGAATGTTATTCAATTAACATCGACATCTTGATTATTATTTTTTAGTATAATTTAAAATAATTATTCCCTATTGAGTGTACTTGTATACACACCTCTACATTTAATATTTTCAGATTGAGGAGCTGAATGTGGGGAGAGGCAATGGATGACAACTATTATTACTTAGTTATGAACGAGCTTAATTTTTCATTGTTAATGGTGTGGTGAGACTTTATGAGATGCTTAAGTTTAGTGTATTTTATGTTTTAAATTAAGTCTATTTATTTTAGATATTGCAAATTCTTGAATCTTTCACTGATTTTTTAAAAATGTTATTTTTCTTTGTTAAAATTTGGGCCTGCATTATTTATTCCTATATTCTCATTTGTCTTTTCAAATGGTTTCTATTGTAAAAATTGGGGCGTGACAATGTGGTATCAGAGCAGGTCTACATTCATGTAGACTTGTAAAAAAAAAAATCTTTTCATTTTGTGTAATAAATAAATAAATAGTAGTAATAATAATAAGCCCGTCCATCACCGCCTCCCGCTTCAGCTTTACAAAGTACATGCATTTTACATTTCACTATATGTTATAAGATGAGATTATGATATGACCACGATCACATGAATATTTACACTTTTACTACATAAAGCATGATATTCTTTGAACATATACTGATATACATGACATACACATAAGATATTGCATTCTATAGATCCTCAAACTATGTTATATGATTGTAAATGACTTTAGTTATTATGCTATTGCATAAAATATTTAGGAATAATATATTTAACATACTAAGTTAGCTTACGTATGACGATGTGTGAGATGGCTCTTCATGCTAACGTTCGTCAAAATACCAATGCGAATCGAGTTACTGGAGAAAATCAACTACTTGCTCCCAATCAAGCCGTCGCAAGACGCAATAACATTGCTCAAGTGGTGGAGCAATTTCGCTTCTACAAGCCAACGACATTTAATGGACGAGATGGGCCAGAGGCGGTTGAAAGGAAAATCTGAGTTGGTGGACAAAGTCGAAAAATAAAATGAAATAATTGTGTTTGGTGGAAAAGAAAAAGGATTTGAGTAAAAAAATAATTGAAATGAAAAAAGAATAACGAGGGACTGAAACAACTAACTACTTGAGGGGGCACATGTGTCTTGAACAAAAAAATAACACGAGGAGCTAAAACTCGAAAGGTAGAGAAGAGTTGCATACCTCGTTTGAAAAGTGACAATTTTTAACTTCGAAATAAAGTATATAAAAAAATGGGAGACAAACACCACTCAGATGTGTTCGTTATGGAAAATTGAATCAAATAACCAGAATCAGATTTTTAGAGAACTGATGTACTTGGAATAACTATTAATTGATGAGGTTTCATTCTTGGTTGTAAATATAAAGTATTAGTTGTACAAGAGGGACAAATCACTCATGATTATAGGTGAAAAAGCAGTTGTAAAAAAGTATTCTTGTTGATCTTGTTTTGAACATTCAAGTAGTCGGTGTTAATCAAGTCGTTCTTGTGGTTATAATTCATCTTTGAGCGTGGTTGTTGTTTAAGGACAAACAATAGTTCAAGCGTGGGGGGATTTGATGAGTCAGGATTATTGCATATTTTTGTGCGTTAATTGAATATTTTATGTTAACTAATTTGATAATCCCTATTGTTTTCCCGACTTACTTTTATTTTAGCCTTGTATACATTGACGTTGTCTTTTTCTTAGAATTCAAGCTAATTTGGAGCATTTCAAGGGAGTGTGTGGGATGAACCAAAAGTGAAGATATGTTGGACACGAGTCAACCGAGTCGAATGTAGTGAAATAAACCAACACCGAACCCCTCAATGCCAGTAGAGCAGTATTTAGTGAGTTCAACCCATGAATTAAGGCCCATTAGGGTTGTAAATGAGCCGAGCCGAACGCGACGTAGTTCACGCTTGTTTAAAATATTATCGATCTTTGAAATTACTATTTGAGTTTGTTTGATAATTAAACGAGTCTAGCTTGAACGAGCTTTATTCGAGCCGAGCTCGAGTAGTTTGACATTTTTACATAAAATTTATCTTTTTTTACTTTTTAAACTCGAACTCGAGACGAGCTTTAGACCATACCGACATAATTATATATTCAACCTTGTTTGATATCTATATCGAATTGAGTTCAAACGAGCTTTTACCGAACGATCTCGAATCGAGTATCGAATAGTTTGGTTTGATTTTCAGCCCTATGCCCATGACATTATTTGATTAAACTTTATCCTAATGCACCATGCAATATAGTTATGGGTACATTGCATCACTTTGGCCCATTAGATGATATTTTCTTAACCTAATAAAAAATGCATGTGCGAGTGAATTTCTGCGATATCAGCCAAGAAAGAAAGTGAGGTGAAGATAGTTTCTTGGAGGCATACATGAGTTGCTGGAAGAAAAAGTGGAAATAATGGGTTTGATTTTGTTTCTATCGATTGTGTTGGTTTATAATTTACCAACAATGGCTTACAAAGTAGACGGAAAATAAAAAGACAGAAAATAAAGAAATTACAATGTCTTCAAATTCTTCTAGCTTTCCAAAAGAGGCAGCTTTCTTCTTTGAGCAGCTTCTTGGAATGGCAGGTCCTGAATTTAATGAAACAATACTGTAGAGAGACAGAAGAGTTAGGGAAAAACAGCCGAGTCAAGGTGATACCTTTTCCCGTAAAACAAACACGTCCCGGCTAGTGTTCACGGAGTGACGAGATGCTTCGAAAGGTAAAACGACTTCGTCTTTGCACGAGCAACACCGCAGCGTACAAAGCTCTGACGAACTGAATACACGCCTAAACTGGACTGCACTCTAAATGTAACGCAGAATGCAGGTTTGCTGGAAAATTTCAAGTGCTATGTGGTTTTGCAAAGGTGATTTTTTCCAAAACAATGCACTCCTATTTATAGGCACTGCCACTCAGGTAGGGAGCAGACATGCATTTATGGTAACCTCCAAGTTAAGACACTTCAGTTTCAAATTCGAAGTTGGGCTGGACTCGCATTGGGCCGTACACTAATTTCGTGTGGGCTAAGACCTAAAACTTTAGAGCTCTAAAAATATAGATGGGCCCCCGAGCCCAAAGTCCACCCAAAGTCCAATTGCCAAGGTCCAAGGCCAAGGCCCACAAACCCGGACGCGCGCGCGTGTGGCTAATTGAATGGTTCAATAGTCACTACAATTTGAACTCTCTTAACTAACTCCTATTAATAAGGAGGAGATTAATTCTCACATTTATCAATGTGGGATAGTTATTAACACTAATCCCAATACATCACTTTTAAGTCTTAATCTTCGTACATTAATTTCTCACTCACCGAAATTCGATTTTGAGATTTTAAATATACTACGATCATCTACTCCGAGAGTAGAGCGATCCTATGACATTTAATTTCTCGAAAATTAAATATACATACCCTCAAATAATTGATTAAATAATAAACAATTAAATATATTAAGAAATTGAATAAACCCAATTTCTCCAACAAATTGTTATTTTAATTATATTTAGTAGGTAAACTATTTTTCTAGACCGAAGATGTGAAATCTTATTTTGATCATGCCTTTTTAATTAAGTGATTCATTGTTTATCTTAATTCTTGTCTCGATTTTATTATTATTTTGGTTAGATGCTATGCATGTTTTGATTGAGAAGTTTAATAGACTTGATCACCCGATTTTATTCCTTTATAAATTCTAGCTAATCCAAGATTTATAGTCCATAATTGTTATAATGTTGTGGAAAGTGTAGCAACTAAGACAAAACACCTTAGGGAATAATAACATCTAGGTTGTATGAAACGAATGTCTCGTATTAATAGTCTAGTTTATCCTTTTTATTTTAGTTCTTGAATGTGTTCCTCGAGTTGAACTTTGAATACATGTTTTGGGGTTATTCGTAGGAATATATTAAGTAGGGATCGTTGTTGGGATATTCACTCTCCCCCTGATTAGATTAGTTATAGATGCTTAGTTATGATGGCCAAAACAAGATCATGTAATCTAGTGTTAGAATATAATTTGTAATCTAGTGATACGTTACCTAAGCCGATATATAAAACTTAGTAGTTAGTATAGAGTCTAAGTCTTAGTCAGTGGGATCAGCTGTAAGTATATCAGATGATACCATATCTGGTTAAACACGCATTTGCTCAATACTTAAAGAGTAAAAAACTAAATATTAGAATACCCCATCAAGTTTATTAGTGAAATCAGACCGAAAGGTTCTTGTATACCTTTATCAGCTGACTAGCTACATGAGATCAGTAGAGTAGAAGATGCCAGCTAATATGGACTCGACCAGATTTTGTCAAGCTTTAAAGACTTAGAAGACTGTTCATCTGATTGATCAGATAACAGAATGCATTAAAGAAGACTAGCAATCATAAGAAGACAAAGAGAATGTCGGATAACAACTGACAACCTCAACATAAGACAAAACTGAAAGTCTAACAACCTAGCTGACGTGGACCAATGAGAAGATGGCAACACAACTATAAAGTTGACTTTGACTAGGGTTTCAGAGATTCTTCAGAGCTGTACATCTGCATTTAATGCACATTAAATACATATTACCTTGTATTGTCGTACCAGAATCAAAGGAAACATCAAATCCATGAAGATCTCGACCCATACATAGAAGATTTGTTTTGCAACGACTAGTTCAACCAACTGCTAGGTCGTGCATCAATCTTCTATAAATACAAGGCGTTGTTTATTGTAACAACTTACAGAAACTTTACAAACAAGAACTCTCATCAGAAGTTATCAAGTTCATCAAGCATCTTGAATCCTTTCGAGTTATTTAAAGCCAAAATTTATTCTAAGTATCCATAGCTCTAAGTTTCCCATATCTAAGCCTGAATTACATTCATATCCTAAGATTAGAAAGTGTGGCTTTAAACCTATTTGTTCAACTCACAGTTGGTAACTCACATTCAAACCCTACTTTTGTTAGTTTGTTTTAGTTACTTAATCCTTTGTAAGAGTACATGTTCTCCCAATAACAAGTAGATCCAACTGCATTCTAGGTTGAGTGTATCGCGATCAAAAGTCTTCTCTTGGAACTATAAAGTAGTAAGGATCTTTTTTAAGGAATTAACTTCACGTAGGAATGTGAGAGTGGATGTAGGACAAGTTGTTCCGAACCATTATAAATATTTGTGTTCACTTATTATTTATTATTCATATTGTTCATATATTCTTCATACATAAGTTTTTATAAAAGAGTCAAAATCTCACTAAGGCTATGTTTACTTTGGGCTTTGGGTGGTTTTAAAAATCGGGTTTTTGAAATCCCAATTTTTTAAATTATGATGAATAGTAATATGAATGTTTCTTTTGAGTTTTGGAATAGTGGAGGATTTAACTTTATGTCAAATCAAGTTGTAAGATTGAATGAGTTTGTATTATTATATTATTGCTTGGTGAGATTATAATGATTAGTTGATTGTGTAATGATGGAATGTATTATATTATTGTATTATTATAGTATTATTATATTATTATTATATTATTATTAAGAAAGATTATATTGATTGGAGTGATATTATTTAGATATAACTTTATGTCAAATCAATATGTTTGATAGGGGTGATTTTGGGTGGCTTTTGAAAACCGGTTTTTAAATCCCGAAGTAAAACGGGTTTAGGGTCTTGAAATCTAAAACTTGGTTTTTAAAACCAAAAGTAAACATAGCCTAAGTGTTTTATCATCATCATAAGACATCAAGTCGACTGATAACATCTCATAGCTTTATAAAGTCATTCTTTATTGAAAAAGTTTTCATCCAACCCACGAGTCTAAAAACATTTAGGGCCTACACATTTCCACACCAATAGCTAAGTAGATAGTTGTCCAACTGACCAACTTCTAAGCAATCAATATGTTAATTATCCATACCAGCTGCTATACACTCGCACTCCCTCGATCAGATCATATTATATGCATCGGGTGCAAGAGTATATCACTCAGCTGATACCTCATCTGATCAAAACACGAAAAAGTTTTAAAGGTACTTAGTTTATTCACCCCTCTCCAAACTTTGTCCAGCATAGATACTCGTTTATGGACCAACAATCGTACCTTCTATTTAATTAAATATAAAAAACAATTCGAACTAGTTTGGTCGTACCACTGGTTTAGGGATAAAATTCAAGATTAGATTGAGATTCTCGAGTTCCATAATTAAATTGGTAAAATAAATTAAGGGGAAGATATCCGAGGGCTAGATCATTTTCACTATTTGAATAATCGTTAATTTCAATTGCACTTCTCCTTGTTTCTTAGTAGTTAATTAGTCAAACAACTAAACTCCCTCCTCTTTTATTGCTTTTATACACAAATTAATTAAATTAAATTACACTGAGCCTATAGGATTGACCCTTACTTATCCTTGCTTTGAAGTTTGAACTTATGAGATATTTATAGTTTTATTTGGGCTTGTTATGTATTGTAATGAAACTGTTTATGATCGTTCATGAATCCTACATAGTTTGTAATATATATATTACTAATGTATATTGTTAATTATAATTATTTATACAAATAAATAGTATATGTGAATAGGTAATAAAGTTTATAGAGAATTGATATGGAGCCCATAATGGGCTTCTTATGGAGTCAAATAATGAGTTGGCACTAAACACATCATCATGTTTCCTAATCATGCAATATTAGTTTAAGGTAATAACAATAAAAGGCAGAAAAATATATATAGTAGCATGTTTTACAATTTTTATAATATTTTACCATAAATTCTCATGTCACAATTAATTAGGTAACTATTCACAATTTCGATAAAACTTTTTTTACGCTACAATTTCCATAAAATATTAAAATAAAATTTCCAAATCTCACAATTAACCAATTAACTTTATTAAAAAAAATGTTCACGGCGTATAAATCTAAAGACAAAAAGGACAATATGCATTAAATGTTCACGGCATATTCAACTCTATTATAAAAAAAATAGATGTTCACGCATTCAAAATTTTACTCGCAACCACTAAAATATATATCTCCACCTTCTTCCACCCTCTTCAACCGTCCTCATGATTAAAATTATTAAAGTCACTTTGATCGTCATTTATAGTTGATCTACACACATTTAACAATAAAAATTTAATTATAATTATTTTTAATAAGAGTTTACAAAATAAGTAAGAATAATAAAATTAATGAATACGTACCTATCAAGAAATATTGGACAATTGCGCTTGTCATGTGATTGCCCACGAAGTCCACATCTAAAATATGAAAAATATATAAATGTATGTATATCTCAAGTTCTCAATCTCTACCCATACAATTAGGAAATTAATAAAATATTTGAAGATTTTTAAAAAACTATTTTTAACGTATTTTATTATTCCATAATTATTAAATATTACACATTTAATTTATTTTTTATGCTTCAGTTAAAAAAACCATTAATTTAAATATTTAATTTTTTTAATAATAAAAAATTAAAATTAAAGTTATAAAAATAATGATTTAAAAAATAATGACTACATTTAATTACTAAACTCTAAAATCCTAAACTCTAAAATCCTAAACTCTAAACCCTAAACCTTAAAACCCTAAACCCTAAAACCTAAAACCATGAACCCCTGAACCCCTAAATTATAAACCCTAAAACCCTGAACCCCTAAACTCTAAATCCTAAAACCCTAAACTCTAAAACCTAAATTCTAAAAAATTTATTATTTTTAATTTATAACTTTAATTTTAATTTTTAAAGTTTAGGGTTTTAGAATTTATGGTTTAGAGGTTTAGGTTTTTAGGGTTTCAAGGTTTAGAGTTTTAGGGTAAATTAATGTAGTCATTATTTTTATATAATTGAATGTCGTCAAAGACAAATATCACATGCATGAAAATTCACAAATATTTAATTTATAACCATAAGCACGGAAACTTGATTTATATTGATTAAATTTTTATTTTTTATAATTAAGATGTAATTAAAAAAAATTAATTTATAAAATAATTTGTCTAAGATTCCGTTAAAATTTTATAATTAATTATATTTATGTTGAGATATAAATTATAAATAAATAACAATTAATTTAAACAAATCTTACCAAATTTACGGAATTGAAAATATTACCAAATCTTCTCTTATTAATTATCTAAAATTAATATAAGTTAATTAAGTAAATATGATGAGGTGGATACTGTCAAATCATCATTAGGCTCCATAAAGAGTCCATTATGGGCTCCATATCAAAACTCAAGGTTTATATATAGTATAATTTATATTATAAATATTAAAAAAAAAAAATTCATATCATGGGCTGGCCTGGCCCGCTAGGTTAGGATGGGCTAGGCTGAGCTCCCATTTTATAGGTCTTGACACAGACTACGAACATCACTTGGCCCGATGGGCTGGGTCGGGCGGCACAAATTGTCAGCTCTAGTTTTAGTGTCCTATTTATAAACGAAGGATGGGGTCATTTTGAAAATTTTCAGAAGTTTAAGGGCTAGTGTGTGATTTATCCATGTACGTGGATGTGTCGGGCCAATTTAAATTCGTGAGTGCGGCCACACACCTCATTATGGCCTACGACCACCATACGTCACCATATGCCTTAAAAACGTGCAGAAGCAAGTGACATGAAGCGTCACCTCGAGCCCCTCAAATGTTGTCAAATTGAAACGTCTTATTCCAGATCGTCTCGGGGACTATCTTTGAGTTCGACCTTTAAGCTTTAGTCAACTTGACTGTTAAACTTTACATCAAAGCCCGACTTGGGGCTATTGTTATACCCAATCTTCATCAATATTGGGAAGTCTATGAGCTTGAACACATCTCACCACGAAGACTAGCGAATATGACGAGGGCACTTCAAAATCAATGAAAACCAGGTTAAAAGTCAACAACTCTAAAGAGGGTGTATTCAATTGGGATTCTATTGAATTTTTTTAGACTTTAAAAAGTACGTGGATTTATAAAATCCATAGAGTCTATGCAGAGTTTGACTGACTTTTTTTTATTAATTTATATGGATTTTGATAGACTTTATAGGATTGTGGAATATACTTTTTTTTATTAATTCCGATATGGATATTGATGCGAAGAGTTTTTTTTTTAATGTGAAGTGTTTTTTTTTTAAAATTAATATTATATATAAACTTTATATATTAATTCGGATCGGGTCGGACATAAGACCCAAACTCGACCCATATTCAATACGGGATGGATCCGACCTGACCCAAAGCTCGTGGGGTGGGGTGGGTACCCGCGGATCGGGTCAATATTGTCATCCCTACTTCTGATCTTTCGTCTTGAGTTCTCTGAAAGATTCCGTTGAAATATCTGGTCTTTAGAAGAGATTTTGGATAGGGAAATTTATTTATATTTTTGGAGGAGAATCCAACAAAATCCATAGAGTATTAAAATCCATAAACGGTTGAATACCTAAAGATTTTTAAAGAATTTTTAAAATCCGTATTGAATACCTCAAAATTTTTAAAGACTTTTGAAAATCCGAATTGAATACCCCACACTTTGAAAGTCCAAAAAAATCCTACAGAATCCACAACCAATACACCCCCCTAAGATTGTTTGCTAATGCCACCTTGACAACTTTGTTTGCCCACCTTATATTTCACCATCTGATCAGCCACTTTAATCGGCTAAGTAAGCTAGTTCATCCCACATGACAGTCCATTAGGGACGAACAAACAATTCGACAAGGACGTCAGTCCACCTATAAGAACGAGTTTGTTCGTCCACCGACATTAGAATACTTACTCATTAATTCTTAAGAGCCCATGTGTCACATAGATAGACACGTGTTCTCCTCTAAAGACACGAACAATGTAATAGAGGAAGCTCACTGTTGTACGTGCTTTTGAAAGGATGATCTGGATGTGGGATTTCGTAAGCACTAAACAAACATATATAATGATCGGGGTTTATTACGTGTTAAACGGGATTAATATGATGATTTACGAAGATCTTATGAAGAACAATAAGAACACAAAGATGTAGCTTCTTGGAGAAGCTAAAAGCTGAGAGCTTTGGGAGTGTTTATTGCTTTGGGTTGGGGTGATTGTAGGAAATATGTAACTTGTGTCTTACAAATGAGCCTTTTAGGCATTATATAGTGGTTTTTGGGGCTGCCTGCCCTTTACACGTGGCAAGCCCTCACTGGACCTATACTTCTGCCCGAAAAGGTGATGGGACGGCGCATTTAATGCTAAACCGCCTCTGGTGGTCGTCCTCGGCGAGATGCCGATGAGCTGAGCTACGGTGGTCGTCGGGGAAGGTGGTCGCCACGCTCCCTGCTGTCTCCCAAGGCTTCAACACTTGTCTTTCTCTAGCTAAATAAACATCTGCTCACCAACACATTTGGGCGAGCAGCTAACTAAACACGTGCTCTCCAACATCTTTGGGCGAGCACTTAATTACATTAAACACATTACTTTTATTACATTTTCTTCATCTTGTTGACTAGTCGTCGCACGACTTTGTTGACTGGTCCTCGCCACGCAAGCTGGTGACTAGGATTGACTTGTCAAAGATTGACTTCTTTGACTAGGTATAACATTTGCCCCTGGTCGCCTTTCTTCGTATTCGTAGAATAGTAAGGCGAGCAGTGTGATTGTCTTCTTGGAAGGCGAATTTGTCTCCGACAAACAAATCAATTTTGAAATCTAGATGACGAAAGATGGAGGCGGTTGCCTCGTTTCTTGCGCCGAGCACGCTTTTCGAAGCAACTTTAATGATGATGGATGTGACATGTGTCAGGCGCGTGATCGGCGCCCAAAATTTGAATTGCGCGCGTGGGTGCGTGGTGACCTCAATGGTCGCGCGTGAGCCCACTTTCCCACCTCGATTTCGGGAAAGAGCCCAGATTTTCGGGAAAATTACAATTTTGACCCCGTTTTCTTGCACATTGGTCCCTGAACACATTTGCCTATAAATAGGACCTCACTTATCTCGAAAACACTTTTCACTCTTTGCAACTTTTGAATTTCTTTTTGAGCTCCTTCCAAGCCTTTCTCTTCAAGCTTTTCCGGTGAGTTTTGGGTGGTTTCCGATCGGTAACAAGGTAAATACAACACATTTTCTTTCTTAAAAACTCTTCTTTCCCCCATTTCTTAAGAAAAAATGGAGGTTGGTGGTGGCTCCGGTGGTGGTCCGCCGCCGTTGGATGGTGGTGAGCCCTTCAGGCGAGGGTGATCGCTGGTAGGGGTGTAAACGAGCCGAGTCGAGCCGAGGAGTGCTGAGCTCGAAACTCGACTCGATTGTTATACTCGAGCTCGAAACTCGACTCGAACTCGATCGAGCCTAAAATTTTAAGCTCGAACTCGACTCGATAAAAAACTCGATAAGCTCGAGCTCGACTCGACTCGATTAGCTGTATAATTTTATAAAATTAAATGTAAAAATGTATTTTTCCTAATTTTTTATCCGAACTTTCCATGTCAAATACAATAAAAAAAATCAAATAACTCAAATCACAAATAAATGATGTCTTCAACAATTCAACATCCAATACACCAAAATAACTAAATAACATAGTTTACGTTAAATGTTCTTTCTAAAGTCCAAACAAGAAAATAAGAGAAAGTAATCATAAACTTGAGTGCATTCCTCCAACAAATTTAACTGAATTTCAGATTCCAGAAACTTGAGTATATTTCTCCAACAAATTGAGTGAACATCCAGTAAATAAAATTAACCTACTAGTCATAAGAAAAAAGGAAAAGAAAGATGTGTTCTAGACACGATATTCATTAAAAAATCGCCTGCAAAAAACGTCTCCAAGCCTCAACAGATGAATAGGTTCTTCTTCCATCAATCAGCTTTTGAAACAATTACTTTTCTGGCAAATGAGGGCAAGCAGAAAGCTGCAGAATGGAACTATCTAGAGAGGAAACAAATTAGAGAATTTAAATAACAGCAAGACTTAATGTGAAAGAGTAGTCATGTCATATGTGTATGTCTAATGGTAATGATAATGTAGTAAGTACCTTAGTGTTGTAAAACTAATTAATCAAGCTAGAACGGGTAAGATTATCTCTAAAGACTTCTTCTCATTTTACAATGATAGCATAAAATAAACAATATTTAGTATTGTTAAAATAATAAACAATAATAAAGAAAAGTAGCAATAAACATACTTACTTTGTTCTTTCTTTTCAAACCATGAAGACTATGACACCAATCACTTCCACAAATCAAAACTTGAACGGTATCGGAAGCCAATGATGCACGATAAGTATCAATAACTCTACTCCCCGCACTAAAAGTAGCTTCTGAAGCCACTGTTGATACAGGAATATCCAGTATATCTCGAGCCATTTTGGACAAAATTCGATACTTCAAATTGTTCGCCTTCCACCACTCCAAGGCATCAAATGGGGCTGAATCTACATCACAAACTAAGCAGCCTTCTTCCAAATAAGAATCTAATTCAGACTTTTGTGGTTGAACGGTTTGATTAGATTTCATATACTGAGTAAATTCTGACCAACTCGAATCTGAAGCTTGAATATTTCGAGGGTTAAAGTCTCTTCCAGCACGTTCTTGAACATCATTACCGAATTGTGTTTCAGCAACATACTCATCATATAACTCGTACAAAGCTTTCTTAACATTTGAGATATTTCGTTCACCTTCATCATTTGGATACATTCTTGGGAACGAATACTCAATAGCCACCATTTTACAACTAGGATCCAAAATGGCACCTAAAGCCATCACCAAGTTACACTCCCCCCAATACTTATCAAATTTCTCTTTCATAGCCCCAACCATTTCATGAATAAATGCATCTTCATATTCATCTTGATAGATTTTATCCAACAAAACTTTGATTCAACATATTTCATTAAAAAACAAATTCGAAGTTGGATGCTCACTCCTAGAAATGATATGAGTGACTGAATTGAACACTCTCAAAATGGGAATTAGTTTTTCTACCTTCAACCAATCTTCATTGCTTGGACAATTTTGATAACGTGGCTCTCGCTCCTTATACCTCGGAAACACCTCTTTGAACAAGACTGCAGTAGACAACATCTCGTATGTAGAATTCCACCTTGTTTTGTATTCAAGAATAAACTTCCTATGGGGTAACTGTAATTGCTGCACAATTTCTGAAAACAACATCAACCTTCCTTCATTGTAGTTAATGAAAGTCACACTGTCATGTATTTGCCCGACAATACTTTCAATTTTTGATAGTCCATCTTGAACCATAAGGTTCAAAATGTGGGCACAACACCGCACATGAAACAACTTCCCTCCACAAAGTAGTTTCTTATTTCTTAAATAAGTTTCTCTTAGATATCTGACTGCCGAATCATTGTTTGAAGCATTATCCACCGAAAGTGTGTACACTTTATTCTCAATCCCCCACTCCTTTGTGCATATATAAATACTATCGGCTATTTCAACACCAGAATGAGGAGGAGGTAGATGAACAAAACTAAGAACCCGCTTTTGAAATTTCCAATTAGAGTCAATAAAGTGCCCTGTTAGAACCATGTACTCTAACTTTTGGTTGGAAGACCTCCACATATCCGTTGTCAAACTGATTTTATCGATATTTTTCAAGAGAGACTTCAATTTCTTCTTCTCGATTTCATACACTTGCTCACAATCCTTCTTAATTGTGTTTCGTGAAACCTTTTCCCACATGGGCATGCCACGCCTTTGCATCATATTAAAACCTTCTTCCTCCACAATTGTAAAGGGATGCTCATGCATTAGAATCCAATGTGCCATTGCCTCTCTCATTTTTACCATATCCAACTTGCCATCTGTCAGCGCAGGTGTTATTACTTGTCGATCATCCTCATTTGTTACTTCACTTGATTGAAAATTAATCAGTCTTTGTTGCCTCTCATAAATCCTTCGCTTAACACATCCGGATAAATGTCTTGAGAGATGGGTAGTACTCTTACTTTTGAGTATTGAAAGCTTGGAGTTGCAATGATTACACACTGCTTTTATACCATCCGGGGTATCAACTTCTCTAAACTCCAACCAAACCTTATAAGTCTCTTTTGTCTCTTTTTCACTTGAAATTGAGACTCATCTTCTGTGGTATCAAGAGTATCACCCTCAGTTCTAGCAGGAGCATTGTCATTTGAATTTGCAACGTTACAAGACGATTGATTATTAGGCGTAGAAGATTCACCAAGCATTGGTGAGGAAACTGCCGGTGGAGAGATCGACATATCTAAATTAAACAGAAAATGTTAATTAGTTTTCAAGATATAAGTAATGATTAAACAAATTAAACAGACTACAATCTACATCATTAAACAAATACAGAATATGAGTCTCAATCATGTGGACAATGGAGTCGAGACAGAAGGAAAATAATGGAAAAATATCCAACCTAATTTAATTAGTTACTGCATCTTCTTACTTTTAGATCCTTTTTTATTTTCTGGAATCCAAATAAATGACACTTCTTACCAATATACTACACTTCTTACTTTTAGATCATTTTTTATTTTCTGGAATCCAAATAAGTGACAAGCACATTAAATCAGAGAATGTTATTTTAAATATGATCACACTCTGTTTAATAACATTTTGGAAAAAATTGTAAATTGGTTACTTTGTCCTACAAAATTTAGTGGAATTTTAAACCTTTATCATTGATGAAGGATTACTGTGAGATTATCATACTAAGAAGTTGTTTACATTATATATCTTACATTTATGTAATCTGCTTCTTTACATCATTTATATCACACATCACAATCACATAGTATATGGTATATCTAAAATTACCCAAATAAACACAAAACTCAAATCAAAGCAAACATATAAAATTAATGAGAATGAAATCTTAAGTATCCAACTAAGAACCTTATCAGAATGAATGGAAGGGAGTGTGGACTTCAAAACTGCTCAGCCAACATACCCTTTTGGATGTCTTCAATTGAAATTCCTGAAAGCATTTTATGAAGAAAGCTCAGTATCACAGCACAATCAATCATTTGGATGAAAAAATTGAGGGGAAATTATGAAAACATTTCTCGTGCTGCTATCTAATAGGTGGAAGAGTACCTTGACGGGAGGCCGGAGGAGTTGATAGACCACGGCTAGACGACGAGATCGACCTCCATGGAGTGTTTTCAGTTCGTTGGTTGCGCCGCTGAGAGGTAATCTAATTCTGTGAATCTGTGTTTGAGATACGCAATACTAGATTTAGGGTTTAAGTTTTTTTTTTTTTTTTTTATAATTAAATATAATAAGTATATATTTAAAAATAATAATGGCATATTAGTAAATACTAAGAAGCTCGATTAGGCTCGCGAGCCTCTCGAGCTGAGTATTTACGAACTCGAACTCGACTCGATAGCTACTCGAGTAGCTCGAAACTCGACTCGACTCGATTAGCTTCGAGTCGATTTCGATCTTTTTTCGAGTCGAGCACGAGTAGCTCGCGAGTAGGCTCGAATCAGTTACACCCCTAATCGCTGGGCCCTAGTGGAGAGGGTGGTCTCCTCGGATTCCGTAATCCACTCCCCTGACCCCCTTAATGTAGGAGTCCGCAATGTAGTAGAGGTTGTCGACATAGATGAGGTCGACGAATCCGAAAGGGAAGATGCCGACAATGATGCCGAGGAGGACGATGAGGAGACCGACTCAGACCTGGGCGACCAAGATTTGGACGAGGAGGCGGGCGAACAGATCGACCCGGCTCGAGTTGAGTAGACTTTGACAAGCAGTCTCCACGAGGAGTACGAGGAGGTTGTTCGCTACGCGGCGAGCATAAAAGATATTTTGAGTGGGCGAGAAAACCTGGATGGCGATGAGCTCTCGAGGGAGACATACTACAAGTACTTCTGCGATTACCTGCTATCGAGAAGTATACGAATCGAGGTATGAAGCCAGTAAGTATGCGAGCAGCGTCTCCTCGTCTCAGCTGGAAAATTCCCGGAAAAAATATCAACTACCAGCCGACTTTGCTTCTTTGTTCCTCGCAAAGATGAGAGGGCCGACCAGCCGCCAGAAGGGATGGTCGCCGTCAACATTGGAATGATGGAGGCAGGATTGAGATTCCCCCTGCACCCCGGAATTTCAAACTTTTTACACTTTCTAGGGGTGGCACCTTCTCAAGTGTTGCTGAACGGGTGGTCGAACCTAATTGGACTCCTCACCGTGTTCGGCCTGGAGGCAGCCGAGAACGGTTGTCGGAACACATGGCTTAGTCCGAAAGAGATCAACTATCTCCTTCAAGCGGCCGAAGCCGGAAAGAAGGTGGGCTACGGCTGGTATTACGTGAAAAGCCGCGACTACTCCAAATTGGCCGAAGGGGTCCCTAACAAAATTCGGGATTGGAAGACCAACTGGTGGTGGGTAGCCGGGGATTGGAAAAGTGCTGTGAGGCCTGATGGATCCTCTCCTCGCATTCCCATCGCGATCGACTACCAAAGAATTCGTGGTAAGTTTTTTATTTCTGCTCGTTCTTGTCTATACTGAATAACTCCTCGCTTTTGTAGGTGAAACTGTCCGCGCGAAGACCGTCGAGCACCGTCTGTCGCCCCTATTCCAGTACCACATTTGTTGTGTAGCTCGTCGTCGCTACTTGGAAAGGTCTTGCCGCTTTTTGAATAGGGAGTGTATGCGAGAGCGAGCAGGCCTTAGAGTACCTCCTCATCACATCACTCGAGAGTTCCCCCCAGGTATCAAAATATTTCTAAGTTTCTAGTAAACATTTCTTTTCTTCGTGGAAAAACTGACTCTTCATTTCTAGTAGTGGTTCCTGAGAAAGTTGTCACCTATCTCCCTCCGACCATCGAGCTCGATCAAATAATGGTGAGCAAGTTTTTGCGAGCAGCGAAGGTCGGTCGCGAGCGCGCGATTATCGATGGCACGGGCAAAAGGAAAGCGCCGGCGGAGACCTCGGAGGCTCCTCCGAAGAAAACCGCTAAACCGACCAGAGGGGGTCAACACACGACTGCTAACGAGCAGATAATCTCACCGAGGAGGTCTCCGCCGAGGGTAACTCGCCACCCCCCAGGGAACCATCTCCTAAGAGAACCTCCCCTCCTCGCAGGACCAAACGGTCGAGGGAGGTCGCCACCAGCTCCTCGGCCTAGCAAAAGGCCCCCGAGGACATCACTCTTCTTGGCTGGAGTGCCGAACGGGTTGCCAAGTAAGTTCACTAAAATGCCTTTGAATATTTTTACAAGTACCTTTCTGATCGTCTTCTGTTCTTTCTCAGGATCGCCGAGCACCCGTCTCTCGGACCTTTCAATGAGGATCTCCTCAACTTTTACCGGTCGCGGGACGCGACTGACGACGATGAGCTAGATCTGGTCGCGATCAGGGCCGTAAAGAACTTGCCCCGATCGCTAACTACAAAATTTGTCGAGGAGGTTGGCAGCCACAACTCCGCCGAGAATGCGAGATTGATCGCCGTCGAAACCAGTCGCCTATCTTACGCGGCCGAGCAACTTTCCCTCCAGATTAACGAACATCGAAGATCCAATGAGGAGAAAAGCGCGACGATCGCCCAACTGTCCAAGGCCAAAACTGGTCTTGAGAAAAAGGTGGCCGATACTGAGAAGAAACTGGCCGATTCTGAGGCGAAGCTGGCCGATTCTGAGGCCCAACTTGAAGTTATTCGGAAGAAAGATCAAGAAGATCTCCGTGCTCGCCTCAAAGCTGCCGAGGACGAGCTAAAAGTGAAATCCGCCGAGGTGACCACTCTTCAAGACAAACTCACAAGTGCTGAGGAGGACTTGGCCACTCTTCGGCAAGATCTGCTCGACGTGAGGGAAGAGCGAGATGAAAATGGTTACCTTGCTTCGATCGCGGCGATTTATGCGGTCGCGCTCACTGCCCACGAGCTTGTTCATCAATTTAGAAAAGTTCATCCAAAAGCGAATGTAACTGTGCTCGGCAGTTTCATAGACGACCTTATCATGGAGGAGGAACCTGTAGCGGGCTCATCACTCCCCCTGCTCGATCTGATGAAAATGGGACTCATGTTTCCTCGCCTCTTGGCTGTTCCGATCTATTTCAAGGAACCGCCACAAGATTCCCCAACTCAACAGGGCGAGCAGAGTGCTCCTGCCGAGGTGGTGGCCGCAGACGAGCAAGGTGGTACCGAGGAAGAGGTTGTGGGCGAGCAAGATGCTGCAGAGGTTTGAAGATCAACCATAGACGTGCTCGACCACTTCTTTTTTATTTCGTTTACCACTGTTCGGCCACTAGGGCCTTTTTGTAATTTCAGCCTTTAAGGCTTTTTAATGAATGGAAACTTCTTTTTGCTTATGATGTGTTCGTTTATTTTGAGTGATCGTCCTCGTCACTGCTTTTCAATTTATGTTATGATTATTTTTTGCAAGCATCTTTCAATGAGTACTTGTCTTTTGAATTTGTCTTTCATTGGTTTGTGTTCGAATGTTTTAGATAGTGATCGTCGTTGTCACTACCCTGCAAGCATCTTTAAGAAAGAGTGCTCGTCTTTTAGAGTTAACCATTCGTCGGTTGAACTCTTTTGTTTTTTAGATAGTGATCGTCGTCGCCACTATCTTGCGAGCATCTTTAAGAAAGAGTGCTCGTCTTTTTGGAGTTAACCATTCGTCGGTTGAACTCTTTTATTTCTTAGATAGTGATCGTCGTCGTCACTACCTTGCGAGCATCTTTAAGAAAGAGTGCTCGTCTTTTAGAGTTAACCATTCATCGGTTGAACTCTTTTGTTTCTTAGCTGGCTACGCAGAGCCTTATCTAAAATTTCTAAAACTTATCTAACACTTGATGAAATTTTAACTTGACATGTATTGAAAAGATAACTAGATACAAACTATACAAATGTAAAGAATTTAAAAACTTACTGATAAAACTTCTTCAGCTTGACCGCATTCCATGGGTACTTGCTCGGCTTGCCTTTGAGATCTTCTAGCTCGTACGATCCGTTCAGGAGTGTGCACGTTATTCGGTACGGACCCTCCCAAGTCGGGCCAAGTATGCCAATGGACTATTCCGTCGCCCGTCGAAGTACGAGCTGGCCGATAGTAAAGTGGCGAGCACGTACTTTGGTGTTGTAGTAGCGTTCTGACCTTTGCTCGTAGACCACATTCTTCTCGTCCGCCGTTAGTCTTCGCTCTTCTCGTCCGCCGTTAGTCCAAGTCGGAGAGCTGTGCATCGTTATTCAACTGCTCATCATAGTTTGCCACTCGGAAAGTGGCGACCTGTCCCTCTGCTGGTATGACAGCTTCGGTTCCGAACGCGAGCGCGAAAGGAGTCTCACCTGTGGAATTCCTCGCGGTCGTCCGATATGCCCACAGAACCATGTGCAGCTCGTCCGCCCATTTGCCCTTCAATCCATCTAGCTTAGCTTTCAAGGTGTGCTTGATGATTTTGTTGATCGCTTCTACCTGACCATTTGATTGTGGATGATAGGGTGTTGAAAAAAGTTTCTTGATATTCCACTTTGAGTAGAATTCCAGCATGTCTTGACTCGTGAATTGACGTCCGTTGTCGGTCACTATTGCTCGTGGTAGGCCGAACCTGTAGATTATGTTTTTCCATATGAAACTTATCATCTGGGCCGTTGTGATGGTCTTCAATGCCTTCGCTTCCGTCCACTTGGTGAAGTAATCGACTGCTACGACTACGAAAGTTACCCCCCCGACGCCAGGCGGGAAAGGTCCGATGTCGATGCCCCACTTCGCGAAAGGCCAAGAGTTGTAGACGGAGATGAGCTCGTCTGGAGGTGAGTGAATAGCGGGAGCAAAAGCTTGACATCTTTTGCACGTCTGGGCGTAATGAATTGCATCCTTCTTCAGTGTTGGCCAAAAGTAGCCTTGCCTCATGATTTTTAAAGCGAGCGCTTGCCCCCCTGTATAATTTCCACAGACTCCGTCGTGGATTTCGTGCATGACGATCTTCGCTTCGTCTTCTCCGAGGCATTTCAATAAAGGCATTGAAAAATCCCGTTTGTACAGCTGGTCGCCAATAATAGTGTACCTTGCGGACCTGAGTTGCAATCTGGTTGCTTTCACTTTGTCTTTCGGGAGCTCGCCGGTCTTGATGTATTTGGTGATCGGCGACCTCCAGTCCTCGTCGCTGGTCGCTTCAACCTGCAAAATTTGACCTCTGTTCACCGATGGGGAAGAAATTTTAGTGATGGTCGCTTCTGAAAATATTGCCTCCCCCTCTGAAGTGGCCAGCCGAGCTAACGCATCTACTTGCGTATTCTCCTCCCTAGGGATTTGCTCGATGTGGATTTGATCAAATTGCTCGAGTAATCCTTTCACTAGGTCTTGATACTTTATCATTTGATCGCCGCGAGCCTCGTACTCGCCCGTAATTTGACATACAACCAGTTGAGAGTCAGAAAAAAATTTCAGTTTTCTGGCGCCCACGGCCATAGCCATCTTGATTCCAGCGACCAGAGCCTCGTACTCTGCCTCGTTGTTGGTCGCCCGATACTCGAACTCGATCGCCGAAGCAAACGTCTGTCCGGTTGGGCTGGTGAGGACGATTCCTGCCCCCGCTTTGGTGCTCGTCGAAGAGCCATCGACGAACAGTACCCAAGGAAGTTCGATTTCCTTGTCAAGTTTATCCGGGAAAGTGAGCTCCACTATGAATTCTGCCAATACTTGTCCATTGGTCGCCGTTCTGGGTGCGTAGGTGAGCCCAAATTCCCCGATTTCCACCGACCATTTCAAAAGTCTTCCAGTGGTATCCAGACGATGCAGTGCTCGCCGAAGAGGAAATGTTGTGAGGACGACCACCTCGTGGTCGAACAGGTACTGCCTTAGCTTTCTGACGCTCATGACTAAAGCGTACGCCAATTTTTCCATCGGAGTGTATCTCAACTCCGCATCTCTCAATGATTGACTTACGTAGTAGATTGGCAGATGTATGCTCCCCGCTGCTCGGACGAGCACTGAACTGATCGCACAGTCAGTGGCCGCTAAGTATAGATACAAAATTTCGCCGGGGACTGGCTTAGATAGGACCTTCGGATCCGATAGATATTCCTTCAATTTCTCGAAAGCTTTCTCACACTCATCAGTCCATTCGAACCTCCCTTTTTTCAAAGCATCGAAAAAAGGTTTGCAACGATCGCCCGTTCGTGCAATGAATCTGTTCAGCGATGCTAGGCACCCTGTCAACCTCTGTACTTCTTTTACATTCCTCGGGCTTTGCATGTCGATGATTGCTTGAATTTTACTCGGATTCGCCTCGATGCCCCTCTGGCTAACCAAGTGCCCCAGAAATTTTCCTGAGCTAACTCCAAAACTGCATTTCTTTGGATTTAACTTCATGTTGTATTCTTTCAGAATATCGAATGTCATGGCAAGGTGGTGTAGGTGGTCCTCTTTCCGCAATCTTTTGACAACGATGTCGTCGATATAGACCTCCACCATCTCGCCGATGTGTTTCTCAAACATCTTATTTACCAGTCTTTGGTATGTTGCCCCCGCGTTTTTCAAACCGAAAGGCATTCTCTTCCAGCTGTACATGTCGGTCGCCGTTATGAAAGCCGTATGTCGCTGGTCGTCGGGATGCATTGCAATCTGATGGTATCCCGCGAAAGCATCCATGAAAGTTAACATCTCGTGCCCCGTTGTATTATCTACCAGATGATCGATGTGGGGCATCAGAAAGTGATCTTTCGGACAGGCGTCGTTTAAATCTGTGAAGTCTATACACAATCTCCACGACCCGGTCGTTTTTCTGACGAGCACTGGATTTGCCAACCACTCCGGATCAGTTCCAGTTTTCTCGATTAATTTGTTGTCGATCAATTTCTTGACTTCGACCGCCATAGCCGCATATTTATCAGACCCAAATTTTCTTCATTTTTGGGTGATGGGTCTTCTTGTTGGATCAATATTCAATCTGTGGCAGGCATGGTTCGTGTTAATGCCCAGCATATCCTCGTGCGACCAGGCGAATGCTCCGATGTTTTCTTTCAAAAATGCGACCATATCTGACCGCAATTGTGCTGGTAAATTTGAACCTATGAACACCTCGAGTTCTGGACGAGCTTCGTTTAGGTGGATGGTTTCAAGGTCCTCCGCTGGAGTTGCCCGCTCTTTAGGCTCCTTCCAACGAGGATCCTCAATTCCGAACTCTGGCTCAAAGCCTAACCTAGGCTCCAGATCTGGAATGTTTTCTGGAACCTGGTCGTCGGGGATCTGATCGCCCGAATCTTCCTGCTCGTCAATCTCCATTGGGGTGTGGTCGTCCACTTCCATGGAGGCGTGCTCATTCGCCTCCACTTGGTGATCGTCGAAACGCCGACTGCACTCCCCAACTTCGATCTTTTGATACTTGCTAGGAAGACCCTCCAAGTAGTTCATTTGTTGTTTTTGTTCTTGACACTCAATATACTGGCCAATCATAGTAGTTACTTAGAATGACGCTTAGTAAAACGGACGAGACACTCCCTCGCCCGCGTCTGTTCGCCCTTGACGGTTATAACTCCCGCCGGGGTCGAAAACTTTACATAGTAAAAGAAAGTAGAGGCGGCCGCCTTGAACTCGTTGAAGAAAGGTCGGCCGAGGAACACATTGTAGGAAGATGGCATGTCTACAATCAAGAAGTCGAGCTGCCGAGTGTGGTGCATTTCTGGCTCTTTCGATGACACCAGTTCCAGAGAGAGTCTGATTTTCCCAAGGGGAAGGTTGCGCGTGTCCCCGAAACCTACGATAATATCATCGCAAGGCTCGATATATTCATCATATCCACCGAGGGCATCCAGAGTATGCTTGAAGAGGACGTTGGTGTATGCCCCGGTGTCGACCATCATGCGATGGACATTGGTTCCCATAATTTTTCCAGTGATGACCAAAGCATCATTGTTTGGTTGCACCCCGACGTTCAGGTCGTTGTCCGTGAAAAGGACTTGATGGGATAGAGGCTTCTCGGCAGCCGGAGCGACGCACACCTGGTGTACGTTGTTGAGTGCTCGCATATCACTCTGTTGTCGGCGAACAGACAGAGCGATCCCGGACTCAGTACCCCCAAGGGGCCTTCTATCACCATACAACCCCCGCCCACGTTGTCGATGTCGCCTGTCGGATTATTCGGCATAGGAGGAGTTGTTTTCTGGCGGTTAATCTGTTGGCGCAGGTCGTCGCTATCGTTGCGACGTTTCTTGCCCGTGTTGTCGCCTTTCCCATGGGGCTTGATGAATTGGGCGAGCTTGCCCTCGGTGTATAACTTGAAGAGATTCCTCACCAAGTCTAGGCACCCATTATTGTGGTGGCCGATGGAGTTGTGGTAGTCGCAGAATTTACTACCATCCAAGTTGTCCTCATTTGTGTGCATTGGCTTGGCTTGGGGGAGCAGATTCTTTCCCCTGACTGCATTAAAAATGCCCTTAGGATCAAGAGAGAGAGATTCCCTGAACTGAATGATCTCTGGGGACTCCTCGAAGGGTCTAAAATTTGCTGGGCGAGCACTGCCGCCCTGAGTGGTCGCCTTTTTTGGCTGGGACGACTCCCCAGTGTTGGTATTTTTCTTTGGCCAGACCCTCTTGGCCGCTTCAGGCTGCTCGTTAGCCTTGGCGGCGTCCATGATTTCTTCCATTTGGATAAAATTCCCAGCCCTCGTGCGGAAGTCCGCATAAGAAACTGGGAAGACAGTATGCATAGATTCCCAGAGCTTGGAACCTATCCTCAGACCGGAAACAGCCGAGATCAGCTTTGTCTCGTCATTCACGGCCTCTTCATCGATCACCAGCCTATCGAAGCGCTCGATGAAGTCCTTGCCCGATTCGGTCAGAGACTGGCGAACGTTTGCCAAACGTTGCTTTGAGGCTGAGCGAGCAGCAATTGACCCAAAGTAGGTCAGGAAATGTTGCCCCAGCTCAAGGAATGAGGTGATGGATCCGGCACCCAAAGTTGTGTACCAACGATGAGCCCGGTCTCCCAAGGTCAGGGAGAAGTTTCTGCATTGTGTGGCATCCGTTGCCCCGATTGAGGCCATGTAGTTTGAGTACTTGGACAAGTGTACTCTAGGGTCGGACATCCCATCATATGCCGACATGGAAGGCATCTGTATTTTTCTTTGAATGGGGGCGGTGAGGACCGCAACACTTAGCGGAGGAGCGGGCAGAGTGATTGGTGGGGCAGTTCCTTGCTTTGAAGCGACCACCTCTGCTCGCAAAGCCTCCATTTCCAACTTCATCATTATTTGGGTTTCGAGGAACTGGGCAATCTGCCCCTCCTCGGCAGTCTGCGGTCGGGGGACGACGACCTCGTCTCGTCGGCTCCCGCGAGATGCGGCCGGGCGATCATCATGATGCGATCGCCTGGGGGAATGTCTCTCTGAATGGTGGCTGCGATAACTCTTTGCAGGAGCTCGCGAGCCCCCTGGCCCTACTCGGTCGAGGGCGGATATCCTGTCTCCCTGACCTTTCTTCCCACCACGCTCGTTGTGGTCGTCATTGACTGGTCGGCGATTATAAAGTACTGGGCGAGGAGCTTTCGAGTCCTTGTCGCCCACACGGTTGAAAACAGAGTTCCGACCGTGCGAATCCCTAGTGTGACTGTTGTGGGAACGATCATGAGCTTTATTTTTCCCCCTATCTTGGGGATGCACGGAGCCCGAATGATAGGAGCGGTCGTCCTCGTCATTCACGTTGGCTCTTGCCTTCTCCTTACGAGCTTTGTCGAAGGCCTGATCCTTGGCCTTCTCTATTTCCTCTTTTTCGTTCTGCCTCCTCTTCTCAATGAGGAAGTCTGAGAACTCTTTCAAGTGCTGGGGATCTTTCAAGATGTCCCCCAAATTTAGATTTCCGAACGGATTTGGCGACGGAGGCGGCGGCGGCAGAGGGGGTTCGTTCCCTCTGGGCGGTGGGATTCCGTCATGATGAGTATGCTGAGACATCGTTTAAAGAGTGTCTGCTGGCAAAAGATTACAAAGATATGACTGTTCTAAGCTTTCGACGCTTACAAACAAAAGATTTGAGTTCTTACGCAGAAGAACGTGCTATTACAACTACTTTCACTATAAAAAACGCGGGGTTTGCCGACGGAGGGCTACCGACGAAATCCAATCCGTCGGTCGTCCCGATGGATCGCCGACGGAATATTCGAATCGACTGACTCCCGACGGAATCCAACATCCGTCGGGACCGTCCGACGGACTTTCCGACGGAATTTAGTGTCACCTTCAAACGGTGTCGTTTAGCCTTGCTTCCCGACGGAATTATTCCGTCGGTCGTTCAAATTTCGACTACCGACGGAATAATCCGTCGGTAGCCGACCCGCTTTGACCCACCGCCTCGGATACCAATGAAAAGACGCGTGGCCATTAATATTCGCGTGCTACCGACGGAAATATCCGTCGGTAGCCAATTTTTTTTTTTTTTTATAAGAACTGCCGAAGGCAGTTTGAAGGAAAAAAAATTCACTCTCGTCTCGTCTCCTCTGTTCGTGGTGGTTTCGTGCGTGGATTGGATTGTCTTGTGCGTGGATTGATCGACAAAGGGCATAACGATTATCTACTCCAATTTTGTTCAATTTAAACGGTACGTTTTATAAATTCTTAATTAATTTTAATTAAGTTATTGTATTAATCATTGCATGTTAATTATTATAAAACTGTTATTGAATTATTATGAATTTCATGTTAATTATTATAAAATTGCATGTACGTAGTTGATGAATATATATGTATAATTAATTCAAATATATGTTAGTACGTGGATTATATGTTTTTTATTGGTTAATTGTAATTAATTAATGTATGTTAGTCAAATATATAGTGTAGCTAGTTCTTGTTAGTTCAAATATATTGTGTAGTTCTTGTTACATTAAACTAGGTTATTATTGTTTATTAAATTAGTAATTATTGTAATAAGTAGGGGTGTTGTACGTTTGATTAATATTATAATTATTGTTATTGTTTAAATTGAGTCATTATTAATTAGTTTGGTAAATTATTGATTTCATTATAACGTGATTTGTTATTGATTAAATTAGGAAATTATTGACTTAAATTAAATTACTAAAATGTTATTAATTAAATTAGGAAATTATTGATTTCATTACTATATTAATTATTGATTAATTTATTATACTTTTAAATTTTATTTATTAAAATAGATGAGTCAAGATGCTAGTGGGGCCTCAGGATCTCGACGTAGGCGGTCACTTAGGACTGTTGAGCCTCCTATGACGACGTCGTCGTCGCCATCCGTTCCACAGCATTCGCCGCCGTCATCTCAGTCGTCGGTAACTCGTCGACATCTCACGCGGGCCCTAGAAACCAGACTGAGAGTATGGATTGAGAGGGGAATATAGTAAGTAATTAATTAAATAATTTGAAGGTTTAACAATATTTAATAGCATCAATTTTTGTACATTTTTTAATTTATAATGTGTTTGTTTCTTAATATATAATGTCACAGCTTACTTCCTGGTAATGAGGTGTCGAAGATTTGCACTGATTCGATTATTAAGTGCAAAGTTGCTACGAATGCCTACTCTTGGCTGAAGGTGCCGCAGACGAAAAATGATGAATACTGGGAGGAATTCCAGGTATTTGTGTGCATTCAATTAAATATTAATAAACAATTTATTATATATATTATTTGATAAATATGCTGATCGAATATGTGCAGAAACATGCTTATTGGCTTAGGGAGTTTTTTTCGGACGACGATATTCACACGCACTGGGCCGCTTCATGTCAATCTAGGTATAATGAGGTAATGTACACTTGGAGGACTGTTTGGCGTAGTCGTGGCGAGGTGCAGATGTTGGGTACGGACGAAAATGGAGTCGACGTGTGGAACACGTTGACCACGTATTGGAGTAGCCCGGAGTACGTGCGGAAGTGTGAAACTGCTCGAGCCAACCGTAGAAGTGATGTGGGAGGTGGGATGTCAAGGCATCGGGGGGGGGGGGGGATCCGCGTATGAGCACTCAATTGCTCTAGTAAGTGTTCAGTTCACTAAATTTATTTCAATTATTTATATTATATTATATAAAATAATTTGTATATGCTCATTTGGTACGAAATAGGAGCGGGATCTTGGGCGTGAACCCACACACGTGGATCGGTTGAACCTTCTTCATCCGTTTGATCGAGATTCGCAGACGTCCACATATGGACGCACTACCGAGCTTCACGTAAGTTTAATTAAATTATGATGTTTTTTTAATATTTAATTAATTAAATGTATTGAACTATGTATTAATTTAATTTTTTTTAATTATGTAGTTGAATGTGAACCGGGGGATTGAAGAGGTCACGACACAGGCTTCTGCTGAAGCCGGGCCCAGCGCTCCCCCTCCGCCTGATCTTAACCGGATTTGCCTGGACGTTGCCCCGACTGATCGAGGACGGGTCATTGGCCTTGGCCGGATGAGCCGCTCAGTGAGAGCTGCGTCGTCCAGTTCGTCCCAGCGTGCATCGCAGGCCTCTGTATCCTCCACTGCTGCTCCTCCGGACCCGAACCTAGTCAACTGGATGAACCACTACTTCCGACAGATAACTGACATTATGGGTCGATCGTTGGGGATGCCTCAGGATCAAATAGATACATGCTTTGCACAGGCGATGAGCGTTCCCCCTCCGCCTTTCAATGCTCCAGCTCCAGATCCAGATCCAGATGCAGCAGCAGACGACGACTTGAATTTCGCTGGTGGTGATGATTTTTTTAACTATAATGGTTGATGTTTGAACACTTTAATTTTTTGTCGAACTATTTATTTTTCTGTCAAACTATTTAATTTTTTGTCGAACTATTTATTATTCTGTTGGACATATTTATTTCGGTTGATGCTTGTTTGTCAATGGATTGTTTATTTATGTTATTATTTTTAATTTATACATAATACATAATTTTTCGTTAGATTTGGTATAAAGTAAAGTATTTTTTGATTTTTTTTTCGATTTTTTTTATTCCGCCAAAATTACCGACGGAAATAAAAATTTCGTCGAAAAAAAAGTCTGCCGACGGAAATTCCGTCGGTCATGTACTCTACCGACGGCATTTTGGGCGCCACTCTACCGACGAAATTTCAAATCCGTCGGTAAATTCAAAATGTACGCACCGACGGAATTTCAAAATCCGTCGGTAGCGCGCAGTACTTTGCAGAAGCTTTTTTCCCCTTTTCTCACTCAGTCGAAAAAAATTGTGGAAATTGTATGAGAGCAAGCAAATTTCGGTACGTTTTTCTTTTTTACTTGGTTAAATTTTGTAGTTTAGTTGTGCATTTTATATGGTTATAGTTTAATTAGTTGTGCATTTTATATATTTGTAGTTTAGTTGTGTATTTTAATTATATTTTTTGTAGTTTAATTAGTTGTGCATTTTTTATATGTTGTAAGAATTTTATGTTAAATGTTTAACAGATGGAATTGCCAGATCGTCGATGGATGTATGAAACTCCTAGGTTCATTTTAGGAAATGTGAATAGTGAATTTTACAATGAACTTGTGTCATTTGTTGAATCTGCAAAGCTCCACCCACATTACATGTATGGGGATTGTATCAAGTGTCCGTGTAATGCCAAAAAATGTCAGAATAAAATATTTAAGTCGATTGATGAGGTTTTGGTACATGTTCTGAAGAATGGTTTCACTGTTAATTATTATAACTGGACATTTCACGGCGAAGGACGTTGGCCTTATAACTTTGATCAAGTTTTATACTATTACACTGCTGGTATCTATGAAAGATAAATATATGGTAATGAAGCCGACACGAGTAATGAACAACAATTTGGTGGGGAACAACAGTTTGGTGGGGAACAACAGTTTGGTGGGGAACAACAATTTGATGGGGAACAACAGTTTGGTGGGAAAGAACAACTTGGGGAGGGAGAACCCAATATGTATCAAACAATGATAATGGAAGCCAGTTTTTCAAATGTAGAAGAGGAGCCGACGGATGAAGCATTTCGGTTTTATGAAATGCTCAAATTTGTCGATCAAGATTTGTATCCGGGTTGTGATTCTCACTCTCAACTGTCATTTAATGCCCGACTTATGGCTATCAAGACCGAGAACAAGCTTTCTAACAGGGCATATGAGCAAATGACACAATTATGCAGTGAGATCTGCCCTCCAGAGAATAAGGTGCCTACAACGTATCATCAAAGCAAGCAAATGATGAAAAATATAGGATTGCCGGTCGAGAAGATTGATTGTTGTGTAAACGGTTGCATGTTATATTGGGGTGATGAAGATAACAATCTGAACATGTGTAGGATGTGTGGTCATCCTTGTTACAAAGAGCCACGTCGGAAGGGGCCCGCTGGTCAATCGAAGTCGTCGAAGAAGAAAGTGGCACACAAGAAGATGTATTATCTTCCAATCGTTCCTCGTTTAATGAGATTGTATCAATCTACTGCCACAGCACAACACATAACGTGGCATGCAACAGATTCGTCTTCGACCGAGTCTAGGGAGATGCGACATCCGGCGGACTCGGAGGCCTGGAAACACCTTGACAACGTGTATCCCAATTTTTCTTCTGAACCGAGGAATGTGAGGCTAGGTTTGTGTACTGATGGTTTTGCACCGTTTGGGAGCTTTGGAAAGCAGTATTCGTTGTGGCCGGTGATTCTGACTCCGTATAATCTTCCTCCATGGATGTGCTTGAAACCTCAAACAATGTTTCTAACTGTATTGGTGCCAGGTCCGTCGAATCCAAAGGATAAACTTGACGTTTATCTCCAGCCTCTTATAAAAGACTTGATCTTTTTATGGGAAAGTGGTGTCCAAACGTATGATGTGTTCAGAAAACAGAATTTCACGATGCGTGCTGCTGTATTGTGGACCATTAGCGACTTTCCTGCATATTCTATGTTGTCTGGGTGGAAAACGGCTGGGTTTCAAGCATGTCCGTATTGTATGGATTTTTCAGAAGCTTTCAGTCTTGAGAAGAGTAGGAAAGTTACATGGTTCGATAATCACCGAAAGTTCTTACCTCGAGATCATCCATTTAGAAGGAATAAGAACAACTTTTTGAAGAACAGAACAGTTACAAACAATCGACCGCCCCTTCGAAACGGTATTTTAATTATACAATTATTTGATCTAGTATAATGTTATACGTATATGTTTTATTAATTTCTTCTAGTATAATGTTACCGTACAGGACAAACGTTGTTACATGAGATTCAGTGGACGGGTTTGAAAAAATCTACTGAAGAAAATGCAGCTGAACACAACGGTCGAATCCCAGGTGGATCAAATAAAAGGAGTATTTTTTGGGATTTGTCATACTGGAGTTCACTATTGATCCGACACAATTTGGACGTGATGCACATTGAGAAGAATGTGTTTGATAATTTGTTCCACACAATGATGAACACAGAAGGCAAGACGAAAGATACTCCAAAGTCCCGGGAAGAGCTGAACATTTATTGTCGTCGTCAAGAGTTGGAAATGGATCCCAATACAGGTAAATATCCGAAGGCTTGCTACACACTGGACAAGCCACAGAAATAACAACTGTGTCGTTGGATTCACAAGTTGAATTTTCCAGACAACTACGTGTCAAACTTGAGTCGATGCGCAAACATAAACAGGGGTAAGGTTTCAGGGATGAAGAGTCACGATTGTCATGTTTTTATGCAGCGCTTGATACCGATTGCGTTCTGAGACGTTGTTCCTCTCAATGTGTGGAGAGCTATCACTGAATTAAGTCTTTTTTTTTAGAGATTTAACATCTTCAACGATCAAGATCGATGATATGATTCGTTTGGAGTAAGACATTCCAGTGATTTTGTGTAAGTTGGAACAAATTTTTCCACCTAACTTCTTCAACTCCATGGAACACTTACCCGTTCATTTAGCGTATGAAGCCAGAATTTGTGGTCCAATGCAGTATAGGTGGATGTACCCATTTGAAAGGTAAACTCTTACATTTTTCATTTTTTATACTACATGCATGTTCACTGAATTAAAATATATTTTTTTTATTATAAATCAGATATCTCCACAACTTGAAACGCAATGCTAAACAAAAGGCAAATGTGGAAGCATCGATTGTTAATGCATATTTGAATGAAGAGGTTGGCATGTTTTGTTCTTATTATTTTGAAGACCATGTCAACACTCGGTTGAGAAGTGAACCACATAACTACGGTGGTAGAGGTACAGACAATATCGGTGAAGAGGTCGATGGAATGCTGTCTATATTCAAGTCTAAGGGACGAGCAATAGGAAAATTCACTGAACGAGAGTGGGAGACGAACAGAGGGGCAGAAATAACACAAACGTATGTGTTGTTGAATTGTGATGAATTTCAGCCTTACATTGAGTAAGTATTTCATATTTTTATCACTACTTCATTTATGTAATTTAATATTAATTGTGATTGGATGTTGTGAATTATGATGTATACTCAAGAACTAAGACGAACAGAACAAAACATCTCAGATACAGATATAGATGCTCGTCTTCAACGTGATTTTGCCCGATGGTTCCAACGTTGTGTGAGTACCATTTCCTTAAATTTTACGTAAATAAATATGATTCATAATTAATGTTAACTATTTGAACTGTATAGGGACGGTCAAACGATTTTGAGAATCGATTCTTAAGGGATCTCAGCAAAGGACTACTACGTCGTGTAAAGACTTACAACAGTTATATTGTGAAGGGCTACAAATTTCATACATCCGAGTATGCATCAAGAAAAGCGATTACCAACAGTGGTGTTTGCATTAGCAGTGCAAACTACAATGCAGATGCAAGTGACTACTATGGGGTGTTGCACGAAGTCGTTGAAGTAGAATATCCGGGATATCCAGCAAAGACTGTAGTGTTGTTCAAGTGTCATTGGTTTGACTCAGGCCCTTCAGGAACAAGGATTCATCTGGAGTACAAACTCGTCGATGTTAATCCGAAAAGGAGCTATAGCGGGAATGATCCATTTGTATTTGCCCATCAAGTATCTCAAGTATACTACTGCAAGTATCCAGTACGATCACGTAGTAAAATTGAATGGTACGCTGTTTGCAAAGTAAAGGCAAGATCAATGGTAGAAGTCCCTACAAAGGAAAGGAGTGATGAAGATGATTCTCCGTTTCAAACGGAACAAATAGAGGCTAGAACTGAAGTCTTTACGGGAAATTTGAATATCCACGTAGACTTGACGGACGGAAATTCACAATTGATCGAAATTGAAAACGATAATGGAAATGAGGAAGATGATGAAAATGAAGAGGATGATGAAGAGGAAGAGGACGAAGAGGAGGAGGAGGAAGATGAGACAAATAATGAAAATGTAGATGAAGAAGATGAAGAAGATGAAGAAGAAGAAGATGAATAATAAATTATATAATGTAAGCTAATTATTTTATTAGATGTACAATTTAAAAATATTTATTTATCATTAAGTTACAACTAAAAAGTGTGAAAAGAAATTAATTTTTTGAAATTTTTTAAAAAATAATTAGCAAAAAAATGAATATTTTAATATTTAAAAATATATAAATTATAGATTACAAATTTAATTATTTAATTTATGTGAATGAAATTAATTTTTTGAAATTTTTAAAAAAATAATTAGCAAAAAAATGAATTTTTTACTAAAAAATATGAGTATTTTAGTTAAAATATGAATATTTTAGTATTTTAGTATTTTAAAATATATAAATTATAAAAATATAAATTATAGATTACAAATTTAATTATTTGATATATGTGAAAGAAATTAATTTTGTGAATTTTAAAAAAAAAATGGGCCGAAAATGAGTACATATACAATTAATATTACAATTACGAACAAGTAACACACTTGTCCGAGTGGTAGGCGCCCCTGACTAGGCGCCCAAACACCCGGGTTCGATTCCCAGTAAGGCCGGAATAAGATGTTGGCCTATTATAATAGATCGCGGGTCGGGTTGGGGCGGGGTTCGGACTCACGACCGTTATTTTTTTTATTTCGGGTTGTGTTACCGACAGAATTATCCGTCGGTACTACCGACGGATACCGACGGAATATAATTTCGAATTAAAAAATTTTAAAATTGAATTCCGTCGGTAGAGCCGTCGGTAGTACCGACGGAATTCCCGACAAAAGCCGACGGATATATTTTTTTTAAAAAAATGTTAAAATAAAATTCCGTCGGTAAGGCCGTCGGTAGTACCGATGGACGATCGACGGAATTGCCGACAGAATTCAGACCCGGTTTCAAAACGGGTCATCCGAGCTACCGACGGAATGATATCCGTCGGCAGACTCGACTGATTTATTCCGTCGGGACTACCGACGGAATAAAAAATTCCGTCGGTAAGCCGGGCCGACGAGGCTAGAACTGACTGAAAAATTCTGTCGGTAACCACGTCTACCGACCACAATTCCGTCGGTAGATCCGTCGGTAAACAACGAGTTTTTTGTAGTGTTTCTAGCAAAGTAACAACAACAAAAGCTTAAAAACCGAAATACAAGGAGATCAAACTCCAAAATATGTCTCGAATACCGCAAATATTCAAGAACACGAAAATAAATAAAATACGTAAACGATGCTTTAAACGGTAGAACTACCGATTAAAACCTGAAATAAGGAGTTTGCAAACCGATCGCTCGATGATCGGTCGAAATTGAGATGAAGAACACGTAAAAGGACCCCTCCTTCTAGCGCCAAATGTTGTACGTGCTTTTGAATGGATGATCTGGATGTGGGTTTTCGTAAGCACTAAACAAACATATATAAATGATCGGGGTTTATTACGTGTTAAACGGGATTAATATGATGATTTACGAAGATCTTATGAAGAACAATAAGAACACAAAGATGTAGCTTCTTGGAGAGCTTTGAGAGTGTTTATTGCTTTGGGTTGGGGTGATTGTAGGAAATATGTAATTTGTGTCTTACAAATGAGCCTTTTAGACATTATATAGTGGTTTTTGGGGCTGCCCGCCCTTTACACGTGGCAAGCCCTCACTGGACCTATACTTCTGCCCGAAAAGGTGATGGGACGGCGCATTTAATGCTAAACCGCCTCTGGTGGTCGTCCTCGGCGAGATGCCGATGAGCTGAGCTACGGTGGTCGCCGGAGGACCTGGTCGTCGGGGAAGGTGGTCGCCACGCTCCCTGCTGTCTCCCAAGGCTTCAACACTTGTCTTTCTCTAGTTAAATAAACTTCTGCTCGCCAACACATTTGGGCAAGCAGCTAACTAAACACGTGCTCGCCAACATCTTTGGGCGAGCACTTAATTACATTAAACACATTACTTTTATTACATTTTTTTCATCTTGTTGACTAGTCGTCGCACGACTTTGTTGACTGGTCCTCGCCACGTAAACTGGTGACTAGGATTGACTTGTCAAAAATTGACTTCTTTGACTAGGTATAACACTTACACTTGCATGTACTGTATATTTACCAAACTACAAAACTCTTTCTTCTTAAGCTCTATAATTCAAGAACATTCAATACAATATTATAAACCTCATCATAAATTTTTATTTGATTAGTCAACATTAGCCACATACACCTCAGCTAATCTTAACCGTTGAGATCATACACTATTACATTTTCACGTTAATCATGACATGACATCTACACCCAAAAATCTCTTTCATTCACCTGATCCTCCCCTGGATTAATACCAGCAGCAGCGTTTGACACCTTACCTGCAGCAGCCCCCACCATTAAACAAGCATATAGCTCTTCAAATTGCAAAGCTGCCGGCTTCCCTTTTCCCCAGTTCTCCGTCGAGCATCCCACGTCATCATTCAAGCTAGAGCAGCAGCTCGAAAGCGACGTCGACATGGGTGGCGGCCCCGCCTGGAACAACATGTCCTGAGCGTGTTTCAATTCGCCGCGGAGAGCGTTGACTTCTTTCGCCAGGCGCCTTTTCTCGGCTAGCGCGGCTTCCAACCGTAGCTGGATGGCGCTGTGGTCGAGCTCCAGGGTCTGGCTCTTCCAACGGGCTTTCTTGTTCTGGTACCAAATGGCGATCTGCCGTGGAGGAACGCCTAGCTCGCGCGCCAGCTGGAACTTGCGCTCCGACTCCAGCTTCTTGCTGGAGTCGAAGTTGGCTTCCAGGAGCTGGACTTGCTCCTGGCTCAGCCTCTTTTTTTGGATTTTTTTAGGGTTTTGTGAGGGAGTATTCATATTCTTGTTAATTTCCATCTTTGGAGTTTTTATGAAGAAAATGGGATCGATTTGATGATGAATGTGGAATGTTATTCTGTGTGTATATATAGTGTATGCTAGATACAATATTTTCATTATCTGTGTCATTTTTCATGTTCCACTATATGTCCCACTACTTGAATCTTTAACGTGTGTCGCTATATTAATTATTAATATTGATCGTTATTCGTTAATTATTTCTTACTTTACACGTGCCAATAATTCAGATAGTGAAACATTTATTTTTCACTTTATACGTGTCAATCATCTAGATAGTAAAACATAGGATGGAATACATGATTGAAAATGATACATGTGATTTCATTTAGAGAGATACATTTTTTTTTTTTTTGATTACAAGTTAAATATCCATCCCTTTTCCCCTCCCCATGACTCGAACCCAGGACCTAAGGCCTAGGTAGTGGTGCTCTAACCACTTGAGCTATCCCACTTTGTCAGAGAGATACATTTCTAAGACTGGTGAAATAGGTACGTATATATAGTACTGTTATTAATTCATGAGTATTTAAGTCGGGTTTGAAAAAAGAAAGCTGAAAATTAAGGTGGGGTTTGAAAAATTTAAGAAGAGATGGTTTAATATAAATTCCTACATGAGAGTATGAGACTAGATAGTATGAATATCAAACAAGTTGCAAAATGGATCAAAATTAAATGTAATTTATTATATTACTGAAGTCTGAACTTTAATTTTTCTGACTTTTGATAAAAAAATTCAGTTTACTTACAAGATATAATCTTACAATATTGTATTTTTATTTATTTTTATTTAAATGTAGGAGAGTGATGGATAGATATAGGTGGATGGTGGCTGACTTCTCATGCAGGAGCAAGTTCACGTGGGCTTGGTCCTACAATACAAGTCTAGAATATATAGTTTTTCCTTTTCTGTATATTACTATTATATTTTGTTTTCTTTATTCATGAGGGCTGGTTTACACTAATTAAAATAGGTTATCTATTTATGGATTAAGTTGAATAATTGATTATAATAAGTAGCTCCAAGTTTGGAGCATGAACTTGGCTATGTTCTTGATTGGATTGGATGAGGCTTTTTGAAATTGTTCTCTTTGTACATGTTTTATAGCTTTGTCGTTTGAATAATAAAATATGTGATTTTTTAACCATTCTGAGCATACATATATATGTGATGGTTTGCTTCACTCATCAGTATTAAAATAAATTAAAGAGTAAGATACCAATCATTGAAACAAACCTTCTACTAGCTCATTCCTCGGGTTTTATGGTAGGAATTGTTTATTAGTATTAAAGGTGATAAAATTGTTTTTTATGAGAGATAGTATATATGTATTTCTACTTTATTGGAGATAAAATCTTTTGTTTGTGTGTAATTAAAAAGTAATGACATGTGGTGTAAATAAAAGATCGATGTTTGAGAGAAATTTTTAAAGAGTAAAGAGTAGTTGATAAATGCTCAAATATTAATAGGACAAATATTTTTTTACAATGTTCAAATAATAATGGAACGGAGGAAGATGAAGTAATTAATAGAAGAATTGTATAAATGATGGATAAGGTTATAAGTTGGATCAAGCGAGTTTGGACTCATGCTAGTCAGGCTTAGGTGAGGTTGTCAACGGATGTTAGTTCAATGAAGTTGGCTCAGTAGACTTGCTCAATGAAGTTGGTTATGTTTTAATCAATTAGAAATATAACAACTTATAAATAACTGGAATTTACAACAATTTTTTTAATGGTTTCAAGCTTAAATTAAAAAAAAATCAAGGGCAGTTAACCTCAAAGTCGATTGTGACTAAATTATATATCATAATTAATTGTAACTATATCAAATTCATAATTTGTTATTATCACAAGTAAGTTGTAACACATTAGATGAGCACTTTACAGTTTTTTATCTTTTAATTGTGAATTAATATCGTATTGACCCTCCGAAGGTTATCTTTTGATAAAATCTTGTGTTCTTATATGTGCACCTAGAATAGAATGTATTATATATATATATATATCTATCGACTATATATTAATAGAGATTTTTTTTACTGACGTGTCGTCTTCTCCTTAATTTTGTTGATGTGTCGTCCTCTCCTTGATTTCGTATGATGTGTCATATTTTTAAATGTCATTATGCATGGTATTATCCAGGTCTCATCATAATTAATGTTGAGTTGATTTTAAATAATTATGTTCCACTATATACTAATAGAAAGTTATTTTTTTTGATGTGTCGTCATCTCCTTAATTAATTTTATATGATATGTCATATTTTTAAATGTCATTATGTATGGTATTATCTAGGTGTCATCATAAGTAACCACAAATTGAAACAGCTTCGGAAAGTTCATCGGCCGCTGGAATCTTTGAATATAAATGGAGTTAAATGTTGTGATCACAATGAAATTGCAACCCACATTACAGAGTTCTACAGGCAATTATTTACGGCCACTAATCAAGAAGCTGCAGATGACGTTTTTTCCACCCTTGATAGTATTCTCTCAAATAGAGTTTCACAGGCTCAGAATGCGTCTCTGGTCGCAATGCCTAGTCCGACGGAAGTTCGTTCGGGGTTCTTTAATTTATCGACAGATAGCGCTCCAGGGCTCGATGGTTTTGATGGTTCTTTTTTACAAATTGCGTGGGACATAATTGAGGAGGATATCGTTAGAGCGGCACAATATTTCTTTCTCTTTACTTTCTTGTCGCATGGTTTAAATTCTAATTGGGTCACTTTGATAACCCAAGCATGTAGGTGCGGACAAAATAGAGGTTTTCAGGCCCATAGCGCTAGGCAACTATTTCTTTAAGGCTTTGTCGAAAATTCTGGCTGCAAGACTTGGACCTATTCTTTCTGTGATTTTGTCGGAATTTCAGTTCGGTTTCATCCCGGGTCGTAGCATTCACCATGGCATTGCATTGGCCTCGGAAGCAATTAACTGTATAGATAGGACTAAAGTGCACGGTAATATGGCATTAAATATTGACATTTGGAAAGCTTTTGACACGGTTAGATGGGACTTCTTGATGGAAGTAATGCGGCGTTTGGGTTTTTGTGAAGGATTTAGTAATTTAGTCAATTGCATTTTGAAATCAGCTCGACTCTCTGTCTTGGTGAATGGACAGCCGCATGGGTATTTGCAATGTTCTCATGGGTTTAGGCAAGGTGATTCGTTGTCACCACTTCTCTTTTGCTTGGCGGGAGAAGTCCTCACGAGCCTGTTAGAAGCGGTTGTTGGGCATGAAAGGTTCCAACCGACATTTATTCGTCGGGACCTATCGTGTCCAATGTCGCTGCTATATGCAGATGACATCCTTATTTTTTGTCGCGCAACAAGATGGGGCATCAGGACTATTAAGGCAATGCTTGGGAACTATAGTGATTTGTCAGGACATGTTTTCAATCCACAGAAGTCTTGCACTTATTTTGGGAAATTTGCGAGCAATAACAACAAAACATATGTGCGACTGCTGTTGGGCATGACTTCGGGCTCACTGCCTTTTATATATCTTGGTGTGCCGTTGTTTAGGGGCTTCCCCAAGGCAGAGTATATGCAAGATGTTACGGATAGAGTATTAACAAAAATTTCAGCATGGAAGGGTTCAGCTTATCACTTGCAGGTCGAGTGTGCTTAAATCAGGTCATTACGTCGTCTTTAGTGCACACAATGATAGTTTATAAGTGGCCGAAGGGTCAGTTGCAGAAAATTGAAAGAGCAATGCAAAATTTTATTTAGGCGAGTGAAATTGACAGAAGAGGATACTGCATGGTTTCTTGGGCGAAGATGATTGCGCAAAATTGTGAGGGAGGTTTGGGGGTTCGGTCAATTGTGTGCATGAATGCAGCCTACCTTCGAAACCCGTCATGGAGTATTTTAATGGATAAGAGTCTGCCATTGTACTTCTTGAGGGAGCATTTTCTGCCTCACGGAAAAATCGGAGATGCAATTGTCACGTATTCAATTTGGAGAGGGGTGCAGCCTCACTTGCTGCAAGTTTCGACCTGGGCATGATGAATTGTTGGTAACGGTGACTCGGTGAAATTTTGGCTCGATAATTGGTTGGGATATGTCATAGCGGACCGCCTTAATATGCCTCTCTCGGCCAGATCTTATTTCATGTACAGAGTTTCAGATTTTTTGGTGGACGGAAATTGGTTTCTAGATGCGGATTTTGTGAGATTATGCTTGGAAATTACTCCGGACATTTTGGACTATATTTGAGCTACGGATGGGGACAAACATATATGTCCTTCATCAAAGCATGGTACTTTGACTGCCAAAAAATATCGCTATTGCAACAAATATCGCAACCTTAATTTTACGGATATATAGCTGGATATATCGATATCGCAAAAAAAATTGAAAAATAACGGAAATCTTATTAAATCTTGGAAATTTAACATGAAATTTTAAAAATTATTATAACAGGCTATTATGCATGTATTCCATTTAAAAGCTAATACAATTATATGTTTAAAACAAACATATAGATAATAAATTATATAAATATTGGCTGACGAAAACTAACTGACAACATAATACAATACAAAATGATTAAATATACATGATAAAATACAGTTAATATCAAAATGATGACCTATGAGGATTCAAATATACTAGGTGAAATGACATTTTTGTCCAAACAACATTGATAAAATACAATTAAATACTGACTGATGAAAACTAATTGAGAACATAATACAAAATGATTAAATATATGATAAAATACAATTAATTATAATATCAAAATGATGACCTATGAAGTTCAAATATAGTAGGTGAAATGACACATTTGTCCAACATTGTTACTAAATCATCATATTATAGTAATTTTGGATATAGTTATGCACTTGTCATTCATATGTTTAAAAAAAATACTAAATATATGAGGTGAATTGAGAATATATTTTCTTGCACTATTAAAAATAAAATAAAAAGTATAGTTTTATACATATAAAAATAAAATTTTAAATAAGTTTGCAATTTTTTCAGATTTTACGATATTGTGCGATATATTCGCGATATTTCCCGATTCTCGTCCAATTTTACACTACGATTGAACGATATCAATATCGACATCAATATTTAACGACATTTTACGATATATCTGCGATACTCGGGAAAAAATACATTAGACCATAATATTCATATCACAATATTCAAATTTGCGATATATCCGCGATATTTCGCGATATTTTCATCCTTGAAGGTAGCTTATGAGCAGCTGCAACTGAAATTCCCGGATGTGAACTGGGGCGTTTGGATTTGGGTGTTGTTTATCCCACTGAGGTAATCTATGGTACTATGGAGAGTGATTCATGGGAAGTTACCTACGTGGGATCACATTCGAAAGATGGGAATCATGGGACCGAGTATTTGTGTTCTTTGTAAAAGGGCGGAGGAAAACATTGACCATTTGTTCAGTAGTTGTGTGCTTTTTAAGCATACAATGAGAATGATCATAGAATTGTTTCAAGTTCGAATTAGTTTAGATGAGGATTTTCTTATTTGGTTTTTGCAAGCAAAGAGCTTTAATTTCAGCCCACGAGTCACAGACCTTTGAAGGTTGGCGCTGATATCTTTGATTTGGCAAGTCTAGCATGTACGAAATGAGTCAATATTTGATGGAACCCATACGACACCAGAAATGATTCGTGTGGCAGTTTGGGTGTTAATTGGCGAGGGGGGAGGAGGTATAATGGGCATAATGCACAACACTATCTTTGATCTTGGGGTACTCAAGGCTTTTCACATTAAAGGAAACCCGAGAACAGCTCCATCGGTTGTTGTAATAAGGTGGGTACCGCTAGCAAAATGCATAATCAAAGTTAACGTTGACGGTGCAACACCGGGGGCACTAAGCTTAATAAAAGGAGCAACCATTTTTAGAGACCATTTGAGTTCATTCTTGGGGTCTTTTTCCATGATTTATGAGCAGGGGTTGACATATGAAGCAGAGGTTTTTACTGCTTTGCACGTGATTCGGAAGGCGGATAGCCGCAGTTAGAGGAATATGTGGCTAGAATCGGAATCGTCATATGTCATTTGTTAATTAGGGTGTTAGAATAATTATTAGAATATAATTAGAATTATATTAATTGATTTTAATAGAGTTGGGAAATGAGACGTTGGTTGTTTGTGTGTTGTAGACGTCGATTGACATGGATTATTCAATTCGTAGTTGGATGTATAGTCCAAGATTAGTGAATGGGATTATGAACCCCAGATTTGTTAGTGGAATAAATGGATTTATTGAATTTGCTACTAGTAATCCGAATTCGATTTGGGAAGGAAAAATTAGGTGTCCTTGTTCGAAAGCTAGATGTCGAAATCAAACTTATAGAGATCCTAATGAAGTGAAATCTCATTTATATCGAAATGGTTTTACACTGAATTATTATAATTGGATTTATCACGGGGAAGAGAGTTGGGGTCCACGTCCATATCAGAACACTAATGAATATGCGTCAACTTCAAACGACGTTGACCCAGCGGGACCTAGTTCGTACCACACTATGGTAGAAGAGTTAATGGGTGGCCCAAACATTGATTTTGGAATCGACGTGGAAGAGGAGGCACTTAATGAAGAACCCCCTAACGAGAATGCGGCAGAGTTTTACGGCATGCTTCGTGCAGCGGACCAAGACTTGTATCCTGGTTGTGAATCTCATTCGCAGTTGTCATTCAATTCCAGATTGTTGAACATTAAAACGGAAAACAGATTGTCTGAAAGGGGATACAATCAGGTTGTTGAGTTGATTCGTGAGATTTGTCCTCCCGAAAATAAGGTTCCCAAGAAATTTAACGACACCAAACATTTGATGAGTGGGATGGGTCTTCCGGTAGAAAGGATTGATTGTTGTGCACAGAATTGCATGTTATTTTGGGGTGCAGACAACGAACTAGATTTTTGTAAGATTTGTGGTCGATCACGGTATAAGCCGAGTAGGGTTGATGTAGATGGTCTGTTGAAAAAGAAACGCCCGGTTAAGGAGATGTTCTACTTTCCGATAATTCCTCGTTTGCAAAGATTGTACATGTCCAAGGCCACTGCGAAGGATATGACATGGCATGCCTCGTGCGCTTCTGATGACTCTGGTGTTATGCGTCACCCGGCAGACTCGCTGGCTTGGAAGCATTTGGACCGTTCGTATCCTGATTTTGCATCTGAAATTAGGAATGTGAGGTTGGGCTTGAGCACAGACGGTTTTGCACCGTTTGGAATGACGGGAAAACAATATTCGTCATGGCCAGTTATACTTACTCCGTACAATCTACCCCCGTGGTTATGCATGAAGGATCAATTCATGTTTCTTTCGATTCTCGTGCCCGGGCCTAAAAGTCCGAAGGACAAACTTGATGTGTTTTTGCAACCACTGATAGCAGATTTGAGATTTTTATGGGAAAATGGGGTGCAAACTTACGATGTTAATAGAAAGCAAAACTTTTGGATGCGAGCTGCACTTATCTGGACCATTAGTGACTTCCCAGCATACTCAATGTTGTCTGGTTGGAGTACAGCCGGAAGGCTTGCTTGTCCATATTGTGGAGAGTACACCGATGCATTCTATTTGATAAAAGTCGAAAGCAGTCGTGGTTCGACAACCACCGAAAGTTCTTACCACCGAATCACACGTGGCGAACGAATAAAACTGCATTCATGGCCGGAGTAGTAGTCACAGATGATCCACCGCCTATTCGAACGGGTGCAAGTCTCCTATACGAAATTGATCATTTGGGATATAGAAAGGTTATACAGAGGATGGTGCTGAGGCTCACAACAAAAAACTTTCTGGAGGGTGGAAGTGGAAAAGCATTTTCTGGGAGTTGCCGTATTGGAGTACCTTGTTGATACGACACAATTTAGACGTGATGCATATTGAGAAAAATGTGTTTGATAATGTTTTCAACACGGTGATGAATGTGGAGGGGAAAACAAAGGACACGTCTAAATCAAGAGATGAGCTGAATGATTATTGTCGTCGTCCCTCTCTCAAGAAATGTCCACGTACATCAAAGTATCCTAAGGCTTCTTTTTCGCTTGATAAGAAGCAGAAGGATGTTGTTTGTAAGTGGATAAGTGAGTTGAAGTTTCCAGATGGATATGTGTCTAACATGTCCCGTTGCATTGACTGGTCGAAATTGAAATTGTATGGGATGAAGAGTCATGATTGTCACGTGTTTATGCAGAGACTACTACCGATTGTTTTTTACAAAATTCTGCCGTTCACTGTGTGGAAAGCAATCACTGAGCTTAGTCTATTTTTTAAGGAGTTGACTTCTACAACCATCACAGTTGACAACATGACTCGACTGGAAACAGATATCCCAATCATCTTGTGCAAGTTGGAACGTATCTTTCCACCCAGCTTCTTCAACTCTATGGAACATCTACCTGTGCACTTTGCATATGAAGCAAAAGTGTGTGGTCCAGTTCAATACAGATGGATGTATCCATACGAGAGGTAATTTAATTATTTTCTCATACGATTCTTCAAATTATATGAACTTACGATTCTTAAAATTTAATCAGGTATCTTCGCACCTTGAAATTAAGCGTGGGTAACAAAGCATGTGTTGAAGCTTCGATTGCAAATGCATATTTAACTAGAGAGGCGTCAATGTTTTGTTCTCACTATTTCGAGGAACATGTTACGACAAGGATACACAATGTACCTCGTAATTACGATGGTCGGGACGAAGTACACGAGTATGTCGAGGGCACTTTTTCCATATTTAAGGCGCCTGGCAAACGATTAGGAAAGCCTAAGAAAAGATGGATTTTAGACGAGGAGAAAAAAGTTGCTCATACGTACGTGTTGTTGAATTGTGATGAGGTGCAGCCATATGTTCAGGAAGTCAATCCGACCAAAATGTTTGTCAATCAAATACTTAGTGTTGACATGTCTTATTAATCTTATATCGATCGTACGTAGGCTATTCATGCAACAACTTCAAGTTCTTCAACCAAATCTCTCGGCCGCTGAATCAGATTTAAGACTACAAGATGGATTTGCGTCGTGGTTTGAAGAAATTGTAAGTTATCTTAAAATAACGATCTGTGTAAAGTGTTAAGTTATAGAAATTCTCACATTAATTCGGCTTATATATATATATATAGGTGAAGATAAATCGCGTCGAGAACAGATTTTTATACGATCTTTCGGCCGGTCCGTCTGGTCAAGTTCTTACGTACGTAGGGTATTACGTGAACGGGTACAAATTCCACACCATGGCTTATGGTGCATCTAGAGCAACATCAAACAGTGGGGTTTGTATCAAGGGAAAAAACTATGACGCGGATGAGGAAGATTTCTATGGGAAACTCGAGGAAGTAGTCGAATTGGACTATCAGGGGTACCACGAGAAGAAAGTGGTTTTGTTCAAGTGTCAGTGGTTTGATCCCTCAAACAATGGGACAAAAGTTCATCCTAACTACAAGCTCGTGGAGCTTAATCAGAGGCGATCTTACGGCCGATACGATCCATTCGTACTAGCAAGTCAAGCCACACAAGTCTACTATTGTCCATACCCCGGATCCCGTACTGATTGGATATTTGTCTGCAAAGTCAAACCGAGATACTTGGTGGATGCAAAAGATACTACTGAAGATGAAGTTCCCGCGTGGCAAGAGGATAACATAGAGACTTAAATGATTGTGCAAGTAGATGATGATCCTGTCATGTTAACTGATGACACCGGTACAATGATGGAAATGGCAGAGTATGAAGAAGATGAAGAAGAAGACGGAGAAGAAGACGGAGAAGAAGACGACGAAGATGAAGATGAAGCTGAAGATGAAGATGAATGATGTTGTTAATTGTTAGACAATGTTATTTAAATATTAATTGTTAGACAATGTTATCTAAATATTAATTCCTTAATTATATTTCTTATTTATATTTTAGTGTTAATCGTTACAGTGATGTTCATATATAATGTTTTTTAATTGTTACAATGTTCAATGTTAATAATGTTTTAATGTTCATTTTGACAGATGAGTGGTCGTCGACATGGTTCTGGACATGGCTCTGGTCAGGGTTCTTCTGGACATGGGCGAGGTAGAGGTAGAGGTAGAGGTAGAGGTAGAGGAGAGTCGGTGGATGAGACACCGACTGTGCAGATACCATAGGGTTTTTATATGCCCGATATGACTGGGATAATGTTGCCCCAGATGCCCGGAATGAACCCTAATTCCTATTACACTCAGTTGCCTCAGTTGCCTCATATGGTTCCACATCCACAGGAACAATCCCCTCCACCGATACATTCGCCAGTTAGACATCCGTCTGTCGGGACACAGGCCAGCATGTCGACTGATGCACCCGACAGTCGCATCCGACTGTTTATCTACCGGGATACGTAAGTATATTATATTTAAATTTCATTAGACATATGTATAACATGTTTATTAGTAATATTTTATTTATTATAAAATACGTGTAACAGGTTGATGCCTTCAAATTTAATTTCGAGGACGATCAAATCGATAATGTACCGGAATATGGAGCTTGGTGCACACGCCTGGGCTATGGTATCACCCGGCACGGTACAACGGTGGTGGGATACATTCCAGGTATAAAATAACTTTACATTAACATTTTGTTATTTTGTTATATTACTTCGTTAATTAATTTTTTTTTGCAGACCGAGGTCAGGTGGGACCCTGAAACCACATCTTCTACAGAGGTGTACAGACTCTTTCTTCAAAGAGCTGCAAGTCGGTACACTAACATGTTATCAAAAATTAAGAAAGCGTGGGTGAGGGATAACAAGAGGCCGAGGTGGGATGTGAATGTTTGGAACGACTTAGTTCGTCACTGGAACAATCCCGAAACAATTAAGAAGAGCGAGCAGGCTCGTAAGAACCGCTTATCCGAGCCTGTAGGTCCGGGTACTGGCCATGGTACTCATAAAGGCGGAGCTCGTGGAGCAGCAGAGGTCGCACGGTGCATTGTAAGTATTTGTGGTCAATTATATATAATTAATTTTAGTTAATTATTTAGTTTATTTATTCGTATATGTCTTCGATTCAAAATACAGGAGGAGAGGATGGGACGCCCTGCATACGACTGGGAGATAGTTGAATATTACCACCGTTACGAAAACGGGACATACACTTGTAAGTGTGTACATATATATATATATATATATATATATATATATACATTACATTATATAACAAATATATATTTAATTGTACTTGAAAATGTATTAACCCACTTTTAAATGTGCACGTATAGGACCAGATACAGGACGAGTTCACCAATAATACTACAAGAGATCCGTCAGATGAACCTAGTTCAGAGGATGGTTCCTAGGCCCCACCTATACCCGATATGTCTGAACTGTACGTGAAGAAGGTCGGCAGGTCTCATGGACGTGTTAGGGGCCTTGGACAAGTAGGCAAGAACAGACGGGTCTCCTCCGGTCCTGGCGAGACGTCAAGTGGTACGGCTTATGGACGATTCACCCAGGAAGACATGAACAATGCTATTGCTGAAGAACAGAGAGTCAATGAAGATAGAGAGAAGTGCTTACTGGAACAAATGCGGCAGCAGGAGGAGCGCTTACGCAAGCATTTTCAGGAGCAGCTTGCAATGATGATGGGACAGATGGGTGGGATGGGTCAGATGGGTGGGATGGGTGGGGAGCCGAGGCCGTCGGGGGCGTCGCACAACGTTCATGATAGTAGCCAGGTTCAGGATCGGGATGATACTGAGGATGATGGTGGTGGTGATGAGGAGTGATACATTTTTATATTACTTTGTTACGTGTGATGTTATTATATTACATTGACGTTGAGGATTAATTTTTATTTTAATGTTGTGTGTGATGTTATTTTAATTGACGTGAACATGCTAATTATGATTATAATTAATGTTGTTTGTGATATGATGTTATTTTAATTGAAAATGAACTAGAGAATAATTTTATAATAGATGAAAATATTTTTAATTATATGGATAAGTGAAAATAATTATATATATTTAATGTTGTGAATTGAAAACTAGAATGAATTTAAATGATGTGATTAGAATAAATTTAAATGTATAAGTGAAAATAATTAAATTCAATGTTGTATGTAATTATAATGTTGTGAAATTAAATATTAGAATGAATTTAAATGTTGTAAATTGAGGATTATAATAAATTTAAATAGTGTGAATTGATACCGTAAATAAATTATTTAATTTGAAAAACATAATTTAGTTAATTTGAAAAACATAATTTAGAAATAATTTTGATATGCTTTGATAAATAATTTAATAAGCAACAATTAAAGTTAGAATGGATTGAATTAATTAAAGAATTAAAAACTCAAATTAAATTGAATATATATTAACTGCATTCACAACATGTCGACTAAAAGCTCCTAGCCTAAACGGCACACAGGGGGCGCTCAAAAGCCTTCGAGACCGCGAGGTCCCGAGTTCGAACCCCACAATTCGCGAAAATGGCCAGATTTCTGAAAAATGGGGTGGCCCAGCGGTGGGGGGTGGGTGTTGGTGGCCTCGATACTTGGGTTCGAAACCCAGATTTGTCTTTTTTAAATTTTAATAAAAAAGTATCGGCAAAATGGCATCGGCAGTGGGCCCTGATGCCATTTGGTAATGGCGACCTGCCAATGCCAAAAGGCAACGGTTTTCCCCAAATCCGATGCCATTTAAATGGCATCGAGCATATTGGCATCAGCACACTGCCGTCCCCTTTGCCGTTGCCTTCATCTTTGGGGACGGCAGATCCGATGCCTTCCCCGATGCCATTTCCAAATTATTTTGTAGTGGAAATTCTTTCATATATAATAACATTATTTAATTATATAGTTTTGTTACGTAAATATGTGAGAGTCTCACTCAAATAAATTGTCTTATACATAAGAATTACAAGAAGAGATGAAAAATAAAAAGAGGAATAACTTGCTTCAATTATCAAGAAAGAGAGATGAAAAAAATACTTTGGAGAGAAACATAGTAAAAATAAGTAAAACGATAAACATTTTTAAATAAGAGTTAAGACCAAAAACGACAAACAATATGAAACAGTGGGAGTATCAATTTAAATTATGATGATTTAAAACATAAAAATTAAAAGATACTCACAAATAGACTGTATGAATATTATTGTGTATGTAACGAGTAAAATGAATGAAACTTTTATTAAAACATATTACAAATTAATTTGAATTATTATTATTAATATATAATATATATTATATGTTTCAACGGGGCCTCCATTTATATACCCAATTTCCGATACAATTTTATGTCACGTCAGTTGTCACATCAAAATGATTTATACATATCAATTTGTATTTCTACTTTCCAATCATTTTAAGTACAATTGTTACTATTTCAAGGTCCCACTATGCACACCATCTAGTAATTCATTCAATAATTTTTACTTTATTTATTTAATATATTAATCTTAATAATAAATAAAATAATTATTTTCAAATTTATATTAAAATAAATTATTAATTCATTAATTCATTTTAATCGGCTTTTTTTAATTATTTAGAACATTAACTAATGATAATTTTTGCACAAAATTTTGATAAATAAAATTGAAAATTTTATTGAGAGAAATGAAAAATGAGGACAATCTGTGCTTGTTCCATCGATGCTAGCTTTTCTAGATGACTTGCAAGTCATTCCTAGTGCTTACGGATGACTTATTCCATAAGGATAGGGATATTGATACATTTCAGGTGGATATATATAATACATACCACCGGATGCACTTATCGGGTTAGTTTGATGGTTCAGATGAAACAAAACATTGTGGGGACGATGAAATTTGGAGGAGAGACATTGAAATTTGAAGAAGGAGAGACATTGAAACAAAACATTGTGGAGGAGCGGTGAAATTTTTGGGACGGATATTGAAATTTTGAGAATATGAATTACCTTCTGAATTGGAAGATCCAAACAATATATTTCGACCAAGAATTATTTTCCGTTTTTCGTTTTCCATTTTAAAATTTCAAGTAAAGAGAAGGTAAAGAGAATGTGAGTAAAATTGAAAATAATTTATCTTCTATATATAAATATGACGATAAAATGAATTAAAAAATGAATAAAAAAGTAACGGTAAATTAACAACGGATAGTTTATATATTTACTATTCCTAACTAAAACATTAATAACTAGTTTGATTGATGTAACAACTAAATTTTAAAAAAAAAATAGAGCCCAACGATACACTACAGAAGAAATAAAGGAACAAAACAATATCAATAAACACAATATAATAGAAATAAAAAAGAAAAAATTGGTAAAAATTGATATTGGCCCCTCACAATTTCTGACTTTTCGGAATTTGTTGTAGGAACTTAAAATTTATACCACACACTCTCTTTTTTACCATTGGTATTATACCAATTAGGAATTGCACCTCCCATTGGAAGTGCTCTAATCCCTGATTCAAAAGCAAAAGTCATATATACATACAATTCAATATTGGAGAACTAGACTTCCTTTGAATTTCATTTTCTTTGATATATATATATATATATATATATATATATATATATATATATATATATGAATGATGACTTTCTTTCTCATACCCCCACCACACACCCCACAAGTGTCACTTCAATTCCATGAATAACCCACCCTTCATTTTTTCATGAAGTTATTGCAGACATATAAAGCATGACATAAATATAATTGACACTATTAGTTCGAATTCAAATTTGTTTGTTTGTTTGTCTTGTAAAAAAAAAAAGTTTGTTTGTTTTTTCTTTTTTTTATTTATATTTTTTAAGAAAAAGTAAGCAGGAGAAGAAATCAAAACTTCATTGGTTTTAATTTTTTTTTTAAATTATAAAAAAAATACTGAATATTTATTAATTATAACATATCCTTTATTTTTTTTATAATTCGATACACAATTTTTTAAAATTTTACAATTTAATGCACCAATATATTTTCCAGCCAAATTTAATGGGGCGAAAAAAATGTCTAACTTGCTATATCAGTTATTATTATTATTATTATTTTTAATGAAAGTAGTATGTTTGGAAATCCACTAAACCTTTGTAGTGAAAGTCCCAATCATGCCCAGAGCAACCACGCAGACTAGAAGAATTCTTTCGGAAATCAAATAAAACATTAATGGATTCGATGTGCAATTTATGTAAAAAAAAAGTTTAAAAAGCTTGCGTCTCTCATAAGAAAATAATTTTATTAGCTGGCAGCCTACGAGCCGAGTTCGACTTTTTCGGCGTGTAGGTCTCGAACATGTTAAGTGAAGGTTAAAAGTCTAGAGGAAAGGAGTGAATAGACTTAAACTAAATCTTTTTTTCGCGTGACGGGTGAGTGAGGTAGTTGACCTGAGAATTGGTCAGTTGACACGTAAGACAACTGTGAAAGAGTGCGAGTATATAGAACAACTAGGAAATTATAATCAACCTACTAACTGCTCGAGAGCTAATCAGTTGGACAACTATCAAACTAAGGTGAGATTTTGTGGAAAATTGTGTAGGCCTTTAAGATAAACTTAGTTGTCTAAAGATCGTTTAACATTTAGAAAAACTCTTGTTAATTTTATGCAGGAAAACTATCAGTTGAATTGGTGTACAATGACTTGTGAACTATGTAGTTTGATAAATATGACAAGTAAAGTATGAATACGTAGTTTATCAAAGCCGGTAAAACACTGAGATTTACAGTGGTTCGGATAAGCACTCTTGTATTTAAAACACTGATATTAATTCATTTATACGAAATGAATTGTATTTTAATTAAGTGCCAGAAATAACACTTTGGACTCGATACTCCTCAAAATTATATGATTTTATTTGTTATGGTGAGAATAAGCACTCTTATATTTTTTTACAATAAATCTTCTTTAGAAAGAAGTGAAGTAGGCTCCAAGTAATGAGTTCTTCAACCCAAAGTTTGAGGAAACTCGATATAAGCTTAAGATATGGATTTATATGCTTAGAACTAGGCTGGAAGAATACTTAGAGCTTGTATATGAATTTATAAACTTGCTCTTTGAAAATTCTGGATTTCTTGAGAGTACGCGTATAAATAAACTTTCAGAGATTCGACTTAGAATTTCCGTATTCTTCACCATTAGGGTGGCCTTGTATTTATAGTGAGATTCAAAATATAGTCATTGGAGAGCTACATTGAATCATACTATTTGCGGCTATGCGAATCGTCCTTGAGTGTTGTACCTAAGATTTGTTCGTCTTTTTAAGGTACGGTATCTTTGACATTCACATACTTTTATAATCTTTTGCTTTAATTAATTGTTTATTTAAGTCAAGTCAATGTCACGTGTTGAGTTTCTGATGAGTTAGGATTATTGCATATTTTTTTTTGCTTTAATTGGATATTATGTAACCTGGGTTCGAAAAGAGGGAACAGGAGTCATGGACATGCGGGTGTCGGAGAAACCCCCAAAATGAGCCCCTAAGCCGCGGAGAAACCAATGAGATTTGTCTGAGTCATCGACGGGTTTACCGATGGCGTCCAGTTGGTCGCACAATAGCTTGAATTTGCGGCCGTAATCAGCAACTGGCATATCATTGCGCTTGAGGAGAAGAAGTTCCTCGCGGAGCTGTGTGATGCGAGATTGAGACGAATGACTGAAAGCGGCCCAGGAATCGAACCCAGGTCGTTTTTGCCCGGTTTGCTCTGATACCATGAAAGAATTCCGTCTCATCTAAAAGTCCGAACTTGTAGAGAGGTGGAGAATTAATTCTTGTATATTAATTCCTAACACTCCCCCTCACTCGTGGGCCGGATTAACACCTCTTACCCTTTTTGGGGAGGAGGCCCATCGAGTGGACAATTTAAATGGGTGGAGTGCTTTCAAGAGGAATCGAACCCAGGTCGTTTTTGCCCGGTTTGCTCTGATACCATGAAATAATTCTGTCTCATCTAAAAGTCCGAACTTGTAGAGAGGTGGGGAATTAACTATTGCATATTTTTTTTGCTTTAATTGGAGATTATGTAAGAATTAATTTATTATTTTATTGTATTTTTTTCAACTTATAATTTTATGATTTTTAATTACTTTGATATTTATAGAATCAACGCAATAATATTTGTGTTTAAATTAAGACAAATTTCATGACTACGAAACGCGTTAAAAATTAACGCCGATTAAAGCGCCCGGGATCTACGCCGCTAACTCCGCCTATTAAAGCGCCGTCAATGGTGCCGTTTCTTCTCGCCGTCGACTGCTCGGTGCTTTTCCGATCACCATTTCCCTTGATGCAATGCTACTGATGATGCTGGTTAGTTGAGACCTCCCTATTTTTTGATTATTTCTTCCCTTCGCTGGAAGCCGGTGTTTTCCTCTTCATAGTGAGAGTTATCGATTTATCCCTCTTTATTTGAGGCTTGGTTTCTGAATTCCCCTGTTGTGAGAGTTTTTGTTGTGATCTCCTAAATTGAGAATGTAGATGTTGTTAATCCTTAAATGCCTTAACATTATCAACAACATCTTAATTTGACCTTCCGAGATTTTTTCTAAGTCTTTTCTGAAATGCTACATTAAATGTTGATCTAAATGTTGTCGCATTTCTGGCAGGATCTAGAAGCTTCTACAAGGATCTGGAACCTGGAAGATTCCAGAACATTGGAGAACATACTAGAACGGCCTGGAACCATTTGGAACGACCTGGAGCATTCAAGAAAGATCTAGAAAGATAATGGAAGTTGAGTTCCTAAAAAATAGGACCTCATTGTGGAAGCCTCTAGAATCAGCACCCCACTACTATAAATACCGATGGAAGGCTTCTCAAATCAGGGTACTCTATTCGATCAACTTTCTAGACCGAGCGTATATCCCTGTTAGGAATTGTGGCCAGTAGAACTACCTTTTAGATCATACGTTCGTATCCCACCCGTATGGCTGTGTGTCTTCTTATCTATTGAGAGTGTAATCTTTAGATAGACTAGGCATTTCGACAGTGTATACATTATACACTTAGTTCGTTTTTAGAACAAGGCACCTGCCTCGTTTGTAGTTTCTGTTGTGAATGTTAATGCTGTAACATTTCACACAACATTTATACTTGAAGATAAGTATTGTTTTTCGCCGTAAGGCTAGCATAGATTTTTATTTATAAAATCTATGTGAAAAATTATTTCCATTGTGTCACGTTTGTTTTTAGTGTTTCAAGTCTTCCGCTGTGTTAATCATAATTTCTGATATTCTGCTAGAGTCAGTGTTGTACCAATTGTCACAACATTTAGTACAACATTATTCTACTTAAACTTAAACACTTCATATACATACACTTAACACCAAAGCACACACGTTCAGTTGGTATCAGAGCTGATACCTGACGACACTAGGTTAGATCTTTGGTCAAGTGTGTTTTTAGTGTAGGTTAGCAATGGAAACACATCACATATCCACGGCACTTAGGCCACCCGTTTTAGATGGTTCGAATTATGCCTATTGGAAGCCTAAGATGCGTATGTACATCAAGTCAGTTGATGAACGTGCTTGGAGAACTGTTCTTACAGGTTGGGAAGCTCCAAAAAGACCAGCAGACGCAGATGGTGAAATACAACTCAAGAGAGAAGTTGACTGGACGGCTGATGAAATAACAACAGCAAGCTACAATTCTAAAGCTTTAAATGCTATTTTTACTTCTGTTGATGTTTCAATGTTTAAAATTATATCTAACTGTTCTACTTCTAAAGATGCATGGGACAGGTTGCAAGAGCATTGTGAAGGTTCAGAAAGTGTTCGAAGGACTAAGCTTCGAATGTTGGGAACAAAATTTGAGAATCTCAGAATGAGGGAAGATGAAACAATTACAGCCTACAATGAAAGGTTAAGTGAGATTATCAATGAATCACATTCTCTTGGTGACCCTATTTCTAATGTTAGAGTAGTTCATAAGATATTAAGATCTGTTCCTAAAAGATTTGATGCTAAAATTTGTGCTATTGAAGAGGCAAAAGATACAGATAAGCTAAGTCAAAATGAGTTAGTGAGTATTCTTAGGACATATGAAATAAACACTAATCAAGATGATGAAGCTAATGCTGATAAGAAAGTTGTGGTTTTTAAAGGGGAAACATCAAACACTTCTGAAGTTCAACCCATCATTACTGAAGTTGACACTGATGAAGAACTGTTCGATGTATGTCTCAAAAATCCTAACAATGTTGCCTTGCTCACTAAGCATTTTAACAAGTTTCTTAAGAAATCTGTGAACAAATCTAGAAACATTCAGCCTAAGATTCAAATCAATACATCAACACCTCAACCAGAAAGGAGGAAAACTCAATTCACACCAAGACCATCAAAGAGTGAAGGTAAACCAAGGTATGATCCTGAATTTCGAAAATCAGTTCAATGCAATGCTTGTTCTGGTTATGGCCATTATGCAAATGAATGTGCCAACACTAGACTTAAGCAAAAACTGAATTTTAGTGCTACCTTGAGTGATGAATCTGATGATGATGATCTTGATGAATTAAATCAGAATGAATATTCTAATTTTACCAGAATTGATTATAATGATTCCTCAGATGATGATCTGGATGAAACAGATTCTGATGCTGTACCTGATGCCTCAACATCTACAGCAACATCAGAACAGAGTCACCCAGATTTGAACTGTTTTAATGGTTTAGTTGATGATGCAGGAAAAAGGAATGATGACAATGAACACCAAAAGTTGTTAGATGATTGGAACAATCAGAAACTCACTCTTAATACCTTGAATAAAGAGAATGAGGATCTGAAGGACACAATCACCAAGCTAGAGGTTATTCTTACCAAAAGAGATCTGGAAATCTGTAACTTAAAGGAGAAATTAATAAATTCCACCTTATGTTTCAAGAAATATTCCAAGAGTGCTTCTGAGGTAAATAATGCTATAGCTACTGGTAAGTCTAATACTCATGGTTTAGGTTATGATGGTACTACTGCTTCTATTTCTGATAAATTTAGAAAACCTGTGAAATTTGTGAATGCAAATGTTGTCACATTTGATGCAACATCTGCACAATCAGACCCTCACAAGGTTAAGAGGAAGTATATATGTCATTACTGTGCTAAAGTTGGTCATATTCGTCCTTACTGTATGAAATTGTTTGAAGAACAGAGAACTTTGAAAATGCTGCATAAAAAACTGTCACATTCTGGTAAACAGTTTATGAAATCTGCATGGAAACCAAAAATTACCTGTAATGTTGCTCATACCTCCTTAAAAGCATGTCTACCTGATTCTTGGTATTTTGATAGTGGTTGTTCTAGACATATGACAGGTCGTACTGATTTCTTATCTGATTATGTGACCTTGAATAGTGGTAATGTTACATATGGTGGAGGTTCTAAAGGAAAGATTCTTGGTAAAGGAACTTTGAATGTTAAAGGTTTTCCTAAGCTTAAAAATGTCTTACATGTTGATGGCTTACTTGCAAATCTGATTAGCATTAGTCAACTTTGTGATGATAATTTGCATGTGAAATTTGATAAAGATTCATGTTATGTTCTTAATAAAGATGAAGTTTGTGTCATGACTGGTACTAGGTCAGCCGATAATTGCTATCTTATTGGAACAAATATGTGTAACTTGTCAAAATATGATGAAAATGTCTTATGGCATCAAAGATTGGGTCATGCAAATTACAGAGCAATGAACAGACTAATCAAAGCAGATGCAGTAAAAGGAATTCCAAAACTAAGTCTTCACAACAAAACTGTATGTGGACCATGCCAAAAAGGTAAGCAGGTAAGAATGTCGCACAAAATGCTGTCACATTGTACTACACATCGATGTTTTGAATTACTGCACATGGACTTGATGGGTCCTATGGAAACTGAAAGCATTGGAGGAAAGAGGTATTCCTTAGTTGTGGTAGATGATTTTTCTAGATATACCTGGGTAGAGTCTCTAAGAGACAAATCTGAAGCATTTGCTGCATTTAAAATTCTTTATAAGAGGTTCAAAAATGTGTTTAACTTGAAAGTTGGCCGTATTAGAACTGATCATGGTAGGGAATTTGAAAACAGCATGTTTAATGATTTTTGTGATAAAAAGGGTATCTTGCAAGAATATTCGTCTCCTAAAACTCCACAACAAAATGGAATTGTTGAAAGAAAGAATAGAACTTTACAAGAAATGGCTAGATATGACTGGGATAATGTTGCCCCAGATGCCCGGAATGAACCCTAATTCCTATTACACTCAGTTGCCTCAGTTGCCTCATATGGTTCCACATCCACAGGAACAATCCCCTCCACCGATACATTCGCCAGTTAGACATCCGTCTGTCGGGACACAGGCCAGCATGTCGACTGATGCACCCGACAGTCGCATCCGACTGTTTATCTACCGGGATACGTAAGTATATTATATTTAAATTTCATTAGACATATGTATAACATGTTTATTAGTAATATTTTATTTATTATAAAATACGTGTAACAGGTTGATGCCTTCAAATTTAATTTCGAGGACGATCAAATCGATAATGTACCGGAATATGGAGCTTGGTGCACACGCCTGGGCTATGGTATCACCCGGCACGGTACAACGGTGGTGGGATACATTCCAGGTATAAAATAACTTTACATTAACATTTTGTTATTTTGTTATATTACTTCGTTAATTAATTTTTTTTTGCAGACCGAGGTCAGGTGGGACCCTGAAACCACATCTTCTACAGAGGTGTACAGACTCTTTCTTCAAAGAGCTGCAAGTCGGTACACTAACATGTTATCAAAAATTAAGAAAGCGTGGGTGAGGGATAACAAGAGGCCGAGGTGGGATGTGAATGTTTGGAACGACTTAGTTCGTCACTGGAACAATCCCGAAACAATTAAGAAGAGCGAGCAGGCTCGTAAGAACCGCTTATCCGAGCCTGTAGGTCCGGGTACTGGCCATGGTACTCATAAAGGCGGAGCTCGTGGAGCAGCAGAGGTCGCACGGTGCATTGTAAGTATTTGTGGTCAATTATATATAATTAATTTTAGTTAATTATTTAGTTTATTTATTCGTATATGTCTTCGATTCAAAATACAGGAGGAGAGGATGGGACGCCCTGCATACGACTGGGAGATAGTTGAATATTACCACCGTTACGAAAACGGGACATACACTTGTAAGTGTGTACATATATATATATATATATATATATATATATATATACATTACATTATATAACAAATATATATTTAATTGTACTTGAAAATGTATTAACCCACTTTTAAATGTGCACGTATAGGACCAGATACAGGACGAGTTCACCAATAATACTACAAGAGATCCGTCAGATGAACCTAGTTCAGAGGATGGTTCCTAGGCCACACCTATACCCGATATGTCTGAACTGTACGTGAAGAAGGTCGGCAGGTCTCATGGACGTGTTAGGGGCCTTGGACAAGTAGGCAAGAACAGACGGGTCTCCTCCGGTCCTGGCGAGACGTCAAGTGGTACGGCTTATGGACGATTCACCCAGGAAGACATGAACAATGCTATTGCTGAAGAACAGAGAGTCAATGAAGATAGAGAGAAGTGCTTACTGGAACAAATGCGGCAGCAGGAGGAGCGCTTACGCAAGCATTTTCAGGAGCAGCTTGCAATGATGATGGGACAGATGGGTGGGATGGGTCAGATGGGTGGGATGGGTGGGGAGCCGAGGCCGTCGGGGGCGTCGCACAACGTTCATGATAGTAGCCAGGTTCAGGATCGGGATGATACTGAGGATGATGGTGGTGGTGATGAGGAGTGATACATTTTTATATTACTTTGTTACGTGTGATGTTATTATATTACATTGACGTTGAGGATTAATTTTTATTTTAATGTTGTGTGTGATGTTATTTTAATTGACGTGAACATGCTAATTATGATTATAATTAATGTTGTTTGTGATATGATGTTATTTTAATTGAAAATGAACTAGAGAATAATTTTATAATAGATGAAAATATTTTTAATTATATGGATAAGTGAAAATAATTATATATATTTAATGTTGTGAATTGAAAACTAGAATGAATTTAAATGATGTGATTAGAATAAATTTAAATGTATAAGTGAAAATAATTAAATTCAATGTTGTATGTAATTATAATGTTGTGAAATTAAATATTAGAATGAATTTAAATGTTGTAAATTGAGGATTATAATAAATTTAAATAGTGTGAATTGATACCGTAAATAAATTATTTAATTTGAAAAACATAATTTAGTTAATTTGAAAAACATAATTTAGAAATAATTTTGATATGCTTTGATAAATAATTTAATAAGCAACAATTAAAGTTAGAATGGATTGAATTAATTAAAGAATTAAAAACTCAAATTAAATTGAATATATATTAACTGCATTCACAACATGTCGACTAAAAGCTCCTAGCCTAAACGGCACACAGGGGGCGCTCAAAAGCCTTCGAGACCGCGAGGTCCCGAGTTCGAACCCCACAATTCGCGAAAATGGCCAGATTTCTGAAAAATGGGGTGGCCCAGCGGTGGGGGGTGGGTGTTGGTGGCCTCGATACTTGGGTTCGAAACCCAGATTTGTCTTTTTTAAATTTTAATAAAAAAGTATCGGCAAAATGGCATCGGCAGTGGGCCCTGATGCCATTTGGTAATGGCGACCTGCCAATGCCAAAAGGCAACGGTTTTCCCCAAATCCGATGCCATTTAAATGGCATCGAGCATATTGGCATCAGCACACTGCCGTCCCCTTTGCCGTTGCCTTCATCTTTGGGGACGGCAGATCCGATGCCTTCCCCGATGCCATTTCCAAATTATTTTGTAGTGGAAATTCTTTCATATATAATAACATTATTTAATTATATAGTTTTGTTACGTAAATATGTGAGAGTCTCACTCAAATAAATTGTCTTATACATAAGAATTACAAGAAGAGATGAAAAATAAAAAGAGGAATAACTTGCTTCAATTATCAAGAAAGAGAGATGAAAAAAATACTTTGGAGAGAAACATAGTAAAAATAAGTAAAACGATAAACATTTTTAAATAAGAGTTAAGACCAAAAACGACAAACAATATGAAACAGTGGGAGTATCAATTTAAATTATGATGATTTAAAACATAAAAATTAAAAGATACTCACAAATAGACTGTATGAATATTATTGTGTATGTAACGAGTAAAATGAATGAAACTTTTATTAAAACATATTACAAATTAATTTGAATTATTATTATTAATATATAATATATATTATATGTTTCAACGGGGCCTCCATTTATATACCCAATTTCCGATACAATTTTATGTCACGTCAGTTGTCACATCAAAATGATTTATACATATCAATTTGTATTTCTACTTTCCAATCATTTTAAGTACAATTGTTACTATTTCAAGGTCCCACTATGCACACCATCTAGTAATTCATTCAATAATTTTTACTTTATTTATTTAATATATTAATCTTAATAATAAATAAAATAATTATTTTCAAATTTATATTAAAATAAATTATTAATTCATTAATTCATTTTAATCGGCTTTTTTTAATTATTTAGAACATTAACTAATGATAATTTTTGCACAAAATTTTGATAAATAAAATTGAAAATTTTATTGAGAGAAATGAAAAATGAGGACAATCTGTGCTTGTTCCATCGATGCTAGCTTTTCTAGATGACTTGCAAGTCATTCCTAGTGCTTACGGATGACTTATTCCATAAGGATAGGGATATTGATACATTTCAGGTGGATATATATAATACATACCACCGGATGCACTTATCGGGTTAGTTTGATGGTTCAGATGAAACAAAACATTGTGGGGACGATGAAATTTGGAGGAGAGACATTGAAATTTGAAGAAGGAGAGACATTGAAACAAAACATTGTGGAGGAGCGGTGAAATTTTTGGGACGGATATTGAAATTTTGAGAATATGAATTACCTTCTGAATTGGAAGATCCAAACAATATATTTCGACCAAGAATTATTTTCCGTTTTTCGTTTTCCATTTTAAAATTTCAAGTAAAGAGAAGGTAAAGAGAATGTGAGTAAAATTGAAAATAATTTATCTTCTATATATAAATATGACGATAAAATGAATTAAAAAATGAATAAAAAAGTAACGGTAAATTAACAACGGATAGTTTATATATTTACTATTCCTAACTAAAACATTAATAACTAGTTTGATTGATGTAACAACTAAATTTTAAAAAAAAAATAGAGCCCAACGATACACTACAGAAGAAATAAAGGAACAAAACAATATCAATAAACACAATATAATAGAAATAAAAAAGAAAAAATTGGTAAAAATTGATATTGGCCCCTCACAATTTCTGACTTTTCGGAATTTGTTGTAGGAACTTAAAATTTATACCACACTCTCTCTTTTTTACCATTGGTATTATACCAATTAGGAATTGCACCTCCCATTGGAAGTGCTCTAATCCCTGATTCAAAAGCAAAAGTCATATATACATACAATTCAATATTGGAGAACTAGACTTCCTTTGAATTTCATTTTCTTTGATATATATATATATATATATATATATATATATGAATGATGACTTTCTTTCTCATACCCCCACCACACACCCCACAAGTGTCACTTCAATTCCATGAATAACCCACCCTTCATTTTTTCATGAAGTTATTGCAGACATATAAAGCATGACATAAATATAATTGACACTATTAGTTCGAATTCAAATTTGTTTGTTTGTTTGTCTTGTAAAAAAAAAAAGTTTGTTTGTTTTTTCTTTTTTTTATTTATATTTTTTAAGAAAAAGTAAGCAGGAGAAGAAATCAAAACTTCATTGGTTTTAATTTTTTTTTTAAATTATAAAAAAAATACTGAATATTTATTAATTATAACATATCCTTTATTTTTTTTATAATTCGATACACAATTTTTTAAAATTTTACAATTTAATGCACCAATATATTTTCCAGCCAAATTTAATGGGGCGAAAAAAATGTCTAACTTGCTATATCAGTTATTATTATTATTATTATTTTTAATGAAAGTAGTATGTTTGGAAATCCACTAAACCTTTGTAGTGAAAGTCCCAATCATGCCCAGAGCAACCACGCAGACTAGAAGAATTCTTTCGGAAATCAAATAAAACATTAATGGATTCGATGTGCAATTTATGTAAAAAAAAAGTTTAAAAAGCTTGCGTCTCTCATAAGAAAATAATTTTATTAGCTGGCAGCCTACGAGCCGAGTTCGACTTTTTCGGCGTGTAGGTCTCGAACATGTTAAGTGAAGGTTAAAAGTCTAGAGGAAAGGAGTGAATAGACTTAAACTAAATCTTTTTTTCGCGTGACGGGTGAGTGAGGTAGTTGACCTGAGAATTGGTCAGTTGACACGTAAGACAACTGTGAAAGAGTGCGAGTATATAGAACAACTAGGAAATTATAATCAACCTACTAACTGCTCGAGAGCTAATCAGTTGGACAACTATCAAACTAAGGTGAGATTTTGTGGAAAATTGTGTAGGCCTTTAAGATAAACTTAGTTGTCTAAAGATCGTTTAACATTTAGAAAAACTCTTGTTAATTTTATGCAGGAAAACTATCAGTTGAATTGGTGTACAATGACTTGTGAACTATGTAGTTTGATAAATATGACAAGTAAAGTATGAATACGTAGTTTATCAAAGCCGGTAAAACACTGAGATTTACAGTGGTTCGGATAAGCACTCTTGTATTTAAAACACTGATATTAATTCATTTATACGAAATGAATTGTATTTTAATTAAGTGCCAGAAATAACACTTTGGACTCGATACTCCTCAAAATTATATGATTTTATTTGTTATGGTGAGAATAAGCACTCTTATATTTTTTTACAATAAATCTTCTTTAGAAAGAAGTGAAGTAGGCTCCAAGTAATGAGTTCTTCAACCCAAAGTTTGAGGAAACTCGATATAAGCTTAAGATATGGATTTATATGCTTAGAACTAGGCTGGAAGAATACTTAGAGCTTGTATATGAATTTATAAACTTGCTCTTTGAAAATTCTGGATTTCTTGAGAGTACGCGTATAAATAAACTTTCAGAGATTCGACTTAGAATTTCCGTATTCTTCACCATTAGGGTGGCCTTGTATTTATAGTGAGATTCAAAATATAGTCATTGGAGAGCTACATTGAATCATACTATTTGCGGCTATGCGAATCGTCCTTGAGTGTTGTACCTAAGATTTGTTCGTCTTTTTAAGGTACGGTATCTTTGACATTCACATACTTTTATAATCTTTTGCTTTAATTAATTGTTTATTTAAGTCAAGTCAATGTCACGTGTTGAGTTTCTGATGAGTTAGGATTATTGCATATTTTTTTTTGCTTTAATTGGATATTATGTAACCTGGGTTCGAAAAGAGGGAACAGGAGTCATGGACATGCGGGTGTCGGAGAAACCCCCAAAATGAGCCCCTAAGCCGCGGAGAAACCAATGAGATTTGTCTGAGTCATCGACGGGTTTACCGATGGCGTCCAGTTGGTCGCACAATAGCTTGAATTTGCGGCCGTAATCAGCAACTGGCATATCATTGCGCTTGAGGAGAAGAAGTTCCTCGCGGAGCTGTGTGATGCGAGATTGAGACGAATGACTGAAAGCGGCCCAGGAATCGAACCCAGGTCGTTTTTGCCCGGTTTGCTCTGATACCATGAAAGAATTCCGTCTCATCTAAAAGTCCGAACTTGTAGAGAGGTGGAGAATTAATTCTTGTATATTAATTCCTAACACTCCCCCTCACTCGTGGGCCGGATTAACACCTCTTACCCTTTTTGGGGAGGAGGCCCATCGAGTGGACAATTTAAATGGGTGGAGTGCTTTCAAGAGGAATCGAACCCAGGTCGTTTTTGCCCGGTTTGCTCTGATACCATGAAATAATTCTGTCTCATCTAAAAGTCCGAACTTGTAGAGAGGTGGGGAATTAACTATTGCATATTTTTTTTGCTTTAATTGGAGATTATGTAAGAATTAATTTATTATTTTATTGTATTTTTTTCAACTTATAATTTTATGATTTTTAATTACTTTGATATTTATAGAATCAACGCAATAATATTTGTGTTTAAATTAAGACAAATTTCATGACTACGAAACGCGTTAAAAATTAACGCCGATTAAAGCGCCCGGGATCTACGCCGCTAACTCCGCCTATTAAAGCGCCGTCAATGGTGCCGTTTCTTCTCGCCGTCGACTGCTCGGTGCTTTTCCGATCACCATTTCCCTTGATGCAATGCTACTGATGATGCTGGTTAGTTGAGACCTCCCTATTTTTTGATTATTTCTTCCCTTCGCTGGAAGCCGGTGTTTTCCTCTTCATAGTGAGAGTTATCGATTTATCCCTCTTTATTTGAGGCTTGGTTTCTGAATTCCCCTGTTGTGAGAGTTTTTGTTGTGATCTCCTAAATTGAGAATGTAGATGTTGTTAATCCTTAAATGCCTTAACATTATCAACAACATCTTAATTTGACCTTCCGAGATTTTTTCTAAGTCTTTTCTGAAATGCTACATTAAATGTTGATCTAAATGTTGTCGCATTTCTGGCAGGATCTAGAAGCTTCTACAAGGATCTGGAACCTGGAAGATTCCAGAACATTGGAGAACATACTAGAACGGCCTGGAACCATTTGGAACGACCTGGAGCATTCAAGAAAGATCTAGAAAGATAATGGAAGTTGAGTTCCTAAAAAATAGGACCTCATTGTGGAAGCCTCTAGAATCAGCACCCCACTACTATAAATACCGATGGAAGGCTTCTCAAATCAGGGTACTCTATTCGATCAACTTTCTAGACCGAGCGTATATCCCTGTTAGGAATTGTGGCCAGTAGAACTACCTTTTAGATCATACGTTCGTATCCCACCCGTATGGCTGTGTGTCTTCTTATCTATTGAGAGTGTAATCTTTAGATAGACTAGGCATTTCGACAGTGTATACATTATACACTTAGTTCGTTTTTAGAACAAGGCACCTGCCTCGTTTGTAGTTTCTGTTGTGAATGTTAATGCTGTAACATTTCACACAACATTTATACTTGAAGATAAGTATTGTTTTTCGCCGTAAGGCTAGCATAGATTTTTATTTATAAAATCTATGTGAAAAATTATTTCCATTGTGTCACGTTTGTTTTTAGTGTTTCAAGTCTTCCGCTGTGTTAATCATAATTTCTGATATTCTGCTAGAGTCAGTGTTGTACCAATTGTCACAACATTTAGTACAACATTATTCTACTTAAACTTAAACACTTCATATACATACACTTAACACCAAAGCACACACTTTCAGTTGGTATCAGAGCTGATACCTGACGACACTAGGTTAGATCTTTGGTCAAGTGTGTTTTTAGTGTAGGTTAGCAATGGAAACACATCACATATCCACGGCACTTAGGCCACCCGTTTTAGATGGTTCGAATTATGCCTATTGGAAGCCTAAGATGCGTATGTACATCAAGTCAGTTGATGAACGTGCTTGGAGAACTGTTCTTACAGGTTGGGAAGCTCCAAAAAGACCAGCAGACGCAGATGGTGAAATACAACTCAAGAGAGAAGTTGACTGGACGGCTGATGAAATAACAACAGCAAGCTACAATTCTAAAGCTTTAAATGCTATTTTTACTTCTGTTGATGTTTCAATGTTTAAAATTATATCTAACTGTTCTACTTCTAAAGATGCATGGGACAGGTTGCAAGAGCATTGTGAAGGTTCAGAAAGTGTTCGAAGGACTAAGCTTCGAATGTTGGGAACAAAATTTGAGAATCTCAGAATGAGGGAAGATGAAACAATTACAGCCTACAATGAAAGGTTAAGTGAGATTATCAATGAATCACATTCTCTTGGTGACCCTATTTCTAATGTTAGAGTAGTTCATAAGATATTAAGATCTGTTCCTAAAAGATTTGATGCTAAAATTTGTGCTATTGAAGAGGCAAAAGATACAGATAAGCTAAGTCAAAATGAGTTAGTGAGTATTCTTAGGACATATGAAATAAACACTAATCAAGATGATGAAGCTAATGCTGATAAGAAAGTTGTGGTTTTTAAAGGGGAAACATCAAACACTTCTGAAGTTCAACCCATCATTACTGAAGTTGACACTGATGAAGAACTGTTCGATGTATGTCTCAAAAATCCTAACAATGTTGCCTTGCTCACTAAGCATTTTAACAAGTTTCTTAAGAAATCTGTGAACAAATCTAGAAACATTCAGCCTAAGATTCAAATCAATACATCAACACCTCAACCAGAAAGGAGGAAAACTCAATTCACACCAAGACCATCAAAGAGTGAAGGTAAACCAAGGTATGATCCTGAATTTCGAAAATCAGTTCAATGCAATGCTTGTTCTGGTTATGGCCATTATGCAAATGAATGTGCCAACACTAGACTTAAGCAAAAACTGAATTTTAGTGCTACCTTGAGTGATGAATCTGATGATGATGATCTTGATGAATTAAATCAGAATGAATATTCTAATTTTACCAGAATTGATTATAATGATTCCTCAGATGATGATCTGGATGAAACAGATTCTGATGCTGTACCTGATGCCTCAACATCTACAGCAACATCAGAACAGAGTCACCCAGATTTGAACTGTTTTAATGGTTTAGTTGATGATGCAGGAAAAAGGAATGATGACAATGAACACCAAAAGTTGTTAGATGATTGGAACAATCAGAAACTCACTCTTAATACCTTGAATAAAGAGAATGAGGATCTGAAGGACACAATCACCAAGCTAGAGGTTATTCTTACCAAAAGAGATCTGGAAATCTGTAACTTAAAGGAGAAATTAATAAATTCCACCTTATGTTTCAAGAAATATTCCAAGAGTGCTTCTGAGGTAAATAATGCTATAGCTACTGGTAAGTCTAATACTCATGGTTTAGGTTATGATGGTACTACTGCTTCTATTTCTGATAAATTTAGAAAACCTGTGAAATTTGTGAATGCAAATGTTGTCACATTTGATGCAACATCTGCACAATCAGACCCTCACAAGGTTAAGAGGAAGTATATATGTCATTACTGTGCTAAAGTTGGTCATATTCGTCCTTACTGTATGAAATTGTTTGAAGAACAGAGAACTTTGAAAATGCTGCATAAAAAACTGTCACATTCTGGTAAACAGTTTATGAAATCTGCATGGAAACCAAAAATTACCTGTAATGTTGCTCATACCTCCTTAAAAGCATGTCTACCTGATTCTTGGTATTTTGATAGTGGTTGTTCTAGACATATGACAGGTCGTACTGATTTCTTATCTGATTATGTGACCTTGAATAGTGGTAATGTTACATATGGTGGAGGTTCTAAAGGAAAGATTCTTGGTAAAGGAACTTTGAATGTTAAAGGTTTTCCTAAGCTTAAAAATGTCTTACATGTTGATGGCTTACTTGCAAATCTGATTAGCATTAGTCAACTTTGTGATGATAATTTGCATGTGAAATTTGATAAAGATTCATGTTATGTTCTTAATAAAGATGAAGTTTGTGTCATGACTGGTACTAGGTCAGCCGATAATTGCTATCTTATTGGAACAAATATGTGTAACTTGTCAAAATATGATGAAAATGTCTTATGGCATCAAAGATTGGGTCATGCAAATTACAGAGCAATGAACAGACTAATCAAAGCAGATGCAGTAAAAGGAATTCCAAAACTAAGTCTTCACAACAAAACTGTATGTGGACCATGCCAAAAAGGTAAGCAGGTAAGAATGTCGCACAAAATGCTGTCACATTGTACTACACATCGATGTTTTGAATTACTGCACATGGACTTGATGGGTCCTATGGAAACTGAAAGCATTGGAGGAAAGAGGTATTCCTTAGTTGTGGTAGATGATTTTTCTAGATATACCTGGGTAGAGTCTCTAAGAGACAAATCTGAAGCATTTGCTGCATTTAAAATTCTTTATAAGAGGTTCAAAAATGTGTTTAACTTGAAAGTTGGCCGTATTAGAACTGATCATGGTAGGGAATTTGAAAACAGCATGTTTAATGATTTTTGTGATAAAAAGGGTATCTTGCAAGAATATTCGTCTCCTAAAACTCCACAACAAAATGGAATTGTTGAAAGAAAGAATAGAACTTTACAAGAAATGGCTAGAGTTATGCTAACATCCAAATGTCTTGCGAAGAAATTTTGGGGGGAAGCATTGAATACTGCATGTCATGTTATTAATAGGGTTTTTATTCGTTCTGGCACAAGTCAAACACCTTATGAGATTTTGAACAACAGAAAACCAAGTGTGAAATATTTTCATGTATTTGGTTGTGTGTGTTATATTCTGAATGATAGGGATCAACTTCATAAGTTTGATTCTAAAAGTGATAAAGGTTTCTTTTTAGGCTATTCTAGAAATAGTAAAGCTTATAAAGTATATAACCTTAGAACTAACACTGTTCAAGAATCTGTTAACGTTGTGTTTGATGATGATAAAGGTCTTACAGATGACAAAGATGAAGAAGATGTATCACAGGTTACTGACACTTCTGAGAATACACTGAAGTCTGAGAATGTTGCACCAAATGTTAACACATCTGGGTCAACATCTACAGAACAGACAGTTGTAACTTCACAGAATGACCAGTACGTTCCCAAAACGAATCCTTCTTCAAGAATAGGTAAAAGTCATCCTTCTGACCAAATCATAGGTGATGCTACAGTTGGAGTGCAAACAAGAGGAAGAGTAAGATCAAACAAGGTAGATGTGGTAAGAACAATATGCATGTCTTCTATGTGTAACATTGTAAATGCTGAATGCTATTTATCTGAAATTGAACCTAAGAGTGCTAAAGAAGCCTTAACTGATGAAAACTGGATTAATGCTATGCATGAAGAACTTGGTCAGTTTGAAAGAAATGAAGTGTGGACACTTGTTCCAAGACCTAGTCATACTAATGTCATTGGAACAAAGTGGATATTCAAGAATAAAACTGATGAATCTGGTAATATTGTTAGAAACAAGGCTAGGTTAGTAGCACAAGGTTACACCCAAATTGAAGGAGTTGATTTTGATGAGACTTTTGCACCTGTTGCTAGGATAGAATCTATTAGATTACTGCTAGCTATTGCATGTTTTATTGATATTAAACTTCATCAAATGGATGTAAAGGCTGCATTTCTAAATGGCATATTGAATGAAGAAGCATATGTTGAACAACCTAAAGGATTTGAAGATCCACAGTATCCTGATCATGTATATAAACTTAAGAAAGCATTGTATGGTCTTAAACAAGCTCCTAGAGCATGGTATGGTAGGCTTACTGACTTTCTTTTGGAATATGGATTTATTAGAGGAGAAGATGATAGAACTTTGTTCATTAAGCACACTGAAGGAGATTTACTTATTGCACAAATATATGTTGATGACATTGTGTTTGGTTCTACTTGTGATAAAATGTTGAGTAACTTTGTTGAGGCAATGACTGCAACATTTGAAATGAGTATGGTTGGAGACTTGAATTATTTTCTAGGTCTTCAAATCAAACAGTGCAGTGATGGTATTTTCTTCTCCCAGAGTAAGTATGCTAAGAACTTGGTTAAAAGATTTGGTCTTGAGGATTCAAAACCAATGAAAACTCCTATGGGATCTACTTTGAAACTTTGCAAAGATAGTGCTGGAACAGATGTTGATCAAACACTTTACAGATCCATGATAGGTAGTTTATTGTATTTAACCTCTAGTAGACCAGATATTATGTACAGTGTGTGTGTTTGTGCTAGGTACCAAGCAAATCCAAAGGAATCACACCTGAATGCTGTGAAGAGAATCATCAAGTATGTTTCAGGAACAAGTGACCTTGGAATCTGGTATACTAAGGACACCAACAACATTTTGATTGGCTATAGTGATGCTGATTGGGCTGGAGACATAGATGATAGAAAGAGTACGAGTGGAGGATGTTTCTACATGGGAAACAATCTTGTATCATGGCACAGCAAGAAACAGAATTGTGTTTCACAATCCACTGCAGAATCTGAGTATATTGCTGCTGGAAGCTGTTGCACACAACTCTTGTGGCTGAGCAAGATGTTCCATGACTATGGTATTGAGAATGGTATACTTACTATCTTTTGTGATAATACTAGTGCCATTAACATTTCTAAAAATCCTGTACAACACTCACTCACAAAGCACATTAGCATAAGACACCATTTTATGAGAGATTTAGTAGAGAAGAATATTGTTAAGTTGGAGTATGTACCTACTGAAAAACAGAATGCTGATATCTTTACTAAAGCCTTAGACCATGAGAGATTCTCTATCTTGAGGAAATCTCTTGGCATGAGCACTATCTGAAAAATTCGGATGGATGTTGTCACAAATGCGGTAGCATTTGGGACAACATCATGGGTTGTATGAATTTTATAAGTTGAATTTATTTCCTACTTAGTTAAATAATTCCTTTGTAAAATATCTACGAATCTAAGAACATTGAAGTGCAAAAATAAACATGTCTTACACCTCTCAAATGCATAAAAATGAGAATGTTATTAGCATACTAAAAGATGTACCAAATCACTGAGTAACTATGGAGCACGGAGTTCGCTACTACGATGTCTTCTTTTCAAAAGGTGATATTTGGTAAAAACATCAACATATTTGTAATCCATTAAGTAAGTATGGGGCACGGAGTTCGCTACTACGATGTACTCTACAGGAACAATGGATCAATACAAATTAGATGCTATAACACAAAAAGAAAAAATATGGTGCAACACAAATGAAGCAAATTCATGTAAAAACCGTGTTGAGGTGTTTGTAACAGTTTTGAGCACAACATTGCCTGATTCGAATTTATTTTTATCTGTGTAATTATTTAATTATTTATTGAGATTCATTTCTATTTATTTAATTAATTAATGACCCACATCTTTATTTTTTCAGATTATGCGAAATTAATTAATTCTGGAAGCTTCTTAATTTTCTTAATTATCTAATTAATTTAATTAATTGATCTTTCCCACTAATTAACCATGATCTAGGTTGTGGCTAAAAATGTGGAGCACTTTCGAAAAATTCTAGATTAATTCTTCTGTTTTATTTTCTTTTATCTCCAACTACATTATTCTCTCTATAAATATCAAACATAAGATGTCATTTATTTGCTAATTGTGATTTTTGATTTTGTTGAGTACTAAGTTTGAAGAAATTGTTTTGGCCGTGTATCTCTCAAAGTTTGTGTATACACTCCTCAAACCTACCTTGAAAACCCAACCGATCCCTCTTAATGGCTGGAAACCACCCTCGATCACACTCTCACTCACACTCTTCTCCTGAATCTTCCGATCAAAACGCCCAAAATTCTCTCAATCTTCTTGCTTCCATGGCTTCACAAAACTCTACTGCTTCAAATGCTGACTCGAATGTCTCTGCAACACCATCAACAACCATTCCCACTCCTCAAACCACTCCTCCAACTACCCTCATCCCACAAGATTCGACAGTTGAAGAATTCACTAGGGCTGTTGAAGAGGTATCCAACACTCTTCGGACTACTGGTCATCTACCTGTGATGAAGTTTGGAGATATTACTGTGGATATCTCGAGCTATTTGGCCGAACAAACTGCCCAAATGGCTGCTGCTGCAAAAACCCCCAATTCTTCAAACCCTACTGAGCCAGCTGCACCGGAACGGAATGTGGAAACCGTTGCTGAAGAAGAAGCTAGTGCTGATGCATCTAATTCTGAGGATGTCGAAATGGAGGATGTTGAAGCTTCTGATGATGGTACAAATTCCTCACTCTCTGTCTCTGATGAGTCTGCTCCCATTCCTCTAAAGAAGAATGCACAAAAAGGGAAAAGACAGAGAAGCCCTGTACAAAGAAGGAGGAGGTCAAACCGTGTGTTTACCCGAATAGATTACTCTGAATCTATGAGGAAGAAGAAGAAAGCTGGAGCTGATGCTGGTGAACCTATCCAAGTGTTCACAGTCTCTGAAGATGAAGCTCCTGTTGTTGCTGAGAAATCAAAGAAAGCTAAGACTGCTGCTGCTGAAAAATCCAAAAAGAAGGTTGATGCTGAAAAGCAAAGGAAAGGAAAGTTTGTTGCTGAACCAAAAGGCAAAGAAAAGATGATCACTGAAAATGAACCAGCTGAGTCAGAATCCAATTCTGATTCTGAAAGATGCTTGAGAGACATTCTGGAGTCTCTAAAGAAAAATGCTGAGCACAATGCTGCTGCAAAGGGAGCTGCACCAGAACCTGAAGATGGTGGCAGTGGGGATAGCTCTTCCAGTGCAGCAAGCAGCCCTGAACAGAGCTCTGTTAAAAGCTCTACTCCCAGCTCAGATAACCTGGCATCTGAAGAGGAAGGTATTTCTGATGATCTTGATACTCTAGAGAATAGATTGGCCATTTATTCTAAGAAAAAATTGTTGATAGAGAAGAGGATCAATATACCTGATTTTGATAGTAAAGGCATGGTTAGTTTCTTAGAAGAAAGGAATTTGTTGCATGCTGTGAATTTTGGTGAATCTTTCTTGACAAATTGGGCATATGAATTCTATGCATGTTTGAAAAAGAGCACTGGTAGGAGATCTTCTAAGTGGTATGGGACTGTTAATTTTAGGGGGAGGGATGTACCTTTTACTCCTGAATTGATAAATGTGTTTTTAGAAATTCCCAATGTTGAGGTTGATGAAGAACCTGACATGGATGTGGTCATTTCTGCTATAATTGCTGGTAGGGTAGTTAAATGGACTAGACACATGCTAGCCAAAGACCTCACTTCCCTACACTCAGTGTTATACAAACTCATTATCTACAATTGGATTCCCACCACAAATACCACCAAGATCACTAAGGACCAAGCTGTTTTGATATATAGGATTTCTGTGCTTAAGAAGTTTAATTTGGGTCTTACTATTTTCCAACACATGATGAGGTTTACTGGGAGAGTTTCTGAAAAAGGCAATTTACCCTATCCTGTTCTGATTTCTAACTACTTGAGGCATCATGGATTTGTTGCCAAGAACACTGATGTGTTGAGGGGGAGAGTTCCACTATTGGCCATAGCTCCTGCCTTACTCACTGGGGATAGAGTAATTGATCTGCCTTTGATTGCTCCTGGTACTGAACATCAGCAAAGACCCTCTACTTCTGCTCAACCAGAACCAACCAGACCCTCAACTACTGATCATCCTGAATCATCCAGACCAAGACACAAAAATGCAACCCCAAATGTTGAGAACATCCGTATCAACATTTCTGGTAATGTGCATCTTTCACAGGAATTCATCAAACTCCAACTCCAACACTTGCAGGAAACTATAGATGAACTTCAGTTCCTGAAGGACAGGTGGACCAACCTCCTTTCACCTACAACAGGGGGAGTACCACCACCATCCAACTCCAGTGTAGTCATTGAGGAGATACATGATGATGGAGTTCCAGCTGCTGCTGATGCTGGTGATGGACCTGATGCTGCTGGAGATGCTGCTGTTACTGATGTAGTTGCACACCTTGCATCTACTTACTTTGTTGATGAAGGAGATGATGATGATGCTGCTGAAATGGACACCTTGTATGGTGATCTACCTGGAGAAAGCTGTTAGACAGGGGGAGATCTGAATTCCACAATGGCTATGGTGCAGGAAGATGATGCTGCAGCTGTTACCACAGCAATATAAGCCATTTGTTCAGTTCTACCTTTGTAACTAATGTTTAAGTTTGAAATTCTGAAATTATGATACATTTGTTATTTACTGTTTTTAGATGGTAGGATGTTTACTGCAACTTGTTTATTAGCTCCACTTGATATTTGTTTACTGCCTTGCTTAAATTGTTTGCAGATTATCATGTGTCTATTGCAGGTTGTGTATAGTGTAGTTTCTGTTTTGTTTTGTTCCTTGTTACATTATGTTTTGCTCTGATGTTTGTTTTTTTTATTTTTGTTGCTCTGATTTTTTTTGTTAGTGTCTTACTTAGATTCTAAGTTGAATTTCTTCCAGTTTAACTTATGATCTTAAGTAAAGTTACTTATGTTGTGAATAAGTGTAGTGTTTATACTTGTTCTATTTTGGATAAAATTTATCTTGATCTTATGGCACGGATCATTGTAAAATTATCCTTGATCTTCATTCGATTTGATCGAACGATTACAACAGGTATTGTCTTGACTAGTGCTTAGCAATGATGTTAACCTCAACTAAGTACATAATACTGAGTATGTATAGAAATATATGTGCATCAGGTGTGTTGTAGTCGAAAGGTCAAATTGGGGGAGATTGTAGATGTTGTTAATCCTTAAATGCCTTAACATTATCAACAACATCTTAATTTGACCTTCCGAGATTTTTTCTAAGTCTTTTCTGAAATGCTACATTAAATGTTGATCTAAATGTTGTCGCATTTCTGGCAGGATCTAGAAGCTTCTACAAGGATCTGGAACCTGGAAGATTCCAGAACATTGGAGAACATACTAGAACGGCCTGGAACCATTTGGAACGACCTGGAGCATTCAAGAAAGATCTAGAAAGATAATGGAAGTTGAGTTCCTAAAAAATAGGACCTCATTGTGGAAGCCTCTAGAATCAGCACCCCACTACTATAAATACCGATGGAAGGCTTCTCAAATCAGGGTACTCTATTCGATCAACTTTCTAGACCGAGCGTATATCCCTGTTAGGAATTGTGGCCAGTAGAACTACCTTTTAGATCATACGTTCGTATCCCACCCGTATGGCTGTGTGTCTTCTTATCTATTGAGAGTGTAATCTTTAGATAGACTAGGCATTTCGACAGTGTATACATTATACACTTAGTTCGTTTTTAGAACAAGGCACCTGCCTCGTTTGTAGTTTCTGTTGTGAATGTTAATGCTGTAACATTTCACACAACATTTATACTTGAAGATAAGTATTGTTTTTCGCCGTAAGGCTAGCATAGATTTTTATTTATAAAATCTATGTGAAAAATTATTTCCATTGTGTCACGTTTGTTTTTAGTGTTTCAAGTCTTCCGCTGTGTTAATCATAATTTCTGATATTCTGCTAGAGTCAGTGTTGTACCAATTGTCACAACATTTAGTACAACATTATTCTACTTAAACTTAAACACTTCATATACATACACTTAACACCAAAGCACACACTTTCAGAGAATAATAGTGTTAAGTTGGAATTGTAGAGGGTTGGGTCATCCCGCAACGATTCCGACATTGAAGGAATTGGTGAGAACTCATAAACCTGATATTATTTTTTTATCAGAAACTAAGGCTTCGGTCTCTAGAGTTGAGAATGTTCGCGTGCAGTTAAACTTTCCTCATTGTTTCTCTGTAAGTTGTGACGGCCGGAGTGGTGGGCTGGGTTTCCTATGGAATAATAAAGGCCAATAAAAAGGTATGGAATATAAAAGAAAAAAGAAAAACCTAAAACCATAAGCTCACAAGTCGAGCCAGAGGCCGGAGTGCCGTTAAAACCTTACCTGGGAAAACCCTCCTTAGGGACAAAACCCAGGTGAAGGAAAAAGGTAAACTCCTCTAAGAATCAATGTCTGTAAAAGACAGTATACAAATCTTTATGCAAGAACGTGAGTAAGAAATCTGGAGGGTATCCCCTCCAAATGCAGTTTATATTCGTCTTGGACACTGCGTCAGCCGCCTGGTTGGCCTCTCTAAAAGTGTGAGAATATCGAATGTGCATGTCTGTGGTAAGAGGATGAACCTGACTCCAGAGACCCTGCAGACGCCAAGGAACAGAGGGAGTAGAGCTCATCAAAGTGCTAACTGTCAGACTGGAGTCCGACTCGATCCATAAGAACCGCCACCCTTGGGAATGTGCATACTGAATAGCAATGAGTGCCGCTGCTAACTCCGCCTCAAAAGGAGTACCCCAACCAACCTCTTGGGCAATAGCCGCAACAAAGAACCCCCTGAAGTTCCTAAACACCGCCCCTGCATGCAAACTACCTGGAGAGGATGTTGCACTGCCGTCCGTGTTGATCTTGTACCAATCCGGATCCGGAGGGATCCATCTAACAGACGAACCCTGACGAGTCGGCTTGTGCCTGCCCAATACACCAAGAGACCTGGCAATCAAGAGATCCTGAACTGAACCGTCAGAGTAACCCCGAGAGATGCTATTGGCTTCCCTAATACCAGCAACGATTTGCGCCATGCATCGTCTGACTGAAGGAGAGACCCCATCAAAGACCACCCTGTTCCGTAGAGCCCAAATAGCCCAAATTGTAGTGACAAATGCCGCTCTCCATAACTCCAAGGACTGCGGACCCAAGCGAACTCTGGTAGCCTGGAGGAAGATATCAAGAAAGCTGATCCCCGTGTGGATCGTAACTCCAAAAAGCTGAGTCAGATGCTGAAGAATCTCCAGAGTGAATGGACAGTGAGCTAACAAGTGGTCTAAAGACTCCGAGTCTCTACGACAGAGCATACACATCGAAGGACCGTGAATCCCAAATGAGACCAGCCAATCAGAAGTAGGGAGCTTGCCCCATATCGCCCTCCAAATAACCGTAGAACGACACATCGGAATGAAGGAACTCCAAATCCACGACGACCAACCAAGACGAGGGAGAGGAGATCTGAGCATGTCATAGGCTACTGAAGAGGTTAGCTCCCCTGAGGTAGTACCTTCCCAAATACGTTTGTCAGGGCCATGAAGGACCCGAATCTGAAGTATATCTCTGACGATATCTGTGAAGTCCGTGACGAAGCACTCCTCAAAGTGCCAACAATCGTCATAGAAGAAGTCCCCAACCGTGCTCTTCAGGGTAGCCGCAAACCAATCCGGGAGGCCAATCTTATCAGAAATAGTGTATCCCAACCAGTTATCATGCCAAAAGCTGACTGTCGAATCCCTACCAATCAGCCACCTTGACCCATCAGAAAGCCTCGAGACGTGAGGACGAATACCTGGCCCAATAGACGAGATCCTCCCATGGGGACGCAATCTGCCATCCGAGGAAAAGTGTCTCCTGTGAAGCAGAGTTGTATCTGGAGATCTGTGCTGAAGAATGTCCCAACTCAACTTACAGAGAAAGGAGGCATTCGCCAATCTAATGGAGCGAACCCCCATCCCTCCTTCTCCAAAGGGCGCACAAACCCTCTTCCACGAGACCGAACAAGAACCACTCTTACGATTGATGTCACCCTTCCAAAGAAAGTTGCGAATAGCAGATTCCACCTGGCGAAGAAGCGAACTGGGCCACTTGTAAACCATCATAGAGTGGACCATAGAACCCGTGATAACCGAGTTAATCAAGCATCGTCTCCCTGCCAAGGAAAGGGAGCTACCCTTCCAACGACTAAACTTAGCAATAACATCATCTGCCACAGGCTGTAAATGAGCCTTCCTGGGGCAACCTCGAAAGATCGGAACTCCTAGGTAGGTGAAAGGAAGGGAACCTTCTACGATGCCTGTGACCCTGTGCATCCGACGACGAAGTCTTTGGGGAACAGCACGCCCAAAGAAAGCCCTAGACTTCGGAGGACTATAGATCTGACCTGAAAGATGACCATACCCCTGTAAAACCGCATGTAGGTTCCTGTTATTAGACTCTGTGGCCCTCAAAAATATCATGATGTCGTCCGCATAGAAGAGATAACGAGGGACAAAACGGATGGGACGAAGACGGCCTCTATCGATCTCCCAATCAATCCATCTCCCGAGCGCCTCCTCCGCAATACAAAAAAGTAATGGTGATAGAGGATCTCCCTGACGAACACCCCTGGAGCAAGAAAAGTACCCCTTCGGCTCCCCATTGATGAGAACTGAAATCCTAGCCGAATCCAGGACTCCTCTCACCATAGATATGAAAGTAGTACAGAAGCCCATCCTGGCCATGACAGCCTCCAGAAATCGCCAAGAGATGGTGTCAAACGCTTTGATCATATCAATCTTCAAGGCCATATACCCGTGAACTCTCGGGTAGTCAAGGGTATTAATGGCGTCAGATGCGAGAGCGATGCAGGTGTGAATCCGCTTGCCCGGGACGAAACCAAACTGATATGCAGAGAGACAACTACTAACGAAAGTGCCCAATCTCGAAGACAAAACTCTGGTCATGACCTTAAAGATGAAGTTACCCATCACAATCGGACGAAACTCCTCAACTTTACGGGCCCCTTCCGTCTTGGGAACAAGCGTCATGAAACAGGAGTTCAGCCCAGGAGGTAAAAGTCTGAAAATGAAGTAGTGTCTGACAGCATCAACCACCTCCTGGCCCACAATGTCCCAACATCCCTGGTAAAAGCAGCCCCCAAAGCCATCTGGACCCGGAGCGCTCCAAGCATCCATATCAAAGACAGCCCTTCGAACCTCTTCCGCTGAAGGGACACTCACAAGGAGACCATTATGGTCATCAGTCACAACGGTATCCATAAAGTTGTCCAGAATACTAGCATCGAAAGGAGACGACCGATCATCCGCAAACAACTGAGAATAGTAAGTAACCACATGGGAACTGATGGTGTCCAAGTCCGAAGTAAGGATGTCGTCAATGAGCAAAGACGTGATACCCCCCCTGGCTATCCTAGTCTGCTGAGAAATGTGAAAGAATCTAGTGTTTCTATCACCGTCAGTCAACCACTGCAAACGGTTCCTCTGAGTGTAGTATTCCTGCCTGGCCGTCAACAACCCATCAAGATCAACCTGAGCCTGAATCTCTTCTGCAAAGGTGGCCTCAGAATCACCCTCCAACTCAATACGATGCTGAATATCAGCCAGGCGACGAGTGGCAGACTCAATCTGAGTGAAAACATTCCTGAACACAGTCTTGTTCCAAATCTTCAATGCGGACTTGAGCCTCTTCAACTTCCACATAAAACCGACAATGGGGTTTTGGTGCATCAACGGTTGGGTCCATGAAGACTCGACAATTGATCTGAAGGAGTCATGCTGACACCACATACTGAGGAACCGAAATGGACGACGAACCTGAACCCAGTCTGATCTGACAGTAAGGAGCAGTGGATGATGATCTGACTTGTATCTGGGAAGAGCAATAACCTCCACGCCTGCCCATAGATCCAAAAAATCCTGATTAGCTAACACTCTGTCCAACCTAGCAGCTTGAAAACCCCTAGGACCCCGACGAATAGACCACGTGAACTGAGACCCAGCGGTATCCAAATCAATCAGACCCGACTCATCCATGAACTCCCTGAAATCAAGAGAAGCTCTAGGAGTAGCCACAGAACCCGGACTTCTCTCATGCGTCCCTGTCACCACATTAAAATCACCCAAAACACAGAGACTAGTAGCAGAAGAAGCTAAAACATCAGACCACATCAAACGACGAGTAATATAGGAATTACTAGCATGCGTAAAACCAAAAGACCAAGAACGAGTGGCATCCCTAGTCTCAATCATAACAATCTGGTCTGAGCTATGACAAACTCTAGATGTAGGAACATGGGAAGGCTTACAAAGAATCCAAATATTGGGAGCCGATGAAACTCTATCGTTAACAGTAAACACAACCAAATTTAAAGACTGCAAATAACGAGAGGGAAGGCTAGAAATCATAACCTTAGGCTCGTAGATGGCGACCCAATCAGGGTTATGAGTGCGACAAAGCTCATGAAGGGCATTCCTCGTCCGAATATGCCCCACCCCGCAAATGTTCCAAGACAACACTATCATTGATCACTCGTCGAGCCGTGCATCGGCGGCTGATAGCAAGAATCCTCCCCAGACCAGCGTCTGGTATGCCTCGAAACACTCGATTGCTCTGTCAAATTGGAGTCCTCTACCGTAAAAGGTTCCTTTGCAGTATCCCTAAGGGAGTCATGAGCCGGGGCACTCCGTCCTCTTACAGGACGTCGAAACGGTGATGCTATGGGTCTAGCATATCTACTGCGGGCGTGCTCCAAGATGGAGGAGACCAAAGGAGGTGGCGCCATCTGAAAGTTGTTCAGCCTAATAGAACAAGAATCTGACTCGTCACCCTGATGCTGCTCGGAATCAGGGTTTTCATCTGAAAGGGCCTCAAAAGTGTTCCCCACAGGAACTAGGGCTGAGTTGGGGTCCTCCACATGTGCCCCATCAGTGGGCCTGGAGCCCCTCTTAGACTTGCTCCGTCCCCGACGGGCAGAAGCCCTTCGTTCACGGCGCTTGGCAGATTTCCTACAGACAGCGAGAGAATGGCCCACGATCTTACAGGAGGTGCAAAATTCAGGAAGAGTCTCAAAATGGACCTGAGCGAAATATCTGTGACCATCCAGCTGAAATGGAATGTTGTCTGGGGGGGCGGTAAGCATATCCACCTCGACTAGTAGTCAAAGTAGCATGCTCCCTATTGTCTTACTCGATGAATCATATTGACATGATGGTTGAAGAGACAATGATACAAACCAGGGTCACAGGTTACTATGGCATACCAGAGAGACATCTCCGTTCTAGATCCGGGGAATTATTGAGACATTTATCGAGGGAGAATGAACTACCATGGGTTGTTATAGGAGATTTTAACGATCTACTTTATGACAGCGACAAGAGAGGCAGGGTAAATCATCCACTATATTTATTCAGAGGATTTCGTGATACGATCGAAGCTTGTGGTATCTCAGATGTTGGCTTAATTGGGCATAAATTTACGTGGGAGCGGGGACGAGGGACTGATAGTTTCGTGGAGGAACGCCTTGATAGAGCAATGGGAAATGAGAGGTGGCATGAATTATTTCCGTGCGCCCGACTAATGAACCTTGTAGCGCCAACATCGGATCACAACCCGATTCTTTTGGATATGAGCCCATCAGTGACAGTTCGAAGAAACAGGGGTTTTCGATTCGAAAACAAGTGGCTTCTTGAAGCGGATTTTTCGGAAGTAGTACACCAAAGTTGGGATGGGTTCAACGATTTTGATATCACTAAACGATTACATGCAATGTCAGACACTCTTGGCTTATGGGGAAAGCATCTTGCCACAACTTTCAATCAAGATAAAAAGGACCTGGAACATATCATCATGTATTTGCAGAAGAAGAGGGATCCTGGCTTAGCAGCACGCCTCCGGGAAAAGAAATCAGCCTTAGCCGAGCTTCTTGTTAAGGAAGATGCACACTGGAGACAACGCGCTAAAATTCACTGGCTAAAGGAGGGAGATATGAATACTCGTTTCTTTCATAGAATGGCCTCAACTCGCAGAAAGAAGAATTCTATCACTAAGCTACAGAATCACCTCGGCATTTGGGTGGAGGGAGAAGTTGAGATAAACGAAGTGGTTCGAGATTATTTCGCAAATATATTCCGGGGTGAGCACCAAGAAGCTGAGGTGGTACATGAGGCCATTAATTGGGTAGAACCATGCATTACACAAGAAATCAACATAGAACTGACCAAATAGTTCACGCAGGATGAGTTTCGAAAAGCGGTATTACAGATGCACCCGGACAAATCTCCGGGCCCGGATGGCTTTAATCCGGCCTTTTACCAAAATATTTGGCCCCTAATCGGAGACGAAGTATTTAGAGCTTGCACTGGCTGGTTAAGGGAAGGACGTTTTCCACCAGGTTTGAACAATACTCACGTGGCTTTAATTCCAAAAGTTAATACCCCGAAGAACATCTCAGAATTGAGAACTATATCCTTATGTAACGTAGTTTACAAAATTCTATCCAAGGTACTTTGCAATAGATTAAAAGAGACACTGCCGGAGCTGGTAGACAAAGCTCAATCGGCGTTTATAGCCGGACGAGCCATACAAGACAATGTTCTAATTGCCTTTGAGCTCATTCACTCAATGAATAAGAAAAAATAAGGGGCAAGGTGGGAGAGGTAGCACTCAAGATAGACATCAACAAAGCTTATGATAGAGTAGACTGGGTATACTTAGAATGCATGCTCAAACTGTTGGGGTTCGGATCCACATGGATCAATTGGATTATGATGTGTGTCTGCTCTGTCCGTTACTCTTTCAAAGTTAATGATAATCTTGTTGGCCCCATTATTCCGGGTCGAGGATTACGTCAGGGAGACCCCTTGTCGCCTTATTTATTTATTCTTTGTGCTGAAGGACTTTCGACTATGTTACGAAAGGGGAATAGAGATGGCAGACTCTATGGGAGTAGAGTGTGTAGAAACAGTCCCATGGTTTCTCATCTGTTGTTTGCAGATGACTGCCTCCTGTTTTGTCGGGCAAGCGTTCAAGAAGCCCAAGTTTTGAAGGATACCTTGCATAAATATGAGATTATTTCGGGGCAAGCTATTAACTATGAAAAATCAGGTACCTTCTACAACCGTAATGTAAGTGATCTTTTACGAAGAGAAATTGCAGATATATTTGGGGTACATCAACCCTTGAATACTAGCCAATATTTAGGGTTACCATTTGTTGGTCCCTGAACGAGTAGTGAATGGGATTAAAGTCTAGAGGGGAGGGGTGAATAGACTTTAAAACTTTTTCAAAGGAGTTGCGAACCTCTTCTGATTTTTATGTCAGCTGGACTACAAGTCCGCTGGTCCAGATGACTATAGTAATCTGATGAAGAGATTAAATGCGGAAGTGAATAGGCTTGTTTATTTAGACTCGTTCAATTTATTCTTTTGAAATAACCAATTTGTTTTCTTAGTAAAATACTCAGCTGATGTTTAAAACACAGTATGCACTATATAAAGATATGAATAGGAAATAAAGTAAAGTGCAGAATGTAAATGACACCAGATTTATAGTGGTTCGGATATACGTTCCTACGTCCACTCTCACGTCCTAACGTGATGTTTAATCCCTTTAATTTACCAAAAATTACAAGGGCTTGTCCTTTATAGTCCCAAGGGTAGGACTTTGAGATCTGAACAGTCCTAACTGCTGCGGTCTCCACAAGTGATTGGAAGCACTTGCACTTTTACAGTGGTTCAAAAACTTAACCTTGTGGTGGGGGTTTTGTGGTTTTTGAATGTATCCAACTAATGGTTCAAGCTTATAAATCGCTTAACCACTATGCCTAAATCAATGAATATACAGTATGAGTAGGATTCAGGTTCTTTGGTTGGATGGGAAATAACTTAAGAGCTAGAATGGTGTTCTAATGGTTTCTGGGCTCTTGGAGAACTCTCAACAAATTGTTGCTTTCTGCTTGCTTGCTTGTTCAACTCTTTGTGAATTCTCTCGAGGTATTTCCGTATCTTGTTATTTCTCATCCGCTTGTATTTATAGGGGAGGATTGATGCAACTAGCTGTTGGAGTTGACTAGCCGTTGGACAATCTTTCCATGTTTGGTTGATTCCTTGATTCCAGCCGCTTGATTGCTTCAATTCTGGGATCGTGTCAATCTTGTAAGTATGGTAAGTCTTCGTTTGAATTGCAAGATGACTTTGGAATCAGCCGAGTCCTGGACGAGCTCCTAGTGTTCTGATCTTCACTTATAGTCTTCTGGCTGACTCGTCTGGCCTTATGTCTTCTGTCTTCTGATATCAGAAGAGTATCACTCTTCTGTTCTGGCAATTCTTTGTGCTGTCTTAGGCCATCTTGAACTTGGTCTCCATCAGATAAGTAGGTATACAAGCACCTTACTTATCTGGTCTTCAAGGATCTTCTAGTCTTCATGCCTTCTACTCTTCTCTTCTTGAGGTTATGCATGTAAGCAAATACTGTGCTGATCAGCTGAGATCAATACAACTGATCACACAAGACTAGTCTAATTTGTTCTATACAAAGTCAGCTGATCCTATTACATTTATAAACTCTAAATGTTTTGGCCATCAAAACTATTATAACATCAAGTGGGGCTTAGGGTGAATTTATATCCCAACAATTTCCCCCTTTTTGATGAAGCCAAAACTATACTTGATAAATGCTTTTAATAAATAAGATAAGAGTTTATAAAAAAAATGAAGTTTCTGATGAAGACAATGAGAATTTGTCTTGTAAGCAAAAAGAACTAATACTTGAATAACATATATGAAGTTTTACAGATTACAAGTGTAAGTATCTTTGAACTTCTAAGGTAGTCTTCATCAGGTCTTCACTTGGTTTAGATGCGGAAGGCAAGATACAGACGAACGCGAACATCTTCCATGTGTTGCGGGTCTGTAACATTCTCTTCAAGATAGATCTTCTCCAGAATCCGTTTGACTTCTATCATGTTTGTTCTTCCGGAGTTCAGAGTAGGTGCATCCCATTTAGGTTCTTCAGGAGTTAGGATTCTGCAGTCGAGCTCTTTGGCTGTCTTGACTATTTCTGTCCAGAACACTTGATCTTCAATGTTCATGAACTGAGAGAATTGAAGAAATTCATCTTCATACCGGTCTGAAAGTAGACCTTGTAGAAAAGCGGATAGGAGAGGTAGCCTATAGACTCAAGCGACCAGCTCGGTGAAAACTCATCCCTATTCCATGTGAGTCAGTTGACTTCGATTAGACCAGACCCACCCAGAGAGGAACGTGCCCACGAGGGCACCACCAGAGGAAAATAACGTAAAGTAGAAAGGAACAAGGTCTTACGGCACGATCACTATATCTTTTCTTTTTCTTTATCTTTCCTCTATGGAAAGAGGGGATGATACTTGTTCCTGTTTAGTCCCCTTCATTTCGGAAGTTGTTTCAATTTCTACATCTCTTTCTTCCTCACTTTCCACCCTTTCTCCCGCAGCCACACTGGGACTGAGACACGGCCCAGACTCCTACGGGAGGCAGCAGTGGGGAATTTTCCGCAATGGGCGAAAGCCTGACGGAGCAATGCCCCGGGAATTTCAATTGCGCTCATATTCATCACTGTAGGAATTGGGTTCAAGCTTTCCCCAGCCCCTTCTCATGGGTAGGGAGAGGGCCAAATTTTCTCACTATGTGGTGTTGGATTTGCCATTTCTTCTTCAGAGGGTACCACCTTGGTAGCTCATCTTGAAGAGCCAACATATCCACATATGTGCTGTCAGTTACCAGGGCACTATCTTCCTTCTCTTTGTCTTTCAGTGCTTTCCTGAGTTTGGCCACTTTCCTATCAAACTTGGCCTTGACTGCCTTCGCATCATTTAGCTTCTTTTGCTTAAGCTCTTGAGCTTCAAGCATCTTTCTCTTCTTCAGTTCTAGAGCCTCTTTCTCTTCTGCAGTAGGCTCTGCTGGAACTGATGCTTTCTCATCTGCATTTGCTTGCTCATCTGCCTTTCTTTTCCTTGTCATCCTTTTTCAGGAATTTGTTCTACAGAGGCAGTGAGCTGCAAATTCTTGGTTGGACCTTGGGTTTCTTCTTGAACAGGTTCTTTGCCTTGTCTGTTCTTGATTTTGCTTTTCAAACCTCCCAAGGTTTCATTCAGCTCATCTTGTGATACTACCATTACAGCTTGCTGTGCAGTAGATTTCTCCAGAGCTTTTATCAATACATCTTCCCCCTTTTTGGCTTCAGTAAGAGCAGCCGCAAAAGGTTTCATGGCATTCAGAATTTCCACATGTAGAGTCTGCTTGAGGGCCATGGCATTGACCTTGCTGACATGAGATAGATGGGAGATGCTGTGCTCTAGGACTTGAGCATGAGAAGTTGAAGAAGAGGCAACTTCGAGCTTGGTTGTGAGGGTTTCCAGTTTGTCTGCTGTTTCCTTCAGCTGAATCCGCAATTTCTCATTCTCCTCAGCAGCTGATTTAAGGAGTTCTTGTCCTTGAGTGGCTCTTGCTTCAGCATCTTCAAGCATGCTTTTGTAGCTGGTCTCCATGCGATTTACCTCATTTGCATAGAGATCAACAAACTTCTTGGATCTGTCAGATGACTTCTTCATCTCAGAGTTGAGGTACTCTTCTATTTGATGATGAAGTGCCTTACCAAATTTGTCTTCAACATCAACAATTTGGCTGGTGAGACGAGTCCTCTGTTCTTGAACAGCTTTCTCAACATATCTTGCTAGCTGCATGCCTAATCCTTTCTCAAAGTGCAAGTCTATTGCAGCTTTGACCTGAGAGCAGATGTCTGCTGTATAATCAACAGACGAGGTAGAGGTGGAGGCAGTACCTTGTGCTTTGGGTTGTGGAGCATTTGGAAGGACTACCAGTGCTTTGCCCCTTTCTTCAGCTGATAGGTACTCTTCATTCAGGAAGCTTTTAGTAGCATCAACCAGATGGGTAAGGATTCTTCTTCCTTTGTGATCTGGGTGGTCGATGAAGTGTGTAAGCTCATCCTTAGGCAAGAAGTGAGCTGGAACGACCAATACTTCCTTTTCCTTTTCCTCTGTCTCAGCTGGTGCAGCTGAGTCATCTGCCAAAGCTTGGTCGGCCACCAGATGATCTGTAGTGGCTTCTGGTACAGAGGGATCCTCAGAGGGAACTCCTAGAATTCTGTTGCATACCTTGGATAGGGCCTCTGTTGGTAGCAGCTCAGTAAATGACTGGACTTGAGCAACCTCTTTCTGCTCTATTTCCCAGTCGAGGAAGTTAGCTCTTCCTCCCATTCCTTCCATGACTTCAATGAGGTCATCCACCTCATCTCTTCTGAGTTCAATCCAAGTACATACCCTTAGTACTTGCTCAAATTGGATTGAGTCCTCATCAACTCCAGAGACAGTGGTCTTAAGCAGGTTGACTATCTTCATTCTCATGATCTTTTCTCTAGTGCACATTGGGTAGTGCACCATGCTGTACTAGGGTTGAGGTTGAGAAGATTCTGCTGGTGCCAGGTCTTCTGGTGCAGAAGAGATATTGAGGATAGTGGATTGAGTGGATGGGACAGATTCCTCTGCTGTGTGAGTATCACCAAGGATTTGGGAAGTGATATATGTGGGTTGGATAGGTGGCTGTGATTGATCTTCTATGGGTTCTGCATCAGCAGGGTTTTGGATTTGCTCGGTTGGTTTATCTGCCGTTTGGGGATCAGTAGATGGTTGAGGAATTTGAGCTTGATCCTTTGCTGGTTGGGTATTAGTAGTGGATGGAGAGGGTTTCTAGATTTGGTCATCTGCTGTTTGGGCATCAGCAGGGCTTTGAGAAGTAGGGATGATTGGATCAGATGATGTTTGGAGGCTTGGAGTTTGGGTTGGCTTGGCTAGATCCTCTGCTGTGTGAGTATTAACAGGGGTTTGGATATCAGTGTTTGAGGGTTCAGATGGGTTGGCAGATTCAGTAGGGTTAAAGGATGAAATTTGGGCTATGCTCATAGGAGTAGGGAGCCTGGATTTCTTGGACTTCTTGGTGAAAGAAGAAGTGTTCTTCTTTCTCTTCTGACCCTTAGACAATTTTGAAGGGGTAATTGTAAGGGAGGGATTAGAGATACCTGCTTTCTTCAAAGGAGAGGATGATGGAGTGGTATCTGAATCAGATGGGGAGATGAGCCCAAATATGACCAGATATCTTCTTTGTGCTAGAGTCTGATTGTCATCATCATCATCCTCAACAGCCTTCTGAAGAGCCTCTTTCTTGGAGTGCTCCTCCTCCTCTTCAGCAGAGTCTTGCACAGACTCTTCTTCCTCTTCAACTGCATCTTTGGAGGATGCTTTAGCCAATTGTTTCTTCTCCACCTTCAACCTAGCTGCTTCAATAAGAGCTTCATTCCTCAAGTAATACTTGGAGATGTGAAACTTCTTTGTAGGACCCATCTTATACTTCTTTAGGAGTATCTCTGGAAGAATGATACTCAGTTTGTTGACAAAGCTGAATGTGGATGTCACCTTCCACTCTTTAGATTGCAAGTCCAGAGTAACTTTCTTAGCCTCAAGAGCAATTTTATCCAAGAAGAGCCCTTGCCAATCTCCATCGATTTGATCCCAAATTGCAGCCATAACTCTAACTTTTAGAGTGGTAACTGCATCATGACTGAATGTATTACCTAGCAGCATCTTGCCTGTTATGTCCATCAAGGTTTGAAATTTGAGATCAAGTTGGGACTTCTTTACTCCAGAGGCATCAATAGCCTCGATCCTTCCACTAGTGAACATCTCCATATACTCTTTTTCTCTTCCCATGATGTAGGTAGAGATGTTTACCTTCCCCCTTGGTAAGTCAAATAGTTCCTTGAGGATATCCCTAGTGACTTTGACCTAGTGTCCACCCATAACACTTTCAACATACGGGCCTTTGAACACAGCATTCGAATAAAAAGCAAACACATCTTGCTCGTACACATTCCCTAGTGCTGCTTCCAGAAATTCACAGAGATTGAGGTTGAGATATCGAAGGAGGATCTCTTTGTTCTCAGCAGTGTGTTTGCCCTTGAAATACAGAGCATTCTCAGTGAATATCTTCCCTTCCTTAGACCACTTTGTTGCATCGAGAGTGCCTGTGATCTTGTTCTTCTCTTCATAAATTTCAATGATTCCCATTCTGAGTGTTGGTAGATAGGTTTAGAAAGCTTGAAAGAGTTTTTCAGAACGAGAGCGATTGAGTGCGTTTTGAGTTTTGTGAGCGAAAGGGTTTGAGGAATAGCTTAAGGGTTGTTTATATACTCCAACAGATCTCGAATTGTGTAGTGATCCAACGGTCAAACATGATTTAATGAGGAGTAACACCCAAGAATTTCCTTCTTCGTCTTCCGCCCATTCCTTTAATTTTTCCGGCTAAACGTGCCATGTGTCGATTGATGATTCATTTGGCAAAATTGTAATTGAGTACTAATGACATCATTACCAAAAATAGCCGTTGTGACTAAATTTTAGTAAAATTGATCATTCAAGGCCGTTTTCTATAAGTAAAATACATTCCTTATATAGGCCGAATTCCTTAATTACATCCAGAAACAAATCTAGAATGAATTACATGATCAAAAGAAAATCATTAGTCTTTTGTTGAATAATAGTGATCTGATCAGCAGAGTAAGTCTTCTGATTTTTCTTGAAAAGTCTGCTGATTTCTTTTGAAGGTCTTCTGGTCAGCTGAGTTGGTCGTCTGATCAGCTGAGTAGTAAATTTGAGTTGCTGAGTAAATCTTCTGTGTAAGTTTATCCAACCTGATTTGATGGATCTTTCAGCAATTCCCCCTTAACCATGTGGTACCATCTTAACAATATGTAGCTGGTCAGCCTAGATGGTATTCCACTGGCTCAGGTTGCCCTCACCATCAGATGGTTCCTCACCATCAGATGGGTTGTAGCATCTAATGTGTCCTTGTTGAATTTCTTCGCCTCATCTTCCTGTCTTGTAGGAGGGAGAAGATTGGAAGAAGCTTCAATGGAGTGTGAAGAGAAAGGTAAGAGACTGGTCTTCTTGATTTGTTTTGACAAAGTATCCTTTGGCAACAAGCTCTCCATGTAGAACTTCCCCCTGGAGAAGAAGCTCTGCTTGTTTGCTACTCTGTCCTCTGCATCTCTCATTTCTTTTCTTTTCAACAAGAACTTCTCTCCATTCTTTTCTTTTCAGAGCATACATATGTTGAGCGAGCCAAGTATGTTGGTCTGCATCATCTCCATCTGCTGGGCAGATCTTCAACTCCTTCACCCAAGACCTTGGTTGAGGGATGATGTCCATGCCATCTCTTCTTTCGATTTTCTCCATACCTGAAACAAAGATAATAGTTAGTGATTTGTGTTCTTAGTTATTTCCATGACTGCCTCCTTTTATAGAGGTGGAAATGAGGTGGTGGAGTGAAAGATGACAAAAATATTGAGTTGATTGGTCTGAATTTCTGAAAAGGTTACTTCTTAAGATCAACAATGAGATTCTTGATCCAAGGGTTCACATTTAAAGAGATTCAAACTTTATCTTGTGGAATGTAGAAATTATAAATTTTGAACATGAGTCATTTGAAGTCCGTACTCAACTTGCATAATGTTGAGTCGGTGAGAATGGTGTATTAATCCATCCAAGTATAACTCAATAGTATACTGTATGTATGTATAGTAATAAAGTATTTTATGAAGAATAGTTTATTATTATGCATGTATATACATTGCTTTGAGTACATTCTTTAACTAACTTTATTCAACTTTTCTGGAGATAAAAATATATATATATATATATGTTATGAAATGCAGATGATAGAGTATTTTATCAAGGATTCTTAAGGTATCATGGATTCCCCCTTGATTGAATAACTCTATGTTTTCCCTCAGCTTTATTTGTCTTTGTTGGTCCCTGAACGAGTAGTGAATGGGATTAAAGTCTAGAGGGGAGGGGTGAATAGACTTTAAAACTTTTTCAAGAGAGTTGGGAACCTCTTCTGATCTCTATGTCACCTGGACTACAAGTCTGCTGGTCCAGATGACTATAGTGGTCTGATGAAGAGATTATATGCGGAAGTTAGTAGGCCTATTTAGACTCGTTCTTTAGTTTCTTTTGAAAGTACCAACTTATTAACTCAATGAAAAACTCAACTGATGCTGGTTTGAAGATTATGGCCTTGTTTGAATACAGTTGAAAACACAGTATGCACTATAAAGATATATGAATAGACAATAAAGTAAAGTGCAGAATGTAAAAGACACCAGATTTATAGTGGTTCGGATATACGTTCCTAACGTGATGTTTAATCCCTTTAATTTACCAAAAATTACAAGGGCTTGTCCTTTATAGTCCCAAGGGTAGGACTTTGAGATCTGAGCAGTCCTTACTACTACGGTCTCCACAAGTGATTGGAAGCACTTGCACTTTTACAGGGGTTCAAAAACTTAACCTTATGGTAGGGGTTTTGGGGTTTTTGAATATATCCAACTAATGGTTCAAGCTTATAAAATGCTTAACCACTATGCCTAGATCAAAGAATATACAATATGAATAGGATTCAGGTTCTTTGGTTGGATGGGAAATCACTTAAGAGCTAGAAGATGTTTCTAAGGATTTCTGGGCTCTTGGAGAACTCTCAATGTGATATTGCTTTTGCTTGCTTGCTTGATTAACTTTTGTGAATTCTCTCGTTGTGACTTCGTACTTGTGATTTCTCATCCTCTTGTATTTATAGGGACGATTGCTGCAACTAGCCGTTGGAGTTGACTAGCCGTTGGGGGCAATCTTTCCATGTTTGCTTGATTTCTTGATTCCAGCCGCTTGATTGCTTCAATTCTGGGATCATGTCAATCTTCTAAGTAAGGTAAGTCTTCATTTAAATTGTAAGATGACTTTGGAATCAGCCGAGTCCTAGACGAGCACCTAGTCTTCTGATCTTCACTTATAGTCTTCTGACTACTTGTCTGGCCTTATGTCTTCTGTCTTTTGATATCAGTCGAGTAATACTCTTCTGATCTGGCGATTCTTTGTGCTGCTTTAGGCCATCTTCAATCTTGGACTCCATCAGATAAGTAGGTATACAAGCACCTTACCTATCTGATCTTCAAGGATCTTCTAGTCTTCATGTCTTCTACTCTTCTCATCTTGAGGTTGTGAATGTAAGCCAGGACTGTGCTAATCAGCTGATATCAATACAGTTGATCACACAAGACTAGTCTAAGCTGTTCTATACAAGGTCAGCTGATCCTATTACATTTATAAACTCTAAGTGTTTTGGCCATCAAAACTATTCTAACATCAAGTGGGGCTTAGGGTGAATTTATATCCCAACAATTTCTCCCTTTTTGATGAAGCCAAAACTCTACTTGATAAATGCTCTTAATGAATAAGATAAGAGTTTATAAAATCTTTAAAATATGAAGTTTCTGATGAAGACAAAGAGAATTTGTCTTGTAAGAAAAAAGAACTAGTACTTGAATATATATGGAACTTTTACAGATTACAAGTGATAGTTTCTTTGAACTTCTAAAGTAGTCTTCATCAGGTCTTTATAGGTTCAGATGCGGTAGGTAAGATACAGACGAGCTCGAACATCTTCCATGTGTTGAGGGTCTGTAACATTCTCTTCAAGATATATCTTCTCCAGAATCCTTTTGACTTCTATCATGTTTGTTCTTCCGGAGGTCAGAGTAGGTGCATCCCATTTAGGTTCTTCAGGAGTCAGAATTCTGCAGTCAAGTTCCTTGGCTGTCTTGACTACTTCTGTCCAGAACACTTGATCTTCAAAGGCCATGAACTGGGAAAACTGAAGAAATTCATCCTCATAAGTGGGTAGAGGACCAAATTTTCTTACTATTTGGTGTTGGATTTGCCACTTCTTCTTCAGGGGATACCATCTTGGTAGCTCATCTTGAAGGGCTAATAGATCCACATATGTGCTGTCAGTTACCAGGGCACTTTCTTCTTTTTCTTTCTCCTTGAGTGCTTTCCTGAGTTTGGCCACTTTCCTATCAAATTTGGCCTTAACTGCCTTCGCATCATTTAGCTTCTTTTGCTTAAGCTCTTGAGCTTCAAGCAACTTTCTTTTCTTCAGCTCTAAAGACTCTTTCTCTTCTGCAGTAGGCTCTCCTGGAGCTGACTTCTCACTTGTCTGTGCTTGCTCATCTGCCTTCCTTTTCCTTGTCATCCTCCTTTCAGAACCTTGTTCTATAGGGGCAGTAGGGGCAGTGAGCTTGAGACTCTTGGCTTGACCTTGGGTTTCTTCTTGAACAGCTTCTTTGCCTTGTCTGTTCTTGATTTTACTTTTCAAACCTCCCAAGGTTTCATTCAGCTCATCTTGATATACTACCATTACAGCTTGCTGTGCAGTAGACTTCTCCAGAGCTTTTATCAACACTTCTTCCCCCTTTTTGGCTTCAGCAGATGCAGCAGCAAAAGGCTTCATGGCATTCAAAATTTCCACCTGCAGTGTCTGCTTGAGAGCCATGGCATTGACCTTGCCAACTTGTGTCAGATGAGTGATGCTGTGCTTTAAGGAGAGCCTGACCTTCAGTGGCTCATTCTTACCTCCAGTTTCTCATTCTCATCTGCAGCTGCTTTAAGGAGAGCCTGACCTTCAGTGGCTCTTGCTTCAGCATCTTCAATCCTGGTTTTGTAGGTGGTCTCCATGCGGGTTATCTCATTAGCATAGAGATCAGCAAACATTTTGGAGTTATCAGATGATTTCTTCATCACAGTGTCCAAATACTGTTCTATCTGGTGATGAAGGGCCTCACCAAACTTGTCTTCTATGTCAACAATCTGGTCGCGAAGACGAGTCCTCTGCTCCTGAACAGCTTTCTCAACATATCGTGCAAGCTGCAGGCCTAAGCCTTTCTCAAAGTGCAAGTCTATTGCAGTTTTGACCTGGGAGCAGATGTCTGCTGTATAATCAACAGACGAGGTAGAGGTGGAGGCAGTACCTTGAGGTTTGGGATGCAGAGCATTTGGAGCAACTATCAATGCTTTGCCTCTCTCTTCAGCTGATAGATAGTCTTCATTGAAGAAGGTGGTAGTGGCCTCAACCAGATGGGTCATGATCCTCCTTCCTTTATCATCTGAGTGGTCAATGAAGTGAGTCAGATCATCCTTAGGCTTAAAGCGAGCTGGTACGGTTACAACTTCCTTGTCAATCTCATCTACTTCAGGTGGTGCAGCTGAGTCTTCTACCAGTTCTGGTGCAGCTGAGTCATCTGCCAATGTTGGTGCAGTGGAGGCATCTGCCATTGCTTTGTCGGCTGTCTGCTGATCTGATGAGCCTTCTGGAACAGAGGTATCTTCAGAGGGGATTCCTAGAATCCTGTTGCACACTTTAGTGAGGGCCTCTATTGATAACAACTCAGCGAATGACTGGACTTGAGCAACCTCTTTTTTCTCCATTTCCCAGTCGAGGAAGTTAGTTTTTCCTCCCATTCCTTCCATGACTTCAAGAAGGTCATCCACATCATCCCTTCGGAGCTCAATCCAAGTACAGACCCTTATTACTTGCTCAAATTGAACTGACTCCTCATCAATATCAGGTATAGTAGACTTGAGTAGGTTGGCTATCTTCAGTCTCATGATTTTCTCCCTTGTGCACATTGGATAGTGCACCATGCTGTACTGAGGCTGAGAATGAGAAGGACCTGCTTGAGCCAGGTCTGCTGGTGCCAAGTCTTCTTGTGCAGATGGGGCAGTGAGGATAGGAGATTGAGTGGATGGGACATGTTCCTCTGCTGTGTGAGTATCAGCAGGGATTTTGGGAGTGATATCTTTGGGTTGGGTAGGTGTGTGTGATTGATCTTTAGTGGGTTGTGCATCAGCAGGGTTTTGAGTCTGCTGGTCTGGTTCTTCTTCTACTTGAAGATCAGTAGAATGTTGGGCTTGATGATCTCGGTTCTCTGCTGGTTGGGTATTAGTAGGGGATGGAGAGGTTATTTGGGTTTGGTCATCTGCTGTGTGAGTATCAGCAGGGATTTGGATATCAGTGTTTGAAGGTTCAGAAGGGTTGGCAGTATTAGTAGGGTCAAAGGATGAAATTGGGGCTATGCTCATGGGAGGAGGGAGCCTGGATTTCTTGGACTTCTTGGTGAAAGAAGAAGTGTTCTTCTTTCTCTTCTGACCCTTGGATAGTTTAGAAGGAGTGATTGTAAGGGAGGGGTTAGAGGTACCTGCCTTCTTCAAAGGAGAGACTGAAGGAGTGGCATCTGAATCAGATGGGGAGATGAGCCTAGATCTGATCAGAATTCTTCTTTGTGCTAAGGTCTGATTGTCATCATCATCCTCAGCAGTGTTCTGATGAGCCTCTTCTTTGGAAGGCTCCTCTTCCTCTTCAGCAGAGTCATGAGCAGACTCTTCTGCCTCTTCAGCTGCACCCTTGGAGGATGCTTCAACCAACAACTTCCTCTTTTCTTCTTTTAGCCTTGCTGCCTCGATAAGAGCTTCTTTTCTCAAATAGTACTTGGAGATGTGGAACTTCTTATTAGGACCCATCTTGCACTTCTTTGGGAGTATATCTGGAAGGATGATACTCAGCTTGTTGACAAAGTTGACGGTGGATGTTACCTTCCATTCCTTCGATTGTAGATCCAGGGTAACCTTCTTGGCCTCAAGAGCAATTCTATCCAAGAAGAGCCCTTGCCAATCTCCATCAATCTGATCCCAGATTGCAGCCATAACTCTGACCTTCAGAGTGGTAACTGCATCATGACTAAATGTGTTACCTAGCAGCATCTTGCATGCTATGTCCATCAAGGTTTGAAACTTGAGGTCAAGTTGAGACTTCTTGACTCCAGAGGCATCAATAGCCTTGATTCTTCCACTAGTAAACATTTCCATATATTCCTTTTCTCTCCCCATGATGTAGGTAGAGATGTTTACCTTCCCCTTTGGTAGATCGAACAGGTCATGAAGGATCTCTCTTGTGACCTTGACCTTGTGTCCACCCATGACACTTTCAACATGAGATCCTTTCATTATGGCATTCGAGTAGAAAGCCAGCACATCTTGTTCATATACGTTGGTTGGTGCTGCTTCCAGAAATTCACGGAGTTTGAGATTGATGCAACGAAGGAGAATTTCCTTGTTCTCCGCTGTATGTTTGCCCTTGAAAAACAGAGCGTTCTCAGTGAATATTTTCCCTTCCTTAGACCACTTTGCTGCATCTAGAGTGCCTGTGATCTTGGTCTTCTCATCATAGATTTCAATTATCCCCATTCTGAGTGTTGAGTTTGTAGGTTTAGAAAGCTTGAAAGAATGTTCAGAACGAGAGTGATTGAGAGTGTTTGAGTTTTGTGAGCGAAAGGGTTTGAGGAATGGTTTAAGGGTTCCTTATATACTCCAGCAAATCTTGAATTGTGTACGATCCAACGGTCAGAATTGATTTAATGTAGAGTAGAACCCAAGATTTCCCTCTTCGATTTCAGCCCATTCCTTTAATTTTGCCGGCTAATTATGCCATGTGTCATTTGATGATTCGCTGGCAAAAAGGTAATTGAGTACTAATGACATCATTACCAAAAATAGCCGTTGTGACTAAATTTTGGCAAAAAATTGATCATTCAAGGCCGTTTTCTATAAGTAAATTGCATTCCTTATATAGGCCGAATTCCTTAATTACATTCAGAAACAAATCTAGAATGAATTACATGATCAAAGATGAACATTAGACTTTGTGTTTAGATCAGAAGTGATCTGATGAGCAGAGTGAAGTCTTCTGATTGTTCTTGAAACGTCTGCTGATTTTCTTGGAGGTCTTCTGGTCAGCTGAGTTGGTCTTCTGATCAGCTGAGTAGAAGTTTTAAGTTGCTGAGTAAATCTTCTGTGTCTGATTATCCAACCTGATTTGATGGATCTTTCAGCACTTCCCCCTTAACCATGTGGGACCATCAAATCAATATGTAGGTGGTTAGCCTGGATGGTATTCCACTGGTTCAGGTTGCCTTCACCATCGGATGGTCCATCACCAACAGATGGGTTGCAGCATCTGATGTGTTCTTATTGAATTTCTTCGCCTCTCTTGAAGGAGGGAGAAGATTGGAAGGTGCTTCAATGGTGTGTGAAGAGAAAGGCAGGAACTTGGTCTTCCTGATATGGTTTGACAAAGTGGCCTTTGGTAACAAGCTCTCCATGTAGAACTTCCCCCTGGAGAAGAAGCTCTGCTTGTTTGCTACTTTGTCCTCTACATCTCCCCTTCCTTTATTTTTCAACAAGAACGTCTCTCCTTCTTTTACTTTTCAAAAACATACTTATGTTGGGTAACCCAAGTATGCTGATCTGCATCATCTCCATCTTCTGGACAGATCTTCATCTCCTTCACCGAAGACCTTAGTTGAGGGATGATGTCCATGCCATCTCTTCTTTCGATTTTCTCCATACCAGAAACAAGAATAATAGTTAGTGATTTGTGTTCTTAGGTATGTCCATAACTTCCTCCTTTTATAGGGGTAGAAATGAGGTGGTGGAATGAAAGATGACAAAACTATAGAGTTGATAGGTCTATATTTCTGAAAAGCTACTTCTTAAGATCAACAATGAGATTCTTGATCTAAGGGTTCACATTTAAAGAGATTCAGACTTTATCTTGTGGAATGCATAAGTTATAGATTTTGAACAAGAGTTATTTGAAATCCGTATAGTGCTTGCATACTGTTGAGTCGGTGAGGATGGTGTATCAATCCAACCAAGTATAACTCAATAGTATACTATATGCATGTATATTGATAAAGTATTTTATGAAGAATAGTTTATTATTATACATATGTATACATTGCTTGAGTACAGATACCAAGAAACTTTGTTCAACTCTTCTGAATATATATATATATATATATTATGCAATGCAGATTGTAGAGTATTTTATCAAGGATTTTTAAGGTATCATGGATTCCCCCTTGATTAAATAGCTCTATGTTTTCCCTCAGCTTTATTTATCTTCATTGGGAAAGTACTTACCTGAAGATGAGGGTGTCTATTCACCTCATCTGATTCTCCTAGTATGTTGAAATTGTATCAGCTGAGGTCTTCAGCTGATCTTTGCTCTTCATATGCTTGGATCAAGAAGTCCTAGGCTGTAGCATAGGGTCTTGAATCTTTCTTCAGCTAGGGGCTTAGTCAAGATGTCTGCTCTTTGGATATCTGTGTGAATTTTCTCCATCTTGATGTCCTTCTTTTCAAGGTGATCTCTTATGAAGTGGTGTCGAATGTCGACATGCTTGCACCTTGTGTGGAGGACTGGATTTTGAGTGATGGCAATGGCACTGCTGCTATCACAGTAGATAGGGACTTCTCTTGCCTCTACACTTTAATCTTTCAGTTGTTGAACCAGCTAGAGCAACTGACTACAACAACTTCCAGCTGCCATATATTCTGCCTCAGTGGTGGAGGTTGCAACTGAAGTTTGCTTCTTTGAGAACCATGAGATCAACTTGTTGCCTAGGAATTGACAGGTTCCAGAAGTGGACTTCCTATCTATTCTACAACCACCATAGTCTGAGTCAGAGTAACCACTCAATTCTAGATTGTCATCAGCAGGGTACCATAATCCTAAGTTGACTGTTACTTTTAGGTACTTGAGGATTTTCCTTGCAGCTTCTAGATGACTTTGCTTTGGGTTTGCTTGAAACCTAGCACATACTCCTACAACAAATGTTATGTCTGGTCTGCTGGCTGTAAGATATAGTAGAGATCCAATCAGTGCTCTGTATTCAGCTTGATCAACTGCCTTTCCAGACTCATCTGGTTCCATTTTAAATGATGTCATCATTGGAATCCTTGCAGTCTTGCTTTGTTGAGCTTTGAATCTTTCTAATAGGCTCTTGGTATACTTGGATTGGTTGATGAAGATCCCTTCTGGACTTTGCTTGACTTGGAGTCCTAGGAAGTAGTTCATCTCACCCATCATGCTCATTTCGAATTTTCCTTGCATTAGTTCAGAGAACTTCTTGCACATATCTTGATTTGGTGATCCAAATATAATATCATCTACCTATATTTGCACCATTAGAATGTCTTCTCCTTCTTGTATTCTGAAAAGTTTTCTATCAACTTTGCCTTTTGTGTATCCATTGTCTAGTAGGAATTGTGAAAATGTGTCATACCAAGCTCTAGGGGCTTGCTTCAGACCATAGAGAGCCTTCTTCAGACGATATACTTGATCTCCTTTTTCAATGTCTGGGGGCTGCTCTACATACACTTCTTCTACCAGAATACCATTTAGGAAGACGCTTTGACATCCATTTGATATACCTTGAAACCCATATATGACGCATAAGCTAGAAATAGTCGAATAACTTCTAGTCTGGCAACTGGGGCAAAGGTCTCATCATAATCAAATCCTTCAGATTGTGAGTAGCCTTTTGCAACTAGCCTTGCTTTATTTCTAGTTATCACATCATTTTCGTCCTTCTTATTCTTGAATACCCACTTTGTTCCTACTACACTGTGGTTTTCAGGACGATCTACCAATTCCCACACTTCATTGCGTTCGAATTGGTTTAGTTCTTCTTGCATAGCAGTGATCCAATTGCTATCAGTCATTGCTTCTTCTATGTCAGCTTGTTCAATATTGGATAGAAAGGCACACCAGCAGAACATAGAGGACTGGGGGTTCTGATTCAGTTGTCTTCTGGTCTTGACACCTGAGTCTGCTCCTCCTAAGATGAGGTTTGATGGATGGTTGTTTCTCCATGTATTCCTCACAGGTGTGTCTACATTAGATGAGCTAGGATTCTCTTCTGCTCTAGTGTCATCAGAAGGGTTGACTTGATTTGGTCGATCATCATCTGTATCTTGTGTGTCAAAGAGATCATTCCCCCTTGCATTTGGGATTGGTGCATCTTGATTTAGGTCGGCTTGCTCAGCTTGGGTTTGAGATCTAGTGACAGGTCTATGAGGTTTATCTTCTTCTGGATCTTCAGAGAAGGGTTCATTGACTTCAATAAACTCTTCTAGTGTAGACTTGATCAGTAGTCTCCTCATCTTATCTGCAGCTGAGTCTGTTTCTACTGCATTCTTTTCACAAGATTCATCAAATACAACATGAGGTGTTTGTTCCACAAGAAGGGTTCGTTTGTTGAATACTCTGAATGCTTTGCTAGTGGAGGAATATCCCAAGAATATCCCTTCATCAGCTTTGGCATCGAAAGCATTCAACTTACTCTTCCCATTGTTGTGTACTTCCTTCCTGTAAGTGTGGTTGGAGTGATTGGTCCAAAGAGATCCATGTGAAGTAGTTCAAGAACTGTGCTGGTTGATGCTGTCTTCTTGGTCTTGAAGGAGACCTTTGTTTGTTTTCCTTGTTGACATGCATCACATACCTGATCTTTACAGTAGAGTTCATTAGGCAGTCCATCAACTAAGGATTCCCTTGCTAGTTTGTTCATAGTCTTAAAGTTCAGATGACTAAGACGTTTATGCCATAGCAAACTGATATATTTAGGACTTTTCACAAGCAGACATGTATCCTTAGGACAGTTGTTCCAATTTGCAAGATACATACTACCTTTTCTAGATCCTGTTAGAAGGGTTTGTTTTGTTCGTTTATCACTTATGAGACACTTATCTTTAGAAAATTTTACTGAGTAACCAGTGTCACAAAAGTGGGAAACTGATAATAAATTGAATTTCAAACCTTCTACATATGATTCATCATGTACCTCAATGTCACCATTTTTCAGGGTGCCATATCCTTTTGTGTTACCGTGCGCGTTATCACCAAAGAAGACTTTTGGACCTTTCTTTTCAGTATAATTGGTCAGCAGGATTTTGGTTCCAGTCATATGAGTTGAGCTTCCACTATCTATATACCAAGTTTCTCCTGCTTGACCTCATTTTATGTATAGGTCCCTTCTTTCCTCGTTTTCACCTATGGCCATCATAGTTAAATCATCTGAATCATTTGAGAAGAGTTCATAGTCTGGTGAAGAAGGGAGATCATCACTTTGATATTCAGATTCTTCAGTCACCATTGCTTGTCTGTCTGAATTCCTTCTGTCTCTTCTTGGCTTTCTTTCTTCTTTGTCTTCTAGATTTAGGTCTGGACATTCATAGACATAATGTCCTGGTTTATGACAATTGAAGCATGATCCAGGTTTCTGATTTGAAGTGCTTCTTCTTGGAGGAGTGGCATCTCTTCTTCTATGACTTCGACTATCAGATGACTCCACATCCTTCCTAGGATACCTTTCTGGTGTTCTTTCTCTTGATTCTCTAGAGGATGATCCAGCTCTCTTATCTTTATAATTCCTGTAGAATTTTCTATATTTGCTGTTTAGGGAGTTCATCCTTTCAAATCTCTTGATCATGAGAGTCATTTGCTCTTTCAGACTCATATCTGATCCTTCAAAGTCTTCTGCATTCAGAGGGGTCTTGCCAGATGAGGTGCTTACAGCTTTTGTATTTGCTGCCTTGAAGGCTACAGTCTTGGAGGTAGATGGGGTAGCTGTTGGCTCATCAATTTCTGAGTTTTCTTCTCTTTCAAGATCATATTAATGGACTTTGAGATTCTGGAACAAAGTTTGAGTAGACCATTTCTTGATATCTTGAGTATCCTTGATGATGGTCTTCTTGAGTTTCCATTTCTTGGTTAGAGAGTCCAAGATCTTCATATTTTTCTCTCTATTAGTATATTTCTTTCCTAGAGATTCTATTTCATTGATGATCTTGGTAAATCTATTGTCCAGCTGATCAATAGACTCTTCTGGTTGCATCTTGAAGTGTCCAAACTTCTTGACGGCTGTTGATAGTTTGCTCTCTTTAATCAGCTCCGTTCCTTCACAAAGAAGTGCCAATGCATCCCACATGTCTTTAGCTGTCTCACAGTGGAGTACTTTTGCAATGTACTCATTAGGAAGAGTTTGCATGATGTTATCTTGAGCAATGCTGTCAAGATTTGATTGTTTCATTTCTTCGGGGGTGAGGTCTTTCATAGGCTTGGGGGCAAGTTCTCCAACTGGAATTTCTGGATCACCATTTGCAGTGTTGACTGCCATGATTGTGATTGGGCCTTCTGTGATCACTGACCACATCTTGTAGTGGACTGAGGTGAGATTCTTCCTCATCCTTATCTTCTAGTAATCGTAATCTTCCACTAAAAACTTAGGCAACTTACGCATGTTAGCACTCATGATGTATGAGTTTTCAAAAACAAGTTTTTCAAAAGATGGATCTGTTCAAGAGGACTACAGAAAGACCCCCTCAAGTCTTCTGATAATCTAGAGACAGTAGTCCGTTAGAACCACTGCTCTGATACCACTTGTTGGTCCCTGAACGAGTAGTGAATGGGATTAAAGTCTAGAGGGGAGGGGTGAATAGACTTTAAAACTTTTTCAAAGGAGTTGGGAACCTCTTCTGATTTCTATGTCAGCTGGACTACAAGTCTGCTGGTCCAGATGACTATAGTAATCTGATGAAAAGATAAAATGCGGAAGTGAGTAGGCCTGTTTATTTAGACTCGTTCAATTTATTCTTTTGAAATAACCAATTTGTTTTCTTAATGAAATACTGAGCTGATGCTGGTTTGAAAGATATGGCCTTAGTTTAAAGATGTTTAAAACACAGTATGCACTATATAAAAATATGAATAGGAAATAAAGTAAAGTGCAGAATGTAAATGACACCAGATTTATAGTGGTTCGGATATACGTTCCTACGTCCACTCTCACGTCCTAACGTGATGTTTAATCCCTTTAATTTACCAAAAATTACAAGGGCTTGTCCTTTATAGTCCCAAGGGTAGGACTTTGAGATCTGAACTGTCCTAACTGCTGCGGTCTCCACAAGTGATTGGAAGCACTTGCACTTTTACAGGGGTTCAAAAACTTAACCTTGTGGTGGGGGTTTTGTGGTTTTTGAATGTATCAAACTAATGGTTCAAGCTTATAAATCGCTTAACCACTATGCCTAAATAAATGAATATACAGTATGAGTAGGATTCAGGTTCTTTGGTTGGATGGGAAATAACTTAAGAGCTAGAATGGTGTTCTAATGGTTTCTGGGCTCTTGGAGAACTCTCAACAAATTGTTGTTTTCTGCTTGCTTGCTTGTTCAGCTTTTTGTGAATTCTCTCGAGGTATTTCCGTATCTTGTTATTTCTCATCCTCTTGTATTTATAGGGGAGGATTGATGCAACTAGCCGTTGGAGTTGACTAGCCGTTGGACAATCTTTCCATGTTTGGTTGATTCCTTGATTCCAGCCTCTTGATTGCTTCAATTCTGGGATCGTGTCAATCTTGTAAGTATGGTAAGTCTTCGTTTGAATTGCAAGATGACTTTGGAATCAGCCGAGTCCTGGACGAGCTCCTAGTCTTCTGATCTTCACTTATAGTCTTCTGGCTGACTCGTCTGGCCTTATGTCTTCTGTCTTCTGATATCAGGAGAGTATCACTCTTCTGATCTGGCAATTCTTTGTGTTGTCTTAGGCCATCTTCAACTTGGACTCCATCAGATAAGTAGGTATACAAGCACCTTACTTATCTGGTCTTCAAGGATCTTCTAGTCTTCATGCCTTCTACTCTTCTCTTCTTGAGGTTATGCATGTAAGAAAATACTGTGCTGATCAGCTGAGATCAATACAGCTGATCACACAAGACTAGTTTAAGCTGTTCTATACAAAGTCAGCTGATCCTATTACATTTATAAACTCTAAGTGTTTTGGCCATCAAAACTATTCTAACATCAAGTGGGGCTTAGGGTGAATTTATATCCCAACACCATCCCTTATTGGTCGAAAAAAGGACGTGTTTGCGTATGTTCGAGAAAGGATGTGGTCTAAATTGCATGCATGGGGAAATAAGAAGCTATCCAAATCAGGGAAAGAGGTTTTAATTAAATTTGCGGCCCAAGCGATACCTACGTACTGCATGAGTGTTTTCGAACTGCCTTCTACACTACTAAATGAACTCCATGTCATGCTAAACAAATTCTGGTGGAGGAACGGGAGTGAAGGAAAGAAAGGTATTTGTTGGACAAAGTGGGAGGCTTTATGCGGAAATAAAAAGAGAGGTGGGATGGGCTTTAAAAATTTACACCTCTTTAATGTCGCTTTATTAGGTAAGATGGGTTGGAGACTCATAAAAGATCCAAATGCGCTCGTTTGTCGCATCTTAAAAGCTAAATACTTCCCTCATGGCCACTTTTTGATGCCTTTCTGGGTAATAATCCGAGTATGACCTGGAGGAGCATTTGGTCTGCAAAGGATCTTGTTAGACGAGGTACAAGACGGAAATTAGGAGATGGAAAGGAGGTGAGTGTGTGGTATCACCCTTGGATGAATGATGATGATAATTTCAGAATCACTACTCCTATTGTTGTCGGCTTTGAAGATTTGGTTGTCGCAGATCTCATGGTATCAGATACACACATATGGAATGAGGAGTTGATTAGAAGTGTTTTTTGTGAGCAAGATGTGACCCGTATTTTGAGGACGGCAATCCCTCCGACTGGGACGAGGGACGCATTAATGTGGCATGGGGAAAGAGATGTCAATTACTCAGTTAGGTCAGCTTATCGCTTGGCTGCTAAAATGGTTCAATCAGATGACAATGAGAATGGAAGTGGCTGGGATAATATATGGGGCCTCCGGGTTCCGCCTAAGGTGAAGGCGTTCTTGTGGAGAACGTGCAAGGGTTTCCTTCCGACTAGAGGTGAGATCACTCGACGCCATATTATATCGGAGAGCAATTGTGTTTTTTGTGGCATTGATATTGAAACAGAGTGGCACACTTTTGTATATTGTCCTTATGAGAAGGATTGTTGGCGTCAATCTTCTTTGCGCAATACTCTAGAAAGGGAGGCTTTGGGGGCAACCGTGTTTGCAGATGTAGTGTTTCGACTCGTGAAAAGTTTAAGCAACAATAAAGTTGAGGAATTTGCAATGATTTTGTGGAGATTATGGAGGGAGAGGAATGATAAAACTTGGAATGGTAGGAGTGTAAAGGCAGGTCTCATTCCGATGATGGCTATGAATTATCATATTGAATGGATTACAGCGAACAAGATGACCTCGGTTAGAATGGGAAGAGCTAGAAGATGCGTATCATGGCATAAACCCCCTGCTGGGGGGGTAAAGCTGAATATTGACGTAACTTTTTTCAGCGATTCAATGGAAATGAGGTTTGCTATGGTTCTTAGAGATGATAGAGGTGATCATCTTCTTAGTAGAATAACTGTGTGGCCTGGAAACTACTCGTCAGATGAGGGCGAAGCTTTGGGGCTTTGCGAGGCGTTGTGGTGGTTACAAAATTTGGAGATTCAAAATGCGACCATTGAAATGGATGCACAATTAGTAGTGAATGCGTTCAACGCAAGCACCAATGCTGAAACTGTGTTTGGAGATATTATTCGAAATTGCAAGGAAAAGGCAAGACTACTTCCGGAACAAAGAGTTGTTTGGGTTAATCGTGAAGCCAACATTTTGGCGCATATTTTGGCTAGATCGGCTATGAATTAGGTGTGGGGTATATACTCCTCCAACTTTGCTTAATGCAGCCCCACTCCATTTTTTTTAATTAAATATTTATGCAAAATACCTATTTTTCCCTTCAACTAAAATACAATGATAGATACACTCCCTAACATTCTAAACCATAACCCTAATTCTATTCCTAACCCTAATTGATAAAGCAATCGCAACCACCACCACCAACCGTCACTACAAAAAAAGTATCCAAATAGAGAGGGATTTGGCGAGGGAAAAATCCTTTTTAACATGAACAACGAGGGAAATGACTAGAATTAATTTCCTTGCCAGAATTTCCTCGCTATTTTTTGCCGAGCATTTTAATTATTTATCCCTCACCTGGCCGCGAGCATTAAATTTCCTCGCCAGCCAGCGAGCATTAAATCCCTCACCCTTTATCATTTTTAAAACAACGTCCCTGCAAATAATTAAAAATGATAAAGGGCGAGGGATTTAATGCTCGCTGGCTGGCGAGGGAATTTAATGCTCGCGGCCAGGCGAGGGATAAATAATTAAAATGCTCGGCAAAAAATAGCGAGGAAATTCTAGCAAGGAAATTAATGCTAGTCATTTCCCTCGTTGTAATCCATCATTAAGTCCCTGCAAATAATGAAAAATGATAAAGGGCATGGGATTTAATGCTCGCTGGCTAGCGAGGGATAAATAATTAAAATGCTCGGTAAAAAATAGCGAAAAAATTCTGGCAAGGAAATTAATGCTAGCCATTTAACGAGGGATTACATACCCTCGCAATTTTTCCTCGAAATTTTGACAATTATTTGTAATGCGTCGCTGCTGCCTCAGCCGCCGCCGACCTCCGGCAGCCACTGTCGCCCACCTCCGACAGCCCTAAATAAATAAAAAATTCAAAAACAAAATTTAGAATTTGGAAAAAAAATCTTATTTTCGACAAACCAGAGTCGACCAAAAATATTCTCGACACCACTGGTTTGTCGACCAAAAACATTTCTATCGAAACTGGTTTAATTTGTCGACCAAAAAAATTTCTGTTATTAAAAAAAAAAAAAAATTCGACATTAAAGAATCGCCAAAAAACATTTTCGTTGACAAATTGTTGTCGACGAAAGTGTTTTTGGCCGATTCTTTATTGTCGAAAAAAAGAAAGAAAAGAACCTGGTACAGTGGAAGGGGTGCGGCGGCACGGCCACGAGAGTGTGATGCAAGGGAGAGCGGCGGCGCGACCACGAGAGAAAATGGGCGGCGTGGCAAAGGGAGAGGGTGCGGCGACGCGGCAACGGGAGTGGGGTGCAACTGCGGCAGCGAGTGTTTGGGGGGGGGGGGAGTTGTTGCAGGAAAAGAAAAATGAAGGGGGGCACGACCAAGGGGAGTGGGGCGGGGCAGCGCTGGATGGACGGCTTTGGGTGGGGCGGCGGCGGCAGGCGAGCGGCTTGGGCGAGGCGAAGGGCGGCGTCGATGCAGAAGAATGGCGGCCATGAATTGAGCCGGAAGAAGTGTGGAAGAAATGGGAGAGAAAAATGAAGTGGGGAAGAAGAAAATGAAAAAAATTAGGGTTAGGGTTTAGAATGTTAGGGGAGTATATCTATCTTTGTATTTTATTGTATTTTAGTTGAAGGGCAAAATAGGTATTTTTCATAAATATTTAATTAAAAAAATTGAGGGGGAGTGCATTAAACAAAGCTGGAGGGGTATATACCCCACGCCCATGAATTAATAAGGTAATGAGGGGGGGGGGGGTATCCATCCTTTGGTTTGACTATTTATAATGCAAAAAATAAAAAATACATTTCAGTAAAATGTATCATACTATAATATATCATACTACAATATCCCGTACTGGACGCACCCTTTATTGTCGTTCCTTTTACCTTTCCCCTAAACCACCACTTTCGGCCGCTGCTGCCACCATACAAAATAATTAAGAAATTTAAAAAAAAAATATATTTAGAAAAATCATAATATTTTTTTAATAAATTTCGATCAACCAGTGTAGACCATATACACTCCCGTCGACAACAATTTGTCGACGAAAGTGTATATGGTCGACACTAGTTGATCGAAAAAAAAATCGACCATTTTTGGTCGACCAAATACACTCTCGTTGACAAATTATTTTGTCGACCTAAAATGGTCGAAAATTTTAAAAAAAAAGTTTATAGGAAAAACAGTTTCAGGGATAAACAATGAAGAAAAAAAAAAGCAAACAACCTAAACATTCAAACCTAGGGCCGCCATCTTGGATCAGGATAGGGGCGGGGCGGTGGGCGGCGACGAGTAGGTGAGTGCCAACGCCGGTGGATGGGGATGGGGCGGTCGGACGGGGGAACAAAAAACACAAGAAAAATGTGGGGGGGGGGGGGAGAGGGAGGGGGCAGTGGCTGGGGCCGCGGGGGCGGGGAGTGGGGGCCGCGGCGACGGGGGGGGGTGGGGGGGGTTATTTATTATTATTTTTTACAGAGAGGGAGAGAGTGGATGGGGAGCAGCGGTGTCGGTCTAGGGAGGTGGCCGCTCCGGTGAAGAGAGAAAGAGTAAGGTGATCGCGACGGCGGGGCCGGCTGCTGGCTAGGGTGGCGTGCGACAACGACAGGTGGATGGTGGGAAATGGAAAAGAGATGAAGGTTATAAATTAGGGTTTGGGGAGGGTGTGGTTAGTAAATGTGTATTTTATAGAGAAAAAGAAGAAAATAGTATTTGTAACAATTAGGGAGTGGTGCATCTATTCTAATTAAATTTTGGTGGGGTGCATCAATCAGGGGTGTGCATCCATAAAATGAGGATGAGTACACCCACCGCTTCTATTTCACGACAAAATCATCTCCACCACCACCAAAACAAACATTATTCTTCAACAAAACACAAAAAATCAACAAAAATAATAAAAAAAAATTCTTAAGATGTACGAAAAATTTTACCCAACAAACTCAATGTGTTCGAAAAAAATTCATGAACAACTTTCATTTGTCCGAAAAAAAATTGGACATCTTGTTCGAAAATTTTTACCCAACAAACTCAAGTTGTTCGAAATTTTTTAATGAACAAACTCAATATGTTCGAAAAAATATTCAAAACAACTTAAATTTGTCCGAAAAAAAAATCGAACAAGATGTTCGAAATTTTTTCAAAAACAAAAACTGAACGTTCGAATTTTTTGTCAAAACAAACACAAATTGTTCGAAAATGTTTCCAAAACAAACTCAATATGTTCGAAAATAATTCCCGAACTTCTAAAAAACCTAATTTCCCTACATTTTCTAAAAACCCTAATTTTCCTGCAATTCCAAAAATTTTCAAAAACCTACCTTGAAACGGGCGGCGGATGAGGGCAGGGGCGGCGACGGCGTTAGTTCGAAGAAGAAAGTGGGTGGCGACGTGGGGAGTGAAGCGGCGCTGTCGCCGCATGGGGAGTAGAGGGAAGGAGCGGCGTTGTCGCCGCGTGGGAAGGGAGGGGTGGTGGGCGGCGGCGCTAATTGGGAGGAGGGGGAGGTGGGTGCACCCTTTTTGTGTGTGAAAATGTGAGAAATGGAGGAAGATAAGAATTCAATTAGGGTTTGTAATGAGTAGGTTATTTTTTAAATTTTCACGTGGGTGTCCTCATCCGTTTTGTGTGTGTCCTCATCGCGTGGGTGTAGTCATAGTATCCTCAGGTGCCTTTAGCCGCGCCCAAAAGGAAAAAGGGCTGAATTTTCTTTGTTGGGCCGTGAATTTTAGAACGAACCATGGACTTTTGATGATGAAAGGCTAAGGTGGGCCGAAAAAAAAGGTCACGGTTATACGCACACACAGACTTATTGAGTACACCCACCGAGAATTTTTTTGCAAATTAGTTACATGCAAAATGTCTATTCTACCCCTCAACTAAAATTAAATAAATTTCTCGTGATTAGTATACCCACCCCCATTTCAACATTTCAAGTCAATATCGTTCCCACCATCACCATGCCAAAATCGTCCACACCATCACCACCATTGCCATTTTTTACATGAGAATAAATGAAAAAAAATAACCAAACAATCTCATTCCAAAAAACAATTCAGAAATTAAAATGGTCCAAACGCAAGCGAAGCGTAATGAATCCATTCCAAAAACATCGAAAAAGTCATAAATCTCAAAAACAAATATCGAAAACATTCCAAAAATCAAAATTTACCTAAATTTCTGTAAAAAAATCGAAAAAAATATCTGAACATTACAAATCTTTAATTTTTCATTTTTTTAGATCTAATAAAATTAAAAACTAACTTGAAAATAAGAGATGGGGGAGAGGGAGTGTGCAAACGGTCGACGTGATGGAGTAGGGAGGAGGGGCCATGAACGAGCTTCTTCGTCGACAACCGTGGCCGCATCGCTTAGGCGAAGTGCTTGGATGTGTGTGAGTGGCGGCTGCGAGCTTGGGAGGCGGCGACTGGACGGGGGCTTGATCTTTATATTTTTTTTACAGTCGAGAGGTGGCGACGGGGGAGGGGAGGCCGGAGACACTGCCAGCGCATCTGAGGAGGGAGAGGGGAGGGAGGCCGACTGCCGACTTGGGAGAGGGGAGGAAAGGGAAGAATGAGTAAAAAATGGGGTCTTGAGAAGAAATGAAGTGGGTGTTTAAATTTATTAAAGAAGAGGTATATTGGGGTTTTCAGCATGAGTGTCCTTATGTCACGATGCCCTAAGCCGGTGGGTGTTCCTCAATTCTTGTTATACTTGTGACTCAGTTCGTTGCTTTAAAAAAATTATTAACAAATAAAATAATACTCCCTCCCTCCCAGGATTACTTGCACGGTTTGATCGGCACGTTGTTTAAGAAAAGTGAATTTAGTGGTTGGTGATGTAAGATAAAGGAGGGGTATTTTAGGTGATTTGGTGAGGTGTAAAGTGGATATGATGAGGTGTAAAGTAAAATGTATGTAAAAAGATGGTGACAATTTTGAAAATAAAATGATGTTGGAAGGGTATTAATTTTGTGGGGTATTTCCATATTAAGAGTGTATTAAGAGTGTGCAAGTAATTTTGGGACGTCCAAATAAGAGAAGTGTGCAAGTAATCACGGGATAGAGGAAGTATTATATTACAATTAAAATTTTAAAAAATAGAAATAAAACGAGGAAAGACAACATGGTTGTATTTCAACGCTTTTATTTATTTATTAATTTGAACATTTACAACAACAGGTTTTGCATAGTGTTGCTTACTTACTTTGTTAATTGTCATCATAATAATCATGACATTAAACACTTATAGTACAGTGTAATTGGTTTAATTGAGTCACAATTTCGACATAATTATAAGTGGGTAAAAAATTCAATTAGACAATTGAGAATATATTTAAATCACTTAAAATGTAATTGTATGTATGTTACCAATTGCATACAAAAAATTTCCATTAACAAAACTGTTTTGAGAAACTAGATTTTCTCCCCTGAACTTTTTGTGCTGAAAAAACTTTGAAAAAAAGTTATACTCCCTCCGTCCTGTGATTACTTGCACACTTTTTTTATTGGGATGTTAAAAAATTACTTGCACACTCTTAATATGGAAATACCCTACAAAATTAATAACCTCACAACATCATTTTATTTTTAAATTTGCCACTCATTTTTTCCATACATTTCACTTTACACATCATCAAATCCACTTTACACATCATCAAATTAATTACCTAAAATGCCCCTCTTTTATCTTATATCATTAACCACTAAATCCACTTTTCTTAAACAACGTGTCGGTCAAACTATGCAAATTATTACGGGACGGAGGGAGTATATTGTATGTTATAAAAACCTAAGAAGAATTTAGAAGGACCAACCACATTTTGCACCGTGACTAAGTTAGATAGGTTCCCAATAGAAAAGCTTAAAAACTATCATTGGGATAGTTTTTTGCAAAAGTTGCTTGATTTATTTTAATTTCTTTTAAAAGTTTAAATTCACTATATATGTGCATTCTTCTCCTCCTCCATACACATGTAACACTCCTTCTAAGAATCTACATAATTAACAATGAAAGAGAACCGTGTTGAGTAGCGATAATATTCTCTAACATTTTAAGTATTCGGTTGAAAGCATTTTGTAAATACATCCAATTAATGAGAGAAATCGGTCTATACTCATTGATAGAGATAGTGCTGGTCCTAAAAGGAGTATATAACAAGTGTATGAGGGGGTGAATACACTTGTATGCAAATCTTTTTCAAACTTGAGCAAATCTGACTTCAGCAAGGTTGTCCTGGACAACTCTTCTCATATGATTAACTATTAGAAGATAGTCAATCTACTAAGTACTATTGAGTACTTAGGTGAATAACTATCTAAATGAGTTATATGTGCGGAATAGTGATTGGCCCTTTAGCTTAAACTCCTTTTAATTACTGAAATCTTCTTAACACTTAAACTGGTTTTCAGGGGACTTGTCCCAATACAGTTTTGCACAGTTTAGAGTATATGTCTTTGAAAAGATCAGTTTGTGTGCATTGTATGAATGTGTTGTTTGAATGAAAGTACTTTGAAAGTAAATCAACACAAGAGTTATAGTGGTTCAAAGACTCAAACTCCTACATCCACTTTCCCTGATTTAACAGGATAATTCCTTCACTCTTGGAATTACTTGTTTTATAGTGCCAAGGTGCACTTGATCAACCACACCACTCCTTGGTGCCTTGATCCCTAGGATATCAGAGTCCTAGTACTCTCTTCTCAACTTAGAATTGAACTGTTCTTCTCTCAATAGTCAATTCCTACCACTTCTACTACAACATATTCATTTAAATTTGACTTATCTATTTGGCATGTCTTAAGGGGTTTTGGTATCTTAATCAAAATTCTCATTTTATTCCCAACAATTTCCCCCCTTTTGATGATGCCAAAACCTATACACTCTATGCAAAGGTGACTTTACTACACTTATTACATATATCTTCAGTAGATGTGACTAAGGTCAAATTTCCTGAAAGAAACATGTTAGTGTAATCACAGTTTAAGTGCGTATAGGTTTAAGTCAGGCAAGTTGAGACAATGAGATGTTATCTCTTGATTCACAAAATATTCAACTATTATTCATATAATCATTGAGCATTACAAGCATGATGATAGTTAAATAAACTTATTAGAGCATGGAATAGAGTAATTACATAAGAAACATCATTTGATCAGAGCAAAAAGATATAAGGAAACATGTGATTAGAGCAAGACATAGATCAGCAGACTTGAACAGCTATCAGCAGAGATAACCATTTAAGCAATATCAACAGCAAATACTCATCCAATTCATCATTCAAGGCAAGTAAGGGACATGAGGACTTAGCAGATTCAGAGATTGTCTTCAAGAGGTGGCACCATTCCATATTTTGCCCAAACCCTCTTCTTCAGCTCCATTGCCTCTTGATTGGTTCCCTTTGGTCCTAGTTTCAGTTTTTCCATTCTCAGAATCTGGACAAACTCCTTGAAGATAGCTGATTGGTCAATGTAACCCTGCTGCTTAGGAGGCACGTATATGATTTGACCAGGAGCTTTAAACTCAATCCTTGCCATATCTGCAGCAGCAAGTAATTTCTGATACAGCTCCCTGTGATTGTCAAACATAAACTGAGTGAATATTGAGTTGGGATCTTCTTCCATCCATCTGCCTATGACATAGAAGTCATAGACAAACTCTCTCTTTGCCTCTTCCCACTCATCATTCAGCTGTATGGGGACCCATTTGTCCAAGTGAGGATATCTGTTATCCATCTGGATCAGCAGCTGAGGCTTCAGTTTGTTGTAGGTAGCCCTCTTCCTCCTTGGCTTCTGGAAATTTTCTCTCCTCTTGTCTCTAACCCTGTTTGCTTCCATCAACTGCTCCATTTTCTCTTGTGCTCTCATCATGCTCAACTTATGCTGAGTTTCAGCATCTTTTCCAAAACCCTCAACAAAGAGTTTGGAAGGATCATCAGCTAACACTAAGACTTTCTTCTTTGGTTCAGGTCCAAAACCTTCTTGAAATAGTATCTCAACATTTTCTTGAGTTTCAGCAGCTTTGGGACCTTCAGCAGTGTCAGTTTCAGAAGACTTGATAATCTCAGCAAATTTGTCCTTTTCTGCAGTCTTGTCTTTTTCAGCAGCTTTGGCCTTCTTGGAAGTAGGCACTTCCTCTACTCTGAATTCCATAGGTAGATCTAAATTGTTAGGAAAATCAGTGAAGGTTTCAGCTTTTCTCTTATTTCCCTTAGCCTTCTTGATTTATCCTCTGGTTTGGACACCTTCAGCAGTCTTGTCCAAACCTGTTGATTCTCCTCCAGGCCATTGTTGTAATCTTGCTCCTTCTTCTTGAGCTGAGGCCATTGAGTTCTTCAAAGTTATAGCCAGCTGCTCTTCTTCATCTAAATCTTCTAAATTCAGGACTGCTTTCTCTTTACCCTTGGATTCTGGCACCTTTTCCTTACCCTTGCTTCCTTCTCCAATAGTCAAGGCACCTTTTGCCCTTGCTCTTTCTCTTTCCCCCTTTTTGGCTTCATCAAAGCACTGGGGTTTGAGCTCACTCATTGTAGATGCCATCAGGGACTGTGCCAAGTTCAGGGACTTCATCTCCTCAAGCAGATATACATTCTCATCATGTATATTTTGCATTATGTCACTGCTCATGCTTAGGAAAGCAAGAACATGCTTCAGTTTTTGCTCCACAACTTGCTCCATAGTTGTCTTGAGGGATGCATCAAAGTTTTCCTTTAAGAGATCAGTGAGGTTGGCCACAACAGATTCAAGAATCTTGGCCAACACCTCTTGAGTAAACTTTTCTGAGGCTTCTTTCACCATAGCAATCCTCATTTCCTTTGCCCTTTTCTTCTAAAGGGCACTCTTCTTGCCTAAAGCTTGCTTGACAACCAATTTCAGAGCCTTTACATTCTTGTTGTGGTTGTCCATGAGCATTTTCTGATCTTTTCTGACCTCCTTGGTGAAAGATTCCATGCTGGTCTTGGCTTTCTGAACTTCAGTGGAGATTGTTTGCAATCCTGATTCCACATCCGCTGATCCTTGCCTCAATAATGGGTAACACCACTTCTTCAGAGCCAGTGAGCATCATCTCTACTGCTGCAAGAGTTCTACATTGCTCATCCAAGGCCTGTGAAGTCTCAGTATGGGCAGATTCCACTTGATGGACCAAGATGTCCAACTTTGCTGATTGCTCTCCAAGGATGGCTTGAGTTGAACTTGAGTCAATTTGTACAGGAGCATCTGTAAGAAGTTCATCAGCAAAAATTTGATCAAATGTAACATCTGCAATGTCAGAAAAATCAAACTTGTTAGCAAAAATACTCTGATCTCCCTCAAATTCTTTTGCATAAGACTCTGATACATCAGCAGTCTTCTTCTCATTTTCAACTATTTCTTTTCTCCATTCTTCATTGATAATCTCACACTCTGGGTCAGACCTCCTCTCATCAAGGGATTCTTGAAGTTCAGATTTGACTTCAAGAATAGCCTGCCCCTCCTCACTTATATCACCCCCTTTTTGTGGTACACTCACTATCCTAGTGATGATCACATCTCTCTCTTCCTCAACTCCCTCTGATTTTTTTGACTAATTTATCCTTTTCAACTCCACCACTTAATCCCGTAGCTTATTCACCCTCAATAGGGTTCAAAGAAGGCAGTTGTTGGGAGATCATAGTGCTTGGTTCGAAAGCACTGAGTCATCCTGAATGGTTAAGAGCTAGTCAGTGTCCAACTCTGCTGACACTGATGAGGTCTTAACCAAACCAGCTTCTAGTGGGGAGGCCTCAACATCATTAAACTATGCCTTGGGTTTAGATGAACCTTCATTGGCTGATGCATCTTTGGCTGTGTTACCATCTTTGGTCAACACCTCTGAAGAGACAGAGCCCTTCCTATGATAGGTTAAGTAATGGATTGTGGGCTGTTTGGGACCAGGGGGGTTGGGATCTGTGGGATCATCCTTGCTATCATCATCATTAGAACTGCTATCAGGGTGTTTGATCCCTTGAGCAATTTTATCATTTTTCTTCAGCAATCTTGTCTGCTACCAGCTTTGCAAAGACTTCCTCAATAGTCAGGAATCTTATCTTTTGCACTCCAGCAAAGTGTAGCAGCCTACTCTCCTCAATCTGCCACCAATTAGCTCCCTTATCTTGGATAACTTGGGCAATTCCCATGATGGTTTTGTCTTTAACTTCAACTAGAGCCCTAAAATTATGGAAATTCCTTTGTAGTCTTGGGAATTCAGCAAGAATTGGATACAAACTATCCACAGTAGCCTTGGCTCCACCCCTGAGCATACCTTCATAGGTATACTCCTCCTCATCTCCACTAGATTGGGGACTTTGGGTTATAGGGGAGTTGGCTCTGGGTTCAGAAAGGTTGGCTTCAAGATTGGTTTCAGGGATATTGGGTTCAGAAGGGTTGGGTTCAACAATGGTTGCTTCAGTTTCTTTTGAGAGCAATGGTTCTGAAGTGGTTTTGCTTAAAGGAGTAGGTTCTAACAAAGCAGCTTCTAAGAATTTGGAGTAATTGAGCATGGATGAGTCAAGGGGTGATAGAAGTCTTGACTCATCAACTGCAATGTCAGCAAGCACATCTATTGACGCTCTTTGTGCTGCTCCTTCAGGAGAGTATCTCTTGGTTAGGTTCAATGGGGTGATGGGTTGGTTTTCAGGGGTTTTGTGGGTATCAGGAGAGTTGGGCTCAGAATGTTGTTTCTCCTGAAATCTGGATTCCGGAGTGCCAGCATCAAGAGAGTTAGACTTGGACTTAGTCTTTGACTTGGATCTACTCTAAGCTCTACTTTCCCTTAGAGCTAGCTGCAAAGTCTGCTCCTCCTGAAGCTCTTGCATCTTCTCAGAAGGCTTGACCCTTCTCTTGCTTGCTCTAGAGCTTCCACTACCCTCCTTAGGGACAACTTCCCTGATCCTTTTCTCACCCTTCTTCTTCTTTACTACCATGGGAAATTTCTCCCTTATCTCCTCAGAATCTGAGGGCACTTGTACACCTTCAACAGCAACTTCATCCACTTCTGGTGAAGCACCAGAATTCTCTTCTGAAGAGATTTTGGAAAGTTTCTTTATTTTGACAGCCCTTGCCTTTGTCCTAGGCTTCAACTTAGGTTTCTTTTCCACCTTTTCTTCAGCAGGTTTGGCCATCTGCTGCTTTCTTTGTTCAGACTTCTTGGAAAGCTTTCTGAACATAATTTTCTGGGCTGGAAGGGGCTTTGCAAATGTCTGCATCTCAGTATAATGGGAGAACCTTTCTATCAGCAGACTTGCCCTTGTGCAGTACTTCAACTTGCCCTCCAACACAACTTTCATGTGAGACTTCGCCTTGAACTTAGATTTCTCCTTCATCATCTCTCCCATGATGAAATCTCTCCAATTAAACTTGATGCCTTTATCACTGGCATCAATCACTGCTGCCATTATCCTAATTCTTGGTGCACTCACTTGCTCTAAGCTTCCACCTCAAAAAGTGTTAAAAACTCAGGCTTGAGTGAGTTCTTGTGTTGGGTGGAGGAGATTGAACCTGGTGTGATTAGCCAATCTTGAGCAATTTCTTGCTCATGCCCTGTGCCATAAACTTCTAGATTCCTCCCTTCCGAGGGCAATCCATAGGCACCTTCAAGGTCCTCTTCTATGAATTTAACTCTGTGGGATTTCTCCTCTTCATCACCTTCAGCAACATATGTCAACCTTGTTGACACTTCTCCTCCTGTTGCCTTGCCTTTCCACTTGATAAAAGCAAAGAACTTTGCCATATATTGCTCTAGACAACAACTGGGCTTATTTTGCATAAATTTCTGAAGGCCAGCTCTTCTCAGCCATCTTAAGGTGGGGGTTACCTCTGGAGCTTCACTCTCAAAAGATATGATGGGCTCAAAGATGAGGTTGTTTTTATGGCTAAGATATTGAAAATCAAGGTCTAGATCCTTGTTTGTGAAATCCGCTATCATTTTTTGTCTAACTTTGGGTGCCATTGATAGAACAATAAAAAGCTTGAGAGTGTTTTGAAAATTAGGGTTTCAAGGGTAATAGAATGCGTGGGGAAGAAATGAAACTTGGGGGCTTCTTAAGACTTGGAGTATATTCCAAAAGGAATGTTTATCATTGAGTAGGTATGTCTTAAGGCAATTCAAGGGTTGGCAAATGAGGAAATCAGCTTTGAATGGCCAGGATTAATTCAGGAGAGTTGGCCAAAAACTGATCCAACGGCTGAAATTGATCTTACAGTTTTAAAAACTGTTTTATCAAAACGTATGATGGAGTTAAAGTCTGTTAAAGGCTGGGGGGTTATCAAGGTAGATTGTGGCTTAAAATGTTTAATGCAAACAAGAGTTAAATCTTTGCATTAAATGCATTGAAAGTGACTTTTTGGGTAGGGGACAAATTAAATCTTTGTAAAGTTGATGACTTTAAGAGGAATGGGATAGTCATAAAAAATAGGTAACGATTACCCAAAATAGGTGCTTATCAAACCAAAATTTGGTTTGATAGCCAAGATAACTTATCTGACCACACATGGCCAAGTGTCCTGAACCCTTATGGACAAGTGTCCTGAACCCTTATGGACAAGTGTCCTGAAGTGAGCTCTGCTCAACTTCTTTGATGAGATTTGGGCCATCTCTTCTGAATTTCAGTAGACTTTGCCCAAGTCTGCTGAATGTCACTTTCAGTTCCCCCTTGATTGATAAACTCCATTTGGGCTTACTTGTCCAACTTCCCTGGATCAAAAAGTCCCAACTCTGCTGAAAGTTCTAAGAACCTTGCTTCAGCAAGAGGTTTGGTTAAAATGTCAGCCTTTTGGTGATCTGTGTGAATTTTCACCAATTTGATGTCCTTCTTCTCCACATGATCTCTAATGAAGTGATGCTTGATGTCCACATGCTTGCATCTTGTGTGTAACACTGGATTTTGTGATATTGCAATAGCACTGTTGTTATCACAAAAGATTGGTACTTCAGTAGAGTTGACATTGTAGTCTTTAAGTTGTTGTCTCAACCATAAGATTTGAGCACAACAACTTCCAGCTGTAACATACTCAGCTTCAGTAGTGGAAGTGGCCACAGTGTTTTGCTTCTTTGAGAACCAAGAAATGAGCTTGTTTCCCAAGAATTGGAATGTTCCTGAAGTGGACTTCCTATCAATTCTGCATCCTCCATAGTCAGCATCTGAGTAGCCAGTCAGCTCAATGTTGTCATCAGCAGGGTACGAAAGGCCTATGTTCTCAGTGCCTTTGAGATACCTCAAGATCCTCTTAGCAGCCTCTAGATGGCTCTTCTTAGGATTGGCTTGAAACCTTCCACAAAAACCTACTGCAAAGGTGATGTCAGGTCTGCTGGCAGTGAGATAGAGGAGAGATCAAATGATTCCTCTATACTCAGTAGAGTTGGTTGGAACACCACTCTCATCTGGATCCATTTTCCAATTTGTGTTCATTGGGATCCTTACTGGCTTGCTAGTGGCACACCCAAACTTTTTGATCATTTCTCTGGTGTACTTAGTTTGGTTGATGAATATTCCTTCTTTTGATTGCTTGACTTGTAGACCCAAGAAGAAGTTCATCATTCCCATCATTGACATCTTAAACTTGCTTTGTATGAGCTTTGAGAACTTTTCACAAAGCTTCTCATTTGGGGATCCAAATATGATGTCATCAACATATATTTGGACAAGCAAGATGTCATCTCCTTCACAGATTCTGAATAGGGTTCTGTCCACGGTCCCTTTGACAAAACCATGATCCAATAAGAACTGTGATAGGGTATCATACTAAGCTCTTGGAGCTTGCTTGAGTCCATAAAGAGATTTCTTCAGTCTATAAACTTGGTTTCCTATTTCAAAACCAGGGGGTTGCTCAACATAGACTTCTTCTTTCAGCACTCCATTCAAGAAAGCACTCTTGACATCCATTTGATAGACTTTGAACCTCTTGTGGGCAGAATAGGCTAGGAATAACTTTATTGCTTCAAGCCTTGCCACTGGTGCAAAAGTCTCATCATAGTCAATACCTTCTGATTAGCAATAACCTTTGGCCACCAATCTGGCCTTGTTTCTGACTATCACATCATTTTTATTCTTCTTGTTCTTGAACACCCATTTGGTTCCAATAACATCTTGATGTGAAGGTCTATCCACCAGCTCCCAAACATCATTTCCTGTGAACTGGTTCAGCTCCTCTTGCATAGTTGTAATCCAATTTGCATCTTGAAGAGCTTCATCAATGTCTTGAGGTTCCTGTTCTGATAGGAAACAACAAAACAAAGCACTTTCACCATGAAACCTTTTAGTTTTGACTCCTACACTTGGATCACCAAATATCAGATTAGTTGGATGGTCAGATAACCAAGTCCTTCTTTTTTTGATCCCTTCAGTAGAGTTGTCCTCTACTAAGGTTGAGTCACTAGGATCATAAAATTCAGGAAAGTTTAATGCATGATCTAATTCAGGATCATATTCAGGGATGTTGTCCTCAATGTCAGGGACATTGGCATTTTCAACATTGTTGATTCCCCCTTGAATATTTAACTCATTAACTACCTCAACAGAGCCTGCTTCTTCATTGGTAGTTGATGCGGACAAAATATGTCGCTCTTGGAGACGTCGATACTAGATATGAGATAAATTAAAATAGTTTTAGTAAGGGTAATGGGCTCGGAGGTCGGATTAATACACTCCCAAGCCCGAAGAGGGAAATAAAAGTAATTGGGTTTTTAGCCCACATCTGAGGATCAGTAGTCTCTGGGCCAAATAGTCTGGTCCAAGAAGAGGGGATTTAAGAGCCGTTTCTCTGGGTAAGATGAGGAGAATGGGTCAAGGCGAGAAGATAAGGCCAGTATGTTACAGGGCCGAGTCTTGAGGGATATTGGAGGAAATATAGGGAGAAGAAGTCTCCCTCTCTCCTAAGAAAGGGGGCTAGGTATAAAAGCAGGTTATTTCTAATTTCGTTGATTACGTTTACATATTATAAACACGCATTTACACTATCCAGAGAGAACACACGATCTCACTAATTAACACATTGAATATACATTGAATTTACGAGAAGTATTCCTTGATTTTGCCAGAGTTTCCCTAGAATTACAGGGAAACTCCTCTTTGATCCTCTTGAGAGCGATTCTGACTTGAGCGTCGGAGATTCCGCGACGGAATCCCCTACGGCGTGTTTTTGCAGGTCATCCAGATATCTTTAAGAAGGATTGCTCGTGAGGATCGCTAAGGATAAAAGACGACTTAATCCCGTGATTTACACTACCCGAACGGGAACGTTTGATATCCGTAGGCGTTACTTTTTGACGCAACAACTGGCCCCGTCTGTGGGAACATTTCGAGCTAAGAAGTGAGAAAAAGATCCATACTAAATGGGCAGAGAACAAGATCTAACGAAGCAGACTAAGGAGAAGGGAGATTCCACTCCTCTTCCTTTCCCTCCGCCTCCCCCAGGTTTTCCCTTAAGCAGGAATCTAGGGAAACAACCTGCAAACCCTACACCGGAAGATAACCCTCTCCCACCAGAGGGGAATATGACGGGTACCTCAGGAGCTTCTGGAAGTGGGACTAATAGGGATACCCCTCATCCCAATGCTCAACCGGAGTTCTTGACCGTTTCCTAGGATTAATTGGACGTGATGATCGCACAAGCGGTCGAAAGAATAATCACCTCTCGTGGACTTCGCCCTCCTGGGCCCATCCCACCAGTCAACGAGGGTACAAAGCAAAACCCGCTGGAACATGTCATTGATTCTGCTCCGTTCCCTTCTAGGAATGAGGGTCCCCCTCGAGATCAAGAAGAAAAGGTGCCCTCCCAAGCTGAGAGAAGCATTCTTGACCGACCCCCCCGGAGGAACACGGAGAGGATCCCTGGCGATATCACTCTGGATACAGAAATAGGAGAAAGCACAAATGACACTTACTAGGGAGCAGTTAGTGATCAGATACAGGCCCTACGGAAAGAAATGAAGGACATGCAAAAACAAATGACCGACAACGTAAGTAAACCCTCTTACGTTACTGGCTATCAATTTTCATCCAGTATTTTACAAGATGAACTGCCTTCTAACTTTAAATCCTTAAATTTTGAATATGACGACACCACGGATCCATACGAACATTTGATGAGATTCGAGAATGCCGCCCTATTGCACCGATATGGAGAAGGTGTCAAGTGCAGGGTATTCCTAACTACCCTGTCCAAGGCCGCGCAACAATGGTTCACACAACTGGGGCCGGATACCATTCATTCATGGTTAGAGTTTAGTGAGTTGTTCTTGCATCAATTCGCCAACGCTAGGAGACAACCTAGGGCCACCCTTACCCTGTTTAACATGCGAAAAGGGGAAAATGAGAGTCTTCGGGCGTTCTTGAAGAGATTCAATCAAGCAGCCTTAGAGGTACCAACAGCCTCTACGGAAGTCAAAATTAATGCTCTCACTAATGGGCTAAGAGACGGAGACCTCTTCACGTCCCTGGCCAAGAAACCAGTGCAGACCTTCGATGAGTTACTAAGGAGAGCGGAAAAATACTCACCCTAGAGGAGGTAAGGAAGGCTAAGCGCTCAGAAACCAGGCCAGTAGTCGGGAATGGAGACCGAAGAAGGGAAATAATACCAAGAAGGCCTAGCCCAGAGAAACACATGAGTTCCAGGAGACTGGGAAATGGAAAAGAGGAGGAAGCTGCGCGCTAGGGTCCTAAAGGAAGATTTGAGAAATATACCCCTCTACGGATAGAACCAGTAGAAGTTTTGGAGGTAGCAGGGGACCACCCTAACATGAAGTTCCCCTACTCAAGAAATATAGGCCCTCAAAACCCCAAATCTGATAAATTCTGCAGGTTCCATAATGATTACGGCCATGACACGAATCAATGTTGGCACTTGAGAGATGAGATAGAAAGAATGATTCAAGCAGGCCACCTCAAGGAGTTCACATTCAGGGATAGACAAGGCCCTAGGGGGTAAAAGAGGAAGGACCTCGAGGGGAAGCCAGAGGATAACAAAAGGGAACAGAGGAAGAACACAGAAGATCAGCCTCCTCCTACTCAAAAGAGGGGAACCATTCACATGATCATGGGAGGCCCTGCTGATGGAGATTCCTTCAGACAAAGGAAGCAAAGTGTTAGATCGTTGAAAATTGAGAGGAATGTGGAACACCACGAGATAGGAAAGATGACAGTGGTTCCTGATATTCACTTTGGGCCAGAAGACGCTGGGGAACCTATAATGACGCTTTACTCATTACCACAAATATTGCAGGATATGATGTGGCCAGAATTTTTGTAGACACGGGGAGCTCCGCTGACATCATGTTCCTGGAGTGTTTCAAGAAGATGGAATTAAACATAAAACTCAGACCAGTGGAGACCGCCCTTTATGGATTTTCAGGGGGTGCAATTCAACCCCTCGGTTCGACACTATTGCAAGTAGGGCTAGGAACCGCCCCTAACCGACGCGTGCATGTGATAGAGTTTCTGATAGTAGACGTTCCATCCTCATACAATGTGGTGATGAGAAGACCAAGTTTGAACATCTTCCAAGCGGTAATTTCCACCTTCCACGTGAAGATGAAATTTCCTGCCTCGGAGGGAGTGGGAGAGATATGTGGAGACCAGTATCAAGCGAGGAAATGTTATGTGGAATCAGTTAAGATAGTAGAGAGGGCTATGTTTCGAGGAATGGAAAGATTTAAGGGTGAAGACCCTGAATTGAAAAAACAAAAAATGGGTGAAGGAGCTGGATAACGTCCTCTGGTCCTACAGAACTAGCCCTAAAACAGCTACAGGGGAATCCCCTTTTCATTTGGTGTATGTAGCAGCAGCAGTGATACCCCCCGAGGCCATGCTAGGATCGCACCGAATCACCTGTTTTGATGAGAAGAGGAACGAGGAGCTGATGAGAGAGGCCTTAGACCTGGTAGAGGAAGAAAGGGAGATGGCAAGGCTGAAAGCAGAGAGATATAAGAGCAGGATCAAGGCGGCATATGATTGTAGGGTAGTCCCCCGTTCCTTTAAAGCTGGAGACTTAGTCCTTCGGAGGGCGGACGCCTTGAAAAACACAGGAAAGATGGAGGCTAATTGGGAAGGTCCTTACAGGTGATACAGGTTCTGAAGGGTGGAGCTTATAAACTCCAGGATATGACGGGAAAGGAAATACTACGGCCATGGAACGTGTGCCACTTGAAGAGGTTTTATGTTTGAGAAAGGTGTTAGTCCCTTATCATCTTTCCCTTTATGAACAATTTGAATGTTTGTTTTCACTCGAATAATTGTACACATTGCTTCACCGGCACTCTTTTTCCCTCTACGTAGGTTTCCCTTTGGGTTTTACCACGGAGAGGTTTTTAATGAGGCCGGCATAGGTTCCCCTTATTTGCCTATGTTGATGAACACTTTTGATCAATGGAGCGTCGTTTTTGGAAGAAATTCAGTGATTCCTCTCAATATATGTTAACGTTATGATGAGATGATTGTTATATGTTAGCATTATGATGAGATGATTGTTATATGTTAGTATTATAATGAGATGATTGTTATATGTTAGCATTATGATGAGATGATTGTTATATGTTAGCATTATGATGAGATGATGGCTATATTTCAATACGGTGTTGAGATAATGGATATGTTTTGATGATTAAGGCATAAGATAATAGAGAAATTGCGAGGTTTACCTCACCCTGAGAAATTGCGAGGTTTATATAACCTCACCCTGAGAAATTGCGAGGTTTATACAACCTCACCCTGAGAAATTGCTAGGTTTATATAACCTCACCCTAAGAAATAGCGAGGTTTATACAACCTCACCCTGAGAAATTGCGAGGTTTACCTCACCCTGAGAAATTGCGAGATTTATACAACCTCACCCTGAGAAATTGCGAGGTTTATACAACCTCACCCTGAGAAATGGCGAGGTTTATACAACCTCACCCTGAGAAATTGCGAGGCTTATACAACCTCACCCTGAGAAATTGCGAGGTTTAGAAATTGCGAGGTTTATACAACCTCACCCTGAGAAATTGCGAGGTTCATAAAAACCTCACCCAGAGAGATAGCGAGGTTTACACCAAGAAACGAAGATTCAAAACAAACCTCAGCCGAAAAGGAAAAACCTAAAGCTATGTGATTAAAGATCTTCATCCACGATAATCTCTAAAGCTAGGGGGAGTAGGAGATATGGAGTAGAAGGCACAGAGCAAAAACTAAGAAGAGGTCCTGTGAGCATCATTGGATCATCAAGTAAGTATAGAAGTATAAACTCTCTGTTTTCATCTAGAAACTCTCTCTAAGCCTTAGAGCCTATGCGTGTCAAGAAGATACTAAAAACATGCAATGAAACACAGCTAAGAAAAGCTGAACAGATAACATATGATATGTTCAATATCTAGAATATAATATGTGGCATGCTTATGATGAATAAACAACACATATGTATGCATACAATGAGATAATTTGCAGGTACGATAAGCAGGAGTAAGATAGAGCATCAAAAGAAAAAATATCCAAGACCAAAGGCACCATGCCCTAGCCCTCCACAGAAAAACACAGGAGTGTGGAGTCTCCTGAGAATATCAAAAGACCTTGAAGGCCCCAACAAAAGTAAAAGTGTTTAAAGTACCAGAATGTCATTAAAGAAAGTAAATAGAGTTATGAGGAAAGGGGAATTTCACCCTTCCCCTCGAGGCCTTCCACTGCCTCAGCAACCTGTCCGCTGGAGCCGCCACCCTCTTCCTTTTCCTTCGGAGCATTAGCCGCCACAGTAGCCACTGGATCAGGGTTAGCCACATGAATTGGGAATGTTAGATTCTTCGCCGGCACCAAATCATCCAATTTTAAAGCAGCCCCTTTCAGCTCTGAAACGGCCTTCCTCATACCAGGCAGCTACCAAGGAGTACTGATATCCTCTTTAGGATCGCCGGGGAAATTGGGGCGAGTGGCTAGCTCGTCCAGGCGAAGAGCGCGAGTATAACGACCATCAAATCCGGGATCAGAATGCTCAGCCACAACATTGGAAAATCCATGATCAATGAAATGGGGGATGTATGCCCCCATCGCCCCTAGAAAGCTAGTGCTCTTAAGGAAAACTTCCAGCCACTCTTGATGCAAGGTGCCTAGAAATTTCTGCCCCGCCGCAGAGGTAAAGAGGGAATCAATACAGAGCCTTATCCCAGCCAGAGGAAGCTCAGTCGCCAAACGTTGAATCCCCCTATCCCGCTCAGCAAGCTGAGTCCGAAGTAAAGAGATCTCCTTAGAAAGCTTAATCTTTTCTGCCTGAGCTGCCTTCCGCCCCAGATTAGCTTCCTGTAGCTCTGCCTCGAGTATTTCTTTCTTTACCTTCTCTAAATCCACTTTACTTTGGAGATCGTCCTGAAGTTGAAGGGATTGGAGTACTCGTTCGGATATGTAGGAGTAAAGGAGGCCAAACTACATAAGGAATAATGGAAAGAAGTAAGACATTTATGTTATCCCTCGTCAGTTATATGGAATAAAGCCTATATTACGGGTTTACCTGGGAGAAACTATGAGCTGCATGCACTATCCGCTCCTCTGAGGACAAGGCATTGAGAGCCTTCGTAGCAGGGGTGGGGGTGTGGCGGTCCACAAAGGCCGTGAACTGGTCAACATTGATATCGCCGGGAGTATCTGGATTAATGGTCGCTGAAGGAGGCATGGAGGACTTAATTTCGGTTTTCTTCTTCTTGGAAGCATCAGAAGTGGGGAGTACTGAGGAAAGCATAGCTCTTTCAGTGGAGGATCGAGTACGCTTGGCAACTGACCTGGTGGAGGGCTTCACCAGGGAAGGAGGAGGAGGAACTTTCGTAGAACTTTCGAGGGCCGGAGGTTTGACCACTATGGAGAGAGGAGACGCATCTTGGGAAATTTGGGACAACCAACTCATAGCTGCAAAGAAAAACATAGAAGACATTAATAACTATGGCAGGATAAATCTCGAGGGTGATAACAGGGGAAAAGAAATGATATTACCATCATCTGGACCTAGAGGGTAACCTGTGTGGCCGAAACCGAAATGGGATAAGGCCCTAGGGTTCTTACATATGCTCATCACATCAAAATACCCGTGAGCAAGTACGTGATCATTCAAATTTTTCATTACATCCAAATTAAGAGAAGAACAAACAGAGAGAGGAGGACTAGGCACCCCAGGGTTCTCATAAATCCACTTTTCATGAGGAAACTCCCAAGGAGAGGGACTGGTAACAAAGAAATAGTAATCCTTCCAGTCCTGGACTCCTTCATGGAGCTTCTCCATGAACTTCCCAGTCCTGGAAGGGCGTCCGCACGCGTAGAAAAACCCATCCGCGAACTTGCACATGTATTGGGTTAGAAAAAGTTGGGCCGAGGGCTCGCCACCGTTCCCCTTAACCAGGATGTAGAAACCCAACATCGCGCGAATGGCGTTTGGAGTAAATTGATTGAGGGGTATGCGGAGATAAGAGGAAATTTCGGAGAATTAAGGGTGGATCGAAAAGCGGAGGCCCGCCTTCAATTGGGCCTCCCAAAAAGCTAGAGTGTTGGGACCAGGAAAGTTGGGGCGTTCTTTACCATGGGCAGCCCTAACTGTATAATCTGCTAGAAAAATCCCCGAGCGAAGGAAAGCGGCCACACGCTCTTGGGGAAGGATTGAAGAACTAGAAATCCTATCTCTTAAGGCGGAGTTAGTTATGGGGAACAAAGAAAGTGAACCAGATGTCAAATTTCCATGGAAATGGAGTCAGACGAAGTCGGAGCAGAAGACGACATGAGGATAAAATAAAAGAAAAGCGAGGAGAGGAAGGAGGTACCTGAGATAAAAGCGGTTTTCGAAGGCGACGGCGTGGCCGGTGGACGTGTAGGAGAAGTTAATCGCAGAAAAAGAAAATGTGAGAATGGAGGTTAAAGGGAAATGGATAAGTTTGAAAGAAGAGAAGGGTTTTTGCGAAGTAAAAGAGATTTTTGAATTAAGGAATTATGAATGCCTCCCAATGGGAAAGCGCGTGAGAGAGAGAGGGCGGCTAAATGTTTGTTCTCGGGCAGACGCACAGGTGCGAAGTTTGAAACCGGGTTGGCGTGTGGAAGTGGAAAAGTCGTGGTTATTTTGGAATATTATTAATAACTGAATGCGCCACATTTTAAGGGAAACCGTGAATGGGAACTAATCAAAGGAAGGAAGTATTCCTCTTGAAATTTATCTCGTTTCTTTTTCCTACTCTCTTAAAATTATTCTTTTTACGAGAGTAGGGGGGAGTAGTTGATGCGGACAAAATATGTCGCTCTTGGAGACGTCGACACTGGATATGAGATAAATTAAAATAGTTTTACTAAGGGGAATGGGCTCGGAGGTCGGATTAATACACTCCCAAGCCCGAAGAAGGAAATAAAAGTAATTGGGCTTTTAGCCCACATCTGAGGATCAGTAGTCTCTGGGCAAAATAGTCTTGTCCAAGAAGAGGGGATTTAAGAGCCGTTTCACTGGGAAAGATGAGGAGAATGGGTCAAGGCGAGAAGATAGGGCCAGTATGTTACAGGGCCGAGTCTTGAGGGATATTGGAGGAAATATAGGGAGAAGAAGTCTCCCTCCCTCTCTCCTAAAAAAGGGGGCCAGGTATAAAAGCAGGTTATTTCTACTTTCGTTGATTACGTTTTCATATTATAAACACGCATTTACACTATCCAGAGAGAACACACGATCTCACTAAGAAACACATTAAATATACCTTGAATTTACGAGAAGTATTCCTTTATTTTGCTAGAGTTTCCCTAGAATTACAGGGAAACTTCTCTTTGATCCTCTTGAGAGCGATTCTGACTTGAGCGTCGGAGATTCCGCACCGGAATCCCCTCCGGCGTGTTTTTGCAGGTCATCCAGGGATCTTTAAGAAGGATTGCTCGTAAGGATCGCTAAGGATAAAGGACGACTTAATCCCGTGATTTACATTACCCGAACGGGAACGTTTGATATTCGTAGGCGTTACTTTTTGACGCAACAGTAGTTGTTACCTGATTATGATCTGGGATTGGATCATTCACTTCATCATTTTCTTCAGGGAGATTGCCTTCAGGAGTGTTGTCCAGTCTGGTACTTTCAGGAGTGTTGGCGTGGACAACATCTATTAACAAGGTATCTTTCTCTTTTAAGCTTAATCTGGTTGTTCTTTGTGTGATGTCATCTACATTCAGGAGCTTCATCAAACACAACATGAGGTGTTTCTTCCACAAGAAGAGATTTACAATTGTAGACTCTGAAAGCTCTACTAATTTGAGAATATCCAAGAAATATCCCCTCATCAGCTTTGCTATCAAAAGCTTTCAATTATTCTTTCCCATTGTTGTGAATGAAACACTTACAACCAAATATATGAAAATGAGATACTTTAGGCAGTCTTCCTTTCCAGAGTTCATAAGGGGTTTTGCCTTGACCCTTAGTTATCAAACATATATTTTGAGTATAGCATGCAGTGTTTATAGCTTCAGCCCAAAATCTCTTAGGTAGGTTTGAATCAGCAATTAAAGTTCTAGCAGCCTCCTTAAGAGTTCTATTTCTTCTTTCAGCTACCCCATTCTGCTGAGGGGTTCTAGCTGCTGAAGTTTCATAGGCTATTCCATTTTCAATGCAATACTCATTAATGTATGAATTAATGAACTCAGTGCCTTTATCAGATCTTATTTTGATTATATTAAGGCTCTTTTCATTTGACAGTCTCTTCATTAGTTCAGGGAGTTTGACTTGAGTTTCCTTCTTATTAAAGAGAAATACTACCCATGTGAACCTAGAGAAGTCATCTACTACAACCAATGTGTATTTTCTACCATTTATGCTTGCAGGAGTAATTGGTCCAAATAAGTCCATGTGTAAAAGTTCAAGTACCCTTTCAGTAGAAATGACTGGTTTGCCTTTAAATGAAGCTTTGATCTGTTTTCCTTTTTGACATGGTTTGCAAACATGTTCCTTAATGAAAACTTCATTAGGTAGTCCTTTAACTAATGCATTTCTAGCAAGATTGTTCATGGATTTAAAGTTTAGGTGATTTAGCCTTTTATGCCATAACCAACTTTGTTCATTTGAGCTCTTGGCAATAAAGCATGCAACATCAGTAGAATTGTCCCAGTCAGTAGAGTTTGTTGAGTTTTATCTTTTATTAGGCATTTTTCCACTTGTGAACTCAACATTATATCCTTTATCACAAAACTGACTTATACTTAGGAGATTATATTTGAGACCAGCCACATAAGACACATTGGATACCTTGATATTACCAATTATCAATGTACCATAACCTTTTGTAGTTGCTTGTGAGTTGTCTCCAAATGTGACATTAGGGTCTTCTTGTTCCGTGAATTCAGTGAGGAGATCTTTATTTCCAGTCATGTGCCTTGACCATCCATTATCTAAGTACCATGCTGTCTTTTTGCTCATGCTCCTCATCTTCTTGTGGACCTTAGATACCTGCAATGATCAAGCTTTAGGTACCCAAACTTGCCTAATTACCCTGATTAATTCAAGGTGGCTAAGTTGTTTTCCTCTAGCATCAACATACACAGTTTTTCCCTTAAATGCCTTTGGGAAAGAGTGTGTGAAAGTGTTGACTCTGTAAGTTTCAGGAGAGTTGTCATATCTCCTGAACTTATGAGTTCTTTGTGCTACTTGAGGGAATCTTTGAGGATGGGCATATTGATGACCATTACCCTTTAGCATGAAGGGTTTTGGTTGTCTCATTTTATTGTACCCTTGAGAAGAGTTGACCCTAGGTCTGTTCAGCTGAGGTTTCCTCAGGGGAGTTGACCTAGGCTGAACATACCTTGAACAACTTCTCTGAATGTTGTTCAGATGAGTTACCCTTCCATTGGGCCTACTCTGCTGAACACCATTTCTCCTGTATTCAGGGACTTTGGCCTTTTCCTTAGGTATGGGCCTAGTTCTCTGAAGTACTTGAGTGTGCACTTCATGCATTTTTCCCTCTCCTTTGTTCAGTGGCTGAATTATTTCATTTTCAGCTTGTTGTGCCACTGATCTAACAAAGACTCTCTTAGTGTTACTTGTTGAAGCAACACTAAGACAAGGTGAAGATTCAAATGGATCATATCCCAATCCACTCTTTTGAGTCATAGGTCTTTGAAAGCTTTAAATTTACTCTATTGCTCTAGAGGATTTGTTCAATGCAGACATCTTAATTTTCAGGCTCTCTTCACTTGATTTAAGAATATCATATTCATGTGAGAGGTTTTCAAATTTAGCTTGAAGAATTTTGAGTTCAAAGTCCTTTCTCTTCTGAATAAGCAGTTGCTCATCAATCTGGTTTTGTTGATCAACTATCCTGAGAGAAGCTTCATCAAGTTCTCTCAAGACTTGATCAACTCAGTAGACTTGACATCAACTACTGATTCAGAAGGTTTTGCAAGTTCAATAGACAATCTTTCATTTTCTCTCACACAGTTATCATGAAATTCTTGCAACTTAGTGAAATCTTCCATCAACTTTCCAAAAGAGAGTTTCAGGTTGACCTCACTAGTGTTTTGTGATAGGAATGATGGTGAGCTAGAAGTAGAAGATACCTCATCATCTTCAATGGCCATGTTGCACACATCATCAACATCACTGTTTGAGAATAGTCCATCATGAGAAGAGTTGAAGCTTTCAGCACTTTCAGACTCATCACCAGCCATCATGGCTTTTCTATTGGTGAACTTCTTATCTCTTTTAGCTTGCCTCTCCTTTCTTTCTTTTGAGCTGAGTTTAGGGCAGTCATATTGAAAATACCCTTTCTTCTTGCAATTGTAGCACAGGTCTTCATCATCATCTTTCTTTGATTCATCTCTTCTTCTAGATGATAAAGGTTCAGCTCTGCTGGATTTTCTCCTATCAGAGTACTTGTCCTCTGATCTTCTTTCTTCAGGCCTTTTGTCCTCAACCTTGGCTTCAGGAGAGTTGTATGTTCTCCTGACCTTGTTGTCTTGGTAGAATTTCTTGTATCTACCAAACCTTGAGTTAAGCTGTCAAACCTCCTAGCCATGAGGGCTAGTTCTTCCTTCATTTCAGCCTTGGAGACTGACTTTGATGATCCAGGAGTGGACTGCATATCTAGTTCAGCAGCTTTGGCTTTGAATGCCACTCCTTTTGTTGGTAAGGAAGATTCCTCAACTGGCTTTCTTTTGTTGAGGTGAAACTCATAAGCTTTGAGTTCAGAGAAAACTTGTTGCATGGGCATGGTGGAGAGATCTTTTGTATTCTGCATCATTACAAAGTATACATCCCACTTTTGAGTGAGACTCCTTTGAATCTTCAATGCAATTTCTCTCTTGGAGTACACCTTGCCCAGTGAGTTGATTTCATTCATAATGTTTGTGAATCTACCAGCAAATTTATCAATGGACTCATCAGGCTCCATTGTGAATTGTTCAAACTTCTGCACAGCAACATGGAGCTTGTTCTCCTTGATCTTTTCAGTACCCTCACACATTTCAGCAAGAGTATCCCAAATTTCTTTGGCTGTTGTGCAGTGGTAGACTCTCCCCATTATTGCATCTGAAATTGTTTGATAGAGAGTTTTCATTGCAAGGTAGTTGAGATTATGTCTCCTTCTTTCTTCAGTGGTGAGATCATCTTCATCTTTGGGGATCTTATCCCTTGTATCAGCTCTCTTTGAGCATCAGTGATTCTGGGGTTAGTTTGTGTGAACATAAATGGACCCCTAGTGATGACTCTTAGCATCTCATTGTGGAGACATGCAAGATGAGCTCTCATTCTGATTTTCCAGAAATCATAGTTCTCAATTGAGAACATGGGCAACTTGTGATGAGATATGTGATTGATTGGATCTAGGGCCATGTTGTTGATTGTCTGCACAACATCATGAGGAACAACATTGTTGTTCTGGTTCTCATTTTGGTTCTGATTCTGATGTTGGTTCTGGTTGTTGTTGTTATTGCCCCTTGCCATATCTAAGATAAAGGTTAGACAACAAATGCTTAAGATTTCAGAAAGATCAGTTCAGCGACCACACTAAAATATGTTTTCTAAAATCATGATGGATTTTCAGAAGCAGTAGTCTTTGAAACCCTGCTCCGATATCACTTGTTGGTCCTGAAAGGAGTATATAACAAGTGTATGGGGGGGGGGAAATACACTTGTATGCAAATCTTTTTCAAACTTGAGCAAATCTGACTTCAGCAAGGTTGTCCTGGACAACTCTTCTGATATGATTAACTCTTAGAAGATAGTCAATCTACTAAGTACTATTGAGTACTTAGTTGAATAACTATCTAAATGAGTTATATGTGCGGAATAGTGGTTGACCCTTTAGTTTAAACTCATTTTAATTACTGAAATCTTCTTAACACTTAAGCTGGTTTTCAGGGGCTTGTCCCAATACAGTTTTGCACAGTCTAGAGTATATGTCTTTGAAAATATCAGTTTGTGTGCATTGTATGGATGTGTTGTTTGAATGAAAGTACTTTGAAAGTAAATCAACACAAGAGTTATAGTGGTTTAGAGACTCAAGCTCGTACATCCACTTTCCCTGATTTAACAGGATAATTCCTTCACTCTTGGAATTACTTGTTTTATAGTGCCAAGGTGCACTTGATCAACCACACCACTCCATGGTGCCTTGATCCCTGGGATATCAGAGTCCTAGTACTCTCTTCTCAACTCAGAATTGAACTGTTCTTCTCTCAACAGTCAATTCCTACCACTTCTACTACAACAACCTTCTAACTTTCTTTTGGAAAGGTATAAGGGTTGAAGTTGGTTCCAACTAGGTTGAGATATCCTTTACAATGAGCTCAGTGTAAAAGGATAGGATATCTCTCTAAGCTTTGTATGGGTATACAATGAAGTTCAGCTTAGATGAAGTGATTCTGGAAACTAAGAATGTTTATGAAAGCTTGAAGGCTTATAAGCTTGTAGTTTCCTCTAGATTGCAGGATAGTTGGATGCATTCAAATGGTTTCCACACTTCTGTATTTATAGAACAATTTGAGGATTTGTCCATTGGAGAGACAGCCTCAAAATGCCTATATTTGTCCTCCTTGAACTTTGCAACTGGAAGACAGTTTCTTGAAAGTAACATGTCCTTAATTTGGGAAGTAAACATCTGTGAGCACTTTGTCTTGACTTTGAAGCACTCTTCCCAATGTCTGACTTGAAGATTCACTTGATCAAACATGGACATCACTTCTGATCATTAGTCCTGTGATAAGGACAACTTTCCTTATCAACTGGACATTTCTGCTTATCAATCTCAGCAGACTTTACTTATCAGCAATGTTGGCTTTGCTCTTCAGATGACTTGACTCTATTTCTTTCAATTCACGTCTCTTGATGGTTGTTGAGCATTCATGACTTCACATCAGTAGCTTTGACCTTATCAGCACAGTTGGGCTTGTCTTTGAACTGTTCTGGTTCAAGTGTGCTGATACATTTCTGCTGTTTAACTCTTCTGAACTTTGACATTTACATCAGTAGACTTGGTCTTGATGATGCATTCCATTCAATTGGTCTTCAGAAAGATTGCTACATTATTGAGCTGACTTGATCAGCACAGTTGTCCATTAGGTACTTCAGCAGACTTAAGGTCAATTTGATTTTGAGCCTTGAGGGGACTTGATTCTTGTAGTCTTCTAGGCATATGTTCCCCCTCAACTTGTGCATCTAAATGTACTAAGAGCTGTCTAACATTCCAGCTTCTCAACTTGCCTTTAACTACATGTTCCAACATTCCCGAAACATGTTCCAACATTCCCGAAACATGTTCATTTAAATTTGACTTATCTATTTGGCATGTCTTAAGGGATTTTGGTATCTTAATCAAAATTCTCATTTTATTCCCAACAGATAGTGTTTTCGAGTTATAGGCACACCAAAGTAATAAAGGAAGGCTTGCTTCCTTTGACCACTAAAGCATTTAGTATTCCACTATTTGTAATTAATTAATTAAGGCGAAGATTTTCCAAGATATACAAGCTTGGGTTTTTCTATGGGCAGGAAGGGGGTTCGCCCTTCCTGATAACAGGAAACCAATTAAAATTCGACACTTCATTTTTTTTCGTCATTGTGCAATCTAGTTTCGCAACGAGATTAAATATTTAATTATCTAAATAATATATTTAAATTACTAAAATACCCCTGCAAAAAAATTAATTGCAATTTCACATATTTATAAATTTAATATTTTATTCCATTTTTAATATAAAATCTCAAAATCAATTAAACATTAAAAAACAGTTTCACTTTTATTCAAAATCAATTAACTGATTCACCTCAAAATTGATTAAGAGTTAATTTCCCCTAAAAAAAATTATTTATCTCACCACGATCGGAAGGTCAATTCATCTATGTCTATGTAAGGGGCTGAAATAGAATCAGTGAAATTGAATCACTTCGTTAATATTCAGAGTATATCACCATCCGGTCCATCCTCTGTTTATTGCCGTGTGTATTTGGCTTATTTAGTATTCACCACGATCGATTGACTCTGTTATACTTTCATCCCTCCCATGAACTACCATTGTAATTGTGTTATTGGAGAAAATCTTGTACTCTCGAGTAATAAAAGGCACCATTTTGACTCCTAAAAAAAGGGTTCTTCACCGTTGAAGCCGCTGCGGCGCTGCCAATACCCTTAAGCTCTATGGCATTTGATAGATTAATTTCAATCAAATTTCGCACAATTCAAGGACGAATTCGATAACCCCAACGTGAAGAGTATTGATGGAGAATACATGAAAATTCACAGGGAAGGGTTTTGAATTTTGTGAGACATTAAAATTTTTGTTAGTCAAATTTAGGGTTTCAACCGTAACAAAGATTATCTTAAAATTGATGAGCCAATAAAAAGATATGGAATATAGAAGAAAAAAGAAAACCTAAAACCATAAGCTCACAAGTCGAGCCAGAGGCCGGAGTGCCGTTAAAACCTTGCCTGGGAAAACCCTCCTTAGGGACAAAACCCAAGCGAAGGAAAAAGGTAAACTCCTCTAACAATCAATGTCTGTAAAAGACAGTGTACAAATCTTTATGCAAGAAAGTAAGTAAGAAATCTGGAGGGTATCCCCTCCAAATGCAGTTGATCTTCGTCTTGGACACTGCGTCAGCCGCCTGGTTGGCCTCTCTAAAAGTGTGAGAATATCGAATGTGCATGTCTGTGGTAAGAGGATGAACCTGACTCCAGAGACCCTGCAGACGCCAAGGAACAGAAGGAGTAGAGCTCATCAAAGTGTTAACTGTCAGACTGGAGTCCGACTCGATCCATAAGAACCGCCACCCTTGGGAGTGTGCATACTGAATAGCAATGAGTGTCGCTGCTAACTCCGCCTCAAATGGAGTACCCCAACCAACCTCTTGGGCAATAGCCGCAACAAATAACCCCCTGAAGTTCCTAAACACCGCCCCTGCATGCAAACTGCCTCGAGGGGATGTTGCACTGCCGTCTGTGTTGATCTTGTACCAATCCGGATCCGGTGGGATCCATCTAACAGACGAACCCTGACGAGTCGGCTTGTGCCTGCCCAATACACCAAGAGACCTGGCAATCAAGAGATCCCGAACTGAACCGTCAGAGTAACCCCGAGAGATGCTATTGGCTTCCCTAATACCAGCAACAATTTGCGCCATGCATCGTCTGACTGAAGGAGAGACCCCATCAAAGACCACCTTGTTCCACAGAGCCCAAATAGCCCAAACTGTAGTGACAAATGCCGCTCTCCATAACTCTAAAGACTGCGGACCCAAGCGAACTCTGGTAGCCTGGAGAAAGATATCAAGAAAGCTGATCCCCGTGTGGATCGTAACTCCAAAAAGCTGAGTCAGATGCTGAAGAATCTCCAGAGTGAATGGACAGTGAGCTAACAAGTGGTCTAAAGACTCAGAGTCTCTACGACAGAGCATACACATCGAAGGACCGTGAATCCCAAATGAGACCAGCCAATCAGAAGTAGGGAGCTTGCCCCATATCTCCCTCCAAATAACCGTAGAACGACACATCGGAATGAAGGAACTCCAAATCCACGACGACCAGCCAAGACGAGGGAGAGGAGATCTGAGCATGTCATAGGCTACTGAAGAGGTTAGCTCCCCTGAGGTAGTACCTTCCCAAATACGTTTGTCAGGGCCATGAAGAACCCAAATCTGAAGGATATCTCTGACGATATCTGTGAGGTCCGTGACGAAGCACTCCTCAAAGTTCCAACAATCGTCATAGAAGAAGTCCCCAACCGTGCTCTTCAGGGTAGCCGCAAACCAATCCGGGAGGCCAATCTTATCAGAAATAGTGTATCCCAACCAGTTATCATGCCAAAAGCTAACTGTCGAACCTCTACCAATCAGCCACCTTGACCCATCAGAAAGCCTCGAAACGTGAGGACGAATACCTGGCCCAATAGATGAGATCCTCCCATGGGGACGCAATCTGCCATCCGAGGAAAAGTGTCTCCTGTGAAGTAGAGCTGTATCTGGAGATCTGTGCTGAAGAATGTCCCAACTCAACTTACAGAGAAAGGAGGCATTCGCCAATCTAATGGAGCGAACCCCCATCCCTCCTTCTCCGAAGGGCGCACAAACCCTCTTCCACGAGACCGAACAGGAACCACTCTTACGATTGATGTCACCCTTCCAAAGAAAGTTGCGCATAGCAGATTCCACCTGGCGAAGTAGCGAACTAGGCCACTTGTAAACCATCATAGAGTGGACCATAGAACCTGTGATAACCGAGTTAATCAAGCATCGTCTCCCTGCCAAGAAAAGGGAGCTACCCTTCCAACGACTAAACTTAGCAATAACATCGTCTGCCACAGGCTGTAAATGAGCCTTCCTGGGGCAACCTCGAAAGATCGGAACTCCTAGGTAGGTGAAAGGAAGGGAACCTTCTACGATGCCTGTGACCCTGTGCATCCGACGACGAAGTCTTTGGGGAACAGCTCGCCCAAAGAAAGCCCTAGACTTCGGAGGACTATAGATCTGACCTGAAAGATGACCATACCCCTGTAAAACAGCATGTAGGTTCCTGATATTAGACTCTGTGGCCCTAAAAATTATCATGATGTCATCCGCATAGAAGATATAACGAGGGACAAAACGGATGGGACGAAGACGGCCTCTATCGATCTCCCAATCAATCCATCTCCCGAGTGCCTCCTCCGCAATACAAAAAAGTAATGGTGATAGAGGATCTCCCTGACGAACACCCCTGGAGCAAGAAAAGTACCCCTTCGGCTCCCCATTGATGAGAACTGAAATCCTAGCCGAATCCAGGACTCCTCTCACCATAGATATGAAAGTACTACAGAAGCCCATCCTAGCCATGACAGCCTCCAGAAATCGCCAAGAGATGGTGTCAAACGCTTTGATCATATCAATCTTCAAGGCCATATACCCGTGAACTCTCGGGTAGTCCAGGGTATTAATGGCGTCAGATGCAAGAGCGATGCAGGTGTGAATCCGCTTGCCCGGGACGAAACCAAACTAATATGCAGAGAGACAACTACTAACAAAAGTGCCCAATCTCGAAGACAAAACTCTGGTCATGACCTTAAAGATGAAGTTACCCATCACAATCGGACGAAACTCCTCAACTTTACGGGCCCCTTCCGACTTGGGAACAAGCGTCATGAAACAGGAGTTCAGCCCAGGTGGTAAAAGTCTGAAAATGAAGTAGTGTCTGACAGCATCGACCACCTCCTGGCCCACAATGTCCCAACATCCCTGGTAAAAGCAGCCCCCAAAGCCATCTGGACCCGGAGCGCTCGAAGCATCCATATCAAAGACAGCCCTTCGAACCTCTTTCGCTGAAGGAGCACTCACAAGGAGACCATTATGGTCGTCAGTCACAACGGTATCCATAAAGTTGTCCAGAATACTAGCATCGAAAGGAGACGACTGATCATCCGCAAACAACTGAGAATAGTAAGTAACCACATGGGAACTGATGGTGTCCAAGTCCGAAGTAAGTATGTCGTCAATGAGCAAAGACGTGATACCCCCCCTGGCTATCCTAGTCTGCTGAGAAATGTGAAAGAATCTAGTGTTTCTATCTCCGTCAGTCAACCACTGCAAACGGTTCCTCTGAGTGTAGTATTCCTGCCTGGCCGTCAACAACCCATCAAGATCAACCTGAGCCTGAATCTCTTCTGCAAAGGTGGCCTCAGAATCACCCTCCAACTCAATAAGATGCTGAATATCAGCAAGGCGACGAGTGGCAGACTCGACCTGAGTGAAAACATTCCTGAACACAGTCTTGTTCCAAATCTTCAATGCAGACTTGAGCCTCTTCAGCTTCCACATAAAACAGACAGTGGGGTTTTGGTGCATCAACGGTTGGGTCCATGAAGACTCTACAACTGATCTGAAGGAATCATGCTGACACCACATATTGAGGAACCGAAATGGACGACGAACCTGAATCCAGTCTGATCTGAGAGTAAGGAGCAGGGGATGATGATCTGACTTGTGTCTGGGAAGAGCAATAACCTCCTCGCCTGCCCATAGATCCAAAAAATCCTGATTAGCTAACACTCTGTCCAACCTAGCAGCTTGAAAGCCCCTAGGACCCCGGCGAATAGACCACGTGAACTGAGACCCAGCGGTATCCAAATCAATCAAACCCGACTCATCCATGAATTCCCTGAAGTCAAGAGAAGCTCTAGGAGTAGCCATAGAACCCGGACTTCTCTCATGCGTCCCTGTCACCACATTAAAATCACCCAAAACACAGAGACTAGTAGCAGAAGAAGCTAAGACATCAGACCACATCAAACGACGAGTAATATAAGAATTACTAGCATGCGTAAAACCAAAAGACCAAGAACGAGTGGCATCCCTAGTCTCAATCAAAACAATCTGGTCTGAGCTATGACAAACTCTAGATGTAGGAACATGGGTAGGCTTATAGAGAATCCAAATATTGGGAATCGATGCAACTCTATCGTTAACAGTAAACACAACCAAATTCAAAGACTGCAAATAACGAGAGGGAAGGCTAGAAATCATAACCTTAGGCTCGTAGATGGCGACCCAATCAGGGTTATGAGTGCGGCAAAGCTCATGAAGGGCATTCCTCGTCCGAATATGCCCCACCCCGCAAATGTTCCAAGACAACACTATCATGGATCACTCGTCGAGCCGTGCATCGGCGGCTGATAGCAAGAATCCTCCCCAGACCAGCGTCTGGTATGCCTCGAAACACTCGATTGCTCCGTCAAACTGGTGTCCTCTACCGTAAAAGGTTCCTTGGCAGTATCCCTAAGGGAGTCATGAGCCGGGGCACTCCGTCCTCTGACAGGACGTCGAAGCGGCGATGTTATGGGTCTAGCATATCTACTGCGGGCGTGCTCCAAGATGGAAGAGACCAAAGGAGGTGGCGCCATCTGAAAGTTGTTCAGTCTAAAAGAACCAAAATCTGACTCGTCACCCTGATGCTGCTCGGAATCAGGGTTTTCATCTGAAAGGGCCTCAAAAGTGTTCCCCACAGGAACTAGGGCTGAGTTGGGGTCCTCCACGTGTGCCCCATCAGTAGGCCTGGAGCCCCTCTTAGACTTGCTCCGTCCCCGACGGGCAGAAGCCCTCCGTTCACGTCGCTTGGCAGATTTCCTACAAACAGCGAGAGAATGGCCCACGATCTTACAGGAGGTGCAAAATTAAGGAAGAGTCTCAAAATGGACCTGAGCGAAATATCTATGACCATCCAGCTGAAATGGAATGTTGTCTGGGGGGCGGCAAGCATATCCACCTCGACTAGTAATCTGGCATAGTGGCCCATCGTGCCCTGTAAGGTACGCTCATCAATCTGCACCAGAGTACCTAACACATATGCCAATGACTCCAAGATCAAAGGGTCCCAAAACACAATTGGGAGATCCGAAAGACGAACCCATACCTGGGCCAGCGAAGACCTAAAAGTGTTCGGGTTAAAGTGAGGAGACCATGTCATAAGATGAATGACCCCTGGCCTTAACTGCCAAGACCGGGTCTCGAATATCCGATCCTTATCCTCTGAAGTGGGAAAGCTGATATTGAAAAAACCCTTGCCCAAAGAGACAACCTTGAGGTCTGTAATCTGCCATAAGGACCGAAGTGTCTCGAGTAGGTGTGCATGCTCATAAGGTTTCTCCCCTGACTGGATGATGACCCTACCAATTACCGTGTTCACAAATTGGGAAGCCCTCCTCTGAAATATGTCCTTATCAATATTGACTACTAGGACATCTCCATCTAAAACTGGCCTCATAGATTCCGGCAAACTGGCACTAGGCCGTGAGGGCCCCTGTTTTTTGCTGGCTGTGACCTTGGCGTACGAGACACCCATGGGGGTGCGTACCTGCGAGGGAATGGAAGACGAAGCAGTACCAGAAGTAGGGGTGAAAGTAGGAAATTCACTTTGATAAGTGGACGTACCCTGTATGCCGGAGGGATGAGAGTGACCACCCCGTCCGGCTTTGGAGGCGTCAATCTGCCCAGGGGCAGAAACATGATCAAGCATAGGAGACTTTCCTCGAGATTTACCCCTAGGATCTCTCGTGCGTGAAGGTGCATGAACATCGTGCATGGCAGCCTGTGGTGAAATGGAGGAAGGAGCAAATCCAATGGAAGGAGTGACAATTTCAGAATCAGAGACATCACCAGGCTGCCTCGATGCAGCAACAAGAGGTGTTGTATCCAGTGGAGGGATTGTCGGCATGGAATATATGATGCCTCGATGCAGCAACATGAGTTTTTTTATAAATTAATATTTTTATTTATAATTTTAATTTTATTTAAAGTGTTAGAATATATGAGTATATATTATTTTATAATTAAATATTTTTATTTAGTTAAATTTAAAAGGATATTTTTGTCATTTTATATTTATTAATTTATTTAGTTTTTATTTAGTTAGTACTGTATGGCGAAGCAGTGCGATTGCACATTGCATAAAGCAAACGCACTATTACAAAGTGCAATCATATCAAAACAATATCATACGTTAGATCAATAATTCAATGGTATTAATGAGTTTCCTGTTATTAGGATGGGCGAAGCCTTCCTAACCATAGAAAAACCCTTCATTTTTTATAATTAATTGTAATACTTTGTTGATGAATATATAATTAATGGAATTGTTGTCATGACTAACGTGCATCCACATTTGTAGTTGACCAAATCAACCCGTTCATGTTTGTTTTGAAATTATGTAAGATTGTGATATTTTGAATGAAGAGATGGATTTTTTTTTGATGAATAGCGATTTTGTGTGTTTAATATGTTTTGAAGTTCTGAAGTTTTGAGCATTATATATAAGATGTAACTTTATATCAAATCAACTGTGTAAGAGATTGTGATGTTGTAATAATGTAACTTTATGTCAAATCAATTGTATTATTGTAATAGTGTGTATATATATATATATATATATATGTGTGTGTGTGTGTGTGTATTTTTAAGGGTGGATGTAGTTGGATAATGAAATCTAAATGTTAAATCTTGAACTAAAACAAAACGGGTCGGGACGTTATGTCCCGCATCCATGCATGCCCCTAGTCAGTGACGGACCTACAGGGGTCCTAGCGGGGCCAGTGCCCCCCCCCCCCCCAAACTTTGTTTTAATTTTTTTATATATTTTTTTTCATAATTATTTATGTATTTTTTTTATTGAGACGTTTTAAAGATTACTTGTATACTCCTAATATGAAAATAATTCACAAAATAAATACCCTAATCACTACATTATTTTATTTTTAAAATTGCTACTCATTTTTTACCCCCCACTAAATCGTCCAAAATACTTCTCCTTTATTTGACCTCACACCCCCACTCAAATTCATTTTTCTTAAAAGTGAGCCGATAAAGCAAGATGTACATCACGAGACGGGGGAGTATAATTTAAGCTCTACATTTATCTAATACTAGTAACTAATGTCTCTGCAGGGTTGCAAGTTAAATTTGAACACCGTTTCGCTTAGTACGAGGCTGAACAATCAAAATTAATTCCCTTCAAAATATAATAAAAGTCGTTAAATTTAACAAAATGAGATATATTGAAAATTTAATCAAAATTAATTCCGTTTCGCTTAGGTATAATATTATTTTGTAAATCGAACCCCCCAATTTTAAATTTTTGGGTCCGTCACTGTCCCTAGTAATTCACAATTAGAAAATAGTTGCACATTTGTAGTATCTCACTATCTTCCAACATATATATTTCTCTTTTATATCTTCCTAATCACATTTCACCTACTAGCTCAATATCGTTTTAATATTATATTTTTTAAAATTTGTAAAACGTGTCAATTGCATAGGAACGGATGGAGTATATAATACAGTATTAGCAAGAGATGGAATGAAAAATAAATAGATTGGTGATATATAACCGAGACGAGAAATACATGAGGGGCGCTTGAATAAGGAAACGAGAGAATTTGAAAAGACAAGGATGCATTACAATAACGAAGTTGTTAGATCCATATTGATCTTAATTCAGACACAGCCTCCGCACCCAGTTTTACAATACGGAGTATAGTCATTACAACCTTTCTCGCAGTTAACTTCTTTGGCTATAATGGCCGGTAGCCCCCGACACGTAGTCAGACATTGTTCCGTTTATCGGGTACACTGATCGCAACAAGTTGTATCAGTTGCTTCCGCAGGCAACACTGCTACTTGAACGATCATGAAAGCTAGCTATGAGAAGGATCGTCACCACACAATTATTAAAAAATAAATTGGTTCTAGGTATGTATATATGCTTAAATGCAGCTCTTTATATAGGCCTAAATCCCTGGTTTTCTGAATTATATATACTAGATTTTTGCCCGTGCGATGCACGGACTTATTATTCTTTTATTTTCTGCTGTCTTTGTGTTTTTTTTTTTGCAGCATGCCTATTCCTTTGTTCTCCTAGAACTAATTGTTATACCTAGTCAAAGAAGTCAATCTTTGACAAGTCAATCCAAGTCACAAGCTTACGTGGCGAGGACCAGTCAACAAAGTCTTGTGACGACTAGTCAACAAGACCAAGAAAATGTAATAGAATAGATGTATTTAAAATGTTTAAGTGCTCGCTCAAAGGAGTTGACGAGTACCTGTTTTAGTTAGCTGCTCGCCCAAGTGTGTGGGCGAGCACATATCTATTTTAGCTAGAATAGTCTTTGAAGCCTTGGGAGACAGCATGGAGCGTGGCGACCACACTCCTCGACATGGTCCTCCGGCGACCACCGTAGCTCAGCTCCTCGGCATCTCGGCGAGGACGAGCACCAAAGGCGGTTTAGCATTAAATGCGCCATCAAATCACCTTTTCGGGCAGAAGACAGGTCCAATGAGGGCGTGCCACGTGTAAAGGGCGGGCAGCCCCTAGAAACCACTATATAATGCCTAAAAGAGGCTCATTTGTAGACAGGTTACACATTCCACCAAATCACCCAACCCAAAGCAATAAACTCTCCCAAAGCTCTCAAGCTTTTAGCTTCTCCAAGAAGCTACTTCTTGTGTTCTTGCTTGTTCTTCTTTAGATCATCAAGATCATCACATAAATACTCCCTAAACACGTAATAAACCCCCGATCATTATACATGTTTGTCTCGTGCTAACAAATAGTCCACATCCGAATCAACCATCAAAAGCACGTACAACATTTGGCGCTAGAAGGAGGGGTCCTTTTATGTGTTCTTCATCTCAGTTTCGTCAGATCATCGAGCGATCGGTTAGCAAACTCCGTTTTCAGGTTTTTAATCGGTAGTTCCACCTTTTAAAGCTTTGTTTACGTATTTCCGTGTTCTTCGTGTTCTTGAATATTTGCGATATTCGAGACATATTTTGGAGTTTGATCTCCGTGTAATTCGTTTTTAAGCTTTAAGTTGTTGTTACTTACTTCTAAGTAGTTGTAATAGCACGTTCTTCTACGTAAGAACTCTAATCTTTCGTTTTTAAGCGTCGAAAGCTTAAGAACAGTCATATCTTTGTAATAATCCCCAGAGACACTCTTTAAACGATGTCTCACCATACTCCACATGACGGAATCTTACCGTCCGGAGGGAACGAACCCCTTCCGACGCCGGTAAATCCGTTTGCAAACTTGAACGTAGGGGACATTTTCAAAGATCCCCAACACTTGAAAGACTTTTCTGACTTCCTCATGGAGAAGAGGAGGCAGAATGAGAAAGAAGAGCTAGAGAAGGCCAAAGATCAGGCCTTCGACAAAGCTCGCAAAGCCAAGGGGAATGAGGACAATCGTTCCTATCACTCCTCTATTCACCCCCAAGACAAGGGGAAGGATAAAGCGGCCGAGTACTCCCACAATAGCCACACGGGGGACTCGCGACACCGAGATTCGGTTTTCAACCGGATGGATGACAAAGATAGAAGGGCTCCTCGCCGAGTACCTTTCAATGTGGATGGTCGACCAGGCAGAGCCGACCACCACCGAGATCACGCTGATAAGAGAGATCAGGGCGATAGAGTCTCAGCTCTTGATAGAGTGGGACCAGGGAAGGGTTCGCGAGCTCCTGCGAAGAGTTATCGCAGCCGCCAGTCTGAGAGACATTCCCCCAGGCGATCACGTCATGATGATCGCCCGGCCGCATCCCAAGGGAGCCGACGCGATGAGGTCGTCGTCCCCCGAGCACAAACTGCCGAGGAGGGGCAAATCGCCCAGTTCCTCGAGACCCAAAAATTAATGAAGTTAGAGATGGAAACTCTGCGAGCTGAGGTGGTCGCCTCGAAGCTAGGGACCACCCCACCAATCACTCTGCCCGCACCTCCTTTGAGCGTTGCAATCCTTACCGCCCCCATTCAGAGAAAGATTCAAATGCCCTCCATGGCGGCATACGACGGAGCATCCGACCCTAGAGTACATCTGTCCAAGTACTCCAACTATATGGCCTCAATTGGGGCAACGGACGCCACACAATGCAGGAACTTCTCCCTAACTTTGGGAGACCGGGCTCACCGATGGTACACAACGCTGAGTCCCGGATCTGTCACCTCATTCCTTGAGCTGGGACAACTTTTTCTGACCTACTACGGGTCCATTGCTGCTCGCCCAGCCTCAAAGCAGCGTTTGGCAAACGTTCGCCAATCTATAAATGAGTCGGGCAAGGACTTCATCGAGCGCTTCGATAGGCTGGTGATTGATGGGGAGGCCGTGAACGATGAGACGAAACTGATCTCAGCTGTTTCCGGTCTGAGGATAGGTACCAAGCTTTGGGAATCTATCCATCTTACTTTTCCCAGTTCTTATGCGGACTTCCGCACGAGGGCTGGAAACTTCATTCAAATGGAGGAAATAATGGACGCCGCTAAGGCTAACGAGCAGCCGGAGGCGTCCAAGAGGGTCTGGCCCAAGAAGAATACAAACACAGGGGAGTCATCCCAGCCCAAGAAGGCGACCACTCAAGCTGGCAGTGCTCGCCCAGCGAATTTCAGGCCTTTCGAGGAGTCTCCTGAGATCATCCAGTTCAGAGAATCTCTCTCTGGATCCCAGGGGTATTTTCAATGCAGTTAGGGGAAAGAATCTGCTCCCCCAGGCCAAGCCAATGCATACAAATGATGAAAAACTGGATGGTAGCAAATTCTGCGACTACCACAACTCCATTGGCCACCACACCAATGGGTGCCGAGACTTGGTGAGAAACCTTTTCAAGCTATACAATGAGGGCAAGCTCGCCCAGTTCATCAAGCCTCTCGGAAATGGCGACAACAGGGGGAAGAAACGTCGCGACGACGGCGACGACCTGCGCCAACAACTGAATCGTCCCAAGTTGACTCCTCCCATGCCACAACATGCTGGCGGCGACATTGATAATGTGGGAGGAGCCTGTATGGTGATAGAAGGCCCTTTAGGGGGAACTCAGTCTGGGAAAGAACTATCTGTTCGCCGGGATCAGAGCGAGCAGCGAGCACTGAACAATGTCCATCAGGTGTGCGTCGCTCCGACTGCCGAGAAGCCTCTATCTCACCAAATCCTTTTCTCGGACGACGACCTGAACGGCGTGGTGCACCCAAACAATGATGCTTTGGTCATCACGGGGAAGATCATGGGAACCAACGTCCATCGCATGATGGTCGACACTGGGGCATACACCAACATCCTCTTCAAGCATACTCTGGATGCTCTCGGTGATTATGCAGCATACATCGAGCCTTGCGATGATATAATCGTAGGTTTTGGGGATACGCGCAACCTTCCCATTGGGAAAATCAGACTATCCTTGGAGTTGGCATCGTCGAAAGAGCCAGAAATGCACCATGCTAGGCAGCTCGACTTCTTGATCATCGACATGCCATCGTCCTACAACGTTTTCCTCGGCCGACCTTTCTTCAACGAGTTCAAGGCGGCCGTTTCTACTTATTACTACTGTGTAAAATTTCCATCCCCGGCGGGAGTTATAACCGTCAAGGGCGATCAGACGCGGGCGAGGGAGTGTCTCGTCCGTTTTGCAAAGCGTCATTCTAAGGAAAGTACTATGATTGGCCAGTATATTGAGTGTCAAACACAAACAGAGCAAGTGAACTACTTGGAGGGTCTTCCTAGCAAGTACCGAAAGATTGAAATTGGGGAGTGCAGTCATAGTTTCGACGACCACCAAGTGGAGGCGAACGAGCACGCCTCCATGGAAGTGGACGACCACACCCCAATGGATATCGACGAGCAGACAGTCTCGGGCGACCAGCTCCCCGACGACCAGTTGCCAGAAAACTTTCCAGATCTGGAACCTAGGTTAGGTTTTGAGCCGGAGTTCGGAATTGAGGATCCTCGTTGGAAGGAGCCTAAAGAGCGGGCGACTTCGGCGGAGGACCTCGAAACCATTCACTTAAACGAGGCTCGTCCGGAACTCGAGGTATTCATTGGTTCGAATTTACCAGAACATTTGCGATCGGACATGATCGCATTTTTGAAAGAAAACATCAGTGCATTTGCCTGGTCGCACGAAGATATGGTGGGCATTCCCACAAATCATGTCTGCCACAAACTGAATATTGATCCAGCAAGGAGACCTATCACCCAAAAACGAAGGAAATTTGGGCCTGATAAATATGCGGCTTTGGCAGTCGAAGTCAAGAAATTGATCGACAATAAATTAATCGAGAAAACTGGAACTGATCCCGAGTGGCTGGCCAATCCAGTGCTCGTCAAAAAAACGACCGGGTCGTGGAGGTTGTGTATAGACTTCACAGATCTAAACGACGCATGTCCGAAAGATCACTTTCCGATGCCCCACATTGATCACCTAGTAGACAATACAGCGGGGCACGAGATGTTAACTTTCATGGATGCTTTCGCAGGCTACCATCAGATCGCGATGCATCCCGACGACCAGCGGCATACGGCCTTCATGACGGCCACCGAAATGTACAGCTGGAAGAGAATGCCTTTCGGTTTGAAAAATGCGGGGGCAACATACCAAAGACTGGTAAACAAGATGTTTGAGAAACACATCGGCGAGATGGTGGAGGTCTATATCGACGACATCGTTGTCAAAAGCTTGCGGAAAGAGGATCACCTACACCACCTCGCCATGACATTCGATATACTGAAGGAGTACAACATGAAGTTAAATCCGAAAAAATGCAGTTTTGGTGTTAGCTCAGGAAAATTTCTGGGGCACTTGGTTAGCCAGCGGGGCATCGAGGCGAATCCGAGTAAAATTCAAGCAGTCATTAACATGCAAAGCCCAAGGAACGTGAAAGAAGTACAGAGGTTGACAGGGTGCCTTGCATCGCTGAACAGATTTATTGCACGAACGGGCGATCGTTGCAAACCTTTTTTCGATGCTCTGAAAAAAGGGAGGTTCGAATGGACCGATGAATGTGAAAAAGCTTTCAAAAAGCTAAAGGAATACCTTTCGGATCCGAAGGTCCTATCTAAACCAGTCCCCGGCGAAATTTTGTATCTGTACTTGGCGGCCACTGACTGTGCGATCAGTTCAGTGCTCGTCCAAGCTGAGGGGAGCACACATCTGCCCATCTACTACGTAAGTCAGACACTGAGAGATGCGGAGTTGAGATACACTCCAATGGAAAAATTGGCGTACGCACTAGTCATGAGCGTCAGAAAATTAAGGCAGTACCTGTTCGACCACGAGGTGGTCGTCCTCACCACCTTTCCACTCCGACGAGCACTGCATCGTCCGGATACCACTGGAAGACTTTTGAAATGGTCGGTGGAAATAGGGCAATTTGGGCTCACCTATGCACCTAGAACGGCAATCAAGGGACAAGTGTTGGCTGAATTCATTGTAGAGCTCACTTTTCCGGAGAAAGTGGACGAGGGAATCGAGCTTCCTTGGACACTGTTCGTCGATGGTTCGTCGACGAGCACCAAAGCAGGGGCAGGAATCGTCCTCACCAGCCCAACCGGACAGACGTTTGCTTCGGCGATCGAGTTCGAGTATCGGGCGACCAACAACGAAGCAGAGTACGAGGCTCTGGTTGCAGGAATCAAGATGGCTATGGCCGTGGGCGCCAGAAAACTGAAAATTTTTTCTGACTCTCAGCTGGTTGTATGTCAAATTACGGGCGACTACGAGGCTCGCGGCGATCAAATGATAAAGTATCAAGAGCTAGTGAAAGAATTACTCGAGCAATTTGATCAATTCCACATCGAGCAAATCCCTAGGGAGGAGAATACGAAAGCAGATGCGTTAGCTCGGCTGGCCACTTCAGAGGGGGAGGCAATATTTTCAGAAGCGACCATCACTAAAATTTCTTCCCCATCGGTGAACAGAGGTCAGATTTTGCAAGTTGAAGCGACCTGCGACGAGGACTGGAGATCGCCGATCATCAAGTACATCAAGACCGGCGAGCTCCCGGGGGACAAAGTGAAAGCGACCAGATTGCAGCTCAGATCCGCAAGGTACACGGTTATTGGCGACCAGCTGTACAAACGGGGTTTTTCAATGCCTTTATTGAAATGCCTCGGAGAAGACGAGGCGAAGATCGTCATGTACGAAATCCACGATGGATCATGTGGAAATCATACAGGGGGGCAAGCGCTCGCTTTAAAGATCATGAGGCAAGGCTACTTTTGGCCAACACTGAAGAAGGATGCAATTCATTACGCCCAGGCGTGCAAGAGATGTCAAGCTTTTGCACCTGCTATTCACTCACCTCCAGACGAGCTCATCTCCGTCTACAGCTCTTGGCCCTTCGCGAAGTGGGGCATCGACATCATCGGACCTTTCCCGCCTAGCGTCGGGGGGGTAACTTTCGTAGTCGTAGCAGTCGATTACTTCACCAAGTGGACCGAAGCGAAGGCATTGAAGACCATCACAACGGCCCAGATGACAAGCTTCATTTGGAAAAACATAATTTGCAGGTTCGGCCTACCACGAGCAATAGTGACCGACAACGGGCGTCAATTCACAAGTCGAGATATGCTGGATTTCTGCTCAGATTGGAACATCAAGAAAAATTTTTCAACACCCTATCATCCACAATCAAATGGTCAAGTAGAGGCGATCAACAAAATCATCAAACACACCTTGAAAGCTAAGCTAGATGGATTGAAGGGCAAATGGGCGGACGAGCTGCACATGGTTCTGTGGGCATATCGGACGACCACGAGGAATTCTACTGGTGAAACTCCTTTCGCACTCGCGTTCGGAACCGAAGCTGTCATACTAGCAGAGGGGCAGGTCCCAACTTTTCGAGTAGCAAATTATGACGAGCAGTTGAATAACGATGCACAGCTCTCCGATTTGGACTTCTTAGAAGAGCGAAGGCTAACAGCGGACGAGAAGAACGTGGTGTACAAGCAAAGATCAGAGCGCTATTACAACACCAAAGTACGTGCTCGCCAATTCACTATCGGCCAGCTCGTACTTCGGAGGGCGACGGAACAGTCCATTGGCATACTTGGCCCGACTTGGGAGGGTCCGTACCGAATAACGCGCACACTCTTGAACGGATCGTACGAGCTAGAAGATCTAGAGGGCAAGCCGAGCAAGTACCCGTGGAACGCGGTCAAGCTGAAGAAGTATTACCAGTAAGTTTTTAATTTTTTCATATTTGTATAGTTTGTATCTAGTGATCATTTCAATACAAGTACAAGTTTTAAATTTCCGTCAAGGGCTGGATAAGTTTGAATTTTTTAGACAAGGCTCTGCGTAGCCATCTAGGAAACAAAGACGAGCACTCTTTTAACGATGCTCGCAAGGTAGTGGCGACGACGATCACTACCTACCAAACAAAAAAGAGTTCAACCGACGAATGGTTAACTCTAAAAGACGAGCACTCTTTCTTAACGATGCTCGCAAAATAAAGACGAGCACTCTTTCTTAAAGATGCTAGCAAGGTAGTGGCGACGACGATCACTACCTACCAAACAAAAAAGAGTTCAACCGACGAATGGTTAACTCTAAAAGACGAGCACTCTTTCTTAAAGATGCTCGCAAAAGGCAAAGACGAGCACTCTTTCTTAAAAATGCTCGCAACACAAAGACGAGCACTCTTTCTTAAAGATGCTCGCAAGGCAAAGACGAGCACTCTCCCGCAAAGATGCTCGCAATAAAAGTACTTATTAAAAAATGCTTGCAAAAATTAATCATAACATAAATCGAAAAGCACACATCATAAGCAAAAAGTTCCATTCATTGAAAAGCCTTAAAGGCTGAAATTACAAAAAGGCCCTAAGTGGCCGAACAGTCCTAAGAAAAACAGAAAATACAAGTAAACTAAGCTACTGGAGCATTCTGCTCGTCGGCAACATCCTCCTCGTTCACAACCTCCTCGGCAGGAGCATCCTGTTCGTCCTGTTGAGGTGGGGAGTCTTGTGGAGGGTTCGAGAAGAGGACCGGAACACCCAACAGTCGAGGGAACAGGAGTCCCAACTCCATCAAAGGAAGCAGAGGGAGTTCTGTTTCCGGCTGAGGATTCTCCTTCATAAGGAGGTCATCCAAAAATCCGCCGAGCGGAGTCACATCCACTTCCGGATGAACGTCCAGCAATCGATGAATGAGCCCGTGGGCAGTAAGCGCCACCGATAGCATGGCAACGCCCCCAGCGAGCTCATTTGTCTCATCTCGCTCATTGGTCATATCGACCAGCTCTTGCCGGAGAGTAGCCAACTCTTCTTCATCAGCTGCAGATTTATTTTGGAAAGAATTTACCTCGGCACATTTCATTTTCAGCTCATCCTCGGCAGCCTGGAGGCGAGCACGGAGACGTTCGATCTCTTGAAGATCTTCTTGATCTTTCTTCCGAACCATCTCAAGTTGGGCCTCAGAATCGGCCAACTTAGCCTCAAGGTCGGTCACCTTCTCGGAAGCGACCCCCAACTGCCTCTCAACAACGGCTTTGGCCTTGGCCATTTGGGTGAGCCTTGCACTCCTCTCCTCGCTGACCTTGCGACTCTCGGCGACCTGGACCGCAAGCCTCTCGAGGGTGTATGTGGCACGGGTCATATCGATGGCGGTCAGTCGCGCGTTCTCCAGAGAGCTCTGGTTGTTCACCTCGTCGATTAGCGTGGTCGTCAGCGACCGGGGTACATTCCTCATGACCCTTGCGACGACCAGGTCCAGAGATTCTTAAGGGGCCGCATCTCGAGACCGGTAGAAGCCGAGGAGGTTGTCGTTGTAAGGTTCAACGATCGAGTTTTCGGCAACCCTAATGAAAAAGAAAGAGTAAGGAAAAGGTACTTGAAAATATTCTAAGGCTTTATTGATTATAAGCTTACCTGGCAACCCTTGCGGCATCCCAGCCGAGTAGTGTGTTGTCTCCCTGAGCTCTCTCCCCGGCCGACGAGCTCGTTGCAGTCTCTCGCGACCGAGTGCTTCGGGGAGGAGGGGATACGACCCGAGTAGGGGGAGGAGGGGATACGACCTGAGTAGGGGGAGGCGAGCTACCCCTCGGCGGAGGAGATCTCCTCGGCGAGATCCTCTTCTCGGCAGCAGGCGGGCGAGAAGTACCTCCTCGAGTTGTTCTAGCAACTCTCTTAGGTGGAGCCCCCGAGGTCTCCGCTCCCTTCCTTTTCTTTCCGATTCCATCGACTACCTTGCGCTCGCGCAGCATCCTCGCCTGTTGCATCATCCTGCTAGATGTTATGCGATCAACTTCGACGGATGGAGGAAGGTAAGTAACAACTCTCTCCGGAACCACTACTAACAAAGAAAGACGAGAAGTTAATATTTTACGAGTAAATTCAAAAAAAAAAAAAATAGTTAGAAATATGTTGATACCTGGAGGGAACTCTCGAGTGAAGTGGTGAGGAGGTACTCTGAGACCTGCTCGCTCACGCATACACTCCCTGTTCAGAAAGCGACAAGACCTCTCCAGGTAGCGACGATTGAGAACACAGCAAATGTGATATTGGAAGAGAGGCGTAAGACGGTGCTCGGCAGTCTTCTTGCGAGCAGTTTCACCTACAGAAACGAGGAGTTAGTCAGTATAGAAAGAGCGAGCAGAAATAAAAGTAACTTACCACGAATTCTTTGATACTCAGTATCAAGGGGAATGCGATCAGAGGAGCCATCTGGCCTCACTGGACTTTTCCAGTCCCCGGCTACCCACCACCAGTTGGTTTTCCAATCTCTAACCTTGTTGGGAACCCCTTCAACCAATTTAAAATTATCTCGGCCCCTCACGTAAAAATATCCATGGCCCACGTTCTCTCCGGCCTCGGCCACCTGAAGGAGATAATTGATCTCTTTTGGGCTTAACCATGTGTTCCGACACCCATTCTCGACCGCCACCAGGCCGAACAGTGTAAGAATGCCGATCAGGTTCGACCAACCATTCGGCAAGATTTGAGAAGGGGCCACCTTCAAGAAATGTAGAAAATTTGAGATACTGGGGTGCAGGGGGAACCTCAGCCCTGCCTCCATCATGCCGATGTTGACGGCGACCATCCCTTCTGGCGGCTGGTCGGCCCTCTCATCCGGGCGAGGAACAAAAAAGCAGACATCGGCCGGCAGCTGGTACTTCTTTCGGGAATTTTCTAGCTGGGGCGAGGAGACTGTGCTCGCATACTTGCTTGCTTCATATATTGACTGGAAAGCTTCTCGGTGTGGGCGAGGAACCTCTCGAGGAGGATATTCGCAGAAATATTTGTAATAGGCCTCCCTCGAGACCTCGTCGCCATCCAACCTCTCCCTACCACTTAAAATGTCCTTTATGCTCTCTGCATACTGAACAACTTCCTCGAAGTCCTCGCGGAGACTCCTCGTCAGGGTCTCCTCGACTTGGGCAGTATCTAGCTGTTCGCCCACCCCTCGATTCAAATCTGGATCGCGCAGATCTGAGTCAGTCTCTTCGACATCCCCCTCCTCGGCATCGTTGCCGACATCATCCCTGTCAGATTCTTCGAGCTCGTCGACATCGACAACCACTGCCTTTCCTAGGTTTCGGACTCCAACGTTTATGGGTTCAGGGGAGTGGATCCTAGAGTCCGAGGAGGATGCCCTCTCCATCAAAGCCATGGCCAAACGGTCTCCGCCGCCGGAATTTTCAGAACCACCCACCAACGGCGGCGGACCACCGTCGGAACCACCACCGGAGCCACCACCAACCTCCATTTTTTCTTAGAAATGGGGGAAGAAGAAGTTTTAAAAGAAGAAAATGAGAGTTAAATACCTTTATATCGATCGAAAACCACCCAAACACGCCGGAAAAGCTTGAAGTAGAAAGCTTGGAAGAAGGCTCGAAAGGATTTCAAAAGTTGCAGAATTGTGAAAGTGTTTTTATGAGGAAGAAAGGCCTATTTATAGGCAAAATTGTGCAGGGACCTATGTGCAAAAAACGGGTCAAATTCATAATTTTCCCAAAAATTTGGGCTCATTTCCGAATTTGAGTTCGGCAAGTGGACCCCACGCGCGACCTTTGAGGTCGGCACGCGCCCCACGCGCCAAATTCAAATTCTTTGCACCGCCCACGCGTCTGACACATGTCAGATCCGTCATTATGAAAAGTTGCTTCGATAATCGTGCTCGGCGCTGGAGACGAGGCGACCGCCTCCATCACACGTCATCAAGATCTCAAATTTGATTGTGTTGTCGAGAACAATTCTTACCATCCAGGGAGACGACCATACTGCTCGCCTTACCATTCTACGAATACGAAGAAAGGCGACCAGGGGGCAAATGTTATACCTAGTCAAAGAAGTCAATTTTTGACAAGTCAATCCTAGTCACAAGCTTACGTGGCGAGGACCAGTCAACAAAGTCTTGCGACGACTAGTCAACAAGACCAAGAAAATGTAATAGAATAGATGTATTTAAAATGTTTAAGTGCTCGCTCAAAGGAGTTGACGAGCACCTGTTTTAGTTAGCTGCTCGCCCAAGTGTGTGGGCGAGCACATATCTATTTTAGCTAGAATAGTCTTTGAAGCCTTGGGAGACAGCATGGAGCGTGGCGACCACACTCCTCGACATGGTCCTCCGGCGACCACCGTAGCTCAGCTCCTCGGCATCTCGGCGAGGACGAGCACCAAAGGCGGTTTAGCATTAAATGCGCCATCAAATCACCTTTTCGGGCAGAAGACAGGTCCAATGAGGGCGTGCCACGTGTAAAGGGCGGGCAGCCCCTAGAAACCACTATATAATGCCTAAAAGAGGCTCATTTGTAGACAGGTTACACATTCCACCAAATCACCCAACCCAAAGCAATAAACTCTCCCAAAGCTCTCAAGCTTTTAGCTTCTCCAAGAAGCTACTTCTTGTGTTCTTGCTTGTTCTTCTTTAGATCATCAAGATCATCACATAAATACTCCCTAAACACGTAATAAACCCCCGATCATTATACATGTTTGTCTCGTGCTAACAAATAGTCCACATCTGAATCAACCATCAAAAGCACGTACAACACTAATCTTGGATGATAATTTCAGTCCTAAAATCTAAAATTTGAGGCCCTGGATTGTCTTATTTTGAACCAACTCTAAAATCTAGATTTTATTTCATTAACATTTTTTTCTTTCGAGGTCTCTTTATGATGCTTGTTTTCTCACAAATAATGATACTCAAGTTTTTATACAGGTAGCTATATTCATTTCTCAATTATATGTCAAGTTCAATCTGTTTATTAATACAAAACATCTATACCCATGCATATTTATCTATATATTTATTCTACAATTCTATAAAAATATTGTTAATTTTGCATCTTCTGTATTAAAACTTTTGGTTTGGTTAAACTAAATTTCAATCTTTAAAAAATAAAGAAAAATAACAAAAACCATTCAAAAGACACAATATGTAGAGAGTTTATATTTAGTGATTCAGGCATGAAGTCACAATTCATTAAACTAATAAAAGCTCTCAACTTTAATGTAATAGTATAACAAAATCCGGCGCTGCAGTCCTTTGTTTCTGCTCCTATGTTCTTCTGCTTATTAGCCGCAGGGACTACTGCTTCACTTATATTCTGCTGTTTTCTGAAGTCGGCCATTTGTTGATATACCTCCTAGATTGGAAAAGCAGAGCTTGCTGTTTTGAATTCTTATATTTTGCCATCTAAGTAAATGATGCAGCAGGGGTAATAAGTATGAAAATATTATAAGGCAACGATGAAACAAACTATATTATAAATACATTAAATATTCAATGGTAGGTAAATGATCCATCCCTCACAGATTCACAGTAACACCCAAACTTTCTAATTTAACAAATGCCAATTCTAATAAAACACTCTTAAAATCATGCTTGATACCTGTTCAAATCAAGAAACACCGTTCATGATTCATCCTGTTTTCTCAATCAAGTCCAGTAGATTACATATATACCTAAATGACTATATAATTTTTAGAATTTTTATTCACTACATTCTCATATCTATTGTGTGTTTGTTCTTAAATTCACCTCTTAGCACATTGATATGTATACACAAGTACCTTGCCTCTTTAGAATATGATGGTACATGATTAATTACTAGCAAGATAAACAAACAACTCAACGTCTAAAATAACCTAAAGAAGCAGAAATGTTCAATCAAATTTGTATCAACCTAGCTAAGACATGCTATAAAACACAATTTAACTATCAACAAAGTTCACAATCTCCATTCAGAATTCAGCATCAATTTAGACACTTAAGAGCAGACACACCTTGATTCCGTAATATATTCGCAAGATCAGCTGGCCTGGTCACTCGAATGTGTCGTCAGCAACACCATGTGAAGGGGTGGGTCGTGTTTGAGTTTCACAAGATTTCAACGCATCCGAGAGAGAAATCTAGCTTAAATACGTACCTAGGGAAAATTATTAATCACCATTTACCAATAAGGACCACTGTAATAAACAAAGAGAAAATTTCACCAATTCATCACAATCGAGAAAATTTCACCAATTCATCACAATCGATAGGCAAGAGACAAGCATAAAACAAAGTTAGTATTCAAAAGTTGCCTTTAATAAAGGTACCAAAATAAACATTTTTTTAAATCAAAAACTTCCAATTAAGCTCAATTCCTCCACTATAACTTCTCTTATGTAAACTCACCTAATACAAATGAGCAATTTCAGTAATCAAGTAATCAAAGTCAAGGTAAAAAAAACCCAGAAACTATAAATCAAACAGGACCTTATCCTAAATAAAATCATTAGAATCCAGTATCAGAAAACCAAAAGATAAACGAAAACCCATTTTCATCCACAAAATTCTAAACAAAATCCAAATCGGGAAATTGACAAATATGAAGCAGCAAGAAAAATAAATTGTAAAGAGGTTTTCTGCCTCAGAAATGTCTAGAATAAAAAGGGTTGCTTTTGAAATAATTTAACAACAACCAAGTACCCTACACCCATGCATTTCCATTTAAGCAACTATGAAAATTTTCACACGAAGATAAACAGTTTTAGTGCAAGACCACAAATTCAAGATAATAGGAAGCACCAAATTGTTAACTGGTCCAAACTTTCTTATTGTATTATTATCTAAAATACTGTTGATAAATCACATAGATTCAAGCTAAGGTAGTCTCTGCAGTGACATCAGCAATATTAAAATAAACCAATCATATTTTTAACTAAGTGCCAAATTACCCCAACAACAGGTCCTCCTCTGATATATCATCAATACTTCAATAGAGGACAACAAATATGTACTAATGGAATCAGTAAACTGCTTAAAAATACTTAGAGTTCCTGCATCTATAATTTAGGACAATTGATGCTTAGAATTTTAAGTATGATAAAGAGATGGATTACCTGAGACGGAGCAGCAACAACGTCGAGGGTGAAATTTTAAACGACCTGAACAATCCCACAAGCAAAGAAAGAGAAAGACACAATATGATATCGTCATCGAAATTGACTGAAATATTTGAAATTGAAAAGGCTAGATGCAAAAAAAGAAGTGATGTGGTGCTTACGAAGGATGAAAACTTACTCCCTTCCAAAAAAAAAGAGAACTTACTTGAAAGCTCAGAAACCTGTAGAGAAATTAGCTTAGCAAAAAATCCACTTGCAGCATGTTTGTAGCTGTACACCAAAGCCTCATTTGCAGAAAATACTTAGGCCGTGTCTCAGTCCCAGTGTGGCTGATCGTCCGAAAAGACCAGCTAAGCATCATTGGCTTGGTCAGCCTTTACCTGACCAACTACCTAATACTACGCAAGCTCATCAAACAGCGCTTTCTCACTTTCTTCAGGATTTGGCCCGAACAGTTCGACAGATTCCCACTCATTACGCACCCGTTCGCCACTTTGTTCTCAACTCTTCTCACCTCTCCTACATCTATAATTTAGGACAATTGATGCTTAGAATTTTAAGTATGATAAAGAAAAGATGGATTACCTGTGACGGAACAGCAACAACGTCGAGGGCGCAATTTTAAACGACCTAAACAATCCCACAAGCATAGAAAGACACAATATGATATCGTCATCAAAATTGACTTGAATATTTGAAATCGAAAAGGCTAGATGGAAAAAAAGGTGATCTAATGCTTACGAAAAATGAAAACTTGAAAGCTCATAAACCTGTAGAGGAGTTAGCTTAGCAGAAAATCCACTTGCAGCATGCTTGTTGCTGTACACCAAAGCCTCCTTTGCAAAACATCCTCACTTTTATTCAAAATATTAACAAAATTAATTATATCAAACCATCATATAATTTATTTATTTTTGGTCGGTAAACAATGCTTCTATTGATAAAAAAATCACAGTACAAAGAGTCAAGCTTGGGTATAAGCATACCCAGCCCATAAAGTTAAAAAGAACACATAAATCAGTAAAAATGTTACAGAAACTTGTTAAATAATTGCGGCTATAACAGCATATTGTGTGTGTCTTCTCTACTAATTAAACATGCGCAATCAGCAACCTAGAGTTACTCTAGGATTGCAGCTCCATTCCGTGAACTCCTTACCACTTTTCCAAAATTCCTTATTTATTACCAAGCTCCAAATTCTTGACTTGAATAGAACAATAAGACTAACATCATCTTCGACTAAACAACCGTCACCTCTCATATTTCAAACACAAAAAAAGATGCAGATTTTATAAGTTAATTTGTGAACAGTTCTTGAAATCTTGCACATATTTAAACAACCCTGATGCGTATATCAAACACACAAACATCAAATCGAGGCACAACAAATTCAAAGATAAAATCCCTTAAGAATCTACTTAGCTATCTAGATACATGAAATTTGACATCCACTTCAACATACATAAATATCATAAACTCAAAAAAAAATATACACAAAAAATAGATCATAAAAAGGAAATTTAATACTAATAATGACAGCTTCCCCTATTTTTTGCAAATTCCTCAATTTCACGAAGGTTTAACCTATATTCTCCTCTTTTTCCAGGAGTTGATCTCAAACAAATATATACACACAAAATAGATCATAAAAAGGAAATTCAATATTAATAATGACAACTTTTCCTAATTTTTGCAAATTCCTCAATTTCACGAAGGTTTAACCTGGATTCGCCTCTTTCTTCAGGAGTTGATCTACACAGTTGATCTATACTTTCCCTTTGTGAGAAGACGAACGAACTGGAAGGCAGAGAAATAAAAATTTGATTCCGATCAAAAGGGGGGCCTGTGAATTTAAGCATTATACTGGATGAGTAGTTCATGTTAGAAATCCGATCAAAAGGGTTTGTTCTTTGAATTGAAATGGTTTTTATATGTAATTTTATCTGATTCCTCTGCTAATTTAGTAACACTATTGAATTTCCTCTTTCTTTTTTTGGTGGCTCGGGGTTGTTCTTTCTTCATTATTAGATGTTGAAGTTAATCAATTATAATCTCGTGTACAGGATTTACCTCTGAAGTAAAGAAGGCTCAGGAGAAGAAGTTAGAGGAGCTTAATAAGCATCAAGAAGATGGACGCAACCAGGCGCGAGCAGTCGGCGGCGGCGGCTGGGGGCGAGCTCGAGCAGGGGCGGTGCAATAGAGATCCAAGATTGCAGACTCATCTATCCGTAGGCGTATAAATGGTGAAAATGAAACGGTGACAGTGGATATTATTAAGTTTAGGAAAATGACCTCCTTGCAGTTCCGAAGATGCAAATCTCCAAGTGAACGAAAATGACCTCGCGATTCCTAGGTTCGCTTTGCTGGGGCACTTCACTATTCGAAGGCCTCAGGGACTAAGTGAAATCCTCAATATCTTGAGGAGGATCTGGAAAGTGGAAGGAGTGGTGAGGATAATACTGATTGCTGATGGCTACTTCATGCTGGATTTCGAAAAGGAAGGAGACTACAACAAAGCTTTCTACCGACAACCATGGGTAGTAAATGGCCCAATGCTTTTCTCCAAACTGCAAGGAGATGAACTGCCCCGGGATCTTATAATCAATAGGATTCCTCTGTGGGTGCAATTTCATGGTCTACCCATTTTCAGCATGACTAAGAATTTGGCACAGAAGCTAGGTGAAACACTGGGGGATGTCATCGACATTGATTGCCCAGATGAGGGAGCAGCATGGGGACGATGTCTCAGGGTTCGTGTTTTGGTAGATCTTCATCAACCCTTGAACCGCAGTACTAATATCACGATCCGAGGAGAGGCAATACTGGTGGCAATGAGATACGAAAAACTAGGCGAGTTTTGCTACAGATGTGGGCTCCTGACTCACATTGAAAAAGATTGCATGGAGAGGTTCAATGGAGCTAACCATCACAGGAGTGGACTGCCAGAATACCCAATGTGGTTACGGGCAGATGGTCAAAGGGGGTTGGAGCAACAGCAGTATGAACACTTGAGAAGCATGATGGAGGTTCGAGTTCAGATGCAGCAGCCATCCCCACAACGAGAAGCTCGGAGGACAGTGAACTCTATTGTGATTAGGCCTAATGCACGAGCTGGAGGACTCGTTCTTGCAGATGAAGAGTGGCATGAACAGAATGAGGAGCAATCTCAAGAAGCCAACAGGTTTGCAAACTCGGTGCTGATGGAGGATGTACACACCAATCTACAGCAGAATGAAACCAGGTATTTAACTAATATTGAAAGCACTCTAAGATCTGAATGGGAAGGGATCGCGCAGGCCAACTACTATGCATCACTTATGGACAACGAAAATGATGGTAGCTCGAGTGGTGGCCAAGGCCTGGGAGTTGGGAAAGGACTGTGGAAGGCAAAACAGGAGAAGGGAAAGGAGATTATGCAGAGCTCGATGCAGGCTGAAGCTGGTGGGTACAAGCAGAGAACTCAATTCAGAGGACAGCATAAGAGAGGCAGGCAATATGCAGGAGGTGTTCGAATGATAACAGATCGGGAGGTTACAGATTTGGAGGTGGAAGAAAAGGATTATGGGAACAGGAAAAGGCACAAGAGTGAAGATGAAGGTTCAAGCTCAAACAAAGCGGAGGAGGGAGACTCCCCTCCTCGCCAAGGCCCATGATCGTTACTTGTTGGAACGCGAGGGGTTTGAAGGGTCCCAACGCGTTCCAGAAATTACGGCGAGTAGTAGCCTTAAATAAACCCTCACTTTTGTTTGTAATGGAGTCCAAAATCCCCACTAGGATTGTTAAATCTTGGATGCATGTTCTTAAATTTTCTTTTTGTTTCGCGGTAGAACCGAAAGGCAGTAGTGGGGGACTTTTGTTGTATGCACTGAATGATATCAAAGTTACAGTTGACTCCTACTCATCTTGTCATATTGATTCCCTTATTGTTTGGAAAGATTTGCAATGGTGGTTCACGGGCTATCATGGCCCCCCAAATCAAATGGATAGAAGTATTGCTCATGATCTTTTCAATCGTATTAAACACACTCACACTTCGAACAAAGCTTGGGTAATAGGGGGAGATTTTAATGAGATATTAAGATCAAATGAGAAAAAAGGAGGGAACTCAAATGGAAGAACATCAAATCATATGGAAAGATTTAGAACTACACTAGAGGAACATGAACTTCATGACTTGGGTTTCAAAGGGCCTAAATTTTCATGGAATAATAAACGCAAGGGCCATAACCAAATATTAGAAAGATTGGATCGCTTCGTTGCAACCTCGGATTGGATGAATTTGTGGGCTAATTATCAAGTACAACATTCACTTTGGTTTGGATCGGATCATAGAGCCATTAGTTTGAAAATGTCCATCGACCAAGAGAAATGGGAGAGTAATGGATTTGGATATTTTAGATATGAAAACGCTTGGATTTTAGAGCCCGATTTGGAAGGAGAAGTAAGGAGGTGTTGGGAGGACATGGATACAAACTTCAAGTTGCCTCAGAAGCTGGAAAAATGTGTGAACCATCTTAAGCAATGGGCACAACACAATGTGGGGAATTTGGAAAAGAGGGTGAAAGGGCTGGCCAACAAATTACTTTCCAAAGATATGTTAGAAATTAACGAGAAAAGAAGCGATGAAGTCTCAATGTTGGAGGAAGAACTGGAACGGCTACTCACCCAACAGGAGGAATATTGGAAACAAAGGGCTAGAACGAATTGGATGGTTAACGGAGATAGAAACACGACGTATTTCCACCGAATAGCAACGGACAGAAGAGACAGAAATGCAATTACAAGTCTCCAAATGGATGATGGATCATGGGCAAAAACGAAGGAGGAAATCACTAAGCTTATTGAGGAGTATTACCAAGATCTTTATAACACCAGTAATCCGAACCAAGACCAACTAAACAAAATTCTGGCCCATTCGGAACCAATGGTTACCAACGATATGGTATCTTTTTTGGTTAGGCCCTTTACGAAGGAGGAGGTAAAGACAGTTGTCTTTGAGTTGGACCCTGGAAAGGCTCCTGGTCCTAACGGATTTAATGCAAAGTTTTACCAAGACAACTGGCACATTGTGGGGGAGGACGTAACCAAAGGGGTGCTAGACATTCTAAGGAATGAAGACGAAGTGCAGGGATGGAATGAAACATGGATTACCCTTATTCCTAAAACCAAGAATCCCAAAAGTCTAAAAGAGTTTAGACCGATCAACTTGTGTAACGTAAGTTTCAGAATTTTGGCTAAAATGATAGCAAATAGGCTCAGAATAATTATGCCTGATGTGATCGATGAACATCAAAGTGCTTTTGTGAAAGATAGACAGATATCTGATAACATCCTTATAGGATACGAGTGCATGCATTGGCTCAAGAATAATAAAAGTACCACGGGGTACGCGGCTATGAAGTTGGATATGAGTAAGGCATATGATCGGATAGAGTGGGTGTTCTTACAGAAGCAGCTTGGCAGATTGGGGTTTCCGGAGCCATTTATACAGACGATTCTTAGATGTGTTACAACGGTGACATACTCGTTCAAAATAAATAACACAGTGGTCGGAAAAGTGGTCCCAACTAGAGGTATTAGACAAGGTGATCCGCTGTCCCCCTTTCTTTTTGTGATTTGTGCTCAAGGTCTCTCGTCGTATATTAAGGAAAGGGTTACAAAAGGGAAGATTGAAGGTATTAGGGTGGCAAGAGAGGCTCCTGTTATCTCCCACCTCCTGTTTGCGGATGATAGTGTGATCTTCTTTAAAGCTAAGAACAATAGTGGAATGGAGATGAGAGAGGTCCTCAAAGATTATGAACACGCCTCGGGACAGATGATAAACTATGACAAGTCCACAATTCTTTTTAGTCCTAACACAAGGAACAGTTCGAAGCATCAGATCCAGCAAGACCTCGGATCCGGATTACGCAAGGTCATCAAGTGTATCTTGGTCTTCCCACGTTCTCAATAAGGGCAAAAAAAGTGCAATTTGCATATCTGATTGATAGAATAAAAAATCGGATTGATAATTGGAAGAATATGGAGTTTTCAGAAGGGGGAAAAGAGGTTCTTATTAAATCAGTCTTACAAGCAATACCCTCTTATGCAATGACGTGTTTTAAAATACCGATTCAAGTGTGCACTCAGATGGAAAACTTAATGGCGGACTTTTGGTGGGGCAAGAGAGAAGGTGGTAAGAAAATGCATTGGCAAAAGTGGGAGGACCTATGCAAACCAAAAAATGAAGGGGGAATGGGTTTCAGGAGAATGTATATATTCAACGATGCATTACTGGCAAAACAAGTGTGGAGATGTATTAGTTCCCCGGATCTACTGCTAAATAGGATCTTGAAAGCAAGGTATTATAAGCATACGGATATTATGGAGGCAGATGTGGGAAACAACCCCTCGTTCACGTGGCGTTCTTTGTGTAAGAGTAGACATGTGTTGGATGCAGGTATTAGATGGGTAATTGGAAACGGAAATACGGCAAAGCTACATAAACATGCTTGGGTTAATGGGATCACTGGAGGTAGAATTAAATCTGCGATTGCTGCGACGCCAAACATCAATTACTTTTTGGATGAGGACAGGGAATGGAAGGAAGATCTAGTTAGATTAGCCTTTTATCCCTACGAGGCAGAGTGTATTCTGAGAACCCAAGTAGGTAAGAAAGACGAGGAGGACAGGAGATATTGGGAGGATGAGGATATGGGAGAATATACAGTGAAATCTGGATATATCAAAGGAATTTCCTTATCAAGACAGGTAGAGGAACAGGTAACCCCAGCATCATCAACAAATAATAAAGATTGGTGGAAATGCATCTGGAATCTTAAAATTCCCCCTAAGATTCGAATATTTTATTGGAAGATGTACCATGATTTTGTCCCGACCGAAGGGAACCTGGCAAGACGACACATTCCGGTCCATCCGATATGTGGCCTATGCGGCAATAGCTATCCGTCTACGACTCATGCCTTATTTCACTGTCACCACATCAAGAAAGTCTGGAAAAGGGCTGGGTTCAAGGAGGTCATTAATAATGGTAAGGGGGTTGGCACAGTGGAATTTTTAGAACGTATTAGAGAAGAGTTGAGCACAGCCGATCTGGAAAAGGTCATTATGATAGCATGGGCTATATGGAGAGAAAGATGTTCAATCACTCATTCTACGACAATTCAAAAGAAAAGTATGGACGATAACATGGCTGAAAGAGTGTTACTATACTTAATTAACTATCAAACCCAGACTCAGGAGCATAATAAGAGACAGCAACATCATAGGAGGGAGGAGAATATAGCAGAGACAGTCGATGTTCAAAATTGCATTTTGGAAGTAGATGGAGCTTTCATTAAGAATGAAAGGAGATATGGTATAGGAGGAATTCTCCGAAATGGATATGGGAGGAAAATAATAGAATTTTCGGAAAAGATCAGACATCAAAGAGGACCGTTGGGATCAGAACTGATGGCTATCCAGATGGGCATACAAATTGCGCGACAAAGGAATATACAAAAAGTGGAAATCAGGACTGATTCCCAACAGGCGGTTGCTCTATGCATGAAGAGGATCAGATCAGCAGGACCCGAGGATAGCACAGTGAGAGATGTACTCTCTCTGGCTAACGAATTTGTAGTGTGCAAATTCAAATATTGTCCTAGAGCTGGTCTCAGGAAGGCACATCTGTTGGCCCAACAGGGTGCGGACTCTACCAGATCATAGAAATGAGATGGAGTAGTCGTTGGTGTGACAAGAGAAGATCAGGATCGTTTTTTAATTTCATATACCTCTTGGACGATTGACCAACACCCCCCCCCCCCAAAAAAAAAAAAAAAAAGAAATGGTGACAGTGAGGTGAGAAGACAAACAGGCGAAGAAGAGAGAGAGAATTAGATATGACATGTGTTAAATAATGACGTGGCATGACGTGACATACACACGTCAAGACCTGGAGAGCCACATGTCAATCTCAGAAGAGAACTTTCTTCCTTTTATTATATAAGATGCTTAATTATTAATGCTTTAATTTCAATAATGATAACGTGCAATCGAATATGTAGCTGACAAAATAATCATCTTAATTATATTCCACGTACAATTAGTAATTATATTAATTAAGTTGGAGATTTGTCCTCGATATATATACAAGCTACTTTTTCATAATTATATATGATGTACTATCATTCATTGAAGCGCATACATCCCATGCACGTTTAATATATATCCATATATGTACCTTCTTTTAGCACTAAAAAAACTAAGTTTAACGAAGGAAAAGCGGATCGCCAAATAGAATAACGTGGGATGCTCTACTTGCTAGCTAAATCAGCGAGGCTTTTATCCTTGGCAACATTAATTTTTTTTATTTAATATATTCCATCGGTACATCTCTTTTATTTATTTATTTAAACATTTCCCTCTCTCCGCTCTCCCTAGGCCACAATAAATGGGAATTAAACCGCCCATAAATAAGACATTTAAATCAATTCTCTCCACTTTCACATTGAAAATTAGTTTAAATTTGTTTACTTAGGACTAGGGGTGGGTAAATATACCGAAATTTCGGTATACCGAGCTTTTCATACCGAAAAATATCGAAATTTTCGGTACGGTATGATATCATACCGAAATTTTCGGTATGGTAACGGTATGGAAAATGATCATACCGCGGTATTTCGGTATACCGAAATTTTTTCGATTTTCGGTATGAAACGGTATATCGATATACCGAAATACCGAAACCTTAATAAAATAATAATTTTATATTATTTTTAAATTAAAATAATTTTAATTATTAAAACATAAATAAAATAAACCTTAAATAATTAATTTCAGGAAAATATCAATTTTGGTCACCCAGTTTTACCTCTTTTCATATTTGGTCACCCACATTTAGTCACTATCAAAATTGGTCACCCAGTTATTATATTCTATCAAAATTGATCACTCTGTTAGTCAATCTGTCATTGACTAATGGAGAAAGAGTTTTGAGCCGTGAAATTTCTCATGCATCTTCCAGAACTAATGAAACAAACTCAGAAGCAAGAATGAAACATGTACAAAAATTACAAATATTTACCTTATATTTATAATAGGTCAGAAGGAATTCTGATGCATCTTCTTCTAGAACGTGATTCAATCTAGGGATGTGCACCGGTCCAAAACCGGACCGGGACCGGTTTGGACCGGGACCGGAATCTTACCAAAAGGTCGGACCGGAGACCGGACCGGAATCTATCCGGTCCGGGTTTGGACCGGTTGGACCGGAATTGTTTTTTTTTTTTTTTTTTTTTTAAATTTATGGAAGCAAGAACAAGATTGATGAATTTGTGTATGAAAATTAAAGTGTTTGCTCTTTATTACGTCAATGTGAATTTTATTTACATTGTTATTAATGATCTTTTGACCCTAAAAATAAATTAAATATGTTTGTTAAATTATATATTTGTAAAAAATGTAAGAAGATCTCAACACATTTTCACAAATTACTTGGTTTTGAAAAATAATTGAGAGTGCATTAGTAAAAAAATATAAAAAAAAAAAAAATTCCGGTCCAAACCGGTCCGGACCGGTCCGGTCTTTTTTCCGGTCCGGTTTATTTTTGAACACTCCTAATTCAATCAACATGTTGTTGGTTTACTTTTTATTTTATAGATAATGAGAATTCTTTCTCATGCATCTGATTCAATCAACTTGCTGGATAATAAAAAAAATTCAGTAAGTTTTTAATAATTATTTATCTACTAATTTATTTTTGTTGGTTTACCTTTTTATTTTACAGGAAATAAGAAACTCAAGAGATAGAATGAAACTTTGTACTCTGGTTTTTTTTTTTAACAATTGTACTCTGTTTTCCAATTCTTGGTTTCATATTGAATTTGTATAATAATTGGAGATATAAACGTATTTCAATTCATTTCCCTATTTATAATTATTGGAGCATAATTTGTGGTGAAGATTAATGGTAAAAAAAATTCTAAAATTATCCATTCAAGAAAATTTCATAAACTTATTTTTCATTCTAAATATTTTTCTATTAAGATCATTATTGCAGATTTCTTGAAATGTTAGTCAAACAGTTGGGCATTTGAAATTAATTGATATAAGTTTCTATCTCCTGAGTTTCTCATTTCCTAATTATCTATAAAATAAAAAGTAAACCAGCAACATGGTTGATTGAATCACGTTCTAGAAGATGCATCAGAATTCCCTCAGATCTATTGTAATGTAAATATTGGTAATTTTTGCACATGTTTCATTCTTGCTTTTGAGTTTGTTTCATTAGTTCTGGAAGATGCATGAGAATTTTTTAACCTTAAGTTTTGAGAAATTTCACGGCTCAAAACTCTTTCTCCGTCAATCAATAATAGATTGACTAACAGAGTGATCAATTTTGATAAAATATAATAACTGGGTGACCAATTTTGACAGTGACTAAATGTGGGTGACCAAATATGAAAAGAGGTAAAACTGGGTGACCAAAATTGATATTTTCCCATTAATTTCGGTATAAAACAATGCTTCAATATTTTCGGTATGAATTGGTATACCGGTATTTTGATATGAAATGATGGTTCAATATTTTTGATATGAATCGCTATACCGATATGGTACGGTATACCGATATACCGTACCGAAAATTCGGTATACCGAAATTATGGTACGGAATCGGTATGAATTTTTACATACCGAAAATTTCGGTATACCGAGATTACGGTATACCGAAATTTCGGTATGGTAACTGATGCGGACAAAATATGTCGCCCGCGGAGAGGGTGACACGTGGATAAAAGATGAATTGAATCCGTCTTGTTATGAGTAGGCGTTAGACAGTGGGGATTAATACACCCCTAAGCCCAAAGAGAGAAATAGGGGTGATTGGGCTTTGGCCCAATACTTGAGGCTTAATGGCCCTTGGGCCGAATATTCCAGCCCATGAAGGAGAGGCTCAAGATCCGTTTTTGATAGGTTGAGCCTAGAAAGGAGTCAAAGCAAGAATATAGGGCTAGTCTACCAAAGGACCGGGTCTTTCGGGATAGTAGAGGAAAAATAGGGAGAAGAAGTCTCCCTCTCTCCCACGGAATCAGGAAGGATATATAAGCAGGTAGGTTTCCCGTTTTGGAGGTACGTTTTACATTAAGAATATACAGTTTTACATTACAAACACAATATATACGATTTCATTAAGAAACACACTGGATATACAGAAAAACTCCACGCTACTTGTGAGAATTTCCCTTGAATTACAAGGAAACTCCTCTTTGATTCTCTTGAGAAAGATTCTGCGCCGGAATCTCCTCCGGCGTGTTTTTGTAGGTTTTTAAGAAGCTTGAAGGAGAATAATTCGTGGATAAGCTTGCAAGGAAGGTGACGATTCCATCCCACAACTGCCGTAATCCGGATAGGGAGATTCGATATCCCTAATCGTTATTTTCCGATGCAACAACTGGCGCCGTCTGTGGGAACGTTTCGAGCTAAGAAGTGAGAAAAGTTTCGTACGAAATGGGTGGAGAACAAGACTTGATGAAAGAGATGAAGGAAAAGGGAGATCTTACTCCCCCTCCTTTCCCTCCGCCCCCTCCAGGTTTTCCCTTAAACCGGAACCTAGGGAAATAACCCTCAACTCCAGTGTTAGAGGACAATCCCCTGGCACCTGAGGGAAACACGATGGATATTCCGGGAGCTTCTGGAAGCGGGATCAATAAGGATATGCCCCCTTCCCCAGCTCAACCTGAACTCCTTACTGTCTCTCAGGACCAGCTAAACGCTATGATAGCCCAAGCAGTGGAGAAAATAATGGCCACCCGAGGGATCCCTACCTCTGACGCTGTTCCACCAGTGGGTGGGAAGGCGATGTCGAAGAATCTAGAGCGCCTGATCGATTCCTCTCTGGCCCCTTCCCAGAACGAGGGAGTCCTTCGAGACCAGGAGGATAAGGGGTCTTCCCAAGCGGAAAGAAGTGTCCCCAACCGAACTCCCAGAAAGAATACGGAGATATTCCCTGAAAGAACTCTGGACACGGAAGTTGGAGAGAGTACGGATGACACTTACCAAGGGGCAGTCATCGACCAAATACAGGCCCTGAAGAAAGAAATGAAGGAGATGCAAAAACAGATGATTGACAATGTAAGTAAACATTCTTACGTTACTGGTTACCAGTTTTCTTCCAGTATCCTGCAAGATGAACTGCCTTCTAATTTTAAATCTCTAAATTTTGAATATGATGGCACCACGGATCCGTACGAACACCTGATGAGGTTCGAGAATGACGCTCTATTACACCGATACGGAGAAGGTGTCAAGTGCAGGGTATTCCTAACTACTCTATCTAAAGCTGCGCAACAGTGGTTTACACAGCTGGGGCCGGATACCATTCATTCATGGTCAGAATTTAGAAAATTGTTCCTGCATCAATTCGCCAGTGCTAGGAGGCAGCCTAGGGCTACCCTTACCCTGTTCAACATGCGACAAGGGGAGAATGAGAGCCTTCGGGTTTTCCTGAAGAGATTCAACCAAGCAGCCTTAGAGGTACCTACAGCCTCTTCGGAAGTCCAGATCAATGCTCTTACTAATGGGTTAAGAGACGGAGACCTCTTTACGTCCCTAGCCAAGAAACTAGTCCAGACCTTCGATGAGTTATTAAGAAGAACGGAAAAATACCTCACCCTGGAAGAAGTAAGGAAGGCTAAACGCTCGGAAACCAGGTCAGGGGGAGGAAATGGAGAACGAAGAAGGGAGATAATACCAAGGAGGCCTAGCCCAGAGAGACACAGAAATTCAAGGAGGTCGGGAAATGTAAAAGAGGAGGAAGCTGTGCGCTTGGGTCCTAGGGGAAGGTTTGAGAAATATACCCCTTTCAAGATAGAGCCAGCGGAAGTTTTAGAAGTAGCGGGAGATCATCTCAATATGAAATTCCCCTATTCTAGGAACAGGGGTCCCCAGAATCCAAAGTCTGATAGGTTCTGCAGGTTCCATAATGATTATGGACATGATACGAACCAATGTTGGCACCTAAAAGAAGAAATAGAAAGGATGATCCAAGCAGGGCATCTTAAGGAGTTTACGTTCAAAGATAGACAGGGCCCTCGAGGGCAAAAGAGGAAGGATCCGGAGGGAAAAACAGAGGAAAATAAGAGGGAGCAAAGGAAGGAGGTGGAAGACCAACCTCCCCCTCCTCAAAGAAGGGGAACGATCCATATGATCATGGGTGGTCCTGCTGATGGCGACTCCTTCAGACAAAGGAAGCAAAATGTCCGATCATTGAAGGTGAAGAAGAGCGTGGAGTATCGAGAGATAGGAGAAATGACTGTGATTCCCGATATCCACTTCGGACCTGAAGACATGGGAGCTTTCAGAGAGACCCACAATGATGCTCTGGTGATCACTACGGATATCGCGGGGTATGACGTAGCACGAATTTTTGTTGACACGGGGAGTTCAGCGGATATTATGTTCTTGGAGTACTTCAAAAGGATGGAGTTGAATATAAAGCTTAGACTAGTGGAAACTGCCCTTTATGGATTCTCAGGGGGAGCAATCCAGTCCCTTGGATCAGCCCTGTTACAGGTGGGGCTAGGGACGGCCCCTCACCGTCGGGTACAAGTGATAAAATTCCTGATAGTGGACGTCCCTTCTTCATACAACGTGGTGATGGGAAGACCAAGCTTGAATATTTTTCAGGCCATAATTTCCACTTTCCATATGAAGATGAAATTCCCTGCCTCAGGGGGAGTGGGAGAGATATGCGGAGACCAGTACCAAGCAAGGAAATTTTATGTAGAGTCAGTCAAGATAGCGGACAAGGCGACATTTCGAGGTTTGGAAAGATGCAAAGGGGAAGACCCCGAACTGAAGAAACAGAAAGTAGCTGAATTGGGGGAAGAGCAGCCCAAAATCAGGGCAGATGAGGAACTAATGAGCATTGAGCTCTATGCAGAGAAGGAGGGGTTCACAACTAGAGTTGGGACTCAGATGGATCCAGAACTCAAGGAAAAAATAATAGTCACCCTCCGAAAGAACGTGGATATATTTGCCTTCACCCCAGCGGATATGACGGGTATCCCTCCAGAGATAGCAACACATCACCTTAACGTGGACCCTAGAGCAAAACCAGTGAAACAAAAATTGAGGAATTTCGGTAAAGAAAAAAATCTCATAGTAAGGGAGGAAATTGATAAGTTGTTGAAAGCAGGACATATAAAGAGGGTACAATTTCCGGAATGGCTTTCAAATGCAGTGCTGGTGTCTAAAGGAGCCGGTAAGTGGAGGATGTGCATCGACTTTAGAGACTTAAATAAAGCATGTCCCAAGGACCATTACCCCTTGCCCAGAATCGATCAATTGGTGGACGCCACATCAGGCTTTGAGCTGCTCAGCATGATGGACGCATAACTAGGGGTACCATCAGATCCAGCTCAATCCCCTAGATATCTCGAAGGTATGTTTCATAGCAGCTTGTGGTACCTTTGGATATATACGCATGCCCTTTGGACTGATAAACGCAGGAGCCACCTATCAGAGAATGGTAGACTCAGTTTTTCGAGGGCAAATTGGTAAAACATGGAGATTTACGTGGAAGATATGCTAGCTAAGAGCGTTAAAGCGGAGGAACATGTGAAAGACCTGGAAGAGATATTCCAGGTGATCATGAACAACGGCATAAAGCTGAATCCCACTAAATGCTCCTTTGGAGTGAGATCGGGAAAATTTCTGGGATACATGGTGACCCAGAGGGGAATAGAAGTCAACCCTGCTAAGGTAAAAGCCGTGCTGGATATGTAGCCTCCCCGAAATTTGAAGGAACTGCAAACCTTGAACGGGAGAATAGCAGCTTTAAGTAGATTCATATCGAGATCGGCGGAGAAAAGTCATCACTTTTTCTGAACCTTGAGGAAAGGGGCGAAATTCGAGTGGGACGAGCCTTGTCAGAAGGACTTTGAGGAACTCAAACGCCACCTGGAACAACTCCCAAAGCTGACTAAACCCTCTCAGGGGGATATTTTATTCCTGTATCTTTCAGTAGGGGAATATTCCTTAAGCACACCGTTGATGAAAGAAGAGGGCTCCACACAGCAGCCTATATATTATGTGAGTAAGGTAATCCAGGGAGCAGAGGTCAGATACTCAGAGGTAGAAAAGGCAGCCCTGGCGGTGGTAGTGATAGCTAAGCGATTACGCCCTTATTTCTTGTCTTATAAAATTAGGGTGCAGACTAATTACCCTTTGAAGCAGATACTAGGAAGGGCAGACTTGTCAGGAAGAATGGTCAAATGGGCCGTTGAATTACAGGAATATGATGTTGATTATGAACCCAGAAGGGCCATTAAAGCCCAAGCTCTAGCAGACTTTATCCAAGAATCCACCAGAGCAGAAGAGATGCAAGGCTGGAAGGTGTATGTTGATGGTTCCGCATCCGCGTTAGGATGTGGGGCAGGGATCGTATTAGTTGACCCTGAAGGTCAGGAAGTACAAGTCGCGGTTAAGTTCTGATTCTCAACCTCTAATAACAGAGCGGAATATGAGGCCCTGATTAGAGGGGCCAACATGGCGGCGGAGCTGGGAGCACAAAAAATCACCCTATATTCAGACTCACAGCTGGTGGTGCAACAGGTCACGGGAGAGTGTCTCGCTAAAGATGAAAAGATGATCGCATATCTAGAACAAGTAAAGAACTTAAGAAACAAATTCCATATTTTTGAAGTGGTACAGATACCAAGGGAAGAAAACACGAAGGCAGATGGGCTGTCCAAGTTAGCCAGCTCCACCGAGTTTGAGGGACAAGGAAAGATAACCCTGTTGGTGGCAGATCGATTGGCCACCGAAGCTCTGGTCGGAGAGATAACAGAAGGGGACGACTGGAGAAAAGAGATATGGAAAAAGTTGAATAAAGATCCCGCAGCCCCAATATCCAGGGAGGCCAAGGTTTGGAGGATGAAATACTGTAACCTTGGGGATCAGTTATAGAAGAGATCTTTTACCCAGCCCTACTTGAAGTGTCTCTCGAAACGGGAAGCGGAATTGGTGATCAAGGATATCCATGAGGATTGTGCAGCCAGCCATGAAGGTTATAAGACCATGGTGAAGAAGATGTTCAGGGCAGGTTTCTATCGGCCTAGTATAATCAGAGACGCTAGGGAATTTGTGAGGAAATGTCAGAAGAATGGACCTTTGATACGGGTACTTGCAGAGGAGATGGGCGCCATGTATTCGCCTTGCCCCTTCGCAAAATGGGGGATAGATTTAGTAGGGCCCTTCCCCATGGAACCTGGAGGAAGGAAATTCTTGATCGTAGCAGTAGATTATTTCAGCAAGTGGGTAGAAGCCGCGCCCTTGGCTAAGATAGAGGAGGATAATGTGATTACTTTCCTAGCAAGACACATTTGTTGTAGGTTTGGAGTGCCGAGAGTTCTAGTTTCAGATAATGGAACGCAATTCAACGGAGAGAAAGTGAGGAAATGGTGCTGGAGATGGAAGATTGTACAGAGATTTACTTCAGTAGCCCACCCACAAGACAATGGACAGGTGGAAGTCACAAACAGGATTCTAGTAGATGGTATCCGAACACGTTTGCAAAAGATAGGAGGAGGATGGGTAAAGGAGCTGGATAACATCCTCTGGTCTTACAGAACTAGCCCTAAGTCAGCTACAGGGGAGTCCCCCTTTCAATTGGTGTACGGGGCAACAACGGTAATACCCCCAGAGGCCCGGCTAGGATCGCACCGAATCACCTATTTTGATGAGAAAAGGAATGAAGAACTGATGAGAGAAGCCTTAGACCTGGTAGAAGAAGAAAGAGATATCGTAAAGTTGAGAGCAGAAAGATACAAGAGTAGGATCAAGGCAGCATACGATCGTAGGGTAATCCCCAGATCCTTCAGAGTCGGAGACTTAGTCCTCCGAAGAGCAGACACCTTGAGAAACACAGGAAAGATGGAGGCTAATTGGGAAGGTCCCTACAAGGTGATACAAGTGTTGAAGGGCGGAGCTTATAAACTCCAGGATATGGAGGGAAAGGAGATACTACGGCCATGGAACGTGTGCCACTTGAAGAGGTTTTATGTTTGAAAATGTGTTAGTCCCTTATTACCTTTCTCTTTATGAACAATTTTGATGTTTACTTCCATTCGAATAATTGTACACATTGCTTCACCGGCACTCTTTTTCCCTCTACGTGGGTTTCCCTTAGGGTTTTACCACGGAGAGGTTTTTAATGAGGCCGGCATAGGTTTCCCCTTTTCTTGCCTATGTTGATAAACACTCTTGATCAATGAAGCTTTACCTTTTGAAAGAATTGTGATGAGATGATTGATATATGTTAGCATTGTGATGAGATGATTGATATATGTTAGCACTGCGATAAGACAACTGATATATGCTAACATTGTGGTGAGACAATGGATATGTGCCAATATCAAGGCACAGGATAAAAGGAAAATGCGTAGGTTTATACAAACCTCACCCTGAGAAAATAAGTGAGTTCCGATGAACTTCACTTAGAGAAAACGCGTAGGTTTATACAAACCTCACCCTGAGAAAATAAGTGAGTTCCGATGAACTTCACTTAAAAAAAATGCGTAGGTTTATACAAACCTCACCCTGAGAAAATAAGTGAGTTCCGATGAACTTCACTTAGAGAAAATGTGTAGGTTTATACAAACCTCACCCTGAGAAAATAAGTGAGTTCCGATGAACTTCACTTAGAGAAAATGCGTAAGTTTATACAAACCTCACCCTGAGAAAATAAGTGAGTTCCGATTAACTTCACTTAAAGAAAATGCGTAGGTTTATACAAACCTCACCCTGAGAAAATAAGTGAGTTCCGATGAACTTCACTTAGAGAAAATGCGTAAGTTTATACAAACCTCACCCTGAGAAAATAAGTGAGTTTCGATGAACTTCACTTAGAGAAAATGCGTAGGTTTATACAAACCTCACCCTGAAAAATAAGTGAGTTCCGATGAACTTCACTTACAGAAAATGCGTAGGTTTATACAAACCTCACCGTGAGAAAATAAGTGAGTTCTGATGAACTTCACTTACAGAAAATGCGTAGGTTTATGCAAACCTCACCCTGAGAAAATAAGAGAGTCCAAAACTGTAAGATCCGAAATCTCCATCCACTATAACCTCTAAGGCTGGGGGGGATAGGAGCTATGAGGAGACATTACAAGAAGAGATATGAAGAGGTCTCACAAGAGGAAATATGAGAAAACCATACGAACATCATCAAATCATCAAGTGAGTATAGAAGCTTAAATTCTCTATTTTATTTTCTGACCTATTTTCTGAATTTCCTATGCCTGAATTGGAAGCCTTAGAGCCTATACGTGTCAAAAGATACTAGAGAGATACTAGAGAGATACATTGAAACACATAACATACATATATGCATACAATAAGATAATATGCAGGTATAAGAGAAAGGAGTAAGATAAAGCATTCATCAACAAAAGTTAAGAGATATTCGAGACCGGTGACACCATGCCCCGACCCTCCACAGAAAAACACAGGAGTGTGGAGTCTCCTGAAAATACTAAAAGAGCTCGAAAGCCCCAACGAGAGAAAGTGTTTAAAAGTACCAGAATATTGTTATCAAAGAAAGTAAATAGAGTTATGAAGAGAGGGGAATGTCACCCCCTTCAGTGCCTTCCATCGCCTCGTAGACCTGCCCGCTGGAGCCACCACCCTCTTCCTTCTCCTCCGAGGCATTAGCCGCCACGGTAGCTAGGGGTTCAGGATTAGCTACATGAATGGGGAATGCTAGATCGCCCACCGGCACCAAATCGTCCACTTTCAGAACAGCACCCTTCAGCTCTGAAATGGCCTTCCTCATACCAGGCAGCCACCAAGGAGTGTTGATACCTTCCTTAGGATCTCCTGGGAACTTAGGGGGAGTAGCTAGTGCATCTAGGCGAAGAGAGCGAGTGTAATGACCATCAAATCCAGGAGCAGTGTGCTCGGCTACGGCGTTGGAGAAACCATGGTCAATGAAATGGGGAATGTATGCCCCCATTGCCCCCAGAAAACTAGTGCTCTTAAGAAAAGCCTCTAGCCATTCTTGATGCAAAGTGCCCAGAAATGCTTGCCCCGCTGTAGATGTAAAGAGGGAATCAATACAAAGCTTCACCCCAGCCAGAGGAAGGTCGGTCTCCAAGCGTTGAATCCCCCTATCCCGCTCAGCAATCTGAGTCCGGAGCAAAGAAATCTCCTCGGACAAAGCCTGATTCTGTGTAGAAAGCTGAACCTTTTCAGCTTGAGCCGTCTTCCGCCCCAAAGTGGCCTCTTGTAGCTCTGCCTCGAGTATTTCCTTCTTTACTTTCTCTAACTCCACCTGGCTTTGGAGATCGTCGTGGAGTTGAAGAGATTGGAGCGCTCGCTCGGATACGTCGGAATAGAGAAGGCCAAACTACATAAAGAATAGTTGAAAGAATTAAGACATATGCACTATCCCTCACCAATCATGTTAAATAATATGTATATTGAAGGCTTACCTGGGAGAAACTATGAGCCGCATGCACTATCCGCTCCTCCAGGGTCAAGGCACTGAGAGCCTTCGCAGCAGGGGTGGGGGTATGGCGGTCCACAAAATCCTTGAATTGATCGACACTAATATCGCTGGGAGCCTCTAGATCGACGGTCGCTGAGGGGGGGAAGGAGGACTTATCCTTAGTTTTCTTCCTCTTGGAAGCACCGGAAGTGGGGAGTCCTGAAGAAAACATAGCTTTCTCAGTGGAGGACTGGGTACGTTTGGCAACTGACCCCACGGAGGGCTTCACTGGAGAAGGAGGAGGAGCTTTGGTAGAACTTTCTGGAGCAGGAGGTTTGGCCACCATGGAAAGTGGAGCAGTATCTCGGGAAATTTGGGACAACCAACTCATAATTGCAACAAGGGACGATAAGGACATCAAAAACCATGAGAACTCAAACCTCGAAAGTAATAACAGAGGAAAAGAAATGATATTACCATCGTCTGGACCTAAAGGGTAATTTGTGCGGCCGAAGCCGAAATGGGATAGGGCCCTAGGATTTTTACATATGCTCATTACGTCAAAATATCCATGAGTAAGCACATGTTTATTCAAGTTTTTCATTATATCCAAGTTAAGAGAGGAACAAACTGAAAGAGGAGGACTAGGCACTCCAGGATTCTCATAGATCCACCCTTCATGAGGGAACTCCCAAGGAGAAGGGCTGGTAACGAAGAAATAGTAATCCTTCCACTCCTGGACACCCTCATGGAGCTTTTCCATGAATTTCCCAGTTCTAGAATGATGACCACAAGCAAATTTGCACATATATTGGGTCAGAAAAAGTTGGGCTGAAGGTTCTACAACGTTTCCCTTAACTAAGATGTAGAATCCTAGCACTGCGCGGATAGCATTTGGGGTAAACTGGTTAAGAGGTATTCTGAGGTAAGAGGAAATATCGGCAAGATAAGGGTTAATCGGAAAACGAAGGCCTGCCTTTAGTTGGGCCTCCCAAGAAGCTAGAGTGTTGGGACCAGGGAAGTTGGGTCGTTCCTTACTATGAGCAGCCCTAATTATATAATCCGTCGGAAAAATCCCAGAGCGGATGAAGGCGGCTACTCGCTCTTCAGGAAGGGCTGAAGAACGGGAAATCTTATTTTTCAAAGCGGGATCGGTTATAGGGAACAGAGAAAGTGAATCGGAGAAAGGAGCAGAGCTTTCCATGGAAGTCGAACCAGACGAGGTTCGGGAAAAGGATGACATGAAGACAAAATAAAAAAAGAGAAGTGATGAGAGGAGAGAGGTACCTGAGACGAAGACACCTTTCGAATGCGACGGCGTGGCCGGCGAACGTGCGGAAAGGTAGTTAATCGCGGAAGAACGAAAGGGAGATGTGAGGATGGAGGTTAAGGAAAAATGGATAAAGCTTGAAGGAAAGGGGGGTTTACGAAGTAGAAGGAATTTTGAATTGGGGAAGTTATGATGAAGGAGTAAAAGTGGGGGAAAGATCAAGAAGGGTTATAAGTGTCTCCCAATGAGAAAGCGCGTGAGAAAAAATGACGGCTGGATGTTTGGTCTTTTGCAGACGTGCAGAGTAAAAGCAAGTGAGGAGTTCGAAACCGAGTTAAAGTGTGGAATCGGAAAGGTCATTATTATTGAGGGCTGAATATATTATTCCCTAATAAAGATGTGAATCGAAAATGATCAAAGGAAGTAAATATTCTTCTTAAAATTCATCTTATCTCTTTCTCCTACTCTCCTAAAAATTATGAACACTTTTTATGAGAGTAGGGGGAGTAGTTGATGCGGACAAAATATGTCGCCCTCGGAGAGGGCGACACGTGGATAAAAGATGAATTGAATCCGTCTTGTTATGAGTAGGCGTTTGATAGAGGGGATTAATACACCCCTAAGCCCAAAGAGAGAAATAGGGGTGATTGGGCTTTGGCCCAATACTTGAGGCTTAATGGCCTTGGGCCGAATATTCCAGCCCATGAAGGAGAGGCTCAAGATCCGTTTTTGATAGGTTGAGCCTAGAAAGGAGTCAAAGCAAGAATATAGGGCCAGTCTACCAAATGACCGGGTCTTTCGGGATAGTAGAGGAAAAATAGGGAGAAGAAGTCTCCCTCTCTCCCACGGAATCGGGAAGGATATATAAGCAGGTAGGTTTCCCTTTTTTGAGGTACGTTTTACATTAAGAATATACAGTTTTACATTACAAACACAATATATACGATTTCATTAAGAAACACACTGGATATACAGAAAAACTCCACGATGCTTGTGAGAATTTCCCTTGAATTACAGGGAAACTCCTCTTTGATTCTCTTGAGAAAGATTCTGACTTGAGCGTCGGAGATTCCGCGCGGGAATCCCCTCCGGCGTGTTTTTGCAGGTTTTTAAGAAGCTTGAAGGAGAATTATTCGTGGATAAGCTTGCAAGGAAGGTGACGATTCCAAACCACAGCTGCCGTAATCAGGATAGGGAGATTCGATATCCCTAATCGTTATTTTCCGACGCAACAGTAACGGTATGAATTTTTTTAATATCGAAATTTTCGATATGATAACGGTATAGTTCGGTATGATCGGTATACCGTACCGAACCACCCCTACTTAGGGCTGGTCTAATCAAGCATTTGGTTCATGTGTTTAAAGCTTGGGATTCAACTCAGCCCGAGACTCTTTTTGTGTTTTATCAACATCCGGCGTGAAAACTAATCAAGGGGAAGGGGGTGAGTTTAATTGTCCCTAGAAAACTCCCTCTCATTCGAGCATGTATATTTCCAGTTTTGTCCTCATAAAACCTAAAAAAATTATCACAATTCACAACTCTTCTATATATGTGTATTCACTAAACGTGGGCTTGGACCCTAAGCATCCCCCGGGCCTCTAGGCCTGGTATGGTCTGCAGTACATTTTTTCGATGAACGTGCCTAATAGCAACTTACAATGGCCTAAATCAATATAAGACGGCTCATTAGTCATTATCATATTAATCAAGTGTAGTTAATAGAATGCCATAAATAGAGTAGGAATAATCAGTGACGGACCCAGAAATTACAGATTGGGGGGCCCAATTTACATTAATACAAAGATAAAATATTTATATATACAAAAAAATTATTATAAATTTTTCAATACATCTCATTTCATTAATTTAAATTTAACGATTTTTGTTATATTTTGAAATAAAACAATTTTGATTGTTCTAGCTTTGAAAAAGTATACACAACTCCGATCGTTGTTGAGACTTTAGTCACTATTAGTCAAATGTAGAACTTAAAATATACTCCCCCGTTCATAGTGATTTTTATATTTTAATTGACTCACTTTTTAAAAAATGTAAATTTAGTGGAGTGTGAGATCAAATAAGTAAGAATCAGTTTGCGTGATTTAATAAAGTATAAAATAGATTTTGTGAGGTCTAAAAAAAAATTAGTGAGGTGTATTAATAAGAGAAAATGTGGATATAAAATTAATAATAATTTTAAAAATAAAATGATATAGTAAATGTATCTATTTTGTGAATTATTTTTATATTTGAAGTGTACAAAGTAATTTTAAAACATAAAACATAATATAAATAATTACTAAAAAAATATATATAATATATATATAAAAAAAAAAAAAATTGGTGGGGGGCCCAGTGACCCCCCTGGGCACTTCCTCGGTCCGTCACTGGGAATAATATTACTAGAATCATAAAATAATATTACTCCACCGTTAAATCAAAAGGATATCATCGTCATTCATATTTTACGCGTCATTTTTTTATGGGACAACATATTTTATCCGCATCAATGTGCAACTTTTAAAATTTCATGACAAATTTAGTAACAACTTTCTGGTTGAAAATTTTATTTCTATGTTATTATTAAATATATATGTATGGACAGATTATATTTTTCAAAGTAATGTCAGTTGTAAATTAACTAACTAGTTATTTTTCGCAAGTAATAATAATATATAAAATTGATTTCTATTAGAAATTAATTAATATATATGAATTAATTCTCCACCTTTCTACAAGTTTGCACTTTTAGATAAGACGAAAATCTTTCATGGTATCAGAGTGCAAACGACCTGGGTTCAATCTCTGTTGTTTCAGCATTTCATGCAATTTAGTTTAACGGTGTGATATCACCTATGTCAATTTTAGTGTTTAACTTTATATTTCACTATCTAATTTATTGACATTTGTCAAGTTAAAAAAAGATCAGTGTCTCATAATAATATGGACGACATTAGTTAAAGATCTAGTAGGGATGGAACACGAAAAGTAAAAGAGAAGAATTCATCTATAGTTTTACACCCTATCCGATATTACAGTACTGCTTGTAGCAAAAAATTTACACGCTAGCTTTTAAATTAGGTACATTGTCGATAATTAAATAAAATGATCAACAAGGTATGGTATCTATGAACCATATCATAATATTGATAGGGAGCTCCACTAGCAATAAAGCAAAATGGGCGACTGCAACGCAACATATGCAGCAAGGGCAAAAACAGCTCAGCACATTCCTATAGTTTAATTTACAACACCATAAACATTATTACTACATGGCTAATCCTGAAAATTGTGTAAATAAAACAATATCACAAGAGATGCACAATTTTTTAAGAAAATAATACACAAAAAAAAGTACTCCCTCCGTCGAATTTCATTATTCCCACTTTCCTTTTTTGGTTGTCCAATTTTATTATGCAATACCCTTTTTGGAAACAATACTATTCATACTACTTTATCTCCACCCTCCTACCATCACTTATTTACCCACTTTGTCATTCACTTTATTCATAAACAATCATTTATTTACAAATGGAGCCCACATTTCTTTATCATACCCTCAACTTATTTACTTTATGAATAAACTAATCAATATTTATTAAAATCCGTGCCCGGAGAAGTGGGCATAATAAAATTGGACGGAGGGAGTACAAAATTTAGATGATATTCTAAGATGTCAAAATTATCACGAATGCAAGAAAGATAAATAACTAGATAAACAAGAACACAAAAAAGTGCGTGACAGAACTTTAGGAAAAAACCCGAAATAAAAAATTGAGCTCGAACTCAACATACACCTTGTGAATTGGGGTGTTGCATGATCCCACAAGGTTTATGTTGGCCGGCCGGTTATTCTTGTACTTGCTTTGTTCTTTATTTTTTTGCTAATTTTTTGGGCATCCCTTTTGCCTTTTTAATAAAATTCCTGGGTTTGGGCATCCCTTAAATATTTTTGTAATACTTTTCCAAATTCAACAACATTCCACAAAATGTACGGTTGATGCAGATTTTTTGTGAAACATAAAAAAATCCCATCAAAGGCATATATGCATGATTTTTCTGGGAAAAGAAACATGCATGTTTACAGGTCTACGCTAATATATAACAAATTTAATGATCCAATTAAATAAAATTGATATAGGAATAAAGATTGAATACCCAATAATATAAATAACAGCGCCAAGGAGAGATAAGATCAACGAGATACAGGCGAAGGGGAGGCCTATCAAGAAACCCAATGGTCTGCACTCCATTGCCTTTTCACTCGATCTCTATGGATTTATTTGCATATCATATACCTATTCTCACAGGGACGCCGCTTTAATTTCCTGTTGATGAGAGAAAAAGAGAAATTAAAACAAGAAATGATGAGAGAGAAGCAAGTGAGGGGAGAGTGGATATTCCTAAATCCTAATAACCATTCAATATTAATTTGATGCATGGATGGATATGCTATTAACGTAAACTATTTATTATATATATACCTCTATATATAGCGACAAGGCACGCAATATTAATTTTTTTCCATCTATATATATAAATAAAAATTTTAATCTAAAATAAAAAAAAAAATTAAAATAAGGTTACAATATTGTAAGTACATCAAGAAGGTATTTTCCGAATCTAAGGAGGAGTGTGTGCTCAAAATATATAAGAGTTGACCATCGTCCATACAAGGTAATGGGCAGTTTGTATTGTTTGTTCTTGAGAGGTACGTAAGAGACATCGCACACTATGATTTGTCATACTATTTCATAGCTGCTCAAGGACGACTATGCCTTAGGTCCCCCACACCTTATCCCTATTTTAATTTTATAACACAACTGTGCAAAGAAGACACTTTCTCTCTCTAAAAAAATATGTTGGGAATAAAATGAGATTTTAATTAAAATATCAAAACCCCTTAATACATGCCAAATAGATAAGTCAAATTGAATGAATATGTTTCAGGAATGTTTTGGAACATATAGATCAGGCTAGTTGAACAACTGATATGTTAGGCAGCTTATAGATGTTTAGATGCACAAGTTGAGGGGGAACACAAGCTAGAAGATTACAAGAATCAAGTTCCTCAAAGCTCAGAATCAGAAGACTCCAACCCTGCTGATAGTCAAGTGCTCAACTGTGCTGATAGCTAAATCAGCAGAGACAACCTCTCTGATGGTTAATATAGAAGAATACATCAGTTGGACCAAATCTTCTGTCATGTAAACAATCAAGATCAAAAGAGATGTCCAACAGAGTTGATCAGCATACTAAACTGGAAGTGTTCACATCAAGCCTAAGGCAAGAGACAATTGTGATGATAGGGTCAACTTCACTGAAATGAAGGATATACACTTAGAAGTAATTCAAGATTGATTCAGTGAAGATGAGGAGCCAACTCAACTGAAGAAGCTAGCCAACACTGCTGATATGACAAGTCAGCTGATGAGATAAGCTTGAACACAGATCAGTCCTGATGATAAGGAAAGTTGTCCCTTATCATGGATCAATCATCAGAAGGAATGTCTATTGTTTGACTACTGAATCTTCAAGTCAGACATTGGGAAGAGTGCATTAAGTCAAGACAAGAGCTTCAAGTCGTTTACTTCCCAAATCAAGGACATGTCACTTTCAAGAATCTGTCTTCAAATGCTAAGTTCAAGGAAGACAAATATAGACAATTTGAGGTTGTCTCTCCAATGGACATAATCTCACTTTACCTTATAAATACTGAGTGTGGAAGTCATTCAAGGCATCGAACTAGTTCTGGAAACTACAAGTATTCAAAGCCTACAAGCCTTAAGCTCTCTCAAAGAATACATCATTCTTTAGAGTTTCCATACACTTCCATTTCATCTAAGCCTGAAACTCATTGTATATCAATCAAGCTTAGAGAGATATCCTATCCTTATACAGTTCTTCATTGTAAAGGATATGTCACGTAGTTGGAACCAACCTCAACCCTTTGACCTTTCTAGGAAAGCAAGAAGACTTGTTGTAGAAGAGTGAGAACTATAACTGTCATGTGAAGAACATTTTAGTTCAGAGTTGAGAGTGAGTACTAGGACTCAGAATTCCTTGGGATCAAGGAACTAAGGAGTAGTGTGGTTTATCAGTGCACCTTGGCACTATAAAACAAGTTAATTCCAAGTGAAGGAATTATCCTGTTAAATCAGGGAAAGTGGATGTAGGAGTTTGAGTCTCTGAACCACTATAAACTCTTGTGTTATTTACTTTCAAGTCATTTCATACAAGTAACACATTCATACACAACACACAAACTGATCTTTAAAAGATATACTTCACAAGTTGTGCAAAACAGATTTGGGACAAGTCCCCTGAAAACTATCTAAGTGTTAAGAAAGATTTCAGAATTAAAAGGAGTTTAAATATAAAGGGCCAACCATAATTCCGCACATATAACTTACTTAGATAGTTATTCAACTGAGTACTTCATAGTATTCAGTGGTTTGATTATCTGAACAAAGTTATACATACTTAGAGAAGTTGTCTAAGACAACTCTGCTGATAGCCTGATTTGTTTAAATTGAAAAGAATTTGCATACACAAGTGCATTCCCTCCCCATACACTTGTGTCATACTCCTTTCAGGACCAACAAGTTGTATCAGAGCAGGGGTTCAAAGACCACTGCTTCTGAAAATCCATTTCGATTTTCAAAACCAAATTTTAGTGTGGTCACTGAACTGATCTTTCTGAAATCTTAATACTCTGTGCTTTAACCACATATATCTGGAAATATGGTTAGAAACAAAAACAACAACACTGCAGTACCTGGAGATGTTGTGGAGACCATCAACAACATGGCTCCAAATCCAGTCAATCACATATCTCATCACAAGCTACCAATGTTCTGAAAATCCATTTCGATTTTCAAAACCAAATTTTAGTGTGGTCACTGAACTGATCTTTCTGAAATCTTAATACTCTGTGCTTTAACCACATATATCTGGAAATATGGTTAGAAACAAAAACAACAACACTGCAGTACCTGGAGATGTTGTGGAGACCATCAACAACATGGCTCCAAATCCAGTCAATCACATATCTCATCACAAGCTACCAATGTTCTCAATTGAGAACTATGACTTCTGGAAGATCAGGATGAGAGCTCATCTTGCATGTCTTCATAATGAGATGCTGAGAGTCATCACAAGGGGACCTTTCACTTTTACATAGCCTAACCCAAAGGTGACAGCTGCTCAGAAAGCTGACCCAAGGCAAGAAATCCCCAAAGATGAAGATGACCTTACTGCAGAAGAGACAAGGAGGCACAACCTCAACTATCTAGCTATGAACGCTCTCTATCAAAGAATTCCAGATGCTGTAATGGGGAGAGTCTACCACTGCACAACAGCCAAAGAAATATGGGATACTCTTGCTGAAATGTGTGAGGGTACTCACAAAATCAAGGAGAATAAGCTCCAAGTTGCTGTGCATAAATATGAACAATTTACAATGGAATCAGATGAGCCCATTGACAAGTTTGCTGGTAGATTCAACAATATAATGAATAAGATGAACTCATTGGGCAAGGTTTACTCCAAGAGAGAGGTGGCTCTTAAAATTCTAAGAAGTCTCACTCCAAAGTGGGATGTATATTCTGTAATGATGCAGAACACCAAAGATCTCTCTACCATGCCCATGCAACAAGTCTTCTCAGAACTCAAAGCTTATGAGTTTGATCTCAATAGAAGAAAGCCAACTGAGGAACCTTCATTGACAACTAAGGGAGTGGCCTTCAAAGCCAAAGCTGCTGAACATGAAATGCAGTCCACTCCAAGGTCATCAAAGTTAGTTTCAAAAACCGAAATGAAGGAAGAGCTAGCCCTCATGGCTAGAAGATTTGAAAAACTCAACTCTAGATTTAGTAGATACAAAAAGTTCTACCAAGACAATAAGGTCAGGAGAAGGTAAAACTCTCCTTATGACAAGGCTGAGGTCAAAAGGCTTGAAGAAAGAAAATCAGAGGACAAGTACTCTGATAGGAGAAAGCCCAGCAGAGCTGAACCTTTATCATCTAGAAGGAAAGATGACTCCAAGAAAGATGATGATGAAGACCTGTGCTACAACTGCCAAAAGAAAGGGCATTTTCAGTATGCTTGCCCTGAGCTCAACTCTAAGGAGAGGAAGGAGAGGCAAGAAAAAAGAGATAGAAGACTCAACAACAGAAAAGCCATGATGGCTGGTGATGAGTCTCAAAGTGATGAAAGCTTCAACTCCTCTGATGATGGATTGTTCTCTAACAGTGATGATGATGTGTGCAACATGGCCATTGAAGATGATGAGTTATCTTCTTCATCCAGTTCATCATCAATTCGCTCACTGGAACCTAGCGATGTCAACTTGAAACTATCCTTTGGAAAGTTGATGGAAGATTTCACTAGATTACAAGAACTTCATGATAAGTATGAGAGAGAAAATGAGGTACTATATTCTGAAACTGCAAAACTTTGTAGTTGATGTCAAGTCTACTGAGTTGAATCAACAAGTCTTGAGAGAACTTGATGAAGCTTCTCTCGGGATAGTTGACCAACAAAAGAAGATTGATGAGCAACTGCTTATTCAGAAGAGAAACGACTTTGAGCTTAAAATTCTTCAAGCTAAATTTGAAAACCTCTCTCATGAATATGATGTTCTTAAATTAAGTGAAGAGAGCCTGAAAAATAAGATGTCTACAATGAATAAATCCTCTAAAGCAATAGAGGAAATTCAAAGCTTCCAAAGACCTATGGCTCAAAAGAGTGGACTTGGTTATGATCCATTCAAATCTTTACCTTGTCTTAGTGTTGCTTCAACAAGTAACACTAAGAGAATCTTTGTTAAATCAGTGGCACAACAAGCTGAAAACGAATTAACTCAACAACTGAACAAAGGAAAGGGTAAAATGAATGATGTGCCCACTCAAGTATTCCAGAGAACAAGGCCCATACCTAAGGAAATAGCCAAAGTTTCTGAGTACAATAGAAATGGTGTTCAGCAGAGTAGACCCAATGGAAGGGCAACTCATCTGAACAACATTCAGAGAGGTTGTTTAAAGTATGTTCAGCCTAAGCCAACTCTTCTAAGGCAAGCTCAGCTGAACAGACTAAAGGCAAACTCTCCTGTAAGGCACAATAAAATGAGACAACCAAAACCCTACATGCCAAAGGGTAATGGTCATCTAAATGCCCATCCTCAAAGATTTCATCAAACTGCACAAAAGCCTTATAAGTTCAGGAAAAATGTGAACTCTCCGGATACTTACAGGGTAAACACTTTCACACATTCTTTCCCAAAGGCATTTAAGGGAAAAACTGTGTATGTTGATGGTAGAGGAAAACAACTTAGCCACCTTGAATCAATCAGGGTTATTAGGCAAGTTTGGGTTCCTAAAGGTACAACTAATCTCTCAGGACCCAAAATTCAAAGGGTACCTAAAGCTTGATCTTTGCAGGTTCCAAAGGACCATAAGAAGACGAGGAGCTTGAGCAAAAAGACAGCATGGTACTTGGACAGTGGATGTTAAAGACACATGACTGGAAACAAAACACTCCTCACTGATTTCACTGAACAAGAAGGTCCTAATGTCACATTTGGAGACAGCTCACAAGCCTCTACTAAAGGTTATGGTACCTTAATCATTGGTAATATTAAGGTAACCAATGTATCATATGTGGCTGGTTTAAAATCAACTTGCTAAGCATAAGTCAGTTCTGTGATAAAGGTTACAATGTTGAGTTCTCAAGTGATAAATGCTTAATCAAAGATAAAACTCAACAAACTCTACTGACTGGAACTAAAAAAGGGAATGTATATTTTGCTGACTGGAATTTGTCTACTGATGCTACATATTTCATTGCTAAGAGCTCAAATGAGCAGAGTTGGTTATGGCATAAGAGACTTAACCACCTGAATTTTAAATCCATGAACAAGCTAGCAAGAAATGCATTAGTGTTGGGATATAAATTCACCCTAAGCCCCACTTGATGTTAGAATAGTTTTGATGGCCAAAACAATTAGAGTTTATAAATGTAATAGGATCAGCTGACTTTGTATAGAACAACTTAGACTAGTCTTGTGCGATCAACTATATTGATATCAGCTGATTAGCACAGTCCTGGCTTACATGCCTATCCTCAAGATGAGAAGAGTAGAAGACATGAAGACTAGAAGATCCTTGAAGACCAGTTAAGTAAGGTGCTTGTATACCTACTTATCTGATGGAGTCCAAGATTGAAGATGGCCTAAAGCAGCACAAAGAATTGCCAAGATCAGAAGAGTTTTACTCTACTGATATCAGAAGACAAAAGACATAAGGCCAGAAGAGTAGTCAGAAGACTAGTAGTGCAGATCAGAAGACTATGTACTCTTCCAGGACTCGGCTGATTCCCAGAAGTCATCTTGCAATTCATATGAAGACCTACCTTATTTAGAAGATTGACATGATACCAGGATTGAAGCAATCAAGCGGCTGGAATCAAGGAATCAAGCTATTATGGAAAGATTGCCCCAACGGCTAGTCAACTCCAACGGCTAGTTGCAAGCAATCACCACTATAAATATAAGAGGATGAGAAATCAAATACACGAAGTCACAACGAGAGAATTCAACAAGCTAAGCAAGCAATCAAGCAAAAAGCCATACTGTTTTAAGAGTTCTCTAAGAGCCAGAATCCATAAGAACATCCCTATCTCTTAAGTGATTTCTATCCAACCAAAGAACCTGAATCCTATTCTTATTGTATATCCATTGATTTAGGCATAGTGGTTAAGCATATTATAAGCTTGAACCATTAGTTAGAAACATTCAAAAACCCCAAACCCTCACCGAAAGGTTAAAGTTTTTGAACCCCTGCAAAGTGCAAGTGCTTACAATCACTTGTGGAGACCGTAGCAGTTATGACTGCTCAGATCTCAAAGTCTTACCCTTGGGACTATAAAGGACAAGCCCTTGTAATTTTTGGTAAATTAAAGGGATTAAACATCACGTTAGGACGTGAGAGTGGATGTAGGAACATATATCCGAACCACTATAAACCTGGTGTTATTTACTTTCTACACTTTACATTTCTGTCATTTCATTTATCTTATATAGTGCATACTGTGTTTTTAACTGTCTTCAAAACAAGGCCATAACTTTCAAACCAGCATCAGCTGAGTACTTTCATTAAAGTAAACAACTTGGCACTTCAAAAGAAACTAAAAGAACGAGTCTAAACAAGGTCTACCATAATTCCGCATATAATCTCTTCATTCAGATCACTATAGTCATCTGGACCAGCAGACTTGTAGTCCAGTTGACATAGCAATCAGAAGAGGTTCCCAACTCTCTTGAAAAATGTTTTAAAGTCTATTCACCCCTCCCCTCTAGACTTTAATCCCATTCACTACTCGTTCAGGGACCAACAAGTGGTATCAGAGCAGTGTTTCTAACGGACTACTGTCTCTAGATTATCAGAAGACTTGAGGGAGTCTTTCTGTAGTCCTCTTGAATAGATCTATTCTTTTGAAAAACTTATTTTTGAAAACTCATACAGCATGAGTGCTAACATGCGTAAGTTGCTTAAGTTTTCAGTGGAGGACTATGATTACTGGAAGATCAGGATGAGGAAGAATCTCACATCAGTCCACTACAAGATGTGGTCAGTAATCACTGAAGGCCCAATCACCATCATGACAGTCAACACTGCAAATGGTGATCCAGAAGTTCCAGTTGGAGAACTTGTTCCCAAGCCAATGAAGGACCTCACACCTGAAGAGATGAAGCAATCAAATCTTGATAGCATTGCTCAAGATTACATCATGCAAACTCTTCCAAATGAGTACATTGCAAAAGTAATCCACTATGAGTCAGCAAGAGATATGTGGGATGCTTTGGCACTTCTCTGTGAAGGAACTGAGCTGATCAAGGAGAGCAAATTGTCAACAGCAGTCAAGAAGTTCGAACACTTCAAGATGCAACCAGAAGAGTCTATTGATCAGCTAGACAATAGATTTACCAAGATCATCAATGAGATAGAATCTCTGGGCAAGAAATATACAAATAGAGAGAAAAATCTAAAGATCTTAGACTCTCTAACCAAGAAATGGAGACTCAAGAAGACCATCATCAAAGATACTCAAGATATCAAGAAGTGGTCTGCACAAACTCTATTTTAGAACCTAAAAGCTCATGAATATGATCTTGAAAGAGATGAAAACTCAGGAAGTGATGAGCCAACTGCAACCCCATCTACCTCCAAGACTATAGCCTTCAAGGCAGCCAATACAAAAGCTGCAAGTACCTCATCTGGCAAGACCTCACTGAAAACAGAAGACTTTGAAGGATCAGACATGAGTCTGAAAGAGCAAATGGCCCTTATGATCAAGAGATTCGAAAGGATGAACACTCTCAACAGCAAATATAGAAAATTCTACAGGAATTATAAAGACAGTAGAGCTAGTTCACCCTCCAGAGGATCCAGAGAAAGAACACCAGAAAGATATCCTAGAAAGGATGTGGAGTCATCTGACAGCCGAGGATCTAGAAGAAGAGATGCCACTCCTCCAAGGAAAGGCAACTCAAATCAGAAACCTGGATCATGCTTCAATTGTCACAAACCAGGACATTATGTCTATGAATGTCCAGAGCTGAACTTGGATGACAAAGAAGAAAGAAGGCTAAGAAGAGACAGAAGAAATTCAGACAAGCAAGCAATGGTAACTGAAGAATCTGAATATCAAAGTGATGAACTTCCTACATCACCAGACTGTCAAATCTTCTCAGATGATTCAGATGATCTAGCTATGATGGCCACAGGTGAAAATGAGGTAAATTCCTATACTACAACTTTCCATTCACCTATTTTCTCACAAACAGATGAGATAAACTCATCTGAAGGCGAATCAGAAGACACCTATTATCAATCTTTAAGAAAGGTAAAAGGTGATCTGGATATTGCCACAAGAGCTTTTATAGAAGTGGAAGAGGAGAACAAGGATTTAAGTAAAGAAATTGCTAGGATGAAAAAGGTTAAGTTTGATAACACCCCTGAGTTGGTCACAATAAATGAAAGATTGACCAAAGAAGTGGAACTTCTTAAGGAAGAAAATACCACAATAACTCAGTTGTATGAGGGGATGTTAGAAACTCAAGCTTTAGAAACCAAGGAATTTCGTTCACTACAATCTAAGTTCGATGACCTCTTCCAAGTACACAAGCTCTTAGAAAAGGAGAAGGAATGCCTAAATCAAAAGATATCAGAGTTCAATAAAGCATCGACTACTATTGAAAGCATCTCTGAATATTATAGATCAAATGTCAATAAGATGGGTTTTGGCTATGAACTTAATCCATCAACATCCTCTCCAGCTGGGGGTAGTACACCTAACAAGTGCACTACTCAGACACATGAAAAGGGTGAGTGTTCTAAACACAATGAACCTAATATGAACCAAAAGGCATCTGTACCAGCTAAGGCTAACTATCCCAACACCTAAAATGGTAAAAGACAAGTTAACCCCAAGCCTGTACAGAGGAACAACAAACAACCTAGACCATCTCGTCTGAGACAGTCTCAGCTGTATGCTGCTCCAGCCAAGAAGAAGAAGTCTTCTTCAAACAAATTTGTTCTCTTTGCACCCCCTATCTCTTATGATATTGTGAGAACAGAGGAGTATGGTCCATATAATCGTGTGCATCGTCCAGCTAATGCACCTAGGCCGAATGTAACTAGTCAAAAGATAATGTATGTACACTCCTATAAAGGGAAACCATTTGACTACTACTTAGCCGACACAAGTAACAAATCAGATCAGTCCAAGGTGTTAACTGGTAAGATTTGGTTCTGTGATGCCCGAGGGAAACAACTCAAGTGCTCAAGGTTGTTCAAACGACCAATGTATATGTGGGTTCCCAAGGGTAGTACTAACACCCAAGGACCTAAGACAAAATGGGTACCTAAGACTTAACCTTTCTTGCAGGAAAGGAGGGACCTATACAGAAGAGGAGGTCTAGCAGGAGAAACATGGTACATAGATAGTGGATGCTCAACCCATATGACTGGAACCAAAGCCCTGCTGACCAACTACACAGAAAAGAAAGGTCCAAAAGTCTTCTTTGGTGATAACGCGCACGGTAACACAAAAGGATATGGCACCCTTAAAAATGGTGACATTGAGGTACATGATGTATCATATGTAGAAGGTTTAAAGTTTAACTTATTATCTGTTTCTCATTTTTGTGACACTGGTTACTCAGTAAAATTTTCTAAAGATGAGTGTCTCATAAGTGATAAAAGAACAAAACAAAACCTTCTAACAGGATCTAGAAAGGGAAGTATGTATCTTGCAAATTGGAACAGCTGTCCTAAGGATACATGTCTGCTTGTGAAGAGCCCTAAAAATGTCAGCTGGCTATGGCACAAACGTCTTAGTCATCTGAACTTTAAGACTATGAACAAGCTAGCAAGGGAATCCTTAGTTGATGGTCTGCCTAATGAACTCTACTGTAAAGATCAGGTATGTGATGCATGTCAACAAGGAAAGCAAACAAAGGTCTCCTTCAAGACCAAGAAGACACCATCAACCAGCAGAGTTCTTGAATTGCTTCCCATGGATCTCTTTGGACCAATCACTCCAACCACACTTATAGGAAGGAAGTACACTCTCATTGTTGTAGATGACTACTCCAAGTTTACTTAGGTTGTCTTCTTATACAAGAAGAGTGAAACTCAGCAGAAGCTTCCTGAACTATTGAAGAGAATCCAAGTAGAGAAAGGAGAACCAATTGTGAAAATTAGAAGTGACAAAGGCACTGAATTTATTAACTCTTATATTATTGCCTATTGTACTTCTAATGGTATTCAGCATGAGACAAGTGCAGCAAGAACACCACAACAGAATGGTGTAGCTGAAAGAAGAGTCAGAACACTCAAAGAAGCTGCAAGAACACTCCTTGCTGAATTCTCTACTCCCAAGAAGCTATGGGCAAAAGCCATCAACACAGCTTGTCACACTCAAAATAGGTCAGGTATTCACAAAATTCATGAGAAAACCCCATATGAACTGTGGAAAGGAAGAAAACCTAGAGTATCTTACTTTTATATATTTGGTTGTAAGTGTTTTATTCACAACAATGGGAAGAGTAAGTTGAATGCTTTTGATGCCAAAGCAGATGAGGGGATATTCTTGGGATACTCCTCTACTAGAAAAGCATTTAGATTACTCAACAAACGAACCCTTCTTGTGGAAGAAACACCTCATGTTGTTTTTGATGAATCTTGTGAAAAGAGTGCAGTACAAACAGACTCAGCTGCAGATCAGATGAGGCAGCTAGTGATAAAATCCAGACCAGATGAGTTTATTGAAGTCAATGAACCATACCCTGAAGAACCAGAGGAGGATAAGCCACACAGACCAGTCACTAGATCTCAAACTCAAGCTGAGCAAGCTGACCAAAATCAAGATGCAACAATCCCAAATGCAAGGGGGAATGATCTCTTTGACACACAAGATACAGATGATGATCGACCAAATCAAGTCAACCCTCCTGATGGCACAAGAACAGATGAGAATCCAAGCTCATCTAATGCAGACACACCTGTGAGGCATACATGGAGAAACAATCATCCATAAAACCTCATCTTAGGAGGAGCAGACTCAGGTGTCAAGACCAAAAGACAACTAAATCAGAACCCCCAATCATCTATGTTCTGCTGGTGTGCTTTCTTGTCCAACATTGAACCAGCTGACATAGAAGAAGCAATGACAGATAGCAATTGGATCACTGCTATGCAAGAAGAACTAAACCAATTCGAAAGAAATGAAGTAAGGGAATTGGTAGATCGTCCTGAAAACCACAATGTAGTAGGAACAAAGTGGGTATTCAAGAATAAGAAGGACAAAAATTATGTAATAACTAGAAATAAAGCAAGGCTAGTTGCAAAAGGATACTCACAATCTGAAGGGATCGACTATGATGAAACCTTTGCTCCAGTAGCCAGACTAGAAGCCATTCGACTGTTTCTAGCTTATACATCATATATGGGCTTCAAAGTATACCAAATGGATGTCAAGAGTGCTTTTCTAAATGGTATTCTGGTAGAAGAAGTGTATGTAGAGCAGCCTCCAGGATTTGAAAAAGGAGATCAAGTATATCGTCTGAAGAAGGCTCTCTATGGTCTAAAGCAAGCCCCTAGAGCTTGGTATGACACATTGTCACAATTCCTACTTGACAATGGTTACACAAAAGGCAAAGTGGATAGAACACTTTTCAGAATACAAGAAGGAGAAGACATTCTAATGGTTCAAATCTATGTAGATGACATTATATTTGGATCACCCAATCAAGACATGTGCAAGAAGTTCTCTGAACTTATGCAAGGAAAGTTTGAAATGAGCATGATGGGTGAGATGAATTACTTCCTAGGACTCCAAGTCAAGCAGAGTCCAGAAGGGATCTTCATCAATCAGTCCAAGTATACCAAGAGCCTATTAGAAAGATTCAAAGCTCTACAAAGCAAGACTGTAAGAATTCCAATGATGACATCCTTCAAAATGGAACCAGATGAGTCTGGAAAGGCAGTTGATCAAGCTGAATATAGAGTACTTATTGGATCTCTACTATACCTTACAGCCAGCAGACCAGACATAACATTTGCTGTAGGAGTATGTGCTAGGTTTCAAGCAAACCCAAAGCAAAGTCATCTAGAAGCAGCAAGGAAGATTCTCAAGTACCTAAAAGGAACAATCAACTTAGGACTATGGTACCCTGCTGATGACAACTTAGAATCGAGTGGTTATTCTGACTCAGACTATGGAGGATGTAGAATTGATAGGAAATCCACATCTGGAACCTGTCAATTCCTAGGCAACAAGTTGATATCATGGTTCTCAAAGAAGCAAACTTCAGTTGCAACCTCCACCACTGAGGCAGAATATATGGCAACTGGAAGTTGTTGTAGTCAACTGCTCTGGCTAGTTCAACAACTCAAGGATTACAATGTAGAGGCAAGAGAAGTCCCTATCTATTGTGATAGCAGCAGTGCCATTGCCATCACTCAAAATCCAGTCCTCCACACAAGGTGCAAGCATGTCGACATTCGACACCATTTCATAAGAGACCACCTTGAAAAGAAGGACATCAAGATGGAGAAAATTCACACAAATATCCAAAGAGCAGACATCTTGACTAAGCCCCTAGCTGAAGAAAGGTTCAAGACCCTATGCTACAGCTTAGGACTCCTTGATCCAAGCACATGAAGAGCAAAGATCAGCTGAAGACCTCAGCTGATACAATTACAGCAGACTAGGAGGATCGGATGAGGTGAATAGACACCCTCATCTTCAGGTAAGTACTTTCCCAATGAAGACAAATAAAGTTGAGGGAAAACATAGAGTCATTTAATCAAGGGGGAATCAATGATACCTTAAGAATCTTTGATGAAATACTCTACAATCTGCATTGCATAAATATATATATATACATATTCAGAAGACTTGAACAAAGTTACTTGATATCTGTACACAAAGCAATGTATATCTATGTATAGTAATAAACTATTCTTCATAAAATACTTTATCATTATACATGTATACAGTATACTAGTGAGTCATACTTGGTTGGATTAATACACCATCCTCACCGACTCAACAGTATGCATACACTGTACGGATTCCAAATAATTCTTGCTCAAAATCTATAATTTCTGCATTCCATAAGATAGAGTCCGAATCTCTTTAAATGTGAACCCTTAGATCAAGAATCTCATTGTTGATCTTAAGGAATAGCTTTTCAGAAATTCAGACCTATCAACTCTATAGTTTTGTCATCTTTCTCTCCACTACCTCATTTCTACCCCTATAAAAGGAGGAAGTTATGGGAACACCTAAGAACACAAATCACTAACTATTATTCTTGTTTCAGGTATGGAGATAATCGAAAGAAGAGATGGAATGGAGATCATCCCTCAACCAAGGTCTTGGGTGAAGGAGATGAAGATTTGTCCAGAAGATGAAGATGATGCAGATCAGCATACTTGGTTTATCCAACATAAGTATGCCTATGAAAACTAAAGAAAGGAGAGACGTTCTTGTTGAAAACTAAAGGAAGGAGAGATGCAGAGGACAAAGTAGCAAGCAAGCAGAGCTTCTTCTCCAAGGGGAATTTCTACATGGAGAGCTTGTTATCAAAGGCTACTATGTCAAAACATATCAGGAAGACCAAGTTCATGTCCTTCTCTTCACACTCCATTGAAGCCCCTTCCAATCTTCTCCCTCTTTCAAGAGAAGCGAAGAAATTCAACAAGGACACATCAGATGCTACAACCCATCTGATGGTGAGGATCATCCGATGGTGAGGGCAACCTGAACCAGTGGGATACCATCTAGGCCAAACCATCTACATATTGATTTGATGGTCCCACATGGCTCAGAGGTAGAGCTGAAAGATCCATCAAACCAGGTTGGATCATCACACACAGCAAAGCTGAAAGATCCATCAAACCAGGTTGGATCATCACACACAGAAGATTTACTCAGCAAACCTCAATCCTCTACTCAGCTGATCAGAAGACCAACTCAGCTGACCAGAAGACTTTCAAGGAAAATCAGCAGACCTTTTCGAAGAAATTAGAAGACTTCACTCTGCTGATCAGATCACTTTATTTCAGAGCATAATGACTATCTTTGATCATGTAATTCATTCTAGATTTATTTCTGAATGTAATTAAGGAAATTGGCCTATATAAGGAATGAAATTCACTTATAGAAAACGGCCTTGATGATCAATTCTTGCTAAAATTTAGTCACAACGGCTATTTTTGGTAATGATTTCATTAGTACTCAATTACTATTTTTCCAATAAATCATAAATTGACACATGGCAAATTCAGCCGGCAAAATTAAAGGAACGGGGCGAAATCAAAGAAGGAAATCTTGGGTTCTACTCCAAAATTGAATCAAATCTGACCGTTGGATTGTACAACTCTCAAGTTTTGCTGGAGTATACATACAAACCCTTAAACCTCTCCCAAACCCTTTCGTTCACAATACTCAATTGCTCTCAAACTCTCTCGTTCTGCAAATTTCTTTCAAGCTTTCGAAACCTAACACTCAAACACACAGAATGGCAATCATTGAGATTTACGACGAGAAGACCAAGAGCACCGGAACTCTAGATACAACAAAGTGGTCTAGGGAAGGAAAGGTTTTCACTGAGAATGCTCTGTTTTTCAAGGGCAAACATACACCTGCGAACAAGGAGATCCTTCTTCGCTGCATCAACCTCAACCTTCGTGATTTTCTGGAAGCAGCACCAACAAATGTTTATGAACAAGATGTGCTGACCTTCTACTCGAACGCAGTGATGAAGGGAGCTCATGTTGAAAGTGTCATGGGTGGACACAGAGTTAAAATCTCAAGAGAAATCCTCCAGGAATTGTTCGGCTTATCTAGTGGGGAGATAAACATCTCTAACTACATTATGGGAAGAGAAAAAGAGTATATGGAGATGTTTACTGGTGGAAGAGTCAAGGCTGCTAATGCCTCTGGACTTAAGAAATCACAACTTGACCCCAAGTTTCAAACCTTGATGGACATTGCAGGCAAGATGTTACTTGGTAACACTTTTAGTCATGATGTTGTTACCACTTTGAAGGTTAGAGTTATGGCTGCAATCTAGGATCAGATTGATGGAGATTGGCAAGGGCTATTCTTGGATAGGATTGCTCTTGAGGCCAAGAAGGTTACATTGGACCTCCAATCAAGAGAATGGAAGGTGACATCAACTGTCAGCTTTGTCAACAAGCTGAGTATTATCCTTCCAGAAGTACTCCCAAGGAAGTACAAGATGGGTCCTCATAAGATATTCCACACCTCCAAGTATTACTTGAGAAAGAAAGCTCTTATCGAGGCAGCAAGGCTGAAAGAAGAGAAGAAGAAGATGTTGGCTGAAGCATCCTCTAAGGATGTTGTTGAGGAGGCAGAAGAGTCTGTTCATGACTCTGCTGAAGAAGAAGAGGAGCCCTCCAAAGAAGAGGCTCAAAAGAAGGCTGCTGAGGATGATGATGATGACAATCAAACCTTAGCACAAAGAAGAATTCTAATCAGACCAGGGCTCATCTCCCCATCTGATTCAGATGCCACTCCCACTGCCTCTCCTTTGAAGAAGGCAGGTACTTCTAATCCCTCTCTCACTATTACTCCTTCTAAGCTTTCCAAGGGTCAGAAGAGAAAGAAGAACACTTCTTCTTTCACCAAAAAAGACAAAGAAATCCAGGCTCCCTACTCCCATGAGCATAGCCCCTATTTCATCCTTCAACCCTTCTGAAGATTCCAACCCATCTGAACCTTCAAACACTGATACCCAAATCCCTGCTGATACTCACACAGCAGAGGAACAAGCCCAGCCTCAAACAACTCCTGAGCCACAACTGCCTACCCCTGCTGATGTACAAACAGCAGATGACCAAAATCAGACCACCTCCACACCCCCTGCTGATGATCAAACTCAAATCACTTCCCCATCTCCTGCTGATACTCAAACAGCAGATGACCAAGATCATCAAGCCCAACCATCTACTGATCTTCAAGTGGAAATAGAACCAGACCAGCAGACTCAAAACCCTGCTGATGCACAACCCACTAAAGATCAATCTCAACTTCCTACCCAACACGAAGATATCACTTCCCAAATCCCTGTTGATACTCACACAGCAGAGGAGAATACCCCATCCACTCAATCTCCTATCCTCACTGCCCCATCTGCTCAAGAAGACTTGGCACCAGCAGACCTGGCTCAAGCTGGCCCTTCTCAGCCTCAGTACAGCATGGTGCACTATCCTATGTGCACAAGGGAGAAAATAATGAGGATGAAGATAACAAACCTGCTCAAGTCTACTACTCCTGGTATTGATGAGGAATCAATCAAATTTGAACAAGTACTTAGGATATGTACTTGGATTGAGCTCAGAAGAGATGATGTGGATGACCTTCTTGAGGTCATGGAAGGAATGGGAGGAAAGGAAAATTTCCTCGACTGGGAAATGGAGGAAAAGGAGGTTGCTCAGGTTCAATCTTTTGCTCAGCTACTATCAACAGAGGCCCTGACTGCAGTTTGCAACAGGATTCTAGGAACCCCCACTGATGATATCTCTGTCCCAGAAGGCTCAACAGATCAGCAGACAGCTGACAAAGCAAAGGTGGATGACTCAGCTGCACCAACCTTGGCAGAAGACTCAGCTGTACCAGCCTTGGTGGAAGACTCAGCTACAACAGCCCCTGCAGAAGACTCAGCTGAACCAGCTGACAAAGTAGAGATTGAAAGAGAAGTAGTCAGAGTACCAGCACACTTCAAGCCTTCAGGAAATCTGACTCACTTCATTGATCAACCAGAGGATGCAGGCAGAAGGATCATGACCCATCTGACTAAGGCCACTACCTGCTTCCTCAATGAAGATTATCTATCAGCTGAAGAAAGAGGCAAAGCACTGATAGTTCATCCAAAACCTCAAGGGTCTACCTCAACTTCTACTCCATCTGTTGACTATACAGCAGACATCTGCTCACAAGTCAAAGCTGCAATAGACTTGCACTTTGAGAAAGGTTTAGGCCTACAGCTTGGAAGATATGTTGAAAAAGCTGTTAAGGAGCAGAGGACTCGTCTTCATGACCAGATTATTGACATAGAAGACAAGTTTGGAGAGTCACTACACCATCAGATAGGTGAATACTTAAGCACCATTCAGAAGAGAGCAGGTGACACCTCCAACATGTTTGCTGATCTCTACACTAATGAGATAACCCGCATGGAGACCACCTACAAGACAAGAATTGAGGATGCTGAAGCAAGAGCCACTGAAGGTCAAACTCTTCTTAAGTCAGCTGCAGAGGAGAATGAGAAACTGCAGACTCAGCTGAAGGAGACAGCAGCCAAATTGGAAGCACTTACAGCTAAGCTAGAAGCTGCCTCCTCCTCCAATTCTCATGCTCAAGTTCTAGAGCACAGCATCACTCATCTGACCCAAGTTGGCAAGGTCAATGCCATGGCCCCGAAGCAGACTCTGAAAGTGGAAATTTTGAATGCCATGAAGCCTTTTGCGGCTGCACTTGCTGAAGCCAAAAAGGGGGAAGATGTATTGATAAAGGCTTTTGAGAAGTCTACTGCACAACAAGCTGTAATGGTAGTATCTCAAGATGAGTTGAATGAAACCTTGGGTGGTTTAAAAAGCAAAATCAAGAACAGGCAAGGCAAAGGCAAAGAAATTGCTCATGAAGAAACTCAAGCTCCTACCAAGAGTCTACAGATCACTGCCTCTGTAGAACAAGTTCCTGAGAAGAGGATGACAAGGAAAAGAAAGGCAGATGAGCAAGCTCAGTCAAGCAAGAAGTCAGCTCCAGTAGAGCCTACTGCAGAAGAGAAGGAGGCTTTAGAGCTGAAGAAGAGAAAGTTGCTTGAAGCTCAAGAGCTTAAGCAAAAGAAGCTAAATGATGCGAAGGCAGTCAAAGCCAAATTTGAAAGGAAAATAGCCAAACTCAGGAAAACACTCAAGGACAAAGCAAAAGAAGATAATGTCCTGGTGTTTGATAGCAATTATGTGGATTATTTTGCCCTTCAAGATGAGCTACCAAATGGGATGCACCCATTCTGGATTCCGGAAGAACAAACTTGATTGAAGTCAAAAGGATTCTGGAGAAGATCTACGAAGAGGAGAATGTTACAGACTTGCAACACATGGAAGATGTTCGAGTTCGTCTGTACCTTGCTTTCCGCATCTGAAGATCAGAAGACCTGATGAAGACTACTTTAGAAGTATAAAGAAACTATCACTTGTTGTAGATGTTGTTAATCCTTAAATGTCTTAACATTATCAACAACATCTTAATTTGACCTTCCGAGATTTTTTCTAAGTCTTTTCTGAAATGCTACATTAAATGTTGATCTAAATGTTGTCGCATTTCTGGCAGGATCTAGAAGCTTCTACAAGGATCTGGAACCTGGAAGATTCCAGAACATTGGAGAACATACTAGAACGTCCTGGAACCATTTGGAACGACCTGGAGCATTCAAGAAAGATCTAGAAAGATCATGGAAGTTGAGTTCCTAAAAAATAGGACCTCATTGTGGAAGCCTCTAGAATCAGCACCCCACTACTATAAATACCGATGGAAGGCTTCTCAAATCAGTGTACTCTATTCGATCAACTTCCTAGACCGAGCGTATATCCCTGTTAGGAATTGTGGCCAGTAGAACTACCTTTTAGATCATACGTTCGTATCCCACCCGTATGGCTGTGTGTCTTCTTATCTATTGAGAGTGTAATCTTTAGATAGACTAGGCATTTCGACAGTGTATACATTATACACTTAGTTCGTTTTTAGAACAAGGCACCTGCCTCGTTTGTAGTTTCTGTTGTGAATGTTAATGCTGTAACATTTCACACAACATTTATACTTGAAGATAAGTATTGTTTTTCGCCGTAAGGCTAGCATAGATTTTTATTTATAAAATCTATGTGAAAAATTATTTCCATTGTGTCACGTTTGTTTTTAGTGTTTCAAGTCTTCCGCTGTGTTAATCATAATTTCTGATATTCTGCTAGAGTCAGTGTTGTACCAATTGTCACAACATTTAGTACAACATTATTCTACTTAAACTTAAACACTTCATATACATACACTTAACACCACACAGCACACACTTTCAGTTGGTATCAGAGCTGATACCTGACGACACTAGGTTAGATCTTTGGTCAAGTGTGTTTTTAGTGTAGGTTAGCAATGGAAACACATCACATATCCACGGCACTTAGGCCACCCGTTTTAGATGGTTCGAATTATGCCTATTGGAAGCCTAAGATGCGTATGTACATCAAGTCAGTTGATGAACGTGCTTGGAGAACTGTTCTTACAGGTTGGGAAGCTCCAAAAAGACCAGCAGACGCAGATGGTGAAATACAACTCAAGAGAGAAGTTGACTGGACGGCTGATGAAATAACAACAGCAAGCTACAATTCTAAAGCTTTAAATGCTATTTTTACTTCTGTTGATGTTTCAATGTTTAAAATTATATCTAACTGTTCTACTTCTAAAGATGCATGGGACAGGTTGCAAGAGCATTGTGAAGGTTCAGAAAGTGTTCGAAGGACTAAGCTTCGAATGTTGGGAACAAAATTTGAGAATCTCAGAATGAGGGAAGATGAAACAATTACAGCCTACAATGAAAGGTTAAGTGAGATTATCAATGAATCACATTCTCTTGGTGACCCTATTTCTAATGTTAGAGTAGTTCATAAGATATTAAGATCTGTTCCTAAAAGATTTGATGCTAAAATTTGTGCTATTGAAGAGGCAAAAGATACAGATAAGCTAAGTCAAAATGAGTTAGTGAGTATTCTTAGGACATATGAAATAAACACTAATCAAGATGATGAAGCTAATGCTGATAAGAAAGTTGTGGTTTTTAAAGGGGAAACATCAAACACTTCTGAAGTTCAACCCATCATTACTGAAGTTGACACTGATGAAGAACTGCTCGATGTATGTCTCAAAAATCCTAACAATGTTGCCTTGCTCACTAAGCATTTTAACAAGTTTCTTAAGAAATCTGTGAACAAATCTAGAAACATTCAGCCTAAGATTCAAATCAATACATCAACACCTCAACCAGAAAGGAGGAAAACTCAATTCACACCAAGACCATCAAAGAGTGAAGGTAAACCAAGGTATGATCCTGAATTTCGAAAATCAGTTCAATGCAATGCTTGTTCTGGTTATGGCCATTATGCAAATGAATGTGCCAACACTAGACTTAAGCAAAAACTGAATTTTAGTGCTACCTTGAGTGATGAATCTGATTATGATGATCTTGATGAATTAAATCAGAATGAATATTCTAATTTTACCAGAATTGATTATAATGATTCCTCAGATGATGATCTGGATGAAACAGATTCTGATGATGTACCTGATGCCTCAACATCTACAGCAACATCAGAACAGAGTCACCCAGATTTGAACTGTTTTAATGGTTTAGTTGATGATGCAGGAAAAAGGAATGATGACAATGAACACCAAAAGTTGTTAGATGATTGGAACAATCAGAAACTCACTCTTAATACCTTGAATAAAGAGAATGAGGATCTGAAGGACACAATCACCAAGCTAGAGGTTATTCTTACCAAAAGAGATCTGGAAATCTGTAACTTAAAGGAGAAATTAATAAATTCCACCTTATGTTTCAAGAAATATTCCAAGAGTGCTTCTGAGGTAAATAATGCTATAACTACTGGTAAGTCTAATACTCATGGTTTAGGTTATGATGGTACTACTGCTTCTATTTCTGATAAATTTAGAAAACCTGTGAAATTTGTGAATGCAAATGTTGTCACATTTGATGCAACATCTGCACAATCAGACCCTCACAAGGTTAAGAGGAAGTATATATGTCATTACTGTGCTAAAGTTGGTCATATTCGTCCTTACTGCATGAAATTGTTTGAAGAACAGAGAACTTTGAAAATGCTGCATAAAAAACTGTCACATTCTGGTAAACAGTTTATGAAATCTGCATGGAAACCAAAAACTACCTGTAATGTTGCTCATACCTCCTTAAAAGCATGTCTACCTGATTCTTGGTATTTTGATAGTGGTTGTTCTAGACATATGACAGGTCGTACTGATTTCTTATCTGATTATGTGACCTTGAATAGTGGTAATGTTACATATGGTGGAGGTTCTAAAGGAAAGATTCTTGGTAAAGGAACTTTGAATGTTAAAGGTTTTCCTAAGCTTAAAAATGTCTTACATGTTGATGGCTTACTTGCAAATCTGATTAGCATTAGTCAACTTTGTGATGATAATTTGCATGTGAAATTTGATAAAGATTCATGTTATGTTCTTAATAAAGATGAAGTTTGTGTCATGACTGGTACTAGGTCAGCTGATAATTGCTATCTTATTGGAACAAATATGTGTAACTTGTCAAAATATGATGAAAATGTCTTATGGCATCAAAGATTGGGTCATGCAAATTACAGAGCAATGAACAGACTAATCAAAGCAGATGCAGTAAAAGGAATTCCAAAACTAAGTCTTCACAACAAAACTGTATGTGGACCATGCCAAAAAGGTAAGCAGGTAAGAATGTCGCACAAAATGCTGTCACATTGTACTACACATCGATGTTTTGAATTACTGCACATGGACTTGATGGGTCCTATGGAAACTGAAAGCATTGGAGGAAAGAGGTATTCCTTAGTTGTGGTAGATGATTTTTCTAGATATACCTGGGTAGAGTCTCTAAGAGACAAATCTGAAGCATTTGCTGCATTTAAAATTCTTTATAAGAGGTTCAAAAATGTGTTTAACTTGAAAGTTGGCCGTATTAGAACTGATCATGGTAGGGAATTTGAAAACAGCATGTTTAATGATTTTTGTGATAAAAAGGGTATCTTGCAAGAATATTCGTCTCCTAAAACTCCACAACAAAATGGAATTGTTGAAAGAAAGAATAGAACTTTACAAGAAATGGCTAGAGTTATGCTAACATCCAAATGTCTTGCGAAGAAATTTTGGGGGGAAGCATTGAATACTGCATGTCATGTTATTAATAGGGTTTTTATTCGTTCTGGCACAAGTCAAACACCTTATGAGATTTTGAACAACAGAAAACCAAGTGTGAAATATTTTCATGTATTTGGTTGTGTGTGTTATATTCTGAATGATAGGGATCAACTTCATAAGTTTGATTCTAAAAGTGATAAAGGTTTCTTTTTAGGCTATTCTAGAAATAGTAAAGCTTATAGAGTATATAACCTTAGAACTAACACTGTTCAAGAATCTGTTAACGTTGTGTTTGATGATGATAAAGGTCTTACAGATGACAAAGATGAAGAAGATGTATCACAGATTACTGACACTTCTGAGAATACACTGAAGTCTGAGAATGTTGCACCAAATGTTAACACATCTGGGTCAACATCTACAGAACAGACAGTTGTAACTTCACAGAATGACCAGTACGTTCCCAAAACGAATCCTTCTTCAAGAATAGGTAAAAGTCATCCTTCTGACCAAATCATAGGTGATGCTACAGTTGGAGTGCAAACAAGAGGAAGAGTAAGATCAAACAAGGTAGATGTGGTAAGAACAATATGCATGTCTTCTATGTGTAACATTGTAAATGCTGAATGCTATTTATCTGAAATTGAACCTAAGAGTGCTAAAGAAGCCTTAACTGATGAAAACTGGATTAATGCTATGCATGAAGAACTTGGTCAGTTTGAAAGAAATGAAGTGTGGACACTTGTTCCAAGACCTAGTCATACTAATGTCATTGGAACAAAGTGGATATTCAAGAATAAAACTGATGAATCTGGTAATATTGTTAGAAACAAGGCTAGGTTAGTAGCACAAGGTTACACCCAAATTGAAGGAGTTGATTTTGATGAGACTTTTGCACCTGTTGCTAGGATAGAATCTATTAGATTACTGCTAGCTATTGCATGTTTTATTGATATTAAACTTCATCAAATGGATGTAAAGGCTGCATTTCTAAATGGCATATTGAATGAAGAAGCATATGTTGAACAACCTAAAGGATTTGAAGATCCACAGTATCCTGATCATGTATATAAACTTAAGAAAGCATTGTATGGTCTTAAACAAGCTCCTAGAGCATGGTATGGTAGGCTTACTGACTTTCTTTTGGAATATGGATTTATTAGAGGAGAAGCTGATAGAACTTTGTTCATTAAGCACACTGAAGGAGATTTACTTATTGCACAAATATATGTTGATGACATTGTGTTTGGTTCTACTTGTGATAAAATGTTGAGTAACTTTGTTGAGGCAATGACTGCAACATTTGAAATGAGTATGGTTGGAGACTTGAATTATTTTCTAGGTCTTCAAATCAAACAGTGCAGTGATGGTATTTTCTTCTCCCAGAGTAAGTATGCTAAGAACTTGGTTAAAAGATTTGGTCTTGAGAATTCAAAACCAATGAAAACTCCTATGGGATCTACTTTGAAACTTTGCAAAGATAGTGCTGGAACAAATGTTGATCAAACACTTTACAGATCCATGATAGGTAGTTTATTGTATTTAACCTCTAGTAGACCAGATATTATGTACAGTGTGTGTGTTTGTGCTAGGTACCAAGCAAATCCAAAGGAATCACACCTGAATGCTGTGAAGAGAATCATCAAGTATGTTTCAGGAACAAGTGACCTTGGAATCTGGTATACTAAGGACACCAACAACATTTTGATTGGCTATAGTGATGCTGATTGGGCTGGAGACATAGATGATAGAAAGAGTACGAGTGGAGGATGTTTCTACATGGGAAACAATCTTGTATCATGGCACAGCAAGAAACAGAATTGTGTTTCACAATCCACTGCAGAATCTGAGTATATTGCTGCTGGAAGCTGTTGCACACAACTCTTGTGGCTGAGCAAGATGTTCCATGACTATGGTATTGAGAATGGTATACTTACTATCTTTTGTGATAATACTAGTGCCATTAACATTTCTAAAAATCCTGTACAACACTCACTCACAAAGCACATTAGCATAAGACACCATTTTATGAGAGATTTAGTAGAGAAGAATATTGTTAAGTTGGAGTATGTACCTACTGAAAAACAGAATGCTGATATCTTTACTAAAGCCTTAGACCATGAGAGATTCTCTATTTTGAGGAAATCTCTTGGCATGAGCACTATCTGAAAAAAATTCGGATGGATGTTGTCACAAATGCGTCAGCATTTGGGACAACATCATGGGTTGTATAAATTTTATAAGTTGAATTTATTTCTTACTTAGTTAAATAATTCCTTTGTAAAATATCTACGAATCTAAGAACCCTGGAGTGCAAAAATAAACATGTCTTACACCTCTCAAATGCAAAAAAAAATGAGAATGTTATTAGCATACTAAAAGATGTACCAAATCACTGAGTAACTATGGAGCACGGAGTTCGCTACTACGATGTCTTCTTTTCAAAAGGTGATATTTGGTAAAAACATCAACATATTTGTAATCCATTAAGTAAGTATGGGGCACGGAGTTCGCTACTACGATGTACTCTACAGGAACAATGGATCAATACAAATTAGATGCTATAACACAAAAAGAAAAAATATGGTGCAACACAAATGAAGCAAATTCATGTAAAAACCGTGTTGAGGTGTTTGTAACAGTTTTGAGCACAACATTGCCTGATTCAAATTTATTTTTATCTGTGTAATTGTTTAATTATTTATTGAGATTCATTTCTATTTATTTAATTAATTAATGACCCACATCTTTATTTTTTCAGATTATGCGAAATTAATTAATTCTGGAAGCTTCTTAATTTTCTTAATTATCTAATTAATTTAATTAATTGATCTTTCCCACTAATTAACCATGATCTAGGTTGTGGCTAAAAATGTGGAGCACTTTCGAAAAATTCTAGATTAATTCTTCTGTTTTATTTTCTTTTATCTCCAACTACATTATTCTCTCTATAAATATCAAACATAAGATGTCATTTATTTGCTAATTGTGATTTTTGATTTTGTTGAGTACTAAGTTTGAAGAAATTGTTTTGGCCGTGTATCTCTCAAAGTTTGTGTATACACTCCTCAAACCTACCTTGAAAACCCAACCGATCCCTCTTAATGGCTGGAAACCACCCTCGATCACACTCTCACTCACACTCTTCTCCTGAATCTTCCGATCAAAACGCCCAAAATTCACTCAATCTTCTTGCTTCCATGGCTTCACAAAACTCTACTGCTTCAAATGCTGACTCGAATGTCTCTGCAACACCATCAACAACCATTCCCACCCCTCAAACCACTCCTCCAACTACCCTCATCCCACAAGATTCGACAGTTGAAGAATTCACTAGGGCTGTTGAAGAGGTATCCAACACTCTTCGGACTACTGGTCATCTACCTGTGATGAAGTTTGGAGATATTACTGTGGATATCTCGAGCTATTTGGCCGAACAAACTGCCCAAATGGCTGCTGCTGCAAAAACCCCCAATTCTTCAAACCCTACTGAGCCAGCTGCACAGGAACGGAATGTGGAAACCGTTGCTGAAGAAGAAGCTAGTGCTGATGCATCTAATTCTGAGGATGTCGAAATGGAGGATGCTGAAGCTTCTGATGATGGTACAAATTCCTCACTCTCTGTCTCTGATGAGTCTGCTCCCATTCCTCTAAAGAAGAATGCACAAAAAGGGAAAAGACAGAGAAGCCCTGTACAAAGAAGGAGGAGGTCAAACCGTGTGTTTACCCGAATAGATTACTCTGAATCTATGAGGAAGAAGAAGAAAGCTGGAGCTGATGCTGGTGAACCTATCCAAGTGTTCACAGACTCTGAAGATGAAGCTCCTGTTGTTGCTGAGAAATCAAAGAAAGCTAAGACTGCTGCTGCTGAAAAATCCAAAAAGAAGGTTGATGCTGAAAAGCAAAGGAAAGGAAAGTTTGTTGCTGAACCAAAAGGCAAAGAAAAGATGATCACTGAAAATGAACCAGCTGAGTCAGAATCCAATTCTGATTCTGAAAGATGCTTGAGAGACATTCTGGAGTCTCTAAAGAAAAATGCTGAGCACAATGCTGCTGCAAAGGGAGCTGCACCAGAACCTGAAGATGGTGGCAGTGGGGATAGCTCTTCCAGTGCAGCAAGCAGCCCTGAACAGAGCTCTGTTAAAAGCTCTACTCCCAGCTCAGATAACCTGGCATCTGAAGAGGAAGGTATTTCTGATGATCTTGATACTCTAGAGAATAGATTGGCCATTTATTCTAAGAAAAAATTGTTGATAGAGAAGAGGATCAATATACCTGATTTTGATAGTAAAGGCATGGTTAGTTTCTTAGAAGAAAGGAATTTGATGCATGCTGTGAATTTTGGTGAATCTTTCTTGACAAATTGGGCATATGAATTCTATGCATGTTTGAAAAAGAGCACTGGTAGGAGATCTTCTAAGTGGTATGGGACTGTTAATTTTAGGGGGAGGGATGTACCTTTTACTCCTGAATTGATAAATGAGTTTTTAGAAATTCCCAATGTTGAGGTTGATGAAGAACCTGACATGGATGTGGTCATTTCTGCTATAACTGCTGGTAGGGTAGTTAAATGGACTAGACACATGCTAGCCAAAGACCTCACTTCCCTACACTCAGTGTTATACAAACTCATTATCTACAATTGGATTCCCACCACAAATACCACCAAGATCACTAAGGACCAAGCTGTTTTGATATATAGGATTTCTGTGCTTAAGAAGTTTAATTTGGGTCTTACTATTTTCCAACACATGATGAGGTTTACTGGGAGAGTTTCTGAAAAAGGCAATTTACCCTATCCTGTTCTGATTTCTAACTACTTGAGGCATCATGGATTTGTTGCCAAGAACACTGATGTGTTGAGGGGGAGAGTTCCACTATTGGCCATAGCTCCTGCCTTACTCACTGGGGATAGAGTAATTGATCTGCCTTTGATTGCTCCTGGTACTGAACATCAGCAAAGACCCTCTACTTCTGCTCAACCAGAACCAACCAGACCCTCAACTACTGATCATCCTGAATCATCCAGACCAAGACACAGAAATGCAACCCCAAATGTTGAGAACATCCGTATCAACATTTCTGGTAATGTGTATCTTTCACAGGAATTCATCAAACTCCAACTCCAACACTTGCAGGAAACTATAGATGAACTTCAGTTCCTGAAGGACAGGTGGACCAACCTCCTTTCACCTACAACAGGGGGAGTACCACCACCATCCAACTCCAGTGTAGTCATTGAGGAGATACATGATGATGGAGTTCCAGCTGTTGCTGATGCTGGTGATGGACCTGATGCTGCTGGAGATGCTGCTGTTACTGATGTAGTTGCACACCTTGCATCTACTTACTTTGTTGATGAAGGAGATGATGATGATGCTGCTGAAATGGACACCTTGTATGGTGATCTACCTGGAGAAAGCTGTTAGACAGGGGGAGATCTGAATTCCACAATGGCTATGGTGCAGGAAGATGATGCTGCAGCTGTTACCACAGCAATATAAGCCATTTGTTCAGTTCTACCTTTGTAACTAATGTTTAAGTTTGAAATTCTGAAATTATGATACATTTGTTATTTACTGTTTTTAGATGGTAGGATGTTTAGTGCAACTTGTTTATTAGTTCCACTTGATATTTGTTTACTGCCTTGCTTAATTTGTTTGCAGATTATCATGTGTCTATTGCAGGTTGTGTATAGTGTAGTTTCTGTTTTGTTCCTTGTTACATTATGTTTTGCTCTGATGTTTGTTTTTTTTATTTTTGTTGCTCTGATTTTTTTTGTTAGTGTCTTACTTAGATTCTAAGTTGAATTTCTTCCAGTTTAACTTATGATCTTAAGTAAAGTTACTTATGTTGTGAATAAGTGTAGTGTTTATACTTGTTCTATTTTGGATAAAATTTATCTTGATCTTATGGCACGGATCATTGTAAAATTATCCTTGATCTTCATTCGATTTGATCGAACGATTACAACAGGTATTGTCTTGACTAGTGCTTAGCAATGATGTTAACCTCAACTAAGTACATAATACTGAGTATGTATAGAAATATATGTGCATCAGGTGTGTTGTAGTCGAAAGGTCAAATTGGGGGAGATTGTAGATGTTGTTAATCCTTAAATGCCTTAACATTATCAACAACATCTTAATTTGACCTTCCGAGATTTTTTCTAAGTCTTTTCTGAAATGCTACATTAAATGTTGATCTAAATGTTGTCGCATTTCTGGCAGGATCTAGAAGCTTCTACAAGGATCTGGAACCTGGAAGATTCCAGAACATTGGAGAACATACTAGAACGGCCTGGAACCATTTGGAACGACCTGGAGCATTCAAGAAAGATCTAGAAAGATCATGGAAGTTGAGTTCCTAAAAAATAGGACCTCATTGTGGAAGCCTCTAGAATCAGCACCCCACTACTATAAATACCGATGGAAGGCTTCTCAAATCAGTGTACTCTATTCGATCAACTTCCTAGACCGAGCGTATATCCCTGTTAGGAATTGTGGCCAGTAGAACTACCTTTTAGATCATACGTTCGTATCCCACCCGTATGGTTGTGTGTCTTCTTATCTATTGAGAGTGTAATCTTTAGATAGACTAGGCATTTCGACAGTGTATACATTATACACTTAGTTCGTTTTTAGAACAAGGCACCTGCCTCGTTTGTAGTTTCTGTTGTGAATGTTAATGCTGTAACATTTCACACAACATTTATACTTGAAGATAAGTATTGTTTTTCGCCGTAAGGCTAGCATAGATTTTTATTTATAAAATCTATGTGAAAAATTATTTCCATTGTGTCACGTTTGTTTTTAGTGTTTCAAGTCTTCCGCTGTGTTAATCATAATTTCTGATATTCTGCTAGAGTCAGTGTTGTACCAATTGTCACAACATTTAGTACAACATTATTCTACTTAAACTTAAACACTTCATATACATACACTTAACACCACACAGCACACACTTTCACTTGTAATCTGTAAAAGCTCCACATATATTCAAGTTCTAGTTCTTTTTGCTTACAAGACAAACTCTCATTGTCTTCATCAGATACTTCAGTTTTAAATATTATAAACTCTTATCTTATTTATTAAGAGCATTTATCAAGTATAGTTTTGGCTTCATCAAAAAGGGGGAAATTGTTGGGATATAAATTCACCATAAGCCCCACTTGATGTTAGAATAGTTTTGATGGCCAAAACACTTAGAGTTTATAAATGTAATAGGATCAACTGACTTTGTATAGAACAGCTTAGACTAATCTTGTGCGATCAACTGTATTGATATCAGCTGATCAGCACAGTCCTGGCTTACATGCCTATCCTCAAGATGAGAAGAGTAGAAGACATGAAGACTAGAAGATCCTTGAAGACCAGTTAAGTAAGGTGCTTGTACACCTACTTATCTGATGGAGTCCAAGATTGAAGATGGCCTAAAGCAGCACAAAGAATTGCCAAGATCAGAAGAGTTTTACTCTACTGATATCAGAAGACAGAAGACATAAGGCCAGAAGAGTAGTCAGAAGACTAGTAGTGCAGATCAGAAGACTATGTACTCTTCCAGGACTTGGCTGATTCCCAGAAGTCATCTTGCAATTCAAATGAAGACCTACCTTATTTAGAAGATTGACATGATCCCGGGATTGAAGCAATCAAGCGGCTGGAATCAAGGAATCAAGCTATTATGGAAAGATTGCCCCAACGGCTAGTCAACTCCAACGGCTAGTTGCAAGCAATCACCACTATAAATACAAGAGGATGAGAAATCACAAACACGAAGTCACAACGAGAGAATTCAACAAGCTAAGCAAGCAATCAAGCAAAAAGCCATACTGTTTTAAGAGTTCTCCAAGAGCCAGAATCCATAAGAACATCCCTAGCTCTTAAGTGATTTCTATCCAACCAAAGAACCTAAATCCTATTCTTATTGTATATCCATTGATTTAGGCATAGTGGTTAAGCATATTATAAGCTTGAACCATTAGTTGGAAACTTTCAAAAACCCCAAACCCTCACCGAAAGGTTAAAGTTTTTGAACCCCTGCAAAGTGCAAGTGCTTACAATCACTTGTGGAGACCGTAGCAGTTAGGACTGCTCAGATCTCAAAGTCCTACCCTTGGGACTATAAAGGACAAGCCCTTGTAATTTTTGGTAAATTAAAGGGATTAAACATCACGTTAGGACGTGAGAGTGGACGTAGGAACGTATATCCGAACCACTATAAACCTGGTGTTATTTACTTTCTGCACTTTACATTTCTGTCATTTCATTTATCTTATATAGTGCATACTGTGTTTTTAACTGTCTTCAAAACAAGGCCATAACTTTCAAACCAGCATCAGCTGAGTACTTTCATTAAAGTAAACAACTTGGCACTTTCAAAAGAAACTAAAAGAACGAGTCTAAACAAGGCCTACCATAATTCCGCATATAATCTCTTCATTCAGATCACTATAGTCATCTGGACCAGCAGACTTGTAGTCCAGTTGACATAGTAATCAGAAGAGGTTCCCAACTCTCTTGAAAAAAGTTTTAAAGTCTATTCACCCCTCCCCTCTAGACTTTAATCCCATTCACTACTCGTTCAGGGACCAACAATTAGTAAAAGGACTACCAAATGAAGTTTTCATTAAAGAACATGTATGTAAAACATGTCAAGAAGGAAAACAGATTAAAGCTTCATTTAAAGGCAAACCAGCCATCTTTACTGACAGGGTACTTGAACTTCTACATATGGACTTGTTTGGACCAATTACCCCTGCTAGTATAAATGGAAGGAAATATACATTGGTTGTAGTAGATGACTTCCCTAGATTTACTTGGGTAGTATTTCTCCTTAATAAGAAGGAAACACAAGTCAAACTCCCTGAGCTAATGAAGAGATTGTCAAATGAGAAAGCCTTAACATCATCAAGATCAGATTTGATAAAGGTGAGTTCATAAATTTTTACATAAATGAGTATTGCATTGAAAATGGAATAGCCCATGAAACTTCAGCTGCTAGAACACCTCAACAGAATGGGGTAGCTGAAAGAAGGAATAGAACTCTTAAAGAGGCTGCTAGAACTTTAATTGCTGATTCTAACATGCCTAAGAGATTTTGGGCTGAAGCTATAAACACTGCATGCTATACTCAAAACAGATGCTTAATCACTAAAGGTCAAGGAAAGACCCCATATGAACTCTGGAAATGAAGATTGTATAAAGTATCTTATTTTCACATATTTAGTTGTAAGTGTTTCATTCACAACAATGGGAAAGAGCAATTGAAAGCTTTTGATAGCAAAGATGATGAAGGGATATTTCTTGGATATTCCCAAGTGAGTAGAGCTTTCAGAGTCTACAATTGTAAATCCCTTCTTATGGAAGAAACACCTCATGTTGTGTTTGATGAAGCTACTTTTGAGAACAGGGATAAAACATTGGATCTAGATGATATCACACAAAGAACAACCAGATTAAGCCTAAAAGACAAAGATACTTTATTCACTGAAGTTGTCCAGGCCAATCCTCCTGAAAACATCACAATGGACAACACTCCTGAAGGAAATCTACCTGAAGCAAACCCCACTGAAGGAAATGATGAACTGAATGACCCAATCTCAGTTCATAATCAAGTAACAACTACCAATGAAGAAGCAGGCTCTGCTGAGGTAGTTAATGGATCCACTATTCAAGGGGAATTAACACTGTGGAAAATGCAATTGTCCCTAACATTGATGCCAACTCCCCTGAATATGATCGTAAATTAGATCCTTCAATAAACATTCCTGAATTTTAATGATCCTTGTGACTCAACCTTAGTAGAGGACAACTCTACTGAAGGGATCAGGCATAGAAGGAGATGGTTATCTGACCACCCTGGTGTGCTGTCGCCGGCACCCAAAAATAATTCCTTAACTACCCACTAATATAGTAGAGCAAGTAAGGGTCGATCCACATGGAACGGTGTAATTTAATCGAATCAAATAATAAGAACGATCTAGCCCTCGGATAGTGTCCCCTCAATTCATTATACCAATTTAATCAACAAACCCGGTTAACTCAATTTATTCTCGAATCTTATCCCTAAACCAGTGGTACGACCAAACTAGTTCGAATTGCTTCTTACGTTTAATTAATCAGCAGGTACGACCCCCAATTAATCTATCCCTACGAATAACCCTAAAACATGTATCTAAGGTTCAACTCGAGAGACGCATTCAAGAATTAAAACAATAGGATAAATTAGACCATGAATATGAGACGCTCGTTTCATGCAACCTAAATGTTACTACTCCCTAAGGTGTTCTGCCTTAGTTGCTACGATCCCTACAATATTATAACAATTACGGATTATAATTTATAGGATAGCTAGAATTGAAATAGGAATAAAATTGGGTGATCAAGCCTATTCAATTCCTAACTCAAACATGCATAGCATCTACTCAAGTAATAACAAAATCGAGATGTAAATAAAAATCAACCAGGGCTTATTTAATCAATCAAACATATTCAATATAAGGGTTCACGTCCTCGGGCTAGAATAAAGAAATTAGTCAAGCACAATCAACGAAACAATACAATTACATAATGAATCCATGATCTCCAAAATCGGTACAGAGGAATGGGTAAAAGTAATCAAACCAAATCAAAGAAACATTTAAATCAATGTCTTGTCTATGCCTTCCAATGTCACGGCCAGTAGCAACGTCCTCTTCCAAAATAATCCAGTTTTTCTTTTCTCTCTTTCTCCAGAAAAATGGCGGCCCTAGTATCCCTCCCTTTCCAACAGGGAGTAACCCCAAAACAATTCTGGCACATCAAATTGGCCAATGGGCCCAAAACAACCAATGGCCCAACACTTTATCTTTTATTCTTTCTTGAAACTCACAACAACCCATTTAAGTTTTGGGCTTCACTCTCTAATTGCAGAGTTAATTTCTTCACACAACCTGCATCCCCTTCTTACCCAAATAAAATAAAAATGAAGTATTCAGGTAATTTAAACCACAATGCATAAGTCGGGAAAAGACACTAAAATAGGAATCTTAATTCAAATAAAATATTCAATTAAAGCACAAAAATATGCAATAATCCCGACTCATCAAATCCCCCCACACTTGAACCATTGCTTGTCCTCAAGCAACAGTTACAATCAAGAGACCAAAATATCACATCAATAAAGCAACCAACATTGATTACTTGAGTGTTCAACCAAGATTAACAAGAATACTTTCACACATTTCTAGCACTTGAATTTGCCCTTTCTGAGCCACAAACAAAAGTAACTTACCCCTCTTGTACAACTAAGACCTTCTATACACAACTAAGCATGAGAATCTTATCGATTAAAGGTTACTCCAAGTGCATCCACAATTACCTAAAAAAACTTGGTTTTGGTTCTTCGATTCAACTCTCCATCAAAGTACAAAAACGAGTGGTGGCGGTCTCCTTTTTTTTTTTTTTTTTTTTTTTGAGACTTTTATTCCGGAGTTGGAATTTTTCAACTTTCAAACGAGGTCCGCAGCTCCTCTCTACTTTTCGGGTTTTAGCTCTTTTGGTGTTATTGATTTTTTTCGTTTAAACACATGAGCCCCCTCAAGTAGGTAGCTGTTTCAGCCCCTCGTTATTTTTTTCATTTCAATTGCTTTTCAACTCAACTCCTTTTTCTTTTCCTCCAACCACAATTATTTCAAATTTTTTTCAACTACGCCAACCAACTCAGATTTTTCCTTCTAAGGAGCGTTAAAACAGAATCACCAAAACACATGAAATTCAGGATTACTTCAGCACCCAAAATAACCAAAAATTAACTCGATTCCTTTTCTTAAATATGAATATCAAATCCAGTCACCAATTAGGATAAAATACCCAAGGTCATAGCATATTTAACAAAAAGAACAAAAATTCCAGCCACTAGACTCATGCAAATACTCATGCCATCAAGTTTCAAACACTCAAGCAAACGATATAATTCACCAATATATACAAGAAGCAGGAAGAGATGAACCACTTGATATAAATCATCTCCCCCCACACTTAAATAGGTGCTAGTCCCTTAGCACTAAAGCAAGAGATACAAAAAGCAAACACCATATAAGAATGAAAAACAGAGTGGAACGGGGGTACCAGATTCTAAGGTGGTGGCGATGTGGAGTCGTATTGCGCAGATACGGCGCTGAGGTGTGACGTTGCTGCAAATGTGCCGGTGGTGGCGCTGTGGACCAGGTCAGACCGCTGACATGGTGCCGTTAGGGTTATACTGGCAAGTATGCTTTTAGTGCTACTTATGTATACAAACTGATTTTTGCACTTATTAATGAGAATAAATTTTTGTCACTGGTTGCTTTAAATATAATGAATGGTAATTATTTATTGCATAAACGTTCAGATGTACTTTACATTGTAGACAATGTGGTGTGTAGAAGATCACAGAAGATCACATTGTCAGTTCCTTGTATATAAGTACAATTGATTCACAACTTAGATGGAATTGAACAATCCATTGGTAGAAGTTGAGGTGTAAGGCTCAGATTGGTTTGTCTTGACCAAGAGATTACACTAGTGCATTTTGATGTGCTGAATAGGACCTACAGAGAGGTAATTCTTCTAGACTGGCTTAAGGAATGAAGAATTAGACCTCAGTGGTTGTTGATTTCTTAATCTCTGTCACTTAAATGGAATTGTCTGTAGTTAAGAAGTATTGCTTTGATTTATTATGGGTAAAGAATCAATGTGATTCAATACTTTATATTTTGGGCAATATTATTAATTATAGGACAGATTGCCAAAATTAATACAGAGAATCGTGTCTTGGAGTGTCAAGTTGATTATGTCCCCTTGGTGGGCTCAGAAGGTTTATCATATCAAATCTGATCAGTGGAATTTATTTCCGGTATGATAATAATGTTGAGCTGTCCTTACTCTAAGGAATAAAAGATATTAATTAATTAAAGCATTCAGTAGCTTAAATTAATTGATGGACATTGAATCTTAAACACGGGAAATAATAACCGGGAGCCATATTTCGTAATATGGGTTAGGATGGATAGTGCAATATTAATTCTATAGTGGAATGAATTAATATTAATGAGCTGGAAAAATATTGTGGCTCAATATTGATTTCTGGGCCCATTGGGAGGTCCAATCCTAATTCTCCTAAAGGCCCCTCAAGTAGCCCAATAAAAGTCCATTAACTAAGGTAATTAAAAAGATAAGAATTAATCTTGTTGCAAGAAAGAGAGGAAAGTAGCGCTTATTTTGGGGAGAGAATATTATGGAGAAAGATATGGAAATAATATAATATCTCTTGGAGAATAAAATATTTCTAGATCTCCAATATTTTCTAATAAATAAATTTGCTATTCTCTCTTATAAATAGAGTAAAAACCGCCACTCTTAGTTTTAAGAGTTGAAAAAGAAATCGGTTTTCTCTACAAAAGAAAAAAAGAGAGATCTGTAATTTTCGAAATTACAGTGTGTGCAACAAGAGAAAATTAATTCTTCCTTGAGAGTTATTAGTTCGTGAGATCTCCCACCGGATCAACGGGCTAGGACTTAGGGAATACTCGAGAAGGCAATTGGGTTGAAGTTGTTATTCTTCTCAACGGTATCTCTCCGATTCAAAGGTAAACACGTAATCCCTTAGTTCCGCATGTTTAGGGATTTAATTATTTACCGTACATTCATTACATGAATTAGTTGATTTAATTTGTTTAAATTATAAAATTAGATTTATGATAATTCATATTTAAATTACGTCTCAAATAGATCCTGGTAATTTTAAAGGATTCCCGGGAGTCTCGAAAGATCCCTAGGGCATCTCAAAAGATTCTTGGGAGTCTCAAAAAGACGTTTCAAATAGATCTTGGTAATTTTAAAGGGAGTCTCAAAGGATCCCTAGCGTGACGGTCCATAACCCACAAGTGTCAATAATTCCCCACAAAGGAGATGGGGAATGTGGTCCCATAATATTCCCACAAAGGAGTTGGGGACCACAAGAATTGGGGACCACATTGTTGGGGGACTACTATTGGGTATTGGGATAATTCCCAACAGATGGTATCAGAGCCAAGGTTTTGGGCTCTGTAATTTAAATTAGAATTTAAATCTATTTACATTAAATTGATTTTTGGATGGTAGAATTGTTAGATCTTTTTTGCAGGTATCCAATTATCATGGTTTTAATGTATGTTTTAATTTATGTTGTTTGAATGTGGTTTTTAATCTGATTCGGTCAGATTTGTTTTTCCCGTGAGAAAATCCACGGGTAGATTAGATTATTTAATTTGTAATAAACTAGTCTAGATGTTAGATTTATTTTTTTGTAAATAAATTGTAACGGGTCAAAGACGAAGACCGTTAGACGGATTAAAGAATCGGAGGCACCCGGACGACCAAGCCACACGAGTCGCTTGTAGGCGTGGCGTGATTTTTTTTGCGGTCGTGGGTGTACGAATTCTCGTTCCTTCAAAACGAGAAAATTAAACCATGATAATTGGACGTGTTTGCCTAATTTGTGTTTAATTTTTGTTTTGTTATTATGCTATGATTATTTGTTAATTCTGCATGAGAATTCGTGAAAAACCTCTAGTTTAAAAAATTACTAAGTATGTTTTTTTATTAATTAAATTTATTTAAGATAATAAATTGATTAAATGGCCTCCATAATTTATTTATTTGTGAAGTATTTTGGCTACGCATTGGCAAGCGCCTCTCTCCCTATCGGATAGGTCAAAAGATAAGTTCACATGAATAAATTCCTTTAAGGATGATTGTGGATTATTACTAGTGGCGGTATGACCCTCCCATCGAGTGGCTTATTCAAAACGAAATAATAGTCCTGTATTTAATTATAGTTATTACTTAGGTATAAAATTGATATATTAACTCCCCATCGGAGTCCCTGTCAATTTTATATGGCCAGGTTGAAGCCAACTATTAATTTTGAATTAAAGGTTTGTAACTGCTTTGTTTGTAACCTGCTTAAATGTATTTGAGTAAAAGATCACACTCATCGTGACTTACTTAAATTGGTTTTAAGATGTTGGCTGATGCATGTTTATATCGGTTTTTTGAGGTTTTTGATATAGTACATGTGATCAAATTATGTGATAATTTTTGTGTTAATAGGATATTAATACAAATTGTATATTTTATTCTCAATTCAGCATGTCGTCTCCTTTTAACCCACTGTTTAGTATACTTAAAGAAAATAAATTGGAAGGAGAGAATTATGTGGATTGGAAAAGACATTTATTTATAGTCTTGACTGCACAACAGCATAAGTGGGTACTTGATGAACCTAAACCCCCTGCCCCTACGGATGAGACGAACCAAGAAGATAAGGAATATCATAAGGAGTGGATGAGATCCGATGAAATGGCTAGGTGTACCATCTTGGCTTCAATGTCAGATGTGTTGCAACACCAACACCAGAACATGGAATCCGCTTCAGCTATTATGATGAACCTTAATGAACTTTTTGCTCATCAGAATCGTACGGCTAGACAAATGACCATGCGAGATATGTTATCACAGAAAATGGTCGAGGGAACGCCCGTGAGGGATCACGTTCTTAAGATGATGGGTTTTCTTAACAAACTTGAGATTCTTGGTGCTGAATTCGATGCGGAAACGCAGATCGATTTCGTACTCCATTCTCTACCGAAAAGTTTTGAGCAGTTCCAACTGAACTATACGATGAATAATCAAGAGTATACGTTGGCTCAGCTCTTGCAAGCTTTGGTTTCGGCTGAGATGTTAATGGGACCAAGGAACGAGCATACGGCTATGTTGGCAAACGGTCCATCTTCTAATTCTGCACCGAAAGGTGGAAAGAAGAAGAAGGCAAATGGCCAGAAACAAGCTAAAAACAAGGAAAAGATGCCAATTGAGGGAGGTGTCAAGAAAAAGACCATTAAGGGAAAGTGTTTTAGTTGCGGTCTGAAAGGACATTGGAAGTCAGCCTGTACCAAGCCTAAGAAGGCTGGTAAGCAAGGTAATTCTCACGCACTAGTAATTGAAACTTGTTTAGCGGTGTATTCTTCCCATTCGTGGGTGGTGGATACGGGAGCCACTGATCATATTTGTTTCGATTTTCAGGGGTTCAAGCTAACCCGACAACTTAGTGGGAGTGAGATCATCATCACCATGGGCAATGCTACGAAAGTGGCGGCTGTTGCAGTGGGAGATGTGCAACTATCTTTTAGTGATAGAATTTTAGTTTTAAAAGACGTTCTTTATGTTCCGAGTTTTAGAAAGAATTTGATTTCAGTTTCTAAACTAATTTTGAATGGATATTCAGTTTCTTTTAATAAGAATGTCGTTATTTGTCGTGATGACGAGATTATCTGTTCGGGAGCATTGGTGAATAATCTTTATACTATTAATTGTGCACATTCCACACAAAATGAATCGCATAACACATCGACTATTTCTAAGAAAAGAAAGCATTCTTCAGACATGAACGAAACACTTCTGTGGCATCTTAGACTTGGTCATATTAATCTAAGAAGGATTCAAAGGTTGGTGAACGACGGCTTGTTGGAATCACTCCAGGTTGAGCCGTTTCCAACATGTGAATCATGTTTAGAGGGTAAAATGACCAAAAGAGCCTTTGGGGCAAAGGGGAATAGAGCTAGTGAAGTGTTAGAACTCGTTCATACTGATGTATGTGGACCAATGTCAATTCAAGCAAAGGGAGGTTTTGAGTATTTCGTTACTTTTATCGATGATTACTCAAGATATGGATACATCTATCTAATGCGGCATAAGTCTGAGACCTTTGATAAATTCAAAGAGTTTAAGGCTGAAGCGGAAAAGCATAGGGAAAAGAGTATCAAGTTTCTACGATCAGATCGTGGAGGCGAATACCTCAGCAATGAATTTTTGGGCTACTTATCAGGCGAAGGGATTGTATCCCAATTAACTGCACCCGGAACCCCTCAACAAAATGGGGTTGCAGAGCGAAGAAATCGAACTCTTTTAGAGATGGTCAGATCTATGATGAGTTATTCAGATTTACCTAAGTCGTTTTGGGGTCATGCCTTGGAAACAGCGACTTACATTCTGAATTTGGTACCTTCCAAATCAGTTCCTAAAACCCCTACATAATTGTGGAGCGGGCGAAAGCCTAGTCTAAGACACATAAGAATTTGGGGGTGTCCTGCATACGTGTTGGACAAGGAAGCTGGAAAGTTAGATCCTCGTTCAGAATTAAGGCTGTTTGTAGGATATCCTAGAGGAACGAAAGGGGGTTTATTCTATAGTCCAAAGGATCAGCGAATTGTGATAAGCACACATTCTAGATTTATGGAAGAAAACTATATGAGTAATAGAAAGCCCAAGAGTGAGATTACCTTAAATGAACTAAGAGGGCCAACTCCTATACCAAGTGTACAAGTAGATGTACCAAGCGATACACAAACACAACCGGAACCTCGTCGTAGTGGGAGGGTTGTGAGACAACCTGAGCGATTCATGTTCGTGGGAGAGTCTTCGGACTTGGTCCCCGGAGAGGATGAATCTGACCCCTGGACGTACGATGAGGCAATCCAAGACAAGGATGCAGATTCTTGGCAAACTGCAATGGAAGCAGAAATGGGGTCTATGGATCATAACAAAGTGTGGGAGCTTGTGGAACCACCCAAAGGTGTAAAACCTATTGGATGCAAGTGGGTCTACAAGAGAAAAAGAGGATCAGATGGGAAGGTTGAAACCTTCAAAGCTAGACTAGTGGCAAAAGGATATACTCAGAAAGAGGGAATCGATTATGAGGAGACCTTTTCGCCTGTAGCTATGCTTAAGTCTATCCGTATTCTCTTGTCGATTGCAGCTCACCTAGACTTTGAGATCTGTCAAATGGATGTCAAGACAGCTTTCCTAAATGGAAGTCTTGAACAAGAAATCTACATGCGCCAACCCGAAGGCTTCATTGAAAAAGGCCAAGAGAATCTTGTATGCAAGCTTAAAAGGTCAATATATGGACTTAAGCAAGCATCGCGAGCTTGGAATCAGTGTTTTGATCAGGTGATACAATCCTATGGATTTGATCAAAATGAGTTTGAGAGTTGTGTCTATAAGAAGTGTATCGGAACTGCCTTGGTATTCTTAGTATTATACGTAGACGACATTCTGCTTATTGGAAACAATAAAAAGGTGTTGACAGACGTGAGGGTATGGTTGTCAAAACAGTTTGATATGAAGGATTTAGGAGAAGCTGGTCACATCCTTGGGATTAAGATTACTCGAGATCGCCAGAAAAGGATGATATGCTTATCCCAAACCTCATACATAGACACTATTTTGAAACGATTCAGCATGCAAAATTCCAAGAAAGGATTTGTTCCTTTCAGACATGGAATTCATCTATCTAAAGAGATGTGTCCTAAGACACAAAAGGAGATGGATGAGATGAGAAACATTCCATATGCATCGGCAGTTGGAAGCCTCATGTATGCAATGCTGTGCACGAGACCGGATATTTGTTTTGCTGTAGGCATGGTAGCAAGATATCAAAGTAACCCAGGGAAAGAACATTGGACTGCAGTTAAAAACATTCTCAAGTATCTAAAAAGAACTCGAGATAGAATGTTGGTTTATCAGTCAGACAGTCTATTCCCTGTGGGTTATACGGACTCAGATTTCCAATCAGACATGGATTCTAGAAAATCTACCTCGGGTAGTGTGTTTTGTTTGGGGGGTGGAGCCATGACATGGAGAAGTGTGAAGCAGAAATGCATCGCTGATTCTACCATGGAAGCCGAATATGTAGCTGCTTGTGAAGCAGCGAAAGAAGCGGTTTGGCTTAAGAACTTCTTAGTGGACTTGGATGTGATTCCGAATTTGCCCAGCACTATCACTATTTATTGCGATAATGCTGGAGCAGTTGCAAATTCAAGGGAACCAAGAGCTCACAAGGCAAGCAAACACATTGAAAGGAAATACCATCTTATACGAGAAATCGTTAAGAGAGGAGATATAGTGGTGGCAAAGATCGCATCGGAAGACAACCTAGCTGATCCCTTCACAAAGGGTCTGCCTCAGAGTACATTCGAGAGACATGTGGAAGGAATGGGGGTCAAAGTGCGTTGCCAAGCTGCTTTGAGTATAAGTGGGAGAATTTATTAGGACATGTAGAACATGGACGTGCTGTAGTATACTTAAAAGCAGACTTTGAGTATAAGTGGGAGATTGTTAGGGTTATACTGGCAAGTATGCTTTTAGTGCTACTTATGTATACAAACTGATTTTTGCACTTATTAATGAGAATAAATTTTTGTCACTGGTTGCTTTAAATATAATGAATGGTAATTATTTATTGCATAAACGTTCAGATGTACTTTACATTGTAGACAATGTGGTGTGTAGAAGATCACAGAAGATCACATTGTCAGTTCCTTGTATATAAGTACAATTGATTCACAACTTAGATGGAATTGAACAATCCATTGGTAGAAGTTGAGGTGTAAGGCTCAGATTGGTTTGTCTTGACCAAGAGATTACACTAGTGCATTTTGATGTGCTGAATAGGACCTACAGAGAGGTAATTCTTCTAGACTGGCTTAAGGAATGAAGAATTAGACCTCAGTGGTTGTTGATTTCTTAATCTCTGTCACTTAAATGGAATTGTCTGTAGTTAAGAAGTATTGCTTTGATTTATTATGGGTAAAGAATCAATGTGATTCAATACTTTATATTTTGGGCAATATTATTAATTATAGGACAGATTGCCAAAATTAATACAGAGAATCGTGTCTTGGAGTGTCAAGTTGATTATGTCCCCTTGGTGGGCTCAGAAGGTTTATCATATCAAATCTGATCAGTGGAATTTATTTCCGGTATGATAATAATGTTGAGCTGTCCTTACTCTAAGGAATAAAAGATATTAATTAATTAAAGCATTCAGTAGCTTAAATTAATTGATGGACATTGAATCTTAAACACGGGAAATAATAACCGGGAGCCATATTTCGTAATATGGGTTAGGATGGATAGTGCAATATTAATTCTATAGTGGAATGAATTAATATTAATGAGCTGGAAAAATATTGTGGCTCAATATTGATTTCTGGGCCCATTGGGAGGTCCAATCCTAATTCTCCTAAAGGCCCCTCAAGTAGCCCAATAAAAGTCCATTAACTAAGGTAATTAAAAAGATAAGAATTAATCTTGTTGCAAGAAAGAGAGGAAAGTAGCGCTTATTTTGGGGAGAGAATATTATGGAGAAAGATATGGAAATAATATAATATCTCTTGGAGAATAAAATATTTCTAGATCTCCAATATTTTCTAATAAATAAATTTGCTATTCTCTCTTATAAATAGAGTAAAAACCGCCACTCTTAGTTTTAAGAGTTGAAAAAGAAATCGGTTTTCTCTACAAAAGAAAAAAAGAGAGATCTGTAATTTTCGAAATTACAGTGTGTGCAACAAGAGAAAATTAATTCTTCCTTGAGAGTTATTAGTTCGTGAGATCTCCCACCGGATCAACGGGCTAGGACTTAGGGAATACTCGAGAAGGCAATTGGGTTGAAGTTGTTATTCTTCTCAACGGTATCTCTCCGATTCAAAGGTAAACACGTAATCCCTTAGTTCCGCATGTTTAGGGATTTAATTATTTACCATACATTCATTACATGAATTAGTTGATTTAATTTGTTTAAATTATAAAATTAGATTTATGATAATTCATATTTAAATTACGTCTCAAATAGATCCTGGTAATTTTAAAGGATTCCCGGGAGTCTCGAAAGATCCCTAGGGCATCTCAAAAGATTCTTGGGAGTCTCAAAAAGACGTTTCAAATAGATCTTGGTAATTTTAAAGGGAGTCTCAAAGGATCCCTAGCGTGACGGTCCATAACCCACAAGTGCCAATAATTCCCCACAAAGGAGATGGGGAATGTGGTCCCATAATATTCCCACAAAGGAGTTGGGGACCACATTGTTGGGGGACTACTATTGGGTATTGGGATAATTCCCAACAGATGGTATCAGAGCCAAGGTTTTGGGCTCTGTAATTTAAATTAGAATTTAAATCTATTTACATTAAATTGATTTTTGGATGGTAGAATTGTTAGATCTTTTTTGCAGGTATCCAATTATCATGGTTTTAATGTATGTTTTAATTTATGTTGTTTGAATGTGGTTTTTAATCTGATTCGGTCAGATTTGTTTTTCCCGTGAGAAAATCCACGGGTAGATTAGATTATTTAATTTGTAATAAACTAGTCTAGATGTTAGATTTATTTTTTTGTAAATAAATTGTAACGGGTCAAAGACGAAGACCGTTAGACGGATTAAAGAATCGGAGGCACCCGGACGACCAAGCCACACGAGTCGCTTGTAGGCGTGGCGTGATTTTTTTTGCGGTCGTGGGTGTACGAATTCTCGTTCCTTCAAAACGAGAAAATTTGAGTATAAGTGGGAGATTGTTAGGGTTATACTGGCAAGTATGCTTTTAGTGCTACTTATGTATACAAACTGATTTTTGCACTTATTAATGAGAATAAATTTTTGTCACTGGTTGCTTTAAATATAATGAGAATAAATTTTTGTCACTCGTTCATACTGATGTATGTGGACCAATGTCAATTCAAGCAAAGGGAGGTTTTGAGTATTTCGTTACTTTTATCGATGATTACTCAAGATATGGATACATCTATCTAATGCGGCATAAGTCTGAGACCTTTGATAAATTCAAAGAGTTTAAGGCTGAAGCGGAAAAGCATAGGGAAAAGAGTATCAAGTTTCTACGATCAGATCGTGGAGGCGAATACCTCAGCAATGAATTTTTGGGCTACTTATCAGGCGAAGGGATTGTATCCCAATTAACTGCACCCGGAACCCCTCAACAAAATGGGGTTGCAGAGCGAAGAAATCGAACTCTTTTAGAGATGGTCAGATCTATGATGAGTTATTCAGATTTACCTAAGTCGTTTTGGGGTCATGCCTTGGAAACAGCGACTTACATTCTGAATTTGGTACCTTCCAAATCAGTTCCTAAAACCCCTACAGAATTGTGGAGCGGGCGAAAGCCTAGTCTAAGACACATAAGAATTTGGGGGTGTCCTGCATACGTGTTGGACAAGGAAGCTGGAAAGTTAGATCCTCGTTCAGAATTAAGGCTGTTTGTAGGATATCCTAGAGGAACGAAAGGGGGTTTATTCTATAGTCCAAAGGATCAGCGAATTGTGATAAGCACACATTCTAGATTTATGGAGAAAGATATGGAAATAATATAATATCTCTTGGAGAATAAAATATTTCTAGATCTCCAATATTTTCTAATAAATAAATTTGCTATTCTCTCTTATAAATAGAGTAAAAACCGCCACTCTTAGTTTTAAGAGTTGAAAAAAAAAAAAAAAAAAAAAAAAAAAAAAAGAAATCGGTTTTCTCTACAAAAGAAAAAAGAGAGATCTGTAATTTTCGAAATTACAGTGTGTGCAACAAGAGAAAATTAATTCTTCCTTGAGAGTTATTAGTTCGTGAGATCTCCCACCGGATCAACGGGCTAGGACTTAGGGAATACTCGAGAAGGCAATTGGGTTGAAGTTGTTATTCTTCTCAACGATATCTCTCCGATTCAAAGGTAAACACGTAATCCCTTAGTTCCGCATGTTTAGGGATTTAATTATTTACCGTACATTCATTACATGAATTAGTTGATTTAATTTGTTTAAATTATAAAATTAGATTTATGATAATTCATATTTAAATTACGTCTCAAATAGATCCTGGTAATTTTAAAGGATTCCCGGGAGTCTCGAAAGATCCCTAGGGCATCTCAAAAGATTCTTGGGAGTCTCAAAAAGACGTTTCAAATAGATCTTGGTAATTTTAAAGGGAGTCTCAAAGGATCCCTAGCGTGACGGTCCATAACCCACAAGTGCCAATAATTCCCCACAAAGGAGATGGGGAATGTGGTCCCATAATATTCCCACAAAGGAGTTGGGGACCAAAAGTAGCACTAAAAGCATACTTGCCAGTATAACCCTAACAATCTCCCACTTATACTCAAAGTCTGCTTTTAAGTATACTACAGCACGTCCATGTTCTACATGTCCTAATAGGTGCGGCTGCTGCGATTCCGACGAGAATAAGATGCGACAGAGCGCTGTGGAATTAGGTCTCGTCGCCGGTAGGGTGGTTGCGCCGGTGAAGTGAGCGGCGGAGGCTTGGGCCTGAATTTCAGGCGAAGAAAGGGGTGCTGCGCGGTCGGCGTTGGATACGCGGTGCTGCAGGGGGGCCACGCGCGATGGTGGCGATTCAGGTGGTTCGGCCAAGAGAGGGTATGTGGGAGGCGCAGCTCCGTTCGCGACGCGGCAGTGATGAAAGGGTGAGAGGGTGATAGGGTGGCGGAAATTCGCGGCGCTGTGGAGTATGTGAGTCGCGGCGCTGTGGAGTCGCGCCCCTGTACTCCGGTGAGAGGGTGGCGGAAATTCGGTCTCGCCGGCTGGAGTGGTTGCACCGGTAAGAAAGAGGGGACGGCGAAGAGGAAATGTTGGAGGCGGGAGTGGAACACGGTGGGGTAGGGTTTCTGTGATGGGCTTCTACTTTGGGCCTGCAAGAGCTAAGTAAGAAAAAAAATTAATCACGTAAAAAAAAAAAATAATAACTAAGTTCCAGGAGAGGTGTTTTGTTAAGGCGTGCCCACGCCTTATCTAGCGACTTCAATGAAAGAAAAATTTCAGGAGAAGTCTTTCCTTAAGGCGTGCCCACGCCTTATCTAAACATTTCAACACAAACTCCTCTTCAAATAAGGCGTGCCCACGCCTTATCTGAAATTCTCTCCTGCCACACAAACACACAAAAACGAAATTAAAAGAGAAAAATAGCAAAATAAAACTAAGTAAATATTGGGTTGCCTCCCAACAAGCGCCTTTGTTTATTGTCGGTGGCTCGACTTGAAAAATATATGTCATCCAACTTTGCCCAAATACGTGTACTTCCAGTGTTCAGGAGGTAGCTTCAATTCAAGATCCAAGGCCTGCAAGGAAGATGGAAGAGTTTTTGGGTAAATGTGTGGCAATTTATCAAAGACAACATCATACATATCTGACATCTCCAAAATTATAGATTTCTCGTCCTTTTTTTTTCATTTCTTGCAGACTTTCTAATTCATTCTTGCAATCAAGCTCAAAAACTTCCTGCACAATTGGTTCTATGACACTCACAGCAAAAAGAGAGTTAGAAGCATTAGGAAATTTCATAGCATCAAATATATTAAAATGAATGATTTGTCCATCAAATTCCATTGTGAGGGTACCCCCGTGAACATCTATTTTTGTTTGGGAAGTGTCCATAAATGGTCTTCCTAACAAAATAGGTATGGAATGTCCCGAATTATCATTCATATTTGTAGATGTTGTTAACTCTTAAATGCTTTAACATTATCAACAACATCTTAATTTGACCTTCCTTGATTTATTCTAAGTCTTTTCTGAAATGTTACATTAAATGTTGTACTAAATGCTCTCACATTCAGGAACGATTCTAGAAGCTTCTACAAGAGTCTGGAACCTGGAAGATTCCAGAATGTTGGAGAACGTGCTAGAAGGCCTTGGAGCATTGTAGAACGACCTGGAAGATGGCAGAATGTTCTAGAAAGATCATGGAGGTTGAGGTCCTAAAAAATAGGATCTCATAATGGAAGGATCTAGAAGCTGTGTATTTCTCTATAAATACCGCCAGAGCCTCTCATTTCAAAGTATGCACTACTCGAGTAACACCTCCTTGAGCGTTCAACCCTAGTTAGGAGTTATGGCCAGTAGTTGTATCATTTAACGTACGCCGAGGGATACCACCTTCCAGTGTACTTAGTTCTAGTCTTGAATCGAGTGAGAGTGAATCACAGATTAGATTAGTTCTTTAGACAGTGTTTTTACACTTAAGTCTGTTTGCGGATTCAGGCACCTGCCTCGATTGTAGTTTCTGTTTGTGGAATGTTGAAGTAATTGTTGAGACATTTCACACGACACTTTTTGTATAACTTAGGAACTAAGTTACTTTTCGCCGTAAGGCTTAGCATATGTTTTGTTATTAATAAAATCTATGTTAAAAATTATTCCATTGTGTTCGTATTGTGTTTTAGTGTTTTAGACTTCCGCTGTGTACTGTGTTTACTTATTCACATTCTATTAGAGTTAATGCTACACTAATTGTCACAACATTCAGTGTACCATTGTTCTGTTTTTTACTTAAACACTAGATACCATCCCTCCACACACTTTCAGTTGGTATCAGAGCCGATACCTGACGACACTAGGTTTAGATCCTTGCTTAAAGTGTGTTTTAGTTTATGTTAGCAATGGAAACACATCACATATCCACTACACTTAGGCACCCGAACATATTATCCATATTTTAAGCCTAAGATGTGCATGCATATGAAGTCGATTGATGAACGTGCTTGGAGGACTGTACTTACAGGTTATGATGTACCAAAGATCCAAATCAACACATCAACACCCCACCAGAAAGAAGAAAAAGTCAATTTCAACCAAGGTTATCAAAAAGGTGAAGGTAAACCAAGGTATGATCTTTAATATAGAAAATCAGTTCAATGCATGTTCTGAATATGGTCTTTATGAAAATTAATGTACCAATACTAGACTTATGCAAAAACTGAATTTTAGTACTACCTTAAATGATGAATCAGATGATGAATTTGATGAATCAAAAGATGTTGAATTTACTTTTCATACCAAGATTGATTATGATGATTCTTTAGATGATAATCTGGATGATACAGATTCTGATGTTGCACCTAATGTCATAACATTTATGGTAACATCAAAACAGAGTCACCCAGATTTGAATTGTTTTAATAGGTTTGTTGATGATGCAGGCATAAGGATTGATGATCATAAGTACCAAAAGTTGTTGGATGATTGCAACTCTCAGAAACTCACTCTTAATTCTTTGAACAAAGAGAATGAGAATCTGAAATGAACAATTACCAAGCTAGAAGTCATACATTCCAGAAGAGATTTTTGAAGTTTGTAAACTGAAGGAGAAATTGATCACCTCTACTTTAAGTTTCATAAAATTGTCTGTGAGTGCTTCTGATATATGTTATAGCTATTGGTAAATCTGATAATTGTGGTATACGTTATGATAGTGAAACTGCTTCTATTTTCTAAGAATTTTGAAAATGTTGTGAAGTTTGTGAAGGCAAATGTTAAAACATATGTTGTAACATCTGCACAAACAGATTCTCACAAAGTCAAAAACATTGAAAAGAAGTTTGTATGTCATTATTTTTCGAAAATTGATCATATTTATCCTTACTGCATGCAAATGTTTGATGATCTGAGATATAAGAAAATGTTACCTAAAAAGATGTCACATCCTATGAAACATTTTCTGAAATCTGCATGGAAATCTGATGTTACTTGTAATGCTGTTCACACTTCCTTGAAAGCATGTTTACTTGGTCAATGGTATTTTTGATAGTTGTTGTTCTAGACATATGACAGTACAAATTGACTACTTATCTGATTATGTGACCTTGAATGATGGTAATGTTACATATGGTGGTTGTTCTAAAGGACAGATTATAGGAAAAGGAACTTTGAATGTTGAAAGTTTTCCTAAGCTTAAATATGTTTTGCATGTTGATGGCTTGCTTGCTCATTTGATTAGTATTAGTCAACTTTGTGATGATAATTTGCATGTAAAATTTGACAAAGAATCATGTGTATGTTCTTAATAAAGATGAAAATTGTCTAGGGCAGTAGATAATTGTTATCTTATTGGAACAAATGTGTTTAATTTATCAAAGAATGATGAAAATATCTTATTGCATCAAAAAATTGGGACATGCACATTATAGATCAGTGAAGAGACTAATCAAAGTCGATGCAGTGAAAAGGATTACCAAAACAGAAGTTTCAGAGTACTACTGTATGAGGACCATGCCAGAAAGGTAAGCAGGTAAGAGTGTTGCATAAAATGTTGTCACATTGTTCTACACATCAATGTTTCGAATTGTTTTGCACATGGATTTTATTGGTCCTATGAAAACTGAAAGCATTGGAGGTAAAATATATTCATTTGTTGTGGTAGATGATTTTTCTAGATTTACCTAGATTGAGTTTTTAAGAGATATATTTGAAACATTAATTTGCTGCATTTAAAGTTCTCTATAAAAGGTTCAAAAATGTGTTTAACTTGAAAGTTAGCCGTATTAGAACTGATCATGCATGGTAGGGAATTTGAAAACAGCATGTTTAATGATTTTTGTGATAAAAATGGTATTTTGCAAGAATATTCATCTCCTAAAACTCCACAACGAAATGTCTTTGCTGAAAGAAAGAATATAACTCTACAAGAAATGATAAGAGTCATGCTTACTTCTAAAAGTCTTGCTAAGAGATTTTGGGTTGTAGCATTGAATACATCATGTCATATTATTAATAGAGTTTATATTCGATTTGGTTCTATTCAAACACCTTATGAGATTTTGAACATTAGAAAACCAAATGTGAAGTATTTTCATATATCTGGTTGTATGTGTTATATTCTGAATGATATGGATCAACTTCATAAGTTTGATTCTAAAAGTGTAAGGTTTCCTTTTAGGCTATTCTAGAAATAGTAAAGCTTATAGAGTCTATAACCTTAGGACTAACACCGTTCAAGAATCTGTTAATGTTGTGTTTGATGATGATAAAGGTCTTACAGATGATAAAGATGAAGAAGATATATCGCAAGTCACTGACAATTCTGAGAATACACTGAAGTCTGATAATGCTGCACCAAATGCTAACACATCTGGAGCAACATCTACAGAACAGTCAGTCATTATTCCACAGAATGATCAGTATGTTCCTAAAACGAATCCTTCTTCAAGAATGGGGAAAAGTCATCCTTCTGACCAGATCATAGGCGATGCTACAGTTGGAGTGCAAACAAGAGGAAGAATAAGATCGAATAAGGTAGATGTGGTAAGAACAATATGCATGTCTTCTATTTGCAATGTTGTGAATGCAGAGTGTTACTATTCTGAAATTGAACCTAAAAATGTGAATGAAGCATAAACTGATGAAAATTGGATAAATGCTATTCATGAAGAACTTGTTTAGTTTGAAAGATTTGAAGTATGAACACTTGTTTCAAGACCTAGTCATACTAATGTCATTGGAACAAAGTTGATTTTTAAGAATAAAACTGATGAGTTTGATAACATTTTTTTTAGGACTGGGACTAGATTAGTTGCACAAGGTTACACCCAAGTTGAGGTTATTGATTTTGATGAAACTTTTGCACTTATTGCTAGGATAGAGTCTATTAGATTATTGCTAGAAATTGCATGTTTTATTGACATTAAACTTCATCAAATGGATGTATATGCTGCATTTCTAAATTGCATTTTGAATGAAAAAGCATATGTTGAACAACTTAAAGGATTTGAAGATCCACAATACCCTGATTGTTTTGTTAGAGGAAAAACTGATATAACTTTGTTCATTAAGCACACTGGAGAAGATTTACTTATTGCTCAAATATATGTTGATGACATTGTGTTTGGTTTAACTTGTGATAAAATGTTAACCAATTTGTTAAAGCAATGACTGCAACATTTGAGATGAGTATGGTCGGAGACTTGAATTATTTTTTAGGTCTTCAAATCAAGCAATGTAAGGATGATATATTCTTCTCTCAAGGTAAGTATGCTAAGAACTTGGTTAAAATGTTTGGTTTTGAAAGTTAAAAAGTAATGAAAACTTCTATGAGATCTATTTTGATTCTTTGCAAAGACAGTGCTGGAAAAGATTTTGATCCAACATAATATAGATCCATGATAAGAAGTTTACTTTATCTAACCTCTAGTAGACCAGATATTATGCATAGTGTTTCTTTGTTTGTGTTAGGTACCAAACTAATCCAAAGGAATCTCACCTGAATGTTTTGAAGAGAATTATCAAGTTTGATACAGGTACAAGTGAAATTGGGATATGGTACACTATGGAAACCAATAACACATTGATTGGATACAGTGATGCGGATTGAGAATGAGATATGGACGACAAAAAGAGTAAGAGTAGAGGATGTTTCTACATGGGAAACAATCTTGTGGTTAAGCAAGATGTTTCATGCCTATGAAATTGAAATTGATATCCTTACAATTTTCTGTGATAATATGAGTGCATAAACATTTCTAAAAATTCAGTACAACACTCACTCACTAAACACATTTGCATTAGGCATTATTTTATGAGATATTTAGTTGAGAAGAACATAGTAAAGTTGGAATACGTACCTTTTGAAAATCATAATGATGATATATTTACTAAGGTTTTGACCTTGAGACATTCTTATCTTTGAGAAAATCTCTTGGTATGTGTAGTATCTGAATAATTCTGGATGGATGGTGTTATAAATGTCGTAGCATTTAGGACAACATCATAAGGTTGTACAATTGTTATAGATTTAATTTATTTCCTATTTTCGTTGAATAATTCCTTTGTAAAATATTCTTGAATCTAAAATTTATTGTGCAAAAATAAACATGTCTTACACCTCTCAAATGCATAAAAAATAGAATGTTATTAGCATACTAAAAGATGTACCAAATCACTGAGTAACTATGGAGCACGGAGTTCGCTACTACGATGTCTTCTTTTCAAAAGGTGATATTTGGTAAAAACATCAAGAGATTTGTAATCCATTAAGTAAGTATGGGGCACGGAGTTCGCTACTACGATGTACTCTACAGGAACAATGGATCAATACAAATTAGATGCTATAACACAAAAGAAAAATATGGTGCAACACAAATGAAGTAAATTCATGTAAAAACCGTGTTGAGATGTATGTAACAGTTTTGAGCATAACATTAGACGATTCGATTATATTTTTATAAGTAGTAATTATTTGATTATTTGTGGAAATTTATTTTATTTATTCTAATTATACTAACCCACATCCTTGTTTTATTTCAGATTATACACATTTAAATACTAAATATTCTAGAATGTTCTTAATTTAATTAATTATTTAATTATGATTTTACCCACTACTTAACCATGATCTATTTTTGTGACTAAGTTTATGGAGTATTATCGAATTTCTTCTAGAAACTTCCTTAGTTAGTTTTTAATTTTTACACGTATTACTTCCAACTATGCATTCTCTCCTATATACTTCTCATAACATGATATACTAAGCATTGCATTTTTTCGAGTGATTTGAGTATTGCTTTTTAAGATTTGCTAAAGCCTTGTTTGTCTCGGTTATTGTGATTATCTTTTCGATTTCTTGGTGCTTAAATGACAGGAAACAAAGAAACTATCTCACCACACTCAAACTCCCACGAAACTGTCATCTCCATCTCTCTCCAATCTTAATAGTTTCGCTTTCATGGCCGTTTCACACCAAAACTCACCAACTGCTACAAGAAAAGCTGAAACACGTACCCAAAACAACTCCAGTTACACCCATTCCTACAACTGTTCACATTCAACTCGATTCGACCCTTAACGAGCTGAACCAAGCTGTTGAGAATATGTCTCAATCGAATGTGAATTCTGAGAATCTATTTCTACTGATTGGAAATATGTCCATTGACGTTTCTCATTACTGAAAACCCAAAAACTCACCACTACACTTGGTTCGTTCACCTCATAAAAGCCCAATTTCCAAGTCCTAATACTGAAACAGAGGCAATTGCTTCGATAGCTTCCTCTCTGGGGGAGAGTGAAAAGGAAATTGATGATTTTCCTGTTGCTGAGCAGAATGAGTCTGCAAATGCTGAGACATCCGATTCTGAGGACGCTCAAATGAAGGAGGCCGACGCGAATGCTAACTCAGGTGAAACTAACTTTTCTCTTTTAAATACTGATGAATCTGAATAGATTGCATTTAGGAAGATCGTTAAGAAAGAAAAGAGAAAAGATTAGCCCATGTTCAACGACGGAGATCCGGCTTTGTGTTCACTAGAGTTAATCACTCTAACTCATTGAGGAGAAAGAATAAAGGAAGTAGTGTTGATGATGAACCGATTGAAGTTCTTTTCTTAATCGGAGGAAGATAATGTGGTTACTGAGAAACGAGTCAAAAGGAAGTATGATCCAAAGGGAAAGATGGTTTCTGCTGAACGAGACTTGCCCAAAGGAATTGAAAATTCTGATCCAGAGGATAATCCCACTGTGCGTGAGATTAAGAAGTTTCTGAGGAAGAATGCTGCATTAAATGCTTAAGCAAGTGCCGCAACACCAGACCCTGATGACAGTAGAAGTGATGATTCTAAGAAGAGCAGTAGTAAGGACTCTGAATCAGCTAAGGAGATAAATTCTGAAGGAGGTAATTCTGATCCTAATAATAATTCTTAGATTGATAGGTTAGTTGCTGAAATCACTAAGCTATCTTGACGAAAGTTGTTAATGGAAAAGAGAATTAACATTGCTGATTTTGATAAGTAAAGGGTTCATATAATTTTTTGAAAAGAAAATTGTTGAAAACTGTAACTTTGAGTGATACTTTTGTGTCTGATTGGGTATATGTATTTTATGCTTGACTTATGAAGAGTACGGGTAGATGTAGCTCAAAATGATATGGGAATGTACAATTTAGGGGGAGATCAGTTCCATTTACTGTAGAATTGATTAATGATCTCTTATAGATAGAGCCTGTGATTGATGAAGATGAACTTGATTTGAACTCGGTTGCTACCTCTATAACTGGTGGTAGATTAACTAGGTAAAATTTTTTATGTTTGCTAAAGATCTCACATCTCTATACTCTGTACTCCATAAATTAATTGTCTACAATTAGATACCCTCTACAAATTCCACTAAGGTGACTAAGGATCAAGCTACATTGTTGTATAAGATGATTTTTGTGTTGAAGAATTTCAACTTGGATTTAACTATTTTCACCATATGCAGCTTATAGTGATATTTATTATAAAGGGAATTTACCTTACCATTGTTGATATGTTCATACCTCAAGAGGCATGAATTTTTAAACCTAAGGAAACTGAGGTTATTTGAGGCAAGGTACCCTTAATGACTATCTCACCTGGTCTGTTACTTGGTGAAAGGATTGTTGATTTGCTCGTATAAAATTCAGATGTTTCTGATCACAGAGATGCTCTTATTCCAGCTCGACCAGCTCCAGCAAGACCTGAACAGAGGAATGCTACACCAAATGTGAAACGCATTGATAGTCACATTGGTCAAACTTTTTCTGTTTCCAGATCTTTTATTTTATTTCAACTAAAACGTTTACAGGACTCTATTGATGCCTTCAGTTCCTTAAAGTCCGTGGTTAGAGACGCTTTCTACTACCACAGGGGGAGAAACACCATCAACTTCTGGGGTTCGAAGTGAAGAGCTCCATGAAGATGTACCAGAAGCTGATTGTGTACCTGATGCTGTTAAGAAAGAGACTGTTGAACCGAATGATGTAGTTCATTTATTGCTACACCAATCATTGTTGTTGAAGAGGAGGAGGATTAATTTGCTGATGTTGATGAACATATGGATGTTCTTTATGACATCTAAACAGGTTATGGTAACAACTGAACAGGTTGATACAAGACAGGGGGAGGGCTGAACATTATAAGTGATTATGTGCAGGAACATGATGCTGCAGCTGTTGATACAGCAATATATGTCACTTGTTTAGTTTCTTAAGTATTTGTGCTTTTTATACTTCCCTTGATCTTATTCATCTATTCTGTGTTTAAGTTGATTTACAGATTTTGTTTTTACTTCCTAGTTGGTAGGTTGTCTTTTATTCAACTTGCTTAATTTGTTTGCATTTATGATAATAGATTACTGCTTTTATGCTTAAATTGTTTTCTTACTTATCATTATTTGCTTACTGCATGTTGTATATGTTAGTTGTTTATTGTATTTGTTTTTTCCCTAACTTTGCTCTATTTTCAGTTTGCTTAAACTGTTTGCCTTAAGAATTATTCTTATTTGCTTACTGCATCAAGTTTGCTTAAATTGTTTGCCATAAAGAATTATTCTTATTTGCTTACTGCTTGCTGACTTTAGGTCTTTGTTAGTTGTTGTTTGTTTTGTCTTTCTAACTTGCCTTATTATTCAATTTGCTTAAATTGTTTGCTTTGAGGATAATATAGAAGTACACACCTCTCTTTAATTATCATGTGCTTACTGCTTAATGCTTAAATTTTTTGCCTTGATGATAATATAATTCAGAAGTACACTTCTCTTTAATTCTCATTTGCTTACAGCTTATTGTTTAAGTCTTTGTTAGATATTGTTTTTTCACATTTTTTGCTCTGTTTTTATTTTTAGTCTTTGCTCTGTTTGTTTTTCTTTTCTTCGTTATTTCTTTGATTTATTTTGAGTCTTACTTAAGTCTTAGGTTGATCTAGTACATATTCATATATGATTCTCTGATTTAATCTTTGATTTTTGTAAAGTTATATGTTTTTGTAAACAAGTGTACTGTTTATACTTGTTTTGGTTTTGAATAAGATTACTTTGATCTTATGGCACGGATCTTAGTAAAATTATTCTTGATCTCTTTTTGATTTGGTCCAACGGTTACAACAGGTATTGTCTTGACTAGTATTTAGTTTTGGAGTTCAACTCACCTAAATACATAATACTGAGTATATATAGAAATATATGTGCATCAGGTGTGTTGTAGTCGAAAGGTCAAATTGGGGGAGATTGTAGATGTTGTTAACTCTTAAATGCTTTAACATTATCAACAACATCTTAATTTGACCTTCCTTGATTTATTCTAAGTCTTTTCTGAAATGTTACATTAAATGTTGTACTAAATGCTCTCACATTCAGGAACGATTCTAGAAGCTTCTACAAGAGTCTGGAACCTGGTAGATTCCAGAATGTTGGAGAACGTGCTAGAAGGCCTTGGAGCATTGTAGAACGACCTGGAAGATGGCAGAATGTTCTAGAAAGATCATGGAGGTTGAGGTCCTAAAAAATAGGATCTCATAATGGAAGGATCTAGAAGCTGTGTATTTCTCTATAAATACCGCCAGAGCCTCTCATTTCAAAGTATGCACTACTCGAGTTACACCTCCTTGAGCGTTCAACCCTAGTTAGGAGTTATGGACAGTAGTTGTATCATTTAACGTACGCCGAGGGATACCACCTTCCAGTGTACTTAGTTCTAGTCTTGAATCGAGTGAGAGTGAATCACATATTAGATTAGTTCTTTAGACAGTATTTTTACACTTAAGTCTGTTTGCGGATTCAGGCACCTGCCTCGATTGTAGTTTCTGTTTGTGGAATGTTGAAGTAATTGCTGAGACATTTCACACGACACTTTTTGTATAACTTAGGAACTAAGTTACTTTTCGCCGTAAGGCTTAGCATAGGTTTTGTTATTAATAAAATCTATGTTAAAAATTATTCCATTGTGTTCGTATTGTGTTTTAGTGTTTTAGACTTCCGCTGTGTACTGTGTTTACTTATTCACATTCTGTTAGAGTTAATGCTACACTAATTGTCACAACATTCAGTGTAACATTGTTCTGTTTTTTACTTAAACACTAGATACCATCCCTCCACACACTTTCAATATTTAACACATAAAAATCTGCAGGAAAGATTAACTTATCTACCTGTACGAGAACATCCTCAACTACACCAACTGGATGTGTGACACTTCTATCAGCTAGTTGGATAGTCACTCCCGTCTCCCTCAATGGTCCAATGCCTAACTTCTCATATATAGATCGAGGCATGACATTAATAGAGGCTCCAAGATCAAGCATAGCTTGCTCAATCTTGTGATCCCCTATTGTACAAGGAATAACGAACATACCTGGATCCTTCCTTTTGGGAGGCAGCTTCTTTTGGAAGACGGCTGAGACATGCTCTCCCATAAAGATCTTTTCGTTCCCAGCCAACTTACGCCTATTAGTGCACAATTCTTTCAAGAACTTGGCATACCTTGGAATCTGCTTAACGACATCTATCAACGGAATGTTGATCTCAACCTTTCGGAACACGTCAAGTATTTGCTGGTCCTTGGCACCTTTTTCTGCCTTTTTAAACCTGGATGGGAAAGGTAAAGGTTCAGTAATAAAAGGAATTGAATTACGAGCATTTACCTCATTTTTCATTTCTGGGACACTGACACTGAGGGGGTCAGTGTTACTGAAATCTGCATCCTGATTTTTTCGGACAGCTTTCTCGGGTCCGACCAGCTCGTCCCAAGCATCAATCTGATCATTAGGGACTTGGGAATGCCCCTCATCACCTGCCCCAACCTGCCCTCCATCCTCCTCACTTCGTTTGGGTGCTGAAATTTCTTCTAACTTCTTACCACTTCGTAAAGTGATAGCACTTACATTTCGAGGGTTAATTTCGGGCTGAGATGGTAGTTTACCACTGTTTTGGGCTTGCATTTGGTTGAGGGCTGTTGCTATCTGACTCATTTGGGCCTCCAAATTCTTTTGTCCGGCCTCCAAACTCTTTTGCCCGGCCTCTAGATTTCTTTGTCCAGATTGCAAAGATTGCACGACTACTTGATTCTCTTGTTGAGCTTTCAATGTCGTGGATGCCAATGGCTTCAACATATCCGCAAAAGACATATTTGAACTTCCACCACAACTATTCTGTCCCACAGGTTCAACATTATGATCATTCCCTCTAAAAAACTGGAACTTACGATCCTGGTGTTGAGGCCTTTGATTTTCCACATGCTGATAGTTCTGTTGGTTTCCATATCGTAGATTAGGATGGTCCCTCCACCCCGGATTATAGGTGTTGGAGTGTGGATCATACCTCCGACCTTGAGAATTTCCGAAACCAATTGCATTAGCATGCTGCTCTATTTCCACCTTCAAAATCTGACAATCATCAGTGGCATGATCTGTGGTGGAGCAAATTCGACATGGTCGGATTTCTGAAGTTTTTCCCTTCATCATCATCTGCATCATGCTAGCAATTTTCTCCAAGGCATCATCCTTTGACTCAAGAACCGGCCTAAGCATGGAATCTCGTGCACCAAACTGCTGAGTATTCGCTGCCATATTAGATATTAGCTCACGTGCAGCTGTTGGTGTTTTATCCATCAAAGCTCCTCCACTAGCTGCATCAATCATGTTACGATCTGTGAGGGCGAGTCCCTCATAAAAATACTGGATAAGCAGCTGTTCACCAATCTGGTGTTGTGGGCACGAAGCTATGAGTCGCTTAAAACGCTCCCAATACTCATACAATGACTCCCCTGACCCTTGCATAGCACCTGCAATCTCCTTCCGTAAGGTTGCCACTCGGGTGGCTGGAAAATAGTGTTGGAGAAAGACCCTCTCCATGTCATTCCATGTGTTCACTGTATTAGGCGGCAAGAAATACAACCAATCTTTTGCAGTGTTCTTTAGTGCAAACGGGAATGCACTCAACTTGACATGATCTACTGTGACTCCGGTTGGTTTCATGCTCGAGCATACTACATGGAATTCCTTGAGGAATGTGTGTGGGTTTTCTCCTGCAAGACCATGGAAAGAAGGCAACAAATGAATTAGTCCTGGTTTTAATTCAAAATTAACATTAGCAGCAAGAGTAGGAATCGTAATGCAAAGGGGTTGACGAGTGATGGTTGGGTTTGCCAACTCATTCATCGTTCTCTCTTGAGTTTCTTCAGCCATATTCTCAAAATTTTGCTCGAAAATTGGCTCTTCACGAGTATCACTTTCTTCACCACTACTCGTCTCTCTTGTCGATGCAAAATTAATTTGTCGACGTGTACGAGTTTCCTTCCTAAGCCTCCTTGCTGTTCTCTCTACTTCTGGATTGAATTCAAGTCGTTCACTTCGATTTGATCGAGTGATCATTCACTGAAAACAAAACAAAGAAAAACAGAACTAACACTGAGGGTTCAGTGTTAGTTCAAATCAGCAAAACAACAACTCACAGAAACAGCAGAAGGCCACGGTAATATAATTTTTTTTTTGCTTCTGTTCAGAAGTTACAAAATCTCTGTTCAGAATTTTTTTGATTTTTTTGACAAAAAATTTAAAACACAAAGTATTCGATCGAATTAACAACCGATTCCCCGGCAGCGGCGCCAAATTTTGGTGTGTTGTCACCGGCACCCAAAAATAATTCCTTAACTACCCACTAATATAGTAGAGCAAGTAAGGGTCGATCCACAGGGAACAGTGTAATTTAATCGAATCAAATTGTGTATAAAAGCAATAAAAAAAGGGGGGGGGTTTGGATTGGTGAACTAATATCTACTAAATAGCAAGGAAATAATAATAAAGAGCAGGTAAAATAATATTAATTCAAATAATAAGAACGATCTAGCCCTCGGATAGTGTCCCCTCAATTCATTATACCAATTTAATCAACAAACCCGGTTAACTCAATTTATTCTCGAATCTTATCCCTAAACCAGTGGTACGACCAAACTAGTTCGAATTGCTTCTTACGTTTAATTAATCAGCAGGTACGACCCCCAATTAATCTATCCCTACGAATAACCCTAAAACATGTATCTAAGGTTCAACTCGAGAGACGCATTCAAGAATTAAAACAATAGGATAAATTAGACCATGAATACGAGACGCTCGTTTCATGCAACCTAAATGTTACTACTCCCTAAGGTGTTCTGCCTTAGTTGCTACGATCCCTACAATATTATAACAATTACGGATTATAATTTATAGGATAGCTAGAATTGAAATAGGAATAAAATTGGGTGATCAAGCCTATTCAATTCCTAACTCAAACATGCATAGCATCTACTCAAGTAATACCAAAATCGAGATGTAAATAAAAATCAAACAGGGCTTATTTAATCAATCAAACATAATCAATATAAGGGTTCACGTCCTCGGGCTAGAATAAAGAAATTAGCCAAGCATAATCAACGAAACAATACAATTACATAATGAATCCATGATCTCCAAAATCGGTACAGAGGAATGGGTAAAAGTAATCAAACCAAATCAAAGAAACATTTAAATCAATGTCTTGTCTATGCCTTCCAATGTCACGGCCAGTAGCAACGTCCTCTTCCAAAATAATCCAGTTTTTCTTTTCTCTCTTTCTCCAGAAAAATGGCGGCCCTAGTATCCCTCCCTTTCCAACAGGGAGTAACCCCAAAACAATTCTGGCAAATCAAATTGGCCAATGGGCCCAAAACAACCAATGGCCCAACACTTTATCTTTTATTCTTTCTTGAAACTCACAACAACTCATTTAAGTTTTGGGCTTCACTCTCTAATTGCAGAGTTAATTTCTTCACACAACCTGCATCCCCTTTTTACCTAAATAAAATAAAAATGAAGTATTCATGTAATTTAAACCACAATGCATAAGTCGGGAAAAGACACTAAAATAGGAATCTTAATTCAAATAAAATATTCAATTAAAGCACAAAAATATGCAATAATCCCGACTCATCACACCCAACTAGCCTGATACTTGGAAATCCAAGTATTGGAGTCAAAACTAGAAGATTTCATGGTGAAAGTGCTTTGTCTTGATGTTTCTTATCAGAACAGGAACCCCAAGACATTGATGAAGCACTTCAAGATGCAAACTGGATCACAGCCATGCAAGAAGAGCTGAACAAGTTTACAAGAAATGATGTTTGGGAAATGGTTGACAGGTCATCACATCAAGATGTTATTGGAAGAAAGTGGGTGTTCAAGAACAAGAAGAATGAGAATGATGTGATATTCAGAAACAAGGCCAGATTGGTGGCCAAGGGATATTGTCAATCAAAAGGCATAGACTATGATGAGACTTTTGCACCTGTGGCAAGACTTGAAGCAATAAGGCTATTTCTAGCATATGCTGCTCACAAGAGGTTCAAAGTCTATCAAATGGATGTCAAGAGTGTTTTTCTGAATAGAGTGCTCAAAGAAGAAGTCTATGTGGAGCAACCCCCAGGGTTTGAAGATGGAGATAAGGTGTACAGACTCAAGAAATCCCTTTATGGACTTAAGCAAGCTCCAAGAGCTTGGTACGACACATTGTCACAATTTCTGTTGGATCATGGTTTTGTCAAAGGGACAGTAGACAGAACCTTGTTCAGAATTTGTGAAGGAGATGGCATCTTACTTGTCCAAATATATGTGGATGACATCATATTTGGATCACCAAATGAAAAGCTTTGTGAGAAATTCTCAAAGCTCATGCAAAGCAAGTTTGAGATGTCAATGATGGGGCTAATGAATTTCTTCTTGGGACTTCAAGTCAAGCAATCAAAGGAAGGAATCTTCATCAACCAAGCCAAGTATACAAGAGAGATGATAAAAAAATTTGGATGTTCAACAAGCAAACTAGTGAGAATCTCAATGAACACCAACTGGAAGATGGATCCAGATGAGAGTGGAGTTGCAACTAACTCTACTGAATATAGAGGAATCATTGGATCACTCTTATACCTCACAGCCAGCAGACCTGACATCACCTTTACAGTAGGTGTATGTGCAAGGTTCCAAGCTAATCCTAAGAAGAGTCATCTAGAAGCTGCAAAGAGGATCTTAAGATACCTTAAAGGCACTAAGAATGTAGGCCTTTGGAATCCAGCAGATGACAATCTTGAGCTCACTGGCTACTCAGATGCAGACTATGGAGGATGCAGAATTGATAGGAAGTCCACTTCTGGAACATGCTATTGGGATATGAATCCTATAAAAAATGTTCTAATTGATGATTGTATGTTTTGATGGCCAAAAGTAACTTTAGAGTTAATGATATATGTGATTATATGTTTGTATATGTGAGATACATGATATAAGATTACTGATCTTAATGTGTTATGTTGTTTAAGTTTACTGATCTTAGTATATTACTAATCTGATATATGAACTGTTTAAGAACTAAGCTGATGGAAGTATTGTATAGACAGCTTATAGTATAGGACTTAGTTATACTCATCTGTATGTAGTTCAGTTGATGTATAGATAGGTTTTATATTTGTAAAAGTTGTATTCTATTGTATTCAGCATTGTAATAGTTAGAACAGTAGATTAGATTGAAGTCAGAAGACTAAGAGATGACTAAGAAGACTACTTCAGAGTTTGAAGAAATCAAGTGAAGTATTTGAAAGAAGCTGAACAGTTTTGAAGAACTGTGCTGACCAAGAGCAGTAAAACTAAGAAGAGTAGTTTACTGTGCTGAGTTGGTTTATTTGAAGAATAAGTTTGGATAACTTATATAAGGCGTAACTGAAGATATATATGAAGATAAGCTGACTTGGAAAGATAAGATAAGTTGGTTACAAAAGAAAGAAGTTACAAAACAAGAAACGGTTATGAGTTAGTTGAGAGTTAGTTCACAAACTGCTAACTGTCTTACTAATGCTTATAAATACCGTGTGATCTTCTACTTGAAAAGACTACTGACACTACTGATACAATTACTATTCAAGAGCAAATCAAGAAGTATTCAAGCACTCACAGAGTTGAAGATTGAAGAACTGAAGAAAAGCCACAGATCTGATTTGAAGAAACAAAGGCTATCATCAAGAGAAGTTTTACTTTTCATTTTAAGTTTGTATTGTTGTAAACAAGTGTGCTAGTTACTTGTGAAATTACTAGTTGATCGAAGATATACCTGGTGGTGTAATCGACAAGATCGAAGTCTTAATCTTGGGACTCTAAACAACAAGTACTCAAGTGGAAAAGAGTAATAAAACATCACGACTGGAGTTGTGAGAGTGGATGTAGACATTTGTCGAACCACTATAAAATCTTGTGTTCTTTACTGTTTTGTTTTGATTAACTGTTGATATATTTGTTGAATAAGAACAATAAGTTTTCTAAAGAAAAGATTTAAAGAAAAGTTGAGTATAAAAGCTAACTGTTTAGTACTGAGCTGATTTTAAGAACGGTACTGTACAGAACACATTTCCGCACTAAAAACTCTGATATTTTGATAGAATTTGAAAAGTCTATTCACCCCTCCCCTCTAGACTTTTTCTTAGCTTACTCAATCTTAACTCAACTTTTGGGACCAACAAGTGGTATCAGAGCAGTAGTTCTTTGGACTGCTGTTTCTTGATAACCTTGTAGACTTTGGGGAAAGTCTAATTGTCTCTCATTACTGATACTTGTTTCTTGATCTTACTTGTCTTTCTTGACCTATCTGTCATACTACTAATCTTAATTGTCTACTCTATCATGGAAGAAACTAACATCAATAAACTTCCAAAGTTCAAAGTTGCAGATTACGATTACTGGAAACTAAGGATGGAGGCCATCTTTAGTTCAACCCATGATCTAATGATGTCTGTGATCAAAGAAGGGCCTATTACTACCATGATACCCAACACTGCAAATCTGGAGCCTTCAAAATCCATTGGTGTTCTCGTGCCAAAACCCAGGTTAGATTTAACTGCTGAAGAGATGAGGCAGAACAATCGAGACAGCTTGGCAAAGAATTACATTTTGCACACCCTTCCCAACGAGTATCTTGGGAAAGTGGTTAAATGTAAATCAGCCAAAGAGATGTGGGACAAGTTAGCTATCATTTGTGAGGGAACTTCTCTTATAAAGGAAAGCAAACTATCCACTGCTGTCCAGAAGTTCGAATCATTTAAAATTAAGCCTGGTGAAACAATAGACCAGCTCGATACTCGTTTTACCAAGATTATGAATGATCTGGATGTTTTAGGCAAGACTTATACCAATAGGGAGATCAATTTACGTATCCTTAAAGCCTTAGATGAAAGGTGGAAAATGGTCACACTGATCATTAAAAACACTCAGGATATAGCTAACTGGTCTGCTGAAACTACCTTCCAAACCCTTCAGGCACATGAGTTCGAATTGGATGAAGAGGATCCAATAGTTAGTGGTGATAGGGTTAAGGAAATCTCCAAGAACATTGCACTTAAGGCATCTACCTCTAAGAAGCCTAAATCATCTGTGTCTAAGTCCTCAAGCATAAAAGATGAACTAGAGAGTACTGATCTTGATCTTAAGGATCAGTTGAACTTAATGATTAAGAGGTTTGACAAACTTAACAAGAGGTATGGTAGATACAAAAGATTCTATAAGGACACTCAGGGCTCTAATAACAGGGACTCTTCTAGGACCAGAACGGATCACAAATCTTCTGAAAGGAGAGATGAGATCTCTATTGAGAAAAGAAGAGATAGGAACTCTACTGATAGAAAGGACAGGAACCGATATCATTCTCCTTCTAAACGTACTTCTAATGAACCTCTGTGTTATAACTGTGAAAAGCCAGGTCATTACATCCATGAATGTCCTGATCTGAGTGCTGAAGACAGAAGAGAAAGGAAAGCAAGGAGAGATCGCAAATATGCAAAGGGTAAGAGGGCAATGGTGGCTAACAATGAATCTGATACGGATTCAGATGAGTTGCCATCCTCCTCCTCTGATTACCCTTCCAGCAGTGAGAAAGAAGTCTTCATTGCAGATGATGGACTGGTCATGATGGCAAAAATAGATCAAGAGGTATCATCTGTCACATCTTTTCAATCTTGTGATGAATCAGATTCTGATTCTGATTTATGTGACACTGCTGATAGTAGTGTAGGGAGTAGTCTTCACCATTCCAATGGAATGGATGAAGAAGACCTCCTACCAGCTAACAAAGCATTCATAGAAATCAGTGATGAGAACATATCTTTAAGACAAGAAATCATGAGTCTTAGAGAAGCTCAAATGAAAGTGGATCCTAATATAACTATTCTAAATGCACGACTATCAGAAGAGTTGTCCCAACTCAAAGATAAATATGCATCTATGGACAAGTTGTATCAGGGTATGCTTCATACATAAGCTAAAGAGACAAATGAGTTCAATGACTTAAAGATTAAATGTGAAAAACTTGAAGAGCGCAATAGATTCTTAGAATCTGAAGTACTGAGCTTGGATCTGAAGCTATCTGATATGATTAACTCTTCTAAGATTAATCAAACATTATCAGACAGATACAGAGCTCCTTATGATAAGAGTGGAATAGGTACTGATCTGCCTAGTCCCTCTACTTCAGGCATTAAGAACACTACTGGAGCAAGTTCAAGTTCTTTGCAACTAGATAAAGGAAAAGAACCTATGATCTATGATAATGAACCAAACTCCAAAGTACAGTCTAAATACATTCCTCCTAATGCCAAGAATGGTAAACAGAAGAATGGATCTAGACCAGTACAGTCAAGACCGTACCAGAAGAGTTCTACTCCTCTGACCAGAGCTGAAAAGTCCTGGAATCAGAAGAGGCAGACTCAGAACAGTAGGTCAAGACAAACTCAGGCAAGTTGGAAATAGCCTAGACCTCCTTTCATAAGGCAGTCTCAGCTGTACTCAACTAAACCTAGGAAATTTGTGCCTCATTATCATAACAAACCTGTTCTTTATCCTCCACCTTTATCTTATGATATCATTGGAGAAGAAAGACCAAAACGCATATATAAGCCGTATGGTCCATAGGCTTTTAGGCCATATGCAAACTATTACAGACATACTGATCTTCCTGAAAAAGGGATAGAACCAAGGATAGATCCTAAGTCTGCTGATAATTTGGATAAGGTCAATAAAGTACTGTTTTGTGATAAGCATGGTAGAAAACTTAAGAGGTCTCAATTATTCAAAACTTCAATGTTTATTTGGATACCTCTAACTACTAACCCCCAAGGACCCCAATAAAGAAAGGGTACCTAAATTATTAAGATCACTACTTGCAGGGTCGACTGGATCTTTACAAGAAAGGTGGCTCAGTTGGAGAAACTTGGTACATAGACAGTGGGTGTTCTCACCACATGACTGGTACCAAGACTCTCCTTTCTGACTATCATGAGAAGGAAGGACCAAAGGTGATCTTTGGAGATAGTTCTATGGCAATCACGAAAGGATTTGGATACATCAAGAATGGAGATGTAGAGATTCAAGATGTCTCTTATGTTGAAGGTCTGAAATATAATTTGTTATCTGTCTCTCAATTTTGTGACAGGGGTTACAAAGTTTACTTCAAAAGCACCAAATGTGAAATCTGGGATAAAAGAACACATACAATTCTACTAGTTGGAGTTAGACAGGGCAGTGTCTACATTGTAAATTGGAATAGTTGTCCTAGGGATGCTTGCCTTCTTTCTAAAAGTCCTAAAGAAATCAGTTGGCTATGGCACAGACGCTTATGCCACCTGAACTTTAAGATTATTAACAAGATTGCAAGAAACTACCTTGTTGAAGGTATCCCTAATGAAATCTATTTCAAATCACAAGTGTGTGATGCATGCCAAAAAGGTAAACAGGTAAAGGTTTCCTTTAAATCAATTCCCACTCTTTCTAGTTGTAGAGTCTTAGAACTCTTGCACATGGATTTACATGGTCCAATAAAACCTCCTACACTGAATGGTAGAAGGTACACTTTGGTTGTGGTAGATGATTATTCAAAGTACACTTGGACAATCTTCTTACACAAAAAGAGTGATACACAAATCCAACTACCAGATTTGTTAAAGAGGTTGCAAGTAGAAAAAGGCCAGCCCATTGTCAAGATCAGGAGTGACAAGGGGACTGAGTTTATAAACTGCTATATTAAAGAATTTTGTTCTAAGTCTGGAATTCAGCATTTGACAAGTGCAGCCAGGACACCCCAACAAAATGGTGTAGCTGAGAGAAGAAACAGAACACTAAAAGAAGCATGCAGAACCATGCTTGCTGAGTACAACACACCACAGAAGTTCTGGGCTGAGGCAATCAACACTGCCTGTCACACTCAGAACAGATGTGCATTCAACAAAGTACATGGTAAAACTCCTTATGAGGTATGGAAAGGTAGAAAACCAAGAATTTCATATTTTCATATCTTTGGATGTAAGTGCTTTATTCATAACAATGGAAAGAGCAAATTAAATGCTTTTGATGCCAAAGCTGATCAAGGAATATTCTTAGAATATTCTTCTACAAGCAAGGCATTTAGAGTATTTAATTACTCTACTCTATGTGTAGAAGAAACACCCCATGTTGTCTTTGATGAAGTTGTACAGGACTCTGCTGATCATCAGATCAGTAAGAAAATTGATGATCTGACCATTCAAACTGTTAAAGACAGTGAAGAGACTGAACTCTATGAATCTGTACAAGCCTACAATCCATTTCTGAATGTTCTAAACAAAGATGATGATGTAGAAAAGGTAAAAGACAATGGTAAGTCTTCTAGACCAACTGACATGCCTGAATTGGTTGACTGTTCTCCTGTGAATAAACCTGCTGAAAATGATGATATTGATATTGATGATTCTGTTATACATGATGTGGATGATGAAAGTATTCCTGTTAAGACTAGAAAAACATGGAAATCTGCTCATTCCACTGATCTGATTATTGGTGAATCCAATAAAGGTGTTAAGACCAGAAGACAACTGTTTGATTCTAAACATGAACCAAGTAATTCTCTATTTTGTTGGTGTTGCTTCTTATCTTCTATTGAGCCTGCTAATGTGAAAGAAGCTTTATCTGACAGTAACTGGATTATTGCTATGCAAGAAGAATTAAATCAGTTTACTCGAAATGATGTATGGGAACTCGTAGAGAGACCTACTGATCACAATGTGGTAGGTACAAAGTGGATTTTCAAAAATAAGAAAGATGAGAATGATCTTGTTGTGAGAAACAAAGCTAGATTAGTGGCTCAGGGCTACTCTCAAGCTGAGGGTATTGACTATGATGAAACATTTGCCCCTGTAGCTAGACTAGAAGCTATAAGATTGTTTCTTGCTTATGCTGCTTATATGAAATTCACTGTGTATCAAATGGATGTGAAAAGTGCATTTTTAAATGGTATACTTGTTGAAGAAGTTTATGTAGAACAACCTCCTGGATTTGAGGTAAGTGGTAATCAAGTATACAGGTTGAAGAAAACACTATATGGTCTGAAACAAGCTCCAAGAGCCTGGTATGACACTCTTTCACTATTCTTAGTTGAAAATGGATTTACTAAGGGCAAAGTGGATCGAACTTTGTTCAGAAGACAAGAAGGTACAGACATTTTATTAGTCCAAATATATGTTGATGATATAATATTTGGATCTCCTAACAAGAGCATGAGTGAGAGCTTTTCAAAACTCATGCAAAGCAAGTTTGAAATGTCAATGATGGGAGAAATGACCTATTTTCTTGGACTTCAAGTAAAACAATCATCTGATGGTATCTTTATCAATCAAGCAAAATATACAAGAAATTTGTTAGATAAATTTGGTATCAAGACTTCTAAAACAGTTGGAGTACCAATGCTGCCAACATACAGAATGGATCCTGATGATCAAGGTAAGTCTGCTGACCAATCCTATTACAGAGCTCTAATTGGTTCTCTACTCTATTTAACTGCTAGTAGGCCAGACATTGCATTTGCAGTAGGTGTATGTGCTAGATTTCAGGCCAACCCCAAAGAAAGTCATGTGGAGACTGCTAAAAGGATATTGAAATATCTAAAGGGTACCATTAATCGAGGTTTGTGGTATTCTGCAGACGATGATCTATCCCTAAGTGGTTATTCAGATTCTGACTTTGGTGGTTGCAGGATAGATAGAAAATCAACTTCTGGTTCATGCCAATTTCTAGGTTCTAAGCTCATATCATGGTTTTCAAAGAAACAAACAAGTGTGGCAACATCTACCACTGAGGCAGAATATATGGCTGCAGGAAGTTGTTGTAGTCAGCTTCTTTGGCTAATACAACAACTTAGAGACTACAACATTGTGGAATCCAATGTACCTATATTCTGTGACAGCAATAGTGCAATTGCCATCACTCAAAATCCCGTTTTACATACTAGATGCAAGCATGTAGATGTAAGACATCATTTTATTAGGGATCATGTTGAAAAGAAAAACATTAGAATGGAAAAGATCCATACTGATATCCAGAGAGCTGACATTTTCACAAAACCTTTGGCTGAAACTAGATTTGGAGAGCTATGCATAAGTCTAGGATTGATAGATATGGATCCTGCTTGTATGTAGAGTTGTATACTAACATTTCAGGTACTTAGCTGATATCAAGATCAGTTCACCAAGAAGGGTAATTCTGAAGAACAGACCATGTCACGACCTCTACATTCATCACAATCAGGTAAAAAGGTTACTAAGGTGCCTAATTCCCGATGAGGAAGCTGGTAAAGCTGAGGGAATTGAGAATATACATTTAAGGGGGAATCTATGATTTCTGAAAAATCCTGTATGTTGACTCAGAGCACATGTCACCTTAGAACAAACCTTATATAGACCTATGTTAATTATTCTTTACTATTCTGTACTGTATTTCACCATCTATGCATGAACTAACACTTCTACCAAGGTGAAACAGGCACAGAAGAGGAGTTCTCTACTGAAGGGGGAACTGATCTGATTACAGATTTGATCTGTCTACAAATCTGATCTGATTACAGTACAAATCTGTCTACAGACATGTTCTGACTATTGAATTGGCTGGTCTACAGGACTGTTCTGATTACAAAGTTAATTTGTCTACAGAACCTTTCTGACTACAATACCATTCTCTCTACAGAACTGATCTGATTACTGATTATAACTGTCTACAGAGCTTATTTGATTATAGGAAAATTTGTCTACAAAATATTTTCAGTACTGTGCCGGTATCAAAAAGGTGAAAATCAGAAGAGTTGGGGAACTGATCTGATGACTACTGAGCTGACCCAACTACTGAGCTGATCTTCAAAAGAGTACTCAGCTGATCACAGTACTCAGCTGAACCCAGATAAGTAAAATTCCATATAGTAGTAATAAGAAATTGAAGTATAGTGTGTATGGAAAACAATTGTGCTGATACACATCAGAACAGTATCCTGTCTTAGAATTCTTCTAAGTCAAGGACTGTTCAAAGTTAGATTACTTATAGAGAAGATTAATACACTCCTCTATTTTTAACCTAATTTAAAAGGTGTATTTATCAACCCAAGTTGGCTCCAAATTGGAATTGAGCTGTTATGAATCTGGAACGTTTCTCCCAATTTACAACTCAATCCAAACCACACAACGTGGAAATCAAAATCAATCCAAGCCCTAGATTTGCCTTGATTTTTGATTTACACGATCACATTAACTTCTTCTTCTCCATTACTCTAAATCTTTCTGCTAAATTCTCTAAGTTCAAGCATTTTCGATTCTTCCTACTCTTGCAACTACACTTCTCTATTTCTCTCCTATGGCGATTATCGATATTCTTAACGAAGAAAATGAAGTCGCAGGAACTTTTGATTCTACCAGATGGATGCGAGAGAAAGGAATCTTCGTCGAAAACTCTGTTTACTTCACCGGACGTCAGAAAGCTGAGAATCAAGCCATTCTCACCATGTGTGAAGAATGTGGGCTACGGAAATACCTAGAATCATATCCTGAAAAGGTTTATGAACCTGAGGCAATGGAATTCTTTCTTCAGGTACAGGGTGACTCAAACAGCATTCGTTCGATCATTTCTGGCCACAGGGTTGTCATCTCTAAAGAAACCCTTGGAATCGCATTCAATCTACCAGACGGGCCAATTGACATTCTGAGTTATATGGCAGGGCAAGAGAAAGTTCGCGTGGGCAGATGGTTTAATGTTGACCCAGCGACGTTATCAAATTTGAAGAAGGACATTCTTCCAGAGGGTATGCAATTGTTGATGGATATTGCTGGAAAATGCTTGTTAGGGCAACATTTCAGTCAAGACGCTCTCACCAATCTCAAGATTCGCATTATGGCTGCAATCACTGATCGTGTTGATGGTGATTGGCAAGGATTTCTGCTTGGCAGATTATTGGCTAAAAGAGAGAAAGTGGTATTTGATGAGGTCTCAAGAGAATTTTCCATTAAATCCATGATGGGTTTTGGAAGTAAATTGAGCATACTGTTGCCTCAATTAGCTGAAAGGAAGATGGATTGGAGTCGTCCAAAAAGATTTCACCAGGGCAAATTCTTGTTCAAGAAGGAGTCCACTTTGTTTGAACAAAGCCGGAGGAATCAACCACAAGAATCTGGTGGTTCTATGTTCCGTTCTGACAATGATGAGCCGGAGTTGAGAACAAAGGCTAGGCATGATCCTCACCGATCTGGATTAAGAAGAGGCCAATCAGCTAGGGCCGTTCCTGAAAAGTCAGAAGAGTCAGTTGCCAATGTGAAGGAGTCTTCTGTGGAAGAGGTAAGTTCTCCAAGTCTTATCCTTTCACACAAGAGAACTAAAGTTTCTGGTGTTCTTAGACCCAGAAGAGTCCTCAAGAACACTACCCCTTCTCCCTCAACCTCTCATTCTATTCAAGCCCAACCCCATGAAGCTGAGCCTTCCTGTTCTGAGGAGTCAGTTCACTACTCTCCTATTCATCAGAACACTCCTCCCTCAACCCCTCAGAACACTTCTTTTCATTCCACTCCTCAAGCTAATCCTCACCATACCCCTACTCCTCATTTTTCTCCTGAATTTGAAACCGAACCAGTTCATGATCACTCTACTGAGCATGAACATATACCTTCGTCTGAACCAATTGAAATTACCTCTTCTCCCGAAACTGAATTCATACAGCCAGAATCAGTGTTCTTGATGGATTATCCTGTTTGTGATAAGGAAGAGAGGATCCGATTTAAGTTGAGAAATGCTCTTCTCAAAAGTTTTCATGGATTAGATGACAGCACTAGAAACTTTGAGCAACTTCTAAGGATAGGTACTTGGGTATATCTTAGAAGTATAGGTCTAGATCAGCTGATGGTTGTTGCTGAAGGTATGGGTGGTCTTTCTGTGTTTCATGATTGGGAACAAGAACTGATCATAGCACTGATAATCTCTTTAGCTTGTGCTTACTGATCATAGGCTTCCTTTCTCTGAACATCAGCTACTTCGATTTTGGCTCTATAGACTCGTTCCATCTTCTTGGATTCAGTAGCTAGAACACGAGCAAAATCAACTGAGATTTTCTCCGAATATTCAACTTGATTCTGGAGAAATCCTTCGATCTGCTTAAACATCTCTTGCCTGAAGTCGTTGTCCAACTGATTGACTTCATTCAAGATCATCTCTTTTGAACTTGTCACAAGGACACTGTTATGTTCAACAAGAGTCTTCTTAAGTTCAGTCTTGAGAAAATCATCGATAGTTGACTTGATGACAGACTTCAAATCTTCTTTCAACTCATCTATCGAGGCGACTGAGATAGCTTGAGACGACTGTGCTTCGACCAACACTTCCTCCTTTTTAATCAGTTCATCCTCATTGAACATGATAGCCTCAATAAATTCATCATCTTCTTTTCCAAAGTTGAAAGAATTAGCTTCTTCAGAACATTCAGCGTCGACTTCATCTGAACCATCTTCTATCTCCAAAATTTGTTCTGATGTCTGGACTGCTATTCCAGCAACTTCTGGCTTTACCTCGTCTTCCACCAGATCAGTCTGGGTTCCAACATCGAATGAGAATTCATCATCCAGAACACCATCTGGAATACTCAGCATCCTTTTGACTAGATCAACCAAGGCTTTGCGAGGAAATAGTTCAGAGTGATCCTTAACTCTACTATTTTCTTTCTGTTCCATCTCCCAATCCATGAAATTGGAGATTCCGCCCATGCCTTGAATGACTTCAAAAAGATCATCCGTAGAAGATTTCTTCAGAGCAAACCAAGTGCAAATCCTCACGAGCTTCTCAAATTGTTCTGAAGCAGTGTCGATGTTGAGAGGCGAGAGCTGCTTCTGCAGATTCCTAGACACTCGAGCACGAACTCTCTTCTCTCGTAGACACATCGGATAATACACCAGGGATTCAAATCTAACATCAGATGGGTCCTGAGTAGATGGGGTCTCTAACTCAGCTGTTGCAGTGGCAACTGGCGTCTTGTCTGAAGTAGATGGGTCGGAGGGTTCAACATATTCTGTTGAGGGTAAAGAAGAAGTTTGGACTGTGGTTTCTTGGGGCTTTGATGTGGCTAGGTGTGGTGTGACAACTGTAGGAGTATCAGTTGTATCTTGTATGGGAGTGATTTGGGGATGACTGGCTCTAAGAGGTAATGCCGCCAGTACTTGTGAGGTTGAGGGTAAAGGACGAGGCCTAGATCGGTGTGATCTAGCCTTGGTTCGAACAAAGGAGAGAGAGAGAGATGGAATTGACAAAGACTGTGAAGAAGAACCAACCTGGTAACTCGTCTCTTCTGGTGGAGGTGGAGTACCAATTCTCACAATCCTGAGAACTTGAGTGGCTTGATCACCAGTCTCCTTCTCTGTATCAGCATCCTTGTCCGAATGAGTTTCTTCCGAATCAACACCACTTGACTCAGCTTTCGCAGGAGCCTCTGATTCTTCATCATCGGACTCATCTTCTGAGGAGCTAGATGAGTCGTCTAACTGAACACGTCTTGGGGCAGCCGTCCTTGCAGCAGCTTGCTTCCTCTGGGCTTCCGATTTCAGATAAAATTTGAGAGGATGGAAGGGCTTACCTTTACTCCAATCCGACTTGTTTGGTAACAACAAGGGGAGTAGAATACTCAGCTTGTTGCCGTATCCAACAGTATGTGACACCACCCAACTACTAGAGTCGGTATCAACACGAACACTCTTCTCAAAGTACATCATTCGATCGGCTATCAGCTTGAACCAATTGCCCTCCGTGATTCCGTCAAAAATAGCTGCCATCACCCTTGTCTTGGCTTGAGTGACCGCGTCAAACGAACCAGTGGCACATAGAAGCATCTTACTTGCTATGTCCAGAAGGGTGCGATACTTCTCCAATAACTCGGCCTTCTTAACAGCAGGGGCCTTGCCGTCTGTCTTGAGCTTCATCTTTCTTCCACAAAAGATGCTCAAATATCTCATCTCTTGGCCAGTGGCATAATTCTCCACATCAATCGTTCCGATGGGCAGCTTCAAATGTCTGAACAACACCTCACGAGTGAGTTCAACTCGACTCGTTCCAATAAAGGATTCGATCTTATCTCCTCGCCTTGTGGTGTTGGCATAGAACAGCAACACCTCCTCTTCCAAGACGACTTGAGGGAAAGCCTCCAGATATGGCTTCAATCCACACCGAGAGCACTTGTCGAGAATTTCTTGATTTCCGGCAGTGTGAAGCCCTTTGAAGAATAACGAGGGTTCCACATGCACCTTGTTTTCAGCGATATACCTACCGAGATCAAACCTAGCTTGCATGTTAGTTCTAACATCGAAAAGAGAAGCAATCGACATATCCAGTGAATAGAGTAAGAACTGGGGAGGTTTAATTTTACAAGAAATTGAGAGCTATAGTAGGAGAGTTATGAAATTGTGTGAGAAAGGTGAGTTTTGTTAGAATTGAAAAGTTATCCAACGGCCAAGATTGAATTGTTTAATCCAACGGTCGAGACCCTTGAAATTCGGTTACGGAATCGAGAATATTATGTGATTTGATATTGTAAAATTTGAAATCCGGCTCTACTTAATTAGGACAGGGGAGTGAACTCATCTGACCTAATATAGTTGAGTACGAACTGGGTGTATACACCTCATTAAAATGGGAGTGTATAAATCCAAATCTAGGGTTTTCAAATTCTAGCATTATCTAATTACAATAATACCCTTAATTTGATGTGATCAGACACTTAGCATTTTTCAATCAAGAGAAACACTTAGCTTGTCTGTTCGAGTCCATCCAGAACAGACGAGTAGACTTAAGCTTCGCAAGACGAGTTGGCTTAAGTACACAAGACGAGTTCCCCCTTCGCCTGTGCCTGTCTATTCTGAACGTCGAACGACTGTATGTACCTATCTCATCATTTTCAATGTGTAATCGTAGGTACAAGTAGAGTAAGATAAATAAGATGAATATCAATCTAAAGCAATGATCAAGGTTTCGAACAAGATGACCTATTAACAAACATACGAGTCAACATAAGGATTTTTAAGAAATCAAGGATTCCCCCTTAAATGTTTATTCCCTTGGTATTACCCTCAGCTTTACCAGCTTCCTCATCGGGTTGTTTGGTCATCTAGTCTATCCTTGTATACCTGTCTGTTGCGTGAGTAGTCGAGTGCTCTGGTCTAGTGATCTTGTCTCCTTTTCTTTGATGTACCTGACTGGTTAGTGCATAGCTATAGGCAAGTAGGATCTAAATCAATTAGCCCTAGACTAATGCATAACTCACGAAATCGTGCCTCAGCTAATGGTTTTGTAAAAATATCAGCTCTTTGAAAATCAGTATGAATCTTTTCCATGCGGATGTCCTTCTTTTCTACATGATCACGTATGAAATGATGCTTCACATCAACATGCTTACAACGTGTGTGCAAAACAGGATTTTGTGTAATGGCAATTGCACTATTACTATCACAGAAAATAGGAACATTTGATTCATGTATGTTGTAATCTCTAAGCTGTTGCATGAGCCAGAGTAGTTGACTACAACAGCTACCAGCAGCCATGTACTCGGCTTCGGTAGTTGAAGTTGCAACACTAGTCTTGTGCCTAGAAATTGACAAGAACCAGAAGTAGATTTCCTATCTATTCTACAGCCTCCAAAGTCTGAGTCTGAATACCCACTTAAGGATAGATCATCATTTGAAGGATACCAAATACCTCGATTAATGGTCCCCTTCAAATATTTCAGAATCCTTTTGGTGGTTTCCATGTGACTTTCTTTTGGATTGGCTTGGAATCTAGCACAAACACCAACAGAGAATGCAATGTCTGGTCTACTAGCAGTTAGGTACAGTAAGGAACCAATTAAACCACGGTAATAGGATTGGTCAGCACATTTACCGTTCTCATCTGGATCCATTCTGTAAGTTGGTTGCATTGGTACGCCAGTAGATTTACATGTTTTGATCCCATACTTGTCTAGAAGATTTCTAGTGTACTTTGCCTGATTTATGAAAATACCTTCTGGAGTTTGTTTTACTTGAAGACCAAGAAAGTAATTCATTTCACCCATCATAGACATCTCAAATTTACTTTGCATGAGTGTTGAAAAACTTTCACTCAGCTTTTTGTTAGGTGACCCAAAAATGATGTCATCTACGTAAATTTGGACGAGTAAAATGTCCTTCCCTTCTTGTCTTCTGAACAAGGTTCGATCGACCTTGCCCTTAGTAAAACCATTTTCCAATAGAAAGAGAGAGAGAGTGTCATACCATGCTCTTGGAGCTTGCTTTAGTCCGTATAAGGCCTTCTTTAATCTGTACACCTGGTCGCCTTTTACTTCGAAACCTGGAGGTTGTTCAACATACACTTCTTCCGCAAGAATACCGTTAAGAAATGCACTTTTGACATCCATTTGATATACAGTAAACTTCATGTGAGCAGCATATGCAAGGAACAATCTAATGGCTTCTAGTCTAGCAACAGGAGCATATGTTTCATCATAGTCTATGCCTTCAGCTTGTGAATAGCCTTGGGCGACTAGTCTAGCCTTATTCCTAACGACTAAATCATTCTCATCTTTCTTATTCTTGAAAATCCATCGAGTGCCAACTACATTATGATGTTTCGGCCTATCGACAAGTTCCCAGACGTCGTTTCGAACAAACTGGTTCAACTCGTGTTGCATAGCGATGATCCAATTACTATCAGCCAATGCCTCTTTAACATTGGTAGGCTCAATAGCAGAGAGGAAACAACACCAGCAAAACAAAGTTGGACTCGGCTGTTCTTGCGACTCAAAGAGTTGTCGTCTAGTCTTCACACCAATAGTAGAGTCACCAATGATATTTTCAGAATCATGCGCAGATTTCCATGTTTTCCTATTTTTAACAGGAATACTATCATCATCTATATCATGTACAGGATCATGCATGTCAACATCATTTGTATCATCAGCAGATTTACCAGGAGTAGATGAGTCAACTAGAGCAGGCATGTCAACTGGTCTAGAAGACTTACCTTGAGCACTTACCTTCTCCTTATCATCAGAGTCGAGAGCTTTTAGGAATGGGTTGTAGGCTTGAACGGATTCATATATCTCTGAATCTTTGTCAGATTCGATCGATAGATCAGTTACCTTCTTACTGATCTTGTCGGCAGACGAGTCCTGTTGAGATTCATCGAAAACCACATGTGGTGTTTCTTCCACACAAAGAGTTGAGTAGTTGAATACCCTAAATGCTTTGCTAGTCGAGGAGTATCCTAAAAATATCCCCTCGTCTGCTTTAGCATCGAAAGCATTCAACTTGCTCTTTCCATTGTTGTGAATGAAACACTTACAACCAAATATATGAAAATATGAAACTCTGGGTTTTCTACCTTTCCAAACCTCATAAGGTGTCTTGCCTAGAGCCTTGTTGATCGCGCTTCTGTTTTGTGAATGGCATGCAGTATTGAAAGCTTCGGCCCAAAACTTTTGAGGAGTGTTGAACTCAGCTAACATGGTCCTACAGGCTTCTTTAAGGGTTCGATTCCTCCTTTCTGCTACACCGTTTTGTTGTGGTGTCCTAGCTGCACTAGTTAGATGCTGGATACCACATTTAGTACAAAATTCTTTGATATAGCAATTAATGAACTCAGTTCCTTTGTCACTACGAATCTTGACAATGGACTGGTTCTTCTCAACTTGTAACTTCTTCAACAGATCAGGCAGAAGTGTTTGTGTATCACTCTTCTTGTGTAGAAAGACTACCCAAGTAAACTTAGAATAGTCGTCTACAACAACAAGTGTGTACCTTCTACCATTCAAGGTTGGAGGAGTTATCGGACCATGAAGATCCATATGTAGAAGTTCTAGGACTCTACTAGTTGAGAGAGTAGGAATTGACTTAAAAGAACCTTTAACCTGTTTACCCTGTTGACAGGCCGTGCATACATGTGACTTGTAGTAAACTTCATTGGGAATACCTTCAACAAGGTAATCTCTGGCTATCTTATTAAGAACCTTAAAGTTTAGATGACAAAGGCGTCTGTGCCAGAGCCACCCAAGCTCTTTAGGATTCTTAGTAAGTAGACAGGTGTCCCTCGGACAACTGTTCCAATTCACTATGTACACACTTCCTTGTCTTACGCCGACTAGTAGGACTGTGTGCGTCCTTTTGTCAATGATTTCGCATTTGCGGCTCTTGAACTGCACCTTGTAACCACGATCACAAAACTGAGAAACTGAGAGTAAATTATATTTCAAACCTTCAACATATGAGACATCTTGGATCTCAACGTCTCCATTCCGGATGTAACCAAATCCTTTAGTGACAGCAGTGGAGCTATCTCCAAATATCACTTTTGGTCCTTCTTGCTCATGGTAGCTTGATAAGAGAGCCTTGGTACCAGTCATGTGGTGCGAACAACCACTATCTATGTACCAGGTTTCTCCTACTGAGCCACCCTTCTTATACAAGTCAAGTCGACCCTGCAATAGATGATATTCAATAATTTAGGTACCCTGTTTGTTTATTGGGGTCCTTGGGGGTTAGTCGTGTTCAGAGGGATCCAAATATACATTGGAGTCTTGAACAAGTTCGATCTTTTAAGCTTTCGCCCATATTTGTTACAAAATAAGACCTTGTTGTCCTTAACTGGCCTATCAGTCGAGTTCGGGTCTACTCTTTGGAGATAGCCTTTCGACTTAATCTCTACTTGAGCAGGCACTTGTCTATGATAGTCAGAGTAGGGCTTGTAAGCATTAGGTCCATACGGTTTATAGACGCGTTTGGGTCTTTCCTCACTGATAATATCATATGACAAAGGTGGAGGATATAGGACAGGTTGTGTACGATATTTCGGGGTTACCTGTCTAGGTCTAGACGAGTAGAGCTGAGACTGCCTTATGAAAGGAGGTCTAGGCTCTTTTCGTCTAGTCTGTACCTGTCTAGTACTCGTCTCCTCAGGATACCAGTCCTCGTATCTAACCTGGTTGGGTCGTCCACGATTAGTGGTCCTTTGAAGATTAGTTCTAGGTTGAACAGGCTTGCTGTTACCATTCTTTTTACCTCCCTTGGTAATCGGAATGTTAACTGGAGCTTGTTTAGGTACAGTACCTTTAGAAGGAGTTCCAATATCGTATAACATTGGTCCTTTTCCTTTATCATTTGGCAAAAGTCTTGCTTTAATAGTAGTAGAGTTCTTAATGACTCGAGTAGACGAGCTAGATGACTCAGCACCTATACCTGTCTTGTCACCTGGGTCTCTATACCTATCTGACAATTCAAGGTTAATCTTTGAAGAGTTAACCAGGTCAGTAAGTTTGAGATCAAGTGTGACAACCTCGGTCTCTAAGAACTTATTACGTTCTTCAAGTCTATTGCACTTGCTCTTTAAAACATTAAATTCATTTCTCTCAGTTGCATGTGTCTTAAGTAGGTCTTGATATAACCTGTCTGTCAACGCACACTTTTCTTTGAGTTGACTCAACTCTTCAGTCAAGCGTTCATTTAGGACTGTTATATTAGGATCTACTTTTGACTGAGCTTCCTTAAGATCAATGATTTCTTGTTTTAATGCAATGTTTTCATCACTGACTTCAATGAAAGCTTGGTTAGCAAGTAGAAGGTCATCTTCGACTGCACTAGTCGAGTGCTGAAGACTACTTCCTACTTCACTACTAGCAGTGTCACTTTCATCAGTTTCTGAATCATCACAAGATTGAAAAGATGTAGCAGATGATACCTCTTGGTCGATTTTAGCCATGCAGCATAGGCCATCATCTACTATGAATGCTTCGTCGTGATCTTGATCAGTTGAGTGACTAGATGCGGAAGATGGCAACTCATCTGAATCCGAATCAGAGTCATTATTGACCATCATTGCCTTATTGCCACGATTATATCTTCTTTCTCTTCGTGCTTTGCGTTCTTCACGATCATCAGTGCTCAGGTCTGGACATTCATATATGTAATGACCTGGCTTTTCACAATTATAGCACAAGAGATCATTAGTAGCCTTTTTAATAGGGGATTTGTACCTACGTTTATCACGTCTATCAGAACGTTGAATCTTCCTATCGTCAGACTCTCTATCAAGTCTGTTACTTTTCGAGACTTCGTCTCTCCTTTCGGACGAGTTTCGGTCTCGTCTGGTCTCAGACGAGTTCTTAGACATAGATGCTCTATGATCCCTATAGAACTTCTTGTATCTTCCGAAGCGTTTATTGAGCCTATCAAACTTTCTAACCATGAGACTCATCTGATCCTTCAAACTAAGATCAGTATCTAACTCATCTTTCACAGAGGCAGACTTAGTTCTAGACTTGGACCTGTCTACCTTAGAAGACTTAGAAGAGCTAGACTTAAAGGCAACGTTCTTAGATACAGCATGTTCTCTATCACTACTGGCTAGTGGTTCATCTTCGTCTAAATCAAACTCATGGGCTTTAAGAGTTTGAAACATGGTTTCAGCAGTCCACGTATCTATATCTTGAGTGTTCTTAACAAGCATCTTTACCATTTTCCAACGACTATCAAGACTCTTCAAAATCCTAAGATTGCTCTCACGAGCAGTATAAGATTTACCAAGTACTTCCAAATCATTCATGATCTTAGTAAAACGAGTATCCAGCTGGTCGATAGTTTCTCCAGCTTTCATCCGAAATGATTCAAATCTTTGGACAGCTGTGGAGAGTTTGCTTTCTTTGATTAGGGAGGTCCCTTCACAAATGATAGCTAGTCTGTCCCACATCTCTTTGGCAGTTTTACATTTTAACACTTTTCCTAGATACTCGTTAGGAAGGGTGTGTAAAATATAATTCTTTGCCAGACTATCCAAATTATTTTGACGCATTTCTTCTGAGGTTAGATCTGACCTGGGTTTCTTGACTAGAGTACCAATTGGTTTGCTTGGGTCAAGAACAGCAGTATTTGGAATCATTGTAACAATGGGTCCTTCTGTGATAACAGAGATCATTAGGTCGTGCGTGGAACTGAAAATGGCTTCCATTCGCAGCTTCCAGTAGTCATAGTCCTGAACCTGGAACTTGGGTAACTTGTTAGCGCTGATCTCAAGAGACATGATTTCAAGAAATAAGTGCTAAGTAGAGTTATGATCAAGAAAAACAGATAAGTCAAGAACAGGGAGCACGAAACAGATATAACAGGAGTATTGATCAAGAACACGTAAGCAACTACAATCAAGGACCAAGACTTCACCCTAAGTCTTAAGTCGGTTATCAAGAAACAGCAGTTCGTAAACTACTGCTCTGATACCACTTGTAGGTCCCCAAAGTTGAGTTAATAACGAGTAAGCTAGTGAAAATGTCTAGAGGGGGGTGAATAGACTTTTCAAAAATCTATCGAAATATCAGAATGCAATATGCGGAATACGAAATTAACAATGAGCCCAATTCAAGTTTATACTCAACTTATCAAATTCGAGAACTCTGTTCTTATGAATACTCAACTCGTCTAGTTTAGTTATGTAGTTAAAACAATTAAGCAATTAAACCAAACAGTAAAGTAAACAACACACAACGATTTATAGTGGTTCGACAACTTGTCTACGTCCACTCTCACAAACCCAGTTGTGATGTTTCCACTAAACTCTTCCAATTGAGTACAAAGTGTATGTTCCTGTGATTTTAAGTCCCAAGAAGAAGACTTAGATCTTCAAAAGAATATACCACCAGATATATCTATGATCTAACTAGCTATTAACAAGCAACTAACAACTTGATGAAAACAACAAACAAAAACTAAAACTTCTCTGATCTTCAGTAGTAGCCTTTTGAATTCTTCACTTGTCTTCTGGCTTCTTTCTGAACTTCAATAAACTCTGAGAGTAATTCTTTTTTTGAATGCTTCGATAAAGCTTCACTTGAGTATGAACGTCAGTATATTAGTAGTCTGTAACCTTCAAACGATAAATACCATGAAGTTTTTATAGACTTCTGATTTCAAGAACTTAGGTAGTTGTAACCAACTTTTCTTGAAAACTAACTTCAACTGAATCTTCTTATCAATCCACGCGTTTCTTGTTACGAATTAGTTATTCCATAACTAACTACTATCCTTATCTTTATACGCGCTTCATTTTAACTTCCAAGTTTGACTTGTCTTGTGTAGACTAGTATGTACTTGTCTTGTCTTGTAGTCCACCTGTCTTCTCAAGTAGTAGACTTCAAGTCTTCTGGTCTGGTCTTCCCATGCAATCTTTAATAGATGACTATACTAAACTTATCAAGACTATTACATTACTTTAAGCTTTCATAATACAAGCTTAGTCAACTTATAATCTATACAATGAATCTATCTATTACATTCAAAATCATGAGCTCTATACAACATTTATCATAGCTCAATAACAATCTAACAAATACAAATAGCATATATGAAGTACAAACAATATACGAATTTATAAGTACTTATCTTTTAATATCAATGTGAACTCTACTGGTCTTGTTCAAGATGACTTAACTCAACTAGACTAGATTAGTCAACACTTAGAAAATATTCAAACTACTTTTGGCTTATCAAAACTTCATCTTTTATCTTTTCATCATGTAGGACTTGTTCTAGGATTCATATCCCAACAACTGAGGTCTTAAAGGAACAATCTTTGGGTGCTAATGAGTTGGAGAGCACACCAATTGATGTTGATCAGAATACTGTGCTTGATGATGTTCAAGAGACAGTAAGAACAGTTCCTTCTGAGACAGCTCAAGAGAACTCTAACTTTGAATTGTTGAAAAAGCATAATGAAGAATTACAAAGTATGTTGAATGATACTTTGAAGAGGTTTCAACAAGCCACTGAAAAGTTGGAAAGTTTGACTGCTGCAAATTCTTATGACAAGATAATGGAATTCACTATGAATAAAATCTATGATCTGCATAGATTACAAGAAAAGTCACTTTCTACTGAGCTGCAAAAGAAAGTAGAGATACTTTTAACACCCTTGAAGGAATGGCAAGATGAAGCCAAAAAGGGGGAAGTAAAAGTAATGAAAGTGATGGAACAAACTCAATCACAACAAGCTCAATTGGTTGTGAGTCAAGATGAGTTGAAAGTCAGCATTGATGATTTGAAAGAAGAAATCATCAGTCTGAAGCTAAAGTTACAAAATCCTGATTCTGTTACTCAAGAAACAACAGCTACTCAGAAACATGTTGCTGAATCTTCTTCTGGAAAAAGAAAAAGAAAATTCATTGATGATGAAGAAGAGACTGAACAGATTGGTAGAATTACCAGGTCTAAAAGCAAGCTAAAACATGGTGATACTGAAAATAGACCAAGTGATGTGCTGATACCTGAATCAGTTGAAAAGCATAATCAGATGCTTGCTCAGAAGAAAATTGAAATGACTGAGAAAAGATCTGCTGAACAGATTAGAAAACAAAAGATGAAAGATGCAGAAGCTACAAGAAAGAAGTTTGATAATAGATGAAAGTGTGTGCTTTGGTGTTAAGTGTATGTATATGAAGTGTTTAAGTTTAAGTAGAATAATGTTGTACTAAATGTTGTGACAATTGGTACAACACTGACTCTAGCAGAATATCAGAAATTATGATTAACACAGCGGAAGACTTGAAACACTAAAAACAAACGTGACACAATGGAAATAATTTTTCACATAGATTTTATAAATAAAAATCTATGCTAGCCTTACGGCGAAAAACAATACTTATCTTCAAGTATAAATGTTGTGTGAAATGTTACAGCATTAACATTCACAACAGAAACTACAAACGAGGCAGGTGCCTTGTTCTAAAAACGAACTAAGTGTATAATGTATACACTGTCGAAATGCCTAGTCTATCTAAAGATTACACTCTCAATAGATAAGAAGACACACAGCCATACGGGTGGGATACGAACGTATGATCTAAAAGGTAGTTCTACTGGCCACAATTCCTAACAGGGATATACGCTCGGTCTAGGAAGTTGATCGAATAGAGTACACTGATTTGAGAAGCCTTCCATCGGTATTTATAGTAGTGGGGTGCTGATTCTAGAGGCTTCCACAATGAGGTCCTATTTTTTAGGAACTCAACTTCCATGATCTTTCTAGATCTTTCTTGAATGCTCCAGGTCGTTCCAAATGGTTCCAGGCCGTTCTAGTATGTTCTCCAATGTTCTGGAATCTTCCAGGTTCCAGATCCTTGTAGAAGCTTCTAGATCCTGCCAGAAATGCGACAACATTTAGATCAACATTTAATGTAGCATTTCAGAAAAGACTTAGAAAAAATCTCGGAAGGTCAAATTAAGATGTTGTTGATAATGTTAAGGCATTTAAGGATTAACAACATCTACAATCTCCCCCAATTTGACCTTTCGACTACAACACACCTGATGCACATATATTTCTATACATACTCAGTATTATGTACTTAGTTGAGGTTAACATCATTGCTAAGCACTAGTCAAGACAATACCTGTTGTAATCGTTCGATCAAATAGAATGAAGATCAAGGATAATTTTACAATGATCCGTGCCATAAGATCAAGATAAATTTTATCCAAAATAGAACAAGTATAAACACTACACTTATTCACAACATAAGTAACTTTACTTAAGATCATAAGTTAAACTGGAAGAAATTCAACTTAGAATCTAAGTAAGACACTAACAAAAAAATCAGAGCAACAAAAATAAAAAAACAAACATCAGAGCAAAACATAATGTAACAAGGAACAAAACAAAACAGAAACTACACTATACACAACCTGCAATAGACACATGATAATCTGCAAACAAATTAAGCAAGGCAGTAAACAAATATCAAGTGGAACTAATAAACAAGTTGCAGTAAACATCCTACCATCTAAAAACAGTAAATAACAAATGTATCATAATTTCAGAATTTCAAACTTAAACATTAGTTACAAAGGTAGAACTGAACAAATGGCTTATATTGCTGTGGTAACAGCTGCAGCATCATCTTCCTGCACCATAGCCATTGTGGAATTCAGGTCTCCCCCTGTCTAACAGCTTTCTCCAGGTAGATCACCATACAAGGTGTCCATTTCAGCAGCATCATCATCATCTCCTTCATCAACAAAGTAAGTAGATGCAAGGTGTGCAACTACATCAGTAACAGCAGCATCTCCAGCAGCATCAGGTCCATCACCAGCATCAGCAGCAGCTGGAACTCCATCATCATGTATCTCCTCAATGACTACACTGGAGTTGGATGGTGGTGGTACTCCCCCTGTTGTAGGTGAAAGGAGGTTGGTCCACCTGTCCTTCAGGAACTGAAGTTCATCTATAGTTTCCTGCAAGTGTTGGAGTTGGAGTTTGATGAATTCCTGTGAAAGATACACATTACCAGAAATGTTGATACGGATGTTCTCAACATTTGGGGTTGCATTTCTGTGTCTTGGTCTGGATGATTCAGGATGATCAGTAGTTGAGGGTCTGGTTGGTTCTGGTTGAGCAGAAGTAGAGGGTCTTTGCTGATGTTCAGTACCAAGAGCAATCAAAGGCAGATCAATTACTCTATCCCCAGTGAGTAAGGCAGGAGCTATGGCCAATAGTGGAACTCTCCCCCTCAACACATCAGTGTTCTTGGCAACAAATCCATGATGCCTCAAGTAGTTAGAAATCAGAACAGGATAGGGTAAATTGCCTTTTTCAGAAACTCTCCCAGTAAACCTCATCATGTGTTGGAAAATAGTAAGACCCAAATTAAACTTCTTAAGCACAGAAATCCTATATATCAAAACAGCTTGGTCCTTAGTGATCTTGGTGGTATTTGTGGTGGGAATCCAATTGTAGATAATGAGTTTGTATAACACAGAGTGTAGGGAAGTGAGGTCTTTGGCTAGCATGTGTCTAGTCCATTTAACTACCCTACCAGCAGTTATAGCAGAAATGACCACATCCATGTCAGGTTCTTCATCAACCTCAACATTGGGAATTTCTAAAAACTCATTTATCAATTCAGGAGTAAAAGGTACATCCCTCCCCCTAAAATTAACAGTCCCATACCACTTAGAAGATCTCCTACCAGTGCTCTTTTTCAAACATGCATAGAATTCATATGCCCAATTTGTCAAGAAAGATTCACCAAAATTCACAGCATGCATCAAATTCCTTTCTTCTAAGAAACTAACCATGCCTTTACTATCAAAATCAGGTATATTGATCCTCTTCTCTATCAACAATTTTTTCTTAGAATAAATGGCCAATCTATTCTCTAGAGTATCAAGATCATCAGAAATACCTTCCTCTTCAGATGCCAGGTTATCTGAGCTGGGAGTAGAGCTTTTAACAGAGCTCTGTTCAGGGCTGCTTGCTGCACTGGAAGAGCTATCCCCACTGCCACCATCTTCAGGTTCTGGTGCAGCTCCATTTGCAGCAGCATTGTGCTCAGCATTTTTCTTTAGAGACTCCAGAATGTCTCTCAAGCATCTTTCAGAATCAGAATTGGATTCTGACTCAGCTGGTTCATTTTCAGTGATCATCTTTTCTTTGCCTTTTGGTTCAGCAACAAACTTTCCTTTCCTTTGCTTTTCAGCATCAACCTTCTTTTTGGATTTTTCAGCAGCAGCAGTCTTAGCTTTCTTTGATTTCTCAGCAACAACAGGAGCTTCATCTTCAGAGTCTGTGAACACTTGGATAGGTTCACTAGCATCAGCTCCAGCTTTCTTCTTCTTCCTCATAGATTCAGAGTAATCTATTCGGGTAAACACACGGTTTGACCTCCTCCTTCTTTGTACAGGGCTTCTCTGTCTTTTCCCTTTTTGTGCATTCTTCTTTAGAGGAATGGGAGCAGACTCATCAGAGACAGAGAGTGAGGAATTTGTACCATCATCAGAAGCTTCAGCATCCTCCATTTCGACATCCTCAGAATTAGATGCATCAGCACTAGCTTCTTCTTCAGCAACGGTTTCCACATTCCGTTCCGGTGCAGCTGGCTCAGTAGGGTTTGAAGAATTGGGGGTTTTTGCAGCAGCAGCCATTTGGGCAGTTTGTTCGGCCAAATAGCTCGAGATATCCACAGTAATATCTCCAAACTTCATCACAGGTAGATGACCAGTAGTCCGAAGAGTGTTGGATACCTCTTCAACAGCCCTAGTGAATTCTTCAACTGTCGAATCTTGTGGGATGAGGGTAGTTGGAGGAGTGGTTTGAGGAGTGGGAATGGTTGTTGATGGTGTTGCAGAGACATTCGAGTCAGCATTTGAAGCAGTAGAGTTTTGTGAAGCCATGGAAGCAAGAAGATTGAGAGAATTTTGGGCGTTTTGATCGGAAGATTCAGGAGAAGAGTGTGAGTGAGAGTGTGATCGAGGGTGGTTTCCAGCCATTAAGAGGGATCGGTTGGGTTTTCAAGGTAGGTTTGAGGAGTGTATACACAAACTTTGAGAGATACACGGCCAAAACAATTTCTTCAAACTTAGTACTCAACAAAATCAAAAATCACAATTAGCAAATAAATGACATCTTATGTTTGACATTTATAGAGAGAATAATGTAGTTGGAGATAAAAGAAAATAAAACAGAAGAATTAATCTAGAATTTTTCGAAAGTGCTCCACATTTTTAGCCACAACCTAGATCATGGTTAATTAGTGGGAAAGATCAATTAATTAAATTAATTAGATAATTAAGAAAATTAAGAAGCTTCCAGAATTAATTAATTTCGCATAATCTGAAAAAATAAAGATGTGGGTCATTAATTAATTAAATAAATAGAAATGAATCTCAATAAATAATTAAATAATTACACAGATAAAAATAAATTCGAATCAGGCAATGTTGTGCTCAAAACTGTTACAAACACCTCAACACGGTTTTTACATGAATTTGCTTCATTTGTGTTGCACCATATTTTTTCTTTTTGTGTTATAGCATCTAATTTGTATTGATCCATTGTTCCTGTAGAGTACATCGTAGTAGCGAACTCCGTGCCCCATACTTACTTAATGGATTACAAATATGTTGATGTTTTTACCAAATATCACCTTTTGAAAAGAAGGCATCGTAGTAGCGAACTCCGTGCTCCATAGTTACTCAGTGATTTGGTACATCTTTTAGTATGCTAATAACATTCTCATTTTTATGCATTTGAGAGGTGTAAGACATGTTTATTTTTGCACTTCAATGTTCTTAGATTCGTAGATATTTTACAAAGGAATTATTTAACTAAGTAGGAAATAAATTCAACTTATAAAATTCATACAACCCATGATGTTGTCCCAAATGCTACCGCATTTGTGACAACATCCATCCGAATTTTTCAGATAGTGCTCATGCCAAGAGATTTCCTCAAGATAGAGAATCTCTCATGGTCTAAGGCTTTAGTAAAGATATCAGCATTCTGTTTTTCAGTAGGTACATACTCCAACTTAACAATATTCTTCTCTACTAAATCTCTCATAAAATGGTGTCTTATGCTAATGTGCTTTGTGAGTGAGTGTTGTACAGGATTTTTAGAAATGTTAATGGCACTAGTATTATCACAAAAGATAGTAAGTATACCATTCTCAATACCATAGTCATGGAACATCTTGCTCAGCCACAAGAGTTGTGTGCAACAGCTTCCAGCAGCAATATACTCAGATTCTGCAGTGGATTGTGAAACACAATTCTGTTTCTTGCTGTGCCATGATACAAGATTGTTTCCCATGTAGAAACATCCTCCACTCGTACTCTTTCTATCATCTATGTCTCCAGCCCAATCAGCATCACTATAGCCAATCAAAATGTTGTTGGTGTCCTTAGTATACCAGATTCCAAGGTCACTTGTTCCTGAAACATACTTGATGATTCTCTTCACAGCATTCAGGTGTGATTCCTTTGGATTTGCTTGGTACCTAGCACAAACACACACACTGTACATAATATCTGGTCTACTAGAGGTTAAATACAATAAACTACCTATCATGGATCTGTAAAGTGTTTGATCAACATCTGTTCCAGCACTATCTTTGCAAAGTTTCAAAGTAGATCCCATAGGAGTTTTCATTGGTTTTGAATTCTCAAGACCAAATCTTTTAACCAAGTTCTTAGCATACTTACTCTGGGAGAAGAAAATACCATCACTGCACTGTTTGATTTGAAGACCTAGAAAATAATTCAAGTCTCCAACCATACTCATTTCAAATGTTGCAGTCATTGCCTCAACAAAGTTACTCAACATTTTATCACAAGTAGAACCAAACACAATGTCATCAACATATATTTGTGCAATAAGTAAATCTCCTTCAGTGTGCTTAATGAACAAAGTTCTATCAGCTTCTCCTCTAATAAATCCATATTCCAAAAGAAAGTCAGTAAGCCTACCATACCATGCTCTAGGAGCTTGTTTAAGACCATACAATGCTTTCTTAAGTTTATATACATGATCAGGATACTGTGGATCTTCAAATCCTTTAGGTTGTTCAACATATGCTTCTTCATTCAATATGCCATTTAGAAATGCAGCCTTTACATCCATTTGATGAAGTTTAATATCAATAAAACATGCAATAGCTAGCAGTAATCTAATAGATTCTATCCTAGCAACAGGTGCAAAAGTCTCATCAAAATCAACTCCTTCAATTTGGGTGTAACCTTGTGCTACTAACCTAGCCTTGTTTCTAACAATATTACCAGATTCATCAGTTTTATTCTTGAATATCCACTTTGTTCCAATGACATTAGTATGACTAGGTCTTGGAACAAGTGTCCATACTTCATTTCTTTCAAACTGACCAAGTTCTTCATGCATAGCATTAATCCAGTTTTCATCAGTTAAGGCTTCTTTAGCACTCTTAGGTTCAATTTCAGATAAATAGCATTCAGCATTTACAATGTTACACATAGAAGACATGCATATTGTTCTTACCACATCTACCTTGTTTGATCTTACTCTTCCTCTTGTTTGCACTCCAACTGTAGCATCACCTATGATCTGGTCAGAAGGATGACTTTTACCTATTCTTGAAGAAGGATTCGTTTTGGGAATGTACTGGTCATTCTGTGAAGTTACAACTGTCTGTTCTGTCGATGTTGATCCAGATGTGTTAACATTTGGTGCAACATTCTCAGACTTCAGTGTATTCTCAGAAGTGTCAGTAACCTGTGATACATCTTCTTCATCTTTGTCATCTGTAAGACCTTTATCATCATCAAACACAACATTAACAGATTCTTGAACAGTGTTAGTTCTAAGGTTATATACTCTATAAGCTTTACTATTTCTAGAATAGCCTAAAAAGAAACCTTTATCACTTTTAGAATCAAACTTATGAAGTTGATCCCTATCATTCAGAATATAACACACACAACCAAATACATGAAAGTATTTCACACTTGGTTTTCTGTTGTTCAAAATCTCATATGGTGTTTGACTTGTGCCAGAACGAATAAAAACCCTATTAATAACATGACATGCAGTATTCAATGCTTCCCCCCAAAATTTCTTCGCAAGACATTTGGATGTTAGCATAACTCTAGCCATTTCTTGTAAAGTTCTATTCTTTCTTTCAACAATTCCATTTTGTTGTGGAGTTTTAGGAGACGAATATTCTTGCAAGATACCCTTTTTATCACAAAAATCATTAAACATGCTGTTTTCAAATTCCCTACCATGATCAGTTCTAATACGGCCAACTTTCAAGTTAAACACATTTTTGAACCTCTTATAAAGAATTTTAAATGCAGCAAATGCTTCAGATTTGTCTCTTAGAGACTCTACCCAGGTATATCTAGAAAAATCATCTACCACAACTAAGGAATACCTCTTTCCTCCAATGCTTTCAGTTTCCATAGGACCCATCAAGTCCATGTGCAGTAATTCAAAACATCGATGTGTAGTACAATGTGACAGCATTTTGTGCGACATTCTTACCTGCTTACCTTTTTGGCATGGTCCACATACAGTTTTGTTGTGAAGACTTAGTTTTGGAATTCCTTTTACTGCATCTGCTTTGATTAGTCTGTTCATTGCTCTGTAATTTGCATGACCCAATCTTTGATGCCATAAGACATTTTCATCATATTTTGACAAGTTACACATATTTGTTCCAATAAGATAGCAATTATCAGCTGACCTAGTACCAGTCATGACACAAACCTCATCTTTATTAAGAACATAACATGAATCTTTATCAAATTTCACATGCAAATTATCATCACAAAGTTGACTAATGCTAATCAGATTTGCAAGTAAGCCATCAACATGTAAGACATTTTTAAGCTTAGGAAAACCTTTAACATTCAAAGTTCCTTTACCAAGAATCTTTCCTTTAGAACCTCCACCATATGTAACATTACCACTATTCATATGTCTAGAACAACCACTATCAAAATACCAAGAATCAGGTAGACATGCTTTTAAGGAGGTATGAGCAACATTACAGGTAGTTTTTGGTTTCCATGCAGATTTCATAAACTGTTTACCAGAATGTGACAGTTTTTTATGCAGCATTTTCAAAGTTCTCTGTTCTTCAAACAATTTCATGCAGTAAGGACGAATATGACCAACTTTAGCACAGTAATGACATATATACTTCCTCTTAACCTTGTGAGGGTCTGATTGTGCAGATGTTGCATCAAATGTGACAACATTTGCATTCACAAATTTCACAGGTTTTCTAAATTTATCAGAAATAGAAGCAGTAGTACCATCATAACCTAAACCATGAGTATTAGACTTACCAGTAGCTATAGCATTATTTACCTCAGAAGCACTCTTGGAATATTTCTTGAAACATAAGGTGGAATTTATTAATTTCTCCTTTAAGTTACAGATTTCCAGATCTCTTTTGGTAAGAATAACCTCTAGCTTGGTGATTGTGTCCTTCAGATCCTCATTCTCTTTATTCAAGGTATTAAGAGTGAGTTTCTGATTGTTCCAATCATCTAACAACTTTTGGTGTTCATTGTCATCATTCCTTTTTCCTGCATCATCAACTAAACCATTAAAACAGTTCAAATCTGGGTGACTCTGTTCTGATGTTGCTGTAGATGTTGAGGCATCAGGTACAGCATCAGAATCTGTTTCATCCAGATCATCATCTGAGGAATCATTATAATCAATTCTGGTAAAATTAGAATATTCATTCTGATTTAATTCATCAAGATCATCATCATCAGATTCATCACTCAAGGTAGCACTAAAATTCAGTTTTTGCTTAAGTCTAGTGTTGGCACATTCATTTGCATAATGGCCATAACCAGAACAAGCATTGCATTGAACTGATTTTCGAAATTCAGGATCATACCTTGGTTTACCTTCACTCTTTGATGGTCTTGGTGTGAATTGAGTTTTCCTCCTTTCTGGTTGAGGTGTTGATGTATTGATTTGAATCTTAGGCTGAATGTTTCTAGATTTGTTCACAGATTTCTTAAGAAACTTGTTAAAATGCTTAGTGAGCAAGGCAACATTGTTAGGATTTTTGAGACATACATCGAACAGTTCTTCATCAGTGTCAACTTCAGTAATGATGGGTTGAACTTCAGAAGTGTTTGATGTTTCCCCTTTAAAAACCACAACTTTCTTATCAGCATTAGCTTCATCATCTTGATTAGTGTTTATTTCATATGTCCTAAGAATACTCACTAACTCATTTTGACTTAGCTTATCTGTATCTTTTGCCTCTTCAATAGCACAAATTTTAGCATCAAATCTTTTAGGAACAGATCTTAATATCTTATGAACTACTCTAACATTAGAAATAGGGTCACCAAGAGAATGTGATTCATTGATAATCTCACTTAACCTTTCATTGTAGGCTGTAATTGTTTCATCTTCCCTCATTCTGAGATTCTCAAATTTTGTTCCCAACATTCGAAGCTTAGTCCTTCGAACACTTTCTGAACCTTCACAATGCTCTTGCAACCTGTCCCATGCATCTTTAGAAGTAGAACAGTTAGATATAATTTTAAACATTGAAACATCAACAGAAGTAAAAATAGCATTTAAAGCTTTAGAATTGTAGCTTGCTGTTGTTATTTCATCAGCCGTCCAGTCAACTTCTCTCTTGAGTTGTATTTCACCATCTGCGTCTGCTGGTCTTTTTGGAGCTTCCCAACCTGTAAGAACAGTTCTCCAAGCACGTTCATCAACTGACTTGATGTACATACGCATCTTAGGCTTCCAATAGGCATAATTCGAACCATCTAAAACGGGTGGCCTAAGTGCCGTGGATATGTGATGTGTTTCCATTGCTAACCTACACTAAAAACACACTTGACCAAAGATCTAACCTAGTGTCGTCAGGTATCAGCTCTGATACCAACTGAAAGTGTGTGCTTTGGTGTTAAGTGTATGTATATGAAGTGTTTAGGTTTAAGTAGAATAATGTTGTACTAAATGTTGTGATAATTGGTACAACACTGACTCTAGCAGAATATCAGAAATTATGATTAGCACAGCGGAAGACTTGAAACACTAAAAACAAACGTGACACAATGGAAATAATTTTCACATAGATTTTATAAATAAAAATCTATGCTAGCCTTACGGCGAAAAACAATACTTATCTTCAAGTATAAATGTTGTGTGAAATGTTACAGCATTAACATTCACAACAGAAACTACAAACGAGGCAGGTGCCTTGTTCTAAAAACGAACTAAGTGTATAATGTATACACTGTCGAAATGCCTAGTCTATCTAAAGATTACACTCTCAATAGATAAGAAGACACACAGCCATACGGGTGGGATACGAACGTATGATCTAAAAGGTAGTTCTACTGGCCACAATTCCTAACAGGGATATACGCTCGGTCTAGGAAGTTGATCGAATAGAGTACACTGATTTGAGAAGCCTTCCATCGGTATTTATAGTAGTGGGGTGCTGATTCTAGAGGCTTCCACAATGAGGTCCTATTTTTTAGGAACTCAACTTCCATGATCTTTCTAGATCTTTCTTGAATGCTCCAGGTCGTTCCAAATGGTTCCAGGCCGTTCTAGTATGTTCTCCAATGTTCTGGAATCTTCCAGGTTCCAGATCCTTGTAGAAGCTTCTAGATCCTGCCAGAAATGCGACAACATTTAGATCAACATTTAATGTAGCATTTCAGAAAAGACTTAGAAAAAATCTCGGAAGGTCAAATTAAGATGTTGTTGATAATGTTAAGGCATTTAAGGATTAACAACATCTACAATAGAGTTGCTGCATTGAAAAAGAAAATGAAGTCTAAATCTGTTGGAACTGTTCTGGATGAACAATTCATGGAATTTGTTGTGGATCCAGAAGATATGGAGTTCTGGAATAACTTGAAAAAGAAATGGCAGATTGCAAATTTTATTGTGAAGAAATTTGGTAACCATTCAAGCAAGGAAGATGAATATTCTGACTTTGATGCATTCATGATGAATATCTCAAGAGAATTTTGGGAACATATTCTGTTGTTAGCTGCTAGTACAGGTATACAGATCTTATGTCCTGAAGAACCAGTTTGGGATCCTCCAAGACTTGAAAATGGTGAACCAGATTACTCAGAGATCAGAAACATAATTTCACAAATCATTAAAGATGGAGGAATCACTGATCATAAGCACATGATGGATATCAAGAACAGATTGTACTTGGCATTCAGAATTCCTGATAGAGACTGAAGATGAAGGACTATGCTGAAGAGATAACATTTCTTATCCTTATCTTTATTTCTTTATTTCTGTGATTATGTGACTTAGTTGTAATATGTGATATATTTGATCTTATTTTGGATTTGAATCTTAATCTGATGTTTTGAATTGATGAACTAATATGATTAACTATATATCTTAACTACTGGTCAATTAATGTTTAAGTAGTTTTGGCTTCATCAAAAAGGGGGAAATTGTTGGGATATGAATCCTATAAACAATGTTCTAATTGATGATTGTATGTTTTGATGGCCAAAAGTAACTTTAGAGTTAATGATATATGTGATTATATGTTTGTATATGTGAGATACATGATATAAGATTACTGATCTTAATGTGTTATGTTGTTTAAGTTTACTGATCTTAGTATATTACTAATCTGATATATGAACTGTTTAAGAACTAAGCTGATGGAAGTATTGTATAGACAGCTTATAGTATAGGACTTAGTTATACTCATCTGTATGTAGTTCAGTTGATGTATAGATAGGTTTTATATTTGTAAAAGTTGTATTCTATTGTATTCAGCATTGTAATAGTTAGAACAGTAGATTAGATTGAAGTCAGAAGACTAAGAGATGACTAAGAAGACTACTTCAGAGTTTGAAGAAATCAAGTGAAGTATTTGAAAGAAGCTGAACAGTTTTGAAGAACTGTGCTGACCAAGAGCAGTAAAACTAAGAAGAGTAGTTTACTGTGCTGAGTTGGTTTATTTGAAGAATAAGTTTGGATAACTTATTTAAGGCGTAACTGAAGATATATATGAAGATAAGCTGACTTGGAAAGATAAGATAAGTTGGTTACAAAAGAAAGAAGTTACAAAACAAGAAACGGGTATGAGTTAGTTGAGAGTTAGTTCACAAACTGCTAACTGTCTTACTAATGCTTATAAATACCGTGTGATCTTCTACTTGAAAAGACTACTGACACTACTGATACAATTACTATTCAAGAGCAAATCAAGAAGTATTCAAGCACTCACAGAGTTGAAGATTGAAGAACTGAAGAAAAGCCACAGATCTGATTTGAAGAAACAAAGGCTATCATCAAGAGAAGTTTTACTTTTCATTTTAAGTTTGTATTGTTGTAAACAAGTGTGCTAGTTACTTGTGAAATTACTAGTTGATCGAAGATATACCTGGTGGTGTAATCGACAAGATCGAAGTCTTAATCTTGGGACTCTAAACAACAAGTACTCAAGTGGAAAAGAGTAATAAAACATCACGACTGGAGTTGTGAGAGTGGATGTAGACATTTGTCGAACCACTATAAAATCTTGTGTTCTTTACTGTTTTGTTTTGATTAACTGTTGATATATTTGTTGAATAAGCACAGTAAGTTTTCTAAAGAAAAGATTTAAAGAAAAGTTGAGTATAAAAGCTAACTGTTTAGTACTGAGCTGATTTTAAGAACAGTACTGTACAGAACACATTTCCGCACTAAAAACTCTGATATTTTGATAGAATTTGAAAAGTCTATTCACCCCTCCCCTCTAGACTTTTTCTTAGCTTACTCAATCTTAACTCAACTTTTGGGACCAACACATGCCAATTCTTGGGAAGCAAGCTCATCTCTTGGTTCTCAAAGAAACAAAATATTGTGGCAACTTCAACCACTGAAGCTGAGTATGTTGAAGCTGGAAGTTGTTGTGCCCAAATCCTATGGCTTAGACAACAACTCAAAGACTACAATGTCAACTCCCCTGAAGTGCCAATATTCTGTGACAACAACAGTGCAATTGCAATATCACAGAATCCAGTATTGCACACAAGATGCAAGCATGTGGACATCAAGCATCACTTCATAAAGGATCAGTTGGAAAAGAAGGACATCAAGCTGGTGAAAATTCACACAGATCATCAAAAGGCTGATATCCTAACCAAACCTTTAGCTGAAGCAAGATTTATGGAGCTTTCAGCAGAGTTAGGACTTCTTGATCCAGGGAAGATGGCTAGTTAAGCCTAATGGAGTTCAATAATCAAGGGGGAACATGGAATGTTCTTCAGCAGACTTGGGCAAGAAACACCTCTGACAAAATTAAAGTCTAATTAATTTCAGAGGAGATGACCCAAAGAAGTTCAGAGAAGTTGGGCAGACCAATTTATTATTATGGGCCCACTTCAGGTGTTTTAGGTCAGGGTAGTTGTCCATGTGGGGCCAGATAAGCTGAAATAGCTATGACATACAACATCTAGGAATGATAAGCACCTATTTTGGGTAATCATTGCCTATTTCGATGGATGTCCCATTCCTCTTCAAGACATCACCTTTTCAAAGATTTAATTTATCCCCTACCCAATGTGTCCCTTTCGAGCATTTAATGCAAAAGATTTAATTCTTGTTTGCATTAATCATTTTGCCCACAATCTACCTTGATAACTCGCACAAGCCATAACAAATCTTAACTTCTTATCACACGATTTGATAAAACTGTTTTATTGGTTTTAATTCAAATATGAACCGTTGGATCACTTGACGACCAACTCCCCTGAATCAATCCTGGCCATCCAATTTTGATTTCCTCTTTTGATAACCGTTGAATTGCCTTAAGACTCACCAACTCAATGACATACATTCCTTTTGGAATATACACAAGTCTTAAGATGCCCTAATCCAATCCATTATCTCCTACGCACTTTGCAATTCTTAAACCCTAACCAAAATCTTCAAACACTCTCAAGCTTTCTTTCACTCTTCAATGACACCTAAAATTAGACAAGACAAGCTTGTTAACTTCTCAGATGAGAAGCTGAACATTGACTTCTCAAGTGGAAGGGTAAAGCCACTCGAGGAGAAGTTCTTACAAGGCTCACCTATGCAGATGAAGATCAAGAGGAAGAGACTGCTCATGCCATCATCTTCACTAAAGAAGATTTGGATGCTGCCTTTGGATTGCCTTCAGAGGGAAGGAATCCAGAAAGTTATGGAGCTGCACAAGAGCAAGAAATTGCCAATGAATGGTTAATCATCCCAGGCCCACTCTCATCAAATAAACACAAGAACACCTTGAAACTAGTGTTTCAGATGTTACTAAGAGTATTCTTAGTAACACTGGAAGCCTAGAGCAAGTAAGCCATCCCAGATTGGGAATAATGGTTGTTGTTGTTGATGCAAGTGACAAAGGCATCAAGTTCAATTGGAGAGACTTCATCATGGGTGAAATGATGAAGGAAAAGGCCAAATTCAAGGTGAAATCTCACCTCAAGGTGGTAGTGGAAAGTAAGTTGAGATATTGCACAAGGGCAAGTCTCTTGATAGAAAGGTTCTCCCACTACTTACAGATGCAAACTTTTGCCAAGCCACTTCCAGCCCAGAAAATCCTTTTCAGAAACTTGTCCAAAAAGTCTGAAAAAGAGAAAGATGATGTTGACCAAACCTGCTGAGGAGGAGCAGAAGCCAAAAATGAAGCCAAGAAGAAAGGCTAGGGTGGTAAAGTCAAGAAGAATGGCTCAAATCATCTCTGAGAAAAGTTGTCCAGGAGAAAAGTGGCAGTTCAAGGCCAAACAAGAGAAGGGTGAAAACTTCTGCCAAGATACAGAGTTTGAGGGAAGAGGAGACCTTGAGGAAAATGTTTAAGGAAAGTAGAGCAGAAAGAAGATTAGGATCAAAATCCATATCCAAAACCAACTCTCCTGATACCCACAAAACCCCTGAAAACCAACCCATCATTCCCTTAGACCTAACCAAGAAATATTCTCCATAGGGAACAACTCTAAGAGGTTCTATTTATATCTTAGTTGATATTGCAGTAGATGAATCAAGGTTGCAATCACCCTTGGATACATACTTGCTCCCTTCTCAAGATTTCTTGAGGCTGCAATGTTAGAACCTACTCCCCTATCCAAAATCCCTTCAGGAACATTGCTCTCAAAAGAACCTGAATCAAATCCTTTAGAGCCCAATGTCCCTAAACCTAATCCTGAAACCAACCCTGAAACACAAGCCAACTCTCCTATAACCCAAAGTCCCCTTTCAGATGGTGATGAGGAGGAGTATACCTATGAAAGTATGCTAGGAGGAGTGGCAAAGGCAAATGTGGACAGTTTGTATCCAAACTTGTCTGAATTCCCAAGAATGCAAAAGAATTTCCATGATCTTAGAACCTTGGTGGAGGTCAAAGACAAGACAATCATGGAGATTGCACAAATTATACAAGACAAGGGTGCAAGCTGGCGGCAAATTGAATAAAATAGGCTTCTACACTTTGCTGGTGTTCAGAAGACAAGATTCCTGACTGATGAAGTTGTTTTTGCCAAGTTGGTTGAAGATAAGATTGCTGATAGCAGTTCTATTGATGATGGTGATGATCCCACAAACCCAAACCCACCATGGTCCTCAAAAGAGTAACAAAATCAAGAAACTAACATATGAAGGTGCAAAGGGCTCTGAAACTTCAGAGGTATTGACCAGTGCTGGTAACAAAATCAAAGATGCATCAGCCCATGATGGTTCAATTGAGCCTGAGGCACAACTGAATGATGTTGAGACTTCCATTTGTGAAGTTAGTTTGGTTAAAACCTCACCAGTGTCAGAGAAGTTGGACATTGACCAACTTTTAACCATTCAGGATGACCTAGTGGCATTGGAATGCCCAAGCACTGTGATCTCCCAACAACTGCTCACTATGGATCCTTGTGACATATTTAGATAGAATTTCGAGAAGTGAAATGGCTTGGCTTTGCTCCAAGTCTATCTGGAAGGCAATAAGATTGGGAGTAGAATACTCAGCTTGTTCCCAAAACTTACAGAAGCAGAGACCGTCCATTCTCTGGTATCAGGATTCACCTTGGCCAGAATTAGCAAAATGAAGAAAGGCGACTTGTCAGGTCCTCCTCCTCCTACTCGACTGGTTGCTAACTCTACTCCCTCACCAGCCAAGAAGGCAAGACACGTTAGAAATCCTATTATTTCAGTACCTATCTTATCTCCTCCATCTATCCCGATCAAAACAAAGGCAAGAGCACAACGTTCTCGTGCCAAACCTAATCCCCAAGACCCTCTAAAATTTGTGCAACATCTGAGTTCACAACTTAGCCCAGACACTACTATATTTGCATCAACTGATACTCCGACGGCTGATCCAATAAACCTAGCCACATCAGAGCCCCCAGAAACCACCACCCAAATGTTAGCCTTACCATCAACGAAATACGTTGAACCCAACCCAACTGACCTTGGTACACCTCAAGCTGACACTTCGGCTTCTGAGTTGAGGACCCCACTCACTCAAACTCTCCAATATACCCAATTTCCTTCTATGGTGCATTACCCTATGTGCATGCGTGAGAAGAGGATTTGTGCCAGAATCACAAAGTATCTGAAGAACATATTGATAACAGTCGAGATAGACACGTCTACTGCTGATTTTGAAGGGTTGCTCAGAATTTGTACATGGGTTGCATTGAGAGATGGACCTGCTGAAGACAAGTTTAAAGTGATAATGGGAATGGGAGGTGTTGCTAATTTCCCAGACTGGGAGATGGAACAACAAGAGGTTAGTGGTGTGAAGAAATTTGCACAACTTCTTCCATCAGCTGCCTTAACCAATCTGGTAAAAAAGATGCTTAAAATTCCAGAAGGTGTTGTTGAGCTAAGTGCTGATGAAGGTGATAAAGTTGCTGATATGGATGATGACAAATCTAAAACTTATGAGCCTCAAATTGGAAAAATGAGTATTGGAATTCAAGTATCAGAAGAGTTGATGCTGTAAGCAAAATCAGAAGAGTTGGAGTGTTCTTCTGATCCAGTGATTGATCTAGACAACCCATCTGATCATCTGATAGGAATGGTGTTCAAATTCAAAGTGGAACATGCTCATGGCCCAAGAAGCAATGTTGGTCAGATCACAAGACAAGTTGAAAAGTATTTTCCTTCAGAGACTTGTGCATATATTGCAAAGCTAGTTCAGTTAGTGCAGAAAGAATCAGATGAATCAGAAAGAAAAGCTAAGGAAGAAAGGTTAGCAATCGTTCCTTACTCTCCTTTACATTTAAGAGCAATAACTGTTGGGATATAAATTCACACTAAGCCCCACTTGATGTTAGAATAGTTTTGATGGCCAAAACGCTTAGAGTTTATAAATGTAATAGGATCAGCTGACTTGTATAGAACAGCTTAGACTAGTCGTGTGTGATCAACTGTATTGATATCAGCTGATCAGCACAATCCTGGCTTACATGCCTATCCTCAAGATGAGAAGAGTAGAAGACATGAAGACTAGAAGATCCTTGAAGTCCAGACAAGTTAAGGTGCTTGTATACCTACTTATCTGATGGAGTCCAAGATTGAAGATGGCCTAATGCAGCACTGAGAATTGCCAGATCAGAAGAGTGTTACTCAACTGATATCAGAAGACAGAAGACCTAAGGCCAGAAGAGTAGTCAGAAGACTAGAAGTACAGATCAGAAGACTATGTGCTCTTCCAGGACTCGGCTGATTCCCAAAGTCATCTTACAATTTAAACGAAGACCTACCTTATTTAGAAGATTGACATGATCCCAGGATTGAAGCAATCAAGCGGCTGGAATCAAGGAATCAAGCCATTATGGAAAGATTGCCCCAACGGCTAGTCAACTCCAACGGCTAGTTGCAAGCGATCACCATTATAAATACAAGAGGATGAGAAATCACAAACAAGGAAGTCACAAGAGAGAATTCACAAGCTAAGCAAGCAATCAAGCAAATAGCCATACTGTTCTAAGAATTCTCCAAGAGCCAGAAACCATTAGAATTTCTATAGCTCTTAAGTGATTTCTATCCAACCCTTAAGAACCTGAAACCTGTTCATATTGTATATTCATTGTTTTAGGCATAGTGGTTAAGCAAATTATAAGCTTGAACCATTAGTTGGATACACTTCAAAAACCCCAAACCCTCACCGAAAGGTTAAAGTTTTTGAACCCCTTAAAAGTGCAAGTGCTTACAATCACTTGTAGAGACCGTAGATGTTAGGACGGCTCAGATCTCAAAGTCCTATCTTTGGTACTATAAAGGTCAAGACCCTTGTAATTTGTGGTAAATTAAAGGGATTAAACATCACGTGTGGACGTGAGAGTGGACGTAGGAACGTATATCCGAACCACTATAAATCTGGTATTATTTACCTTTCTGCACTTTACATTTCTGTCTTTACATATATTATCATATAGTGCATACTGTGCTTTCAACATTCTTCAAAACAAGGCCACAACTTTCAAACCAGCATCAGCTGAGTACTTTCATTAAGCAAAACAAGTTAACACTTTCTTAAGAAACTATAAGAACGAGTCTAATCAAGGCCTACCATAATTCCGCATATAATCTCTTCATTCAGATCACTATAGTCATCTGGACCAGCAGACTTGTAGTCCAGTTGACATAGCAATCAGAAGAGGTTCCTAACTCTCTTGAAAAAGTTTTAAAGTCTATTCACCCCTCCCCTCTAGACTTTAATCCCATTCACTACTCGTTCAGGGACCAACAAGTGGTATCATAGCAGTGGTTCTAACGGACTACTGTCTCTAGATTATCAGAAGACTTGAGGGGGTCTTTCTGTAGTCCTCTAGAACAGATCCTTTCCTTTTGAAAAACTTGTTTTTGAAAACTCATACAGCATGAGTGCTAATATGCGAAAGTTGCCTAAGTTTTCAGTTGAGGATTATGATTACTGGAAGATCAGGATGAGGAAGAATCTCACATCAGTCCACTACAAGATGTGGTTAGTAATCACAGAAGGCCCAATCACCATCATGACAGTCAACACTGCAAATGGTGATCCAGAAGTTCCAGTTGGAGAACTTGCCCCCAAGCCCATGAAGGACCTCACACCAGAAGAGATGAAGCAATCAAATCTTGATAGCATTGCTCAAGATTACGTAATGCAAACTCTTCCAAATGAGTACATTGCAAAGGTAATCCACTGTGACTCAGCCAAAGAGATGTGGGAGGCATTGGCACTTCTCTGTGAAGGAACTGAGCTGATCAAGGAATCCAAGTTATCTACAGCAGTCAAGAAGTTCGAACACTTCAAGATGCAACCAGAACAGTCTATTGATCAGCTAGACAATAGATTTACCAAGATCATCAATGAGATAGAATCTCTGGGCAAGAAATATACTAATAGAGAGAAAAATCTAAAGATTCTAGACTCTCTAACCAAGAAATGGAGACTCAAGAAGACCATCATCAAGGATACTCAAGATATCAAGAAGTGGTCTGCTCAAACTCTATTTCAGAACCTAAAAGCTCATGAATATGATCTGGAAAGAGAAGAAAACTCAGGAAGTGATGAGCCAACTGCAACCCCATCTACCTCCAAGACTGTAGCCTTCAAAGCAGCCAATACAAAAGCTGCAAGTACCTCATCTGGCAAGACCTCTCTGAAAACAGAAGACTGTGAAGGATCAGACATGAGTCTGAAAGAGCAAATGGCTCTTATGATCAAGAGATTCGAAAGGATGAACACTCTCAACAGCAAATATAGAAAATTCTATAGAAACTACAAAGATAAAAGAGCCAGTTCACCCTCCAGAGGTACCAAAGAAAGAACACCAGAAAGACATCCTAGAAAGGATGTGGAGTCATCTGACAGCCGAGGATCTAAAATAAGAGATGTCACTCCTCCAAGGAAAGGTAACTCAAATCAGAGATCTGGACCATGCTTTAATTGTCGCAAACCAGGACACTATATCTATGAATGTCCTGAACTGAATTTAGATGACAAAGAAGAAAGAAGGCCAAGAAGAGACAGAAGAAATTCAGACAAGCAAGCAATGGTGACTGAAGAATCTGAATATCAAAGTGATGAACTCCCTACATCACCAGACTGCCAAATCTTCTCAGATGATTCAGACGACCTAGCTATGATGGCCATAGGTGAAAATGAGGTAAATTCCTATACTACTACTTTCCATTCACCTATTTTTTCACAATCAGATGAGATAAACTCATCTGAAGGCGAATCAGAAGACACCTATTATCAATCTTTAAGAAAGGTAAAAGGTGATCTGGATATTGCCACTAGAGCTTTTATAGAAGTGGAAGAGGAGAACAAGGATCTAAGGAAAGAAATTGCTAAGTTGAAAAAGACTAAGTTTGATAACACCCCTGAGTTGGTCACAATGAATGAAAGATTGACCAGAGAAGTGGAACTTCTTAAGGAAGAAAATACCACAATAACTCAGTTGTATGAGGGGATGTTAGAAACTCAAGCTTTAGAAACTAAGGAATTTCGTTCACTACAATCCAAGTTCGATGACCTCTTCCAAGCACACAAGCTCTTAGAAAAGGAGAAGGAATGCCTAAATCAAAAGATATCAGAGTTCAATAAAGCTTCCACGACTATTGAAAGTATCTCTGAGTATTATAGATCAAATGGCAATAAGATGGGTTTTGGCTATGAACTTAATCCATCTACATCCTCTCCAGCTGGGGGTAGTACACCTAACAAGTGCACTACTCAGACACATGAAAAGGGTGAGTGTTCTAAACACAATGAACCAAATATGAACCAAAAGGCATCTGTACCAGCTAAGGCTAACTATCCCAACACCAAAAATGGTAAAAGACAAGTTAACCCCAAGCCTGTACAGAGGAACAACAAACAGCCTAGACCATCTCGTCTGAGACAGTCTCAGCTGTATGCTGCTCCAGCCAAGAAGAAGAAATCTTCTTCAAACAAATATGTTCTCTTTGCACCCCCTATCTCTTATGATATTGTGAGAACAGAAGAGTATGGTCCATATAATCGTGTGCATCGTCCAGCTAATGCACCCAGGCCGAATGTAACTAGTCAAAAGATCATGTATGTACACTCCTATAAAGGGAAACCATTTGACTACTACTTAGCTGACACAAACAACAAATCAGACCAGTCCAAGGTGTTAACTGGTAAGATTTGGTTCTGTGATGCCCGAGGGAAACAACTCAAGTGTTCAAGGTTGTTCAAACGACCAATGTATATGTGGGTTCCCAAGGGTAGTACTAACACCCAAGGACCCAAGACAAAATGGGTACCTAAGACTTAACCTTTCTTGCAGGAAAGGAGGGACCTATACAGAAGAGGAGGTCTAGCAGGAGAAACATGGTACATAGATAGTGGATGCTCAACTCACATGACAGGAAACAAAGCCCTGCTGACCAACTACATAGAGAAGAAAGGTCCAAAAGTCTTCTTTGGTGATAACGCGCACGGTAACACAAGAGGATATGGCACCCTTAAAAATGGTGACATTGAGGTACATGATGTATCATATGTAGAAGGTCTTAAGTTTAATTTATTATCTGTTTCTCATTTTTGTGACACTGGTTACTCAGTTAAATTCTCTAAAGATGAGTGTCTCATAAGTGATAAAAGAACAAAACAAAACCTTCTAACAGGATCTAGAAAGGGAAGTATGTATCTTGCAAATTGGAACAGCTGTCTTAAGGATACATGTCTGCTTGTGAAGAGCCCTAAAGATGTCAGCTGGCTATGGCACAAACGTCTTAGTCATCTGAACTTTAAGACTATGAACAAGCTAGCAAGGGAATCCTTAGTTGATGGTCTGCCTAATGAACTCTACTGTAAAGATCAGGTATGTGATGCATGTCAACAAGGAAAGCAAACAAAGGTCTCCTTCAAGACCAAGAAGACAGCATCAACCAGCAGAGTCCTTGAATTGCTTCACATGGATCTCTTTGGACCAATCACTCCAACCACATTAACAGGAAGAAAGTACACTCTTATTGTTGTAGATGACTACTCCAAGTTTACTTGGGTTATCTTCTTATACAAGAAGAGTGAGACTCAGCAGAAACTTCCTGAACTATTGAAGAGGATCCAAGTAGAGAAAGGAGAACCAATTGTGAAAATTAGAAGTGACAAAGACACTGAATTCATTAACTCTTATATTATTGCCTATTGTACTTCTAATGGTATTCAGCATGAGACAAGTGCAGCAAGAACACCACAGCAGAATGGTGTAACTGAAAGAAGAGTCAGAACACTCAAAGAAGCTGCAAGAACACTCCTTGCTGGATTCTCCACTCCTAAGAAGCTATGGGCAGAAGCCATCAACACAGTTTATCACACTCAAAACAGGTCAGGTATTCATAAAATTCATGAGAAAACCCCATATGAACTATGGAAAGGAAGAAAACCTAGAGTATCTTACTTTCATATATTTGGTTGTAAGTGTTTTCATCCACAACAATGGGAAGAGTAAGTTGAATGCCTTTGATGCTAAAGCAGATGAGGGGATATTCTTAGGATACTCCTCTACTGGCAAAGCATTTAGAGTACTCAACAAACTAACCCTTCTTGTGGAAGAAACACCGCATGTTGTTTTTGATGAGTCTTGTGAAAAGAATGCAGTAGAAACAGACTCAGCTGCAGATCAGATGAGACACCTAGTGATCAAGTCCAGACCAGATGAGTTCATTGAAGTCAATGAACCTTTTCCTGAAGAACCAGAGGAAGATAAGCCTCATAGACCTGTCACTAGATCTCAAACTCAAGCAGTGCAAGCTGACCAGAACCAAGATGCACCAATCCCAAATGCAAGGGGGAATGATCTCTTTGACACACAAGATACAGATGATGATCGACCAAATCAAGTCAACCCCCCTGATGGCACTAGAACAGATGAGAATCCAAGCTCATCTAATGCAGATACTCCTGTGAGGCATACATGGAGGAACAACCATCCATCAAACCTCATCTTAGGAGGAGCAGACTCAGGTGTCAAAACAAGAAGACAACTGAATCAGAACTCCCAATCATCTATGTTCTGCTGGTGTGCCTTCCTGTCCAACATTGAACCAGCTGACATAGAAGAAGCAATGACAGATAGCAATTGGATCACTGCTATGCAAGAAGAACTAAACCAATTCGAAAGAAATGAAGTCTGGGAATTGGTAGATCGTCCTGAAAACCACAATGTAGTAGGAACAAAGTGGGTATTCAAGAATAAGAAGGATGAAAATGATGTGATAACTAGAAATAAAGCAAGGCTAGTTGCAAAAGGTTATTCACAATCTGAAGGGATTGACTATGATGAAACCTTTGCTCCAGTAGCCAGACTAGAAGCTATTCGACTGTTTCTAGCTTATGCATCATTTATGGGCTTCAAAGTGTACCAAATGGATGTCAAGAGTGCTTTTCTAAATGGTATTCTGGTAGAAGAAGTATATGTAGAGCAGCCTCCAGGATTTGAAAAAGGTGATCAAGTATATCGACTGAAGAAGGCTCTCTATGGTCTAAAGCAAGCCTCTAGAGCTTGGTATGACACATTATCACAATTCCTACTTGATAATGGATATACAAAAGGCAAAGTTGATAGAACTCTTTTCAGAATACAAGAAGGAGAAGACATTCTAATGGTGCAAATATATGTAGATGATATTATATTTGGATCACCCAATCAAGAGATGTGCAAAAAGTTCTCTAAACTTATGCAAGGAAAGTTTGAAATGAGCATGATGGGTGAGATGAATTACTTCCTAGGACTACAAGTCAAGCAGAGTCCAGAAGGGATCTTCATCAACCAGTCCAAGTATACCAAAAGCCTATTAGAAAGATTCAAAGCTCTACAAAGCAAGACTGCAAGGATTCCAATGATGACATCTTTCCAAATGGAACCAGATGAGTCTGGAAAGGCAGTTGATCAAGCTGAATATAGAGCACTGATTGGATCTCTATTATACCTTACAGCCAGCAGACCAGACATAACATTTGCTGTAGGAGTATGTGCTAGGTTTCAAGCAAACCCAAAGCAGAGTCATCTAGAAGCAGCAAGGAAGATTCTCAAGTACCTAAAAGGATCAGTCAACTTAGGACTATGGTACCCTGCTGATGACAATCTAGAATTGAGTGGCTATTCTGACTCAGACTATGGAGGATGTAGAATTGATAGGAAATCCACATTTGGAACCTGTCAATTCCTAGGCAACAAGTTGATATCATGGTTCTCTAAGAAGCAAACCTCAGTTGCAACCTCCACCACTGAAGCAGAATATATGGCAGCTGGAAGTTGTTGTAATCAGCTGCTCTGGCTAGTTCAACAACTCAAGGATTACAATGTAGAGGCAAGAGAAGTCCCTATCTATTGTGATAGCAGCAGTGCCATTGCCATCACTCAAAATCCAGTCCTCCACACAAGGTGCAAGCATGTCGACATTCGACATCACTTCATAAGAGACCACCTTGAAAAGAAGGACATCAAGATGGAGAAAATTGACACAGACATCCAAAGAGCAGACATCTTGACTAAGCCCCTAGCTGAAGAACGATTCAAGACCCTATGCTACAGCTTAGGACTCCTGGATCCAAGCACATGAAGAGCAAAGATCAGCTGGAGACCTCAGCTGATACAATTGCAGCAGACTATGAGGATCAGATGAGGTGAATAGACACCCTCATCTTCAGGTAAGTTCTTTCCCGATGAAGACAAATAAAGCTGAGGGAAAACTTAGAGTCATCTAATCAAGGGGGAATCAAATGATACCTTAAGAATCCTTGATGAAATACTCTACAATCTGCATTGCATATAATATATATATATATATCCAGCAGACTTGAACAAAGTTATTTGATATCTTTACTCTAAGCAATGTATACATATGTATAATAATAAATTATTCTTCATAAAATACTTTATTTATATACATACATACAGTATACTATTGAGTTATACTTGGTTGGATTAATACACCATCCTCACCGACTCAACAGTATGCATGCACTGTACGGATTTCAAATAACTCTTGCTCAAAATTTATAATTTCTGCATTCCATAAGATAAAGTCTGAATATCTTTAAATGTGAACCCTTAGATCAAGAATCTCATTGTTGATCTTAAGAAGTAACTTTTTCAGAAATTCAGAACTATCAACTCCATAGTTTTGTCATCTTTCACTCCACTATCTCATTTCTACCCCTAAAAAATGAGGAAGTTATGAGAACACCTAAGAACACAAATCACTAACTATTATCTTTGTTTCAGGTATGGAGATATTCGAAAGAAGAGATGGAATGGAGATCATCCTTCAACCAAGGTCTTGGGTGAAGGAGATGAAGATTTGTCCAGAAGATGAAGATGATGCAGATCAGCACAATTGGCTTACCCAACATGAGTATGCCTATGAAAACTAGACGAAGGAGAGATGTCCTTGATGAAAACTAGAGGAAGGAGAGATGCAGAGGACAAAGTAGCAAGCAAGCAGAGCTTCTTCTCCAGGGGGAAGTTCTACATGGAGAGCTTGTTATCAAAGGCTACTATGTCAAAACAAATCAAGAAGACCAAGTCCATGGCTCTCTCTTCATACTCCATTGAAGCCTCTTCCAATCTTCCTTCTCTTTCCAGAGAAGCGAAGAAATTAAAAAAGGACACATTAGATGCTACAACCCATCTGATGATGAGGAACATCAGATGGTGAGGGCAACTTGAACCAGTGGGATATCATCCAGGCTGATCATCAAACTGATTTGATGGTCCTACATGGTTCAGAGGTAGAGCTGGAAGATCCATCAAACCAGGTTGGATCACCACTCACAATAAAGCTGGAAGATCCATCATCCAGGTTGGATCATCACAGCAGCACTGAAGGATCCATCAAACCAGGTTGGACCTTCAAACTCAGAAGATCTACTCAACAAACCTCAATCCTCTACTCAGCTGATCAGAAGACCAACTCAGCTGACCAGAAGACTTTCAAGGAAAATCAGCAGACTTTTTTTGAAGAAATCAGAAGACTTCACTCTGCTGATCAGATCACTTCAATTTAGAGTTTAATGACTATCTTTGATCATGTAATTCATTCTAGATTTATTCCTGAATGTAATTAAAGAAATTGGCCTATATAAGGAATGCAATTCACTTATAGAAAACGGCCTTGATGATCAATTCTTGCCACAAAATTAGTCTCAACGGCTATTTTTTGGTAATGATGTCATTAATACTTGATTACCATATTGCCAGCAAATCAACTGTTGCCACATGGCAAATTCAGCCGGCAAATTTAAGGAATGGCCCGAAATCAAAGAAGGAAATCTTGGGTACTACTCCACATTAAAATCAAATCTGACCGTTAGATCAAGAATTATTGGAGTATATATACACACCCTTAAACCTCTCCCAAACCCTTTCGCTCACAATACTCAATTGCTCTCACACTCTCTCGTTTTGCAAATTTCTTTCAAGCCTTCGAAACCTAACTCTCAAACTCTACTATGGCAATCATTGAAATTTACGACGAGAAGACCAAGAGCACTGGCACTCTAGATGCAACAAAGTGGTCTAGGGAAGGGAAGATTTTCACAGAGAATGCTCTGTTTTTCAAGGGCAAACACACAGCTGCAAACAAGGAGATTCTTCTTCGCTGCCTCAACCTCAATCTTCGAGATTTTCTGGAAGCAGCACCAACTAATGTTTATGAACAAGATGTGCTGAGTTTCTACTCAAACGCTGTGATGAAGGGATCTTATGTGGAAAGTATCATGGGTGGACACAAGGTCAAGATAACACGGGATATCCTTCGGGAACTTTTCGGCTTGTCAAGGGGGAAGATCAATATCTCCAACTATATTATGGGAAAAGAGAAAGAGTATATGGAGATGTTCACTAATGGGAGAATCAAGGCTATTGATGCCTCTGGACTCAAGAAATCCCAACTAGAACCTAAATTTCAAACCCTGATGGATATTGCAGGCAAGATGTTGCTTGGTAACACCTTCAGCCATGATGCTGTTACCACTTTGAAAGTTCGAGTTATGGCTGCAATCTGGGATCAGATTGATGGAGACTGGCAAGGGCTGTTCTTGGACAGAATTGCTCTTGAGGCCAAGAAGGTGTCATTGGACTTGCAGTCTAAGGAATGGAAGGTAACCTCTACTGTCAGCTTTGCCAACAAGCTGAGTATTATTCTTCCAGAGATACTCCCAAAGAAGTACAAGATGGGACCTCATAAGACTTTCCATATCTCTAAGTATTACTTAAGGAAGGAAGCTCTTGCTGAGGCAGCAAGGTTGAAAGAAGAAAAGAGAAAGTTATTAGTTGAAGCATCTTCCAAAGATGTTGTTGAAGAATCAGAAGAGACTGCCCATGTCTCTGCTGCAGAAGAAGAAGAGGAGACATCCAAAGAAGAGGCTCAAAAGAAGGCTGTTGAGGATGATGATGATGACAATCAGACCTTAGCTCAAAGAAGATTTCTGATCAGATCAGGGCTCATCTCCCCATCTGATTCAGATGTCACTCCCACTGCCTCTCCTTTGAAAAAGGCAGGTACTTCTAATCCCTCTCTTACTTTCACACCTTCTAAGTTATCAAAGGGTCAGAAGAGAAAGAAGAACACTTCTTCTTTCACCAAGAAATCCAAGAAATCCAGGCTCCCTACTCCCATGAGCATAGCCCCTATTTCATCCTTCAACCCTTCGGATGACTCCAACCCATCTGAACCCTCAAACACTGATACCCAAATCCCTGCTGATACTCACACAGCCGAGGAACAAGCCCAGCCTAACCCTGCTGATGTTCAAACAGCAGACAACCAACCTCAGACCATCTTGACACACCCTGTTGATGATCAAACACAGCTCACATTCCCATCCCCTGCTGACATTCAAACAGTAGATGTCCAAGATCATCAAGCTCAACCATCTACTGATCTTCATGTAGAAACAGAACCAGACCAACAGACCCAAAACCCTGCTGATGAACAACTCACGGAAGATCAACTCCCTACCCAACAAGAAAATATCACTTCCCAAATCCCTGTTGATACTCACACAGCAGAGGAAAATGCCCCAGCTACCCAATCTCCTATCCTCTCTGCCCCATCTGCTCCAGAAGACATGGCACCAGCAGACCTGGATCAAGCTGGCCCCTCTCAACCTCAGTTCAGAATGGTGCACTACCCTATGTGCACAAAGGAGAAGATTATGAGGATGAAGATAGCCAATCTGCTCAAGTCTACTACTCCTGGTGTTGATGAGGAATCAATCCAGTTTGAACAAGTACTTAGGGTATGTACTTGGATTGAGCTCCGAAGAGATGATGTGGATGACCTTCTTGAGGTCATGGAAGGAATGGGAGGAAAGGAAAACTTCCTCGACTGGGAAATGGAGCAAAAGGAAGTTGCTCAGGTTCACACTTTTGCTCAGCTGCTATCAGACGAGGCACTAACTGCAGTTTGCAACCGGATTCTAGGAATCCCCACTGTTGATGTCTCCATCCCAGAAGGCTCATCAGAACAGCAGACAGCTGAAAAGGCATTGGTAGATGACTCAGCTACACCTACCTTGGCAGATGAATCAGCTGCACCAGCCTTGGTGGAAGACTCAGCTGCCCCTGCAGAAGACTCAGCTGCACCAGCTGACAAAGAAGAGATTGAAAGAGAAGTAGTCAGAGTACCAGCTCACTTCAAGCCTTCAGAAAATCTGACTCACTTCATTGACCAATCAGAGGATGCAGGCAGACGGATCATGACCCATCTAACTAAGGCCACTACCTGCTTCCTCAATGAGGAGTACCTATCAGCTGAAGAGAGAGGCAAAGCACTAATTATTCATCCAAAGCCTCGAGGTGCTACCTCAACTTCTACCCCATCTGCTGATCATACAGCAGACATCTGCTCCCAGGTCAAAGCTGCAATAGACTTGCACTTTGAGAAAGGTTTAGGCCTGCAGCTAGGAAGATATGTTGAGAAAGCTGCTAGGGAACAGAAGACTCGTCTTCATGACCAGATTCTTGATATTGAAGACAAGTTTGGTGAAGCACTTCATCAGCAGATAGGAGAGTACTTGAGTACCTATCAGAAACTGTCAGGAGACACCTCCAAAATGTTTGCTAATCTTTACACTGATGAGATGCACCGCATGGAGACCACCTACAAGACAAGAATTGAGGATGCTGAAGCAAGAGCTACTGCAGGTCAAGCTCTTCTTAAATCAGCTGCAGAGGAGAATGAAAAACTGCAGACTCAGCTGAAGGAGACAGCAGCCAAGTTGGAAACCCTTACAACTAGATTTGAAGCTGCCTCCTCCTCCAATTCTCATGCTGAAGTTCTTGAGCACAACATATCTCATCTGACCCAAGTTAGCAAAGTCAATGCCATGGCTCTAAAGCAGACCCTGATGGTAGAGATTCGAAATGCAATGGTACCTTTTGCGGTTGCACTTGCTGAAGCCAAAAAGGGGGAAGATGTGTTGATAAAGGCTCTAGAGAAGTCTACTGCCCAGCAAGCTAAACTGGTAGTAGCACAAGATGACTTGACTGAAACCTTGGGTGGTTTAAAGAGCAAAATCAAGAACAGGCAAGGCAAAGGCAAAGAAATTGCTCAAGAAGATACCCAAGCACCCACTCAAGCTACTGCCAAGACTCTTCAGATCACTGCCCCTGAAGAACAAGTTCCTGAAAAGAGAATGACAAGGAAAAGGAAGGCAGATGAGCAAGCTCAGACCAGCAAGAAGTCAGCTCCAGCAGAGCCTACTGCAGAAGAGAAAGAGGCTCTAGAGTTGAAGAAAAAGAAGTTGCTTGAAGCTCAAGAGCTTAAGCAAAAGAAGTTGAATGATGCAAAGGCAGTCAAAGCCAAATTTGAAAGGAAAATTGCCAAACTCAGGAAAGCAATCAAGGACAAGGCAACAGAAGACAATGTCCTGGTGTTTGATAGCAATTATGTGGATTATTTAGCCCTTCAAGATGAGCTACAAGATGGTATCCCCTGAAGAAGAAGTGGCAAATCCAACACCACATAGTAAGGAAATTTGGCCCTCTCCCTTCTTATGAAGAAGAATTTCTTCAATTCTCCCAGTTCATGAACTTTGAAGATCCAGAGTTCTGGGAAGAAATTGTCAAGACAGCCAAAGGACTTGACAACTGCAGAATCCTAACACCTGAAGAACCCAAATGGGATGCACCCATTCTGGACTCAGGAAGAGCCAACATGATTGAAATCAAAAGGATTTTGTACAAGATCTATGAAGAGGAGAATGTTACAGACGTGCAGCACATGGAAGAAGTTCGAGCTCGTCTGTACCTTGCCTACCGCATCTGAAGATCAGAAGACCTGATGAAGACTACTTTAGAAGTTCAAAGAAACTATTACTTGTAATCTGGAAAACTCTATATATATTCAAGTTCTAGTTCTTTTTGCTTACAAGACAAACTCTCATTGTCTTCATCAGATACTTCAGTTTTAACATGTTATAAACTCTTATCTTATTTCATTAAGAGCATTTATCAAGTATAGTTTTGGCTTCATCAAAAAGGGGGAAATTGTTGGGATATAAATTCACCCTAAGCCCCACTTGATGTTAGAATAGTTTTGATGGCCAAAACACTTAGAGTTTATAAATGTAATAGGATCAGCTGACTTGTATAGAACAGCTTAGACTAGTCGTGTGTGATCAACAGTATTGATATCAGCTGATCAGCACAATCCCGGCTTACATGCCTATCCTCAAGATGAGAAGAGTAGAAGACATGAAGACTAGAAGATCCTTGAAGTCCAGACAAGTTAAGGTGCTTGTATACCTACTTATCTGATGGAGTCCAAGATTGAAGATGGCCTAATGCTGCACTGAGAATTGCCAGATCAGAAGAGTGTTACTCAACTGATATCAGAAGACAGAAGACCTAAGGCCAGAAGAGTAGTCAGAAGACTAGAAGTACAGATCAGAAGACTATGTGCTCTTCCAGGACTCGGCTGATTCCCAAAGTCATCTTACAATTTAAACGAAGACCTACCTTATTTAGAAGATTGACATGATCCCAGGATTGAAGCAATCAAGCGGCTGGAATCAAGGAATCAAGCCATTATGGAAAGATTGCCCCAACGGCTAGTCAACTCCAACGGCTAGTTGCAAACGATCACCATTATAAATACAAGAGGATGAGAAATCACAAACAAGGAAGTCACAAGAGAGAATTCACAAGCTAAGCAAGCAATCAAGCAAATAGCCATACTGTTCTATATTCAAGTTCTAGTTCTTTTTGCTTACAAGACAAACTCTCATTGTCTTCATCAGATACTTCAGTTTTAACATGTTATAAACTCTTATCTTATTTCATTAAGAGCATTTATCAAGTATAGTTTTGGCTTCATCAAAAAGGGGGAAATTGTTGGGATATAAATTCACCCTAAGCCCCACTTGATGTTAGAATAGTTTTGATGGCCAAAACACTTAGAGTTTATAAATGTAATAGGATCAGCTGACTTGTATAGAACAGCTTAGACTAGTCGTGTGTGATCAACAGTATTGATATCAGCTGATCAGCACAATCCCGGCTTACATGCCTATCCTCAAGATGAGAAGAGTAGAAGACATGAAGACTAGAAGATCCTTGAAGTCCAGACAAGTTAAGGTGCTTGTATACCTACTTATCTGATGGAGTCCAAGATTGAAGATGGCCTAATGCAGCACTGAGAATTGCCAGATCAGAAGAGTGTTACTCAACTGATATCAGAAGACAGAAGACCTAAGGCCAGAAGAGTAGTCAGAAGACTAGAAGTACAGATCAGAAGACTATGTGCTCTTCCAGGACTCGGCTGATTCCCAAAGTCATCTTACAATTTAAACGAAGACCTACCTTATTTAGAAGATTGACATGATCCCAGGATTGAAGCAATCAAGCGGCTGGAATCAAGGAATCAAGCCATTATGGAAAGATTGCCCCAACGGCTAGTCAACTCCAACGGCTAGTTGCAAGCGATCACCATTATAAATACAAGAGGATGAGAAATCACAAACAAGGAAGTCACAAGAGAGAATTCACAAGCTAAGCAAGCAATCAAGCAAATAGCCATACTGTTCTAAGAATTCTCCAAGAGCCAGAAACCATTAGAATTTCTATAGCTCTTAAGTGATTTCTATCCAACCCTTAAGAACCTGAAACCTGTTCATATTGTATATTCATTGTTTTAGGCATAGTGGTTAAGCAAATTATAAGCTTGAACCATTAGTTGGATACACTTCAAAAACCCCAAACCCTCACCGAAAGGTTAAAGTTTTTGAACCCCTTAAAAGTGCAAGTGCTTACAATCACTTGTGGAGACCGTAGTTGTTAGGACGGCTCAGATCTCAAAGTCCTATCCTTGGGACTATAAAGGTCAAAACCCTTGTAATTTGTGGTAAATTAAAGGGATTAAACATCACGTGTGGACGTGAGAGTGGACGTAGGAACGTATATCCGAACCACTATAAATCTGGTATTATTTACCTTTCTGCACTTTACATTTCTGTCTTTACATATATTATCATATAGTGCATACTGTGCTTTCAACATTCTTCAAAACAAGGCCACAACTTTCAAACCAGCATCAGCTGAGTACTTTCATTAAGCAAAACAAGTTAACACTTTCTTAAGAAACTATAAGAACGAGTCTAATCAAGGCCTACCATAATTCCGCATATAATCTCTTCATTCAGATCACTATAGTCATCTGGACCAGCAGACTTGTAGTCCAGTTGACATAGCAATCAGAAGAGGTTCCTAACTCTCTTGAAAAAGTTTTAAAGTCTATTCACCCCTCCCCTCTAGACTTTAATCCCATTCACTACTCGTTCAGGGACCAACAATAACAGTAAGTGTGGTGCCAGTGGAAGATGAGGTCTTGCTCACTGAGAACAGTATTGTTGAAGTGCCTGTTATCCAAGAGAAGGAGAAAGTTGTTGAAAGCATAGTACATACTACTATCATTCAAAAGGTGTCCATTGATGATTTGAAGAATGATCTTCAAAACGTGATTAAAACTTCGATAGATGAATTCTTGAAGTCTGACGTAAGACGAGTGCTACTGGAGCAGAATAGTACACTTGTGACTAATTCGAATGTGATGATAATAATGAGGTCAACCAATTGGATGCTGACTTTAGACAGGAAATGTTTAATCAACTGGAGAAATTTCTGCAAGATCAAGTGCATTTCTCAGAGAAAAGCTCTGTAGACTTTGCAAGAGATTTGGCTACTCAATCAAAGGAATTGGAAAGATTCTATAGGACTAAAATTGAGATTGCAGACGAGCAAAGACGAGAGGCGTATGCTCAATTGCAAGAAGCAAGATCATAGTTGACTGAAATGACAGAGCAGAACAGGTTGTTGAAGTTTCTTGCTACTCATTTCAAGAATGAAGTCAACTTGACTACTAAAAAGCTTGAGTTTACTGCTGATAGACTAGAGAAAGTAAGCAATGAAGATAGTCATCAAAAGCAGATAGAGAAGGCTATTGTGGTGATGAAACAGGCAGTATTTGAAGAGATGACTAGATTCACTTCTCTTTTAACCTTAAAGGTTGTTGATGAAGCCAAAAAGGGGGAAGATGAGCAAGAGAAGCAAGCTGAAAGAGAGCAGGTTGAAGAGCAGACTCAACCAGAACAAGTCCAGTCTAGAAAAAAAAGACTATTAAAGGCTCATGCTCAAGAACAGACTGATGAAGAAATGAAAAGAATTTCCAAAGGAAAAGGAAAGATGTCTGAAGTGAAAGTGGTTCCAATCAGACAAGGCAAGAGAAAGTTAGAAATAAATGAACCTACTGGTATGCAGAAGGAAACTATAGGTCAAATTCTAGCAAATATTGATGAAGAGTTGATCAAGAAAAAGCATAAAGTTGAAGATGAAAAATATGCTAACAAGAAAGTGTTAGGAAGGCACATCAAGAAGCTGCAAGATAGCAAGGCAAATGCAGATGTATTTGAAGATGCTCATATAGACAAATTCATTGATGAAGAGCATAGTGAATTTTGGAAAGTTCTCAAAGAAAAGTGGGAACTAGCTCATTGGATTATCAAACGATATGGAGAGCTACCTACAAAAGATGAAGTGTTCATATATTTTGAAAAGTTCATGGAAGCTGAAGATCTTAATATTTGGAAGCTGATCATGAAAATTGTTGCTGCTGGTGGTTATAATATTCTTTCACCAGAATTTCCTAAGTGGAACACGCCTATGCTGGCTTCTGGAACATATTTGATGAATATCACATTTGTGAAGTACCAGATGAAGAAGCGAAGAGTGATGGTGATGGAAGCATTGGATGAAGTACTTTACTTATTTCAGTTTCATTATATTTTCAAAGTATTTGTAATCAATCTGATCTATTTCAATGAATGAATATGATGAAATATTTTGATGATACATATAAGATAACTACTTAATTGATCTAATGACTTAAATAATTCAAGTAGTTTTAGCTTCATCAAAACGGGGGAAATTGTTGAGATATGAATCCTAAGACAAGTTCTATTTGATGAAAATATTACTTTTTATAAGCCAAAAAGAGGACTTGAATATATTCTAAGTGTTGACTGATCTGTTATGGAAGTCGTCTTGTATGAGACAAGATCAGATGAAATAAAGAAATACTGAAATATGACTAAGTATGAAAAGACAGATTACTATATATAGGTTTTCAAGATAAGCTTTAATTGTTGTATAAAAGCTTATGTTTATAATTTATTGTAATTGTGATAGTCTATAGGATGACTAAGCTGATCTATAAAGCTTAATGTAATGTAATAGATTAGATAGCTTAGTAGTTAGAACAAGTAGAGTTCTACAAGACAAGAAGACTTGATGAAGACCAGAAGACAAGATATGAAGAAGTCATAAATATTCTAAGTATTGAATATGCTGAAGACAAGACAAGTCAAAACAGAAGTGAAGATTCATATTCAAGATATGAAGACTGAAGATATGAAGTTAGTTACAACTAAAGTAACTGGATAACCGTCGTATTAACAAGAAACAGTTTGAAGAGTTAGTTCAAGGAAGTTATCAAGAAAATTAGTTGGATAACTAACTAATCTTGATAAGTGAAGTCTATAAATAGATGAAGGCATTCATCATTTGAAGACTACTGATAAACTACTGAAACCATGCGTACAGAAGTTCATATTGAAGAGCAAATCAAAGCAAGAGACTTACAGAGTTCAAAGTTCATATTGAAGAAGAAGCCCAGAAAAGAAAAGACTACTCAAGAAGGCTTATTGAAGAAACAGAGAAGTTTTCTTTATTGTTTTAGTTTTGTACAAGCTTGCTAGTTGCTTGATAAATCACTAGTTGTTAGATCGAAGATATATCTAGTGATATAATCGAGAAGATCGAAGTCTTATTTCTTGGGACTTAAAGCCACAAGATCAGATTAATAAAATATCACGAACTGGGTTTGTGAGAGTGGATGTAGACGATTTATCGAACCACTATAAATCTTGTGTTTGATTTACTTACTGTTTTATATCTGTTTAGTTTTATTGTGAATTCGTATAATCAACAAAATTGTAAAATCGAAGTTGAATAGACGAGTTGATATTATTTGCAGAATAGACAAGTAAGGTTTTGAATTGTTTAGTTGAGTATAAATTGTTAAGGGCTCATAATCTGATATTCCGTAATATTAATCTCTGATATTTTAGAAAAAGTTTAAAAGTCTATTCACCCCCCCCCCCAGACTTTAGACTATTTCTAATCTTAATAACTCAACTACTTGGGATTAACAATATCGGTACAGAATATTGATATCGGTAAATTTTAAAATTTATGAAACTTTTAATACACAAATTTAACAAAATAATTTGAACATATTTTACATCCAATAAATTTACTTTTAATACATAAATTAACAAAACAATTTGAACACATTTTACATTATGGATGTTCTCGATCTCATATGAAATTTATCAACATTTTTCAACATTCCCTCGACACTTTATTGATATTAGGCTTGATATTGTTTTTGTATATCAATATTTTTTTAATTTAGAAAAAATTCGTGTCATATCAATGGATATATTGATATCGAATATCAATAATTTTAATTTTTTACGACCACACTCTTTATCGCTCGCTCGTCGACGCCCTACAGTACATACCTGACCATTACTCGTCCTGATCTCTCGTATTCTATAAATCATGTAAGTCAATTTCTGCACTCGTCGACCATCGACCACTTCCTTACAGTTAAGAGAATCCTTCGATATGTTAAGGGTACTATCAACTACGGGTTTTCATTTGGTCGCGACAGTGACTACTCTCTAGTTGGATACTCCGATGCGGATTGGGCTCATTGCACGGAGATCCGTCGTTCCACTTATGGTTATTCGATATTTTTTGGTGGAAATATAATCTCTTGGAGTGCGAAGAAACAACCCATTATTGCTTGCTCGAGCTGTGAGTCTGGGTATCGAGCCCTCGCGAACACAGCTCAAGAAATAGTTTGGGTCACTCAACTTCTTCGGGAACTTGGTTAGCTTCCCTCATCGACCACAACACTCCTATGTGATAACAAAAGTGCCCTATTTTAGAGTTAAAATCCAGTTGCTCATAAACGAGTAAAACACATTTACATTGACTGTTATTTTGTTCGTGAATCGGTCTCGTCATGTCGTCTTCTCACCCAGTCCGTCATATCTCATCTTCAGCTCGTCGACGTGTTCACCAAAAGCCTTCCTCGCCCCGGATTTGAGTTGTTACGTTCCAAGCTCTGTGTTCGCCTACATCGACAACATCACTTGACGGGGGGAAATAGGGAATAATATCTTTTTATTTTAGTCCATATCTTTGTATATATCTTCTTAATATAGTTTGTTGTGTATTTACCTTATTTATCTCTTTGTAAATACTTATAAATAGTGGATTATTCATATCACTTCATTAATGGTGAACATATACATATTCACACAATTCTCCTCACGCACGAGATGCGTTTTTAGTAAATATATCTCCTCAACATCTTGTCTTAGGTGCTTGGTGTTAGGAAATTAATATAAAAGAATTAATTTTCCACCTCTCTACAAGTTTGTACTTTTATATGAAACAAAATTATTTCATAGTATTAAAGCCTTAAGGCTCACGCCCACACGTCCTGAGTTCGATTTTTCTGCTGAAAGTAACTCCACCCATTAAGTTCAAACTTTTAGATGAGACAAAATTCTTTCACTTGGGATCAACATATGTCCCTCTTGCCAATGTTGCATCTAAAGAGACTCAGAACAAATCTGGGGAGTAGGAAACCACGATTTCAATTCAATACTAAATATCGTATTGTATGTCAATTATGTGGCCATTAAGTGCTTTAAGCAGTTTGATAATACATTCCATGGACTTGATCAATCACAACGCCTCCCACTCTCACTCATCTCAATCACAATGCCAGACCCACCTGTTGTAGGTGCTTTTGAGTGGATGATCTGGATGTGGACTTTTCGATAGCACTAAACAAACATATATTATGATCGGAGTTTATTACGTGTTAATACGGATTTATGTGATGATCTGTGATCTTATCGAAGAACAAATGAAGAACACAAGAAGTAGCTTCGTTGAGAAGCTAAAGCTTTGAGGAGCTTGGGAGTGTTTATTGCTTAGGGTTGGGGTGATTGTAGGAAATTGGAACTTAATCTTTACAAATGAGCCTTCTAGGCATTTTATACTATGTTTTTCGGGCTGCCCGACCTTTACACGTGGCAGACTACCACAGGACCTGAGATTCTGCCCGAAAAGGTGATGGGACGCCGCATTTAATGCTAAACCGCCTCTGGTGGTCATCCTCGCCGGAGACGAGGAGCTGGCCCACGGTGGTCGCCGGAGGACCTAGTCGTCCGGTCATCTTCGTGGATGGTGGTCGCACTCGTCGTGCTCGCCACGCTCTATGCTTTCTCCCAAGGCTTTAACACTTGTCTTTTCTAACTAGCTAAACATGTGCTCGCCAACATCTTTGGGCGAGCACACACAATTACATTTTCTTCATATTGTTGACTAGTCGTCGCACGACTTGGTTGACTAGTCATCGCCACGCAAGCTGGTGACTAGGATTGACTTGTCAAAGATTGACTTCTTTGACTGGGTGTAACATTTGCCCCCTGGTCGCCTTTCTTCGTGTTCGTAGAATAGTAAGGCGGGCAGTGTGATCGTCTTCTTGGAAGGCGGACTTGTCTTCCACAAATAAATCAAATTAGAATCTTGATGATGAAAGTTAGAGGCGGTCGCCTCGTTTCTCACACCGAGCACGCTTTTCGAAGCGTTTTGATGATGACGGATGTGACATGTGTCAGGCGCGTGGTCGGCGCCCAAAATTTGAATTTGGCGCGTGGGCACGTGCCGACCTCAAAGGTCGCGCGTGACGCCCACTTTCCCGCCTCGATTTCGGGGATGACCCCAGAATTTTGGGAAATTTGCAAAATTGACCCCATTTTTTGCACATTGGTCCTCGGATACTTTCACCTATAAATAGGACCTCACTCTTCTTGAAATCACTTTTCACACTTTGCGATTTACGAATTTCTTCTCGAGTTTCTTCCAAGCAAGTTCTTCAAGCTTTTCCGGCGACTTTGGGTGGTTTCCGATCGGCAAAAAGGTAAACACCTTGCATTTTTCTTCTTTTTCTTCCACTTTTCATCGAAAAAAATGGTGGTTATTGGGACTTCTGGTGGTGGTTCGCCGCCGTTGGATGGTGGTGTTGGTCCTTCCGGCGAGGGTCCTTGTCGGGACCTAGTAGAGAGGGTGGTCTCCTCGGATTCTGGTGTGCACTCACCTAACCCACTTAGTGTAGGAATACCACATCTTCCGGCCGACAGTTGGGAGGAAATGCTAGAAGTGGTCGGCGTAGCGGTCGCCAATGAGATCAATGAGTCTGCAAGGGAAGATGTCGGCAATGATGTCGAGGACGATGTCGAGGAGTTCGACTCAGATCTGGGCGACCAAGATTTGAATGTGGAAACGGGCGAGCAGATTAACCCGGCCCGAGTTGAAGATACCTTGACGAACACTCTCCGCAAGGAGTATGAAGAGATTGCTCGCTACGCGGCGAGCATCAAAGATATTCTGAGCGGGCGGGAAGAATTGGATGGGGACGAACTCTCGAGGGAAACATACTATCAATATATTTGTGAGTATCCGCCTAGAGAAATTCCTCGCTCGTATCGAGAAGCATACGAATCGGAGTATGCAGCCAGTGAATACGCGAGCACCGTCTCCTTGGCCCAACTAGAAAATTCTCGGAAAAAATACCAACTGCCTCAAGATGTTTGCTTCTTCGTTCCGCGAGAAGACGAGAGGGCCGACCAGCCTCCTGAAGGGATGGTCGCCGTGAATATTGGCATGATGGAGGCCGGGCTGAGGTTCCCCCTGCACCCCGGAATTACTAACTTCTTGCACTTTCTTGGGGTGGCACCTTCTCAAGTGACGCCGAACGGATGGTCAAACATAATCGAACTCCTCACCGTGTTCGGTCTGGAGGCCGTCGAGAACGGTTGTCGACATACCTGGCTCAGTCCTCGAGAGATCAACTATCTCCTTTAGGCGGCCGAAACCGGAAAAAAGGTGGGCAAGGGCTAGTACTACGTGAAAGGTCGCGATCGCTTCAAGTTGGTTGAAGGGGTTCCCAACAAAATCCGAGATTGGAAGACCAACTGGTGGTGGGTTGGCGGGGACTGGAAGAGTGTCGTGAAGCCCGATGGGTCCTCTGATCGCATTCCCATCGCGACTGAATATAGAAGAATTCGTGGTAAATCCTTTGATTTTGTGCTCGTTCTTGTCTATACTGAATAACTCCTCGCTTTTGTAGGTGAAACTGTTCACGCGAAGACCGCCGAGCACCGTCTATCACCCTTATTCCAATATCATATCTGCTGCGTCGCTCGTCGTCGCTACTTGGAGAGATCTTGCCGCTTTCTAAACCGCGAGTGCATAAGGGAGCGAGCAGGTCTTCGAGTACCTCCTCACCACATCATTAGAGAGTTTCCTCCAGGTAATGAGTAATTTCTTTTTACTGCCTTTGCTCTTTTCTTCGTAAGATGCTGATACTTTGTTTTTAGTAGTGGTTCCTACGAAGGTCATCACCTATCTTTCTCCGACCGTCGAACTTAAAGAAGTGATGGTGAACTGATCCCTGCGTGCTGCGATGGTTAATCGCGAGCGTGACATTGTTGAGGGCACCAACAAAAGGAAAGATCGGGCGGAGACCACGGAGGCTCCTCCCAAGAAAACTGCTAAAACGGCCTGAGGGGGTCAGCGCCCTACTGCCGCCGACCAGAGGACTCCTCCGAGGGGATCCCCGCCGAGGGGGAATTCGCCACCCCCTAAAAAGCCATCCCCTGCTCACAAAACCAAGCGATCGCGGGAGGTTGCCACGAGCTCGTCGGCCGAACAGAGGGCCCCCGAAGACATCACTCTACTCGGCTGGAATGCCGATCGGGTTGCCAAGTAAGCCTTCCTCAAAAAATGCCTTTGAATATTTCTAGAAGTGTCCTTTTCTGATTATCTTTTGTTCTTTATCAGGATTGCCGAGCACCCGTGTCCCGATCCCTTCAACGAAGATCTTTTCAACTACTACTGGTCGCGGGACCCGACCGACGACGACGTGCTAGACCAGGTCGCGATTCGGGCTATGAAGAACTTGCCCCGATCGCTAACTAAAAAATACGTCGAGGAGGTCGACGGTCAATATTCTGCCGAGAACGCTCGACTGATCGCCATCAGTGCTTGTCGCCAAGCTTATGCGGCCGAGCAGCTTTCCCTTCAAATCCACGAACTTCGGAAGGGCAATGAAGAGAAAGATGTGGCGATCGCCCGACTGACCAAGGCTAACACCAGTCTTGAGAAAAAGGTGGCCGACTCCGACGCCCAACTTGCAGCTGTTCGGAAGAAAGATCAAGAATATCTTCAAATGATCGAAGATCTCCGTGCTCGCCTCAAAGTTACCGAGGACGAGAAGTCAGCGAAGTCCAGCGAGCTCGCTACTGCTCGCGAAGAGGCGGCCACTCTGCAATCCCGTCTCACAACTGCTGAGGACGAGTTGGCTTCTCTTGGGCGAGAGCTAGTCGCCGTGAAGAAAGAGTGGGATGATAAAGCTTTCCTCGCTGAATCTGGGGTTGCTTACACGGTAGGGCTCACTGCCCACGAGCTCGTCCGACACTTCAAAGAAACTCATCTAGAGGTGGACGTGACCCAGTTCGGCAATTTTATCGACAATCTTCTCGTTGAAGAAGAACCTGCAGAAGGCTCCGTCCTCCCTCTGCTCGACCTGGTGAACATGGGTCTCATGTTTCCTCGCCTCTTGGCGATGAAAGTTTATTTTGAGAGTCTGCCTCCACTCCCACCGATCCAAGGGGGCGAGCAGAGTGCTCCTGTAGAGGTGGTGGCTGCTAGCGAGCAAGATGCTCCGGTCGGGGAAGAGGTTGCAGAAGTTGGAGGTCAACCCTAAATCTGCTCGACGACTTCTCTCTTTTTACTTTGTAACTGCTCAGCCACTAGGGCCTTTTTGTAGTGTTCGGCCTCAGAGGCCTTTTTTTGTAATCTTAGCCTATAAGGCTTTTTTAATATGAATGAACTTTTTTGCTTATGATGTGTGTTCGTTTATTTTGAGTGATCGTCCTCGTCACTGCTTTTCAATGAGTACTTGTCTTTTAGAGTTAAACCTTTCATTGGTCTGTGCTCGTATGTTCAGATAGTGATCGTCGTCGTCACTATTTTTTGCAAGCATCTTTCAAAACGAGTACTTGTCTTTAGAGTTAATCATTCGTCGGTTGAACTCGTTTATTTTTTTAAATAGTGATCGTCGTCGTCACTGTTTTTTGCAAGCATCTTTCAAAACGAGTACTTGTCTTTAGAGTTAACCATTCTTCGGTTGAACTCGTATCTAGTTGGCTACGCAGAGCCTCATCTAAAAAATTCTAAAATTTATCTAACACTTGATGAAATTTAAAACTTGACATGTATTGAAACGATACTAGATACAAACTATACAAATGTACGGAATTTAAAACTTACTGATAATATTTCTTCAACTTAACCGCGTTCCATGGGTACTTGCTCGGCTTGCCTTCGAGATCTTCTAGTTCGTACGATCCGTTCGAGAACGTGCACGTTATGCGGTACGGGCCCTCCCAAGTCGGGTCAAGTATGCCTGTGGACTGTTCCGTCGCCCGTCGAAGTACGAGTTGGACAATAGTAAATTGTAATAACGTTCTGACCTTTGTTTGTAGACCACATTCTTCTCGTCCGCCGTTAGTCTTCGCTCTTCTAGGAAGTCCAAGTCGGAGAGCTGTGCATCGTTGTTTAACTGCTCGTCATAATTTGCCACTCGGAAAGTGGCGACCTGTGCTTCTGCTGGTATGACAGCTTCGGTTCCGAACGCGGGCGCGAATGGAGTCTCACCTGTAGAATTTCTCGTGGTCGTCTGATATGCCCACAACACCATGTGCAGCTCGTCCGCCCATCTGCCCTTCAATCCATCCAGCTTAGCTTTCAAGGTGTGTTTGATGATTTTATTGATCGCTTCTACCTGACCATTAGATTGTGGATGGGAGGGTGTTGAAAAAAGTTTCTTGATGCTCCACTTTGAGCAGAATTCTAGCATGTCTTGACTTGTGAATTGGCGTCCGTTGTCCGTCACGATTGCTCGTGGTAGGCCGAACCTGCAAATTATGCTTTTCCAGATGAAGCTTATCATTTGAGCCGTTGTGATGGTCTTCAATGCCTTCGCCTCCGTCCATTTGGTGAAGTAATCGACTGCTACGACTACGAAAGTTACCCCCCCGACGCTAGGCGGGAAAGGTCCGATGATGTCGATGCCCCATTTCGCGAAGGGCCAAGAGTTGTAGACGGAGATGAGCTCATCTGGTGGAGAGTGTATGGCGGGAGCAAGAGCTTGGCATCTTTTGCACGTCTGGGCGTAATGAATAGCATCCTTCTTCAATGTTGGCCAAAAGTTGCCTTGCCTCATGATTTTTAAAGCGAGCGCTTGCCCCCCTGTATGATTTCCACAGATTCCATCGTGGATTTTGTGCATGACGATCTTCGCTTCATCTTCTTTGAGACATTTCAATAAAGGCATTGAAAAACCTCATTTGTACAGTTGGTCGTCGATGATGGTGTACCTGGCGGACCTGAGTTGTAGTCTGGTCGCCTTAACTTTATCTTCCGGGAGCTCGCCGGTCTTGATGTACTTGGTGATCGGCGACCTCCAGTCCTCGTCGCTGGTCGCTTCAACCTGCAAAATTTGACTTCTGCTCACTGAAGGGGAAGAAATTTTAGTGATCGTCGCTTCTGAAAATATTGCCTCCCCCTCTGAAGTGGCCTGTCGAGCTAAAGCGTCTGCTTGCGTATTCTCCTCCCTAGGGATTTGCTCGATGTGGATTTTATCGAATTGCTCGAGTAATCCTTTCACTAGGTCTTGATACTTCAACATCTGGTTGCCGCGAGCCTCGTACTCGCCCGTAATTTGACACACCACTAGTTGAGAGTCAGAAAAAAATTTCATTTTTCTGGCGCCCACAGCCATGGCCATCTTGATCCCAGCGACCAGAGCCTCGTACTCTGCCTCGTTGTTGGTCGCCCGATACTCGAACTCGATCGCCGAAGCAAAAGTCTGTCTGGTTGGGCTGGTGAGGACGATTCTTGCCCCCGATTTTGTGCTCGTCGAAGAGCCGTCGAAGAACAGTGTCCAAGGAAGTTCGATTTCTTTGTCAAATTTATCTAGAAAAGTGAGTTCCACTATGAATTGTGCCAACACTTGTCCCTTGATCGCCGTTCTGGGTGCGTAGGTGAGCCCAAATTGCCCGATTTCCACCAACCATTTGAAAAGTCTTCCAGTGGTATCCGGCCGATGCAGTGCTCGCCGTAGAGGAAATGTCGTGAGGACCACCACCTCGTGGTCGAACAGGTAATGCCTTAGCTTTCTCACGCTCATGACTAAAGCGTACGCCAATTTTTCCATCGGAGTGTATCTTAACTCCGCATCTCTCAGTGATTGACTTACATAGTATATTGGAAGATGTGTGTTCCCCTCTGCTCGGACGAGCACTGAGCTGATCGCACAGTCAGTGGCCGCCAAGTATAGATATAAAATTTCGCCCGGGACTAGCTTAGATAGGACCTTCGAATCCGATAGATATTCCTTCAGCTTCTCGAAAGCTTTCTCGCGCTCATCGGTCCATTCGAACCTCCCTTTTTTCAAAGCGTCGAAAAAAGGTTTGCAACGATCGCCCGTTCGTGCAATAAATCTGTTCAGCGATACTAGGCATCCTGTCAACCGTTGTACTTCTTTTACATTCCTTGGGCTTTGCATGTCGATGACTGCTCGAATTTTGCTTGGATTCGCCTCGATGCCCCTCTGGCTAACCAAGTGCCCCAGAAATTTTCCGGAGCCGACTCCGAAACTGCACTTCTTTGGATTCAACTTCGTGTTATACTCTTTCAAGATATCGGACGAGCACTGGATTTGCAACCACTCGGGATCAGTTCCAGTTTTCTCAATTAACTTGTTATCGATCAACTTTTTTACTTCGACCGCCATAGCCGCATATTTATTAGGCCCAAATATTCTTCGTTTTTGGGTGATGGGTCTTCTTGTTGGATCAATGTTCAACCTATGGCAGGCATGGTTCGTGTCAATGCCCACCATATCCTCGTGCGACCAGGCGAATGCTCCGATATTTGCTTTCAAAAATGCAACCATCTCTGATCGCAACTGCACTGGTAAATTCGAACCTATGAACACTTCGAGTTCTGGACGAGCTTCGTTTAGGTGGATGGTTTCAAGGTCCTCCGCGGGAGTTTCCCGTTCTTTGGGTTCTTTCCAACGAGGATCCTCGATTCTGAACTCTGGCTCAAAGCCTAGCCTAGGTTTCAGATCTGGAATGATCAGCTCTGGAACCTGGTCGTCGGGGAATTGATCGCCCAAAACTGTCTGATCGTGCTCGTCTATCTCCATATGGGTGTGGTCGTCCACTTCCATGGAGGTGTGTTCGTTCACCTCCACTTGGTGGTCGTCGACTAGATTCCCCAATTTCAATTTTTTGGTACTTGCTGGGAAGACCTTCCAAGTAGTTCACTTGTGTTTTTTCTTTTTGACACTCGATATACTTTCCAATCATAGGAGTTTCTTTAGAATGACACTTAGCAAAACGGATGCGACACTCCCTCGCCCGCGTCTGGTCGCCCTTGACAGTTATAACTCCCGTCGGTGTCGGAAACTTAATACAGTAGTAATAAGTAGAGGTGGCCGCCTTGAACTCGTCGAAGAAAGGTCGGCCGAGGAAAACATTGTATGAAGATGGCATGTCGACAATCATGAAGTCGAGCTGCTGGGTGCAATGCATTGTTGTCTCGTTCGTCGATGCCAGTTCCAGTGATAGCCTGATCCTCCCTAGCGGAAGGGAGCGAGTGTCTCTGAAACCTACGATAATATCATCGCAAGGCTCGATGTATGCAGCATATCCGCCGAGAGCATCCAGAGTATGCCCCAGTGTCGATCATCATTCGGTGGACAGTTGTCCCCATAATCTTTCCGGTGACCACCAAAGCATCGTTGTTTGGTTGCACCACGCCATTTAGCTCATCGTCCATGAAAAGGACTTGGTGTGAGATGGGCTTTTCAGCAGCCGCTGCAACACACACTTGGTGCACATTGTTTAGTGCACGCATCTCACTCTGCTGTCGGCGAACAGACAGAGCACTTCCAGACTCAGTGCCCCCCAAGGGGCCTTCTATTACTAGGTAGCCTCCGCCCACGAAGTCGACCTCGCCCGGCGAAGTGTTCGGCATAGGGGGAGTTAATTTCTGACGGTTGATCTGTTGGCGCAGATCGTCGTTGTCGTCGCGACGTTTCTTGCCTCTCTGGTCGCCATTTCCCTCCCTAGTCTTGATGAATTGGGCGAGCTTGCCCTCATTGTACAAGTTGAATAAATTTTCATCAAGTCTCGACATCCATTGGTGTGGTGGCAGATGGAGTTGTGGTAGTTGCAGAATTTATTACCATCTAAATTTTCCTCACTCGTATGCATTGCCCTCGCCGGGGGTGATTCGGGTGGAATTTACACACTTTAGAGACACATGTGAAGCGCATTTTGATGTGGATTTCATTGATTTATGCATTGATTATGATAATTTGAGCCAAAATGAGAGAAAGGTTGTATTTTGTCGATTTTGTAGGAAATACGATGGAATTTGGAGCAAAACACCTACCACAATTCACTGTACCAAAAAGAGAAGTGTACCATTGGATCCGGCTCGAAAAACGGAGTGGAATGAAAAAAAGAATCGAGTCAATGGGAGGTCGGAAGCTCGAGATACGAAGAGACGAAAAAAAACATGCCCAGGTGGAATGACCCGGGCGGGTTAAAACCACCCGGGCGGGTCATTTTAGCCCGGCCTAGCACTATCAACATGGAGGGTTCGTATTTTGCCCGGGTAGATTTCACCCGGCCGGGTGGATTCTACCCGGGCAAGGCCAATTTGCCCCAAGGTTCGTATTTAGGCCGGGTGGGATGCCCGGGTGGAATCCACCCGGCCGGGTGACATTATTCTCGGGGGTTTTTGGCCATTTTCTCCATTTTTGAGGGACCAACTTGCAATTTTGGCATCCAAACCCTACCCCAACACTATATAAGCCCTCTTTTTTGAAATCCAAGACAATCTCTCCCAATTCTTCAATTCCCACACATAGTAGCACACAATTGAAGGTGATTTGGCCATATCTCTCTCATTTCTCCATCAATTCAAGCAAGAGAGGATGCAATAGCTTGGAAATTCCATTCCCTACCACATTCTAGACTAAGCTTTCTTGTTCTCTTTCTTTTTATTTAGTTATTTCATTTGGAATTTGTAATTGGATCATGCTAGTTATTGGCTAAACATGTGTGGTTCTAAGGCATTGTAAATATTTGGATTGAAGTTTATGAACTAATTTCTTGCTTTAATTGGTGTTTGTCTCTTATTTGTATGCTTAATTATTCTTTGGAAGCATGTTGTTATTGGCCATGATGATTTGCTTAATTCATTGTTAATTGGGATAATATTGAAAGATTTATTCCATTAATCGTATGCAAGCATGCAACCCGATATTATTATGATCTCGAGAGAGGATTAGTTATCGGAGAGGGAATTGAATGATCTTAGGGGCTATTTTAGGCGGTGTGACATTTGTGATGTAGAAATACGAACCTATGTTGCATGCTTTTTTGGATTAGTTATATCGAGAGATTGATTAATTCTTCTTTTGTGATCACCCTATATGAAGACAACCTTAATGTCCATTTGAACGAGTTACAATTCATGGTTTATGATCACACGATCTAGGAGGAATCAACAAGAAGTGCTACCCTTAGATCCGGAGATCGAAGTCAATTGTCGAAGAAGGAACGCCGAAAGGAGAAGAATCAAGTTGGAAAGAATGAATCGAAGGGAGAATCCGATTGTAGAAGAAGTTGAGGAGGAATTTGAGAATCAAGGGGTGGAAGGAGTTGAGGAACCAAACGGGAATGGAGGTAACCGACCTCAAGGAGTGTTAAGGGATAACTTTCACCGGAGAGTTAGAGAAGATGTTGGTGTGGAAAGAGATAATAGGCGAAGGGAGGATGAGGAACCACAAAGAGTCTTGAGAGATCACTTCCGTCCTATCCCAAGGCCCTATGGAGGAGCGGGTCGGGAACCCATAGATGCACACAACTTCGAACTCAAGCCGGCCTTAATAGTCATGGTTCAAAATAACCAATTTGGTGGGCTCTCCAAGGAGGATCCTAACCTCCACTTGTCTCAATTCCTCGAGATAAGTGGAACGGTTAAGATCAACTGTGTCCCTCAAGACTACATCCGCTTGCAACTCTTCCCCTTCTCACTCCGGGACCGAGCAAAGCAATGGTACCTCTCTCTTGATTTGAGGACCATTGAGAATTGGGTCGACCTTGTCGATGCATTTCTAATGAAGTACTTCCCTCCAAGTAAAACTATCCAAATCCGAGGGGAGATATCCTCATTTAGGCAAGACGACGATGAGTCATTGGCCGAGGCTTGGGAGCGCTTTAAGGATCTCATAAGAAGTTGTCCTCAACACGGGTTTTCAAGGGATCAAATCATTTGTTATTTCTATAACAGGATGGATCACCGTACGAGAGGGATGGTGGATGCCTCGGCCGGTGGAGGTTCTTTGTTGGGGAAGACAACGGAATAGGGTTATGTGCTATTAGAGGAGATGGCAAAGAACGGGAACCAATGGCCATCCGAGAGAAGGCAAACCCGGAAAGTTGCTTCCAGGAGAGAATCGGAGGATTTTGCTACTCTATCCAACAAGATGGATAAATTGACTTCGATGATGGCGGCCAAGTCATTAGTGGGACCGAGTGACGATCAATATGAAGAGGCCCACTATATGAACAATCAAAGGGACTGACATTTTCGAGAAAGAGGTTGGAATGAGATGCAAAACCCTCCTAATCCGAATCATTACCATCCCGGGTTGAGGCAACATGAGAACTTCTCTTATGCAAATATAAGGAATGCCATCATACCACCTCCAAATTTCAATGTAAGAGATGGAGCAATTGTGGAGTCTTCATCAAAACCGTCATTGGAAGACATGTTTGGTGCTTTCATGGGTGAAACAAAGAGATACATGGCCAAGACTTGGCAAAGACTTGATGAAAAAGGAGAAATGATCAAGAATGTGGCAAACAACATGAAAGCCATGGAGAAGCAATTGGGCCAACTCTCCAATATTGTTGGAAGTCAACACACTCCGGGAAAATTTCCTTCAAACACGGAGCTTAACCCCAAGGAGCATTGTAAGGCTATCAAACTAAGGAGTGGGACAAGCTATGATGGACCAAAGATGCCACAAGAGGAGGAAATGGTGAGTGCACCCAAGGATGTTGACAAAGAAGAAGGGAATGAGAAAGAAAAGCAAGATGAGATAGTAAGGGAAGACGAGAAAGTAGAGGAGGAGAAGAGTGAGGAGGCAATCCCTCCTCAAGACAAGGGCAATAATGTGGTACCTCTTCCATATCCTCAAAGGTTGAAGAAGAAGGGCTTGGACCACAAGTTTGCCAAGTTTGTGGAAATGTTCAAGAAGATTCATATTAACATTCCCTTTGCCGAAGCACTTGAGCAAATGCCCCACTACTCCAAATTCTTGAAGGAGATCATGTCAAATAAGAGGAAGATAGTGGAGTATGAAACGGTGCATTTGACCGAGGAGTGTAGCTCGATTATTCAAGCTAAGTTACCTCAAAAACTTAGAGATCCCGGATCTTTCACCTTACCATGTGTCATCGGGGATGGAGGTACATTTCGAGCTTTGTGTGATTTGGGAGCTAGTATAAATCTTATGCCTTTGTCTATATGCAAATCTCTTGGTTTGGGAAAGCTTACACCAACCACAATGAGCCTTCAATTGGCGGATAGATCCATGACGTACCCTTTGGGTATAGTGGAGGATGTGTTGGTCAAAGTTGATAAGTTTATATTCCCGGTGGACTTTGTGGTGTTGGATATGGAGGAAGACAAATACATTCCATTGATATTGGGAAGGCCATTCTTGGCAACCGGAGGGGCTATCATTGATGTGAGGAAAGGAGAGCTAGAACTTCAAGTGAACAATGAGAAATTCGTGTTCAACATCTATAGAGCTATCAAAGTCCGGGATGATGAGGATGAAGAGTATGGGTATTCCAAGGAATATCATTCTCCAATGCCCATGAAAGAGTAGGTGGAGGAAGAGCCCAAGATCAATATTGTGAAAGAGAACCCCAAGGTGGAAGACAAAGATTTGAAGATAGACAAGAAGGCCAAGTTTGGGGGAGTTTTTTTTAAAAAACTCCCCCAAATCAAGAAAAGCTACTTGTGCAAGCTTGGGGATGAATGAGGCGTCAACTTCTTATGACATGATTGAAGAGCCGGATGGGCTAGCTAGTGGATGTTTTGATGGACTTAAGAAAGTTGCATAGGGAAAGAAGTTCAAGAACAAGGATGACAAGGGGGTGACTTGATAATCATCTCAAGGAAGAACCGTCCGGCATAGGACGTTAAAAATAGCGCTTCTTGGGAGGCAACCCAAGGTTTTATTGCTTTCTTGTTTTATTGCTTTAGTAGTTTTGATAGCTTAGTTTATTTTGTAGGTATGGATGAAGAGCACTAAGGACATAGTATTTTGGAGAATGAAGAAGGAAGCAAAACTAACTTTGGAGAGGGGAAGCAAGTGTTGCAATGGTGATCTTTGAAGAAGCATTGGATGTGCAAGGAGGGAGGTAACAACTTGTAGCCCCAAACTTAGAATTTATACAAAGTAAAATTCTAAGTTTGGGGGAGTTATTTTTCTTTTATTTTTCTACTAGTTGTTACCTTTGCACCGGTTCGTCATTCTACTTGTGTCACATTTTGCATCGGCGCACACGTGGCTTTTACATGCGTATATTGTTTAAGTTGGTTTTGATCATATGTTGGGTAGTGGATCTTTGGTGAAATGTGAGCATGAATAGTCATTGGAATCCATTGTTGAGTAGTTGTGGTGATGTCTATTTGCTTTGAATGTATGCATGATTGGTGTTGGAGAATAGTGTCATGTTGTGTTCATATTTGTTGATCTTTGATAGCATGGATACATGATGTGTTGTTGTTTGGGAACATTTGATAAATGTGAGAGTCCTATTGAATAAACCGGTGAGAATTGAGCCACAAATCGAGCATGTAATCCGGTTTAGTTCATTTGAGAGTGGACTAGGTTATTGCTAGTGATTCTAGAACTTGCCCAAGTTCTTGTTTGAAAGCATGATTGTGTGAAACTTTGTGATGTGATATAGGCCATCTTGTTCTAAAAGAGCTACTTAGCCAAAAATTTCCAAAACCGAAGTAATTTTCCGTAGTTAGCCCCTTTGAGCTTAATTCCTCATTTTCTTGGCAAACTACAATGCTAACCACTTAGCCTTTTTGAGCCTTTGATACCTACATCTAGTGGGGGATAAAATACAAAGTGGAGAAACATGTGCTTGAAAATCTTTGATGAAGGGAGAAATTGGAAAAGTTGAAAGAAAAAGAGAAAGATGAAAAGAAAATCAATGGAAAAGAAAAGAGGGAAAAAGAGCCCCAAAAGCTTGAAAAGAAAAATGGTTCAAAAAATGAGGTGATGAATGCTTGAAAAAGAAAGAAAAAAAATGAAAAGTGAGGATGGAATTTGTAAGCTTTGAAAGTGAAAGAACACATTGTAAAACAACAAGCTTTTTCCTCCACTAGAAGAGTCACAAATTCCAAAATTCATCCCACCTTGTCCAAAAAGCCAATGTTACATCCTTGATTAAGTCCTATTGATCACATTGTTGAGCATTTGAGTATTGTGGAAAGTAGAAGTTGGGCAAGCATATAGCGATTGCATAGCATAACTTGGTTGATGAGTGCATTAATATCCTCAATTTGTTTGTGTGTTTGAGGGAAACACTTTGTCATGTGAGTAGAGGACTTGAGCATTTGGATTGTGTTTCCCATTCACAATGTGTTGTGTGTTTGTGCATTCTTTGATTCATGAATGTGAATTGCAATGATGAACCTATGATCTTCATTGAGAAATGCACTTTGAGAAAGAGATATCACTACACTCTACTTTGCATGTGTGATTTGCATTGAATATTCCATTGTGATCATTTTGCTTTAAGTGCTTAGTTGTTTGAGGACAAACAACTTTTTAAGTTTGGGGGGGTTTGATTCGGGTGGAATTTACACACTTTAGAGACACATGTGAAGCGCATTTTGATGTGGATTTCATTGATTTATGCATTGATTATGATAATTTGAGCCAAAATGAGAGAAAGGTTGTGTTTTGTCGATTTTGTAGGAAATACGATGGAATTTGGAGCAAAACACCTACCACAATTCACTGTACCAAAAATAGGAGTGCACCATTGGATCCGGCTCGAAAAACAGAATGGAATGTAAAAAGAATCGAGTCAATCGGAGGTCGGAAGCTCGAGATACGAAGAGACGAAAAAAAATATGCCCATGATGGAATGACCCGGGCGGGTCATTTTAGCCCGGCGCAGCACTATCAACATGGAGGGTTCGTATTGTGCCCGGGTAGATTTCACCCGGCCGGGTGGATTCTACCCGGGCAAGGCCAATTTGCCCCAAGGTTCGTATTTAGGCCGGGTGGGATGCTCGGGTGACATTATTCTCGGGGGTTTTTGGCCATTTTCTCCATTTTTGAGGGACCAACTTGCAATTTTGGCATCCAAACCCTACCCCAACACTATATAAGCCCTCTTTCTTGAAATCCAAGACATTCTCCCCCAATTCTTCAATTCCCACACATAGTAGCACACAATTGAAGGTGATTTGGCCATATCTCTCTCATTTCTCCATCAATTCAAGCAAGAGAGGATGCAATAGCTTGGAAATTCCATTCCCTACCACATTCTAGACTAAGCTTTCTTGTTCTCTTTCTTTTTATTTAGTTATTTCATTTGGAATTTGTAATTGGATCATGCTAGTTATTGGCTAAACATTTGTGGTTCTGAGGCATTGTAAATATTTGGATTGAAGTTTATGAACTAATTTCTTGCTTTAATTGGTGTTTGTCTCTTATTTGTATGCTTAATTATTCTTTGGAAGCATGTTGTTATTGGCCATGATGATTTGCTTAATTCATTGTTAATTGGGATAATATTGAAAGATTTATTCCATTAATCGTATGCAAGCATGCAACCCGATATTATTATGATCTCGAGAGAGGATTAGTTATCGGAGAGGGAATTGAATGATCTTAGGGGCTATTTTAGGCGGTGTGACATTTGTGATGTAGAAATACGAACCTATGTTGCATGCTCATTTGGATTAGTTATATCGAGAGATTGATTAATTCTTCTTTTGTGATCACCTTATATGAAGACAACCTTAATGTCCATTTGAACGAGTTACAATTCATAAACGGATATCTAAGTGTTACAATTGCCTTGGAACCCACCTTCTCTCTTTGAGTTTTCATTCGTTTTACTTTCGTTTCTTGATTTGCATGTTAGTTGATCGATTCTTTATTACTATTTATTACTTATTTGTGAAAACTTGATAGGTAATCTTAGGGTAATCCACTCTCACTTAATCGATCGCGTTTAAATAGAATTCTGTTAACAAAATACACTTTTACGCTATACCTCCTTGTGGGATCGACCTCGTATTTATCACGCTACGATAGACACCGTATACTTGCGGTCGTTTATTCTAGTGTTGTATAACACGTGAATCAGGGGGGAGCAGATTTTTTCCCCTGATTGCATCGAGAATGGCCCTGAGATCAAAGGAAAGAGTCTCTCTAAACTGAGTGATCTCTGGAGCCTCCTCGAAAGGCCTGAAGTTCGCTGGGCGAGCACTGCTGCCCTGACTGATTGCCTTTTTTGGCTGGGATGGCTCCCCAGTGGTAAAGTTCTTTTTTGGCCACACTTTTTTGGCCGCTTCGGGCTGCTCGTTAGCCTTGGCGGCGTTCATGATTTCTTCCATTTGAATGAGGTTTCCAGCCCGGTTGCGGAAGTCCGCATAAGAATCCGGAAAAACGATGTGCATAGATTCCCAGAGTTTGGAACCTATCCTTAGAACGGAAACAGCTGAGATCAGCTTCGTCTTGTCATTCACTGCCTTCCCATCGATCACTAACCTATCGAAGCGCTCGATAAAGTCCTTGCCTGATTCGGTCAGTGTTTGGCGAACGTTTGCCAAACATTGATTTGATGCTGGGCGAGCAGCAATTGACCCATAATAAGTCAAGAATTGCTGCCCCAGTTCGATGAAGGAGGTGATGGATCCGGCTCCCAAAGTAGTATACCAGCGATGAGCCCGGTCTCCCAAAGTTAGGGAGAAGTTTCTGCACTGAGTGGCGTCCGTTTCCCCAATTGAGGCCATGTAGTTCGAGTACTTGGACAAGTGTACCCGGGGGTCGGACATACCATCGTAAGCTGCCATTGAAGGCATCTGGATCTTTCTCTGAATAGGGGCGGTGAGGATCATAACACTTCTTAGACGCAACCACCTCTGCTCGCAAATTCTCCATCTCCAATTTCATCTATTTCTGTGTCTCGATGAACTAGGCGATCTGCCCTTCCTCGGCGTGTGATGCGGCCGGACGATCATCCCGACGTGATCGCCCGGGGGAATGATGGCGTGATCGCTCTGGCTGCCGACTATGATAACTTTTCGCCGGTGCTCGTGAGTTTGGCCCTACTCGGTCGAGGGCGTTGATTCTGTCTCCTTGATCATTTTTCTACCACGATCTTTGTGGTCTTCATTCCCTGGTCGGCGCCCGATATTAAAGGGTAGTGGGCGAGGAGCTTTCGGGTCCTTGTCGCCTACTCGGTTAAAAACTGAGTTCCGACCACCAAGCGAGTCCCTAGTATGACTGTTGTGGGAACGGTCGTGAGCTTTATTTTTCCCCTTGTCTTGGGGATGTACAGAATATGAATGATAGGAGCGGTCGTCCTCGTCAATTACGTTGGCTTTCGCCTTAGCCTTGCGAGCTCTGTCAAAGGCCTGATCCTTGGCCTTTTCAAGTTCCTCGACCTCGTTTTTCCTCCTCTTTTCATTGAGGTAGTCTGTGAAGCCTCTCAAGTGTTGGGGATCTTTCAAGATATCCCCCAGGTTGAGGTTTGCCAAAGGATTGGCCGCCGGAGTGCCCCCCGGAGCTGTCGGCGCCGGAGGGTGTTCGTTCCCTCCGGGTGGTGGGGTTCCGTCAAGATTTGAGTGATGAGACATCGTTCACGAGTGATTTCTCGTAAACGGTTACAAAGATATGACTGTTCTAAGCTTTCGATGCTAAAAAACTAAAGATTTGAGTTCTTACGTAGAAGAACGTGCTATTACAACTACAAATTGCAAAGTAACAACAAAGGAAAGCTAAAAACAGAAATACAAGGAGATCAAACTCCAAAATATGCCTCGAATACCGAAAATATTCAAGAACACAAAGATAAATAAAAAACGTATGAAATACGTAAACGATGTTCTAAAAGGTATTTCTACCGATTAAAACCTGAAATAAGGAGTTTGCAAGCCGATCGTTCGATGATCGGTTGAAACTTTGATGAAGAACACGTAAAAGGACCCCTCCTTCTAGCACCAAATGTTGTAGATGCTTTTGAGTGGATGATCTGGATGTGGACTTTTCGATAGCACTAAACAAACATATATTATGATCGGGGTTTATTACGTGTTAATACGGATTTATGTGATGATCTGTGATCTTATCGAAGAACAAATGAAGAACACAAGAAGTAGCTTCGTTGAGAAGCTAAAGCTTTGAGGAGCTTGGGAGTGTTTATTGCTTAAGGTTGGGGTGACTGTAGGAAATTGGAAGTTAATCTTTACAAATGAGCCTTCTATGCATTTTATACTATGTTTTTCGGGCTGCCCGGCCTTTACACGTGGCAGACTACCACAGGACCTGAGATTCTGCCCGAAAAGGTAATGGGACGCCGCATTTAATGTTAAACCGCCTCTGGTGGTCGTCCTCGCCGGAGACGAGGAGCTGGGCCACGGTGGTCGCCGGAGGACCTGGTCGTCCGGTCATCTTCGTGGATGGTGGTCGCACTCGTCGTGCTCGCCACGCTCTATGCTTTCTCCCAAGGCTTTAACACTTGTCTTTTCTAACTAGCTAAACATGTGCTCGCCAACATCTTTGGGCGAGCACACACAATTAAATTTTCTTCATATTGTTGACTAGTCGTCGCATGACTTGGTTGACTAGTCGTCGCCACGCAAGCTGGTGACTAGGATTGACTTGTCAAAGATTGACTTCTTTGACTGGGTGTAACACCACTCTCACTCATCTCAGCCTCTATTTCAAACCAATATGGCTCAGATGGCTCGTCCACACACAATCCTATGGTGCCGCCACTTCATCTAATCCTTCATTCTCTCCTTGGTATGTGGACAATGCTGTGACGCACCATCTTATGTGTTTGGTTTGAATCAACTATTTTCGTTCTTTGTTTATATAAAATTAAATATTGAGTTGCAATTGCACGTTAAAAATTGTCCTCTTTAGTTTAAGGTAAGATTTTATTCAATTGGGCTAATCTTATGTGAAATATTTCATACATGCATTCCATATTAATTTGATCAAGTCAAAACTCTAAGCCCATTTAGCACAAAAGTCAAATTAAGATAATTTTAAAAAATTTGCATGTCATAAGCCCGTATCCGGGTTGCCCAAAAAATTTGCGGGTCGCAAACAGGTGGTTTACTACATCACCAAAATATTGTTACTACAAGGTCAAAAAATTATCACTACAAGGCCAAAAATTTAATACTACATGTCAAAACATTCTACAAATTCACCCAAAAAATTAACTGTCCTGAATATTTTTGGACATGTAGTAATACACTTTTAACCTTGTAGTGATAAAATTTTGGTCTTGAAGTAACATTGATTTAGTTATGTAGTAGCCGAATAAGTCATAATTATTTTAGTAATTTTGCTAAAAGAAAATAAGTGTCCAAAAATTTTTTGTACTTACAGTAATACACTTTTGGTCTTGTAGTGACAAAATTTATGTCATGTAGTAAGATAATATTTTAGAGCGAAAATAAATATTATAATTTGATGCGGCCTAAAAATGTCACCTAATAAGGAGTCGACACGTGTATAAAAGATAAGATCAAAGTGGAAGGATTGGATTGTGTAGTACTCCCTGGATAAGGAATCCCCTCTAGAGGTCCCTCTGGAGAGAGCTTCGTCTAGAGAGGGGCAGCGAGAAGAATCAGTCTTGATATGAATTTATGGGCCGTAAATATAGGGGAATCCCGCCATTTCCGGTCCAGACTCGATGGAAGGAAGACTTTATCCTCTTTTATCTTAGGGGACGAAGTCTACTAAGAATTAATATTGCCGGATATTCAGGGAGTGGAGAGAAGGGAAGACTTGGTTCATTCAGCAGGGCTTAGTCCTAGAGGCAGCTCCGAGATAAGGGGAGGCTCTAACGGCTCCCTATGAGGAAGTCCCTATAAAAAGGTGAACCGAAAGAGATTTCCACGTTAGAGATTCTGACTTTACAAAAACTTAATACACTAAACGCAAATCATATTTCTGATACTCTTCAAGAGCTTGTTTGATAGATCAAGGATCTCGAGATCCTTGTGATACATTGAGAAGCCCTATACTGACTTAGGCATCGGAGTGTCCGCGCCGGACCCCCCTCCGGCGTGTTCTTTGCAGGTTCTTAAAGATTTTATCGAAAGCAGCGTATCTGGATTAATTGTACGTGTTCGAGAAGTTGGATATCCAATTCAGAGGACACCTAATCCCCTCGTGCAAATTTTGGCACATCAACTGGCGCCGTCTGTGGGAAAGAGTTGAAAGTTTTTCTCACGAATTTCTACCTATTCGAGTAATGGGTGGCGGAAACAAAACGTCTACTTCGGGAAAGAAGAATCTTCCAGGGGAAAATCCCCCTTTGCCAACTGATCCTCCACCAAGGGGAGGCCGGGGGAAGGATCCAGTTCATACTCCTTCTGGATCAAATCAGCCATTGGCACATACCCCAGGCTTAGGCGACGAAAGTCATCCCCTACCGGTCGAAGAGGGAATAACAGGGAACATTGAAGTCCCAGACCGCGGATCCTCAACGGGAGGATATTCCAAATTCGGAACCATGCCTGATTTCCCCCGATCAATTGAACGCCCTCATCAAGCAGGCGGTAGAGAGAGCTTTCGCGGCTCAAGGAGATCGAGCCCCCAGAGCTACTCCTGGGAATCTGGAGATACCTACCCCGAGACTCCCTGAAGAGGCACCAGGAGCCTCCCAAGTGTTGTCCAAAGAAGTAGGGACGCGGGTAGAAGAAGATGATAAGGTGCCCTCCCGAGCAGAAAGAAGTATTCCCCTTCGGAATACCAGAAGAAATGCGGATTTAGCACCCCGAGAGACAGAACTCCCTGAAACAGAAGAAAGCACTGATGATACATACGGAGGGCCCGTTAGCGACCAAATACAGGCCCTACAGAAGGAGATGAAGGATATGAGGAGACAAATGAACAATCGAACGAGTAGATCCGCTTATGTTTCTGGATGTCAGTTCTCTCCTAACATATTACAGGATGAACTGCCATTCAATTTTAAGCCCCTCAATTTCGAATACGATGGTACGGCTGACCCGTACGAGCACCTAGTAAGGTTTGAGAATGCTACGTTGTTACACCGCTACGGAGAGGGGATCAAGTGCAGGGTGTTCCTCACCACCCTGTCAAAAGCTGCACAGCAGTGGTTCACCCAATTGGAACCTAATACGATTCGATCCTGGGAGGAATTCAGCGAGTTATTCCTTCATCAATTCGCAAGCGCCCGGAGACAGCCGCGAGCCACTTTGACCCTTTTCAATCTAAGACAGGGAGAAAACGAGAGTTTAAGAGCTTTTCTCCGGAGATTCAACCAAGCAGCTCTGGAGGTCCCTACAGCTTCTCCGGAGGTGAAGATCAACGCTCTTACTAACGGATTGCGTGATGGAGACTTTTTCTCCTCTTTAGCTAAGAAGCCGGTTAAGAACTTTGATGAGTTGCTGCATAGAGAAGAAAAGTACCTCACTCTGGAGGAGGTTCGAAAAGCCAAGAGATTGGAGGTCAGGCCACAAGAGCGAGAGAGGAGGAGAGAGGGCCCCTTCAGACGATCCAGTCCAGAGGTCCCTCGGACCTCCGGGTCAACAAGAGACAGCAACCCTTCCGGAGGGTCCCGGTCTGGCCCTCGCGGAAGGTTTGAGAAATACACACCCTTGAGAATTGAACCTGCCGAAGTATTGGAGGTGGCAGGAGATCATCCTGACTTGAAATTCCCATACTCCAGAAGTCGAGGACCTCAGAAGCCCAAGTCTGATCGATTCTGCCGATTTCACAATGAATATGGACATGACACAAATCAATGTTACCACCTGAAAGACGAGATTGAAAGGATGATCCAAGCGGGCCACCTGAAAGAATTTATATTTAGAGACAGGCAGGGCCCTCGGGGGTAGAAGCGAAAAGAACATGAAAGAAATCCGGAAGAGAAGGAAACCAGAGAGACGGCCGAATATATGCCCCCTCCACCGCCAAAGAGATGAGTAATCCACATGATTATGGCAGGGCCAGCAGATGGAGATTCCTTTCGGAAGAGAAATCAGAGTGTCCGAGCTCTAAAAGCAGAGCAAGGAGGTCAGTTAAGAGAAGTAGGACGTATGACAGAGACGCCCAATATCCGATTTGGGCCGGAGGATCTGAAGGGACTTAAGGAAGATCACAACGATGCTCTGGTGATCACTACCGACATAGCGGGGTTCGACGTTTCCCGAATCTTCGTAGATACGGGGAGCTCAGCTGACATTATGTTTTTTGAGTGTTTCAAGAGAATGGAGCTGAGTGTGAAGTTGCGACCTGTAGATACCTCCCTGTATGGTTTCTCCGGAGGTGCCATCTAACCCTTGGGATCAGTAATGTTACAGGTAGGATTGGGAGACGCTCCGGCTCGAAAAGTCCACTTGGTGGAGTTCCTCATTGTAGATATCCCCTCATCATACAATGTAGTGATGGGACGACCTAGCCTGAACCTCTTTCAGGCAATCATCTCTACATTTCATATGAAAATGAAATTCCCTACAGCCACAGGGGTGGGAGAAGTAAGAGGAGATCAATACCAAGCACGGAAGTGCTATGCAGAGTCTGTAAAGATGGCGGACAGAGCCCTAACCAAGGGCCTGGAGCGGACGAGAGGAGACGACCCTGAGGTCAAGAGAAAGAAAGTGGAAGGAGTAGCACCTGAACAAGTAAATGTTAAAACAGACGAGGAGCTGATGAGCGTGGAGCTCTTCCCAGGGAAACTCGGCTTTGCCACTAAGATAGGTACCCAACTGGGACCTGAACTTACAGAAAAGGTAATCTCTACATTACGTCGAAATTCCGATATATTTGCATTTTCTCCAGCTGACATGACAGGTATCCCTCCGGAGATAGCATTACATTGCCTTAATTTTGATCCAAAGGCAAGACCAGTGAAACAAAAGTTACGAAACTTTGGAGTGGAGAAGAATAGTATAGTGAAAGAAGAAGTAGAGAAGCTACTGAAAGCAGGACACGTAGTGAAAGTACAATTTCCAGAATGGCTCTCCAATGCAGTTTTAGTATCCAAAGGAGGAGGGAAATGGAGAATGTGTATCGACTTTAGGGACCTCAACAAAGCATGTCCCAAAGACCACTATCCCTTGCCAAGGATAGACCAATTGGTGGATGTGACTTCTGGATTCGAGCTACTAAGTATGATGGACGCATACCAAGGATACCACCAGATCCAGTTGAACCCATCAGATGTCCCTAAAGTGTGCTTCATAGCAGCATGCGGAACGTTTGGCTATGTCCGAATGCCATTCGGATTAATTAATGCTGGAGCAACATATCAAAGGATGGTCGATGCGGTCTTCCGAAGACAACTAGGAAGAAACATGGAAATATATGTGGATGATATGCTAGCCAAAAGTGTGAAAGCGGATCAGCATGTGGAGGATCTGGAGGAAATTTTCCAGATAATTCGAGAGAACGGTATCAAGTTGAACCCAGCCAAGTGCTCTTTCGGAGTGAAATCGGGGAAGTTCCTTGGATATATGGTCACTCAAAGAGGGATAGAAGTGAATCCAACTAAGGTGAAGGTTGTGCTAGACATGTAGCCACCAAGGAACGTGAAGGAGCTCCAGACGCTCAATGGGAGGATTACAGCATTGAGCAGATTCATAGCCAGATCTGCTGAAAAAAGTCACCCCTTCTTCAAAATTCTTGAGAAAGGGGTCAAGTTCGAATGGAATGAAACATGTCAAAAGGCCTTCGAAGACCTGAAGCATCATTTATCTCAGCTGCCGAAGCTGACAAAACCTTCTCCCGGAGATACCCTCATTCTGTATCTCTCTGTAGGGGAATTCTCATTGAGCACAACACTGGTTAAAGAAGAGGGACCTCTCCAACATCCTATCTATTACGTCAGTAAGATCATTCAAGGAGCTGAAGCTCGGTTCTCTGAAATCGAGAAGGCCGCTCTGGCCATGGTATTTACGGCGCGAAGGTTGCGCCCATATTTCCTCTCTTATAAAATACTGGTCCGCACTAATTACTTGTTGAAACAGGTCATTGGCCGTGCAGACCTCTCAGGAAGGATGGTGAGATGGGCAATAGAGCTTCAGGAATATGATGTGGACTTTGAGCCACGGAGGGCCATAAAAGCCCAAGCTTTGTCTGATTTCATACAAGAATCTACTAAACCAGATGAAGCAGAGAGATGGAAGGTATACGTAGATGGCTCAATGACTCTGAGCGGATGTGGAGCAGGGATTGTGCTAGTAGGCCCTCAAGGAGAGGACCTACAATTCGCAGTGAGGTTTCAATTCACGACCTCGGACAATGGAGCAGAGTATGAAGCTTTGATCAGAGGAATGGAGATGGCACTAGAATTGGGAGCTCCAAAGGTAACTCTATACTCCGACTCCCAATTAGTTGTTCAACAGGTGAATGGAGAGTATGCAGCCAAAGATAACAGGATGGCTGCCTATCTGGAACGAGCTAAAGAAGTAATGGGCAAATTCCAAGACTGTGAGGTAGTCCAGGTACCTCGAGAGAAAAACATGCAGGCGGACAGCCTCTCCAAACTCGCTAGCTCCACAGAGTTTGATGGACAGGGAACAGTGACATTGGTAATAGCCGAAAGGGAGACCCTGGAGAACCCCATTGGTTCCATTGAAGAAGGAGACGATTGGAGAAAAGCTATATGGGTGGAACTCACCAAGGGAGCAGACGCTCCTACCACCAGAGAGACTCGAGCTCTTAGGATCAAATATTGTATTATTGGAGGACACTTATATAAGAAGTCGTTTACCCAACCATACTTGAGGTGCATATCCACCCGAGAAGCGATGTACACACTCAAAGAAATTCATGAAGGAGATGCGGCTAGTCATGAGGGATATAAGACAGTGGTGAAGAAAGCCTTAAGAGCTGGGTTATATTGGCCCTCCATGACGAAAGATGCCAAGGAGTTCGTGAAAAAATGTGTCAAGTGTCAGAAAAATGGTCCTTTGATAAGAGTCCATGCGGAAGAGATGGGAGCTATGCACTCTCCATATCCCTTTTCTAAGTGGGGAATCGATTTGGTAGGGCCTTTCCCTCCAGCTTCTGGAGGAAGGAAATTTCTGATAGTAGCAGTGGATTATTTTAGCAAATGGGTTGAAGCTGCCCCTCTGGCTACAATAGATGAAGAAAATGTGATTAAATTCTTGAGAAAACAAATTTGTTGCGGATTCGAAGTACCCAGAATATTGGTCTTTGATAATGGAACACAATTCAACGGAGAAAATGTACGAGGATGGTGTGCAAGACTAAACATAATACAGAGATTCACCTCCGTAGCTCATCCCCAAGCTAATGGACAAGTGGAGGTTACTAATCGAACGATAGTAGATGGTATTCGAACAAGGCTGACGAAAATAGGAGGAGGATGGGTGAACGAGTTAGACAATGTATTGTGGTCATACAGAACTAGTCCAAAGACAGCAACTGGAGAGTCCCCCTTTCAGCTGGTCTACGGAGCTGCGGCGGTGATACCTCCAGAGGCCGTGTTGCAGTCTCACCGAATTGCCCAATTTGAAGAACATCAGAATGAGAGGTTGATGAGAGAGGCCCTAGATTTAATGGAAGAAGAAAGAGAGATGGTTAGAGTACGTGCGGAAAGATATAAGAGCCGAATTAAAGCTGCATATGACCGAAGAGTGATCTCGAGGTCCTTCAGAGTGGGGGACCTGGTGCTGAGAAGAGCTGATGCCCTAAAGAATACGGGAAAATTAGAGCCCAACTGGGAGGGGCCTTATAAAATCACACAGGTACTGAAGGGAGGAGCCTATAGACTGCAGAGCATGGATGGGGTTGACATAGCTAGACCCTGGAACGTTTGCCATTTGAAGAGATTCTTTATTTGAAGAAAGTGTAAGGTCTTGAGACCATTTACGACTTTTGCTTTGTGATTTTTTGCATTAATTCGTATTTTGCTTAATGTATTTCGTGGCTTCACCAGAGCTATTTTTCCCTCTCTACGGGTTTCCCCTTTGGGGTTTTTCCGTAAAGAGATCTTATACAGAATTAGGTATGGCCTATGTTGAAAATTGACAATAAATCAATGAAGCTTTATTCTGTAGGTTATCTATGGCCTATGTTGAAAATTGACAATAAATCAATGAAGCTTTATTCCTTTTTGAAAGAGATCTTATACAGAATTATCATGCCTTGATTATCTTTCTCATATTTGAATATGCGGTGTATGAATATAAAAATGGCGAGTGTGAGAAACACTCAGAGGCCTAAAGGCCGAGGTGCTCCAGAGAGCCCTCATCTTACTTGAGACCCAAGAGGGTTAATTAGTGAAATGAGAAGATTTTATGAATTAAAATCTTTTAAGAATAAGAGTGAGAAACACTCAGAGGCCGAGGTGCTCCAGAGAGCCCTCATCTTACTTGAGACCCAAGAGGGTTAATTAATGAAATGAGAAGATTTTATGAATTAAAATCTTTTAAGAATAAGAGTGAGAAACACTCAGAGGCCTAGAGGCCGAGGTGCTCCAGAGAGCCCTCATCTTACTTGAGACCCAAGAGGGTTAATTAATGAAATGAGAAGATTTTATGAATTAAAATATTTTAAGAATAAGAGTGAGAAACACTCAGAGGCCTAGAGGCCGAAGTGCTCCAGAGAGCCCTCATCTTACTTGAGACCCAAGAGGGTTAATTAATGAAATGAGAAGATTTTACGAATTAAAATCTTTTAAGAATAAGAGTGAGAAACACTCAGAGGCCTAGAGGCCGAGGTGCTCCAGAGAGCCCTCATCTTACTTGAGACCCAAGAGGGTTAATTAATGAAATGAGAAGATTTTATGAATTAAAATCTTTTAAGAATAAGAGTGAGAGACACTCAGAGGCCCAGAGCTCTCATCATACTTGAGAATAGTTAACGAAAAGACAGGTCTTATGAGTCAAGATCTTCTAAGACAGAGAGACAAACAGAGGTCCAGGAGTCAAGAAAAGATGGAGGATGCCTCCCCACAACCAAGCCACCTGAAACCAAAAGATTATGCATACCAAGAGATGATTATGCTATAACCTACAAGACCAATAGAAGGGGGGGGGGGGTGAGGAAAGCACACTTCCAATATATCCTTTACTGATCTTGTAGGTTACTCGTGCAAGCAGAAAAGAAAAGGCACACCAACAAACAAGCAAGATAAAGCTAACCCGATTACTACCAAAAAGCCCCCACGTATCCAGGAGTGTGGGGTCCCCTACAAAGTATGAGAACAAATATTACGAGCAGAAAATAAAGAGTGTAGCAAAACAGAAGAAAGGTAAATTGTTTGTCATAACCATGAAAATATGAAATTTAAACTGCTTTTTCAACAGCAGCCTCCTCGACCGCAGCCACCTCGACCTCAGCTCCCTCGACCACAGCTCCTTCAATGGCACCCCCCTCCACAGCAGCATGGTTGCTAGATCCTCCGCCCTCCTCTGGGCCCTCTTCACCTTTCAAGGTATCCTCAGCGCCCGTCGCCATAGTTGGAGCGGAGACATAAGGATAAACCAGCTGCTCCAGAGGCTTTAACTCAGCCATGCTCACCTTAGATGCCTGTAACTTGCTGATGGCTTGACCCATTCCAGGCAGCCACCAAGGACTGTCAGGGCTCTCCTTAGGATCCCCTAAGAATTTTGGAGGAGTAGCGAGCTGATCCAGGCGAAATTCACGGGAGTAAGTTCCATCGAACCCCGGGGCTGAATGCTCGGCTACGGCATTGCCGAAGCCATGGTCGATGAAATGAGGAATGTGTGGCCCCATGGCGCATAGGAAGCTTGAGCTATTGAGGAAACTGGACAGCCATTGAGTATGAAGAGTCCCCAAGAACTCTTGGCCCAAAGAGGAAGTAAATAGAGACTTAATGCAAGCCTGCACTCCGACATCCGGCAGCTCGCGTTCCATCCATCCTACTTCCTTTACTAGATGTTTTATCCTGGTTGCATCCTGCTGGCTTTGAGTCCGTAGAAGAGACAACTCCTCAGTTAGAGCTTGAGCTCGTTTATGAGCTTTGTCCTTCTCCATAGTGATACCCTTGAGAGTTGACTGGAAAGAGGACGCTTCAGCTCGGAGAAGTTCGAGCTCAGCCACCATCTCAACACCTTGGTCGAATATCTTGGCGTAGGCAAGACCAAACTACAGGAGGAAAAGAAACAATGTTTAAAATGTATAGAAGGTAGAAACCGTGAAAATAATGGAAAATACCTCTGAAAGAAGATGAGCACCATGGAGCAATTGGTCCTCAGGGAGGGGTGTGTCGGATAATTCAGTATTGGAAGGAGGAGGGCATTGTCTGATAAGGCGATGGAGAGGTTCGTACACAGCAGAAGGGGGAGCTTCCTTCTCAGCAAGGGCTCGAGCTACTTTTCCCTTCTTCTTCTTAGAAGTGTCACACTCGGAGAAGAAGGCGTTGGCAGCTGAACGGGTTCTCTTGGCAACTGAACCTGGGACTTGAGTAGAGGAACTGGGGAGAGGAGGAACTTTCGAAGAGCTCTCTGGAGCCGGGGTTTTTACTGAACTTCCTAAAGCTGGAGATTGAGGAGCTTTGGGAGGATCTTTAGAAGCAGATAACACAGGGGTCTTCACTATGCTGAGAACAGGGGCATCCCGTGAGATGTGAGTTAACCAACTCATTGTTGCGGATAACCAAGAAAATGCTCAGAACGTAGAAAGATAGCCACATGCAAGAAGCAAAATACAAGAATAAAAGATTTTTTACCATCTCGAGAATCTAAAGGGAAATCTTGAGGGCAAAAGCCAAAGTGGGAGAGGATGCGAGGATTTTTGTAAATACCAAGAATATCAAAATAATCGTTCAGACGGACGTGGGTATTGAGGTTAGTCATAACGGTGTGATTCGAAACGGAGTAAGCTTTCAAAGGAGGAGGAAGTATTCCTGGATTGTGGAATATCCAATTCTCATGGGGAAACGGCCAATCAGTGGGGCTAGTGACAAAAAAATAATAATCCCGCCAGGATGACTCTTCTTCGTGGAGTTTTTTCATAAACCTGCAAACACGAGATCTCCTCCCACTAACATAGAAAAAACCATCGTTCACTTTACAGGAGTGTTGGCTCAGAAACAGTTCGGCAGAAGGCTCACCACCATTCACTTTCACTAAAATGAAAAATCCTACCATGGTACGAATAGCATTCGGAGTAAACTGAATAAGAGGGATTTGCATGCGGGACGATATGGCAGCCAAATAAGGGTGGATCGGAAATCGAAGTCCTGCCCTAAGTTGAGCTTCGAAAAAGGCAAGAGTTCGAGGTTCGGAGAGATCTGGGCGTTCATTTGAGCGAGGAACGCGAAAGGTATATTCTGACGGAAAATCGTAGGCTTGAGTAAGGCTAGCTAGGTGAGTATGGTCGATCTGGGAGGAAGTGGAAATTCTATTCTCAGGGCTCCCCATCGGAAAGGGAGTGGACTCAGAGGGGTTTTGGCTAAGAGCTACGGGCGAAGAAAGAGGGCTCGACATCGACTAACAGTGCTAATAAAAGAAGAAAAGAGGGATAGCTAGGTTACCTTGATTAGGAGGATTACGAAAGCAGTCGGGGCGACCAGTGACGGCGAAACTCGGGAGGAAGAACGCCTGAGAAGAAAGATGGAGACAACAAAGGATTTTTGGAAGAAATGAAATTCAAAAAGGGGAAAGAGAAAGGAGACGGTTGCGTGGAGTGAATGAAGAAAGATGGGGTAGAACCGAGGATTTTCCTCGGGAGGATAACAAGAGAGAGAGAAAAGCGAACGCGTGGGGCTCAAGCGCGGAAGCCGAAACGTCCTCAAGGCTAAAGGCGGGAAAAACCTTTGGAGAAGGGCATTTTTTGAAATTTCCTCTCCGAAGCAGGAACAATACACGTCTCTCCAGAAAGGCCTCTGTACCAGGTTCATTGGAATTTTCTACTCTCACAAAAGATATCACCCTTTTACGAGAGTAGGGGGGAGTAGGTGATGCGGCCTAAAAATGTCACCTAATAAGGAGTCGACACGTGTATAAAAGATAAGATCAAAGTGGAAGGATTGGATTGTGTAGTACTCCCTGGATAAGGAATCCCCTCTAGAGGTCCCTCTGGAGAGAGCTTCGTCTAGAGAGGGGCAGCGAGAAGAATCAGTCTTGATATGAATTTATGGGCCGTAAATATAGGGGAATCCCGCCATTTCCGGTCCAGACTCGATGGAAGGAAGATTTTATCCTCTTTTATCTTAGGGGACGAAGTCTTCTAAGAATTAGTATTGCCGGATCTTCTGGGAGTGGAGAGAAGGGAAGACTTGGTCCATTCAGCAGGGCTTAGTCCTAGAGGCAGCTCCGAGATAAGGGGAGGCTCTAACGGCTCCCTATGAGGAAGTCCCTATAAAAAGGTGAACCGAAGGAGATTTCCAGGTTAGAGATTCTGACTTTACAAAAACTTAATACACTAAACGCAAATCATATTTCTGATACTCTTCAAGAGCTTGTTTGATAGATCAAGGATCTCGAGATCCTTGTGATACATTGAGAAGCCCTATACTGACTTAGGCATCGGAGTGTCCGCGCCGTACCCCCCACCGGCGTGTTCTTTGCAGGTTCTTAAAGATTTTATCGAAAGCAGCGTATCTGGATTAATTGTACGTGTTCGAGAAGTTGGATATCCAATTCAGAGGACACCTAATCCCCTCGTGCAAATTTTGGCACATCATAATTAAGGTTGACCCGCTTTAACCCACGAATTTTAACTTAATTGATCAATATTGCATATGTGCAATATTGCATATAAGTTTTATCCTACTATTATATATGTATGATTAAATTTTTACGGTTCCGTTAATTAAGGTCATATACATAACTAGAGGCCCATTAAAATTAATCCATAAGAAATAAATAAAAATCGATGATTAAGGGCCCAAAAGATAATTAATTATCAAATAATGTAAATAATTCATTTAGATTAGATATATTCCCCGAGAGATACGAGAACCCTAAAACATATACAATCTCATTAAATTAAATAAGGAATTAATCAGCAAACAGAATTGGAAAGAGTAATGGAGTACAAGTCACCAGAAGTCGCCGATGGTATGCCAAATTAACTCACTCACTATGCATCTACATATATATTGTGCATGATTTTTTAGGTTTGGATTTTTTTGATGACATGATCATAGAATAAATAGAGGTTATGTGATTGAATGAGTAGCTTTTATTTTATTGGGACGGACAAAAAAGAAAAGTGGATTACTGGAAAAAGTCTTCATGATGGAAACCTCCACCTGCATATATATTTACGTCTGTGTATGTTTTCCAGAAAATGTGCAGGATTTAGGCCCTTTTTATTTCACTTAATATTTAATTATGATAAATTTGCCCCTATGATTATAACTATACCTTCTATTGATTTTTACCCCTGAATGAAAATTCTAGATTTGTAGTTTAATTACGATGAGACTTGATTTATAATTTGTTTATTGAAGCGGACCACTCCATTTAATTTTTGAGGGGTTAATTTGGTAATTAAAGTGAAAAACACAAGTTTCTAAATGAATTTAAAATGAAACGTAATTATATAACTCAATTTACTTGAAATTTTTATTGGTCTCAGAAGTGAGTATATTGGAAACAATAAGAGAGGCTTCCCCATCACACTTTCTGCTCAAAATCGAATTGTTTTCGTTGCTTCGGCAGCATGGAATTCACAGATATGAAACCGGAGAATTCAATGCTGGTGGATACAAGTGGTATGCATTCTGCAACACTCTTTCCGTCCATTTCGAAAGAGGGTTAGCGGATGAGCAATTATGTAAATATATAACTAATGGACTGGTTTTTTACTTGCATATATAGGAGACTAGTAGTTTGTCCTAATGAAGACAAAAGTGGCGAAGATAAAAATTATATTTCAGTGTACTTGGCCATCTCCGCCGACACAACTTCGGAGGTCAATGCTTTCTTCTCCATCTTTTTGTTGAATCAAATTTCTGGAAATTACAATTACTCGCCAGGTATTTAATTTTTATCTTTTTTATAGTGTCTATTATGTACACATTCATCTGTGTCACTTAAAAGAATAATAAATTCCAGTACTGGCCAGGAAGAACGCGATGCTTTACCGCAGTGAAGTCGGAATGGGGAATTTCACGATTTATCTCCAAAAAAGATTTGAATGATTCGTCAAATGGATTCCTAACCAACGATAACTGTGTGTTTGGTGTCGAAGTATTTATCGTAGGAAGAAAGAAAGGCCACTTCCTCTCATTCTGTAAGCGGTTGGTTGATTTTATAGGGGTGAAGAAGGATTGTTTCACTCTCAAATTCCAAGCAAATGACGAATACGAAACAGGTAACATATTCTATTATATATACAATGAATGACACATGCATAACCAATTTTATTAATTTGTTTGCATATATTTTATTAGTTAAATAGAGTTCAATAATGCCAAATATATAGAAGATTGGAGCCCATCCTAAACTCATATGTTAACTATTTCGCGAAATTTTTTAGTTGTGCAAGAAGCCACAATATTGGAAATTAGAGAGGCTTCGCCAACACACTTTCAGATGAAAATCGAATTGTTTTCGTTGCTTGGAAAGCAGAGAATTCACAATTACGGAAGAGGAAAATTTGATGCTGGAGGATACAAGTGGTGCGTAATTAAGAAGCACTCTTTGTTCCATTATTTTACTTAATAGTATTCATAATTCATGATTATTATATTAATGACATTAATTTCACTAATTAATTTGCATAGGAGACTAACCATTTCTACTAATGAAGACAAAAATGGAGCAGAAAGCAAGTATGTATCCGTGTATTTGGCAATCTCGAACACAAAATCTCTGCAACCTGCCAACTGGGAGGTCGATGCAGTCTTCTCCATCTTCTTGTTCAATCAGATCTCGGGGAAGTATCATCACTCATTAGGTATTTCTGATACACTAATTAAATTTAAAATGGTTTTCATGTTTAATTGGCATGATATTATTAATATAATTTCTTCTATAATTAATTGATCTAATTATATAAGTTCAATGGATTCATTCTTATATATATATGTTACTATGATATGGACAGGAAGAACACGTCGGTTTCTAGCAATGAAGTCGGAATGGGGCATTTCTGATTTTATCTCAAAGAAAGCTCTGATGGATCCATCAAATGGCTTCTTAATCAACAATAATTGTGTATTTGGTGCGGAAGTATTTATCATACAAAAGTTAGCAGTGTCCGAGTGTCTTTCAATGAAGAGTGCGACTATTCCATACAAGCGTGATTGGAAAATTTCAAACCTCTTCGAATTAGGGCACACGTGGTCTTCAGAAAAATTTCGCGTGGGAGGCGTTAACTGGTTTGTAATCCTATATATATTTCCAGTTTTTTCACTAGTACCATGCATGGTTTAAATGTACTAACCTATTTTTTTAATCTTTGTATTAGGTATATTGTTCTAAACCCTAGAGGAAATAATCAGGCGAAAGGTTGTTCCCAATCAATGGGAGTCTTTCTTTACTTGATTGATTCTAAAAGGGTGAAGACTAGTTTTTCCATATGCATCAAAGACCAGATCAACAATAAACATAAGAAATATTTATGTAAGTTGAATATATATATATATTCATATTCGTCCTTAATTATAAACTTACTAATATAAGAAACGTATTAATTGGTTTTTGCTTCTTCATCTCTTGTTTGCATGTATATTTTCATTCAATAACATGTTTCTTGCAGCTGTTCCCCAGTGGTTTTCACCGACGACCTCCCTGGCTTGGGGATGGGACCGATTTATGGAGGTTTCTACCCTGGAAGATCCGAAAAATGGATTTATTATAAACGACACTTGTCATCTGGAAATTCAAATATCAGTTCAAGCTATTGTCTAAGATCGAATTATTATTCCCGGCCATCTACTACAAATTTTGGACTTGTGTTAATTTTGTTATGGATTTTGTTTTCAATTGCTTAGAAAGCAGTTTGGATTAATTGATCTGAATATTCGAATGGTTTGATATTCTTGTTTAATTTATACAATATTTTGGTTAACACCAATTTAGTTTGATAAATTCTACTTTACTGTACATAGTAGTCTAAATTTTCCAATTTGAACTTTATAATTATAAATAAAAATGAAGGAAATGAAAATAAGGAAACAAAAATATGTAAATATCCAAAGAAAGTGACTAGTGATAAAAACTTGGATTTTTATTTTAAATGTTCAGATATTCTTCTACCGCTGAAATATATGCAAGAAGTCTTGGTTGTGTACAATATGTATTTTATTAATTACTAATACGGAGTACAGTATTTTATTAATTCCTAATACGGAGTATTATGTACTCTGTCCATCAAAAGTGTGTTACCAACAATATTTCTTACTCGTTGGACAGGGAGTATTTTTCATTTTAATTACTACTCCAATTTATATATATATATATATATATATAAATTATATATATATATATGGTGGTCTTGAGTGAGTGTCATTGATACATATATTCATAAGATCTGTTCATCACATCCTGATTCTTCCCTTGCCATGTGATTGTGGTTCACCAATCAATAAAATAACGACTCGAAGGTCTTATTTCCGGAAATCATCGAAAAAAGTCGGGATTTGGCCACTCAAAAACAACCCCTCTCCATGACTCGAATCCAGGACCTAATGCCTAGGTAGTTGTGCTCTAACCACTTGAGCTATCCAACTTCGTCTAATTTTAATTTTAATTTTATTCATTAACTCATAACTAAAAAGTGACAATGTTAATTTAAAATGTGATAAATTTAAATAAAAAGTGATAGTTACTTTAAAAAAAAATCATTATCATTTTTAACTAAATTCTTTATCACTTCTGAATATAATAATTATATCAACTAAGGGCATTTTCAATGCTAACTCAAAAACTCAAATTAAATCCAAATTAAACTCAATTTTGGTGGCAATTTGCCACAATCCAATTTTTTGAGGTAAATTTGTCTACCAACTCAAATTTATCGTGGCAAATCACTTTTTGCCTATTTCAATTATTTTTCCTTTTGTTTTATGAAGATTGTTTAATTGTTCAAGAATTTTACGATATTATTTTTTTATTTTTTATGTAAATTAAATAATAAATCAATATTTAAATATTAAAAATATATAATTTAATTGTAAGACAACATTAATAATTTAAATTACAAAAGACAATAGAAAATAAAACATATAATTATAAATGTAAATATAAATATAAAATTATATATTTAATTACAAATAAATATTTGATAAAATATAAATGAAAAAGATAACATTAAGAATATTATCTTAAAATATTCCCATTAAGTTAAATTTTAAGTTGAGATAATTTTACTGTTTGACTTAAATTTGATGACAAATTGAAGATTTTGGTGGTAAGTTGAGTTCAAGAATTGAAGATGGCCTAAAAAGTGACAACAACTAACATTTAATTATAAATATAAAAGTGACAATATTTATGCAAAAATTGATAATGTTTAAGTAAAAAGTGATAGTCACTTTTAATAAAAATATTATCACTTTTTAACTAAAATTTTATCACTTTTTTAATAATGATATTCTTTTAAGTAAAAATGAGAATTAACTTAAAAAAATTGATGCAATTATTAAAGATAATTTTGCCACACAAGATTTAGTCTTAAATATTTGTTGTTAGTAGATTTTTTTAATTATTTCTTAATAAAAGGTTTATCATTCATTCGTAAGTAAATTATTTGTATCAATTTTTTTATTAATGTTTTCAATAAAAATATTAGTTTGTTTATGTAAATTAAATAATAAATCAATATTTAATTTTTTTATTAATGATTATGAAATATTTAAATATTAAAAATATATAATTTAATTGTAAGACAACATTAATAATTTAAATTATAAAAGACAATAGAAAACAAAACATATAATTATAAATATAAATATAAAATTATATATTTAATTATAAATAAATATTTGATAAAATATAAATAATAAAAAAAGATAGCATTAAGAATATTCTTTTAAAATATTTCCATTAAGTTATATTTTAAGTTGAGATAATTTTATTATTTGACTCAAATTTGGTGGCAAATTGAGTTCAAGGATTGAAGATGGCTTAAAAAGTGACAACAACTAACACTGAAAACTAACATAATTATTTATCATGTTCAATAACATGTAATCTTATTTATTAACTCAGATTTAAAAAGTGAAAATGTTTATATAAAAATGATAATTTTTAAGTAAAAAATAATAGTCACTTTTAATAAAAATATTATCATTTTTTAACTAAATTTTTATCATTTTTTTAATAATGATATTATTTTAAGTAAAAATGAAAATTAACTTAGAAAATTGATGAAATTATTAAAGATAATTTTGCCACACAAGATTTAGTCTTAAATGTTTGTTGTCAATTGGATAGTAAATTTTTTTAATTATTTAGTCTTAAATATTTGTTGTCAATTGAGTAGTAGATTTTTTAATTATTTCTTAATAAAAGGTTTATCTCACATTCGTAAGTAAATTATTTGTATCAATTTTTTTTATTAATATTTTCAATAAAAAATATTAGTTTTTTAATTAGTTTATTAATAAAACACTATAAATTTATGGTTAATTTGTTAGTAATGGGCTTGGATTGAAATATGGAGCCTGTATAGCTAATGTTGCGTGGGCTGTTGGAAGTTGAAGGAGAGATGGCTGGAATGAAATAAGGAAAGGTAGTTTTAACTTTTAAGTGTGTCAACTTATAAAATAATGGGTCAGTCATGATCTCACACAAGTTTTTGCATATATATATATATATATATATATATATATATATATATATATTAATTTTCTCACTGAAATCGTTATTTAACTACATTTTCCAAGCTACAATCTTCTAGCATAATCATAACTACACGTACCTAATTTGCAGCATAAAGGAAGGTGATTCCTAACTTTTTTATTTTTTACCTAATCTTCAATTGTTTTCGAAAGAAACATTAGCTTAATTGTGATTTGTTGTTGGACTTTATGTTAGGATTATATATTCTTATATTCACTTTATTAGCTTATTCCACATCCAATAGTGTAGACACTAATCCATTCAACAAATTCATTTTTCCACATTGACGACTGTGTTAATTACTGTTGTTCCAGCTAGTTTGCACCCTGCTCCTCAGTTATGACCTATTCGCCGATACTTCTAGTCCGGATGGGGCATATATTGGATCCGACAGAGGTAGTTCCCTTTATTGCTTCTGCTGAATAACCTCCCATCATGCGTGGGAGATCCTATGCAACACATACGACAAGGCATCTTGTGGCCGCATCATGATGCTAAAAAACTGCATCTTCAACTCGACGAAAGGTAACATACTCATTACAAGAAAATGAGAAAAAAAAAATTTACGTCCATAACTTTGAAACGTCTCAAAAAATTAATTGGCTAAAAAATATTTTGTAGGAAATTATTCCAATTATATAGAAAATGATGATTCTGAATGGACCAAGATTTCTCATATCCCCATAGTCTAACAGAGCTAGCAGGTGTTAGCCAACACACCAGGCGTTGGTCGGGGAAGGGTCCGCCTCAGCAGCCGCCGGATGGTTCAGCTGACTCTAGCATTTCAGAGTCAGCGCAGGTGTCCCTTCACGATCGTTGGTCAGATATGCTGGATGACACGGATTGAGGGTGTTTCAAGGAACACTTATATTTGTCATACTTTCAGTATTATACTTTAGACTTTGTCATTTAGAGGAGTGTACCTTTTCCCTTGACCTCGGGTTTTGTCCCTAAGTAGGGTTTTCCCAGGCAAGGTTTTAACGGCACTCCGACCTCTGGCTCAACTTGTGAGCTTATGGTTTTAGGTTCTCTCTTTCTTTTTCTTTTATATTCCATACCTTTTTATTGGCCATAGTAAAGATGGATTATCGATGGCTGCAGGTACGAGGAAATAAAATGTACTTTTACGCTTTTCTTTATAATCATCTGAAAATTGGATACTAAATTTTATTCTTTTGTATCCAACTAGGTTTGTATTACGGATTTATTCACTGATACCATTAAGGCTCGGGTGCAAACCAGCTGGAACCGCCGCGCCCCGTAGTGCAACAACATACACGTGATCTCGCTTGAAAACAAATAGTGAATGATCTGCACGGGTTTACCGGAAACCAGCATCAATAATGGCTCGAGTGAATTTTTGGTACCAATTTCTTGACGCCTGTCGTAAACCATAAAGAGACTTGTACAGCCTACATACTCTTCTATCTCCACTTTTGACAAATGCTTGCGGAATTTTCATGTACACTTGTTCAATTAAATCACAGTGTAGGAACACATTATTCACGTGCAATTGGTGCATGAACCAATTTCGTTTTACTACAACAACCAACAGAACAATGACAAGTTAACGTTTCATATAAATTAATACCTTCAATTTCCATAACACCCATAGCAACAAGGTGCTCAACGTCTCCCATGAGTTTATATCTGGGGAAGTTACACTAAAGGACAATCTACCTACAGTGTTTACAATTAAAGACAATTTTTATGGAGTTACAAATAAGGTCAAATTAGCACATAAATGTACAACTATACCCTTAATCTAAAATGAATTTCAAATTTTAAAAATTTAATTTCAGCAAAAATTAGTATTATAATTAAAGTAAACTATTAAAAATTGAAATATGTAAACAAATCTCGAAAATTGCACTCATTTATTATCTCTTCAAAAATTCAAAAAAATTATTAATTTTCCAGTTCGATTCCCAAAAATCACGGAATCAATTAGCTGCATATGGAAAAAATTGTTCCATATTCTCATTCACACATGCAAAAATATGTTGCATATGACTTAAAAACGATTTCTGAAACACATTCTCGAAAATCGCACTCATTTATTATCTTTCTAAAATTAGAAAAAAAATATTAATCTCTCAGTTCGATTCCCAAAAATCACGGAATCAATTATTTGCATATAGAAAAAATTATTGCATATTCTCAGTGACATATGCAAAAATATGTTGCATGTAACTTAAAATACTTCATAATACGAAATAGAATAATATATTTGTAATAAATGTTTTAAAATATTAATTTTATTTAAAAATATTCGAAATATGCATTATACATACAAATATATGCAATAAATTGGGTTTACATATTCAACGAAAATTGCATGTTGCGTTATCAGCAAAACTCCACAGCATCATAGCCAAAAACCTTCACATCTAACTGAGTTATCAACAACTGGTTAATTTTCACATCAACTGGTTAATCTTCACATCAACTGCATAATCAATCAATCATCACTACATCTCTCATCCTGTGATTTGCCCAAGAAAATAACAACATTTGTCATCAACTACATCAGCCATTACTAACGTCGGGCATAATTAAATCGGTAATGTTATGCATCCAGATTCTAGATATCCAGAATCTGGATTTTAATTTAATTAATTGTTTATTAATTGCGATATTACTATTTTACCCTCACTTAGTTATAATACTAATAAATTAATTAAAATGGCATGCGTCAGAATTATTATGTTTAAATATTGGGGCTGCATGAGGCTGCATTTAATGCATTGTCATGATTAATTGTTTTGACGGCACATTTAATGCATTCTTCTCCCACACTCTTTCTCTTTCTCTTTCTCCCACCATTAAAGCCATTGCCATTATAACTTAAGTTCCCACCATTTTCGTTTTCGTTTTGTCTGTTAAACAAAAAAAAAAAAAATCCGCCATTATCAACCCTCCCACCATTAAAGCCATGCATTGCCATTAACTTTAGTTCCCACCATTTTCATTTTCGTTTTCGTTTTGTCTGTTAAACAAAAAAAAAAAAAAAATCCGCCATTATCAACCCTACCCGAAATCTGAACATCTTTTTCATCCTCCATTCAACAATATATGGCTGATCGTGAATTACTTCAATCATTTTTTGGATATTATTCCGACTCCGACGACGAAGAGAATATTCAAGGCCACTCAACACCACCTCATCCGACAGTTAACATCGATGATTCCGTTGACAAAGATAATATTCAAGGTCGCTCAACACCACCTCATCCGACAGTTAACAACGAGCAAAATGTTAACAACGATGAAGTTGTTGTAGAAACTGGAATGGTCTATGGGAGCATTGATGAGTTGTTTAAAGCTTATTAGGAACATGCTAGAAGAAAGGGTTTTAGCATTGTTAAACGGACATTGGTGAAAGGGGATGAATCACAATACAAATATGCTTTGATGATTTGTGATAAGGCTGGGGTTTCTAAGGCAAATAAGGCGTTGAAAAAAGTTAATTGCAAAGCTCGTTTGAATGCAAAAAAACTCGACGATGGAACTTGGACGGTTAGTAAAATGGTGCATGAACACAACCATGAAATCGATCCAGTCTTCTCCCCGTTAATGCCTGCTCATAGGCATTTGAGTGTCCACATGAAGAGGCAACTAGAAGCAAATGATATTGCAGGAATAAGGACATGCAAAAATGTAAGATTATGTGAAGTTCAATCGGGTGGCCCAGAAAATATTGGGTGCCTTCCTAAGGATTGTAGGAATTTCATTGAACAAAGAAGAAGGCTGAGATTAGGTGAGGGAGACGCAGAAGCAATCCGTATGACGTTTGCTAAACTTCAAGTGAGGGATAGCAGCTTCTTTCATTTGATGGATATTGACGATGATAATAGGTTATGCAACGTTTTGTGGTTCCATCCTAGAAGTAAAGCTGCTTACGAAGAGTTTCATGACGTCGTGAGTTTAGACACAACGTATCTCGTCAATAGGTACACAATTAATTTCTGAATGCTTACATTAACATTTAGGGTTTAGGGTGTTTTTGGTTGTTCATGCATATGTGTTGTTTTGAGAATGTTTACATTATGAGTTTTTATGGTTGTGTTGTTTACATTAACTTTTTTTAAGGATTGGTTTTGGAATAATTTTGATTTGGAAAAATAGGTACAAAATGCCATTTGCAACAATCGTTGGGGTTAATCATCATGGTCACTCGATCTTGCTAGGGTGTGCGTTGGTGAGAAATGAAAGGGCAGATACGTATAAGTGGATTTTTTCGAATTGGTTAGAAGCAATGGGTGGCATTCACCCTACTGCCATAATCACGGACCAAGCTGAAACCATTAAAATAGCTATAAGGGAGTTGATGCCGAACACTATTCATCGGTATTGCATATGGCATATTTTATCAAAAGTGGGAGAAAAGTTCAAAAGGGTTCGTGATATTAAATCATGCACTGTTGAATTTAAAGGACTCGTGTACGACAGCATAACCATCGAGATGTTTCAGAGGAAATGGGCTGAGTTCTTGGTGAAATACCGGTTGGAAAATAACGAATGGTTAACCAGTTTGTACAACGAAAGAGAGAAATGGGTTCCAGTTTACTTGCACCACACGTTTTGGGCTGGAATGATTTCGACACAACGAAGTGAGGGAATGCATGCTTATTTTGATGATTTTGTTCACTCCAGAAGCACGCTCAAACAATTCATGGAACAATACGATATTGCTATCGGTAATAAGTTTCATAAGGAGTTTATGGCTGACTTCCAATCGAAGAACATGGTCATTAAGTGCCACTCTCAGTTTCAATGGGAGAAGCAATTTCAACGGGCATACACGAATTCTATTTTCAATCGTGTTCAAGAAAAAATAAAAATGATGATTTATTGTCATGTAGTTTCACCGACTACCGAAGAGGCAGCTCAAGATTTGAATGATGTTGGAATTGAAAGATTTAGGGTTCTTGAAAGGAGCATTGTGAACAATTTCTATGTCAAGGAATTTACATATACGGTTGAGTGGAGGCCAATGGGAGAATACATCAATTGCAATTGCAAGAAGTTTGAGTTTAAGGGGATATTTTGTCCTCATATAATGAAAGTGTTGTCACAAAAGGACATCCAAACTGTGAACGAAAGGTATTTGTTACATCGATGGAGAAAAGATGTGTACCGACGACATTGCCATATTTTTGTTGGAGGAGGTTATCCTCACATGACGGATGAGTACAAGAAATATCAAGGAATTGAAAATTTGTTTCAACAAGCTGCGGATTTGGCAATGGGGAACACAGCAAAGTTGGAGTTTGTTGAAAATAGTTGTAACGAGATGAAAAATGCATTGCTTAATTGGAACCCTCCTACAACCACAACGGATGATGATGATGATGATGGTCTGTCAAGGAGATCACCAAGTCCGGAGATAAGGGGGGCTCCACTACTAAACCCCCATGTTGCAAGAACAGTAGGAAGGCCTAGAATTAATCGCTACAGGTCAAGTTCGGAAATACGTGGTAGGGGACGTGGACGTGGAAGGAGTGAGCCCGGGGGACGTGGAAGGGGAAGGGGACGTGGTGAACCCGCTACAAGGGGAAGGGGACGTGGAAGGGGATCAACAATTCAAGAAGACAACAACGAGGAATTCCTTTTCGACTTAAATGATGATCTTAATGTATCATAAGACAGTTTAAGGTTTTAATGTTTACATATTATCCTATGCTTAATGTATCAGAACACAGTTGTAAGGGCTGTAACTTTATGACTTATGAATTCATATATGCTAAACCCTAAAACCAGATTCATATCATCATATGCTAAATTCATATATGCTAAACCCAGAGTCATAGTTTACAATTCAATTGATAGTAGATTAAAAGTCATGCCAAAATTCATTGCCAAAATAAAAAACGTTGAAATTCAGTTCCAAAATTAACACAAACATCCGATACCATAACATTAAAATTTGAAAATTCACATAAATATTGAACCCTAAACTTTAAATCCACCCCTCGTTCTCCACCTTAATTGCATTGTCATGCTTGACGACAGATACATAGAATTTGAAGGTAACCTGGACATCACGCTCAAAGTGAAGAGTATCCCCCTGGCTAATTCTCAATGTATCCGCGAGCTTGGTCCAACCACTCGACAATCGACTAATTCCTCTTGGATGTTCGTCAATCCGATGAAATTCGTACCTACACTGATACTCAATCCCCGAGTACCCTGCACAAACTATGATCATCCTCCCCTCGTACCCCAACAGGTCAGGAGCATTCTTCGGTAGGTTCTGCAATATGCGAAACGAAATCAATGTTAAGAATAACTTCAAAAATAAATAATGGAAATATGTGCGAAACAAAATACCAAACGATTGTGGCATTCAGTTGTCTTGCATTTGACAGTAAAAAATCTATGCGGATTCTGTCGAATTTCATGGGCGATCTCCTCAGGGTTGTTTCCGATGGTAAATCGTAATTTTCTGGAGGCGGATCTTGTTTCTGGCATGTTTGAGATTTGAATAGGTTGAAGAGTGTTGATCAAGAACATATGTGTGTGTGTGATAACCCTAAAATTAATTTAAGGCCATAGGGGTGTATACGTGAAGAGTTGTGTTTGGGTGTGAATGTAATTGAATTTAGGGCAGAAGCGAGAAGGGGTGTATGCATGTCTGAATTAATTAGTTAATTTACCTAAATTAAGATTTATATTAAGATTTAAATTAGTTTATCTAAATTAAATATTAAATTACTTAGTTTTAATTAATTTACCTAATTCATCTCAGTCGTTGATCCTCACCAAATTCATCTCAGCCGTTGATTAAATTTGTTCACATTCAACTCGCCATTAATTTCTAGGGTTTAGGCCTGTTGATTGAAAGACATTGCTTGATCTCCCTAAATATTCACTTATCTACCTTGATCCTCCCCAAATTCATATCAGCCGTTGATTAAATCTGTTCACCTCAATCCTGATCATTCATTTTAAACGGTGCCTTGAATACAGCTTGCGTGAGTGGTGGCGGTAATGATTACGCCTTGAAAAACCGGGGCTAATTATGGCGGCGATGGAACAACTGGCAGTTGCCGGCCATGAATAGGAAACGTAACGCAGTAATTTAATTACGTGGAGGAATGTGGGGGGTTGAACGTGGACGCGAGAGAGAGAGAGGTTTAAATGTGATGTAATTGATTTGACGGGGATTTGATTTGATTTGATTTTGAATTAGTTTGAATTAAGAGAGGTTTACAGCTTGAATGAAGTGGGATATGGAGGATTAGGAGAGTCGGTCACGCGGTTGGCCTTAATCACACATTTAAGGCGTAATTTAATCATAACAATCCTAATTGTACATTTAATCTAACGTAATTTAATTCTAACAATTCGTAATTCTAATTGTAATTGTACATTTAATCTAACGTAATTTAATTTAAGCTAACATAATTTAATTTAATCTACATTTAAAAGAAAAAAAATTAGGGAGACCTAAGTGTGTGTAATTGTACAACATTTAATTCAATTTAATCTACACTTAATCTAACTTAATTTAGTTTAATCTACACTTAAAGGAAAAAAATTAGGGAGACCTAAGTGTGTGTAAGTGTAATTGTATAAAAACGAGTAATCGGACACTAAAACACTAAATTATAAGTGTAATTGTATTGAAACGAGTAATCGGACACTAAAACACTAAACGTAATTCTAAGTGTAATTGTATTGAAATGAGTAATCGAACCCTAAACCCTAAACCACACATTGAAACGAGTAATCGGACCCTAAATCACACATTGAATCGAGTAATCGGACCCTAAACCCTAAACCCTAAACCACACATTGAAACGAGTAATCGGACCCTAAACCCTAAAACACACATTGAAACGAGTAATCGGACCCTAAACCCTAAACCACACATTGAAACGAGTAATCGGACCCTAAACCCTAAAACCTAAAACCTAAACCCTAAATCACACATTGAATCGAGTAATCGGACCCTAAACCCTAAACCACACATTGAAACGAGTAATCGGACCCTAAATCACACATTGAATCGAGTAATCGGACCCTAAACCCTAAAACACACATTAAAACGAGTAATCGGACCCTAAACCCTTAATTCGAGTAGTATTATCTTTACTAAAGTTAAACTAAGTTAAGTTTAATTAAATTAAATTAAATTAACATTATCTTCTTTCAAATAATATTATATTTACTTAACTTAACTTAAATTAAATTAAGATTTAAATTTCGATTTTAATTAGTTTTAATGTCCGATTAAGATTTAAATTAATACGGAGTACTATCTTTACCTAAGTTAATTATGTTAAATTAAGATAAATTAAATTAAGATTTAAATTACGATTTTAATTAGTTTTAATATCCGATTAAGAAATGTCCGATTAAGATTTAAATTAATACGGAGCTAGGTTAATTATGTTAAATTAAGATTTAAATTACGATTTAAATTAAGATTTAATGTCCGATTAAGATTGAAATTAAATTAGACCTTTCATAAACCCTTGCCCTTTCATTTCAACCGTATAAATTGGAACCCTTGCCCTTTCATTTCAACCGTGCCACTCTCACATCCGCAAAACATAAACTCTCATCTCTCATTCTCTCAAACAATCATCATTCAAAATCAATGTCTAAGGGTGTGGTAGGGTTTATTTGATTCTTGACAAAATCAATCTCTCTTTCTCTTTCGTTTCTGTGATTTTTTTATTTTCTACATATCTATTGTTTAATTATTTTGTTGTTTGATTGATTTCTTTTGTTTTGTATTTCCAGGACTACTTCACTGGCCTAATGGAAATTGTCCAGAACAACCGCCGTGAAGTGCATCAGTTGCGTTTGAGGCACCAGGCCGAGAGACGTTTTCTAAGGCAGCGTTGGGACAGGCTTCAAGGTTTACTCGACGCTCGTCAGTCTCTGGAGCGTAGGGTCATGGAGATAGAGGATGAAGTCCTACGTGCGGAGGTGAGCGCTGATCTGGATGAAGTTGTTGCTGCATACGATGCACAACACAAAATTTGCTTTGGGGTTTGAAGGTGGTGGCGTGAGTGAAGGGCTATTTTTTTTTTACCAGTTTATATATGTTTTATTTTTATGTTTTAGTATGATGGATGATGGACTCTTTTAGTATTTTAATTATGTTTTTTGTTATATAAGTATGTATGGGCATATAGCGCCCTTGATCGGTTGAAAATTTTCCACCTTTTGTTATGCAAGTGAATATCAACCGTTAATTGTGATTTTGTATGTTAATTTTGCACTTTTAATTTTAATTTTATATCACAATAATAATATAAATGTTCAATTTTGTTTATAAATAAGAAATTTTTATAAGGTAAATTTGACAAAGTTTCAAAGTCCATAATTACCAACAAATTATAAGGTATGGAAATTTTGACAAAGTGTAAATTTTGACAAAGTGTCAAATTATAAGTATGGAAATTTTTATAGTATATAACAAGGTAAATCCGTCAAATTATAATTTATAAGTATGTAAATTTTTACAATGTAAATTCGCCATTCGAATATTATGGAAATAATTTCATCTATTTTAACTTTAACTTTAATATTTCCTAATTTCAAGTAAATTCGAATATTATATAACAAGAAAAAAAAATCTTAAATCTGTAATTAATTCATCTATTTTTCATCTTAATTAATTTTTCATTTAGTAATACTCTAATTAATTTGATCTACTTTCATCTTAATTAATTTTAATTTTGTTCAGATTAAGTGAATACGAGTTTTATATAACTTCATCTTAATTAACTTTAACTTAAAAATTCGAATAAAGTGAATACGACTAAATTCGAATTAAGTGAATACGAGTAAACATAATTAGTTTAGGTTTAATTTTGTTTTTGTATTAATGGTTAATTAATGAATAAATTATGGGGTATGTAGGCAATGATAATTTTTTAATACTTTGCGTGTGGGGGTATGCGTCATGATGATGATTTGGGGGATGCCAAAGGTTGCAAAGCTGGGATGACAATATAAATACACTTAGCCATTTGTGTTTTCATTCATCCCTACATCCATCCTCAATTCTAAACCCTAAATTTCTCCCAAATGGCAAGAACACCTTCAAAGTCAGGACAGTTTCAAGAGTTTGTGCCTTCCTCCCCGAAAGGTCTCTTGTCCATGTACGAGTACACAAAGAGGCAAAATGAAGAACTCAAAGATGAAGTGAAGCTTTTTATGAAGAGATTGTTGTTTCACTGCATACCACAATCATTGAGCAATGTGATCCTGGACGAGGATCCCTTGCATAAGATTTATGAGTTCTTTGTTGAAGCTCATAAGGTCAAGGAAATTCCAGTGATTGTGCTCTCCGATTCAACTGTTCGAGATCAAGAAAGTGGCGGTGGCGGTGGCCATGGTGGCGGTGTCGGTGGCCGTGTCGGTGGCGGTAGCGGCGGAGGCGGTGAAGGCGATATGGAAGACAACGTTCAGGGTGGTGGTGGTGGTGGTGATTAGAATGATGGTTAAGTTTATCTACTACTAATTAGGTGTTTGTTTAAGTTTAAGTTTATGTTTATCTTTTTTTTTTTTTTTTTGTCATTGTGGGATGTAATATTCCCCACCATTTTGCTATGTAAATTCGCCATGAGTAATGAAATGGTATTTTGCTATTAATGAGTCGGTTTACTTTATTTATTGTGTTTTATAAGATAAGCAACAAAATTAACAACACCATTAAAGCGACTAACACCAATTTTTTGATGTAATCTTGTTTGAAAAATTTATCAAATTAATCGAACGAAACATATTACAATCTTTCACTTGTAAATCTTTCACTTGTAAAAAATCCCAAATTCACATCTTTTGAAAAATTTCATAACTTAACCAAATTAATACAAATTAACATCTTTTGAAAAATCCCCAATTCTTATCAAAGGAATTTACTTATCAGAATTAATGAAATTTAAGTTGTAATCTTCCCCAATTTCACTAACAATCGTCGATTCTTTTAAATTCCAACAAATTCCAGTAAATTCATCAAATAAATGTAACAATAAACACACTTTTAAAAAATAACATTGCATAGTTTGATTGAGGGCTGGAAATGCAGATTACATTTTACAATTATAGAATGAACACCAAAAAAACAAACTCGCAAAACCACCTACGATTCCAGAAACAAAACAAAAAAACAGAAGTATAGGAACAAGGATGGCTAAAGACTGGTAATATTGCATAAGACCATTTTGGATTCTTGTCGGCTGATAAGAACTTGAAGCAGCCTCCTTCGTTTCATCTTCATTCACATTTAATCCAAGATTCGAATTTGAATCATCTCTATACGACATCGGCTGGAAATAGGAATCATCACCATATGACCTCTGCTGGAAAAAGGATGTGTATGCATCGATAGCCTCTTCTTCACTCCGGTAAGATCTGTACAAGGATCCTTTGAATCCGAGGACATGTGGAGCACAATCACTCCAACTATCGTATATACCTACTCGTACGCCTTTGAACACGACGTAAAACTTTTCAACCTTTTTTTCGTTAGACATTCTGACGAAGAAGGCGAAGTTTTTATTTTTTTTCCGGCACAAAAATGAAGATGGAGTTCTTAGGAAAGAAGAAAGAAGAATGAAGATAGAGATGGAGTGTAATTAAATACAACTTTTGAAATGAGTTGGTATGTAATTATTACTGCCTTGAAAACACAAAGAGAGAGCGAGAGAAGAGAGGCAGATTTTATTATTTAATTTAAATTACACTTAAGGGTATATTCGACATTTCAACACAACTTAAAACATAAAATTACCAAAATGCCCTTTTTCTGGATATCCAGATTCTGGATGTTTAGCACCACCCTAATTAAATTGTCTCAACCTCCATTATGAAGTTTAATAAGATTAAACTAGGAGAAATGACATTTCCACCACAAAATGAAAATTGCCAATCCAAAAAGAAACATCTTCACTCACCGAATTCACAACCTAGAAAAATCCATCTAAAGCCATTAACCCATTTACCACAACACAGAGACACTTTCGTCTCTAACTCTGCCACACCTCCGCCACAAAGGATACAAAACTTTTATGTTGTACACCTCCGGCCACCACGAATCAACGCACGGTGTACACCCCCACACTACCTATTCTCGTCGCTGTGTATGGCCTTGTGTCGAACTCTTGTACACTTTCGTCTATAACTCTGCCACACCTCCGGCACAAAGGATACAAAACTCTTGTGTTGTACACCTCCGGCCACCACAAACCAACGCACGCCGTACACCCCACACTACCTATTCTCGCCGCCTTGCGTCGGACTCCTTGTGTATATTTCTTTTGACATTTCACTTCCTCCTCCTTTTCTTCAGGTTTCCTGATTTGAAAACCCCATTGGAAGATTAACACCCTATTTTCATCCTTGAATTTCTCCCTTTCTTAAAATTCACTTTGTGAAATCAGAAAAAAGGAATTAAAAAACTCTGTATTTACAAGAAATTTTTTAGTGCATCAATTTATTGGAGGTTTAATGGATTTGGAAGGACACTTATTTAGCTTGTGGGATGTGTTGAATTTGAAATCTATGGTTTTCGAGAGGGTGAGAGAGAGAGAGAGATTGATGTAGCAGTTGCTACAAAGAGACTCAAGATAAGTTCAAGAACTAGAACAAGAAATATCTGCAACCTTCAAATTGAATTAACCCTCGCAACTGTTTCACAAAATTCAACTAACTACTGTAGTTTAACTAGTAGAGGCGTATATATACCAACTACCAACTAGTGCTACTGGGCCTAAAAAGAAACAAAGCCCACTAACAAATACAGAAAACAACTTGTAAAATTATTCCAGAGGCCTAATTACTTATTTAAAACAATTGGCACATTTTATAAGTCGTCCTCATCTCCTGTCGAAGGTTCATCCGCATCAGATATGATTAATTATATGAAGGTGGGACACAACTCACTTTAGCGGGCGGCTGGTCTGTCAAGGGAAGGGAGCCGCCGATCGTTACAGAGTATGCGTGAGATGGGGCAGGGCGGTCACGGTGGATGGCGCACCACTAGATCCGACAACGTGAGAAGGCAAGGCTGCACTAGAATTGTATGATTTTTGAAAGAATGAAAAGGCCAGCTATAATAATGGGATGATTGGCGAAATTTGTGTGATAGGTTTAAAATATTAAAATTTGATTATATCAATATTTTAATTATAAAGGATATATTAGGTTTTTTAATTAATAATTTGACTTTAATTGTAAAGGTGAAATTTTTTGTCCCTAATTCTAAATTGTAATAGGGTGTTGGAATAAACTCTTTATATTTTACCTTATAAACCCACTTTGAATCGATTTTTGTCTGAGGGTAAATGTTTCAAAACCCACGCATTAATTTCTTTCTTCATTGTTTCCTGCCAATTGGTTGCTTGTGAAAAAATCTTAACTCATCGTTTTCATTCACATATCTTTCTCCCCCTCTTTGAATTTACATAATTTGGGTAAAAAAGATAAGCATCGGGTTGATTTCAGCACTATTAATGATGTTGATGATGTTATTTCCTTGTTTCGTCAAATGGTAAAAATGATACCACCGCTTTCTAATCTTCTGATTTTACTCGCTATTGAGAATGGTCTGAATTTCAAGATTAACAAAAAATTGCAAACATGTGAAGCTTAACAGGAAGCTGTTGTTGCTTCCGATATAAATCAATTAGCCCTGCTTCAGAAACCAACACAGGGATACAATTGGAGAAATTTTTGCAATGCTCCCGGCTGTGAAATTACCTTCATAAGGGAAGGACAGAAACTCCATTGATGGATATTGAACATAAACTATTGCTCAGAAAAGTCTACGGGGCAGTCCTTTGCGCAAGCTTCACAAATTCTTTCCAGTTTTCTCTACATATGCTTGGACATATATGTTGACGATTGTGTGAATGAACTGAGTTTTTTTTTATTGAAGTTAAGAATTTATCTATGCTATTGAATAATCTGAATGATGAATTTACGGTGATGATGGAATTCAAATATTGGACTTCATATATGAATATTTATATCCCTGTTTATTGTATGGTGTCACGTGCACCACATGCTTAATGAAATGCGCAAGAGAGTATCATCTTTTTTACTTTGAAAAATCTCTAATTCTCTAAACTAGAACATGCATGCTTGAGAAATTATGGATTTTATGCCTTAAAGATTTATCGTTTCTTTTCTAAGAACAAAAGGATATATAACTCTAAGGGCCTATCCATTCCGCAATTATAAACCCTCTCAGATCACCTTTCAACTGTTTACTTCATAGTATTCTGAGGATTTGTTATCTAGTCTAAGGTTTTAACTTTGACAAAAGTCAGAGAGGTTGATAGATCAACTTTCCTGAACCAGTCAAAAGATAAGTTTGTTTTGACAAAATAAAATTAGTATACACAAGTGCATTCTCCCCCTTCCCCCTATACACTTGTATCACTCTCCTTTCAGGACCAACATAAATTATCATGTTCAATTAGGAAAAATAGATGTATGAGCATTTAAAATTAGATTATAAACCATGATACATCTTGTGTCATTTAATATATATTGAATCATTTACATACTTGTTGATTATATATATTGTTTGATTAACAGTAACATTGCTAGTGGTGGGTAAATATACCGAAATTTCGATATACCGAGTTTTTTGTACCAAAAAAATATCGAAATTTTTGGTATACTAAAATTTTATGTATGATAACGGTATGGAAAATGATTATACTGCGGTATTTCGGTATTTCAAAAAAAAATTTGGTATTCGATATGAAAAGGTATGTCGGTATACCGAAATACAGAAACCTTAATAAAATAATAATTTTATAATATAATTTATAATTTTATATTATTTTTAAATTAAAATAACTTTAATTATTAAAATTATTTAAGTAGAGTTTATCAATTGAACCTTCATTCAAATTATTTTTTTATTAGTCAATGCCCTAAATTTATGATTGTACGTGATTATTTACATATTAAATTCTTGAAAATCTATTTAAATGATTTTATAAATTAAAATGTTTATTTGTGAAAATTAAGGTGTGACAGAGTGGTACTTGTCAAACTATATATATATATTGGTCATTTATAATCTTCTACAAATTGTGGAGTTAATAATTAATGCTACTTGTTATTGCATTCGTCCGCTTACTGCGCCAGCATATTGAGGTACGTGATTCTCAAAATTTAACTAAAATTAATAAATGTCCAATGCATTATAAAATAAATGTCTTAATATTATGAAAAATATATTATAATATTAGTATGTATATGTGTGTCGTAGTGGAATTAGAATACATTATATATTATATATGATCAATTAATTATTTTTTTTTTTTTGGAACAGCCAGAAATTTTATTATTAAAAGGGTATATAAGATACACCCCCACAAAAGTTATAATCTCACAGAGAAAAACAAAAGAAACAGAGAATGAAATTGAAAGTGGAACAGGGCCTCTATTTGATACAAAGTATTGGTTCCCTAATCCATTCATCCCATGCACTCCAGTTATTGATATTTGAGTTTGCCTTAAAGAAAGTTGAAAGATACTACACGGATTGTTTCTCCTAATCCTTCTGTATCAATACTTTTATATATTAAAAAAATATAGTTATTAATATTAATGGTCTATAATATAATACTAATTTTTTATATAAAATTATTTATTAAATTAACGGTGCGGTCGGTGCGGTTAATCGCCTAAAATTTAAATTGCACCGTTATAGCGGTGCGGTTTCATATAATTATTTTAACCACGGTTTAAAGCGGTTTTTTAAACTAACGGTGTGGTGCGGTGCGGTTCGATCGGTTTTGGCGGTTTTTAAAATTTTATGATCACCCCTAACGCCATGGTGATCTATGATAGTTTGAACCAACTAAGAAGATGTATAAACCGAGCTGGAGCTATCGGTTTGGTGAGGAGATCAGCAGGTTGGTCTTCAGATGTGATGAATCGAACATCAAGCATTCCATTTTGCACCTTCTCTCGAAGAAAATGTACATCCACCTCAATGTGCTTGGTGCGCGAGTGAAAAGCTGGGCTGAAAGCCAAAGTAATTGCCCCTTGATTGTCACACCAAAGTACACTAGGAGTGGTGATTGGAATGTGAAGTTCTTTGCACAAACTAGCAATCCAGATGAGATCAGTTGTTGCAAGGGCAAGGGCCCTATATTCTGCCTCTGTGCTGCTCCTAGCCACAACTGATTATTTGCGCGAGCTCCATGACACAAGGTTTTGGCCAAGAGTAATACAGAAGCCTGAGGTGTTGCGTCTATCATCAATTCTTGAAGCGTAGTCTGCATCCACAAATCCTTGCAACCTGAAATCGGAAATAGGAGAAAAGGAGATGTCATGAGTTAAAGAGCCTTTGATGTATCTAAGAACTCTCTTACAAGCTTTCCAGTGATTTTGAGATGGATTTTGCAAAAACTGGGATAGTTTGTTGACACTGAAGGCTATGTCTGGTCTGGTTAGAGTAAGATATTGGAGAGCTCCAATAATGCTTCTATATAGGGTGGGATTCTCAAATGGAGGGCTGTCTGAGAGAGAGAGTTTGGATGAGGGGCAGATTGGAGTTGGACAAGGCTTTGAATCAGTTAAGTGAGCTTTGGAGATGATGTCTTTTGCATATTTGGTCTGAGTGAGCTTAATGAGAGAGGGAGTGGAATAAGCTTCTATGCCTAGAAAATAGTTGACCTCTCCTAAGTGTTTGAGGGAGAATTGAGTGTGTAGAGCATGAATGAGATGTTGCACCAGAGTTGTATCATCACCAGTGATCAGAATATCATCTACATATACCAGCAATAGAGTCATTTTGCCTTGACTAACTCTGTGAAACAAGCAATGATCAGAGGTGGAGTGTATGAAGCCTTGCTGAACCAAGAATTCCTTGAGAGTATCATACCAAGCCTTGGGAGCTTGCTTTAGGCCATAGAGAGCTTTCCTCAGTTTGCACACATAGTTGGGGTGCTCAGGATGAACAAAACCTTTTGGTTGTGCAATGTATACTGTTTCATGTAGCAACCCTTTGAGAAATGCATTATTGATGTCAACCTGCTGTATAGGCCATCCTTTTGTGACAGCTAGAGTGAACACAATGCGAAGAGTAACTGGTTTGATAACTGGACTGAAAGTACTGAAGTAATCAACACCAGCCTGCTGTTGAAAACCTCTTGCAACCAATCTGGCTTTGTATCTCTCAATAGAACCATCTTTGTTGTACTTGACTCTGAAAAGCCACTTAGTGGTGATGGGGTGAATATCTGAAGAAGGGGGAACAAGTGTCCAAGTACCATTCTGAATCAAGGCATCATACTCAAGTTGCATAACCTCTTTCCAATCAGAACTCTTGCTTGCCTCAGTGACAGAAGTTGGTTCAGGAACAAGTGTAGTGGAGATAAGTGCTCTAGGCTTGGATATACCAGATTTGGCCCTGGTTTGCATATGGTGAGCATTCTGAATAGGGAGAGATGGAGGAGATGAGATGATTGGAACTTGAGGGTTTGATGAGGGGGGGGGGGAGGGTAATGTAGGAGGAAGCATGTATCTTGAGGAGCTAGAAGAGGAATGAGAGGTGTTCTGATGAGTTGAGGCAGAGGCTGATGATAATGAATTGAGATTATCTGGGGACAGTGGAGGAGAGGGAGTGAGTTGAGATATATTTTGAGTGATTGGAGAGGGGAGACAAGACACTGGAATCTGAGAAGAGAGGAGTGGAGGATTTGAAAGAGGAGGTTTGTCATGAGTGAAACAAGGAAATTCAGCTTCATTGAATTGTACTGATGTTGAGATGAAGGTCTTGCCAGATTCATGAAGGCACTTATAACCTTTATGAGAGGTGCTGTAGCCCAGAAAGATGCACTTGGAGCTTCTGAATTGTAGCTTAGATGTGTTGTATGGCCTAAGGAATAGAAAGCAAGCACACCCAAAAACTCTCAGTGATAAGTAGTCAGGTGGCCTGTAGTGAATGAGCTCAAAGGGAGATGTGTTTTGAGTGACAGGTGAGGGAAGCATATTGATAATGTGAGTGGCAGTGGAGAATGCATGCCACCCGAAAGACATATTGAGTTTTGAACGAGCAAGCAAGGTCAAACCAATTTCAGTGACATGTTGATGCTTTCTTTCAATCAATCCATTCTGAGGGTGAGTGTATACACAGGATAGTCTCACAATGACACCAAGTGGTTTAACCAACTTTGCAACAGGTAGAAACTCAGAGCCCATATCATGTTGGATTGCTTTGATTTGTTTACCAAATTGTCTTTCAACAAGACTCTTAAACTGAGTAAAAACTGACAGAACCTCAGACTTGGCCATAAGAGGAAAAATCCATACAAATCTTGTGTAGTCATCAACAATAGACAGATAGTATATATACCCTTCTATTGACACAGTTGCAGCAGGCCCCCAAACATCCATATGTATTAGCTCAAATGGAGATACAGTATGATGATTAACAAAAGAGAAGTGTTTCATATGCATCTTTCCAATTTTACATTCATCACAGAAACTAGCATGAGAAGGATTACAGGGGATGTTGATACTTCTCAGAACACTAGACAATGTAGAATCACTAGGATGTCCCAATCTACAATGCCACAATCTCCATTTATTCTCAACACTCACAGCATGATTAACACTAGCAACATGATGAACATTAGTAACATGATTGACACTAACATCAGACTGAGATTTATTATCAACACTAGTACTAAAACTAGACAACTGTTGATCAAGAGCAGAATCTTTATTGACCTTCAAGCATCCAAAATCCAGCATGTATAACCCATCCTTAAGCACCCCTCTCAATAGTATCTTGTGAGACTTCAGATCCTTAACAAGACAACAATCAGCAAAAAACTCAATAACAGCATCATTATCTTTAAGAAACTGAGAAATGCTCATCAAGTTCTTAGTAATAGCTGGTACATGTAGTACATTGTTCATAGCAACTGAGCTGGAGCCACCATTCAATGGAATATTGAAAGAACCAGTATGTAGAATAGGAGATGATGCACCATTTCCAACAATAAGAGAAGCCATACCTTGATATGGTGAGTTGATATTCAGATTGGCAAGCTTAGATGTAACATGATGTGTGGCTCCACTGTCAACAAACCATGGAGTAGAATTACCAGATGTGGATGCACCTTGATGTGCATAGCTAGTAAGAGCAGATGGTGATGCACTGGAATGAGAGTATGTAGGCTGATAAGGTAATGCACTGGAGTGAGAGTATGTAGGCTGATATTGGGTAAGATGAGCTTGAAAGGGAGTGGATATAGGAGGACGAGGAGTTGACAAAGAGTTGGAGTTTGGAGTGAAAGATCTGGAATTTTCGAGGCCAGTATAGTTTTGATCAAACCTTTTGTAGCACTTAGCTGCAACATGATACTTGCGGCCACACAATTGACATACAACCCTAGGTTTAGGGTAACCTCTGCCTTTTCCATTGCTCCTATGATCTCTAGAAACAACATTGGCTGAAGGTTGAATAGCAGAGGAGATGTTACCTCCTTGAAGCTGAATGGAGTGAGAGCTGTGACTAAGCAAACGAACCTCATACGCTTGCAAAATGGACTGAACTTCAGGGAGTGATGGAATGGATCCCCTAGTTGTGAGTGAAACAACCACAGCATCAAAATCAGCACCTAGGCCACCAAGGATATATAATACCAGTTCATCATCCTTGATTGGTTCTCCTGCATGGAATAAACCATCAGCAATGGCGCGCATCTTCAGGATGAACATATCAATACTCATATCACCCTTCCTCTGAGTTTGTAGCTGTAAGCGCAGGATCATGGCCTTGGCACTTGACTGTGATTAAAACAGGAGTTCAAAAACCATCCATAGCTGAAATGCATGTTCACACCTACTAACATGACCAAGCATGGACTCAGACACCGAACTTAAGCGCCAGCTGAGGAGAAACTGATCCTTCCTCTGCCATGAAAGAGCATCCGAAGTGGATTCAGTAGAGTTTGGAGGCACTGCTGTGCAGAGGACAACATCCTCAAAATTATGAGCACGAGCAGAAGCGAGCACTTGATTACGCCAAAACGGATAATTGTCGTTACCAAGACGAATCGACAAAGTGATAAATCGAGGCAGAGTGGGAGAGGAACTGAGATTAGCCATGGATGAAGAAACAGAGTATTACACAACAGAAGCGAGCAGAATGGATTGGATCGGGAGTTGAAGATGATGATGTGATGAACAGAAGCGGTTACTCAATGAAGATGTGAATAGAAAATGAATGAAGATGAAGATAGAAACGGTTGGAGGCAGATGAAGACGTGAAAGCTGTGATGAACACAGCAGTTTCTGGAAAAAAAATCGAATGAAGAAGAGGAGTGAAAGGTAGTTTTGCAAATTTCACATCAAAATCAAAAGAAAGATTGATCTCATGATACCATGTTTAAAATGTGTATATTCAACTCAAACTTTACAAGTGTGGGAAGTACACTATATATAGAAGACTACATATTCTAGAGCCTTCTATCTAACAATAGTTTGTTAGGAATCTAACTACCTTTCTATATGTATACATTTTGTATGTATATAAGTGTGTGTGTATTTACAACTATAGATTGCATGCATTGCATGCATGTATATATATATATAAGAGCATGCATGAGGGTTTGCATGCTACTGTTTGCTTGTTCTTCAACAGTCGAGCTCTTGAATTGAGATTTAATATGACATATTTGTTTATAATTAATTGTGCACTTAGCTTCCAATATTTTTGCTCATTACATAGATATGCTTGATTATTACCTTTAAAATTTGAGGTTGTAGTAGATTTGTATTAAGACTTTGTTGAATAAAAGGATACCTCCAAAACGAGAAGTGCACAATGTCTAAGACCCTCAAGCTTTCTTTAACCAAATGATGCAAGCATTCCAAAATAATAACAACGCCCACCTTAAAGTGGTGGAACAATTTCACAAACATGATCCACCTAAATTTAATGGACGCGAGGGACCTGAAATTGTGGAAAATTGGTTGCAATCCTTGGAACGAACTTTCACCGTTATGAGATGCACTATGAACAAAGAGTTCTTTGTGCCACCTACCAACTAGTGGAAGACGCTAATCACTGGTGGGAAGCGTATTGGAGGATGAGACCAGAAGAGGAAAGAACAAATCCCTCACTTGGGATAACTTCAAAGATGTTATCCTAGAAAAGTACTATCCCTACTCCTATCGTGAGCAAAGGGAAATTGAGTTTTATAATCTGACACAAGGAGGAATGACAGTGATAGAATACGAGAGAAAATTCAATCAATTAAGTTGATCTGCACCACAACTAGTTGACACGGAGGACAAAAAGGCTCGAAAGTTCAAGAGGGGTTTACATGCGAATATAAGAAATATCATATCCGGTCATGGTGAGATGACTTTTGCTGAAACGTTTAGAATGGCTCAAGAAATAGATGCTAGCATTGAAATTGATAATTCTGAAAGCATGTCGAGAATCCCGGGAAGAGAAAGTGGGATGATCACAATCAAATTGAAGAACAAAACAAGCAACATAAGGTCGAAGATACGACACCAACCCACCAAAACGTTAGCCTATTTTTCACTACATGCAGGAAGAATCACAGGGGGTATGCTTGTATAGACAATGAAAGTGTTACAAATATCATGAATCGGGTCACACTTCACACTTTTGCCCGAAATTAACTCAAGGATCGGGATCAAAGGAAAAACCCTCTAGAGGAAAAGCACGAGTTTTGTCTTTAGTCCGCCAAAACAATGAATAATCCCCGCACGAAATCGAATGAAGAGTGTCGTTTTCAAGGCTGCGAGACCAGCACCAAAAATGTGTGCAACTCGATACACACAGATAAAATTGATGATGATCAACGCCATATCCGAAGTTTAAACCACAATTCAACCTTTTAAAAAACTTTATAGCTCAAAATTTCAGAAAACACCTTAGATCTCCCACAAGAGAAAACAAAAAAAAAAAAAAAAAAAAACAAAATCAATGTACTCTTAGAAAAATACTCACGCATCTAAATAAACAAATGATTAAAAATCATTACTCACTATTATAAACACAAAAAAATAATGTACTCCGTAATTCACTGTAACATGATATTTAGACGCTTTCATGAAAAAACAGAGCAAAAGAGAGGAAAACAAATGATAAAAAAATCATTACTCACTATTATAAACACCAAGAAATAATCTCACAACCGATCTGTAACAAATGAGTAAATTAACTGTACTTCGAGCGCCGCCTTCGTCTCTCTAGCGTGGGCAACACAACCGATCTGTAAAAAATCGTAAAAATTGAATCGATCACTTGCACCGCGTCTGTGTTGTCACGTCGCCGCGAAGGAGATTGGGTGGGGGTTCGATCGTGGACGACGACGGAAAGGAAAATATGCCATCGACAATCCTTTTGTCTTCCATTCGGGTGGTTTGATCGTCTTCGGTGCCTATGTTCGTGGGGAAGACAGATCGACGTTTATCGGTGGAATAGGTGGAGGGGATTTGTTTGAAAATCAAATATTTAGATGATATTGAAATCAAATCTGAAAAAAAAAGTCAATTAAGTTAAATTAGTTTTCGTATTTTATGGAATTCTCAAAATTAGTTTTCTAATTATAAAACGTTATTTGAGAGGATTGTTGTTGAAGACAGGGCTAAAAATAAGGAATGTGAAGAATTCATTAATTAAATCTGAAAATTTTAAATTAGCCTCTAAATTTAAAGTTAAAGGGCATAATGAGTTATTTACATTCAATTTTGATCTTAATTTAAATTATTAGAATTTTGATTCTTAATTGGATAAGTGTCTCTATGAATGAATTTTTTTGTAAAAATTCTCTTAAATTTTTTTTGACCTTGTAGTGGTAATTTTTTGACCTTGTAGTGGTAATTTTTTGACCTTATAGTAACAATATTTTAGTCATGTAGTAAACCACCTATTTGCGACCGGTGAATTTTCTGGGCAATCCGGATAAGGCTTATGACCCGCAAATTTTTTAAAATTATCTTAATTTGACTTTTGAGCAAAATGGGCTTAGAGTTTTGATTTGATCAAATTAGTATGGAATGCATGTATGAAATATTTAACCGAAGATTAACCTCAATTCTTTTACATTTAGGTGCTACACTTTTTTTTAAAATTATCAATAGAAAGGCAAAATGACCATAAAATTACTATAATACTTTTCTACCCAAATTTAAATTTAATTTTTCTCTTTTATTCATCTTACTCCTTCTCCAACATCTACCGAACAAACCCAATTAATTATAGACTCCAACATCTACCAAACAAAATGAAAACAAAAAGTTTCACATTTTATTTTTTTTAAAACTCACCAGGAATCTTCTATATGTAGTTAGGGTGTCGTAACGTAATGACTACCGTAGTCAGTTAATCTAAGCCATTAAAAATCTAATCTAAAGGTTTAGATTTGATGACCTGTTACCTTTTGCAAATTTTACGATATATTATAATATATTATTGTATTTTCTATTATAATGTGTCATAAATTTGTATTTTCTATTAAATTAAATTAATTAAAATATATTATTGTAAATTTACATTTTTATCCTTATACAATAAAATAATTTATTATATTTTTTTAATGTAATTAAAATATGTAATGTTAAAATTACAAATTTACCCTAATGATATTAATAAAATTAATAACAAAAAATAAATCAAATCAATTTATTAACCATAAAACAAACCAAATCAGTGAGAAAAACTCATTCTTGCTTCAAACCTTTGCTTCAAACCTTCTAATGACGATTGAGAGCTTCAAATTAAATTAATTTGGGGAGAAATAAGTCATTCTCAAACATCTTAAGAATTGTGCTGACTAATTCGAATTGGGGAAGAAAAAAGGGTGATACTTGGGTACACTAGCATGTACCGTACCCCTTATTTTAATTTTAATTATTTATTTATATTTTATCTGCACCCATTAATATAATGAGTTCACCCCCAAATTATATTTTTACAGTAGTTATTTGCACACACTCATATTATGAGTTCACCCCCACATCATTTTTTTTACAACAATTATCTACACCCGCTAATTTTATGAGTTCACCCCAAATCATTTTTTACCATAGTTATCTGCACCCATTCATTTTATGAGTTCATCCCCAAATCATTTCTTTTTTACAACGGTTATCTACACCCGCTCATTTTATGAGTTCACCCCCAAATTATTTTTTTACCAAAGTTATCTGCACCCGCTCATTTTATGAGTTCACCCCCAAATTATTTTTATACCACAGTTATCTGCACCCGCTCATTTTATGAGTTCACCCCAAAATATTTTTTAAAAAATAATTACATTTAAAAGACTATATTTTTTTTTTATTAATTAACACAAAATATAATAAAATCAACCCTAATTTATACATTTACAATCTACAGTCGAGTCATTGCCGAGTTACCGTCGATTCACCACCAAATCACTCATATTTTGGAAATAAAAAATTTGGAAAAAAAATTGAAAATGGGAAGAAAAAAGAGAAAAAAAGAAGGGGGAAGAAAAATTAAAAAGAAAAAAAATCGAGATTTGTGGCTAATTTCGATAGTTTTTTATTAATTATATTTTTACGTTTTTTTTAAAATATGGGTGATTTGGTGGTGAATCGATTTTTTAGAGTTTATTTTATTATATTTTGTGTAAATTAATAAAAGGATAATATAGTCTTTTAAATGTGATTATTTTATAAAAAATATTTTGGGGTGCACTCATAAAATGTGCCAGTGCAGATAACCGTGGTAAAACAATAATTTGGGGGTGAACTCATAAAATGAGCGAGTGCAGAAAATTGTGGTAAAAAATAATTTAGGGGTGAACTCATAGAATGAGCGGGTGTAGATAACTGTTGTAAAAAAGAAATAATTTGGGGGTGAACTCATTAAATGAGCGGGTGCAGATAACTGTAGTAAAAACATGATTAGGGGGTGAATTCATTAAATTAGCGGGTGCAGATAATTGTAGTAAAAATATGATTAGGGGGTGCACTCATTAAATTAGTGGGTGCAGGTAAAATATAAATAAAATTTAAAAAGAAAGGGTAGAACAGTAATTTTACTTAATATATATATATATTAAATATAATTTAAATAAAAGAAGGGTAATATAGTAAATAACAAAATACAATTTAAAAAATGATATAAATAATTTAAACTTGTATAACAGGTAGCAGGTCGTTACGACGTTTACGGCGCCACGTGGCGCGATTCGATAAAATGACTATGTAGTCAATTCGTAAAATGTGACTTCCAATTGCCCAACTCACTATCCCTGTCTACTTTTTTTCTGTACGCTCTTTTTTTTTTCTTACTTCTCTACCCTTCTTTTTTTTTTTTTACTTCTCTACCCTTCTTTTTTTATAAATCTCTCTCTATCTCGAAACCTCACTATATACATATAACACTATATTTTTCAATTAATATGTAAACATATATCCACATTTCTTTTCTCTCTCAAAAAAATAAATTTCTAACTTTTTCTCTTTCCGCAAGATCTCTCTCCCACTCTTGAGAGGTTTCTTGATTTCCTAAAGTTTTCTTGGAAAACTTTTATCACCGCTTCGAATTCTGGCTTCACTTATGAAGTTCTGTGGCTTGATTGGTCTTGAAACGCGAGATTACTTTTCGTCTCAAACTGGATTTTAATTCTATTGGCTTCTAGAAATCTCCTAATCATTAGATTTGGGGGAGATTTGTGTATGATCAGATTTGCGCAGGTTACTCGCGATTCCATTGGGGGTGGCTGGGTGTGCTTCTTTTTACCTTGGTGACAACATTTGAAACTATCGGTGGGTTTTGATGGTTTTGTCATAGTGGTTTTATTCTTACCACAGATTTCTCAAACCTCTTCCTTTATATATTGGGTGGAAGGTTTCATTTCTCACTCAGATTTTCACAGCAAGTCTATCATTGCGAAACACTTCTCCCTCTTTCACTATATGACGGAGTCTCTTAATCATATGATGGAGAATTTCAGGATTTCCCAGAGTGAAACTACCCATATAGTGGCACAACGAAGCGAACTGGCGATCCCTCAGAACACGGTGGCCATGAGGTTTGTTGCTCGGAGAACGATCAGCATTGCAGAACTCAGGGAGATCTTGGGCCGAGCTTGGCGGTTGCGTACTCCATTGAGGATTCTAGGTGTTGGTGAGGGACTCTTCCTTCTTACCTTTGAAAATGCTGCAAAGGTAAATGAGGTGCTTCTTCAACAGCCTTGGAATGTTCGCCGTTCGTTGATTGCGCTAGAAAGAATGCATGGGGGAGAGAGGCTCTCCCAACTCAAGCTTAATCTTGTTCCTTTTTGGATTCAAGCTCATGGGCTTCAGCTTTTGCCATGAGTAAGAGTTTGGGTGTTAAAATTGGAAGTATTGTTGGTGAGGTTGTGGAAGTAGATGCAAAGGAGGGTGAGGAGGCATGGGGTGAATGTCTTAGGATAAGGGTGTTATTGGATGTTTCAAAACCTCTTTGTCGTTTTTTCTATATAACGGTGGAGGATGAGCCGATTACTGCGGTGTTCCGTTATGAGCGTCTTTCGGGCTTTTGCTCGTTGTGTGGTATGCTGGACCATTCGGAGACGGACTGTTTGATTGCGTTTGGTAAGTCGGAGGACTGGTGCAAGACACACAGGTTTTTTCCAGCGTGGCTCCAGGTGGACAAAAAGAAAAGCCCGACCGTAGATGAGTTGACTCAATTTTTTCATCTATTACGGTTAGGGGCGGGGGAACAAGCACAACTTCAACAGCAGATGGAGGAGGAGGCTCGGAGGGCTTTGAAAGGGAAGGCACCTATGGTGGAGGTGGAAGTGGAGACTAGGCTTGAGATAGGTCCGCAGAATAGGCAGATGGTGGGTTGTTTTGATGAGCTTATGCCTGAGAAAGGAGGTTTGGAGGTTGGGAAGTGTAGTCGTGGCCTAAATCCTTTGGGAAGGCTTGATCCAAGAACAGGTAAGTACCTTTCACCTCTTTCTTTTACTGTACCTTTTGGATCTCAGCATTGCTACATGAAGGAACCATTGCATGGGGTGGAAAATGGATGTGACTATAGGGTGATGCACTTTGTGGGGAAGGATCTTAACACTAATGACTATTCTTCTTATGTTGAGATCATCTTTGAGGGGGAAACTCCATTTGTGCCGATCTATGAAACAGTTCCGGAACCTAAACATGCAGTCCCAATTCTTGAGAAGGTTTTTCAAGATAAAGAGGTTACGGTCAATGCAGATTCGGCAAATAGTTATGTGTCTCCTATTAAAAAGAGGCCGTGGAAGGATGTTTCAGGTACTGTCATGGAGTTTTGGGGCGATGGTAAAGGTTGGTCGGAAGGAGAAATTGTGAATGAGGTGGAAGGCAACTGTAAGCGAGCTAGAAGCATGATTGAGGCGTTTGGAGCGCCGTTTGTGATTCGAGATATGGCGGAGGCTGAAGTGAATCAGCCCCGCCGAGGCGAATGATCATAATCTGTTGGAATGCCCGAGGAGTTCGTGGAGCTCGGGCATTCAACAATATCAGTAGATTAGTCTTTAAATTCCGTCCTTCAGTGTTGTTTGTTTCAAAATCTCATTGTTGTTCGGCTAGAGCCGACTTCTTGAAGTTAAAACTTGGGTTTAGTAGTTGTTTGTCAGTTAATGCACATGGTTTTTCGGGTGGTTTATTGTTGTTCTGGAAAGACACTATGCTTGATGTTGTTTCTTATTCCTCTACGCATGTTGATTGTTTGATTACTTCAAATAATTGTCAATGGAGGTTTACGGGGATCCAAGGTAATCCAAGGCTGGAAAATCGAAAATTTTCATGGGATTTGCTTAAACGTTTACGTAATTATCATCAATTTGCAAATAAGGCATGGCTTGTGGGTGGGGATTTCAATGAAACTTTGTTTCATTCTGAAAAGAGAGGGGGATTAAAAAACCCATTATCCAGATTGCTTAATTTTCAAGATGCACTCAATCATAATGGTTTGATTAATTTGCAAGTTAAGGGACCGAAATTTACATGGATGAATAAGAGAAGAGGGTTGGACTTTATTCAAGAAAAGCTTGATCGATTTGTTGCTACCCATGAATGGTTAACTTCTTTCTCAAATTATGAAGTAAAATTGCTCGACTTTATAGGTTCGGATCATAGACCTCTTTTACTTAAGTGTGACATTGATAAGGTCAATACTTTTGCAAAATCACGCGGTGGATTTCGATTTGAAAACCATTGGATCAAGGAGCCTGATTTTAAAAGAATGATTGGCAAAGTTTGGGCTATTAAAAACAAGCAATTGGAGCTTCCTGCATCGCTAACACAATGTGGTGAATCAATTAAAGTCTGGGCAGCAAAGAAGGGTGGGACATTAAAGAATCGTATTAATACTGCTCAAGCTCAAATTAAACAGGAAGTGGATAATGAGGATGGTATCCCAGATGTTCAGAAGCTGCATTCTTTGGAAAAAGAATTAGAGCATCTCTATTCTCAAGAGGAGTGGTACTGGAAGCAAAGGTCTAGGGTTTCTTGGATTCGAGAAGGTGACAGGAACACACGTTTCTTCCATAGTCGGGCTAATCAAAGGAGATGTACCAATCGCATTACTAAAATTCAAAATGAATTGGGAGAATGGGTGTATCATGAAGATGGTATCAAATCCACTTTTGTTCAATATTTTAAAAGCATCTTTAAGTCATGTAACCCTAGGTCTGATATGATCACTGCTGCAACTAAAGAGATGGGTTGTCAATTAAATAATGAGCAGGCAAGATTGCTTGATGTTCCTTTTACACGAGAGGAAGTTAACAAAGCAATAAAAGATCTCAATCCTTGGAAAGCTGCGGGTCCGGATGGTTTTCTGGCTTCGTTTTACCAAGTTAATTGGCACTCGATTGGCGATGAGGTGGGGGAGCAAATTTTGCTACATTTGAACAGTGATAAGTCTCTAAACTCTTGGAATCATACCACAATTGTTCTCATCCCAAAGGTCAAGAATCAGGAACGGGTGTTGCAATTCCGGCCAATCAGTCTTTGCAATGTGAGCTATCGAATTCTTTCGAGAGTTATTACAAATCGCTTAAAGTTGGTCATGAATGATATTATTGATTCATCTCAAAGTGTTTTTGTCTCGGGAAGACTTATTTCGGACAATATTTTGATTGCTTTTGAATGTTTGCATTTGGTTCGTTCATCGAAGAGTTGTCAAGGGTATGCTGCGTTGAAGTTAGATACGAGTAAAGCATATGATCGGGTGGAATGGCCTTTTCTTTTACAAGCTATGAAGAAGATTGGTTTTTCGCAGAAATGGATTCAACTAATAGCTCGATGTATATCATCAGTTTCTTATGATGTATGCATCAATGGTTCGAACACAGAGGTTTTTACACCTTCTAGAGGGCTTCGCTAAGGTGGTCCGTTATCCCCTTTCTTGTTTGTTATTTGTGCCCAGGCCTTGTCTTCTTTAATTCAGGCAGACATGGAGAGAAACTCTTTTTCGGGAATTAAGATTGCAAGAAATGCTCCTTCTGTCTCTCATTTGTTCTTTGCAGGTGATAGTTTGATTTTTATGAAGGCAACACATCATGATGCTAGAGCTTTAAAGACGTGTCTTCAAACATATGAAGCTGCTTCAGGACAATTGATAAATTTTGAGAAGTCGGCCATTACTTTTAGTCCTTTGACAAAAATGGAAAATCGAGAAGTAGTAAAGGAGGTGTTGGGGGTTCGTTCAACAAATGGCCATGATATCTATTTGGGGTTACCTACCTTCTCAATCAGAGCAAAGCGTCATCAATTTGGTTATCTTGTGGATAGGGTTCGTCAAAAAATCAACTCCTGGAGCCACAAAAAAATTTCAGAAGGAGGAAAAGAGGTACTTATTAAATCTGTCTTGCAAGCCATCCCATGCTATGCAATGTCATGTTTTAGGATACCTACTTCAATCTGCACAGACCTGGAAAGAATGATAGCCAATTTTTGGTGGGGTACGAAGGAAGAACATAATAAGATGCATTAGAAAAAATGAAGTGAGCTGACACGTATTTTTCAATACTCGTCTCTCAAGTGTAAGAGGGTCCTCGTAGTAAAAGTAAGTGCCCGGTTAAATTATCAAACCACGGGACTAGTTAGCTAGTGTAGCCTTAGTGCTATGTGTAGACACGTAATTAAAGTGAAAGAGCATGGGGGTGAGATATTAAAACTAAATACAAAAATCAACAAGCTAAATACTATCTAAGAAAAGCAAGTAAAATGATGATCAAATATCAAATAAAGAAGTAGTGTTCGGGTGTTCGTCATTGTGTGGAAAATTGAGTTAAAAGTCGACTTTTATGTGCAATTCATTAGGTGGAACTTGATAGAAGCAATCACGAGTGCATTTGTCTACTAAATTACCTAGGATCGAGAGGATGAATAGAGGCGTTCTTACCCGGGTAATCACACAACTAGGGGGTTCTACTCTATCTAAATTAAACTATACTAATCCCTAATCGTGCTTTTCCACTTGAATACTAACAACCAAACTCCTATGGTCTTCTCACTAATCACTCAAATTTTCATTCAAGAAATTAATGTAGATAAATGGGGTTCTAATGAAAATTACCCAACTCTCGTTGCGATAACCCAATATTTACTCATTCACTCGATTCCCAACCCTCGATTATACTATCTACCCCAATTAACCAACTCTCGTTGCATTAATTGAGCTTCACATATAACCTACTAATTGAATTCTAGCAAATGATCTATCAAAACCCATAAACCTAACCAATATTCCCTCCAATGAATTACACAATTAAAATTAAGCTAATAACACAAATTCCATCACAAATCAAAACACCCAAACACCAACAAACCTAGTCAGTAATTAAATTAACAATTGAAATCAAGCTTATGAAAAATAAATAACAAAACATTAAATTTAAAAAAGATATCACCTCAATTGGTCTTTAAATCCTCTAACACTTACAATAAAACAAAATACTCCATTAAAGAGTAGCTAATAAAATTAAACTAAGTGTATTGAGTGAGGTGGAGGAGGAGGAAGGATGGTTTCCCCAATCAGCTGCGTGCCTGCGCCTCTGTTTCTTCGCCGAATTCCGTGTGTCCCCCTCTGCTGTGTTGCTCAAATTGATGAAAAATGGGCTTGGTTTTATTAATTCCAGCATTGATGATTGGGCCCAAATATTCGATGGCTGGTAATTATACTTGGAAATGAAAAATAGGCCCTGCTGATTAATTGAATAAGCCCAGCTGATTAAATGAATTGGGCCTGAGCCCATAAGATATTAAAAAAATCAGCAGCTTGCTTGACATTTTGCAGCTCGACCGTGCACTCCCACTTTTGATTGTTTGCTGTCTCGAGCATCCCTATTCCGAGACGCGAGCTCGGCCGTGCACCTCCTCCATTTAGTTTTTGTTTTGCTCATATCTTTTGATTCGGGTGTCCGATCGACTCGATTCTCGACTCGTTTCGACCCCCACTTCACCTTCTTTCATGTGGTCAACTCATGGACTCGATCTAACGGCTGAATTTTTCGTGATTTGATTCAAAACACCTCGTTTTACCTACAAAAATAGCAAACCACACCACTTCTCCAAATCGAGTGCAATTGGTCAATTTAGTGTAAATAATGCACGAAATCCTATAAAATTATGCAAATTAAATACAAGAATTTCGAGCAATTTTCACACTAATCATGAGCTTTGTAAACCACGTGGGGAAGGAGGTTTAGATTTTCGGAACATGGTTCATTTTAATAAGGCTCTCTTAGCAAAGCAAGTGTGGAGGATGTTGATTCGTCCAGAATCTCTTGTGAGTATTATTTTTAAAGCAAAATATTTCAATCGGACTGACATTTTGAATGCAGAATTGGGTTCCAACCCCTCTTTTGTATGGAGATCATTGACGTGGAGCAAAGATCTGATAGAGAAAGGCATTAGATGGCGCATTGGTCATGGAAGGGACGTGCATATTTTCAAGGACAGATGGGTAGGGGGTATTGAAGATGGTCTGATCCGGTCGAGAATTGCTAGTGCTTCCCATGTGGATCGTTTCATTTTGCCCAATTATAATTGGAATGAAGAGCTTGTGCAACAGGCGTTTTGGCCACATGAAGCGGAGGCAATTCTTTAAATGCCTCTATTGGGTGCGCACCAGAAAGACCAACAATTTTGGCCCGAACATGCATCAGGGGCGTATTCGGTTGCCTCGGGTTATAGGTTTGCATCAAGGTTAGCCATGCATGTTCGTGTAAAATCTAAGCCGAGTTCTTCAGGAAATAATCATGGTAAATTATTATGGAATTATTTGTGGAAATTGAGAATCCCGCCGAAGATTCGCATTTTTGGATGGAAGTTTCTTAATGATTCAGTTGCAACTGAAGGGAATTTGTTTAAACATCACATTCCTACATCCCCTTCATGTTCTTGCTGTGGTGCATTTTTTGCAGATACCATGCATGTTCTCTTTCAATGCCCATTTGCTAAAAAAGTGTGGAAAGAACAAGAAGTTTGGGGCAAAATTAAAAGCTTATCGTCAGGTACAACTTTTCACCTTTTATATGCTATTAAGGAATGTTTTGATAAGCCTTTCTTTTCCTTGGTTCTTGTTATTGCTTGGGCAATTTGGCGGGAGAAGTGTAGTTGGGTTCATTCGGAGGATTTTGAGGTTAGGAAATTGACATATCCTAAAGTCTTCAAGGTTGATTGGGCAGTGGAATATTAGAAGGATTTTCAGAACCTTGGTTGGCTTGAAAAGGAGAAGACGATTGAAACCTGCAGGGGTACTGGACTTACTCTCTTCACTGATGCAGCTTATAATATTGAGAAGAATTTTTTTGCTGTTGGATTTGTGGTTTTTGATGCTAAAGGTATGGCTGTATTGGTTGGAGGGGAACGAATTTTAAATCCGGGATCTATTGTTGCAGCAGAACTAATGGGTGCTAAAAAAGGGTTAGAAAGCTGTGGTAAGCATAAAATTCAGATATCAAGTCTTAGAATGGATTCTACCGACTCAATTGGGGCTATTACTGCTTCTATTCGCTTGGAAGGGTTGGAGAATGATTTGGTAAAAGACATTAGAAGTTTTCTTCAATCTCTGTTGATTTGGGACTGTGATACTGTTTCACGAGATGAAAACACAGCTGCTCATATGATGGCTCAGCAAGCTTGAAATTTTTCAACACCTTACGATTGGGTTGAAATGAATATTCCTCAGTATATTAAGGAGATAGTTTATTCATAAATTTTGTATACTCCTTGTATATTGTCAAAAAAAAAAATCAATTAATATGTAAAATTAAATGGACAACTTTTAAAGGAATTGAGAAAATATAAAATTGTATTTTTCATTTTTTGGTGACTTACTAGGCCTCTGGGTTTGAATGAGATAAATTTAAAAGTAGAACATAAATAAGAACCGATCTTGGATGAGATTCGTGGATCCCTCTTATTCGGATGTAAAGAGTGATAAATGTTTAATTAAAAAATGATAGTGTTTAATTGAAAATGATAGTTAATCACTTTTAATAATTTAATTAAACATTATCACTTGTTCAATACAGTTCAAAATATACTAGATCAAAATTTAAGTTATTCAACCTGAAAATCTAAAATATAAAATAAAAGGGATCTGACCCACGAAGAAAATCCTTGAGACCATAAATAATACTCCCTCCATCTCAGAGGAATCTGCACCCAATGAGTGATATTTTGATGGATAGTTTTGTAAACTTTTATGAATAAAGTAAAGCAAAAGGTAGATTGAGTGTGAAAAAGTAATGACATATGAGTAAATATGTGTATATTTTGAGGGTGAAGTTATGATAATATTTTCTTTTATGAAGTGTGTAAATTAGTATGAAACATTTATATATGAAAAGTGTGCAAATTCCTATAGAACGGGTGAATAACACTATGAATATTTCTTATTTATTTTTGTACAAGAGATAAACTCAAACAATCGAATTCAATCCCAAGTAGGTAAACGCAACCTCAATAAAGGATTGGTTTTGTGACTAGGCGCCCTTTTCCGTGACGCAACACGGCTTCTTTTCATTCAGCCGCGTCGATCACTTACAACCACTAACCCATCCTGCCGGGTCCCACCTTTCCAATATCCCTACAAAATAACTAAATTAAATTTTTCTTTGTCCCCTTCCCTCCTACAAATATAACTAGAATTTTGTGGATACAACGAGTTTGACTATTTTATATTACGTTATTTGTACATTTTTCAGATTTATTCATATGAGTTCAATTTATTTCGTTTATTTTTTCAATTGATTTTAAAATAAAAAATAAAATAAAAATATATAATCGTCCAAAATTATATATTTTTCATTCCACAATAATCTGCAATAGGTAGATAGACACATATATTAAAAAAAATATAATGATGAATAGGATTTTGTGATATAATTTATAAATGTTTATGTATAAAGTAAATAAATGAGTTGACTTGTATGTATGTCTAGAGCCAGAAATAATGTCATTTTATGTAAAATTGTGGATATTACAAAAATGTAGTAGTATATAAAAAGTTTTTTATTTTAATGGTGTGAAAATTATTGTGGAATATTTTAAAAATGAAAGTGTAAAATAAAAGTTATTATGGGACTGAAGTGGTATTTAATTTTAACCCGATTCTAAAAAGTGATGTTTATTAAAAGGGTCTGGTCAACATATTAAGCTTATGTAGTATTGCGGGGTCCACTTATAAATACAGTGATTGTGAATGAATAAAATGAATGACAATTTAAATAGCACAAAAACTTGTACAACTTAATATGGACTAATTAAGTCAACGGGGAACTTATTAAGTCAATGGGCTAAAAATATTGACTTATTAAGTTGGGCTAAAAATATATGTTATAGGGCCACCATTAATTCATTTGGGTCAATTTTTAATGTATTTGTTAATTCACCCGTTTATATTTTAATATTTGACCCGATTCTGTGAATTTATTTAAGTAATTGTTTAAAGAGTGTTGATAAAAATATTATTTATATTTTGAGTCATACTCCCTCTGTCCCATAGGAATTTGCACACTTTCCATATATGGATGTCACATACCAATTTGCACATTCCATAAAAGGAAATATTGTCATAACCCCACCCTCAAAATATACACATATTTACCAATATGCCATTACTTTTTCACACTCAACCTACCTTTTACTTTACTTTATTCATAAAAGTTTACAAAACTACTCCTAAAACATAACTTATTACACTTTTTCTTACACATTTATTAAAATGTGTGCCATTCCAGAGGTGCAAATTCCTCTGGACGGAGGGAGTACATATTATTATGTTTTGACGAATATAAAAAAAATACTTAGTTTAAATGGATGGAGAAATAAATATATGTGGGTAGGGGTGGGCAAAAAATCAAAAAATCGAACCGAACCGACGATTTTCGGTTTATTTGGTTCGGTTTATTCGATTGTTCGGTTCGGTTGAAATTTTTTAAAATTTTGGTTTTTTCGGTTCGGTTCGGTTTATATTTTCCATAAACCGAACCGACCGAATTATAAATAATAATAAATATAATAAATAAATATATATATATATAAATAAAACCCTAGATCGAATCTAACAGTAAACCATTAAACATTCATTTCCATTTCTGTCGTTTCTTTTCCATTTCTGTCGAAACTGAAGAAACTGAATGAAGAAGCCGAAGAAGATAATGGAGATAAGTAAGAAGCCGAAGAAGAAGATAATGGAGGGAAACTCAACATTCTATTTTGGTGGAAAATGAATTCTCATAGATTTCTCTCAGAAATTTCTTGGGATATTTTTGTTGTTCCCATCTCAACGGTATTGCTCGTGATATTTTTATTGTTCACATCTCAACGGTAGCTTCATAATCGGCCTCAGCACGGCAGGATGAGTGCTTGATGCATTTAGGAGTTCATTAACTCCTAAAATAGTGCAATGTCTCATTTGAAGATTTTTAAGGGCAAAGTGGTATGCAATACAAATGGGAGCCCTTAAAAATCTAATGGTACATGTCATTTATTTAGTGGCAGGTGATACAATTTTGTAGGGGGCAAATACCATTTTGCCCTTAAATTCATCAAACTCAATTTTGATTTTGAAAGGAACAAAAAATATTTCAAAAGTTAATTGAATGTCCAATCAACTATTTCAACCTTTCAACTCCTCAATTATTTTATTAAAAAATGTTATTTTATTAAAAATATTGTGTTCAGATTTTTTTTTTTAATTTACGCAATTTTTAATTCAGATTTTTTATTCAAGATTTTTTTTATAATTTTTATTAAGATTTTATTTTTAAAATTTTAACGCAGAATTTTAGAGTGTTTTTTTTTTAATTCAATTTTTTATTCAAAATTAATTAAAATTTTACTTGATTTTTTTTTTCATTTTTAAAAAAAAATTAAATCAGATTTTTTATTGGATTTTTTTAATTTATATTTTTTTCAAATATTTTTATTTAAAATTAATTTTTAGATCTTTTTTCTCTCTCTTCATTTAAAAGTACTCCCTCCATCCTCCGAAAAGTTTGCTTTTCTTTTTTATTTGTCTCCCAAAAGTTTGCATACTGCAATCTTTTCGGGGACGGAGGGTGTAAGTCTTTTGACTTGTCAAATGATACATTTTTATCCACTTAATTCAATTTTTTTATTCAAATTATTTTTATTTATATTTTATGAATATATTGAACATTTTATAGAATTTTGTTGATTTTATTTTGAATTTTTGTTGAATTTTGTTGATTTTTTTTAATTGTTGAATTTTTTTTTTCAAAACTTCTAAGTCAATTTTTTTTAGTTTAATTTTCTTTATTCAAATCTCCATAATTTGTATTTTTTACATAATTAAATATTGAATATCAACATATATATTGAAAATTGAACACTTAATATCAATATATATTGAATATAATAAAATATTGAATATCGACATATATATTGAATATTGAACACTTAATTGAACACTTAATATCAGTATATATTGAATATAATTAAATATTGAATATCGATATATATATATTGAACGCTATCAATATGTAGTGAACATATTTTACATACGTAATGAACTAATGGAGATACTCAACCCTCCGAACACTCAACTAATTCGTTGTTCTTTTTGGGAAGGATGTTGGTTTGTAGAAAAATATATATATCCCTTAGCAACAATCAAAATTACAAGGCAATTTCTAAATCAATTTCCTTTTCTCAAGGTGAAAATAACACATTTTCCTCAAATTCTTTTCATTGTTAACAACTAAGAATTGGACTTGTCGCCTTCCTGCAAAAGTACATGGGCGTATTTCTTTGGGAACAAAATGAGGAAAAATATAAGGTACCAAAAATTTAGCTTAAAGGTAAAACACTTCCAACACATTTTGACCTTGCAACATGAAATGTAGTATCAAAATACGATTTTGGTAGATACAAGATAATTAATCAACCAAATACAAGATTCATAACAACTTAACAAGTGTCTTCCTGGAATTTATTAGGAAAAAAGAATATTTAATCAAGAAAACAAATTGAAGTAGATTGATACTAGAATCTTATGTAATAATTTCTTGAGTTGGATTCTTGTATATGAGTTACATACGGGTTAACTTATATTTAGCACAAACTATCAACCCATTATAACTCAAATAGAAAAGTTCAAATATGTATTCCATCAAGGAAAATTAGTGGAAGAACAAATCATTCCTACATACCTCCCTAACAACAATACAACTTCTGGATAAATCAATGCCTTTTTCCATTCCCTGAATTAAAAGGAAACATTACACACATTAGAATAAACAGTAAAACCAAATATACAAAAAAAATTAGAAATACTGATTTGTTGGTTATCTTCTGAAGGAATGAGACCTTATTTTAAAGTTCGATTCAAGCCTAGATATTCCTAGGACTAGTTGTCAAAAACCACGAGATATAAAACGAAGGAACAAAGCAACAATCAAGAATTTTCCTAGTATCTAAAGTTTTACGAAATTATTTTACTTACTGTATTTTAGTGATGAACTTGCCAAGAATTAACGTGGACCAATATGTCAATTTCAAATTCATCTGGCTGCCAAACCTTGACAAATTATTGTTGCTTTCCATTCAAACACCAAACTTAATGGGTTAAATGTCACTCACTCTACAAGTCAAAATTATGCATCCTAATTCCACTCATAACTAACATAATAAGATCACTACACCAATATAAATAAGGCAGAATCTCCTAGTCTATTCTCATTCTCTCATCAATCAACTACATCATTATGACTCAAATAGAAAAGCTCAAATCTGTATTTCATCAAGGAAAATCAGTGGAAGAACAAATCATTCCTACATACCTCCCTAACAACAATACGACTTCCGGATAAATCAATGCATTTTCCCATTCCCTGAATCAAAAGGAAACATTACACACATCAGAATAAACAGTAAAACCAAATATACAAAAAAAGAGAAATACTGATTTCCATTTCTGCCAATGAAGTAACAGGGCATGAAGGCTTTCCAGGATGGCTTCTCAAGCTTAGCAGAAGCAGATCAGAGGATCTGGAAAAATGTCGAAAGGGTTTACAATTTTTATTCAAAAACTAAAGAAACAAAATTTGATTCACAAACTAAAGAAATAAATCAAGAAAACACTCCCAAAAAAAAAACTACAAATCTGATTCAAAAACTACAGAAACAAAACAACAATTAGATCCCAAAACGCCATTGATGGGAGGGTTTACAGATTTCGTCATCCACCCAAGAATGTGGTCGAAATACCTGTTTTACAATTATGTTGAACAGTTCATATGCACATCCACCCAGGAACACAAGTTTACCTAGAATAAACAAAAAGAAGAGTAACTAAAACAAAAGCCCCAAATCAGAAGCTGAATTTTAACAATATTTTCTAAAGTAAAGAACGTAGATGGATTTTTAGAGAGAGGCACCAAAATAAAAATTTACCGAGTCAACTCAGTGTGTCAACACCACCCACAAAACCCTAGATCTACGCTGCCACCACGCGATCGGAGAAGACGAGCCCCTTGACGGAGCATTCAGGCTCTGCAACGGCGTGGAGGAGGGTTTCGAACAAACCTTAGTAGACGAAGCCACATCGCTCTGGTCGCCGCTGTTAGAAGACGAAGTCGGGAGCGGGCCGAGGAAGATGGAGACCGTGAACCCACCACTCGTGTCGCCGTCGTCATTGGAGGGCCGCCGAAAATGGAGAGGGGTGTTGAACGACCACTCCAATTTCTGGGATGGGAGGGGAGGGGAGGGGAGAGGAGAGAGGAAATTAATGTGAGAGAGAGCGAGAGAGAGGAGGGAGGAAATTAATGAGAGAGTGAAGAAAGAGAGAGGAGGGAGGAAATAGTATTAATGCTGACAAAAAGAAAAATGAAGGACAAAAGAGACTTTTTACCTTAAATTTTGTATTGACAAGTGGAACAATTTTTCACAATTTTTCGCATGTATCTTCTAGGACTAAGGGGCCAAATTTTGAACCAGGGGGTTAATAATCTCAAGTTTTTTCCAGTTGAGGTTGAAGAAATTCGGTTCAAACCGAACCGAACCAACCGAATTGTAATTCGGTTCGGTTTTTATATAATTTCGGTTCGGTTCGGTTCGATTCATTTTTTAAAACTTCGATTATTTCGGTTGGGTTGAAAAAAAGGTCAAAACCGAACCGACCGAATGCCCACCCCTATATGTGGGTTCGTTAGGGGATTCACAGGGCAGGTTCAATAAAAATCAAAGAACCGTTGCACTTCCACTTAAGTGGATTCGAACCTGTCACATTATCATTCGTGGGTTTAGTTGGCCATAATTAATCTACATTAAATCTTTCAAATATCGTTAAAAAGAACATTTCAAAAAACGCCAAAAGGAGTCGATCCAGCTATTAATAAATTGAGCAGAACCGCATCCGCATATTGAAGCAAAGTGGTGTGGTAGGAAAGAAATGGAAGCGCCAAATAATATTACGATAAAAGGGATTCTTGGATTGTTGATGGCTAATACTAATACTAATAATAAACAAGAGATAATTTCTTTGGGCATTGGAGATCCAACTGCTTATTCTTGCTTCTACACTTGTTCTGCTGCTCAACAACCTCTTCTCAATGCTCTCAACTCTGCTCAATTCAATGGCTACTCTCCTACCGTTGGTCTTCCTCAAACCCGAATGTAAGTTCTCCTCTTTTTACTTGGATTTACTTTTCCATTTCCCCTGTTTTTTTCTTATTGTGAAGAACTTATGTGCAATGTTTTTTTATTTAAAAAAGGGAGAGAAAAATTTGCCGGTTGAATTAGGGCAAAATGAATTTTCTTGCGCAAAACACAAGTAAAAATTCACCCTCACGACACATGTTACTATAAGGAAAAGTGTGTGTTACAATAAAAAAAAAAAAAAAAAGTGCTCTTATAGTAGTTGTAAACTAAACAAGTGAACTGCTAATAGTAACATAAATCTGAGCAAGTTTTTTTATTTGTCTTTTATAATTAATTTTGGATAGATATGTTTGATCTGGATTTTTTCTGTTATTTTTCTAACTTGTGCTAAAATTAAAATTGCATATGCAATATTATATAATTATTTGTATTTACTTTTCCATTTCCCTTGTTTTTTTTTTTATTGACTTCTTTCGTTAATCTATAAATTTCTTGTTACTTTTGGTCACAACATTTAAGACTAGTGATTAAATAATAGATATAATACAAGTTAGTATGTGATTAAGAGAGAAAAAAAAGTAAGATAAATAAGAGTGAAATGTATAAATTTAGAATATGTTTATAAAAAAGTGTATATTAAGCTAATAGACAATTCGACCAAAATGATAAAATAACAAGCTTATATAGGCATAGGCATATAGATTGTATCTATTTATAATTTGGAAGTGTGTTTGAATTTGTGCATGCTTGGAATTGGACATTTTGCTGATTAATTTCTTGCTTATTTTCAATTTGGCCCTTCGCAATTCAGTGGTGGATTATTAGGCCTCTTTGATTTTTTTTATTTTTAAATCTTATATGTGAAAAATTTAGTTAAGCTCTTAACTTTTAAGAGTTCGTCCCTTCACTTTGTATTATATACGCTAATGATTTACGAAATTTCCTTTCACTTGTAAACATGGAAGGTGTTTGTAAGAAATGTGGTTTTGACATGATTTAATTTAGTGATTGTGAAGGAAAAAAAAGCTTATTAATATATATAGTAAAAGTGAAGGTTCATTTTTAAATTAGACCCCTGATTGAATATTAATTATAATATTTTGACTAATAAGAGTATTATGGTAAAATTACATTTTTTTATTTATTAGATCTTTTAAAATATTATAATGTTTTGACTAAAACAAGAGTATTACGGTATTTTTTTTTTTAACTAATAAAAGTATTACATTAAAATTACATTTTTTTTATTTATTAAATCATTTTTTAATAGATTTTGGATAGCCATTTTTTTTGGTTCAAATTATACTAACACTGTGGAAGTGCTCTATTTCTTTTTAAGGTGGATGTTACCCTTCTTTTTTCAAAATTAAGTGATTCTTGTGCCCCAATAGTAGTTGAAATTACTACCTTAGTGCTGTAAAATTCATAAAAAGTAATTTTATTCTAAGAGAATGCTAGGTTCTATGTGATTAATTACAGTAAAAGTGTACCATTTGAAAAACAATCAAATTAAATCATAAGTTGACAAAACAATCACATTATTGATAAATATGTTGAGTTATCTATCGTCGGGTTCAGATATCTCAACTGATGCAAATTGTATATTTTTCAATCATTTGATATGCACACAATTGGAGTATATTTTTACATCTTGGGTAAAAACTTTATTTTAAACGTAATTATACATCTATTTTAAATCTAATTAAATATACATATATATCTTTTGACTAATATACACTAACCAAACTAGGCCTAAAGCTAGTGAGAACACCCTAGCGGAATCTTCTCAAATAGATATCCATACAAACTTCCATTTGTTAGTGAAAATCTTCCTAGTAGAGTTACATTCAAGTTTTGCATTTTGTAAAGTTTTGTTTGATAGTTAAAGATGAAGGGTAGATTATATTTATAAATCTGTAAAGTTTAAATATTATTCTAATTCCAGTATAATCAAGACCTTAGTTAGGATCCAAACTTTGATTCCGTATGTAACTTGTTATCCAAACAGAGCACTAGCAGACTATCTATCCCGTGATCTACCATACAAGTTGCAATCGGATGATGTTTATGTCACAGCTGGTTGTACACAAGCTATTGAAATAACACTCTCAATTTTGGCCCGTCCCGGTGCCAATATCCTGCTTCCAAGGCCCGGCTTTCCAATTTACGGGCTGTGCGCAGCGTTCCGAAATCTCGAGGTTCGTTACTTTGATCTTCTACCTGAGAAGCAGTGGGAGGTTGATCTCAGGGCTGTGGAGGATCTTGCAGACCATAATACTATTGCTATTGTCATTATAAATCCTGGAAATCCATGTGGAAATGTTTATACGTATCAACATCTGAAGGAGGTTCGTGCTAAAGTTTTATGATGAACTCGTTAATATTTTTACTATATAATATAGTAATACTGTTCAACATACTTAGTATCACGGTGTAATGGAAAAAATATTTTTAAAACGTGAAAGTATTACTTTTTATACTAAACAGTACTCCGTATTACTTATACTACAAATTGTGAACAGATTGCTGAAACTGCAAAGAAGCTTGGCATCATTGTGATTGCTGATGAGGTTTATGGGCATCTTAGTTTCGGGGGAAATCCTTGGGTGTCAATGGGAGTTTTCGGGGCAGCAGGGCCCGTGATTATGCTCGGGTCTTTGTCGAAGAGATGGTTGGTACCGGGTTGGCGCCTTGGTTGGTTGGTTATCAACGATCCTGGTGCCACTTTGAAGAGCCCAAAGGTACGTTTGTCTTGGGATTTCGATGGTGAATTTTAAAATTTAGTCGATTTAAATCGTAATGTTTGTTGTAATGATGTGTATTTGTTTTGAAATTTAAGAATTTACGATGTTAGATTTTAAAATTCTAAATTCGAATTTTAAATCCTAATTAAAACAAACATACCCTTCCTCTGTTTGTAACTTGTTTAATTTTCTTCACAGTTTGTAGAGCGCCTAAAGAAGTACTGTGACATATGTGGAGGTGCAGCAACCTTCATACAGGTACTGTATATAATATGGAAATTAAATTTATATTAATTTCATTTTTATATTGCAATAAGGTCGCACATTTACATGTATGTTAGGCAGCTGTCCCGGAAATCATTGAAGGAACCCAAGAAGTTTTCTTCAGAAAAACCATTAATATACTGAAACAAACCTCTGATATTTGTTGTCAAAAGATTAAAGAGATTGACTGCATTACTTGCCCTTGCAAACCACAAGGATCAATGGCTTTCATGGTAAGCATAATATATACTCACTCCGTAACTCGATAGTTTCTCATTTTACTATTTTGGTAGTTCTTTGCTGGATTACTCATTTTCATTTTTGTTAATACCTCACTAACTCTCTCTACGTTTTATTAACGATTCAATTGTATTTGAAGTATTATTTGTTGTAAGACAGAGCGAACTGTAGAAAGACTCAGCAACCATAAGACGGAGGGTTCGTCTTGTCTTACAACAAGCGTCCAATGAAAAGTTGACATGTCATCTAACTTTGTTATGGACGATCGTACTTCGCCATTAAATAAAAAAAAAGAATTATTGTCTTTATAGTATTTTTAAAAAAAAATTAGTATGGTTCTTTTCCAAGCTAGGTTGAGCCACAGATTTTCAAGCCCGATAACAATCGGACTGGGCCTGAGAGAAACATGCAGCCCGACAACCCGGTCTAATCTATTTGATAATTCTAAATATATGTATCATTTTATAACTAAATATTTTTATTTATTTTACTTTTTCTACTTTATTTCCCTTCTTATCTCTTTGTCTGAAATTTTCACTACACATTAAATATTATATTATTTAAAATAATGTGCAAATAGTAAATATGTAACTTAATCATGAGAATTGACTTGTGAAAATAGATGATGAGAATCATATAAAATTGTAGGTGAAGCTGAATGTTTGCATGCTCAAAGATATTAGTGATGACATAGACTTTTGTTTCAAGCTGGCTAAAGAGGAATCTGTAATAATTCTTCCAGGTAACTAAACTCAAATCAAATGTTGTTATGTACTCAAACTCAATATATTGGTCGGTTAACTCAATGTATTTTGTTGCAGGAATTGCTGTAGGCCTCAAGAATTGGCTCCGAATCACATTTGCAGTCGAACCATCTGCTCTCAATGAAGCATTCACGAGGCTCAAATCTTTCTGTCAAAGGCATTCTTATACAGATATCGAGTGCAGAATTTAGGGTTCGTACGAAAGCTCTGCATTTTATTATCTTAGCTCAAAATGATATTATTCTCCTTGTAAAAAATTAATGATAGAACTGACATTTTTAGCTAGGCAAATATTTGTGTGTACTACTTGATCCAATTTTTTAAAAAGGGGAATGTTACCCATGAGTTATGTCAAATTCAGTATAATATTAGTTCAAATAATGTATAATATTACGTCAAATACAATATAGTATTAACTCACATATTGTATAATATTAGTTCAGTTCAAATATTAAATAGAAACAAGTTACATGTATGTAATTGGTACACAAGAGTATAACTCAACCCAGCTAGCTAATGTTAAATAATAATGAAACAGAGGTAGTACATTGTTTATATGTGTGAGCTTACGTACTCAAGAAGAATCGTCGACTAACTAGGAGAAATGAAAACGGTTAAAGCGTTGATAGAGAGAACAATTTTATTAAGAAAATGCAACTATGCCCCAACTTGTATCACGTGAGCTTATGTGAGCCTCCGTTGTAATACTTCTTCACCCTGTCCTCAAGCTTGAAATGGGTGATATGGATCACTCATGCCCAACTTGGACAAAAGCACACAAAAATGATTCACATGAAACACCTTGCTGAAAGAATCAGCCAACTAATGACCAGTAAAGCCAGGATGACAAAACCCTCCTTAAACTTGCCTCGAACGTAATAACAATCAATATTCAAGTCTTTTGTACGTTCATGAAACGAGAAAAATGCACTTTTGGTCCCACCATCCACGGGCACTCATGATTTTGGTCCCAACAGTTTAAATTTTGGTCCCGAAAGGGAAAAACTTGACACATTGGGTCCCAAAGTTAGTCAACCGTTAGTTGACCTTAGTCAATCGTAGCGAAATTAATCCCAGTATCCACATACCCATTTTGGCGCGGAAATTGGCGCCTAAAACATCATTTCACCTATTTGGAGAGAATTTTCTTACCTGTTGGAGGAAAAATCAAGCACCTCTATATATACACACTCCAACCATACTCAAAACAACCTACTTCTTCACAAACATCAAAAAACAAAAAAATACAGAAACTCATGTCTTCATCTTCCACATCCATGAAAATTGTGGTATGCCATTGTGGAAAAGAAGCTCGTGCGTGCATTTCGAAGCAAGAAAAAAGTAGAGGTAGACTATTTTATACTTGCCCAGATTCACTAAGTGGTCTTGGATGCTCCTTTTTTGTTTGGGCCGATGAACACGAAATCCACGGACAAGGAACGTGTTCACACGGAATGTTTCCGGGCATGGTGAGGAAAATTGACTCATTTTTGCTTGAAAATCAAGAGCTCAACAACAAGCTGAATAATGCAAAAGTAGTTGGTGAAATTTATAAGGATTCATCTGACCACCTAACATCAGAAGTAGAATTTCAAGCTGGACAAGTTCAAGAGCTAAAGAAGCAGAGGAACTTTCTTATCATGGCCATAATATTCTGTGTTCTACCCTATATGTTCAAGTTTATAGGCTGGATGTAATCCTAGGTTTATGTCTCTAATATGTATTGCTATGTATTGCTAAGTTTATGTAATCCTAAGTGTATGCATTTAATGTAACTACAACAACATCCTTTCTTCAAGACAATTTTCAATGAAAATGTTGTTTATCTATCACATAGAGTCTCCCATCACATTCCCCTAAACATAAACATAAACATGAAGAAACAGAGTACATTCAAACATAAATGATACATTCAAACATAAATGAAGATCCAATCCAAAACAGAGTATAAATCCAAAACAGAGTACAAAATATCAATCCTAAACCAGAAAAGAACATCAATCCAAACAGTCTGATAATACCAAACACCACACCAGAACATCAATCCAAATATCAAAATAAACACAGTCTAATAAAATACCAGAATTCAAACCCAAACACCAATACCAAACTGACTAATTCTTCTTCTTCCCCTTTCCTCTAGCCTTTTTCTCATTAGCAGCATCCACTAAACAAGACATTGTGACATATTTCTTACCTCCTGAAATTGTCACTCTCATTCCATCCTTAGTAGTTGTTGAACCACCACTGCCTCCCACATTCACATTACATCCAATGAATGTGTTGGGACTGAAAGCCATTCTGATGGATGGTGGAGGTGTCCTACTTGTGTCTCCACCAGATGAGACTATTCTTGAACCAATGAAATTTTGAGGATCAAAACTCATTGGTGCAGGTGTTCTGATTCTAACCCTAGAACCCATACTTGAATTGCTTGAGATTTCAACATCACCATTCCCTTTCTTCTGCACCTGTTATACATAATGTTAAAACAACACATGATTAAAACCACACAAGTGCTTAATATAAATCATACCTTGCTAACTCTTCCCTTTCCCTTTGAAGAAGATGATACATTCTTTCTCTTTCCCTAAACACATGATTAAAAACAGATTAAATCATATACAGTCCCTTCCTTAGTATAAAAACAGATTAAATCATACATCAATTTTACTCTTACCATTTTTTCCTCCCTTCCTTAATGCTTGGCCTAATATCCCTTATCAAATCATCAGACTCTTCTGCCACCAGTGTCTAACAAATACCAAAAACACTTTGAAATAAATACCAAAACAGTTTTGAACAAAATACCAAAAACAGTATAGAAATAAATACTCACATTATCTTCATTGTCTTCTTCTTGTGTGTCAATTGGAGGCATATTTTGTGTCTGTGTCATCTCTTCAGGCACTCCAAGAGATATCCCTTCTCTATTCACTTCTGGAATTACCCTCTCTTCCATGCTTGTTGTAGCACCCCTTGCTCTTTCTTCTTCCTCAACTTCTGCCATGAAATCTTCAGCAATCTTTCTCCACTCACATGTTTTTGTTGTGTGGCCTTCTTCTTTACAAAAGCTGCAAGATATCTTTTTTTTTCTGCTTTGGAGTACTGCCCTGTCCACCTTCACTATCTCTCTTCTGTCTCTTTTGCTTTGGAATAATTTGGACACCTTTCCTCTTTTCCCCATTTCCACCTTCATCTGCCCCTCTTCTTCTTTTCATGCTAGGCCTACCTCTCTTTCTTTTACCAAAATTTGGAGGCAATGGTGGTATGTACCCTGTTTTTTACCACAACTCATCTCCATTCATACGGCTTATTGAATGTTGATACACAGTTTGGTATATATCAACAGAATAGCATTGGTTCACATAATCCTCAACATCACGGTTCTGATCTAGGATTGCACTTGCAGCATGCTTGCAAGGTATCCCACTCAATTCCCATTTTCTGCAATCACAAGTGTGGGCCCTCAAATCCACAGCAAATCTTGAACCATCAAACACTGTAACCTCATACTTGAACTCATTTGCCTTGACAGGGATACAATTTTTTGCAGCATCCATTTCTCTATAAATAAGAGAAGTTATCCTTCCACATGTTTTTCTCCCTTCCCCCACTCTCTCACATTTTTCCCTATTCTTCTGAAACCTTGTCATCATATATTCTCTAATCCATTCTAACATAGTGAGTATAGGCTTGCTTCTTGCTTCTAAGATGGAAGAGTTGAAAATTTCACACATATTGTTCACCAAAGTATCACACCTTGCAAATGTAGTGAAATGTGACTTTGACCATTGAGAAGCTGGTTTGTCTTGAAGCCATTGAAAGCATCTATCATCTATTTCTCTTAATTTCCTCATAGATCTGTCAAAAGATGAGATTGTTGTTGCTGTGGCTGCAAACCATAAAGCCTTCTTGAATGCATCCCCTTTGAATCCAGCCTTCTTCATATTCCCATGCAAGTGCCTAACACAGAATCTATTCTCTACACCAGGTAACACCTTCTCAAAAGCTGGGATCAGACCCTTTTGCTTGTCTGACATGAAGGTGTATCCATCTTCTCTTCCTACAATTAGGTCTTCCTTCACCAAGCTTAAGAACCATTCCCAGTTCTCCTTAGTTTCTGATCCAACTACTGCATAAGCCAATGGAAAAGGGTCATTATTTGAATCAATACCAACTGCAGTAAGCAACACACCTTGAACAACCCCTTTTAGGTGACAACCATCAACACCAATCCATGGCCTGCATCCAGCTTTAAAACCCTCCTTCAATGCATTCAAACACACATACAGTTTTGATAATTTGTTACCAGCTGGTGTCTCTTCCATCTTCATTATCACTGTTGAACCAGAATTCTTTTCCTTTAAGGTGGCCAAATAGTCCCACAATTTGTTGTATTGATCAGTGACCTGACCCTCAATTGCCTTCACTGCTTTTCTGTTTTGCCCTGTATGCTTGGTGGTGAGAGATGTGACACCAAAGTTTCTTTATAACTTGCTTCTTCAACCCACTAACTTCTTTGTTTGATTCTATCCTTAATTCCTCCTCATACATCTTTGCCAACCAACCAGATTTCACATTCTGAACATGAAAACTCCTAGCACATGTGTGATCTGCATTGAATTTTCTAATTCGGAAGGCTTCTTCACCTGCAATCCTCAGTGCATTAATGTGCCAATCACACCCTTCTGCCTTACATCTTGCATATATTCTCCTCCCATCATTCTTAGTTATTGCCAAACTCCTACTTGTTTGCACACTATGGTAGGTAATTGCCTCCTTGAACAACTTTTTGGTGGCAAATATTTGCTCAAGGAAGAAAAATGGCTTGACAACTTGAGAATTTCTGAAAACAAGATCTGGCCTACCAAGTTTATCTTCATCATCAGACTCTGGTAGACTGTCAAAATCTGAATCATTGTCTTGGCAAATTTCATCATCCTCACTAGATGAATCAAACTGCCCTTCATCAATACCAGTCCATTCAACTTCATTATCAACATTTTCATCATATATTATATCATCATAATCATCACTGTCCTCTAGACCAATGAAATCTGAGTCCTCATCAGAGTATGACAAATCTGAATCCTCACCATCATAATCCATAACTTGCTTTCCTTTGTTGATTGCATGCTCATTATCCATTAGCTCTTTCTTAACTTCCAAAATGTGTTGAATTTGTGCATCATCATCATTGATATCAAGTTGAATTTGTGCATTATCATCATTGATATCATCTTGTTGTTTTTGAACCTCAATATCAATCAAATTGAATTTTTCTGCCTCATTCTCTACCACAGGGGACACCTCTGTCTCCTTCTCAACCACATAAACCACCTCTGTCTCCTTCTCAACCACAGAAACCATCTCCGTCTCCTTCTCAACCATAGAAACCACCTCTATCTCCTTCTCAACCACAGGAACCACCTCCGTCTCCTTCCCAAATACACTGAATACATCTGGCTCCTTCTCAACCACATTGAAGAACTCTGCCTCCCCTAAATAATCTTCAGTATCATCCAGTGTGTCTGTTTTCTTACCAACCAAACACATTTTGAACAACTTAGTTTCAATACCAAGGTTCATACACCTCTCTTTGTCAAATGAGCCTTCAACCTTCTCTAATTTCCCCTCTTTGTTCAACTAATAATATTGTTTATCCTCAATGTAACCTAGCTGCTCACATAACCTATCCATATAACTCAAATTTGCCTTTCTTCTGTCTACAAAATCAAAAACACTGACTGTTCCTCCATTGTACACTAAATAAATCTCCATTAACATTTTGACTTACTGTCCCTCCATGTTGCAATGATAATGAGTAATATTGTCTTTTTCCCATGGCAACTACAAATATTTGGTAAAAAAAAATTTAATTACTAACTGTTGGCAACAAAAAAATCAAATTCAACAAGAGCAGAACACTAAAAAAAAATTCAAATTCAACAAGAGCAGAACAAAAAAAAACCATAAACCCATTAACACCCAGTAACAATTAGTTGGAAATAGGCGTAAACCACCCAAAATCCTTCTGAAATTGACCAAGTACGATCAAATGCTTTCGTTTTAAGCAAGACCAAACAAAACCCTAAACACATTAACACCTAGTAACAATTAATTGGAAATAGGCGTAAAGATGAAATAAAAAAACTTACCATATGGGGGTACTCCAACCTTCATCTTACGCCTTTGCCGCAACATTTCTCCGCCGATTAATTGGAAATGGGGGAGTTTTAATGTACGTTTCTTGCAGCTGTGGGAAAGAATCGAGTTGGGGGAGTTTAATGATGTTGGAATTTTTCGATTTCTGGGAGTTTTAATGTCTGATTCTAGCAGCTGTGGGAAAGAATCGATTTGGGGGAGTCCGATTCTAGCAGCTGTGGGAAAGAATCGATTTGGGGGAGTTTTAATGTTCAATGTTTGAGAGATGTTCGATGTTTGAGAGTTGTGGAAGATTTTCAATTTGGGAGAGTTAGGGCAAGATTTGGTGTTTGGGGAGAGAAAATAACGACTAACGGACACGTGACACGCACGTGACTCGTTCCGTCAACTTTTAATGTGCGTGGGACTAAATGTGTTAGCTTTTCCGATTTTGGGACCCAATGTGTCAATTTTTTCCCTTTCGGGACCAAAATTCAGAGTGTTGGGACCAAAATCATGAGTGTCCATGGATGGTGGGACCAAAAGTGCATTTTTCTCTTCATGAAACACTGAATTTGCAGTTGTTAATTTGTGTATGTGCAGTTACGGAGCCAGACATTGTGTGTCGGGGGGCTCAAAACACTATTATAAAAATATAATAGATAAAAATAAATGTAACTTGACGTAACAATATATCTCATTCATCCACATAATCAACTTTATTCAAAACAAACAATATTTTTTAAAATATGTGTAAAAAAAAAAAAACACACTTTCGTTATGTTCCAGAGGAAGATTTGATTGTTTCAGCTCAGAAGTGATGAAATAGTTTCAAAATTGTTAATAGTAGCGATATGAAAAACTAAGAAATAATTAATAATCATTTTTTTTCGTTTTGCAAGGGGTTATTCTATTTTTAAAAAAATAAAAAATGTAAAAATGGAAACAATATAAGAGCATACATAATGGGAGGTAGAAGTCTCATGTGGATTCCTACTTCTAACTCAAATTAAGTAGTAAATCATGATTTTAAATACTTCCTTCGTCCACAAAAAATATGTTCACTTTCTTTATTTGTATGTCCATCAAAAGTATGTTCATTTTCCTTTACGAAAACAATCACTTTAATTTTAAGGTTTGAACATACTTTTAGTGGATAGGGTGGGTATTTTAAAATTAAACAGACATATAAAATTGAACTGAGAGAGTATATTATCATTATTTAAATATATATATATATATATATATGTATGTGTAGAATTACTAAAATATCCTCGAAAAAATTACAAAATTAGTGGAGGGCCTTGCCCCAATGTGCATCCGGTGCATCCGTCCCTGTGTATGTGTATTGCATAATATAATGAGTTATATTATACACAAAAAGGGTGTATATATACATAATACAATAAAAACTTAATGATATGGGCTGAGATTAGTTCGGCCAATTAACATAATTGGGCGTTATATGTTTTGGCCGGTACAAGTCAAAATTAATTAAGGTATGACTTTTAATACTTTCCCTCAAGGTACAGTGAGTAGATTCTAGACACTCAACTTACTTTGAAGAAATTGAAAACGTTCAGTCGTAAGTGCTTTAGTGATGATGTCAGCTACCTGCATTACAAAAAATGCCTCAATTAGAGACCAAAGTTTTGAGACTGATCCGAAAAAAAATCGAGTTTTGATACTGTTTTCAGTTCGGTCTTTAATATTATGTTTTCAGACCGCTTAGAGACCGAATTTCGGTCTCTAAACCGAAATTAAAATTTTGATTTTGAATTTTATTTAGAGACTGACAATTCAGTCTTTAATTGGTATCAAAAATTTTGAATCCCAAAATTTTAATTGACTAGCAATTTTGACAGCTCGTTTAGAGACTATTTTCAGTTCGGTCTTTAATATTATGTTTTTCAGACCACTTAGCCACCGAATATTAGTCTCTAAATCGAAATTAAAATTCTGATTTTGAATTTTAATTGGAGACTAAAATTCAGTCTTTAATTGGTATACAAAATTTCGACAGGTTGTTTTATACGTATGTGAATCGATCACTTACCGTCGGGATCGGGCGAGAATCCTATAAACTCGGACAAAGTATCCACATCCGAAAAAGAATCTTTTACTACACTATCTAAATCCATGGAATCTTTCACTACCTCCTCTAAATCAACTAAATCAGGCACTACGATCTCTAAATCAATTGAATCAAGCACTACGATCTCTAAATCAATTGAATCAAGCACTACAATCTCTAAATCAATTGAATTGGGCATTATCGTCTCCACTTCCAACGAATCTGACTTTATGACTTTGTTCGAGATGGAGGAATCGAATTTAGGAGAAGAGAAATATTTGTCCATCGTTGGGAGAGACAAATCAGATTGGCGATTATATGTATATTTTAAGAGATGAATAATATTTAAAGATACAAATCTTTAAAATATTATCCCTAATATTGTATATATAGATAATTTTAAACAATAAAGACCGATTTTTCGGTCCCAAATCAGGCGGTTGTGTTTAGAGACCGATTTTTGCGGTCTCAAATCGGTATCAAATCAAGTTGTTTGTTTTCTGAGACCGATTTTAGCGGTCTCTGAACACTTTGGAAGAAAGCCCAGCCCACACCCCATTCTTGCGAATAAATAACACATATATATCACATATCATTCTCTCAATTTTAACCCACAAACCAGCTTCTAAATAGGTCATTCCTTTATTTTCCTCTCCAATATCAGTTTGAAGATCTCGTTTTGAATTCAACGTAAAGTTTCTCATTCCCTCTTCGTTTAAATTAATGTTTTCTCACATTTCTCAAATTAATTAATTTATGAAGTGTTCACATTATGATTGTAAGCAAATTAAATTTGCACCCAATCAAATGACGACACGTGGACAAGTATATTAAAATCAAATTAATTTACTATTTAAAATTTGGGAATTTAATTAAATTAATTCTCGAATTAAATAGTTAAATTAGTGATATTTAATATACACGATACAAGTCAATCAAATTATACGAGTATCGAAATACTCGTAGTTGGTAAGAATAAATTTGACTTACCATATATGGAGGAAATCAAATCACGTATCTTCAAAAAAGGAAGATAATTAAATTAAAACCAATCAAGCCAATCAAATCGACATCAGCCAGTAAGAAGGCGTCATGTGGCACGGTAAAGAGGGAAAGTCTTCACTCCCTCACCCTATAAATAGGGTCCTCCCTCATTCATTTCAGACACACACAAAAAGCATTTCAAGACTCTAGAATTCTCTGCAGAGATTCAAGGCGTTCTAGAGCATTCGAAGGAGCTTCAAAGGCGTTCTTCACCCAAATCATCTAAAGACGACGTTCAATCCGAGATTAAGGTGTTAAACCCCTCACATCGACGTTCTTCTCAAAGGTGTTCTTCGCGTACTCTTGAAGTTTCGAAGACGTTCTTCATTGGCTCTTGAAGATTCAAAGGCGTTCTTCATCGCATTCGAAAGCGTTCGTCCAAAAGCTCCCTAAATCAGCGTTTAATCCAAAACAAGACGTCAAGTCCTTGGATTAACGTTACGAACCTTCAAGTTCAATCGTGATCAGGATCAAAGCAAAGATCACGCCTAAAAAACCGTTCAAGTCAAAGTCAAGATTCGAAGAGGAGAATCAGAGGAAAATTAAATAGAGATTGTAACCCCCAAAATTTCTCGGTTTAATCCGAAGTAAATAAAATTGTATTGCATTTTTGTGTTATTATATTAATTTCAAGAAATTTGTTGTTACAAATTTGGCACGCCCAGTGGGACCATCTCTACCTCTCATCTCTTCTCTTCATAAAGAAATTCAAAGGCCATCAAGATTGTAGATGTTGTTAATCCTTAAATGCCTTAACATTATCAACAACATCTTAATTTGACCTTCCGAGATTTTTTCTAAGTCTTTTCTGAAATGCTACATTAAATGTTGATCTAAATGTTGTCGCATTTCTGGCAGGATCTAGAAGCTTCTACAAGGATCTGGAACTTGGAAGATTTCAGAACATTGCAGAACATACTAGAGCGGTCTGGAACCATTTAGAACGACTTGGAGCATTTAAGAAGGATCTAGAAAGATCATGGAAGTTGAGTTCCTAAAAAATAGGATCTCAATGTGGAAGCCTCTAGAATTCGCACCCCACTTCTATAAATACCGATTGAAGGCTTCATAATTCAGTGTATTCTATTCGATCAATTTCCTAGACCGAGCGTTGATCCCTGTTAGGAATTGTGGCCAGTAGTTTTACCTTTTAGATCATACGAAGTATCCCACCCGTATGGCTGTGTGTCTTCTTATCTATTGAGAGTGTAATCATAGATAGACTAGGCATTTCGACAGTGTGTAATCTCTTATACACTTAGTTCATTTTTAGAACAAGGCACCTGCCTCGTTTGTAGTTTCAGTTGTGAAGGTTATTGTTGTAACATTTCACACAACATTTGTACTTGAAGATAAGTATTGAATTTTTCCGTAAGGGTCGCATAGATTTTTATTTATAAAATCTATGTGAAAAATTATTTCCATTGTGTCACGTTAGTTTTTAGTGTTTCAAGTCTTCCGCTGTGTATCTTAATTTCTGATATTCTGTTAGAGTCAGTGTTGTACAATTTGTCACAACATTTAGTACAACATTATTCTACTTTACTTAAACACTTCATACACCGCACACTTTCAGTTGGTATCAGAGCTGATACCTGATGACACTAGGTTAGATCTTTGGTCAAGTGTGTTTTTAGTGTAGGTTAGCAATGGAAACACATCACATATCCACGGCACTTAGGCCACCCGTTTTAGATAGTTCGAATTATGCTTATTGGAAGCCTAAGATGCGTATGTACATCAAGTCAGTTGATGAACGTGCTTGGAGGACTGTACTTACAGGTTGGGAAGCTCCAAAGAAACCAGCAGATGTAGATGGTGAAGTTCAACTCAAGAGAGAAGTTGACTGGACGGCTGATGAAATAGCAACAGCAAGCTACAGTTCTAAAGCTTTAAATGCTATTTTTACTTTTGTTGATGTTTCAATGTTTAAAATTATATCTAACTGTTCTACTTCTAAAGATGCATGGGACAGGTTGCAAGAGCATTGTGAGGGTTCAGACAGTGTTCGAAGGACTAAACTTCGAATGTTGGGGACAAAATTTGAGAATCTCCGAATGAGGGAAGATGAAACAATTACAGCTACAATGAAAGGTTAAGTGAGATTATCAATGAATCACATTCTCTTGGTGACCCTATTTCTAATGTTAGAGTAGTTCATAAGATATTAAGATCTGTTCCTAAAAGATTTGATGCTAAAAATTTTGCTATTGAAGAGGCAAAAGATACTGATAAGTTAAGTCAAAATGAATTAGTGAGTATTCTTAGAACTTATGAGATAAACACTAATCAAGTTGATGAAACTAATGTTGATAAGAAAGTTGTGGTTTTTAAAGGGGAAACATCAAACATTTCTGAAGTTCAACCTATCATTACTGAAGTTGATTCTGATGAAGAATTGCTTGATAAATGCCTCAAGGATCCTAACAACATTGCCTTACTCACTAAGCATTTCAATAAGTTTCTTAAGAAATCTGTGAACAAATCTAGTAACATTCAGCCTAAGATTCAAATCAACACATCAACACCTCAACCAGAAAGGAGGAAAGGTCAATTCACACCAAGACCATCAAAGAGTGAAGGTAAACCAAGGTATGATCCTGAATTTCGAAAATCAGTTCAATGCAATGCTTGTTCTGGTTATGGCCATTATGCAAATGAATGTGCCAATACTAGACTTAAGCAAAAACTGAATTTTAGTGCTACCTTGAGTGATGAATCTGATGATGATGAGTTTGATGAGTTAAATCAGAATGAATATTCTAATTTTACCAGAATTGATTATAATGATTCCTTAGATGATGATCTGGATGAAACAGATTCTGACGCTGTACCTGATGCTTTAACATCTACAACAACATCAGAACAGAGTCACCAAGATTTGAACTGTTTTAATGGTTTGGTTGATGATGCAGGAAAAAGGACTGATGACAATGAACACCAAAAACTGTTAGATGATTGGAACAATCAGAAACTCACTCTTGATTCCTTGAATAAAGAGAATGAGGATCTGAAAGACACAATCACCAAGCTAGAGGTTATACTTACCAAAAGAGATCTGGAAATCTGTAACTTAAAGGAGAAATTGATAAATTCCACCTTATGTTTCAAGAAATATTCCAAGAGTGCTTCTAAGGTAAATAATGTTATAGCTACTGGTAAGTCTAATAATCATGGTTTAGGTTATGATGGTGTAACTGCTTCTATTTCTAAAAAAATTAGAAAACCTGTGAAATTTGTGAAGGCAAATGTTGACACATCTGATGCAACATCTGCACAATCAGATGCTCACAAGGTTAAAAGGAAGTATATCTGTTATTACTGTTTCAAAGTTGGTCATATTCGTCCTTACTGTATAAAATTGTTTGAAGAACAGAAAACCTTGAAAATGCTGCATAAAAAACTGTCACATCCTGGTAAACAGTTTCTGAAATCTGCATGGAAACCAAAAGTTGCTTGTAATGTTGTTCATACCTCCTTAAAAGCATGTCTACCTGATTTATGGTATTTTGATAGTGGTTGTTCTAGACATGTGACAGGTCGTATTGATTTCTTATCTGATTATGTGACCTTGAATAGTGGTAGTGTTACATATGGTGGAGGTTCTACCTGTAAAGGAACTTTGAATGTTGAAGGTTTTCCTAAGCTTAAAAATGTCTTACATATTGATGGCTTACTTGCAAATCTGAGTAGCATTAGTCAACTTTGTGATGATAATTTGCATGTGAAATTTGATAAAGACTCATGATATGTTCTTAATAAAGATGAAGTTTGTGTCATGACTGGTACTAGGTCAGCTGATAATTGCTATCTTATTGGAACAAATATGTGTAACTTGTCAAAATATGATGAAAATGTCTTATGGCATCAAAGATTAGGTCATGCAAATTACAGAGCAATGTAAAAACTAATCAAAGCAGATGCAGTAAAAGGAATTCCAAAACTGAGGTTTCACAATATCACTGTATGTGGACCATGCCAAAAAGGTAAGCAGGTAAGAATGTCGCACAAAATGTTGTCACATTGTTCTACACATCGATGTTTTGAATTACTGCACATGGACTTGATGGGTCTTATGGAAACTGAAAGCATTTGAGGAAAGAGGTATTCCTTAGTTGTGGTAGATGATTTTTCTAGATATAACTGGGTAGAGTCTTTGAGAGACAAATCTGAAGCATTTGCTGCATTTAAAATTCTTTATAAGAGGTTCAAAAATGTGTTTAACTTGAAAGTTAGCCGAATTAGAACTGATCATGGTAGGGAATTTGAAAACATCATGTTTAATAATTTTTGTGATAAAAAGGGTATCTTGCAAGAATATTCATCTCCTAAAACTCCACAACAAAATGGAATTGTTGAAAGAAAGAATAGAACTTTACAAGAAATGGCTAGAGTCATGCTTACATCCAAATGTCTTGCTAAGAAATTTTGGGGAGAAGCATTGAATACTGCATGTCATATTATTAACAGGGTTTTTATTCGTTCTGGCACAAGTCAAACACCTTATGAGATTTTGAACAATAGAAAACCAAGTGTGAAATATTTTCATGTATTTGGTTGTGTGTGTTATATTTTGAATGATAGGGATCAACTTCATAAGTTTGATAATAAAAGTGATAAAGGTTTCTTTTTAGGCTATTCTAGAAATAGTAAAGCCTATAGAGTATATAACCTTAGAACTAACACTGTTCAAGAATCTGTTAATGTTGTGTTTGATGATGATAAATGTCTTACAGATGACAAAGATGAAGAAGATGTATCACAGGTCACTGACACTTCTGAGAATACACTGAAGTCTGAAAATGTTACACCAAATGTTAACACATTTGGGTCAACATCTACAGAACAGTCAGTTGTAACTTCACAGAATGACCAGTACGTTCCCAAAACGAATCCTTCTTCAAGAATAGGTAAAAGTCATCCTTCTGACCAGATCATAGGCGATGCTACAGTTGGAGTGCAAACAAGAGGAAGATCAAACAAGGTAGATGTGGAAGAACAATATGCATGTCTTCTATGTGTAATGTTGTAAATGCTGAATGCTATTTATCTGAAATTGAACCTAAAAGTGCTAAAGAAGCCTTAACTGATGAAAATTGGATTAATGCTCTGCATGAAGAACTTGGTCAGTTTGAAAGAAATGAAGTATGGACACTTGTTCCAAGACCTAGTCATACTAATGTCATTGGAACAAAGTGGATATTCAAGAATAAAACGGATGAATCTGGTAATATTGTTAGAAACAAGGCTAGGTTAGTAGCACAAGGTTACACCCAAGTTGAAGGAGTTGATTTTGATGAAACTTTTGCACCTGTTGCTAGGATAGAATCTATTAGATTACAGCTAGCTATTGCATGTTTTATTGATACTCCCTCCGTCCGCCTATAAGTGTTACGTTACTTTTTGGCACAGAGATTAAGAAAAGTGATTAAATAATAAATATAGTACAAGTGATGTGATTGAGAGAGGAGAGAGATAGAGAGAAAAAGTAAGATATAAAGTGAAGTGTAAGAAAAAGTACTTACCAAAAAAGGTATGAGAAGCTTATAGGCGGACGGACCGAAATGGTAAAATGGGAAGCTTATAGGCGGACGGAGGGAGTATTAAACTTCATCAAATGGATCTAAAGGCTGCATTTCTAAATGGCATATTGAATGAAGAAGCATATGTTGAACAACCTAAAGGATTTGAAGATCCAAAATATCCTGATCATGTATATAAACTTAAGAAAGCATTGTATGGTCTTAAACAAGCTCCTAGAGCATGGTATGGTAGGCTTACTGACTTTTTTTTGGAATATGGATTTATTAGAGGAGAGGCTGATAGAACTTTGTTCATTAAGAACACTGAAGGAGATTTACTTATTGCTCAAATATATGTTGATGACATTGTGTTTGGTTCTACTTGTGATAAAATATTGAGTAACTTTGTTGAGGCAATGACTGCAACATTTGAAATGAGTATGGTTGGAGATTTGAATTATTTTCTAGGTCTTCAAATCAAACAATGCAGTGATGGTATTTTCTTCTCCCAGAGTAAGTATGCTAAGAACTTGGTTAAAAGATTTGGTCTTGAAAATTCAAAACCAATGAAAACTCCTATGGGATCTTCTTTGAAACTTTGCAAAGATAGTGCTGGAACAGATGTTGATCCAACACTTTACAGATCCATGATATGCAGTTTACTATATTTAACCTCTAGTAGATCAGATATTATGTACAGTGTGTGTGTGTTTGTGCTAGGTACCAAGCTAATCCAAAGGAATCTCACCTGAATGCTGTGAAGAGGATTATCAAGTATGTTTCAGGTACAAGTGACCTTGGAATCTGGTACACTAAGGACACCAACAACATTTTGATTGTTTATAGTGATGTTGATTGGGCTGGAGATATAGATGATAGAAAGAGTACGAGTGGAGGATGTTTCTACATGCGAAACAATCTTGTATCATGACACAGCAAGAAACAGAATTGTGTTTCACAATCCACTGCAGAATCTGAGTATATAGCTGCTGGAAGCTGTTGCACACAACTTTTGTGGCTGAGCAAGATGTTCCATGACTATGGTATTGAGAATGGTATACTTACTATCTTTTGTGATAATACTAGTGCCATTAACATTTCTAAAAATCCTGTACAACACTCACTCACAAAGCACATTAGGATAAGACACCATTATATGAGAGATTTAGTAGAGAAGAATATTGTTAAGTTGGAGTATGTACCTACTGAAAAACAGAATGCTGATATTTTTACAAAAGCCTTAGACCATGAGAGATTCTCCACTTTGAGAAAATCTCTGGGCATGAGCACTATCTGAAAAGAATTCGGATGGATGTTGTCACAAATGCGTTAGCATTTATAAGTTGAATTTATTTCTTATTTAGTTAAATAATTCCTTTGTAGAATATCTTCGAATCTAAGAACCTTGGAGTGCAAAAATAAACATGTCTCACACCTCTCAAATGCATAAAATGAGAATGTTATTAGCATACTAAAAGATGTATCAAATCACTGAGTAACTATGGAGCACGGAGTTCACTACTACGATGCCTTCTTTTCAAAAGGTGATATTTGGTAAAAACATCAACATATTTGTAATCCATTATGTAAGTATGGGGCACGGAGTTCGCTACTACGATGTACTCTACAGGAACAATGGATCAATACAAATTAGATGCTATAACACAAAAAGAAAAAATATGGTGCAACACAAATGAAGCAAATTCATGTAAAAACCGTGTTGAGGTGTTTGTAACAGTTTGAGCACAACATTGCCTAATTCGAATTTATTTTTATTAGTTGTAATTATTTAATTATTTATTGAGATTCATTTTATTTATTTAATTAATTACTGATCCACATCTTTATTTTTTTTAGATTATGCGTTTTTAATTAGGTAAATTCTGGAAGCTTCTTAATTATTTAATTAATTTAATTAAATGGATTTTCCCACTAATTACCCATGATCTAGATTGTGGCTAATTATGTGGAGCATTATCAAAATTTCTAGATTAATTCTTCTGTTTTATTTTTAACCTCCAACTACATTATTCTCTCTATAAATATTGACCATAAGATGCCATTCATTTGCTAATTGTGATTTCTGAATTTGTTGAGTACTAAGATTGCAGAATTGGATTTTTGGTTCTGTATATCTCAAAGAAGTGTGTGCAAATTCCCATCCTTTACCTTGAAATTCCAACCGCCTCACTTAAATGGCTGGAAGAAACTCAAAATCCTCACAATCTCACTCTAATTCGAAAAACTCAACCCACTCTCGCACAAACCCTCCGAAATTCTTGCTTCCATGGCTTCACAAAACTCAACCTCGTCAAATGCTGACTCAAATGTTTCTGCAACACCATCAACAACCGCTCCCACTCCTCAAACCACTCCTCAAACCGCTCCTCAAACAAACTTTCCTCAAGATACAATGTCGAACAGGTCACTAGGGCTATCGAAGAGGTGTCTGATACTCTTCGAACTACTGTTCATCTGCCCGTGATGACTTTTGGAGATATCACTGTGGATATCTCAAGCTATTTGGCTGATCAAACCGCCCAAATGGCTTCTGCTTCAAAAAGCCCTAAATCACCTACTGTTCACGACCCGCAAACTGAAAATGTTGAAGTTGTTGTTGAAGAAGAAGCTACTGCTACTTCCGACCCTGAAGACGTTGAAATGGAGGAAGCAAACATCTCTGAAAATGGTACAAACTCTTCACTCTCTGTTTCTGATGAATCTGCTCCCATTCCTCTCAAGAAGAATGCACAGAAAGGCAAAAGCCAGAGAAGCCCTGTACAAAGAAGGAGATCATACCGCGTGTTCACTCGTGTGGATTATTCTGAATCCATGAGCAAGAAGAAGAAAGCTGGAGCTGATGCTGGTGAACCTATCCAAGTGTTCACAGATTCTGAGGAAGAAGCTCCTGTTGTTGCTGAGAAACCCAAGAAAGTTGTTGCTGAGAAGTCCAAAAAGAAAGTTGTTGCTGAAGAGAAAGGAAAAGGAAAAGGAAAGACTGTTGCTGAACCGAAAGGCAAAGAGAAGATGATCATTGAAGATGAACCTGCTAAATCAGATTCCAATTCTGATTCTGAGGGATGCTTGAGAGACATACTGCAGTCTCTAAAGAAAAATGCTGAGCATTATGCTGCTGCAAAGGAAGCTGCACCAGAACCTGAAGATGGTGGAAGTGGTGATAGCTCTTCCAGTGCAGAAAGCAGCCCTGATCAGAGCTCTGCTAAAAGCTCTACACCAAGATCGGATGACCTTGCTTCTGAAGAGGAAGGTATTTCTGATTCTCTTGAGACTCTTGAGAATAGGTTGGCCATTTATTCTAAGAGAAAACTGCTGATAGAGAAGAGGATTAATATACTTGACTTTGATAGTAAAGGCATGATTAGTTTCTTAGTGGAAAGGAATTTGATGCATGCTGTGAATTTTGGTGAATCTTTCTTGACAAATTGGGCCTATGAATTTTATGCCTGTATGAAAAAGAGCACTGGTAGAAGATCATCTAGGTGGTATGGGACTGTTAATTTTAGGGGTAGGGATGTACCTTTTACTCCTGAATTGATAAATGAGTTTCTGCACATTCCAAATGTTGAGGTAGATGAAGAACCTGACATGGATGTGGTCATTTCTGCAATAACTGGTGGTAGGGTAGTTAAGTGGACTAGACAGATGCTAGCCAAAGACCTCACTTCCCTACATTCTGTGTTATACAAACTCATTATCTACAACTGGATTCCCACCACAAACACTACCAAGATCACAAAGGATAAAGCTGTTCTTATGTATAGGATATCTGTGCTTAAGAGATTCAATTTAGGCCTTACAATTTTTCAACATATGATGAGATTTACTGGAAAAGTTTCTGAGAAAGGCAATCTACCCTATCCTGTTCTGATATCCAATTACTTGAGGCATCATGGATTTGTTGCCAAGAACACTGATGTATTGAGGGGGAGAGTTTCATTACTGGCCATAGCTCCTGCCTTACTCACTGGGGATAGAGTAATTGATTTACCTTTGACTGCTGCTGGTACTGAACATCAGCACAGACCGTCTACTTCTGCTCAACCAGGACCTTCCAGACCCTCAACTTTTGAGAACATCCGTATCAACATTTCTGGTAATGTGTATCTTTCACAGGAATTCATCAAACTACAGCTCCAAAATTTGCAGGAAACAATTGATGAGCTCATGTTCCTGAAGGACAGGTGGACAAATCTGCTTTCACCTACAACAGGGGGAGTACCACCACCATCAAACTCCAATGTGGTGATTGAAGAAATGAATGATGATGGAGTTCCAGCTGCTGCTGATGCTGGTGATGGACCTGATGCTGGAGATGCTGCAGTGACTGATGTAGTTGCACACCTTGCATCTACCTACTTTGTTGATGAAGGAGATGATGATTATGCTGCTGAGATGGACACCTTGTATGGTGATCTACACTGATGAACAGGGAAAAGCTAAAAGACAGGGGGAGATCTGATTTCATAATAGCTGCTATTTATGCCATTTATTCAGTTCAATCTCTGTAATTAATGTTTAAGTTTGAATTCTGAAATTCTGATACACTTGTTATTTATTTTCTAAATGATAGGATGTCTATTGTTTTACAACTTGCTTAATTATGATTCCACTTGATGATATTGTTTACTGCCCTCGCTTAATTTGTTTACAGGTTATCACGTGTCTACTGCAGGTTGCTTAGTCTTAGTTTTCTGTCCATTTGTTTTTTATTTTTTGCTCTGATGTTTGTTATTTTTGTGTCTTACTTAAATCTTAAGTAGTTCTTCCAAAACTTAACTTAGGATTTCTGTAAAGTTACTTATGTTGTGAATAAGTGTATTGTTTATACTTGTTCTATTTTGGATAAGATTTATCTTGATCTTATGGCACAGATCATTGTAAAATTATCCTTGATCTTCATTCGACTTGATCCAACAGGTATTGTCTTGACTAGTGCTTAGCAATTATGTCGACCTCAACTAAGTACATAATACTGAGTATGTATAGAAATATATGTGCATCAGGTGTGTTGTAGTCGAAAGGTCAAATTGGGGGAGATTATAAATGTTGTTAATCCTTAAATGCCTTAAAATTATCAACAACATCTTAATTTGACCTTCCGAGATTTTTTCTAAGTCTTTTCTGAAATGCTACATTAAATGTTGATCTAAATGTTGTCGCATTTCTGGCAGGATCTAGAAGCTTCTACAAAGATCTGGAACTTGGAAGATTCCAGAATATTGCAGAACATACTAGAGCGACCTGGAACCATTTAGAACGACCTGGAGCATTCAAGAAGGATCTAGAAAGATCATGGAATTTGAGTTCCTAAAAAATAGGATCTCAATGTGGAAGCCTCTAGAATTCGCACCCCACTTCTATAAATACCGATTGAAGGCTTCATAATTCAGTGTATTCTATTCGATCAATTTCCTAGACCGAGCGTTGATCCCTGTTAGGAATTGTGGCCAGTAATTTTACCTTTTAGATCATACGAAGTATCCCACCCGTATGGCTTTGTGTCTTCTTATCTATTGAGAGTGTAATCATAGATAGACTAGGCATTTACACAGTGTGTAATCTCTTATACACTTAGTTCGTTTTTAGAACAAGGCACCTGCCTCGTTTGTAGTTTCAGTTGTGAAGGTTATTGCTGTAACATTTCACACAACATTTGTACTTGAAGATAAGTATTGAATTTCGCCGTAAGGCTCGCATAGATTTTTATTTATAAAATCTATGTGAAAAATTATTTTCATTGTGTCACGTTTGTTTTTAGTGTTTCAAGTCTTCCGCTGTGTATCTTAATTTCTGATATTCTGTTAGAGTCAGTGTTGTACAATTTGTCACAACATTTAGTACAACATTATTCTACTTTACTTAAACACTTCATACACCGCACACTTTCAAAGATGTCTCCGCGAAAGATCATATTTGTAAGGACAAATACTTCCAAGACTGTCGATGTCAATGTTGTCACAAGAAGCATGACGAAAAGATCATTGTCAGATGCTTTTTCGGGAGGAAATACTTCAGCAGGAACAACTGCAAACCAGCCGCTGCCTTACGTTGTTGAAGGAGAAGAAGGCAATTCCACTAACTCCACCCCTCGCTCCTCATCGGACCATTCATCTACTTCGAGCGTCGCTCCAGCCATGATGGCAAACGCCTCGACTATTGAGGAACAGCTGGCTAGCATCATGAAGGCTCTCGAAGGACTCTCAAAGCATGTCCAAGATCAAGAGATTCAAATTTCCAACTTGATGCACAAAGTTGACAACGAGGATACGAGTCGTACAAATGGAAAGCAAGCTGAGGAACAAGATGATGGGGAGACCTCAACTAAGCATCAGGCAGCAGAAACTGAACCCACCGCAAGAGATCTCCAGACTTCTTCTTAGAGAGGGATGGATATCGACCAACTGAAAGAGCTTATATTGGGAACGATCAAGGATAGATTTGGAGAAGACTCAAAATCATCCTTCACTTACACCAAGCCATATACCAAGAGAATTGACGGCTTGAAGATACCGACTGGCTATCAACCCCCTAAGTTCCAGCAGTTTAACGGTAAAGGGAACCCTAAGAAACACGTGGCTCATTTTGTTGAAACGTGCAACAACGCCGGGACTTATGGCGATCACCTGGCTAAACAGTTTATCCGCTCTTTGAAGGGAAATGCGTTTGATTGGTATATCGATTTGGAGGCTAACTCCATCAATAGCTGGGATCAAATGGAGCAGGAGTTCCTCAACCGCTTCTACAGCACGAGGAGAACTGTTAGCATGATTGAATTGACCAATACACGTCAGTGGAAAGACGAGCCTGTGATCGATTATATTAATTGATGGAGAAATTTAAGCTTGAATTGTAGGGACAGATTATCCGAGACTTCCGCAATCGAGATGAGCATTCAAGGAATGCAATGGGGTCTCCGATACATTCTTCAAGGGATTCGTCCGAAGACCTTCGAAGAATTAGCAACACGAGCTCATGATATGGAGCTGAGCATGGCCGCAACTGGAGCTGACGGGCCGCCAACCCAAGAACCTCGCAAGTTCAAAGATAAGTAAGAGGCAAGGAAAGGGGGCAAAACTTTTGTTAAGGCCCAAAACAAGGATTCCATGCAAGTAAACGCGACAACTGTCAAATACCAAAGAAAATATGGAGCAAAGAATGACAAAGGGAAAAATGTTGTCACCCAGGAAAGGGGGCAAAGAAAATTGACCTTGAAAGAGATGCAACAAAGGTAGTACCCGTTCCTAGACTCTGATGTCTTGGGGATATTTGACGACTTGTTGAAAGACAAGCTCATTGAGTTGCCGGAGATGAAAAGACCGGAAGAAGCCGGACGTACCAATGACCCAAAATACTGCAAATACCATAGACTGGTGGGTCATCCGATTCAAGATTGCTTTATCTTCAAAGATAAAATTATGCAGTTGGTCGAACAAGGCAAAATCATCTTAGAAGATGAAGAAGCCGTGAATGTTGTCTCCACAAAAAACGATGATCACGACAGTGTTGCATGTTATATGGCAAATCAAGAAGCGGATAGAGTTGGTCCATCTCAAAGTAAAACTCAAAAAGAAAGCCATGGGAATACCTTGGCCTTCACAGAAGAAGACTTGTTGCTCGGCTCACAACCTCATAATCGACCCTTGTTCATAACAGGTTACGTCAAAGAACAAAGGATCAAGCGAATGTTAGTTGACGGAGGTTCTAGGGTAAACATTTTACCTTTGAGAGTGATGAACAAGTTGGGCGTACAGATAAATGAACTTGGAAACAGCCTGTTGATGATTCAAGGAATCAACCAAGAAGGTAAAAAAGCCCTCGGCACAATAAGGCTGGATTTATTGATCGACGAGATGGCTTCGAGCGCGCTCTTTCATGTCATAGATGCAAGGACGTCGTACAATATGCTCTTAGGACGTCCGTGGTTGCATGAGAATGGTGTTAAACTTCGACGTTACACCAATGCTTTAAGTATTGTGAAGGAGGCAATGTAAAGCGGGTGTTTGGGGATGATAAACCTTTCACTGAAGCTGAGTCATATTTTGCTGATGTTAAGTACTTCTTCAAAAACATAACTAAAACTGGAGAGAGTTCATCACAAGAAACAAATAATGATGAACATGAAGAAGAAAGCGAAAGAAATGCGGATCCATCTCGCAAGGATAGGGGCAAACAACATCTCGAAGATGTCGAAGTATTGAAAGAATTGACAATGCCTCTTACCAAGATTGATGCAGCGAAACCCTCTGCACAACCACTTGAGGGATTCACTCGTCCTACTCAAGGAGCTAGGACAGAACATGGAGAGATGTCGGAAGCTCTGCTTACAAAGTCTAATGGCCCTCAAGCCTTCAATCCTCTAGTTAAGGCTGGATACGATCCACGAGGAAGTTCCACATCAAAAGGCTTGACCCATGAAGCTGTTGAAAAATCCGGACCCGATACTGCTCACAAGACGTTGAAAAAGAGTGTCTATACCGTCAAAGGTGCCAAAAATGGCCTAGGCTATGTCCCTTGGAATCCCATTCGCATTGCGATCAAAAGAGCAAGTGTAAACCATATCACCGAGGATGAACTCTCATCAACAGAGGATGTGTTCGATGGAAATGGTAGGAAAATGAGACAAGTTTCCGTCTTCGAGATATTGGGACCACATAAAAGAGATAAGCGTCAAAAGTCGGGGGTTGTTAAATCTTTCGAATTCCAGAAACTTCGAAGCTCAGTTCCATCCCGTATGAGGCGAAAAACAAGCTTGGTTGTATCATGTAGAGAAGTGTTGAAAGCTAGAATGCAAACGATTGTCTATACTCGAAATAATGAAGAAGATGATAGGGAAAGTGTGGCTTCATCAAACTTCGTCGACGCTCGTAGTAATCAACAATCCGTTCCCCAAAATACGGAAGGGAACCTTCAAATGAGGATCAATCCGATGATCAGAATGGGGTACATCACTAATACAAATGCCATGCGAACAATCCTAATTCAAGGAAGGGACGGTCGAGTAAGACCCTGTATTGTGTTTGAAAACTCAGAAGAACCTGGCGAGGATGTGGTAGCTGTAAATCACATCACCCTAGCTGACAACGCTCCGACAGTAGAGGAAGATGCTGAGGAGGCTCCCCCGGAACTTGAGGAGGGTGTTAAAGCCACGGTCGACAAGCTGAAAGAAGTTAATCTGGGAGATGACAATGACCCACAACCGACCTACATAAGTGCTTTGTTGACAACTGAAGAAGAAGGAGCATACATCAAGCTCTTACAAGAATTTAGAGACGTGTTTGCATGGTCATACAAAGAAATGCCGGGTTTAGACCCGAAGGTGGCGGTCCATCAATTGTCGATAAAGCAAGGAACACGGCCAGTCAAGCAAGGCCAACGTCGATTTCGACCTGAGTTAGTCCCTTTAATTGAAAATGAAGTGAACAAGCTCATTGAAGTCGGATTCATCCGGGAAGTAAAATATCCAACATGGATTTCTAGCATTGTTCCGGTGAGAAAGAAAAATGGGCAAATTCGAGTATGTGTCGACTTCCGTGACCTCAACCTCGCATGCCCTAAGGATGATTTTCCACTACTCATTGCCGAACTTATGATCGATGCTACTACGGGACATGAAGATTTATCCTTCATGGATGGATCATCAGGCTACAATCAGATCCGCATGTCACCAAGCGATGAAGAGCTCACAGCCTTTCGCACTCCGAAAGGAATATACTGTTACAGGGTGATGCCTTTTGGTTTAAAGAATGCCGGTGCCACTTACCAAAGAGCAATGCAAAAGATCTTTGATGATATGCTCCACAAGAACACTGAGTGTTACGTCGACGATTTAGTGGTGAAATCAATGAAAATAAAGGATCATCTACAGGATCTGAGGCGAGTATTCGAGCGTTTAAGGCGCTACCAACTCAAGATGAATCCATTAAAATGTGCTTTTGGGGTTACGTCAGGAAAATTCCTTGGGTTTATTGTTCGACATAGAGGCATCGAGATTGAACAAGCAAAGATTGATACAATTTTGAAAATGCCTGAGCCTCGTAATATCCACAAGCTCAAAAGTTTGCAAGGAAAGCTGGCTTACTTAAGAAGATTCATTTCAAACTTGGCTGGCAAGTGTCAACCATTTAGCCATCTCATGAAAAAATGAAATCCATTTAACTGGGACAAGTCCTGCAAGAATGCCTTCGAGAGCATCAAAGCCTATCTGATGAAGCCACCTGTGTTAATCGCCCCAGTACTTGGACGCCCGCTAATTCTATACATAGCCGCTCAGGAGCGTTCAGTTGGAGCCTTATTGGCACAAGAGAATGACGATGGAAAGGAGAGTGCTCTCTATTATTTGAGTAGAACGATGATCCCAAATGAGTTGAAGTACTCACCAATTGAGAAGATCTGTTTGGCTCTCATCTTCGTAATTCAGAAGTTGAAGCACTACTTTCAAGCTCATACGGTTCGTCCTGTCTCAAAAGCAAACCCATTAAAGTTTGTTATGTCAAAACCAGTTCTTTCTGATCGACTTGCAAGGTGGTACCTCCAATTACAACAGTTCGAGATTGTGTATGTTCCTCAGAAAGCTGTAAAGGGACAAGTATTGGCAGATTTCCTAGCCGACCACCTGATCCCTGCTGAATGGGAGTTATCCGATGACCTCCCCGACGAAGATGTCTTAGCTGCAGAAATCTCTCCACCCTGGAAGATGTACTTCGATGGAGCTTCTCATAGAGAAGGAGCCGGTGCAGGGGTAGTATTTGTGACGTCCGATGGAGGTGTCATGACATACTCATTTGCATTGACTGAAATATGCTCCAACAATGTCGCTGAATATCAAGCGCTCATACTCGGGCTAGAAATGGTTGTTGACATAAAACAACTGCACCTCAGGGTGTACGGAGATTCCTTATTGATAGTAAACCAATTGCGTGGGCTATATGAGGTCAAGAAACCTGAATTACTCCCGTATCACAATTATGCCCAAAGGCTCATGGGTTGGCTTGGAGATGTGGAAATTGAGCATGTACCACGAAGTGAAAATAAGCAAGCCGACGCTCTAGCTAAGTTAGCATCAAAAATAGCTATGCCCGAAGCACGCATCAACATTCCTGTGTGCAAAAGTTGGGTCATACCACCACTTTTTCTCGATGATGAAGAAGTTGAACACCATGTGGTGGAAGTCTTCGAAATCGAAAAGGAGGATTGGCGCAGGCCGTTGGTAGATTATTTAAAGCATGAGAGGCTGCCCAATAATACGCGTGAAAGAGTTGACATCCGACGTCGCGCACCTCGATTCATTTACTAAAAGAGCACACTTTATAGGAGGTCATTCGATGGCATTTTCTTAAGATGTCTTAGTGACGAAGAAGCGATTCAATCGAGACCGAAGCTACACTTCCGAATGGAAGAAGCACACTCCGGGATATGTGGTGCTCATCAATCAAGACCGAAGCTACACTTCCGAATAAAAAGAATGGGCTACTACTGGCCAACAATGGTAAAAGATTGCATGGATTACGCACGAAGATGTCAAGCATGTCAATTTCATGCAAACTTGATTCTTCAACCTCCTGAACCGTTGCACCCAACTGTTGCATCATGGCCCTTCGACTCTTGGGGTTTAGACGTTTTAGGACCATTAACAAAGTCCTCTGGTGGTCATCTCTATATCTTGGCTGCAACTGATTACTTTTCCAAATGGGTCGAAGTTGTGCCGCTAAGGGAAGTAAAGAAAGAAAATGTGGCAGACTTCATCCGTGTCAACATCATTTACAAATACGGGGTTCCCCGCTACATCATTACTGACAATGGGAAGCCATTTAGCAACGGTCACATCGATAAGCTTTGTGAGAAATTTTATTTTAAGCAAAGAAAATCCTCCATGTACAATGCGGCTGCTAATGGGCTTGCTGAAGCCTTCAACAAAACACTATGTAACCTGTTGAAGAAAGTGGTTTCTAAATCTAAAAGAGACTGGCATGAAAGGATAAGTGAAGCTTTATGGGCGTATCGAACTACTTATAGAACACCTACACAAGCTACTCCTTATTCCTTGGTGTACGGCGTTGAAGCAGTTGTTCCTCTTGAGAAACAAATTCCATCTTTGAGGATGGCTGTTCAAGAAGGATTGACCAAAGAAGAGAACGCACGTCTGCGACTTGAAGAGCTAGAAGCTCTTGATGAGAACAGGTTGGAAGCACAACAAAAACTTGAGTGCTATCAAGCCCGTCTTGCAAGGACGTTCAACAAAAAGGTGAAGATTCGTTCATTTCAAGTTGGTGATTTGGTGCTTGCAGTGAGAAGACCTATTGTGGTAACTCACCGTGTTGGAAACAAATTCCTACCTAAATGGGATGGGCCCCACGTCGTGAAAGAAGTGTATACGAATGGCGCCTACAAGTTAATTTCTGAAGATGGTGTGAACATTGGTCCCATAAATGGGAAATTCTTAAAATGTTACTATGCGTGAAGCAACCACCATGCTCCATGATGCACGAGCCTAAACTGCTTATTACTCCTGGTCCACATGAGTCTAAACTGTGTACGACAACCACCAAAGGTAATTACATGTGGTTAAACTGTTAATTTATCCCACAAAAGGCATTTTAAGTGGTTAAATAGTTAAATCCCTACTTTGTCTACAGTAGTAAAAGAATAGTCACTCCTGGCCCGCATGAGTATAAACTGTGTACGGTACCCCCCTCCCAAAATCAAATTATGTTCTCCCTTGAACTACGTTATCACTTGATCCCCTCCAAAGGGGTACGTAGGCAACTTAGCATATCTCTAAGTAGAGTCATGATTCGAGTTAATTTGTTCACATAAGTTAACTCGACAAACATTCGAGACATAAAAGAAACAAGCAAGTATTGAAGATTCAGAAGTAGAAGATAAACGTGGATACATAGTATTCATAAAAAACAAGAAAGAAAAACAACGGGTAAACAATCATAAAAGTCCTAAGACAAGCTAAACAAAGAGATTTAAATCTCCCAAGTCTCCCAGAGATTTCTCTAGCTTAAACTTCGTCTTCTTCAAATCCTTGGCTACAGTATCCTCAACCGAGGGAGTATTGGTGATGGAAGAGACTCGACTCTCAGCATCCACAAGTTCTGCTTCAACACTTTGGTGGGATACCTGATGCTGCTGCAACGTCTCAGACGCCGTCTTCATCTTCTGCTGCAACTTGGCGACCTTATCCATGATCCGCTGCAAATTTGTTTGGGAAGCCTCGACTTGGGCAGAGCTCACGATGTGTTTCTCCCTAACTTTGTGAAGGACATCCTTAGCTTCAGCCAACTGCCGAGCAATAACTTCCTTTGACAACCCATCAGCAGACTTCGATCTCGCCAAATCATAAGCATCAGCCTCCTCAAACAGAGATGTCAAAAACGTCTCTATGGCCGGGAAGTCAGACTTGGAACTACCCTTTATCTCAGCCAACACAACTGGCACTTTTTCATTCAAAGATGATAGAGAATCAATAGAGGTCGCCATAATCATCGCCCGAAGACTATTCCATAGAAACACAGCAAAGTCTCATTGTTGATCACGAACAAACTTTCCCCCTTTGAAAACTGAAACGGCAAGGGGGCAGAGCTTCTTCACATCCACGGGCGCAGAAGCTGCTAAAACTTTCGATGAAGATGACACGTCTTCCCCATCTGACCCACAATCAGAATCGCTGCCAAAGATATCTATCCTTGCCTGAAAAGTGGAAACAATTACGATCAAGAAAATGAAAATAAGGAAGAAAGGGAAGCAAATAAATAAGGAAGGGGCGAATGAAAACCTGTTTGGCTGGGGAACATGCAACTGATTTCTTTGGGAGTTCGGGAGATTCGATAACCTTTTTAGCCCGCTTCCAATGGCGGTCACAATCTCGGTTACGACTTTCTTCTGAACATCGAGAAGTGCTCTTTCTCTTACTCGTTTCAACCAATGGTACCACTTCATGAATCGAGGGAGGGACAATCGGCTTGTCAGCAACTACAACCCCTTCTTGTAGTACGTCATCGATCTTTCAACTAACTAAGTCCTTTACACGACTCTCCAAGTAGATGCCATGAGCTTTGCTCCACCATCTCTTGTACTCCGATGTAGAGTACTTCTTAAGACTCGAACTCGCATTTGGTAAACACACTTTGGCAAAGGACTTGCACAAAGTGCAAAACCTCCAATAACGAGTCCCTTCCGCCAGACTAACTTCACAGACATCGACGCTTAATTCTCCTAGAACGTCTTGGTAATAGCCGAACTGGCGACTGAAACGATGGGGGTTGTAAGGCTCAATGATGAAACGATCCCTTTTCCGCCAAGTTAAATAATTGGAGCGAAACCATTATCAGCGTATGAGACAGGCTCATCACGGATAAATGCATTGCAAGCCCACGAAATGGTCTCTCCCCGGTGGATTCTTGTACGAGATACCTCAGGTTCGAAATACCTCGCTCCATTTTCACCAGAAAATAATACCATTGAAGGGACACGTATAGACGAAGTGAACTGGAAAAGTGGAACCAACTCCCAACGATTCCGGCTGTTGAGAGATACAGTTTAAACCCTTATAGATACTCGCTAAGACCGGGACGACGAGGCCAAACGACTTGCCCGTAGCCATAAGACTTGCAACCTTGAAAGTACTTGGCCGAATCATATTTTTATCCTCACCGGGAAGGACGAACGTGCAAAGCCAACATGCTAAGTAAGCAACCAAATATACTTCCTCCCGTCGAATCAGCTCGATGTTAAGTGTCTTAAAAGAAGTTGTTTGAGCCGAAGACCACTGTTTACAAGGTTCGAATGCACCCGAAGGGTTGTGAGTGGACTTGGGACGAGAATTCTTCCTTTTCTCAATTCGTGCAAGAGGTTGGCGGTATTTCGCAGCCTTGCTCGACCAGAAGCCGATCCATCGATCGACTGATACAGTTCCATCAGGAATGTCCCCACGGAGTATATGAAAGGCATGAAACAAAGACCTGCAACTTCGCGGAAGACATAAATCCCCAAGCTCATCCAAAAGCTCTGCCTCGGCAGGCACTACTTCATCATATATGAAACCGTGTAAAGGCAACCCCGTCAATTCGAAAATATCCCATAGTGAGATTGACACTTCTCCGAAAGAAGTGAGCAATGTATTAGTAGACGGGCACCAAGCTTCACAAAAGGCCTTGATAATTTCAGAGTTGCAGTCATAAGTAAAAAGGGATGCGAAAACGGAGCCTAGATACCCGCTTGCTTAAGCATGTGTCCACATCTGCTCAAGATGTCTTCAGTCCATTCCCAGTAGCCCTTGATAAAACGAAACTCCCCAGAAAACTCCAAAGGACCGCTCCACTTAGTTGTGCCCATGATTATACGACGTCCCAATGTTGGCAAGGGCCTTACTTCTCCTTCAGATTTTTTGTGGTGCGCCGATTTGAGAATCCAAGCCGTCGACGACTTGGTTAATGAAATTTCTTTGGACCAACTCTCCTTGAAAAGATCATCAGCTAAAGGTGGCCAAGCCTTTGTAAAACTGCCAATGAGCGGCTACTCAACAAGCAAACGAGTCCCCCTCTCCAAAGGTTGATGTCTGTCATTAAGAATCACTAGATGACGAACTCCAGAAGTCGAAGTGATGCCCTTGAAGTAAACCATGGTGAAAACCCAAGTCGAAGATGACCTGAAGAAAGTGAAAGAGGGACGTAAAAAAAAAAAAAAGTCCTAAGGTGTACATTGAGAAGAAAAGTTGTATTCCTCTTCAATTTCATGAAATTGAGAGAAATACAACAAACCGCCGACAAAAAAAATATGTCGAGAAGAAAAGTTGTATTCCTCTTCAATTTCATGAAATAGAGAGAAATACAACAAGCCACCGACGAAAAAATATGTCGAGAAGAAAAGTTGTATTCCTCTTCAATTTCATGAAATTGAGAGAAATTCAACAAGCCGCCGACGAAAAAACATGTCGAGAAGAAAAGTTGTATCCCTCTTCAATTTCATGAAATTGAGAGAAATACAACAAACCGCCGACGAAAAAAATATGTCGAGAAGAAAAGTTGTATTCCTCTTCAATTTCATGAAATTGAGAAAAATACAGCAAGCCGCCACCAAAAAAATATGTTGAGAAGAAAAGTTGTATTCCTCTTCAATTTCATGAAATTGAGAAAAAATACAACAAGTCGCCACCAAAAAAATATGTTGAGAAGAAAAGTTGTATTCCTCTTCAATTTCATGAAATTGAGAAAATACAACAAGCCGCCGCCAAAAAAATATATTGAGAAGAAAAGTTGTATTCCCCTTCAATTTCATGAAATTGAGAAAAATACAACAAGCCGCCGCCAAAAAATATGTTCAGAAGAAAAGTTGTGTTCCTCTTCAATTTCATGAAATTGATAGGAACACAACAGGATGACGTCGTGTGAAGAAGTCGTTGAGAAGAAAAATTGTACTCCTCTTCAATTTCATGAAATTGATAGGAATACAAACAAGCTAACATCGTGTGAAGAATGTGTCGAGAAGAAAAAATTGTAATCCTCTTCAATTTCATAAAATTGATAGGAATACAACAAACTCGCAAAAAAAAAAAAAAAAAAAAAGATACACGAAGTTACCTCTGATTTTGTGTTGTTGAATGCGTGTGTGCCTCCACTTTCTTCTTCGCAATGGAGTGATGTGAGCAAGAATGAATGAACATGTGCCTCCTTTTATAGGATAATTTGAGGTTCAGTTAATAAAGGAAAGAATTGGATTTGGAAAGAAAAGAAAGCAATTGGGCCAAGAAACCTATGTGAGCCTATGCTTAAATGACTTTTAGTCCAAAATTGGGCTAATGATGGCAGCTGCTGGGCTCAAAACAAAAAGAAATGTATTGGACCCAACCAATAAAAAAGGGGGGGGGGGGCAATTCGACAATTAAGAGATATCCAAGTTGACATCTGGGTTCGAAAAAATATATATACTTCGACCCGATCAAAAAAAAAACGGATTTAGCCTAAAAGTCAAATAAGTTTCGTGCTCCATTCACTCCAAGACATAAATCGTCCGTAAACAGAGCACGAGGGGGCATTTGTAAGCAAATTAAATTTGCACTCAATCAAATGGCGACACGTGGACAATTATATTAAAATCAAATTAATTTACTATTTAAAATTTGGGAATTTAATTAAATTAATTCTCGAATTAAATAGTTAAATTAGTGATATTTAATATACACGATACAAATCGATCAAATTATACGAGTATCGAAATACTCGTAGTTGGTAAGAATAAATTTGACTTACCATATATGGAGGAAATCAAATCACGTATCTTCAAAAAAGGAAGATAATTAAATTAAAACCAATCAAGCCAATCAAATCGGCATCAGCCAGTAAGAAGGCGCCATGTGGCACGGTAAAGAGGGAAAGTCTTCACTCCCTCACCCTATAAATAGGGTCCTCCCTCATTCATTTCAGACACACACAAAAAGCATTTCAAGACTCTAGACGACGTTCTTGAGCATTCAAAGGAGCTTCAAAGGCGTTCTTCACCCAAGTCATCTAAAGACGACGTTCAATCCGAGATTAAGGTGTTAAACCCCTCACATCGACGTTCTTCTCAATGGTGTTCTTCGCGGACTCTTGAAGTTTCGAAGACGTTCTTCATTGGCTCTTGAAGATTCAAAGGCGTTCTTCATCGCATTCGAAAGCGTTCGTCCAAAAGCTCCCCAAATCAGCGTTTAATCCAAAACAAGACGTCAAGTCCTTGGATTAACGTTACGAACCTTCAAGTTCAATCGTGATCAGGATCAAAGCAAAGATCACGCCTCAAAAACCGTTCAAGTCAAAGTCAAGATTCGAAGAGGAGAATTAGAGGAAAATTAAATAGAGATTGTAACCCCCAAAATTTCTCGGTTTAATCCGAAGTAAATAAAATTGTATTTCATTTTCGTGTTATTATATTAATTTCACGAAATTTGTTGTTACAATGATAATTTTCTGTTAATGTATATTACGTCATATAATTAATAAATATGTATAATAGTAGTAAATAATATAGACTAGGGATAGTGTTATCTTCATAAATCAAATACTAGTACGGAAGGGAACGGGTGAACAAATTTTGTTTATTATTTATGTTTCTTTTGATGCAGAGTATTTATATTTCTTCACTTTGACTACATTTAGTTGATTTATTGAATGAGTTATCAAAACATTTAATGAGTTTGTGATTAATGAAATTCTCATTTGATAACAAAAGTCTATATTCTAAAATGTTGTTATTGTAATGAGAATAATTTTAATTTTGTAGGGAAGAGATTAATTTTAATTTTGTGGAGAAGAGATTTTGAGAAAAAATTAATAGCAATGGAAGATATGAGAAAAAATTAATGACGTGTGTGATTTGATAGAAATAATATTAAGTTAAATGTAAACAAGATTTTACAACTTTAATAGAGATAAAATAAAATATTAATATGACATTAAATTTAAATTAAATATAAATAAAAAATAATTTATTGACATGGGCATGCCACCTAGGCGGTGGACACTATTTTTATTGCGCGACGGTGGGCTCTATATCATTTACGATCATATACAATAAAGAAATTAATTATACATGTATATAATTAATTTTAAAAGTTACACAAGACAATTACTTGTCAAAGTGGTAGGTGTCCATTATTGGGCACCCATCCACCAGGGATCAATTCCCACAAAGGCCAAAATAAAATGGTTATTTAAATAAAGTGAGTATGGGTAAATACAGAGGGTGTGGGTGTCGGGTCAGTTGAGTGGTGGGTGTGGGTAAATAAAGAGGGTGTGGGTGTCGGTTGCTGGGTCGGGTTTGTATTTTATTATTTAGAGACCGAATATTCGGTCCCTAATTATAGACTAGAGATCGATTTGTGTTTTAGGGCCCGAAAATAGGTCGGGCCGACTCCTGGTCTCAAATCGGTATCAAACGTGTGTTGAGACCGCCTTTGCGGTCTTAAAATCGGTCTCTAATCGAGGCATTTTTTTTAGTGCTGGTTTTTCCTAGAGATCATAGCTGGTTGAAAATCTCCATTAGCATCTATTTCATGGACAAAGTAGTAGTTCATCTGTTGGAAAATGTTGGTTTTGACCACATTTTAAAAAATCGATCTCTAATTTGAGACCGTTTCATAAATTCGGTCTCTGAATATCAGGTACCAAGCGAATAAGGACCACCATAAGACGGTCTCAAATCGGTATCAAACGTGTGTTGAGACCGCCTTTACGGTCTTAAAATCGGTCTCTAATCGAAGCATTTTTTGTAGTGCTGGTTTTTCCTAGAGATCATAGCTGGTTGAAAATCTCCATTAGCATCTATTTCATGGACAAAGTAGCAGTCCATCTGTTGGGAAATGTTGGTTTTGACCACATTTTATAAAATATTAAGTGACAATTTTATAATCCGTTTTGCGTAAATGAATTTAGTTGATTTGATTTCTCAAAACCAAATTTGGGTGAATGAGAAATTAATATTAAAGTGGTCACTTAATGTGTGGATAAATACATTGTTGAATGTATTTATAATGGTTATACATTGTTGAATGTATTTATTATGGTAATAGTGATGGATTGTGACTTGACATGAAATGTCATGTCTTTTGGTGAATAATTGATTATTTCAAAGGTTGTGTCTTTTAGAATTATTATAGTATTAATTTAATAGACAAACCTTTTAGTGAATAGTTGATTATTCCAAAGGTTGTGTCTTTTAGAATTATTGTGTTAATTTAAAAGACATACCTTTTGTGAATAGTGGCTTATTTCTAAAGGTTGCAATTTTTGGGAAAATAAGTTTATTGTGAAGAGTCGCACCTATTACCTAAAGTCTCTTGTAAGTCTATAAATAAATCCCTACATTTGCATTTCAAAATCACTCAAGCCAAAAGCTTTCTTGCATTCTTATCTTTCAAAGCATTCTAGCATTCTAAGTCCTTGCATTAGAGTTTTATCGAAATTTCCGGATATCCATTTTGCGATTAGCCGATAGCTTCCGATTTGTAGAGCAACAGTCGTGAAGTTGAAGTCGCTGTATCTTGGGGACGGTTGACAGTGATCCGTATTGCACTTGTGTACGGGGAATAACGTCCTACGGAGATAGAGTCAAACTCTAGCCTCGACTTTCGTATTTAAGTCTGTGTCAGCATCTATTCTTCGTCTACACATACACCTCGATTCTAACAATCGTAAGACGTTATTCTTGTGTATTCGAAGATTGGCCTGTAAGTGACAAAAGATCTCACTCATTTTCAGGGAAGCTTATTTCAAAATCATTTGTGAATTTTAAATTAAATTCCTTTGAAATTGATTACTATTCAAATTATTTGTTTGAGATTATTTATAAATAACTTGTATATTGAATAAATACTCTCCATAGTTTATGAGATAAACTCCGATGTTGCTGAAATTAATCGTTATCTCATAAAATTGAATCAAATAGCAGCGTTGTTGGGATAATTTGGAAAGACCACACTAGCTGTTGGTTAAATTAATCGTTATCACGTAAACGGACGCAGCGCTTCTTCAAAATTTAAGAGAAACATGCAAGATGATGATTTAGACAGGTACGACAGAATCATATCTCATTTTTTGTGATAATTTGGAAAGACCACACTAGATGTTGATTAAATTACCAACACTCAGTTTTTGGAAATTGGGTGAGGTAATCTTATGGAATAGTTTATTTAGTAATACTTGAGGTATTATAAATATTAGTATTTCATAATTTTGGATCACTTCATTGTTAATATCAAATTAAATTCAATTTGGGGTCAAATCATATGTGCTTGAAGAGCGCAAATTGTATTTTGGATTCAGTCCTAAAAACCTTAATTTGTATAATTCGATTAAAAATTATACATGAGTTAAAGGTGACACTAAAAAGCCATATATAAATTGAATTTATCATTAATAAATTTCAGAATTGAAATTGTGCTTGTGAGCACAAATGTATTTTTGAATTTAAATTCAAAAGATTTTGACTCGTATAGTTTGATCGAAAATTATGCTCGAGTTGTTGGTGGCATTAAATGCTACATTTGAAATTGAATTTAATTTTGGTATGTTGACCAAAGATTAAATTAATTTTTAAGTTGAAAATTGGAATGAGGTCCAATAAAAGAAAAATTCAACGTTCGATTTTCCAATGTTTCGAGATTGTGTCTAAATTTGGTGAATAAGAGAAATACACAAATAAAGGGACAAGCAACTCGAATGTTGGGGAATGCGTCTCCACACATGGATACATTCGACTGTGGGGGAAATAGGTCTCCGTCGACATATTCGAATGTAAGGGGGTTAGCAAAGGTGTGACCCTAAAGCTAAATATGGAAAAACCTAAAACGGTTTAATTCTGTGGAATGTTTTCCACAAGTTATATGAATTTGTTCATCTTGAGAAATCACATTCGAGTAAAGTCACCACACAAGGAGATAAAATCATGTGAACTATGAAAAGGGATAAAGTGATTCCATGATTATCTCGAAGTGTGGGAGTGACTAGTAAAGATTGAAGCATGTGGCAATGCAATGCTTATCGATTTGAAATGAACAAATCAAAAATTCCTGAGGTGGAATTTTATGTAAAAAAAAATATTTAGTTGTGAAACCTGGATATTTGGACACAAACTCTGAGCCCATCATTGGAAATGTGGGGGAGTAGTGTCATGGAAATCCTCTAAGCAAACTTGCATAGCTCATTCCACAATGGAATTGGAGTTCATTGCATTGGACAAGGCTAGTGAAGAAGTAGAATGGCTTCAAAACTTTTTTGGAGGATATTCCCGGTTGGAACAAACCAGTGCCTCCAGTGATGATACATTGTGATAGCATGTCGGCTATTGTGAGGGCACAAAATAATATGTATAACGGTAAATCTTGACACATTCGTCGGAGACACAACACCGTTAGACATTTGATCTCAAGTGGAGTAATCTCCATTGACTATGTGAAGTCAAAAGAAAATATTGCGGATCTGCTTACAAAAGCAATTAACCGAGATCAAATGTATAGTGCGGTAAGGGGAATGGGGTTAAAAGCCACACATTAAAGGGTGTTCATAGCGTTAACTCGTCCATGCTGACTAGAGGATCCTAAGAACTTGGTTCAACGAGACAACTAAGTTATGAAGCACTCAGATGTGCACTTGAGAAAACTAAAGAAACCCATTCTCGATTCCCTTCAAGTGCAACCTTACACCTTCCGGTGCAGAAAATCTACTGACGTGTGGTGAGGTTAAGCTTAACAGCTTTTAATGATTCCTATATCCCAAGGGTGGAGTATTGTAGGGTACTCTTGATAGGAGATCACATATATAAGTGTGAAGTGGGGTCGCTTCAAATGAAAACACACTTATGAATCCAAGATATGGTCCACGAAATGGACACAACGTGAGAACCAAAGGGTATCAGACTCGTTGCTGTGTATATGTCATTGTCTTGGTTTACACAAAACGTCAACCAGTTCAAGACATCGTGTTCACTGAGTGGCAAGTAAATCCGATGGCATTTTACTAGGGAAGGTTCAAAGCCTGAAGCTACCTATCCCGATGCAATAACGGTTCGTCGGAACTTTCATATGGAGTCACATGCATTACTTTCATTCATGTGGGGGATTGTTGGAAAATGTTGGTTTTGACCACATTTTATAAAATATTAAGTGACAATTTTATAATCCGTTTTGCGTAAATGAATTTAGTTGATTTGATTTCTCAAAACCAAATTTGGTTGAATGAGAAATTAATATTAAAGTGTTCATTTAATGCATGGATAAATACATTGTTGAATGTATTTATAATGGTTATACATTGTTGAATGTATTTATAATGGTTATGTCTTTTAGAATTATTATAGTATTAATTTAATATACACACCTTTTGGTGAATAGTTGATTATTCCAAAGGTTGTGTCTTTTAGAATTTATTGTGTTAATTTAAAAAACATACCTTTTGTGAATAGTTGCATATTTCTAAAGGTTGCAACTTTTGGGAAAATAAGAGTCACACCTATTACCTAAAGACTCTTAGAAGTCTATAAATAGATCCCCACATTTGCATTCCAAAATCACTCAAGCTAAAAGCTTTCTTGCATTCTTATCTTCCAAAGCATTCTAGCATTCTAAGTCCTTGCATTAGAGTTTTATTGGAAGTTCTGGATATCCATTTTGCGATTCGCTGATATCTTCTCATTTGTAGTGCAACAGTCGTGAAGTTTGAAGTCGTTGTATCTTGGGGACGGTTGCTAGTGATCCGTATTGCACCTATGTACGGGGCAATAACGTCTTACGGAGATAGAGTCAAACTTTAGCCTCGACTTTTGTATTTAAGTCTGTGTCAGCATTTAATCTTCGTCTACACGTACACCTCGATTCTAACACCATCTGTGTGTGTTTCGTACGTTTATGAAAAACCAGGCGCATGGAAATTTGACGAGCTGGTTGATTGTCATAGAAAAAAAGTATGGAACTAGGTTTCAAAGTCTCTCAACATCTACTACAACCACACAATCTCACACACTATTGCTGCCATAGCTCGGTACTCTGCCTCGGCGGAAGAACGAGAGACAACGATCTGTTTAGTGTGCCAGAGTAGGAGTGTAAGTGATTCGAGTCAACTCGCGAGATACCCATGCTCGACTTGGAGAAAGATCGAAATCGACTCGAAGTTAATCGAGTCAAGTCGAGTTTTGAGCTACTCGAGTAGCTACCGAGTTATCCGAGCTCGATTTTCTTTTCGAGTCGAGCTCGATCTTTAAAATTTTAGACACGACCGAGTCGATTCAATTTTCGAGCTCAACACTGTTGGGATATTCATCCAACCCCTAATCTAATTGCAATTTATAAGTTTAGTTTTGATGGCCAAAACCAGATCAGAAGAGTACAGGTTAGATCAATGATTTGTAATCTAGAACTAAGTTACCTAAGCTATTTTATAAAGCTTAGAAGTATTGAAATTGTCTAGGTCTGAGGAATCAGTTGTATGTATATCAGCTGATTACTCATCTGTTTTAACACGCGTTCGCTCAAGAATCTGATAGAAGAAGACTAAAGAATAGAAGACATCAAGAGCTCATTAATAAAATCAGATCTAAAGGTTGTTGTATACCTTATAGACTGAAAGTAATTATATGATAATCTGCATAGAAGATCAGAAGACTATTCAGAAGATATGAGGTCATCTATATCTTGTCGAAGAAATGCCTTAAAGTATATTCAAAGTCAAGCTCATCTAAAGATTCAGATGACAGTTAGCATTTATGGATGAAGCACCTTGAAGAAAGTTATAGTTCATTAAAGATGCATTGAATGCTACAATAACAGGATACAAAGAGAATGTCGGACCAGTTCTTGTTGGTCCCAAGAGAATGGCTGAGGAAAACTTTTCTTAAAATATCAGAGTTATTATGCGAAATTAGTGTTCTTGGCACAGTACTGTGCTTACTCGGGTCAGCTCAGTATTCCCAAAGTTAATATGAGCATTAACAGCTTATACTCAACTTTTAATTTTGAACTTTTACTTGGTATACAATATACTACTGTTCTTGGTATGAAGTAATTTGTCTACTCAACAAGATTTCTCAATCTAGTTGTTTATACGAATTCTTAAGAACTTATGAGAATATAAACAATGAACACGAGATTTATAGTGGTTCGACAACTGTCTACATCCACTCTCACAACTCCAGTCGTGATGTTTTATTAACTCCTTGTGTTTCTTGTGGCTTAAAGTCCCAAGACTAAGACTGTAATCTTGTCGATTACACTTCCAAGTGTATCTTCGATCAACTAGTAATTCTACAAGTAACTAGCACACTTGTTTACAAACGAAATCACAAACTAAAAGTAAAACTTCTCTGAATTGTAGCCTTTGAATCTGCTTCTTCAAAACTGTTGCTTCTTCTCTTGTGATCTTTTTTCAACTCTGTGAGTTTTTTTGAATGCTTCTAAACTTTTAATTGCTCTTGAATGCTCTTCGTTCAGTAGTCTTTTCAGTAGAAGATCATACGGTATTTATAGAACTTAGTATGACAGTTAGTAGTTTGTGAAACTAACTCCAACTAACTCTTAACCGTTTTTTGTAACTTCTTTATCCAACTAACTTCAACTGTTTTAGTTAGCCTTCATATCTTCCAAAATATGTCCAGTTACGCTTTAACAAATAAGTTTTCCAAACTTATTATTCCTCAACACAGTAAAACTTCCTTCTCAGTTTTTACTGTTCTTACTCTGATAAGCACACTTCTTATCTTCTGTTTTGAGCCTTATCAAAATACTTCATTAAGTCTTCAATCTACTCTTCTTGGTTTTAGTCTTCTTCTTCAGAGCAGTCTTCTGAGTCTTCTGTTCTGAACTAACTATATTGATTACAATAATATAAACTTACAAATATAAAACATATTTATATTTCAATTGAACTACTTACAGAAGAGTATATCTTAATCCTATTCTATAAGCTGTCTATACAATAAGAACATCAGCTTAGTTCCTAACAGTTCACAATATATTCACATATAAGATCAGTAACTCAGATTATATGACTTATCAAGATGACTTAGTTAAGATTACTTCCAACCACATATATTATTAACTTTAAGTTGCTTTTTGGCCATCAAAACTTATAATCATCAACTAGAACATTGTTTCAAGGATTCATATCCCAACAATTTCCCCCTTTTTGATGAAGTCAAAACTACTTAAATGTTAATAAATCAGTAGTTAATCAAATAGTCAATCATAACAGTTCATCAAGTCAAAATGTCATATTCATATTTATAATCAGATCAAATATTACACATAATTACAAAATATGAAAATTAGAAATAAAGAAATAAAGATGAGTAAATAAATGTTATCTTTTAAGCTTGTTCTTCATCTTCAATTCTTCAATCTTGAACTCCTTCAAAGTCTGTAAGCCAAATACATCCTGGTCTTGATATCCTTCATGTGTTGAAGATCAGTGATGCCTTCATCCTGAATAATCTTCTCAATGGCTCTTGCTATCTCTTCATAATCCGGCTTTCCAAATTCTAACATGGGAGGTTCCCACACTGGTTCTTCAGGACACAAAATGTTAATTCCAACTGCACTAGTTTTTAACAAAATGTCTTCCCAAAATTCTCTAGCAACATTCTCCATGAAGTCTTGAAAATCGACAAAGTCATCTTCTTTGCTCGAGTGAACACCAAACTTTCTCACAATAAAGTTTGCTATCTGCCATCTTTTCTTGATATCACTCCAATAGACTTCATTGTCTGGATGAGCTATGAAATCAATATATGTGTCATCACAAATTTCATTACTCTTCTTTTTCTTCTTGAGAGCAGTAACTCTTCTCTCAAATCTCTTTCTAGCAGTTTTTGCATCTTTCATCTTTTGCTTTTTGAGCTATGCATCAACTTTCTTCTTAGCCAATAACTCCTTGCAGGTTTCAGCAGCTTCAGCCATTTGCTTTTCACTTGGCTGTGCACTTTGAACAACATGTTTTGACTTTGTTCTTGATCTGGTTATCCTACCATATTCTTCAGCTTGTTCATGTTTTGCTTCTTCATCACTTAAGATGACTTTCCTCTTTCTTTTTCCAGAAGATTCAGCAACATTAACCTCTGAAATTTTCTCAGCAGCAGCAAACTTCTCAACAACAACTTGTCCAGCAGCTTGTTGTTTCCTAAGCTTGATTTTCTTGTTAAACTCTGCAATTTCTAGAGCTAACTCATTTTGACTAACAACTAACTGAGCTTTTTGAGTCTGAGTCTGTTCCATTACTCTTATAACCTTCTCTTCCCCCTTTTTGGCTTCATCATGCCACTCTTTCAAGGGTGTCATGTGTTGTTCCAGCTTACCATGTAAAGCCTGAGTAAGGTTTTGAGTTTGGAGCTTGTGAAGATCATAAATCTTGGTCATTGTGTGCTCCATGATCTTCTCATAAGATGATTCAGCAGTGAGCTTTGTCAATCTGTCAGTTACCTCATGTAACTGCTTCAATGTTGATTGCAACTAAGCTTGTAACAACTCATTGTGCTGCTTCAACTTCTCATAACTCGAGCTTTCACCAAGTATCTCAGCAGCGTTAGGTTGAGAATCATCCAACTTCTCCATGATGATCTCTTCAACAATATTTTCAGCAACCATACCAGGTGTGCTTTGCACTTCATCAGCAACTGCCTCATGATCCTCTAAAATTTCAGTTTTCTCAATTACTTCAGTAGGATCATCTTCAGCATCCATAAAAACCTCTTCTTCATTTTTGTTGGCCTCCGTCTCAACATTGTCAGCAACAAAGAATGAAAATCCAGAAACTTTTTCCACCATTTGAACAACTGATTCTGGAGTTAACAATTCTGTGAAAGAATTAACACCAGCAACAACAACTTGTTCTCTTTCCCAATCTTTGAAAACTGCAGGACCACCCATGCCTTCCATGACTTCCAATAGGTCACTTACATCAACCCTTCTTAGATACACCCAAGTACCAATTATAAGAATTTGCTCAAAAGCAACAGAATGCTCATCAATTCCATTAAATTCTCTTAGAATGGCACTTCTCAAATTCATCCTAATCTCCTCTTCTTTGAAACAAATAGGATACTGAATCAAGAAAGGTTCATGCTGGGTTTCAATATGTTCTGGTTCAGGTGAAGGTTGGGTATGAATAGATTCAGAAAATGGTTGAAAAGCAGGTTCATGAAATGTTTCATGAATGGGTTCAGGAGATAATTTGGGTGTGGGCTGATTCGGTTGAGGACTCGATTGAGGGGTAGGTTGTGGAGTAGTGATCTTAGGTGATGAAAAGGGGTTGTTCTGATGAATAGGATAGTTGTGTACTGATTCATCAAAAGATGGTAATGGTAATTGATCAAGGGGTTTAGCAGGGATAGGATCAAAATTGGATGGGGTAGATGTAGTATTCTTAGGTTTACTCCTGGGTTTAATCAGACCACTACCTTTAGTGCGTTTATGAATGATAACAACACTGGGAGAACTTACCTCCTTTTCTGAGGAAACTCCAACTTACTCCTCCTCCTGTTCTGATTGCTTCTCCTCCTTCTCCATTGACTGTTCTAACTATTCTGGAGTCAGCTTACCTGTCCTAATCTTCATAGATCTTTCATGGTGTGGATCATGCCTTGCCTTTAATCTCATCTCTGGTTCATCATCCGATCTGTACAAATCCTTTTCAGATTCAGAATCATTATCCAAGGTCTCCTTCTTGAGTAGAAATTTCCCTTGATGGAATTTCTTTGGCCTACTCCATTCCACTTTATTACTGGGAATAGTTGGAAAAAGAATGCTCAACTTATTCCCAAATCCAATCATTGCTTTCACAATGAACTCCTTTGAAGATTCATTGAATTGAATCCTTTCTTTTTTCAACAGCAGCCTCTCAAGGAAAAATCCTTACCAATCTCCGTCGACTCTGTCAATAATTGTAGCCATAACCCGAATCTTCAAATTTGTGAGGGCATCCTGACTGTGATGTTGCCCTAACAAGATTTTTCTAGCAATGTCCATTAAAAACCTTAATGGCTCATGAAGAATCGATTTCTTCAGGTTGGTCAAGTTCACATCTTCACCATCAACCCATATTTCCACGCATAGCTTCTCCTTTCCTTCCATATATGACGAAATATGAACCGGGCCTTCGGGTAGGTCAAATGCAATGGCCAGATGATCTCTCGCCAAAGTTGCTCTGTTTCCCGAAAGAAACGACTTCAAGGCGAACGTACTTGGAATCCTATCCCAAGAAGGTTTTTGATAAGCCAAAAAAGAAGACTTGAATAATTTCTAAGTGTTGACTGATCTAGTCTAGTTATGAAGTCATCTTGAACAGATCAGTAGAGTGCATAAGACAAGTACAACAGATAAGTTGAAAGAAAAGATAAGTGTTTGAAAGACAAGTACGTTTTATAAGTACTGTGTTATATTTGTTAGGTTGTTTACTGAGCTATATTAAAAATGTATAGAAGCTCATGATTTTCGTTTGTATTCGCACATAATCATTGTATAGATCTTAAGGTGACTAAGCTGATTTATAAAGCTTAATGTAATGTAATAGTCTTGTTAGGATTAGATGATAGGACTAGATTAGTTCTATGATAAAGTCTACTGTTGAAGACCTGCGCAAGATAAGACAAGACGAGAAGAAGAATGAAATTTTGTCTAAGTATGGAGACTAGACAGGTTCGCAAGCGAAGAAGAATTTTTAAGTCATAAACGCGTATTGAAGATAAGGATTGAAGAGTTAGTTATGGAATAACTAATTAACTAAAGAAACGCGTGGTTGGATAAGAAGAAGAAGTTAGAAGTCAGTTTTCAAGAAAATTTGGTTACATAACAAAATGTTCTTGAAGTTGGAAACTTATAAATACCGCAAGGTATTTGACGGTTATTGTTAATCGACATACTGATATTCTACATTCTATTGAAGCAAATTAACGACGTATTCAAAGCAAAGGAACTCTCTGAGTTGGAAATTCAGAAAGTGAAGCCAGAAGACAAGTGAAGAAATCAAGAAGGCTACTACTGAATATAGAGAAGTTTTTCTTTATTGTTTCAAGTTGCTAGTTACTTGTAAAATAGCTAGTTAGATCGAAGAAGCACTTGGTAGTGTTTTCAAAAAGAACAAAGTCTTATTTCTTGGGACTTAAAGCCACAAGAACACATTACTCGATTGGAAGAGTTAATAAGAATTTCACGACTGGTGTTGTGAGAGTGGATGTAGACATTTGTTGAACCACTATAAATCTCGTGTTTGATTTACTTTACTGTTTTATTTGTGTTTGATTGATTAACTTCTTAATTGACTGAATTGCATATAAGAACAAGACTAGTAGAGTGTTCATACAGAAGTTCGTTAATATTAGTTGAGTATAAATTTGATTGGGCTCATTGTTAATCTGATAATTCTGCATAGTGTACTTTTATATATTGAAAGATTTTGAAAAGTCTATTCACCCCCCCTCTAGACGTTTTCCTAGCTTACTCAATATTATCTAACTTAACTAGGGACCTACAAGTGGTATCAGAGCAGTAGTTTACGAACTGCTGTTTCTTGATAACCTACTTAAGACTTGGGTGAAGTCTTGGTTCTTGATCGTATTTGCTCTTACGTGTTCTTGATTGCTATTCTTGATCACTACTCTTGATATATCTGTTTCTTTGATCCTAAAACTGCTCATTACTAATCTTCTTGAAATCATGTCTCTCGAAATAAGTGCTAATAAGCTACCGAAGTTCCAGGTACAAGATTACGACTACTGGAAGTTGAGGATGGAAGCGATATTCAGCTTCACTCATGACTTGATGATTTCTGTCGTCACCGAAGGACCGATCGTGACGATGATCCCTAACACTGCTGCTTTGGACAAGGACAAACCTGTTGGAGTTCTTGTTCGTAAACCCAGGTCAGAACTAACATCTGAAGAGATGAGGCAGAATAACCTGGACAGCTTGGCCAAGAATTACATTTTACATACCCTTCCTAATGAGTATCTTGGGAAAGTATTAAAATGTAAGACAACCAAGGAAATGTGGGACCGTCTTGCTATTATTTGTGAAGGGACTTCCCTAATCAAAGAAAGTAAGCTTTCTACTGCTGTTCAGAGATTCGAATCATTCAAGATGAAAACTGGTGAAACAATTGACCAGTTGGATACTCGCTTTTCAAAAATTATGAATGACTTGGAGGTTCTTGGTAAATCTTATACTGCACGTGAAATAAATTTGAGAATTCTTAAGAGTCTTGATGCTAGATGGAAAATGGTGAAAATGCTAATTAAGAATACTCAGGATATAGACGTGTGGACTACTGAGACGATGTTTCAAACTCTGAAGGCTCATGAGTTTGATCTAGATGAAGATGAACCTATTGCCAGTAGTGATAGAGAGAATGTCGTGTCGAAAAATGTTGCTTTTAAGTCTAGTTCGTCTAAGTGCTCTAGAGTAGGCAAGTCTAAGTCTAAGACTAAGTCTGCTTCTGTCAAAGACGAGTTAGATGGAACTGATCTAAGTCTGAAAGATCAGGTGAACCTTATGGTTAGAAAGTTCGACAGGTTAAACAAGCGCTATGGTAGATATAAGAAGTTCTATAAAGACTATAGAGGGTCTCTTATGGTAGATATAAGAAGTTCTATAAAGACTATATAGGGAGCCTTAATTAACCAAATCAACATTAAATATGTGAATATTGTGAGGGTGAGGTTTATGAGAGTGTTTCCTTTTATGGGTGTGCAAACAATTGTGGGACGGACAAATAAGGCAAGTGTGCAAACAGTTGTGGGACGGAGGGAGTAATTCTTAACACTCCCCCTCACTCGTGGGGCCGGATTAACACCTCTTACCCTTTTTGGGGAGGAGGCCCATCGAGTGGAAAATTTAAATGGGTGGAGTGCTTTCAACAGGAATCGAACCCAGGTCGTTTTTGCCCGGTTTGCTCTGATACCATGAAAGAATTTCATCTCATCTAAAAGTCTGAACTTGTAGAGAGGTGGAGACGGAATTATTTCATGGTATCAGAGCCAAAAGGCTCACGCCCACACGCCCTGGGTTCGATTCCTGTTGAAAGCACTCCACCCATTTAAATTGTCCACTCGATTGGGCCTCCTCCCCAAAAAGGGTAAGAGGTGTTAATCCGGCCCACCTGTGAGGGAGAGTGTTAGGAATTAATATACAAGAATTAATTCTCCACCTCTCTACAAGTTCAGACTTTTAGATGAAACAGAATTCTTTGAGGTACTTCTTTTTCCTCTGGCCAAATCTTTTTTAATGTTGATTTTTCGAAGAAAATAGTCAACAAGCCTATTTATTAAATTCAATTCTTATATCTTAGTGTTACGTTTTGAACAGTAACACACATGGATATGCTTATGTTGATTTATAAATTATTTTATTCTGCAATCAGGCTTAAGAAATTTGTGCCACAATCTCTCCTCGGTTTTCGCATATAAATACGTAGTTTAGAATATTTATTAGGGTTATTAGGTTATTATAAGTTAGTTGGACTGCTTTGTTTTGGTACTTAGATTATATGTTATTTAAGATATCAATTAATAAAACAACCTACTTAGCTTGATATTTTTATATGTAAGACGCGTGAGTTAGGTTAAAGGATTCATGATACTTATTCATTAATTGGAATTCGTATCTAATTTGATATAATTGGGTTTAGTAAATTATCAAATTTATTTATTGAGTTTACTTCTTGTTACACTAGTTCTAGAAGTTATAATTAGGATTTATGTTATTTTTAGAGGTCTTATTCTCTGGATAATATTTAATTCATGATAGGTGACGATTGATTCTTACATTAATTCAAGACTTAAGGTGGGGTTTTCTTACTATTTTAGTGTATACTTTGTCACCTTTAAATATTCATGTTACGATTGTCAATGATAATTCCACTTCGACTATACGTCTCCAATCACAAGCAAAATAATCGGCCACAATTCAATCCAACGAAAGCATGGCAATTCACAAATATAAACGAAAATAGAAAACAGAGCACAAGAAGATTTAAGTGGTTCGATCAACGTGATCTACATCCACTAGACACACGACTTCAATTTGATTAGTTCAAGAGATGTTTACACACTCATCACTCGGAAAGGAAATTTATCCTCACTTCACTCGTGAACTCTCAACTCTCAAAACGAATGCTCGTACGCGTCAAAGATTACAATTACAAGCAATGGGGTATTTATAGGTTGCCAATGGTGATTGCAGCGTGCTCTGAACGCGTGTAGATTGCCACGTGGGTTCTGTTACAACCATGTAACAAACTCACACCTTCAGCGTGACTCAATCTGAAATGACCTCCCTGCCCTTCACTTGTGTTCGCAAACAAGACGACTCAACACTTAGCCAAAAATTAACTCTGCTCACAGAACTCGACTGATCTGGTCCAACCTGTCTGGTCTTCCCAACTCGTCTACTTCTTCGCAACACCCATCTCATCTGATTGGACTCCTCCACATCATCTGATTTGGTCTAAGTTAACTTGTCTGACTCCACCAGCTGATACGCCCAACAGCTGAGTCCTTCAGAAGACTTCTATCGACTAAGTACCTCGACTGATCCGCCCAACAGACGAGTACAGTAGTAGACTAGAATCTACCTGACCTTACCAGACGATTCGCACTCGTCTAGTCTAGGAAATTTGAGATAAACCTCACAATTCTCAACCTTTAGCTCAAAATCTCCACCTTGAACTAAACAGCTCTGATCTATCCTTCTCAAAGGACAGACTCTACTACTGATCTGTCGCCACCAGACTAGTAGCCTTCTTCGCAGAGGTCACTAATGCAAACCAACTGACCTAAGACATAAACCAAACTTCTCTTTTGGTAACGCCTTAGTAAATGCATCAGCAGGGTTCTCCTCAGTAACTATCTTAACCACCTGGATGGTCCCCTTCTCCACAATATCTCTCACAAAGTATAGCTTCACATCAATGTGCTTGGTTCGTTCATGATACCCCTGATGCTTTGCGAGATGAATTGCGCTTTGATTATCACAGAAAACAGTCACACTGTTCTGAGATAAACCAAATTCCTTAAGAATCCCTTTCAGCCACATGTTTTCCTTAACTGCTTCAGTCAAGGCCACGTACTCTGCTTCAGTAGTAGATAATGCAACTACGGATTGATGAATAGACCTCCACGACACTGTCGTACCAAATAGAGTGAACACATATCCTGTTAAGAACTTCCGAGTGTCAACATTGGCTGCGTAATCTGCATCAACGTATCCCACAAGTGCATCCCCCTCACTTGGCATCTTCTGAAATTTCAGACCCGTCTGTGCTGATCCCAGAACATATCTCATAACCCACTTAACCGTTTTCCAATGGCTTAAGCCTGGATCACTCATATATCTGCTGATCACACTCATAGCATGAGTCAAGTCTGGTCTACAACACACCATAGCATACATCAAACTCCCTACAGCACTGGCATAAGGTATCTTGCTCATCTGAGTTCGCTCTTGGTTGTTCCTGGGACTCATCTGATTAGACAATCGATGATGTTGGCCAATAGGAGTAGAGACATTATTTGCCTTATGCATTCTGAACCTCTCTAACACCTTCTGAAGATAAGTAGGTTGACTCAGCAGAATAGACCCATCTAGTCTACTGATCTCCATCCCAAGAATCACTTTGGCTTCACCAAGATCTTTCATCTCAAACTCCTGTTTGAGGATCTCCTTAACTTGATTAACACTGTCAATAGACTCGCCTGCTATTAACATGTCATCAACATACAACAGAAGATAGGTAACACCAGTCCCAACCCGTCTGAAATAGACGCAGCTGTCGTACAAGCTCCTTGTAAAACCAGCTGAGCAAATGTACACATCAAATCTCAAGTACCATTGTCTAGGGCTTTGTTTGAGGCCATAGAGGGACTTCTTCAACAGACAGACCTTGTCTTCCCTTTCTTCTATGTCCAACCCTTCTGGTAGCTTCATGTAGATCCTCTCGTCTAGAGATCCATGTAAGAAAGTTGTGGTCACATCCATCTGATGTAGCTCCAATTCATATTGAGCAACCATAGCTAACAAGATTCTGATGCCTTCACAACAGGTGAGAAGATTCATTGAAATCAATACCTTCTTTCTGTGTAAATCCCTTAGCTACAAGCCTCGCCTTGTATCTAAGCTTGTCACCCCTCTAAGCCTCCACCTTCTTTTTATAGATCCACTTGCACCCAACTATCTTCTTGTTCTTGGGCCTTTGAACAATCTCCCATGTCTAGTTCTTGTTCAGAGAAAGCAGCTCCTCCTCCATAGATACTATCCACTTCTCCTTATCGTGGCAGCTGATGGCTTCTGAATAAGACTTCGGCTCCAGAGACTCCACCTCAAGAGTTGCACCTAATGCGAATGAGACTATGTCAGCTTGTCCATACTTCTGAGGTAGGTGGACTTCTCGTCTGGTTCTGTCCCGTGCCAGCTGATAATGTTGAAGATCATTCTCACTATGAGGATCGCCCTCCTCATCTGGATCAATATGTTCTTCAACTGGTCTTGTGGAGTCAACTTGCTCCACCTCGACTTGTGTCTCGTCTGGTTGGTTATCAGCTGCACTAGTACTCGTACTAGTCTGTTCTGATAGAGGCATCCGACTCTCATCAAACGTAACATCTCTACTGATTATGCACTTTTGCATCCCAGCTTCGAGGCACCATAACCTGTATCATTTCACGCCTGAAGGATACCCAACAAACACGCATCGCAATGCTCGAGGCTCAAGCTTATCTTGCTTGACATGAGCATAAGCTGCACATCCAAACAACTTCAAATAATTGTAATCGGCTGCACGTCCAGACCACAACTCCTCTGGGGTTTTGTATTGCATAGCCGAGGAAGGACTTCTGTTTATCAAATAGGCTGCAGTAGAGACAACCTCTCCCCAAAACACCTTCGGTAGACAAGAACTGTTCAACATACACCTGACTCTCTCAAGTAGTGTCTGGTTCATCCTCTCAGCTACTCCGTTTTGTTGAGGGGTCCCTGGCACAGTCTTATGCCTTACTATTCCTTTCGATTTGCAGAACGCATTGAACTCGTCTGATAGGTACTCTAGACCATTATCAGTTCTCAAATGTTTGAGAGTCTTGCCTGTGACATTTTCACATTCAATGAGCCATTCCTTGAATTTCTCAAATGCTTCTGACTTCGACTTTAGAATAGACACCCACACTTTTCTTGAGTAGTCGTCTATGATAGAAAAGAAGTATTTACCACCAGACCTCGTCTGATTCCTCGCTGGCCCCCATAGATCAGAATGGACATAGTCCATGATCCTATTGGTAGAGTGAACACCCTTACCAAACTTTATTCTCTTGGATTTACCAAGAATGCAAGACTCACACAAATCGAGTTTAGTGATCTTGTCTTTTCCAAGCAAACCTTGCTTCGACAACTCTACTAGGCCTTTCTCGCCTATATGAGCTAGTCGTCTGTGCCACAACATCGAGTTGTCTTGCACCTCCGCTACATCTGATCTACCAGCTACTGTTTCTCCCTTAAGAAAGTAGAGATCACTCCTTCTCTCGCCTTTCAGGACAGTCAGCTCCCCTTTTGACACACTGAGCTCTCCATCAGCAGACTGGAATTTATAGCCCATAGAATCTAGCATCCCAAGTGAGATCAAATTCCTCTTGAGTTCAGGTACGTACCTAACACTCTTGAGTATTCTTACTACCCCATCGAACATCTTCAAGTGAACACTACCTTCTCTAACAACTTTGCAAGTGTGATCATTCCCAAGCAGAACAGAACCGCCCTTCTGTTTCTTGAAGTCATGAAACCAATCTCGTCTTGGAGTCATATGGAAAGAACACCCTGAATCAAGGATCCATGTTTGCTGTTCTGTAGAGGATGTGATGGTTAGCGCTTGAGCAAACTCGTAGCCTTCATGCTCCTTCTCAACTTGGGTCTGATTAGCTTGATTCTTGTCATTATAGGTATTGACACCAGATTTCCTCAAGAACTGCTTGTATTTGTGACAAGCATTCTTATAGTGTCCAGGTTTGTTGCAATGGTAGCACACTGCATCACCTTGAGTGGACACAACTGATTTTCCCTTATCAGCTCCTTTGGGTTGACTAGACCCCTTTTGGCACCAGATCGCTTCTGGCCACCTCTGATTGCTAATCCTTCTCCGCTACTGACCTTGTCTGCTTGAGACGTCTTGTTGTGCAGCAGCTTGGACTTGACAGCCAGCATTACATCCTCCAATGTAATACTTTCCTTCCTACCATACAAGATGGTGTCCTTTAAGATTTCAAATGACATAGGGAGAGCACTCAATAGAATCAGAGTCTTATCCTCTTCCTCTAACTTGACATCTAAATTCTCTAGATCATCAAGAATTCTATTGAACTCATCAAGATGATCCGGAATGGGTTTGTCATCCACCATTCTGAAGGTATACAACTTCTGTTTCGAATAGAGACGGTTAGCTAAGGTTTTAACCATATAGAGTTTACCTAGCTTGTCCCAAACCTCTTTCGCGGATTTCTCTTTAGCCACCTCTCTCAGAACCTTATCAACAAGGCAGAGTAGAATAGTGCTTCGAGCTTTCTGTAACATCTTGTTTCTTTCAGCAGTAGTTGTTGCCGATTCACCAGCTGGGGCTGTAGACTCTTCGAGCACGTCGAACAAGCCTTGCTGTTCTAGGAGAGCATGCATCTTGACTCTCCACAGCCCAAAGTCACCCGTGCCTGAGAACTTCTCAATATTATACTTGGTCGAATTCTCCATCTTCGATCTGGCAGTTGATTAATGGCTGACAATCGATTCCTCTCGATTCCTTCTCGTTCCCACAGACGGCGCCAATTGTTACGATTGTCAATGATAATTCCACTTCGACTAGACGTCTCCAATCACAAGCAAAATAATCGGCCACAATTCAATCCAACGAAAGCATGGCAATTCATAAATATAAACGAAAACAGAAAATAGAGCACAAGAAGATTTAAGTGGTTCGATCAACGTGATCTACATCCACTGGACACACGACTTCAATTTGATTAGTTCAAGAGATGTTTACACACTCATCACTCGGAAAGGGAATTTATCCTCACTTCACTCGTGAACTCTCAACTCTCAAAACGAATGCTCGTACGCGTCAAAGATTACAATTACAAGCAATGGGGTATTTATAGGTTGCCAATGGTGATTGCAGCGTGCTCTGAACGCGTGTAGATTGCCATGTGGATTCTGTTACAACCATGTAACAAACTCACACCTTCAGCGTGACTCAATCTGAAATGACCTCCCTGCCCTTCACTTGTGTTCGCAAACAAGACGACTCAACACTTAGCCAAAAATTAACTCTGCTCACAGAACTCGACTGATCTGGTCTAACCTGTCTGGTCTTCCCAACTCGTCTACTTCTTCGCAACACCCATCTCATCTGATTGGACTCCTCCACATCATCTGATTTGGTCTAAGTTAACTTGTCTGACTCCACCAGCTGATACGCCCAACAGCTGAGTCCTTCAGAAGACTTCTATCGACTAAGTACCTCGACTGATCCGCCCAACAGACGAGTACAGTAGTAGACTAGAATCTACCTGACCTTACCAGACGAGTCGAACTCGTCTAGTCTAGGAGATTTGAGATAAACCTCATAGTTCATTTGAGTGATATTGTTACTTGCTACATGATTTTACAAGTTAATCGTTAACGCATGTTATGACTTTACAAGTTATTCGTTAACGCATGTTTTATTCGCAGGAAATCGTGCATCGTTGGTTCAGCCAGCGCAACATTGGTATAGCCAATGAAAAATAAGTATTTTATTCGCGGGAAAACAACGCATCGTTGGTTCAGCCAGCGCATCGTTAGTATAGCCAGCGCATCGTTGGTATAGCCAGCGCATCGTTGGTATAGCCAATAAAAAATAAGTATTTTAATATGCATGTTTGTGAGTTGATGGTTTTATTCATATGTTATATTTAACTGTGACAAAGTTAATCCCACTGAGCTAGTTGTTTTGCTCACCCCAATAAATCTTAATATTTTCAGATTGACGAAGTTGGGGTGGAGGGACGGTGGATGAGGATGTCTATGCCATGCAAAGTTTTTATTTATATTATTTTTCTTTGAGTTTAGTTGCATCTCGAGTTAGACATAATTTTTCACTAATACACTATTTTATTTTCTTTGAAATAAGCATTTGAGTTTCTTTAAGTAATTTGTATTTTATTAAATCTTCGCTGCAAATCTTTTTATAAATTCGTAAATTCGATTTACATTAACATGTTTTCATCTAGACCCTAAAATCGGGATGTGAAAATTATCTATTTGTTTGAATGGCATTATATATTTTCTAATTAAAGAAATAACTAATTGTTGTCATTTAAGTATCCTCAACTATTCATTTTCTTTCTTAAAACGATCTGGGTCATGCACTCTAAATATATTTTCTAATTAATCTAACATTTTAAAAATCTAGTCATAAATTTAATTAAGGTAATATTCATCAACCATTTAAAATTTAATAGATAGTTCAAAAATTATGATAGAAAGAACACAATTATAATTTAATTGAATAAAATAGGGAAAATATTAATTTTGGTCACCCAGTTTTACCTCTTTTCATATTTGGTCACCCACATTTAGTCACTATCAAAATTAGTCACTCACTTATTATATTCTATCAAAATTGATAATTCCGTTAGTCAATCTGTCATTGACTAACGGAGAAAGAGTTTTGAGCTCAAAATTTTCAAAACGTTAAAAACTTCTGATGCATCTTCTAGAAAATGAAACAAACGCAGTAGCAAATGTGGAACCTACATTGAAGAATCTTAGTCAATCACAAAAATTATACATTATTTCTTATTTCAATTTAAGTTTTAAGTTTTTTTATGACAAAATTATTTTATTATATTTATCTTATAGATCAGAAGGAATTCTTATTATATTTATCCGATAGGTCAAAAGGAATTCTCATGCATCTTTTAGAAGGAATTTTCATTATATTTATCATTGATCAGAAAGAATTCTCATACATCAAAATTCAATCAACTTGCTGGATTCATTTGTTGTTGGTTTACTTTCTAGAACGTGATTCAATCAACTTGCTGGTACTTAAACTCAATTATGAATTCATTTCTGGTACTTAAACTCAATTATGAATTCATTTCTGGTACTTAAACTCAATTATGAATTCATTTGTTGTTGGTTTACTTTTTATTTTACAGGAAATGAGAAATTCAAGAGATAGAATGAAACTTTGTACTCTGGTTTTTTTTGAACAATTGTACTCTGTTTTTCAATTATGAAAACATTTGAAATTAATTGAAATAAATTTATATCTCCTGTTTCTCATTTCCTAATTATCTATAAAATAAAAAGTAAACCCAGGACCTAAGGCCTAGGTAGTGGTGCTCTAACCACTTGAGCTATCCCACTTTTGTCATAAATAGTTGAAGTATTTCAGGTAAAATCAACAATATAACTCATTTTAACCCGCATAATACGTAGGGTTGAAGAGCTAGTATTAAATATTTTGAAGGGTTAATTGCAAAAAAAATCACAACCTTTCATCCAGTTGCAATTTAATCTAAACCTTTGAAATATTGCAATTTAAATCACTAGCTTTAACATTTTTGGCAAATTACACTTCCGGGCAGCACCCTTCTGCCCGAATCTGACGTGGCAATCCTATGTGGTCTTCTATGGATAAAACGACGTCGTTTTGGTTAAATTAAAAAAAAAAATTTAATAAAATCTAAAATCCTATGCGGCTCTTCCTATGCCCTAATCGAATTTTTAAAAAATTAAATTAAATAAATAATTCTAACAGATGCATTCTCTCTTTTTATTCCAGGCGGTTTCAATACTCAAAAGATAACGGTGATCTTCATCGCCGATATTGTCTGTTACAGCCTCAATTTCATTTTCACCATTCAAAATTCTGCCCCATTTTCATTTTTCGCCGTCGCCGGTTGTTTGCAAGTCGAAACCGGTCATGGAATTGCCTAAGGACGATGAGGAACTCGTCGCTCGAATTATTTCCGGTGAAATTCCATCATATTCTCTGGAATCGCGGCTCGGGGACTGTTTTAAGGTCTCGAAAATTCGTCGCGAGGCGGTGCAGAGGATAGGGTTGTGGATGGATGGATTGTTGTTGGAGGGATTCGATTACGAGACTATTTTGGGGCAATGTTGCGAGATGCCTATTAGATATGTGCAGATTTCGGCGGGGATAGCGGGACCGTTGTTGCTGAATGGGTGTGAATACACCGTACCGATGGCCACGACGGAAGGGTGTTTGGTTGCGAGTACGAACAGAGGTTGCAAGGCAATATCGGCGATGAACTTCTAAGTATTGAAAGTTGAAACCGCCTGAAATAAAGTGAAAGAATGCATCCATGTTCTATTCTTTCATCCATGTTCTTTGTTTTATGATTTGTAATTTTAATTATTTATTTAGTTTTTTTTAAATATGAACAGGGCATCGAAAGAGCCATATAGGATTTTAGATTTTATTAAGTTTTTTTTTTAATTTGAATAAAACGACGTCGTTTTATCCATATAGAAAGCCACATAGGATTGCCACGTCAGATTCGGGCAGAAGGGTGCTGCCCGAAAGTCTAATTTGCCAAAAATGTTAAAGCTAGTGATTTAAATTGCAATATTTCAAAGGTTTAGATTAAATTGCAACTGGATGAAAGGTTGTGATTTTTTCTGCAATTAACTCTATTTTGAAATCAAAACAATCTTCTAAATATAAATATATAAATCAAATATTGGTATTGATCCCCTTCTGATGCAGCAGCGAGAGCGTATAATAAAGAAGATAAATATACGAAGAACACACAAATCCGTTGATTCTACAAATACCCGGAAAAGTGATCAAACTCATATACGTTGATTCACGAAGAATACCGTAAAGGAGATACCGAGATAAACTCTCATATTTTATTCATCAATTTCAACTCCCTAATAACAATCTAAAACTTATCTATTTATAATATGAAATACTTGGAGAATAAGAAACATATAAATACTAAATATAATGAAATCAAAACAAATCTCCTCAATATATGGATAAATATCTAATCAAATATTAATATTGATTCTCATCAATATCTCCATCATTCTCCTCTTCTTGAAGATGATTCGCCCTCGAATCATGTTGGTTCTCATCGAAAAGGTACGAAGACGAGCTGAAACATATTTGTATTCTTTTGGCCATAAGACGATAAGAACCTCCATCGTTAAGTCAGAAATATTGAGATGAACACGAACACTTTTAACTACAAAAATATTTCCCTTCACTTTTTCCTCATAAAAAATTGGGGGGCCATAATAACCATCATCAACACCATCAACCAACCTATCGACAAACTCATCGAAAACTGGTGGTAAATCATAACCACAATTTTCATCAAAATATTTATCAAAAATTAGTGGTCCACAATCTTCATCAAAATATTTATAAAAAATTGGTGGTCCATCATAACCTCAATCTTCATCAAAATATTGATCGAAAATTGGTGGTCCATCATAACCACAATCTTCATCAAAATATTGATCGAAAATTGGACATCAAAATATTGATCGAAAATTGGTGGTCCATTATATTCACCGTGACAGATCTGCATATTATCATCTTCATACGTTGATTGCTCATCACGAATAGTATTGTAAACCGATTGAAATCTCGGAACCATCATCGAGAATCGTACCTAGTCTCTAATTACCAACTGATGTAGCGACGTGAGAGCGTATAATAAAGAAGATAAATATACGAAGAACACACAAATCCGTTGATTCTACAAATACCCGGAAAAGTGATCAAACTCATATACGTTGATTCACGAAGAATACCGTAAAGGAGATACCGAGATAAACTCTCATATTTTATTCATCAATTTCAACTCCCTAATAACAATCTAAAACTTATCTATTTATAATATGAAATACTTGGAGAATAAGAAACATATAAATATTAAATATAATTAAATCAAAACAAATCTCCTCAATATAAGGATAAATATCTAATCAAATATTAATATTGATTCTCATCAATATCTCCATCATTCTCAATATAAGGATAAATATCTAATCAAATATTAATATTGATTCTCATCAATATCTCCATCACCTTCCCTAGAAGGGTTGGGTTGAGCTTTCAAAGCCCATTTGACATCGGACCTAAACGGTCCAACCCAGATGGGTTACGGGCTTTGGTAGGTCGAGTTGGTATGTGGGTAGAGTTGTAAGAATGGAGTTGAGCACAGATTGCCCCATTTGGATCGCGGACATTCGCGGGGTTGGGTCAGGCGAGCTAGTCCTCCGACCCATTTTTTTTTAAATAAAATAATTATTAATATTATTATTTTCTATTATTATAATTAATATAAAAATATATAAAAATAACAAAAACTAACTATATCTTTGAGACTTATTCAGCAGCTCATAATCTAGACGCTGCATTGCAATTCACAACTAAAATTTAGAAACAAAAAGCAGTCAAGCACAACAAAGTCTATGTTTCACATCACAAGCCTACGTTGCTCGAGCCGTTTGTTTCAGTTCCAACGTCAAATGTCGACCTTTCAGTTATAATTTCATTGTTAAATTTTAGATTAGAATTGTAGATTTAATAATGAGCATGCAGTAGGAGACAAATATTAAGAGACTTTGGATTTTGGAAATGAAGATGATGAATTTAATAAATAATATTTTATTAAAAAAAATGGGTTGACCTGCCGAAATCTGCACCCTGCCCATTTTTGTGTTGGATTGAGGTTTTGGCTGCCTGCCTAGAAAATGGACCGCCTCGCCCCGCCATTTGACGAACTTTTGCGATTTTTGTCCGTCCCACCAACCCGTCTCGACAACTGTATATGTGGGCTTAAAAAAAAAGGGTTAAAATATTTTTATCAAATTAATTAGTATATTGTGTGTTCATAATTATTATTGTTCTTAAAATTTTATCATAAATTTTAATGTATATTAATTAATCCAAATGATATATACATATATTTGTAAACTTTTATTTTTACTACATTTTTTTTAATGTAAATTCTTCTTATTCAATTATGGTGCTTTAAAAATAAGCTTATCGAATTATATATCAATATTTTTAAGTTCGTATTTTTAAAAAATCACAAGTTTTTCATTTTTTTTTGTTGGTAAAGTATTTGACAATAATAAAAGAGATTGAGATAAACTAGGATTTTTTTTATTGCCTAAAATAATTTATTGGAGTACTAATTTTCGTAAATGACCACACTCATCATTACTTTTTTTTAATTAATAATTAATTTAAACAATACATTTACTAGGTAAATTTAGGCCTGAGTCAGCCCAGCCCGTCTAAAAGTGAGTTTTGGTGAGTTGTTGATCAGTTTAAGACCCTTTTTTGACAGCTCTAGTAGTTGTGTATCTTAAATAACATTTGAGAATAAAAGTTGGCACGTGTACTGTTGGTTGTGCGTCCAATCAGTGAGTTACTCATTTAAAATCAACAACACGGTTATTGGGCGAGTCCAGCCAACTAGAGGCATTAGACAGGGGGACCCTCTCTCGCCATTCCTCTTTGTCATATGCGCACAAGGATTATCCTCATATTTGCAGAACAGTGTTGACAATGGCAACTTTGAAGGCATCAAAATTGCGCGTGAAGCCCCTTGTATCTCTCATCTTCTTTTTGCCGATGACAGTGTCATATTCTTCAAAACAACAAGGAGCAGCGCTGCTACTCTTAAAAAGGTGCTCATTGATTACGAATGGGCATCGGGACAGATGATAAACTACGAGAAATCCACAATTCTGTTCAGCCCACGCACGGATGTGTTAGGGTTATACTGGCAAGTATGCTTTTACTGCTACTTATGTATACAAACTGATTTTTGCACTTATTAATGAGAATAAATTTTTGTCACTGGTTGCTTTAAATATAATGAATGGTAATTATTTATTGCATAAACGTTCAGATGTACTTTACATTGTAGACAATGTGGTGTGTAGAAGATCACAGAAGATCACATTGTCAGTTCCTTGTATATAAGTACAATTGATTCACAACTTAGATGGAATTGAACAATCCATTGGTAGAAGTTGAGGTGTAAGGCTCAGATTGATTTGTCTTGACCAAGAGATTACACTAGTGCATTTTGATGTGCTGAATAGGACCTACAGAGAGGTAATTCTTCTATACTGGCTTAAGGAATGAAGAATTAGACCTCAGTGGTTGTTGATTTCTTAATCTCTGTCACTTAAATAGAATTGTCTGTAGTTAAGAAGTATTGCTTTGATTTATTATGGGTAAAGAATCAATGTGATTCAATACTTTATATTTTGGGCAATATTATTAATTATAGGACAGATTGCCAAAATTAATACAGAGAATCGTGTCTTGGAGTGTCAAGTTGATTATGTCCCCTTGGTGGGCTCAGAAGGTTTATCATATCAAATCTGATCAGTGGAATTTATTTCCGGTATGATAATAATGTTGAGCTGTCCTTACTCTAAGGAATAAAAGATATTAATTAATTAAAGCATTCGGTAGCTTAAATTAATTGATGGACATTGAATCTTAAACACGGGAAATAATAACCGGGAGCCATATTTCGTAATATGGGTTAGGATGGATAGTGCAATATTAATTCTATAGTGGAATGAATTAATATTAATGAGCTGGAAAAATATTGTGGCTCAATATTGATTTCTGGGCCCATTGGGAGGTCCAATCCTAATTCTCCTAAAGGCCCCTCAAGTAGCCCAATAAAAGTCCATTAACTAAGGTAATTAAAAAGATAAGAATTAATCTTGTTGCAAGAAAGAGAGGAAAGTAGCGCTTATTTTGGGGAGAGAATATTATGGAGAAAGATATGGAAATAATATAATATCTCTTGGAGAATAAAATATTTCTAGATCTCCTATATTTTCTAATAAATAAATTGACTATTCTCTCTCTTATAAATAGAGGAAAAATCGCTTGTTTAAGGGTTAACAAAGAAATCGGTTTTCTCTACAAAAGAAAAAAGAGAGATCTGTAATTTTCGAAATTACAGTGTGTGCAACAAGAGAAAATTAATTCTTCCTTGAGAGTTATTAGTTCGTGAGATCTCCCACCGGATCAACGGGCTAGGACTTAGGGAATACTCGAGAAGGCAATTGGGTTGAAGTTGTTATTCTTCTCAACGGTATCTCTCCGATTCAAAGGTAAACACGTAATCCCTTAGTTTCGCATGTTTAGGGATTTAATTATTTACCGTACATTCATTACATGAATTAGTTGATTTAATTTGTTTAAATTATGAAATTAGATTTATGATAATTCATATTTAAATTACGTCTCAAATAGATCCTGGTAATTTTAAAGGTGTCTCAAAGGATTCCCGGGAGTCTCGAAAGATCCCTAGGGCATCTCAAAAGATTTCCGGGAGTCTCAAAGGATCCCTAGCGTGACGGTCAATAATAATCCACAAGTGCCAATAATTCCCCACAAAGGAGATGGGGAATGTGGTCCCATAATAATTTCCCACAAAGGAGTTGGGGACCACAAGAATTGGGAACCACATTGTTGGGGGACTATTATTGGGTATTGGGATTATTCCCAACAGGATGAGGCCAACAAATCGGCTACCCTTTTGGAATTGGGTATCCGCATGTCCCAAGGTCACCAAATTTATTTGGGACTGCCCACCTTCTCAGTGAGAGCCAAGAAAATGCAATTCAGTTATCTTGTCGACAGAATGAAAGCCCGCATTGACAACTGGAAGAACCGCGAATTCTCCGAGGGTGGAAAAGAAGTCTTAATCAAATCAGTTTTGCAAGCAATACCAACTTATGCTATGGCATGCTTCAAAATCCCTCTTCAAATCTGCAAACAAATGGAGAACTTAATAGCCAATTTCTGGTGGGGAAAAAAGGAGGGAGGAAACAGGTTGCATTGGCAAAAATGGGAAGACCTATGTAGACCTAAGCATGAAGGTGGGCTAGGATTTAGAAGACTTCACCTCTTTAATGATGCCCTACTTGCCAAACAAGTTTGGAGATGCATTGAACACCCAAATTCCCTGTTGAACAGAGTATTAAAAGCGAGATATTACAAACATGTGGATATTGGCAATGAGGTGGGTTATTGGCAATGGTAATCTCATAAAAATCCATAAACATGCCTGGGTACACGGACTTGCTGAAGGCAGAATTTATTCTAACATAGCAGCCACCCCAAATGTCAACCTATTCCTGGACAGCAACAGAGAATGGAAAGAGGACCTCCTACGCCTGGCTTTTCTTCCCTTTGAAGTTGAAGGCATTTTAAGAACCCCGGTTGGCAATTACCAAGACGAAGACAAACGTTTTTGGGTGGATGATACCTTTGGAAGATACTCTGTCAGCTCTGGTTATAAAAAATGCAAAGAATCCACCACCCGCCCCATCCCTCAGCCGTCGTCGTCATCTAACACTTGGATGTCCCGGTGGTGGAACCAATTATGGAATATGCGGCTACCTCCCAAGATCAAAATCTTTTGTTGGAAAGTATGCCACGATTTTATAGCAACCGAGGGCAACCTTGCTAAAAGGCATATCCCACTAATCCCGACATGTGGACTCTGTGGACGATCCTCACCGTCAACAACTCACGCGATCTTCCATTGCCCAGCGGTAAAGAAGATTTGGAAGAAATCAGGATATTACCATCACATCAATACGGGAAGAAATGTTGGAACTTTCGATTTCCTTCATCTGGCTATGTCGAAAATCAAAGCAGATACTCAAGAAAGGATCTGGATGGTGGCCTGGGGTATTTGGAAAGAACGTTGTACGACCCTTCACTCGGAGAAGAACCCACGTAAGAATTTAAGCGACAATACAGGGACAAGAGTGATCTCTTATTTAGAGGCCTTTCAAGATCAAATCACATTGAATCACAATCAAAACCACAGCCCCCTCCCGATCCCTGAAAATGATACTCCCTTAACTCATATACTGGAAGTGGATGGAGCCTTCAATGACAATGACAGAAAGTATGGAGTAGGGGGAATTCTTCGTAATCTCGAGGGGCGAGTGATCGACACATTTGCTGAAAAAATCCGCCCCCAAAGGGGGGCCCTCGGGGCGGAATTGATGGCCATTTTGATTGGAATTAAAAAAGCACGAAATAGCTCATGCGAGAAATTGGAAGTACGATCGGATTCCCAACTTGCTATTTCGTTATGCCTCCGTCATAGAAGGACGATGGGACCACAAGTTTCCATTGTCAACAGTATTCTCCTACTTGTCCATGAATTTGTAGTGTGCAAATTCATCTATACACCAAGAGCGAATTTGACGGAGGCACACAACCTTGCTCGTGCAGGAGCCAGCTCTACCAGTTCACGCGATTGAAGTGGAGAAGCTTTTGGTGGGAACACATTCTTCATACACGTACCTACTTTATGGATTCTCTATCCCCTGTTCCCCACCTCCCCCCCCCCCCCCCCAAAAAAAAAATATAGGAGTATTTTTTTTTAAAAGTGGTTGTATTATATAATTCCTTCATTGTATGATTACTTTTATGGGACCTTCTATAGTCAGAGTATCGTATATTGTCGTATGACTACCGTAGTCAATTTAATCTGAACCATTAAAAATCAAATCTAAAGGCTTAAATCTGATGAATTGTTACCTTTTGAAATTTGTGTTGAAAATATTCAACGTATGTGTTAAAAATATTCAACGTATGTGTCGCATTGTGTCATATTTATAATTAATTTAATTAATTAAAATATATAATTTTGAATTTACAGTTTCATCCTTAATTTAATAAAAATATTTATTATATTAATTAATTTAATTAAAATATATAATGGTAAAACTACTTATTTATCCTTATATTATTATTAAAATTAATAAAAAAAAAAATTAAATTAAATTAAAGAAGTTATAATCTCGAACATAATACGTAGGTTTTAACATGCACTCCACTTCAGCCCTTTCGCCGCTGTCCTTTCGCCGCCGACGCGCCGCTTCCCTGTTGCCGTCGACGATCATCTCCTCCCCCCCCCCCCTTAGTTTTCTTAATTTGTAAGTTTAATATTATTGTGGGGTAGGTGAATTACCACCACTGAACGTTGCTTATGTATATCTTCATATTTTTTCTTACATCCGTCATTTGTTATGAGTATTTGAATTAACATTGTGAAATTGTTAAAATTGTGGTTGAGTTGTTGAGTAGTAATTGTTTTTTAAATTGCCTCAAATCAAATAGAAACATAACTGTTCAACAAGTGTTTGACAAAATGCTTCAAAGAAAATTTGAAACAGAATTTAGCAAAGGAAGTGTCTATTGAATGCACATTCCTAACCATATTCGTTGTTTGAATCCTCTAGCTAAAAGGACATAATGTAGAGTTGAATCATCATGTAAAGTTTTGAATTTTATATTTAATATAGTGTTTAAATTGAATTTTATGTTTATAACCACATGGTATTCCTCGATTTTATGTTAGAAGCACATGTTGTTAGTTGCCGTAAATGACATTAAAATAGGTGATTGAAATATATAATATGAAGATGTTGCATAACATTGGAAAATGTAGTAAAATTGGAAGATGCTGCATAACATGTCTTTTAATGTGTTTCTGTTGTAGTTTGTATGTACAACAACGTTCCACAATGTTCTCAGACGTTGGATATGAAGATATCAAAGTGGATGATGAATCACACGAGGAGCACATGAGTTCAGAAGAGGGGTCGGATGAGGATTTTGGGTATGCCAATTTCAAAAATGCTCCCATAGACGACAATACAATTTTGGGCATGACTTTCGCTTCGACGGAAGAAGCTAATGCATTTTATAAGATATACGCAGGACGAAAGGAATTTATAAGCCGAAAATGCCACACTGATAGGAGAAATAACATTATAAAAAATATGGCGTGGGACTGTTCCCGGTCTGGATTTTCTAAAGCTACTACAGGACATCCAGGACATAAAATTGGGCGATGTCCAAATAAAAAGAGCAACATTGATCGAGAGAATGATGAAGATCTCAACAAAGACGATGATTCTAAAAACGTTAATTAATGTTGATCCTACCAAAATAATTAGTGTTAATTAACGTTAATTAATGTTGATCTCAACCTTTGAATCTCTGTGGAATCTCTCAACAGATACCTCTATCCAGTCAAATCTCTATCCCACCATACCCTACCACTATACCACCACTAAACCCTGTGCTTTTCCTTCTTTTTCTGACTTTTGCTTTTCTCATTGCCTTGTCTTGTCTTTTGCAGGATACTAAGGGACCCTCAGGCCTTGCCCGGTGGATGCAGCCTCGACCTGCTGGACGTCGAAGTGGTGTAGGCTTGCCTAGGAGAGCCCCTTCTATCTCAGCGTCATCTAGGGGATTTCTGTCTCAATCGACCTCAGTGCACAGTGACAATGTTGACCAGCCACAAATCTGGGTTTACAGATCTAGAGGAACCTGACTCGGTGAAAATCGATGAAGAGGGGGAAGGGGAGGACGAACCCACCTTATGCCTCATAGGCAAGGTTCTAACAAACAAAAATTTCAATGGGTCCGGCCTTTTAGAAACTATGAAGAGAGCTATGAACCCTTCCATGGGTTTCACAGCGACGGAGATCGACAAAAACCTCTTCTCATTTCAGTTCAAATCCACTACTGATCTACAAGAAGTGCTAGCTCGTGAGCCTTGGACTTTTGAGAAAAATGTCCTCGCTCTTAAGGAACTGAAAGTGGGAGAACAACCATCTTCGGTCAGGTTCGATAGGGTTCCATTTTGGATTCGTCTCTATGACCTCCCAAAGGCAGCTCGTTCTGAAAATAATCTGAAGCTCATATCCGGGAAATGCGGTGAGGTGCTCGAAATCGATCCAATCTCGATGAAAGACCTCTCTCGAAGCATCCGGGTGAAAGTAGCCATAGATCCGCAAAAACCCCTTAAGAAAGGAACCAACCTTGAGAGAATAAATGCTCCTGCACTCTAGGTGGATTTTAAATATGAACGCTTACAGTCTTTTTGCTACATATGTGGTACTCTAGGGCACATGAAGAAGGAGTGCGACCTAGCTGAAGGAGAGGAAAAAATCTCAGCACTACCCGACAACAAACTTCCGTTCGGAGAGTGGATGAGAGTCTCACCTCAAAAAAGAGCCTTTGTTACAGTTGAACAAGAAAAAAGACCCAAGGAGCAAAATAGCCTTCGCCAGCAGCTGTTCAAAAATTTCCGTAAAGAAACCATGAAGGGCATAGAAGATGAAGATAGCGAAGAGAAAGAACCAAATGAAAACACCAAGCCTGCATCACCGGAGATTGAAGTGACAAGAGCAAAAATGGAAAGGATTGTGGTTTCAGAAAAGAATGGGAGAAACGAATATGAAAAAGCCACACAAACCCAACCACCATACCCCCTCTCTTATACCAAGAACCCAACACCCACCAAACCTAATTAAAGATTATAACCCCACCACCACACAAAGCACAAGGTCCCCCACCTGTACGACCCCACTATTACCCCCACCAACAACCTAATCAAAATGTGCCAGCCCAAACCAAACCCCATAACAACCAACCCCAAAAGCCAGGTGCAACAAACAGGTAGATCAAAATCAGTCATAATCAGGAATAAAACCCCTCCAATGGGCAACAAAAATTCTGAGGAACACAAGAAATATGCGGGAGATAAAAGAAAATGGAGTTTTGAGGAGAGCAAGGAGGAAGTAAAGAAAAGCAAGCTGGAGAAAATGGAAACTAACACCACCACCTACCTACAAATGGCGGAGGCTGCCCGACAGCCCCGCCGAGAACCATGAATGCCCTAAGCTGGAACTGTCGCGGGCTTGGGAACCGAGCGACAGTCCGAGCACTCCAAAAGATCCTACATGAGAACGACCCGGTTATTGTCTTTCTCATGGAAACAAAGCTCACTACTACCAAAATGAATCGTCTGAATACAACAAAATTTCACTTCACCGGATGTTTACCAGTGGATTGCGAAGGAGAAGGACGTGAGAGAAGAGGGGGTCTGTGCCTCTTATGGCAGGAAAACCTGAATGTATCTTTGTCAACTTTCTCAAAAAATCACATTGCAGCCAACATTGTGTATGAAGTAAGTAGCCCATCTTGGTACTTCACTGGAATCTATGGATGGCCTACCCGATGTCACTGTCACAAAACCTTCCAGCTTATGAATCAGATAGCCCCGCTCGACGGCATCCCATGGTTGTGTGTCGGTGACATCAATGAGATTATGTGGACATGGGAGAAATGTGGAGGAAACAATCAGCGTACAGCCCATATGGAACTCTTCAGGAGTACAACTTCTGGTCTGCAGCTTCAGGCCTGGGGTTCTTCGGCCATAAGTACACTTGGAGCAACGGAAGAGCAGGCCACAACAATATCCAAATGAGACTCGATCGGGCAGTAGCAAACCCTGTATGGCGACAAATTTTTCCTGGGTCAAGGGTTTCTCATCTTCCTCGAATCAGCTCAGACCACGCCCCACTCGTTGTCGAAATCCGTAAAGATGTCCTGTTCTTCCATGGGGGGAAACGACAAAAGCTCTTCAGGTTTGAAAAGATGTGGCTTGAGAATGGTGAATGTGGAGAAATTGTGAATCGTGGATGGAACAATAATTTACTGAACACTCCCCTTGACGTGAGGATAAAAAATTGTGAAAAGCATCTCAAAAGCTGGGATAAGCGGGTTTTTGGAAATATAACTCGAAGGGTTCAGAGACTCAAAAGTGAAATTGAAAAACTGTAGGAGAAGGACCAGAGTGATGAGAATGTGAATAGTCTCCAAATTCTGCAAAGAGAGCTTGCTGAGGCTCTAAAACACGAGGAGATATGGTGTTTCAAACGATCTCGGGCACTGTGGCTGAAAGAGTATAGTAACCCGAATCATGAACACAAGTGGTGAGTGGGTCGAAGGTGAGATGGAAGTGGGTCGGGTAATGAAAGAGTACTTTGTCGAGATGTTTTCGTCGGTCGATATTGGCACTATGCACAGGGTCATTGACTCAGTAGAGCCTAGAGTCACACATGATATGAACGAGGCTCTCCTTCAACCCTACACTGCGGCTGATATCAAGCGGGCTCTGAAGCAGATGCACCCGGCAAAAGCCCCTAGACCTGACGGTATGCCTCCTATATTTTTTCAGAAATTCTGGCCCACTGTGTGTAACTCTTTTACTGATACTTGCTTGCAAATCTTAAACTTTGGAGCCAACCCAGCATCCCTCAATAACACATTCATTGTACTCATCCCAAAAGTCAAAAACCCTGAAAGCCCAAAAGATTTTAGACCCATAAGCCTCTGTAACGTTGTGTTTCGTGTCATCACCAAGGTTATAGCAAACCGTCTCAAACATATCCTCCACAATGTCATATCTCTCTGCCAAAGCTCCTTCATCCCCAATCGCCTCATTACCGATAATGCCATGGTTGCCTTTGAGATTTTCCACTTCCTTAAAAAGAAAAAGAAAAAGGAAAAAATAGTTTTGTGGCTCTCAAGCTTGATATGAGTAAGACATATGATAGGGTTGAGTGGAATTTTCTTCGTGCTATGTGTGAGAAACTTGGTTTTGATAGGAGATGGGTGGATTTGGTTATGCGATGTGTGTTGTACTGTGTCTTATTCCTTGCTTATTAATGGCTTTCCCACTGAATCCTTCACCCCTAGTAGGGGCCTCCGTCAAGGGGACCCCCTATCCCCTTATCTTTTCCTCATTTGTGCAGAGGGTTTCTCGTCGCTTATTCAACAAGCGGAAAGAAATGGTGATATCAGAGGAATTAAAGTCGCACGACATGCCCCCCCAGTCTCCCACCTCCTTTTTGCAGATGATAGTATTCTTTTTTTCCAAGCAAAGCAATGTGAGGTGAACAAGGTACGTGAGATCATCCTTGTCTACGAACAAGCATCAGGGCAGCGCACTAATTTGGAAAAATCGGAGCTGTCAACTAGTAATAATGTTGGTGATACCGAAGTGGCTGCCTTGGAGGAACAACTAGGAGCAAAAACAGTCCTGCACCATTCGAAATACTTAGGACTGCCCACTGTTGTTGGAAGAAGTAAGAAAGTGGTGTTCCAAATGGTGGTAGATCGTGTCGTGAGCAGGTTGAAAGGATGGAAAGAGAAGAATCTAACAGTGGTTCAAGCGATCCCAAACTATGCAATGAGTTGTTTTCTCTTCCCTAAATCTTTGTGTGAGAGTATTGAAAGAGCAGCTGCCCGGTTCTATTGGGGGTCAACAATTGAAAATAGGAAAACACATTGGCTTAGTTGGGAAAAAATCTCTCGGTCAAAAGACAAAGGGGGCTTGGGCTTTCGAGAGATGTATTTCTTCAATCTCGCCATGGTTGTAAAACAATATTGGAGACTCTTACATAATGTGGACTCTTTGGCGGCTAGGATCCTGAAAGCCCGTTATTTCCCAAGAGGCAATATTGAGTCGGCAACCATGGGCTATCAACCGAGTTTCTTATGGAGAAGCATTCTTAATGCACGGAAGCTGATTATGGAAGGAACCGGGTGGAGAGTGGGGTGTGGAACGGACATTCGATGCTTCGTGGATAAGTGGACTGGAACGCACACCATTCCGATTCCAGCCTCCTGGAATGTGGACGATGGCGACCCCCTCCAGTTCAAAGTCTCAAATCTTATTCACCCCGTTTCATGCGATTGGGATCACACTGCTATTGAGAGACTTTTTGAACCAGAAGTGAGAAAGAAGATCATCGATATTCCTCTTAGCTCTCGTCTTCCTGATGACAAAAGAATATGGCTCTTTAGTAAACACGGCAAGTTCACGGTAAAATCTGCATATCTCTTAGCTATTAACAGGTTCTCTGATGTAGGTCGGGCACTGCCATCACCTAGCTCTGACCAACAGCCCTGGAAGAAGCTCTGGAGATGTCGAGCACCCCCAAAAATTCTTCATTTCCTGTGGCGTGCCTGCACTGAATCTCTTGCCACCATGACATCTCTAATTAGCCGCGGCCTGCATGTTGACCCTTTATGCCCCAACTGTGGCCTTGTACCTGAATCCACCCTACATGCACTTATTGAATGTCCAATAGCCATGTATACGTGGGGGAGAGGTCCTATCCGGATCGATTTTCACGTGGGAGCAAACCAGAATTTCAGGACACTAGTGTGGAACCTCATTGACTCTATTCCAGCACGGGGTCTCACCATTTTTGCATTCATCTCTTGGAATATTTGGAAATGCAGGAATTCCCGCATTTTTTAGCAGAAAAAACACGATCCTCAATTGATTCTTCTCCAAGCTCTGAGTTTGGCCGAAGAATTTTTTATCCTCAATTGAATTCAGACGCAGCAATTTTCGCGGACGACACGGTTGGCTTTGGTTTTGTCCTTAGGGATGATAGAGGAAGAGTGGTTTTGGCAGGAACAAAAAGTAAAAGGGCAGCTGGAGATAGCACAAGAATTGAATCAATGGCCCTCTGTTTCGCTGCCAGAACAGCAGGGAAGGAAGGCTTTCATAATCTTTTGGTTGAAACAGACTCGCAGGTCCTTGTCCGTGCGTTCCATGGCGAATTCGACCCCGACCCGTACACCATGGTCTATATCGACGAGCTTCGGGAGCTTGCGCAGGAATCTGTTATTTGATCATGCCATTTCATTCGAAGAGATGCCAACCGTGTGGCCCATTTTCTTGCTCATTTTGGTCTACGAATTAATTTTGAGCGAATCTGGAATTATGAAATCCCTCCTGACTGTAATAGATTAGTTCAACAAGATATAGGGCCTAGTGCCCAGGTTTCTTGATCTCTATTAATGAAGTTTCTTTTTCTGTCAAAAAAAAAAAAAGTATATCGTAAGGGTGAAATTTATTAAAAAAAAAATTATATTTTATAAAAGTAAAAAATTATTATAGAACGTCAAAAAAAAAAAGTGAAAGTAATTTAGAAATGGAGAAAGTATTAAAAATATATTAGGATCGGGTGAAACAAAAAAATAATATTTCAAGACCAAGGACATCACAAAATAAATGTTATGGCAAAATCTTGTATGACATACAATTAGTGCGATATATTATGCGTATATTTTTAAACAATACTTCCTCTATTCCTTCAATAGTTACTCATTTTGTCATTTTTTATGTTTCTTAAAAAATTATTCATTTCATTTTTTTGTAATACTACTATTTATTTTTATATTTTTATCTTTCTTATCTATCTTCATATTTTTTCTTTTCTACATATTTCTACAGTCTACTACACATATAATATTACATTCTTTAATTAATGTGTAAAAAAGTGAAGTTTTACTAAATAAAATTACTAACTGGTTAAGATTAATACTCCCTCTGTCCCGTGATTACTTGCACACTTTCCTTATTGGGACGTCCCAAAATTACTTGCACACTCTTAATATGGAAATACCCCACAAAATTAATAAGCTCACAACATCATTTTATTTTCAAATTTGTCACTCATTTTTTTCATACATTTCACTTTACACATCATCAAATTACCTAAAATACCCCTCTTTTATCTTACATCATCAACCACTAAATCCACTTTTCTTAAACAACGTGCCGATCAAACTATGCAAGTAATTCCGTGACGGATGGAGTAGATTTTAATGAGCAATATTAATTATTTATATTAAACAATACCTCAGGAACGAAGGGAGTTATAATTAGTTTCACTAAACAACATTACTCCCTTCGTCCTAATTTATATTCATTATTTTTTTTTAAAAGAATGTTCCAAATTAAATTTATTTATATTTCTTAATTTGACAATAAAATATTTTTTAACTTTAAATCACACTTTTCAACCATCTCAAAGTTACACTACATGTTATTACTTTATTACTTACTTTTATCAATCAAAAAATTTACAAATTCTATATTTTATCTTTTTTAATACTAATATAAACAATTTTTACATTAAACTAGCGTGTAATGAGATAAAAATTGTTATCGATTGATTATTAACAATATTAAACCCCCATCCCCACCCCCACCCCGTCTCTTACTATATGCTGCATTTGCTGAATTGTCATAATCTCTCCTCAAAACTTCTCTCTCTAGAGGTGTTTTGCCCTCCTTAAAGTTTTCCCAAAAACTTTATCCTCCACCGCCGATTCCTCTTCCGCCATTCCTGAATCCTCTCTTCATTGGTAGTTGTGATTGGTTTAGCCAACTTTATAAGCTTCCATTACTTTTTGGCGTTTTTCACACAATCCTAATCATTAGATTGTGTAGTAATTAATTTGCAGAAGGCAGTGTGCTTCACTCGCGTACCGACTAGGGAGGGCGTTTCGTGTTCTTCAGGCCTGGGCAAGATATGATGATGGCTTTTGTGCGGATAGGTCGGTTTTTTTACGGGGGTTTTTTTCCCCAGACGCAATTTCGCATGAGTGGTTTTGGGGGAGAGTGCGCTGCGGTTTTGGGATTTTCTAGGAATATTGGGGGCGATCTGATGGCTATTTATTGGCCTGCCTCCCACTTCATTTCTTCATCACTCCTCCATTCAATCTCTACTTCTCTCTCTAAATCTTGTTTAAGTTCAACGGTGGCCGAACTCAATGCTATGATGGAGGGCTTTCGTATATCAAATAAAGAAACGACCCACATTGTAGCTCGTCGTGAAGATTGGCAATCCCTAAGAACACGATTGCTCTTCGCTTTGTTGCCAAAAGGCCCATTAACACTTATGAACTCAAAGACCTTTTGGTGCGAACATGGCGAGTACGGTTTCCCCTCAAAGTTGCTGGTGTTGGGGAGGGGCTTTTTCTTGTTACCTTCGGGGCGGATTCTGAGATCAAAGATGTCCTGGAGAGACAACCATGGAATCTTAGGAAATCTCTGCTGGCTATGGTAAGGTTGCATGGTGGTGAAAAGTTAGCTCAACTCCATCTTTGTCTTGTTCCTTTCTGGGTGCAGGTTCACGGCCTCTAACTCTTTGCTATGAGTAAGATACTAGGCATGAAAATTGGTAGCATTATTGGGGAGGTGCTGGAAGTTGATGCCAAAGAAGGAGAGGAGGCTTGGGGAGAGTGTTTACGTATCCGGGTTCTTATGGATGTCTCAAACCCTCTATGTAGGTTCTTTTATCTCACAGTGGAAGAGGACCCGATTACGGCGGTTTTCAGGTATGAGCGTTTGTCTGGCTTTTGTTTCTTGTGTGGGCACTTGGATCATTCTGAACAGGAGTGTAGCATTGGACTTGGACAATCTGAGGACTGGATCAAAAGGCACCGTTTCTTTCCTGCATGGCTCCAGGCGGATAAGAAAAAGTGCCCGTCGGTGGAAGATCTTCAAAATTTCTTTGAGCTATTGCAGCTGGGTGCAGGTGAACAGGCCCAAGCACAGAATTTGGAGGAGGCACGGGTGCGCCGTTTGGATAAAGGAAAAGGGATATTGGTTGATGATGTTGTGGATGATGATGCTGAGGAGTCAGATCTGCAGAATATGAGGATTGTACATCGATTTGATGAGTTATTTTCTGGTAAAAATGCTAATGAGCCAAGAAAGGGAGTGGTTATTCTGGATGGAGGACGAGTGGATCCTCGTACGGGTAAGACCTTGTACCCTCTTTCTTTTACTGTTCCTAATGGATTTCAACAATGTTATGTCTGTGAGCCCTTAAGTGGGATTGATAATGGAAAGGATTACCGAGTTGTTCATTATGTGGGTATGGATCTGAGTTCTAGGGACTATATTTCTTATGTTGAGATTATTGTGGATGGAGAGGCTCCATATGTTCCGCCTTATGAACAGGGTGCTCTTACCAACACTGAAGCTGTTATGCGGGAGGTGGTGGTTCAGGACAAGCGGATGGATGGGGAAGTGGGATCGATGATGAGCAGTGCTTTACCTTGCAAAAAAAGAGCTAGAAAGGAGCCTTCGGGGGAGATGATGGAATTCTGGGGTGGTGGCAATGGATGGTCGGAAGGCGATATTGTTCGACATCCGGACAATTTTTTTAAAAGGGCCCGTAGCATGATTGAGATGTATGGGCAGGAAATTGTTGTTGATGATCAGGCGGAGGCTGAAGTGAATCAGCCCCGCCGTGGTGAATGAATTTTCTTTGTTGGAATGCTCGAGGTGTTAGTAGTATTCGAGCATTCCGTTTTCTTAGTAGGCTTGTTATTTCTTATCGTCCTTCTATTTTGTTTGTTTCGGAAGCTAAGTGTTCTTCGGCCCGTGCCGATGTTTTGAAATGTACTCTCGGTTTTAAGAATGGTTTGTTGATTAATGAAAAGAATAGTTGTGGTGGCTTGTTGGTCTTTTGGTCGGATATTGATCTTACGGTGTTATCTTACTCCCAAGCTCATTTTGATTGTATGATTATGGCTCATGACTTTAAATGGAGATTCACTGGTTTTCAAGGATGCCCATATTTGGATGGCAAAAATGCATCATGGGAATTACTTAAGAGGCTTAAGAACTACATCTCCTTTGATACTAATGCATGGTTGGTGGGGGGAGACTTTAATGAGACTCTTTTTCATGGGGAAAAAAGGGGTGGGATTCGTAAAAAATTATCTCGACTAATGAGTTTCCAAGATGTACTGAACCACAATGAATTGAATGATTTGCGCTTTAATGGTCCAAAATTCACATGGAATAATAAGAGAAGTGGGAAGGAGTTTATTGCTGAAAAGTTGGATAGATTTGTTGCCACAAGAGAATGGTCGAACTTGTTTCCTTTGTATGAATATAGTGTTTTGGATTTTATGGGATCTGACCATAGACCAATACTCATGTCTTTTGAAAGCTCAAGGATTCGACATCTTTGTAAACGAAGTCCGAAGTTTCGGTTTGAAAATCATTGGATTAAGGAACTGGATTTTAGGGATGTGGTTAAACGGGAGTGGAGGGTTAAGGATAAGAATGCCAATTTAAATGCACAACTTGCTCAATGTGGTAAACAATTTCAGTCATGGGCAGCAAAGAAAGGGGGAACATTAAAAATGCAAATTGCTACCATTCAAGGGTTGATTAAGGATGAGTGTCTTGATGATAAGGTTGATCCGGATTTTCAAAAAGTAAATACTTATGAGAAGGAACTGGAAAAGTTTTATACACAGGAGGAGTGGTATTGGAAGCAAAGATCCAGGATTTCTTGGCTCAAAGAGGGTGATAGGAACACGAAATCCTTTCATATGAGGGCCAATCAGAGACGAAGTAAGAACACCATATTGAAAATTCAGACGAATTCTGGAGATTGGGTGTATAACAATAGTGATATTCAAGCAACTTTCATTGAGTATTTTCAGGGGATCTATACTACTGGAAACCCTAGTGTTTATTCGATGGAATTAGCTACTGATAATGTGCAAGCAATTCTCAATTCGGATCAGAGTGGACTTTTGGATGCGGCATTCACTGCTCAAGAGATGTTTCGTGCTATGAAGAATTTGAACCCTTGGAAAGCTGCGGGACCAGATGGATTTCCGGCATCGTTTTATCAAGAACACTGGTCGATTGTTGGAAAGGAGATAACAGCTCAAATTCTGGATGTCTTGAATAATGGTGCTTCATTGGACTCATGGAATCATACTTCTATTGTGATGATTCCTAAGATTAAACATCCTACTCAAGTTGCTCAATTTCGTCCGATCAGTTTGTGTAATGTGTGTTATTGTATACTTGCAAAATGTGTTGCAAATAGACTAAAATTGGTTATGAGAGACATTATTGATCCCCATCAGAGTGCCTTTATCCAAGGGCGGCTGATTTCGGACAATGTTCTCATTGCTTTTGAAGGCATGCACTGGCTTCGTCAATCTAAGAGCAGTGAGGGATATGCTGCTCTCAAATTGGACATGAGCAAAGCATACGATAGAATTGAATGGGGCTTTCTTATACAGGTTTTGAGTAGGATGGGTTTTTCTGATAAATGGCTCAGGCTTATTCTACATTGTGTTTCAACGGTCTCTTATAATATGTGTATTAATGCTCAGGTTTCGGACACATTCAGGCCATCTAGAGGTCTTCGTCAGGGAGATCCGCTCTCACCCTATCTGTTTGTTATATGTGCTCAAGCCCTATCCTCACTATTGTTACATGCAGTGGAGGCACATCAATTCTCTGGTATCAAATTTGGTAGGATGGCTCCGACAATTTCACATCTCTTTTTTGCAGACGATAGTCTCATCTTTATGAGGGCTAACAAGTCTGAGTGTCTAGCTCTTAAAAAATGTTTGCGAATTTATAAAGAGGCGTCTGGACAGCTCATTAATTATGAGAAATCGGCTATTACATTTAGCCCGTCAACCAATCAAGCAAATAGAGATGCGGTCCAAGGAATTTTGGGCGTACGATCAACACTTGGCCATTATATTTATCTAGGGCTTCCTACGGTGTCTATCAAGGAGAAACGTATGCAGTTTGGTTATTTGGTGGACCGTGTAAGCCAAAGAATTCGATCGTGGAATCATAAACAGTTCTCGGAAGGTGGAAAGGAAGTGCTCATCAAGTCCGTTCTTCAAGCCATACCTACTTATGCTATGTCGTGTTTCCGTATTCCTACATCCATTTGTATGGACATTGAGAAGCTTATGGCTAGGTTTTGATGGGGTTCAACGGAAGAGAAACATCGTCTACATTGGAAGAAATGGACGACTTTATGTAAACCTAAAGATGAAGGGGGCTTGAATTTTCGAAGGATAGTCCTTTTTAACAAAGCTCTTTTGGCTAAGCAAGTGTGGAGAATCTCCCAACACCCTAACTCTTTGGTTGGTCAGTTGTTTAAAGCTCGATACTTTCGGGACACGGATGTTATGAATGCTGAGTTGGGTTTCAATCCATCATTCATATGGAGATCAATGGTTTGGAGTAGGGATATTTTAGATCAAGGAATGCGTTGGAGGATTGGAAATGGAAATTCGGTGCATATTTTTAAGGATAGATGGGTTCAGGGCATCAATAATGGTCGAATCTTCTCTCGTATTGCTAGTGCTTCTAAGGTAAATCGATTTCTTCTGCCTCGAAATGAATGGAATGAGGAGTTGCTTTCACAAGCTTTCTTACCCATTGAATGTGAAGCTATTAGGAGAGTTCCACGCCTTGATCATAATCAGGAGGATCAGAGATTTTGGCCTTGGATAAGTTCGGGGTGTTATTCGGTTGCTTCCGGTTATAGTGTTGCAGTTTCGATCGATCAAGAGACTATAACTGGGTCTTCTTCTAGTCCCTCTCGGAAAAGCTGTCAAGAGAGGCTCTAGAAGTCCATGTGGCGACTTAAGGTACCCCCTAAGGTTCGGATTTTTGGATGGAAGCTTTTGAACGGAACTATTGCGACTGAGGGCAATCTGGTTAGTCATCATGTTCCTATTCCCCCTTGTTGTCTTTGCTGTGGAAGCTTTTTTGCGGATTCAATGCATGTTTTATTTAATTGTGCTTTTTCTAAGAGTGCTTGGAAAAATCAGGATTTGTGGGGGGTTTTGAAAGGATGGGTGCATGGAAATATTATTCAGCTTCTTTCTGCAGCTTTATCTACAAATTTTGATCTATTTCAACACATTGTTGTTATTGCCTGGGCAATTTGGAAGGAAAGATGCAAATGGTTGCATTTGGATAGGGGTGGCAATTCTGGTACTTCATGTTTGCCAAAGTTTGAGGTCAAATGGGCACTTGATTACTGGTACGATTTTCTTAATATTGGCTCATTGAACTCTAATCGGAAGTCTAATAGTCATTCCCTAAAGTGGATAAGAAAGCTGAAGGATTGTCTTTGTGTTGATGCTGCGTTTAATCCAGAGCAAGAGTTCTTTGCTGTTGGCTATGCCTAATTTAATGATGAAGGGGTGTTAATATTTGCGGGTGGGGAGCGGATTCAAAATCCAGGTTCTATTGTTGCAGCGGAACTTCGAGCAGCTGAGATTGGTTTGATCAAATGTGTTGAAAGGGGTAAGAAGGCTTTCAAACTTTGCATGGATTCTGCAATTGCAATTGATGCTATTCAGCGCTCATTATCCCTTGAAAATTGAAAATGATATTCCCCAACATATTAGGAGGTGTAAGTGTTAGTTCTTTATATATACTCCTAGTATTGTTGCTCAAAAAAAAAAAAAATATGCTGCATTTGCTAAATATGATTGTTAAAATTAGTGATTCATAAAAAATATACATATTCTTTTTTATATGAAATCATTTTATTGTCGTTCTTCGACTATCAATTAACTACTTAACTTGTTATTCAATTTTACTCATGAAAGTTCAGATGAAAGCTACTTGAAAGTTTTTAGCATTGAGGTTAAAAAATATACTCCCTCCATCCCAACATTTTTTACACACTTTGATCGTCACGATTTTTAAGAAAATTGAATAAAGTGATTGGTGATATAAGATATATGAGGCGTATTTTAGGTGATTTGATGAGATGTAAAGGAAAATGTATGTAAAAAAAGGGGTGACAATTTTGAAAATAAAATGATATGGGAGGGTATTAATTTTGTGGAGTATTTCCATATTAAGAGTGTGTAAATAATTTTGAGACGTTCCAATAAGGAAAATGTGTCGCATTTGTCATTTTGTATAGAATTAAGGAACATATTTATTTCACACATTTAACCCCCTATTCATTTTTCTCTCTCCCCATTGACCTTTCCTTCGTATCATACTCTTACCTTTTGAAAAAAGTGAGAGAAAATGAATCGGTAATATATTTTCAATTAAAAGTGATATTGTAGGAGTTACAAAAGGACATTTTAGGAAAATTTGTCGTAAAAATAGGAAAAACGACAAATTTTTTGAAATAAAAATAAAGACCAAATGCGACAAAATTTTGTGAAATAGAGGAAGTAATAAATAGATGTATTAGGGTTCATATGATTAAGAAAGAAAGAAAAATATAATTAAATGTGAGAAAAGTAATTTACTAAAAATGAAATAATTAATTTTCATTTAAACAAATGAAAAAGATTTGGATAGCTTTTATTTTGAGTGTACGAGGGAGCATAATTAAGAGAATTACGAGACAACATATTGCCAATGAGGAACTGGGATCTCATCCTGTAAGAAATTTGGAGTTATAAACAAATAAAAAATTGTAAAAAAAACAACGAAAAGAAAGCAGAAGTAGAACCAGTGGTTGATGGAAGTGGTCCAATGTGAGTGTAGAGCATGGACCATTTTAGCTATATATATATATATATATATAGGCTATGGTGCAGCAGGTACCAGGTGGTTTTACCAATTTCCCACGCCAACTCTGACCAGGGCGGCGCCACTTACTTCATTCTCACGTCATCCCTATATCTATCATATACTACCTCCTTATCGTTTCGTGATTATTTACCAATTTTATTTATTAGAACATACTCCTTCGTTTTTTTGTTTTTTTTTTGATCAATCAAAAGCTTCTTGACAAAAGAATAGGTATAAGGTATACCCATAAAAATTACAACGACATAGCAGCAACAGAGAACATACTCCTTTTTAGTGAAAGCTATTTAATTTTTTTTCGTCCGGCCCAAATAAAACTATTCATTTTTCTTTTTAAAAATTACTCTCCCTCACATTTTATTACTCCCTCCGTCAGTTTATTCGTTACTTTTATGTACAAAGATTAAGAAAAGTGTTTAAATAATAGATATAATACAAGTGATGTGATTGAGAGAGGAGAGAGATAGAGAGAAAAAGTAAGATATAAAGTGAAGTGTAAGAAAAAATACTTACCAAAAAAGGTATGAGAAGCTTATAGGCGGCCGGACCAAAATGGTAAAATGGGAAGCTTATAGGCGGACGGAGGGAGTATATTTTTCTCACTCTCAATCACATCACCTCTAATACATCTATTTATTCTATTATATTTCTTAACCTCCGTGTTCAAAGCTTCCGGGTACGTAGCTTTCACCGGAACGGAGGAAGTATCTATTGAGATTACTTGTATACTCTTAGGTCATGTTTGATAGCTAAGATTAAGGTAGATTAACTTCATCTCAATCCTTATAAATTGTTTGATAGTTAAGATTAAGAGTAGATTATATTTTAAAATATGTAAAGTTTAGATAAAATCCTAATCTCAAGTTAATCCTTCTTAGCTATCAAACATGACCTTAACATAAAAAAAAATCCACAAAATAATTCACAATATATTTTAATTTTTAAAATTATTACTCTTTTTTTTATCCACAACATTTTATACCTCACAGAATCACTAAAAATATCCCTTATTTTTTTTACCTCAAACATCATTAAATTTTTTTTTCTTGAAAACTATACCATTAAAACGTGTAATTAATTATTAAACGGAGGGAGTATCCATCACTCCATCAGTATATATAAATAATTAATAATAGCAGAAATTAATATGATCTCTCGATGTTATCGCGCTCGCTCTTGTTTGATATTATCCATCCATCCATCGCACTTTCTTGCATGCATTGGCATTGGCATTGGCAATGGCGATCACAATATCTAATCATACCAACAGAAGGACACAATAATAATACTAATATATAATGGGAATTATAATAGTCTCCCGTGAATGTGCTTTTAATAATTTCTAAAAGTCAACTGTGAGGGAAATGAGGATTTGGAGAAACATGGAAGTGATATGTGATGGATGTTGCTACAAGTGAAATGCTCTACATTTTTAAAACTAAAAATTACTCCCGCAATTACGTGTATGGTTTAACTAACACAATTTTTAAGAAAAGTAAATTTAGTTTTTGGTAATGTGAGATAAAGGAGGGGTATTTTAGGTAATTTGATGATGTATAAAGTAAATATGATGAGGTGTAAAGTAAAATGTATGTAAAAAAAGGGTGATAATTTTGAAAATAAAATGATGTTGAGAGGGTATTAATTTTGTGGGTATTTCCATATTAAGAGTGTGAAAGTAATCTTGAGACGTCCAAATAAGAAAAGTGTGCAAGTAATCACAGAATGGAGAGAGTAAAATATATTACCCCGTTCACCTATAAATTTTTCGTTATTTTTTTTTTACATGAATTAAAAAAAGTAATAATAAATATAGTACCAAATGATGTAATTAAAAAAAGAAATAGAGATAGATTTTAAATATAAAAGTGAAATGGAAAAATAAAAAATTAAATATATTTGTCAAAAAAAGTATGAGAAACTTATAATTATAAACGAACAAATTAAAATGACAAAATTAAAAGTTTATAAGCAAACAGAGAGAGAGAGTAGTATATAATGATATTTAACAATGTGGAGATCGTAGAAGTATGCTACTCTTTATATTTAAAATTTAAAACAACAAAATGCAAATAATTCCTAAATTGAACCGGTCGGTCCACAGGGACATAGCCACACGGGACCAGTGGCCCCTCATCAATTTTTTGCATATATATATAAATATATGATCAGTTTTTTTTAATGTTGTACAGTACTAATTGTTACACTCTTTGTTTAAACTTTGTATATATGATTCATGCATTTTTATAGATTTTAAAGAATATTAATTATTTATATATATAAAATAAATAAATTTATACATTTATATTTAAAAAAATTAGTTTAGTGTTTTCAAAGTTGTATATTTATATTTAAAAGAATTATATTGTAATATAAATTATAGAATGGAACACATTAATTTATTATTTTAAAGATATTTACCGTTCAACTAATAAACTATTTAAAAACTGAATTTGATGTACATTGGGGTTAAATTATGACCGAAGAAAGAAAATATATTTTAAAATAAATAAATTAATGACATTAATATTTTAGAATTTTTTTTAATTGTTATGCTTCATTTTGAACTAGAGCTATCAAAAGTTTTTAAAAAAATATGATGAAAGTCAACTTTGTTCAATTTAATTTAATAGAATGAAATATATTAATAATTTTATATGAGAAATTTATATGAATATAGTAAATACATATTATCTCATTTTCACTAATGGTCCATACTGAGTTTTGCTCTCCAAATTCTACACGAGGTCCAAGACTCGATCGAAATTTTCTCACGCGGAACTTTATGAACATAAGTGGAACAAAAATAAACATGAAAAAGAAAATAAAACCCAAAAAAATTAAATAAAAACAGGAAACACAATTAACCTGCAAATGTTCTCACACCAAAACATATACCAGGGAGGTACTATACCCCTCGAACGCCAACGAGTAATGAAGTAATTTTTTTAAGAGGGTTTTTTTATGGGAGAATACAATTATTTTTTTTAAGAAGGTTTTTTATGGGAGAATACAATTATTTTGAGAAAAGTGGTTTATTCAAGATACTGAAATTAATACTCTTCCATCCCCCAATACGTTGCATCATTTTTGGGCCTATACTATACTTTATCAAAAAATGTAAGGAGTAAAATGTAATTTTATGTATAAAGTAAAAAAAATCAGTTGATTTAAATATATGCATTTTAGTTAAATATTGTGAGGATGACATTAGTGATTTTTTTCCTCTTTGAAGTGTGTAGGAGGACAATTTTCAAATTTTTGAACTTTTTCAATCACTATTTCAGATATTTTTGGCTTTTTCATTGGACAGTATAAGAAACACATCAAAATTAGAGCTGGTTTTGGGTGAGATAGTCTCACAGATCTTATTCCGTGAGATATATATGGTCTCCAACTCTCCATTTACCCGAATTTACAATGTTTATGTAAAGTGATAATGTTTAAGTCAAAAATCACAATCACTTTTATTACATTTGTTAAAAATTTAAAACTATTATCACTTTTTACTTGAACATTATCATTTTTTTTTAGTGTGGGCCACAAATTACATTAGATCGCATTTAGTGAACTTAAATCTGGAAAATGTATGTTAAAATAGACTCATCTCACGGAATGAAATTCGTGAGACGATCTCATACAAGTTTTTATCTCAAGATAAAATGTCTCTTGTTAAGGGTAAAGTCTAGTATGCACTCGAGTGCATGTTATGCACCCTAGTTCATGTTGCACTTTTCAGTTTTACTGACTTACACTTTTTGGTAAATGGTGTTGCACTTTTCAATTATTACTAAAAATATTATTATACAGTTTAATAATTGAAAAGTGCAACACCATTTACCAAAAAGTGTAAGTCGGTAAAACTGAAAAGTGCAACATGGACTAGGGTGCATAACATGCACTCGAGTCCGTAGCAGACCAACCCCTTGTTAAGTTATTTATTTTTCATTTTTGTCAACACCCACCACTTATCTATATTTTTTCTATTTTCTCTCTATCTCTACATTTTTCAGCATCTATTTCTATTTTTCTCTTTCAGATCTCAATATCTCACTGTACTTTAAATATATTTTATTCCTAAAATATGTAACTTGTGAATAAATTGCAAGATTAAACAAAATAAAAAGGCATAATCACAGTTTACTATATCACACTTGCAACTCTGTCATTTTCCATATAATTTAATTATCATGCATCCATTATTGAAACAGCGCCCTGTATCTAATGAATATCACCCTGTGTCCTGTGACATAGAACTCCAGCTTCAACTAGAAAAAAGAAAAATACTAAAACTGAAAATATAATGTAGAATTGATCCCATCCATCAGTTCGAATCAATAAGAAATCACTTTAAAAAATATTAAAACTGAAAATATAAAGTAGAATTGATCACGTCCATCCGAAGTTCCGAGCCATTAATTAATAAGAAATCATTTAAAAAAATAAAACTAAAAAGTGAATAAATACAAAGGTAAATCGGCCAAAAGTAGTAGGGCAGATATTTCGAGATCATTTGGTGTTACAGTATATGGCAACAAGTGTTAAATCACATATACAAATTTCGAAACCTACTCCCAACATGCACATATACACTTATATATACATAGCCACATAGGGATATTGTTGTTGAATTAATTAATGATAAATTAGAATTATCAAATCCCATTAGATTTTCTTATCAGGAGGTTATATATACATAGGGATATTGTTGTTGAATTAATATAGTCATATATATTAAGGTGGAAATATTGTTTTATCCATAGAATTCTTATGTTTGGTTTACTAGAAATGGGCCCGAGACTAATATTGGCCCGAGCTAATTTTCCCAATTAATCAGCTGTTCGCATGTTTATTAATCTTTGGGGGGGAGTCTGAGTTAAATAATATGGGGGAATAAATATTTAAGGGACCAGGTGTATATACTTTAAAGTATATTACCCTCCTATTTTTTAGTAATTTGACCAAAAAAAAATACTTTTAAATAATTTTAAAGGGCAATTTTGGAATATGACAAAAAATTGTATTAATCCCACCATCCAAACTACTTTTTGTACTAATATTCCAGACTTATTTAAAATACAATCAATCAATTCAAACATAAAAATAATTTTAAAAAGTCAATTTGTGAACAGTGTAATCCTAATAAATTATATCTTGTTTTATATTTTCCGTCCGACAAATCAAACTATCCCTTATTATCCACTTTTATATGTGGATAAATATATTTTAATAAATAAAATTATTATTTATTTACATGCTCATTTACTTCACATATGTGTACAATCACATAACATCTTTTCATACAGACTAATACATCGTGTGACCCTCGAAAATATGAGTTTTCACGCTATACACTTGTTAATTAAGCATATATAACAACTCAACCAGTTTTATATGAAGATTTAAAAACTCGTTATACCCCAAAACTCTTTCAATTTAACATCAGTTGACATGTCTCTTCCAATCCTTGGAACATAAGAGCATATTCAACCTTTTATCAAATCTATGTATTCATAATCAAGTTCCTAACTCAATTGATCGATCAATGAACACAATAGAACATGTTAACAAAGACGTCCTTCCTTTTACACTAATATCTCCAAACTGCCACTATAGCTGTTTTTCTATACATGCACCGCATTGCCATATAACTTATAAATATTGGTAACATGCTAAAGTAGCAACACTAGAGTGAAGACTTAAGAATACAGTAAAAAGTCTTAAAGGGTACTTATTAGAGGATTTCTTAACCCTTAAGGCCTCATACAATGAGAAAATAGGGATATTTTTCTCATTTCCTTATGGTCATCTTAGCACATGTGGTATGAAACACATGTCACGATGTCTTAACTTCCCAAAATGGAAGTGTATGTCATTCTTTTATTTGACATCGTATAAATCACGTTTCAAGTGTATCACCGACACTTAACTTGAATTTCCTCCCACTATTGTCTAGAAAATCCGTTGATTGAGCTTCGTAACAAGTTACATAGATTTGTGGTAAGATCTATTATAATTATTTCTAAATAATCTCATCTCTGCACGTGCCTCGATGTCAGAGGCGATTGCTCGTATGAGAGAGTCAGTTTTTACTTGTCGACTAACTATTATATGAAACATCATATAATTCATAGTACATAAATGTTAACAACATTAACAACTATAACGCACTATGTTCAAATCCACACAAACTCAAAACCTTAGATGTCAAAACATCTCTTATGAATATGTTTGACAAGTGGATCTGCAAACATCAAGTGAGTAGCCATGCATTTAAGAATCACTATTTTCTTCTTTTAAAGTTTTCACAAAGTTAAAACTTTGTATCTAATTTGCTTGGTTTTTCATAAAACTCAGAATTTCGAGTGTAAGCTTTAGCTACTTTGATTACTTCAATGAATCACTACAACTCCCACTGAAGTGTTTGATTATGTAGTAAATCACAACAACTCCCACTAGAGTGTGAATCATTACAACTCCCAAGGTAGTGTAATAGTTACAACTCTCCCACTAGAGTGTTTGATTCCATAGTGAATCGTTACAACTTCCACTAGAGTGTTTAATTCAACAATAAATCGGTGCAACTTCCACTAGAGTGTTTGATTCCACAATGAATTGCTACAACTCCCACTAGAGTGTTTAATTCAACAATGAATTATTACATCTCCCACTGGAGTGTTTAATTTCATAGTGAATCGCCACAACTCTTACTGTAGTGTTTGATTCCACGATAAATCGTTACAGCTCTTAATGGACTGCTTACTATTTTCAAAAGTTTCAATAAATTTCTTACCCAAACTATTTCTCGTACTTACAAATTCACTTGCCAAAAGCTCTGCTTGCACAATGGATAGTACATGTCTATATACCCTTTAGGTTCAAATTAATTTGTAGTACATTTATGATATCTTACAATCCCTTACACTGGCATTGTCTATTCTGAATTGAATTGATATCTGTTAACCAAACCAACAACTCATCATACGTCTGGATGTGCACTCATCTTAGCATACACCAGACTTTCAATTACAATTCAATGACTCATATTTTAAAACATGAGTATCGACGGCTTTCATACATTCATTCTGAATCTTTTCTAGAAGTCACTTTACGTATATCTCCTGAGACAATCCAAGTAACTTCTCAAAACTATCTCTATGAATATTTTCACCAAAATATACTCATTATTGTTTTCCAGTGATATAAATAATTTACTATTTATGAGTATTTACAATTGAGATATATGTGAGAATATATACAAAGATATTGATCGAAATAAAAAGATAGTATTCCTATATTATATATTATTCATTATATATTATATATTCCTATATTACAAAGATGCTGGAAATGTAATCGAACGCAGATCTTGGAACACAATAATTCGAAGTTGGGCGAGCTCGAGGAAGGCTTTTGTTGAAGACATCCGCGAGCTGAAGATGGGAAGAACCGAATTGGGTGAGATGGAGACCATACGAGACTAATTCACGAACCCAATGACAGTCAATGTCAATGTGCTTTGCTCAACCAGGTTTTGACTCAACAATAATGCACTTTTGTTGTCACAAAGAAGCATTTGGACAACTGAAGGAAGCTGACCAAGCTCACAAAGAAGATGAGTAACCCAAACCATTTCTTAGGCAGTGTTCGTGAGAGCCCAATCTGCATCGGAGTAGCCCACAAAAGAGTAATCATTACTGCGACCCAAAATTACGAGTACCTTTAATGTATCTGAGGATTCTCTTGACTTCGAGAAAGTGATCGAGAGTGGGCTACTGAAGAAATTGGTTGACATGATTTACAACATATGAGAGATTTAGGCGAGTAATGGTCAAGTATTATACGGCATCGACGAGCGAGCGATAAGGAGAGTAGGGTTGTCGAAGTCAACACTTGTACTAACAAGTGATTCTCCCGTGGTGAGGGTAGTGGAGACGAGTTTGAGTCCAACAATTCGGCTCGGACGAGAATGTCATGAGCATACTTCGCTTGGCAGAGGAAGAGACCATCAGTCGAGTGTGCGACCTCGAGTCCGAGAAAGTAGCTGAGGTGACCAAGATCCTTGATCACAAATTCCTTATTAACGGAAGCAATAAAACGACAGATAGTGGACGGATAACTACATGTCACAATTATATCATAAACATAGAGTAAAAGATATAGGGTGATATCACCTCACTTGTAGTGGAATAGAGATGTGTCTGCTCGACTACACTAAAGGAAAACCATGTTCGTCAGAGTCCCATGAAGGAAAGCATTGTTCACATCAAGCTGATGCATATGCCACTGATTCCGAACAACCTGACACAAGATAATGTGAATATTCTCTGCCTTGACCACATACTGAAGTTGTGCGAGAAGTCAAGGCTTGACACCTGAGAGAAACCATGGGCGACCAGACGAGCCTTGTAGTGATCAATTGATTTGTTTGCATGATATTTAGAGCAAAAAACCCACTTTGAGCCAACGATGTTTGCTACTAGGGGACGAGGAACTTGTTCCTAATTGTTATTAGCATGCAAGGCATCAAGCTTGGCACGCATGACAACCATCCAATGGGGATGTTTGAGAGTCGATCTGAACCCTTTTGGTTCGTTGGAGACCGCATGCGCGGAGAGTAACTGAGTGGTGGCAATGACGGCGATGTGCCGAAGTTTGAAGATGCCAAATTTGGGCGGCCGAGGAACAATTGAGGGCTAGATAACAAGGCGAGCAGCAAGCAATGGTGGGGCAGTTGGGCTAGCAACAGTTGGGGGTCGAGCAACCGGGTAAGTGACATGTGGTAATTGCGGAGCTGGGGAACAACAACTTGGGTTGGATCAGCTGGACGAGCAGCCCAGTGTGGATTAGGACAAAGTCTACATGGAGAGCTCGGATAATGACTAGAAGAGGGGTTGGTCGGCTGCCGAGGACCAGCAAAGGGCTCTAGAAATGAGCTAGAGAGTCATCGGTCGAGGATGAAGCATGGGTATCCGAGAAGGAAAACACAGATTCATCAAACTAAGCATGTGCAATTGTGTAGAAGCGAGAAGTATATTATAATAGGGTCAGATCGGATATCAGGTCAAAATGCTTTCTCCCTAAAAATTGAGCACACCAAAAATCACAGATTTTTGTTACGATAAGATAGACACTACTCCATCCGTCTCATGATTAGTTTCATATGTAGATGAGCACGCATATTAAAAAAATGTAATAATGTGTGGAGTTTTGAGGGGTGATTTTGTAAAACTTTATGTATAAAGTAAATAAATGAGTTAGTTTTTGTGTATATGTGTAGAAAAAGTAATGTCATTTGTGTAAAATTGAGGATATTGTGAGGGTGGAGTTTATAAAGGTTTTCTATTTTAAGAGTGTGAAGGTTACTGTGGGACGTCCCGAAAAGATAAGCGTAAAAGTAATTACGGGACGGAGGGAGTATGTGTTACTGTAAGGACAAATATGTGTTATTACTATATAATTATAGTATCACATACTCACCCCGTCCCAGTTTAGATTCAACATTTGTCAAAAATGGACGTCCCATATTAGATTCACCATTTTCTTACTTAGTAATAAATCAACATTTTCTCTTTAAAACTCACTCTTCAAACCTCTCAAAATTACATTACATGTCATTACTTTATTATTCACAATATTTTAATATTTACTTTATTATTCAAAAAAACTTTCATATCCTCTATTTTATTTCTTTTAATACTTATAAACAATTCACACGTTAAACTACGCATAAATAGTAAACGTTGAATCAAAATAGGAACAAAGGGAGTACTTATTTCATATAGTAGCACATGATAGTTTCATATAGTAATAAAAGACGATGTTCATGAAATAACACATTGTTTTAATAATTCGTGAATATCCATGTTATTGTAACAAATATTTGTTTATGTAATAATACATATTTGTTCTTATAGTCACACAAATCTAGAACAAAAAATTAACGCGTAAATAGTAAATGTTGAATCAAAATAGGGACAGAGGAAGTACTTATTTCATATAGTAGCACATGATAGTTTCGTATAGTAATAAAAGACGATGTTCATGAAATAACACATTTTTTTAATAATTCATGAATTAAATATTATTGTAATAAATATTTATTTATGTAATAACACATATTTGTTCTTACAATAATACAAATTTAGAATAAAAAAAATCTCTGTTTACAATTTTTAAAATGAGATTCATTTAACTAATTCGAACTATTTAAAAATTGCAATTTCCTTTTATCAAAGCCTCTAAATATACTAATATTCGATTAAAAATGTTACTCTTGTTTTTTTTAAATATGATTCGTGAGATGAGCATTTATGATAGTAGAAGGATGGATGGAGGGATGATTTGATGTAAAGGCTGCAAATGTGAAAATGCGGTGCATGAGAGCACAGTGGAGATGGATGTAGCAGATTGGATGGGATGGCCGGATGATGGGTGATTAGAAACATGCATGGCATCCTTATCACTTCCTCTCTTTATAATTTTTTTCTATAATTAATTAATGATTTTCCCACTCTAAAGTCTAAACCATACCTTCCCTTCCTCATATTTTTAATGGAAAAATCTTATGCACAATATTTTGCAAATAGTCTTATATTGTGAAATATGTTCAAATAACTATTTATATCTGACCCATCATATTCAATTTATCTACGTCTTCCTATTTTATGAGTTCAGCCCTCTTAATTAAATAAAAAAATAGGAAATTAGTTCCGGTAATTTTATTCACTTAAAATTTTATTTAAATAGTCTTTGACAAACATAAATAAGAAGTCTCCCTAAATTCCTCTCACAAGACATCGCATAAAACCTCATTTATTTAAAAAGATGGTAATTTAAATAAAAAACATTAAGAAGGAAGACTTTTAAATGAGGTTTTATGTTGACTAGAATCTTTCAATAAAGATCCAAAAAAAAATAAAAATAGATTTGGGCCGACTCTTTATATTGGATGACCATGGTTATTTACCCCCTATTTTATGAGTCAGAAGAACCATGGTTATTTACTCCCTATTTTATCAGTTCACCCCCTATTTTATGAGTCAGAAGAACCATGGTTATTTACTCCCTATTTTATGGGTATACCTCCCTGACGGAGTCACGGTGACCATTTGGGAGTATCCGTCGATCCCGTTTTAGTTACTGTTTTTTTAGTTTCTGCATTTAGTTTATGTTTTAATTTTCTGTTTTATTGTTGCATGGTACTTTAGTTTATTCCCCGATCTGTTGCTTTTTATTCCCCTGATTTTATGGGTTTTTTCCCCGTTTACGGGTATTTTCCCCAGGTGGGTCGTTGTTATGCTTGATGGAACTGGTCGTCCTCGGGGCAGTGCTCTTATGGTTTGAGAAGTTGTAGCGCGAGTCGTAGTGTGCGACAATTTGTTCCTTTTTTTAGCAGGTTTGCTATCTTCTTATATCGAGGAGTCTCGATGGATGTTGGTATATATGCTTGTGTTTCTTTCCACTCTCTCACGATTGAGTTTGAAAAATGACTCTTCTGGTAGAATTCTCTCTGTATAGATAGGTAAGCGAGAAATGTATTCAAATATTTCTATCTGTAATTCTACCTTAAACAAAAAACTTGAATCGTCGTAGTTCAAATGATTTTGTTTATATTACATAGATATCTCCATAACTTAAAACGAAATGTTAAACAAACGACGAATGTCGAAGCATCATTTGTGAATGCATATTTGATTGAAGAGGATGAGATGTTTTGGCATATTTGAATGAAGAGGATGAGATGTTTTGTTCTTATTACTTTGAGGACCATGTCAAGACGAGGTTGAGGAATGAGCCTTGTAACTACGATGGTAGAGGTACAGACAATATTGGTGAAGAGCTGGAGGACATGTTGTCCATATTTAAGTTTACGTGTCGACCTATGGGAAAATACACTCAATGTTTTCTGTCCACGGATATGTTAGGAATTAACACACGCACACGATGACGAAAAAAAATAACACGAGATTTGTTTACCCAGTTCGTCTTGTGACTACGTCTGGGGGCGATGTCAAGTCAGATATTTCACTATGTTTTGAATACTTATTACAATGACAGAACATCTATTTATAATAGAAAACTCGTCTTAACCCTAAGTCTATTAGGAACTCGCCCTAACCTTAAGCCCATTAGAAACTCGCCCTAACCCTAAGCCCATTAGGATCAACCGGGCTCGAGAAAATATGTGCCTAAAAAATTCAGGCTCCACACTCTAACAATCTCTCACTTGGAGACTGGATCCTCTATGTAACCATATCTTCTTGATTCTCTTTTCATATTCGCCTGACATCGCCAAGCCTTATCTTCAAGTTTTAAGGTCAATTGAAGCTATGCATAACTTCAATTTCTCTAAGGTCACCACCTTAATTAGTAAACATGTATGCTGGATTCTCCCTTTCAAAAAAATTCACAAGCTGCAAAATCTTCTTCTTTAAAAGATAACGAATGTAGTGATACTTCAACTCAACAACTTAAAAAATGTTCACAACCAAACACTTCCTACCATGTACTCTAACTTTTAAATCGCGGAAATGCATATTAGACTTGAAAAACATAGGGAAAGATCCCCATGAAACTTGCTGAAATAAATAAGCATGAAGTATATCTTCTTTTACTTGCTTATTAGGATGGTATTGATCCTTCCGGTGACCATTATAAGTGTGTTTTGAAATTTTAAAAAATTTGAATTTTGAATTTCAAAATCTATTGAATTTTAAATTTTAATATTTTTAATTTAAATATGTTAAAATTTAACTTTATGTTGTACTATCTCCGTTTCATATTTTTTACACATTTGCTTCTTGCACGAGTTTTAATGTGAGAGTTGTTTATTAATATAAGATGAGATAAAATAGAGAGTATGGAAGTATCTTAAGCAATAAAATAGAGCAACAAAGTATTGTACACAATAAACACAACAAAAAAATTGACTTTTCCCGTCATTATAACTCCTCTAGTTAAAAGTATTTAATGACATAAATTGACTTTTAGTGACAAGGCCTGTTATTAATTCTCAATTTTTTTCACTAAAGACTAGACTTTTAACTAGAGAAACAACAATGAGATGATTCTATCACTAAAAACCGATTTTCTTGTACTGGAAGTAGGGAAATAAAGTAATGATATGTGTTGTAAAAAAAAAATGTTTGAAGTGTAAGTTAAAAGAAATGTGATGTTTTGTGGTTATTTATTGTATGAGTAAATAAATATGAAACTTACCGTTTTGACGAATGAGTAAAAATGTATGGGACGGAGAAAATGTGATTTATAGGTGTTGTAGGTATATATGGTTTATAAGTATTAATAAATATATGTATATTTATGGTGAGATTTAAAATTTTATATATTTTTTTGAAAAGTTAAAATTCTAATTTTAATTCTTATAAATTCCAATATAGAAATCGGATAAAACTCAAAATCTCAAATCCAAATTTGATACACAGTTTGAATTAAGTTTTTTTTAATACTTGAGGGTGTGTTAGTGTTAGGATCAAAAATCTTGAAATCATCTTGAAAAAAGGTAAGATGTGTGTCCTATATCATGTCACAATTTAATAGTTGGTAGCAAATTGAAACACCTAAAAGTGTATATATATATATATATATATATATATATATATATATTCCCTCCGTTCTAGAGAAAGTTATTCATTATCTTTGGACACTGATGTTAAGAAATATAATAGAATAATTAAATGTATTAGGTCAAAGTCTCAAGTGTACTTAAGTACACCGTGTACTTGAGTAGACTTTGATTGATCAATTGTTGCCGTTGATCGGTCAACGCTTAAACATTAACTTTTTTTTTCAAATTTTTTTTTTCAGAAAAAATTACATTTTGATTGGTCAATTGTTGACCGTTAATCGGTCAACGCTCAAACTTTAACTTATTTTTTCATTTTAAAAAAAAAAAAAAGTGTACGTTAGTATATTGAAAAATGTATCTTTGTTTTTTTAATGAAAAATGTATGTTACTATATTGAAAAGTGCAATATTGTTTTTAATGAAAAATGTATGTTATTATAACTGAAAAGTGTATGTTATTACTCCGTATAATTGAAAAATGTATGTTATTATAACTGAAAAGTGTATGTTATTATAACTGAAAAATGTATGAAATATTAATGAAAAATGTATCTTATTATAACTGAAAAGTGTATGTTATTATAACTGAAAAATGTATGATATTATAACTGAAAAGTGTATGATCTATTAATGAAAAGTGTAAGTTACTATATTAATGAAAAGTGTATGTTATTATAACTGAAAAATGTATGTTATTATAACTGAAAAGTGTATGATCTATTAATGAAAAGTGTATGTTATTATAACTAAAAAGTGTATGTTCTATTAATGAAAAATGTACATTATAACTGAAAAGTGTATGCTATTATAACTGAAAAATGTATGATATTATAACTGAAAAGTGTATGTTAATATAGTTGAAAATATTATTGAAAAATGTAATTTTTTCTGGAGTCAACGGTCAAGACCAATCAAAGTCTACTCAAATACATGGTGTACTTGAGTACATAAGAGACTCACTCATATATTAAAGATGATGTGATTGATAAAGAAAAATTAGTTTGTAAAAAAATAAATAACGTTTATCAGAACAAATGAAAAAAAAAAGTTTGATAGTTTTCAATTCAACGAATAAATTTTTTTTTTACTAAATGAATGGTAAAGGAATGAGGAACCATGCCTGCGTCTCATCTAAATACTGTAAATTGATTCAAACTGATTGGAAGTATGTGATTCAAATAAACATTTTATTTTTAAAAAAACTAATGTACGTGAAAGATGTGTCATGATGATTTGAGATGAGTTGGTTGATTGTTGGGCTCAAGGAGAAAGTACATTATTCAAACTATTTTTTATACACATACATCTGATAATTAAAATAAAATAAAAAAAACTCCAGTGCAGAGGGTTTTGTAACAAGTAGTCGATCGAAGCTAGGTTTTGTATTAGGTCCTTTGATCTATTTTAGTGTAAACTGTGAAATACAGTTTGCAGTGAAGTGTTAGGTCAGTGGGAATAGTAATGCCACTGCTAGTAGTTTTGTGCACTGCTACTTAAAAGTGATTCTTCTTATTATTAGAGGAAATATATATATTTTTTTATTTCTTTTGGGTAAGTAAGTGACATCAATTTAATCAAATAATCTCATTGTACGATATACAATGGTGTAAAACACTGTTTCTGCACTCATTTGAAAATTCAAATACCTATTTTTAATCAATTCAACAAATTAAGATATTTCTCATCTCAACGGGAATTTGAGTTTTTGTTTTCCTTCTTTAACCTTATTTTCATGATTCACGAGATAGATTAAATGATTAATATAGATTAATACTTTCTATTATAAGTTTTCTACTGCTTTTGAGCATAAAAAGTGATTAAATAGTAGAAGTGATATATGTGATTGAGAAAGTGAGAAATTAAAAAATGTATTCTCAATATCCATTAAATGTGTGTTCAAATTTTTGGGCACACATTTTTTTTTTTTTTTTGATAAATTGGATAAAATAATAGTTTGTGGGGTTGTGGGGTAAAAATAAAGTGTATGTTTCCATAAAAAAAAAATGAGCATACTTTTGATAGACAAATAAGAAAAGTGCGCTAATTTTTTGTGGACATAGGGAGTAAGATATAAAGTGATACGTAAGAATAAAATTTAAAAAATATTTGCCAAAAAAATGAAAAACTTATGGGTGGACAGACCAAAATGACAAAATAAAAATCTTGTAGGCGGACAAATGAAGTACAAATTTTCTTTTAAAGTTGTTTAAAACAAAACTTTAATAAAATTTACTCCCTCGTTCATGATTAAATTGAACATTTATTTTTTCCACGAGTTTTAATGCAGTGACGGAGCCAGGAATTTTAGATTGGGGGGCCCGATTTACATTACTATAAAGACAAAATAATATTATATTTAATTCATTATAAATTTTGATTGTTCCAACTCATAATAGGTGAAACGGTGTTAAAATTATTAGACAAATGTATAACTTAAAATATATTCCCTCCATCCCGTAATGACTTGAATACGTTGATAAGTTCACTTTTTAAGAAATGTGAATTTAGTGAGGTGTATTTTTGGTGATTTATGGAGAAACTAACTATGATAAATGGAGAAAAAAATTCATGTATTCCAAACGTATTAAATCAGGTCAAACAATTTTTTTCAAAACAATATTTTTACTATCAGGTCTTATGTTATTATATGAGTAAATATGTGTTATTGGATGCACAAGTGACGGTAACACGCCCATACAATAACACATTTGTCCATGCAATAATACACACTTAACTCATGTAGTAAACATATACTCTTTTAGATATTGAAATGTGTGTAAGAAGAAACAAAAATTAAAGTAACATATAGTGTTAAACAATGACCAATCTCAAATATATTGTTTGTCATCCACGAATTTTAAAAATTGTCTTAATTATATTTCATGTACTCTTTGCATTCTATAATACTTTTCACTTTCATTTTTTTTATGTTCCTAATACCTTTCACATCATACTTTCATATTTTGGATGTTCCCCAATACTTTTCGTATCCTTAAAATGAAAAATTACTTATAAACTTCACTTTAACAATATACATAATTTTACATAAAATGTCATTATTTTTAGATTTATACATATATACACTTAAGTCAACTTTTTTATTTATTTTATACATAATAATTTATAAAATTATTATTTAAAACTCTTTTTATTATTATATTTTTTAAAAAGTGTGTTTACTCCACTATAAAAGGTATTTTGTAACAAATGGAGTAGAAAATATTTTAAGTAGTGTACATCCTATTCGAGTATAGCAGACATTGGTTTAAAAAGTCAACATTGAAATAACTTTAGGATAGATAAATCCATGGGCCCATACGTCCATATGATCAGTACTAGTTTTGTTTTTTATCTGTCACGCCTTCAATTTAATGATTACCCATGTATTATGCCCATTTTTTTTTTGTCACTCTCTAAACGTACGTAATCCAGTCAGTTAGAAATATATAAATATAATGTACTCCCTCCATTTTTTAAAAAGTGTCACTTTAATTTTTTTCAACAAACTAGTATTTCTCCCGTGCTATGCACAGTTTATAAATTAATAAATTTATATAAACAGTGTGATGTTAATAAATGATTTTTTATATACATACAATAATCTAAGATTTTTTTGGACCATTAATTTTAATATTTATACATACGAGAAAGATATATATATGAATTATAATATTATATGAATGATACAAAATTATATTTAATAGAGAATAATGAAGAAATCTAAAGAGGAGAAAGAAAATGAAAATAAAAGAAGAGGGAGAAAATGAATTTTAAAAGATGATATTTTACTGGTGGGCCCCACAATATTTTAGGCGGGAACTTGCTAGGGAAGACACTTTTCTGTTATTATATATATATATATTAAGATTATAAATTGTGGTCTATATTACCCTTCATTAATTATAACTAATTTTTATATATAAATTTTTATTTATAAAGAATGTGGTCAAGAATGTAGCTTATATTCATAAACTAAATTAATTATGGTATAAACAATATTTGTGGAATTTATTTATGAACAATATATATGGTAAATGAATAAGGATAAAGTAGTCAAAATTAAAGAAAAAAACTCAAAATGATACTTATTTTAAAATTAGTTAAAAAGTCAAAGTGACACTTATTAAAAAATGGAGGGAGTATATACTAATTAATAAGCACATGAAAGTATAATACTCCCTTCGTCCCACAATAACTTTCACACTTTTCTTTTTGGGGCGTCCCAAAATAACTTTTACACTCTTAAAATGAAAAACCCTTTATAAACTCCATCCTTAAAATATGCTCAATTTTACACAAATGTCATTACTTTTTCTCCACACATACACAAAAGTCAACTCATTCTTTACTTTATATATAAAATTTTACAAAATTACCCTCAAAACTTCACTCATTATTATACTTTCTTAATTAATTTACGTGTCCACCTAACTATGAAAGTTAATAGGGACCGAGAGAGTAGTATATATGATGTTAGTGTTATACATGTGATATTTATTAATAGGTCGCGCTTCAAAAAAAATTTATTGAAAAAATTAAACTTTTTGGCAGTCGACAAGCCCTTATGTATCGGATCTGACATTTCGAAATTAAATTTAATTAAAAGATAATATTGTTTTATTAAAAAAATGTCACATTAAATTCAAATAAAAAAAAGTTTTTTTTAAAAAAAAAAACTTTTTTACAATAATAATTAAAGTTGATAATTTTTTTTTATAAATATCTAAAAATTTAAATTAAATCACTTAATGTGATGATTTATTTTGTAATTAAATCCTTTAATTAATATTAATAGTGTATTACAATTCTATATAATTTTATACATTATTTTTTTTCATAATTAAAAAAAAAGGTAATTATACGGAGTACTAAATAATATTACTAATAGTAATATCGAATTCATCGTGATGCTTTAGATTAAGTTTATGAAAGTTTTAATTTGTCGCTCTTTTTAGCATGTCAGACATGAGTACTTAAATCAGCCATTTAGAGATAAAATAAATTAATAATGATTCAAATCCATATTTATACTCCGTACATGTATATATTAATATATATATAGGACATTCAAAATATAATGTTTTCCTTTCAATTTAAAAATTAAAATGAACGTATCATGTTATCTCTAAAACGGTATCTATTATACATGAGATATAAATTCTCGATCACCTTTAATTAATATTAAGGACATACTTCTTTTTAAAGAATACTTAGATTGAGTTTAATAAATTTATGAATGAATAGAAAAAAATAAGGTGGTTTCGTCCCATACAATTTTTTATCAAAACGTATTTTAATTATAAGTTGACACATGTGTTTACAAAGTTGCACACTACTGAAAATTTTATTATGGAGTTTAGCGTTTCAAAATTTTATTATGGAGTATACTCTTTCAAATTATCTTATTCAAATATATCTTAAAATTACATCAAAATCATACTCTCTCCATTTCATGATTACTTTCATATGTAGATGGATACACATATTACAAAAATATAATAATGAGTGGAGTTTTGAGAGATAATTTTGTAAAACATTATGTATAAAGTAAAGAAATGAGTTGATTTTTATGCGTGTATGGAGAAAAAGTAATGGAGTTGGTCTCCTGTGCATAGTGTGCACGTGCACACTATGCGACCAGTGAACAACTATAACATATATAAACGCGAATGTTTACCAACAAAGTAACTGTTGGCCTGGTGGTTATGATATTTGGAAACAGGTGTAATGTCACGGGTTCAAGACCTATGTCGTGAAATATTTTATTTATCACTATCAAAATTGATCACTCACTTATTATTTTTTATCAATTTTGATGCTGCTGTTAGAAAATCCGTCATTACTAACGGAGAAAAATGTTTTGAACGTGAACTTTTTTTGACATCATTTTCCCTCCTTTAATTCCTAAAACCTAAACCCCGCCCAAACCCCAATTTTATTTTATTTTCAATTTTTACTAGAATTTATCATAGGGTGGTGTGTGACTAAGAAATAAAAATCCACAAATAGAGTGATTTTGAGTTTTTACAAAGAACTGGAGATGTCTAAAAAGAAACTTTTGCACCCCAATTATGTCATTATATTTATCTGTTAGAGACTGGAAAGAGTTTGGTAATCATCAAATGTTTTAGAAGATGCATGAGAATTCTCTAACAAATAAATATAATAACATAATAATTTAGCAATATAAAAAAAATTTAATATTAAATTGAAATAAAAAATACATATTGTACATACTTGTATTGGGGTACAGAAGTATTCCGGTTCGTACATCTCCAGTTCTTCGTACAAACTCAAAATCACTCTATATTTGTGGATTTTTTTATTTCTTAGTCACACACCTCAGTAAAAATTGAAAATAAATTGGGGTTTGGGGTTTAGGTTTTACGAATTAAAGGAGGGAAAATGATGTCAAAAAAAAGTTCACGCTCAAAACCTTTTCTCCGTTAGTAATGACGGATTTTCTAACAGCAGCATCAAAATTGATAAAAAATAATAAGTGAATGACCAATTTTGATAGTGATTAAATGTGGGTGACCAAATCTGAAAAATAGTAAAGTTCAGTGACCAAAAGTGATATTTTCCCTATTTTGAATTAAAAAAATTTAGTAATACAAAACAACACTTTTCAATAATAATATCCAATTTTCAATAATAAAAATTACACTTTTCAGTTAAAATATCCACCACTTTTTTTCAATAATAAAAATTACACTTTTCAGTTAAAATATCCACCACTTTTCAATAATAAAAATTACACTTTTCAGTTAAAATATCCACCACTTTTCAATAATAAAAATTACACTTTTCAGTTAAAATATCCACCACTTTTCAATAATAAAAATTACACTTTTCAGTTAAAATATCCACCACTTTTCAATAATAAAAATTACACTTTTCAGTTAAAATATCCACCACTTTTCAATAATAAAAATTACACTTTTCAGTTAAAATATCCCCCACTTTTCAATAATAAATTTTCCACTTTTCAGTTAAAATATCCCCCACTTTTCAATAATAAATTTTCCACTTTTCAATAATAAATCAAAACTAACAAAATTACCAAAAATTACAATCTTCTTCTTTAGCCTCCTAACACCAAACACCACCACCACCGATAATAAATCAAAACTAACAAAATTACCAAAAATTACAATCTTCTTCTTCAGCCTCCTAACACCAAACACCACCACCACCGATTTCTTCCACTAACACCAAAAATTACACTTTTTTTTTTTTGGTAATTACCAAAAAAAAAAAAAACCGATGTCTTCCACTACTGAATAAAAATTACACTTTTCAGTTAAAATATTCCCCACTTTCCAATAATAAATTTTTCACTTTTCAGTTAAAATATCGCCCACTTTTCAATAATAAATCAAAACTAACAAAATTACCAAAAATTACAATCTTCTTCTTCAGCCTCCTAACACCAAACACCACCATGTCTTTCACTACTGTTCAGCACTTGTGCCACTCCTTCTCCATATTCTCCCTCGCTCTAGCCGGAAAACACTCTACCGCGGCGAAATCCATTGTCATCTCCATATTCTCCCTCGCTCTAGCCGGAAAACACTCTACCGCGGCGATATCCATCGTCTTCTCCGGCAAAATCCATCGTCTTCTCCGGCGAAATTTTCAGTTAAAAAAAAATACGATAGCCAAAATATTGTGAAAATGGAGGCTCTGTTCGAGCCAGTTGGATTTCTTAGTCCGAATGTGGCTAGCCCACCACCATGAATACGCATCGCTTGCAGCTCTCTGCAACATCTTTCAAAATTTGATCGCCTCCCTCCTCAAATTATTTATTCAATCTCCAAACCCATTTATTAATAAATAGGAAATCCTTTCTCCCCTTCGCAGGGAGGGGTTTGATCAAGAATTAAACAAGAGGAACAAATAAAGATTTTAATCAAGAAATCAAATCTGGAATACAGAATTGGAAAAAGAGAAATTATTTTGCTTAACACAACATAACATTACGGGATCGTGATGTGGCCGTATAATTCAAATTAATAGTACCCAGCTATGGAAGAAAGAAACAGAGAAGAAAAAAGGAGTAGAAAAAAACGGTAAAAAAAGCGTGTGCACCTGCATAGGGTGCATTTGAGAATTTCTCAAAGTAATGACATTTGTGTAAAATTCATGAGGATATTGTGAGGATGGAGTTTATAAAGGGTTTTCCATTTTAAGGGTGTGAAAGTTATTGTGGAACGTCCCGAAAAGAAAAGTGTGAAAGTAATTGCAGGTTGGGGAGAGTATTTTTTTGTCTTGTTCTCTTTAATTGACTAATTAAAGCACCACTACAACAAAACTACTCCCTCCGTCCCATAAGTGTGTGTGCACCACAAAATGGGCACACTTTTTAAGGAAAAAAATGTAATGAGTGAAGTGTTGAGGGGTAATTTTGTAAAGTTATATGGATAAAGTAAAAATGTGATTAGAAAGAGAGTAAAAATAATGATATTTTGTGTAAATACGTGAATATTGTGAGGGTGGAGTTTATGAGAGAGTTCTATTTTATGGGTGTGTAAACAATTATGGAAAACATAAATAAGGTAAATGTGCAAACATTTGTGGAACAGAAGGAGTAACTTTTAATGAAAAAGAATTGAGAATCAATGACACACTATGTTATTAAAAGTTAATTTATATCATTAAATATTTTTAGATAGAAAAACTATAATAACATAATTTTCATCATTAAAAAAGACAAACATTTTGTAATACTAATGAATACTCCAACTCTTACTTTTAAATCCCGTGTAAACATAGGTAGCAATCGAATAAGTGAGTGAGGGGTAGTTTTTATTTCAGGAACAAGTTTTTTATATTTTGTAAAGAATTGACATGATAAAAAAAAAAATTAATATTTGAAACAAAAAATGTTAGACAGCATTAAAAATCATGTGAATATATTGCATTAATGTTTGAAACGTCATATTTTCAGTTACTCAATAAATTGACATGAGACGGTCTGAAAAGCGGACTTCCATGTGCTTCTATCAATATGCATTGCATGATCTAAATGAAAAATAATAATAATACTAATAATTATTGCAACGAATTTAGTTTTGAAAATTAATGCTCTTTCTTTTATCTAGCCATTATTTGCATTTTTCTTTCTTTCTGTCAGTTTTAAAATTATTTATTTATACATTTTCAATATGAAATAATAATAAACAAAATTAACATACTCATAGATGGTTAAGTTTTCAAAATTATCACTAATATTGAGTCCGTATTTGGTTCATACCACACTAATTTTTTTTACATCTCCCTAAATTTTAAGAGTGATTGGAAAATCGCTAGTCGAGCGGTTTCAAACCTCTTAACGCCTAGACAACTCAATATTTAAATACTTCCTCTGTCCCGATATAAGTTTTTCATTTTTTTTTGGTGTTTTGATTAAAAAATATAATAAAATAATAAATGTAGTACAAATTATATAATGGTGAGAGAGAAAATAATTTATTAAAAATGGAATGAGAAACTTATTTTGCAACATCCAAAAAAGTGCAAAATTTACAGTGGGATGGAGGGAGTATGAAATTACCCACAAAAACAGAAAATTTCAAAAAGGCCCAAGAAGAGATTAAAAATTATAAAAATAACATCGAAAAATAAAAAAATGCAGTTTTCATTACTTAAATGATGAAATTTGAAAACCTCTAGGGGATGTTTACTTTGGGCTTTGGGTGGTTTTAAAAATCGGATTTTTGAAATCCTGGTTTTTGAAATTCCGATAAATAATAATATGAGTGTTTCTTTTGGGTTTTGGAATAGTGGAGGATTTAACTTTATGTCAAATCAAGTTGTAAGATTGAATGAATTTGTATTATTATATTATTATTTGGTGAAATTATAATGATTAGTCGATTGTGTAATGATTAAATATATTATATTATTGTATTATTATATTATTATAGTATTATTATATTATTGTTGAAAAAGAATATAATGATTGGAGTAATATTATATAGATATAACTTTATGTCAAATCAATATGTTTGATAGATGTGGTTTTGAGTGGATTTTAAAAACCGGTTTTTAAATCTCGAAGTAAAACGGGTTTTGGATCTTGAAATCCAAAACCTTAAACATCCCCTAAGGAGTTGAGTTGAAGATGTAGGATTGAGACAAAAAAGTATGTTTCTCTTTAAATCTCAAATTCAAAATTTCTAAAGTTCAATTAGTTACTAAGGGATCAATCCAAGTTAACTCTGTCTTGTTACATTTCACTAAATTATTCAAAATACTACTAGTTTATTTAACTCTACATATCACTAAATTTAGTGTTTTTATAAATAATAGTGATACCGACGGGTGAATATTAATGTGAGGAAATAAAAAGAAACATAAAAACAGAGCATGTGATGACAAAGTGAATCTACAGAAGAAGAGGGAGGGAGGAGTAAAAAGAAAAGGAAAAAAGAAAAGAAAAGAAAAAGGTGGGATGGATTTACCTTGTCTCTGTCCACACGATTATTATTTAATCTTGTACTGTGCTGACACAAGAGATATGAAACAGCTTTATCGATCCATGGTGAATTTCTCTCTCTCTCTCACAAAAGTCCTCTCTCTCTCTAAACTACTTTCTGTTCCTTCCCTTTCATTTTCTTCACTGACATAGGAATACCTGCACACTTACTCACGCACGCACGCATATTCATACATACACCCCCATACATAAATACATACATACACCCCCCACCCTTATGAATATGATAAGTGACGCTGCAGACTGCAGAGGCCACAGAAGCCCAGATTTTTGTAGCTCAATATAATTCCCTCCACCCAAATTTTAATTTCATATCATCAAAGTTTCTCTCTCTCTATCTCTAATTGAATGGAGAATTATCATCATGTGTACGAAAGGCAGGAGGCATTGCCCCCCGGCTTCAGATTCCACCCAACAGACGAAGAACTCATCACTTACTACCTCCTCAAGAAGGTTCTAGATTCCACCTTCTCCACCAGAGCTATTGCTGAAGTTGACCTCAACAAGTCCGAGCCCTGGCATCTCCCAGGTCCCTTTCTAGCTCTCGTCTTCGTTTGCCCTTTTAACTATTTTTACCACGTTAATTTCTTCCTAAATTCGTTCGGTGTGCAGGGAAAGCCAAAATGGGGGAAAAGGAATGGTACTTCTTCAGCCTGCGGGATCGGAAGTACCCGACCGGGTTGAGGACGAACCGGGCCACGGAAGCCGGTTACTGGAAGGCAACCGGCAAGGACCGGGAAATCTACAGCTCGAAAACGTGCGCACTTGTCGGAATGAAGAAAACCCTAGTTTTCTACAGGGGGAGGGCTCCCAAAGGAGAAAAAAGCAACTGGGTAATGCACGAGTACCGCCTTGAAGGCAAATTTGCATACCATTACTTGTCTAGAAACTCCAAGGTAACCGAGTTAACTCACTCCCATCTCTAATTGCATGAAAACGAAATGACACTATAACTACGTACTCTCACCCTGGCCTCAACATTTAGATTTCTTTTAATTAATTAATTGTCAGATTATATATCATCGATCTTCAATAATTATTATTAAAGTAGTAGTAGTATCTTTCTTGGCTAGCTTTAATAGAGTAATTATGATCGAGATGGGAATCGGTGATATCAACAATTTAAATTACAAAAGTTAGTAGAACATGATAGGTTATTATTAATCACGTGTGAATCTTACTCCTTAATTTGTCATATGTGGATGACGTTTTTCGATCTCATTACTTTAGGTTATTATTATTATTACTGTTTTGACTTTGTGTTCACGCAAGAGGCATACCCCGTTTGATGTAACCCTTGATTGAACTTGACATTGCCACCGTGAATTTTTTCTTCAATTTCTTGTACTACCACATACTCCACTTTAATGCGCCTCCTGACTTTCTTGTGTTTGTTGTTTAATTTCCCCATATAATTTTTTCTTTTCTTTTCAAAAAATATACGTAAGATTTCATTACTTTAAGTTATTAATTCCGAATGTGTTGGCAGGGCGAGTGGGTGATTTCTCGAGTGTTTCAAAAGAGTGGAGCCGGCAGCTGCGGATCCGCCGGCAAGAAGAGGCCGTCGGCCGTTATCTCCACCAACCAAGAAGTCAGCTCTCCGTCGTCAGTTTCCCTTTCCTTGCCGCCGCTGCTTGAGCCTTCCACGGACCGCGAGAGTTGCTCCTACGACGGTGGTTTTGCCGCCGGAAAAGAGCACGTGCCCTGTTTCTCCACCGCCACAACAGTACCACCAATTTTCAACCACAACTCCCTCTTCGATCCATCACTGATGCATGATCCATCGTCATCGTTGTCGTCTTATGCTTCACATTTTCAAAGGCAAAGCTTTGGATTGTCGGCATTTCCGAGCCTCAGATCACTCCAAGAGAATCTCCAGCTGCCCTTCATTGCTCCTCCGGCCATGAACGGTGGCGCCGATCAGATGTCCGGTTTTGGGCAGTGGCCTGAGAATCAAAAAATGGGCGCCACTGAGCTCGATTGCATGTGGAGTTCTTCTTACTGATTATTTTAATTTTAGTTTAATTATTTGTGTAGCTTTTTATTAATTAGCTATCTATGGTGTGTTGTTGTTTATTAATTTATGCATCAATTAGTACTATGTATTAAACCTACTCTTAATGTTATTTTTAACTTTCTTTCGTGTTATTTATCATTCACAAGTGTTTTTAACTAGATTTGTCTTTAAATCTTAGCAGCAGCAAAATATAATTAAAATATTTAGTCGCATATTTAGCAATGAGTAAGTGTGGAAGCTAGAGGAAAAAAGAATGAGTAATGCACTAAGTTAAGATAATGTTTATTTTGGGTTTGGATGATTTTAGAATCTAGATCGATTTTTTTTTTTAATTTTATAAATAGTAATATGTCTATTTATTTAGAGTTTTTTTTTTTAAAAAAAAAGATGATTTAACTTTATGTTAAATTAATGTATAAAATGAAATGAAATTGTATTACTATTTAATACTCCATATAAGATTATAATGATTATACTATATATTAAAGTGATATTATAAATATTTGACTTTATTTCAAATTAATATTTTTAATAAGAGTGATTTTGAGTTAATTTTTTAAAAATGAATTTTAAATTCCAAGTAAAACATGTGTAGTATTTTTAAACAAAAAAACCTATTTTTTAAATCTCAAAGTAAATATCATGACCTGTGCTTGTTATTTTGTATTCAAAGTGTCATCATTTAAAAAATATTTAATGTTATATATTATTTATTTCAAAATCTCTAAATATCATATTTTGTATGTTAAATAGAGCTACACACTTTGTATACTGAATATTGTAATTTAAAAAATGAGGGTTCGCGTAAGCACATGTTCACAAATTTTTTTACCAAAAACAAGGATAATAGAAAATCATTTTATGTCACCTAAAAAAAATATATTTCCTCATTGACGTACGTGGATCGAGCTAGACTAATTTCCTTGGAGACTCTAAGAACTGAATTTTAACGCGTCAATGAGTAGGAATGAGATTACTTATGTCACTTTTAATGTTTTATTTTGTATTAAACTATCTCATTTATTGACATGTGTCGTACAAAAAATAATCAACGTTTAGGTAAGTGAAACTGTTACACCCCAATTTTCATAAAAATTATTTTACAAATATAAATAACAATTTAAAATTTTAAGGGCATGAACCACAGCTCAGTGGGGACATGCTTTTCAAAACTAAATACAACAAGCAATTAAATTAACAATTCACATTAACATGTATAATTTCATGAAAATTTAATAACATCACCTCGTTTATAAATGTCAAATGATATATCCTCGTTTATAAAGGTCAGAAGACCTATCCTCGTTTATAAAGGTCAAATGACCTATCCTCGTTTATAAAGGTCAGAAGACCTATCTTCGTTTATAAAGGTCAGAAGACCTATCCTCGTTTATAAAGGTCATATGACCTATCCTCGTTTATCTTTCACATGAACATAAAAAATAATCACACATCGCATTTAATAATGACAAACAGAATAATAGAAATCCCCACCTTGAAATCGAGTGAAAATATACAATGGACGAATTCTGACTTTAGTCCTTCTTGCGATTATCGTTGCCTCGATAGATGAATGTATACGTGATAGCCTCGCATGAATTATTTCTCATAGTTATATTGTCGCCTTGCCGTGCGTGTTACGATACATTATTTTGAACTCTTGAACTTTAATATGGTGAAGGGTTTATATAGTAGTAAGATAGGTAAGATAAATAAAACGTTACAATTTATTAATTATTTTATTTTCATTAAATTTTCATAATGAAAAAAAACGCAATAGGGAAAATCATGAGTCAAGTGGAAATAAATGGAAACGTTTAGAATTTATAATCCTATGTATTGAGTATATATATATATATATATATATTCACATATTATAAATTTTCTTTTAATTACAATGGTGTATATATTAATTTATGTATATGAATAGACGTATGCATGTTACTATACCCACATTAATTAACTTATATTATAATTAGAAACGCATGGCAGGAGAATGGAGGGTTAAAACACAATTAATAAAATTGCATGTAATGTATAAGAGAGTCATATATTAATATCTATATTTTATATGAAAATTAATTGATACAATTACTTAAATTAAATATATATACGCATATATCTATATATTATAATTTTTTTTGACATAAAATATGAATTAATTATTTCTTAATTTAATTTTTTAATTTTTATTATTATAAATTTTTTGAATATTACAGAAACACTATTAAATCATAAAAAAAAAAGATCATCATAAAATTTAGTGATTATAGAATGTGAGGAAAAGTAAACTGATAATTTCTACATCATGAAAATACCAAATAAAAGAATAAATAATTATTAGTTCCTAGGGACCATAAATAATTAGTACTAAAGCGGGAATTTTGGTATTGAACATTGAAATGGAATGGAGAGAAGAAATGGAGTGTGAAGAAATGGAGTGTGAGGTCATGTAGAGGGAGTGGAAAAAGTTCATTATTGAAAGACAAAAATAGAGAGGCCCGGTTTCAAAAAAATCATACCAGAAGAAAAACAAGACAAAACTGAAATGTTGAGAAAATGGGGGCAAAGAAATTAGAGTATGTTTGTTTTGGGATTATGTAGGACCGGGGAAATTTTGGATGGGGAAATCTTGGATGGGGAAATCGTGATGAATAGTAATTGTGTATGTTTGTTTTGGGATTTTGAGTAGGGTGAGATGTAACTTTATGTCAAATCAAATTGTGTAAGAGTGGTTGGATGTGATGTATTTGTAGAATGTAATAGTAGGATGTATATGTATTTTTAGGGATGAGTGTAGTTGGATGGAGAAATCCGGATGTGAAATCGCGAAGTAGAACAAAGACATGGGACGTTACGTCCCACGTCCGGACGGGTGAGTCCCAAAACAAACATGCCCTTAAGTGTTTAAGGTTATTGTGTTACTTAGTTAAATAAATAAACATATATATATATATTGCCTTAGGTTTTTAATTTTACAAATAAGTTTCTTAATATTTAACTAATAATTTACTCGTGATATTAATATTTTGTCACAAGTACGTCTTTAGCCTTATAAATAGGATGCATGTATGAAGTTAGTAATAGAGTATATTTTTTTAATTCAACGAAGTTGGATAGCTCAAGTGGTTAGAGCACCACTACCTAAACTTTAGATCACGCTACTTTTTATTCTAAAATAAAATGATAATTGAATTTATATTCAGATAGAAGATTAATTACAAAATTACACGTACTTTTTTTTTTTTTTTTTAATCTTAACAACATTTTTCATGGAGGGAGATAGCTAATCAACCTTCGAGCCAAATTTTGAGGGGCTAAATATTTTTAATATTTGACTTGTGCTTGTGTGGATGCATTGAATCCATATTCTAAGTGGGTCAGGACGTATTATAGGATAAAAATCACACATTTTGAATACTGTTGTGAAACAATTTAAACTTATAACTTTGTATGTAAAAGAGAACAATATGTAAAAGGAGTATAGAAATATTTGATTCAACTTCAAGTGATTACTATAACATTTGCACCCCTATTTATAGGTCCCAATACAAGCTTGGGAAGATGAAATGAGAGGTGCACTATAAATGTAGGTACATGAACAACCAAAGGACACATAGTGGGTATTAAGGAGGAAGTAATGGACATTCATACAAATAAATATTATTCATAACACTCCCCCTTGAATGTCCAGTAGATAAAATTATGCCTTGTTAAAATCTAATGAGAAGAAACGTGTATTAACTCCCCCTGATGATTACATCACTTCACATCCTTAAGACGACGCACTCCAATTTTGTACCTCAATTTCTCAAATGTTGAAGTAGGTAAAGACTTGGTAAATAAATCTGCCAAATTATCACTTGAACGAATTTGTTGCACACTGATGTCACCCTTTTGCTGAAGATCGTGAGTAAAGAAGAATTTAGGATCAATATGTTTTGTCCTATCACCTTTGATAAATCCTTCCGCTAGTTGGGCAACACATGCAGCACTGTCTTCATAAATCACCGTTGGATTATCTTTCTCTGAGTTTAATCCACACTGCCTGCAAATATGATGTGTGACGGAACGCAACCAAACACATTCACGACTTGCCTCGTGAATTGCTAGGATCTCTGCATGGTTAGATGAAGTAGCAACTAGAGTTTGTTTAACAGAACGCCATGAAATAGCTGTACCTCCATATGTGAACAAATAACCTGTTTGAGATCAAGCTTTGTGCGGGTCTGATAAGTAGCCTGCATCTGCATAACCAACTAAACAAGGTTCTGATGAGTTTGAAAAATATAAACCCATATCCATTGTTCCTCTAAGGTATCGAAAAACGTGTTTAACACCATTCCAATGCCTACGAGTTGGAGAAGAACTATATCTTGCTAATAAATTAACAACAAATGATATATCAGGCCTTATGTTGCTAGCAAGATACATTAGTGCACCTATTGCACTCAAATATGATACTTCTTGACCAAGCAATTCTTCATTTTCTTCGCGGGGTCGAAATGGATCTTTCGCTACATTCAGTGACCGCACAACCATAAGTGTGCTTAAGGGATGTGCTTTATCCATATAAAATCGTTTCAACACTTTCAAAACATAAGTAGATTGATGCACAAAAATCCCATTATCAAAGTGTTCAATTTGAAGACCCAAACAAAATTTTGTTTTACCAAGATCCTTCATTTCAAATTCCCTCTTGAGGGAAGCCACGGCCTTTGATAACTCTGTAGGAGTCCCAATGATATTCAAATCATCAACATATACAGCAATAATCACATATTCACATCCAGATCTTTTAATAAAAACACAAGGGCATATAGGATCATTGTTATACCCCTCCTTAATCAAGAATGCACTCAAACAATTGTACCACATGCGACCAGATTGTTTTAATCCATATAAGGATTTGCTCAACTTGACTGAATATATGTTTTTGAGAATTCTCGTTTTTCATTAAAGGTACCTTTAATCCCTCAGGGATTGTCATGTAAATATCTTTCTCTAATGAGCCGTACAAATAAGCTGTAACGACATCTGTTAGACGCATTTCAAGTTTTTCTTGCACTGCCAGACTTATTAAATAACGAAAAGTTATTGCATCCACCACAGGAGAGTAAGTCTCCTCATAATCAACACCTGGCCTTTGGGTAAAACCTTGTGCGACAAGTCGAGCTTTATACCTCACGATTTCATTTTTCTCATTTCTTTTTCGCACGAATACCCATTTATGCCCCACGGGTTTTATACCATTAGGTGTACGGACAACAGGTCCAAAAACTTTTTGTTTAATAAGAGATTGCAATTCTGCACTTATTGCGTCTTTCCACATTGGCCAATCATCTCGTTTCCTACATTCATCAATAGACGTAGGTTCAGGATCCTCATCATCTTCCATTATATTGAGCGCTACATTATATGCAAAGATATCGTCGACGTCAATTTCATTTCGGCTCCATCTTTCTCCTGTTCTGACATAATTGATCGATATTTCATCATTTTTAGGCGCTTGAAATTTATCAATGACTTCAATATCATTTTCTGGGACTTTAAGTAGTGTGTCAGATTTTTCAACAGGAGTGTTCACATTATGACCATCCTCATTTGCTCCTTTTCTTTTTCGAGGATTTTTGTCTTTGGAACCGAGAGGTCTACCACGCTCCAGGCGTGCCGTAGATTCATTTGCAATGGAAGATGGTCCTTCAGGGACATCAATTCTGTTAGGAGCATTAGCAGCTGGAATATGAGATTTTGTAACTCTTTTAAGGTCAGTAAATGTGTCTGGCAGTTGATTCGCAATCTTTTGCAAATGAATTATCTTTTCAACTTCAAGTTCACATTGTTTTGTACAAGGATCCATGCAATTCAATGATAATTCATTCCAAGAAATATTCTTTGCCAGCTGCTTACTTTTCCCCCCTAATGTTGGAAAAATTGTCTCATCAAAATGACAATCGGCAAACCTTGCCGTGAATAGATCTCCGGTCAATGGTTCTAAATATTTAATAATAGACGGAGATTCGTACCCAACATATATCCCCATTCTCCTTTGGGGACCCATCTTTGTACGTTGTGGTGGAGCAATCGGTACATATACAACACATCCAAAAGTTCTTAGATGGGAAATATTTGGTTCCTGACCTTGAACCATTTGTACGGGGAAAATGCTATGATAACTTGTTGGTCTGATGCGCACAAGTGCTGCCGCATGCAATATAGCATGACCCCAAGCTGAAATGGGGAGTTTAGATTTCATCAATAATGGTCGGGCAATCAATTGAATACGCTTTATAAGCGATTCAGCAAGACCGTTTTGTGTATGGACATGAGCAACTGGATGCTCAATATGTATTCCAATTGATAAGCAATAATCATTGAAAGCCTGGGATGAAAATTCACCAGCATTATCAAGACGGATTGTCTTAATTGCATTATCAGGAAACTGTGCTCGCAATCGTATTATTTGTCCCAATAATTTTGCAAAAGCCAAATTGCGAGATGACAATAAGCATACATATGACCACTTAGTCGATGCATCAATCAAGACCATAAAATACCTAAATGGTCCACTTGGCGGATGTATAGGTCCGCAAATATCCCCTTGAATTCGTTCCAAGAATATAAGATGTTGGTCCTGAAAGGAGTAGATAATAAGTGTATGGGGGGGGGGGGGGGAATACACTTGTATGGGAATTCTTTTCAAACTTGATCAAACCAGAGCTCAGCAAGGTTGTCTTGGACAACTCTGCTGAAGAAGATTAACTCTTCTAAGATAATCAATCTACTAAGTACTATTGAGTACTTAGTTGAATAACTATCTAGGGGAGTTATGTGTGCGGAATAGTGGTTGGCCCTTTTAGTTTAAACTCTTTTAATATCTGAAATCACTTAGTCAATGTAACACAGTCCAGTTTTCAGGGAACTTGTCCAAATAGGTTTTTGCACAGTCTTTGAATGTTTATCCTTGAAAGATCAGTTTTGTGTGCAGTGTTGATGTATTGTAAATACTTGAAATGTAAATCAACACAAGAGTTTATAGTGGTTCAGAGACTCAAGCTCCTACATCCACTTTCCCTGATTTAACAGGATAATTCCTTCACTCTTGGAATTAACTTGTTTTATAGTGCCAAGGTGCACTTGATCAAGAACACCACTCTTGGTGAATTGATCCCTAGGATGTCTAGAGTCCTAGTACCCTCTTCTCAACTCAGAACTGAACTGTTCTTCTCTCAACAGTCAGCTCCTACCACTTCTGCTACTACAACCTTCTCACTTTCACTCTTGAAAGATATGAGGATTGAAGTAAGGTTCCAACTAATGAGATATCCTTTACAATGAAGATCAGTGTATAAGGATAGGATATCTCTCTAAGCTTGTGTATGGATATACAATGTAGTACAACTTAGATGAAGTGTTTGAAGACTAAGATAGTCTTTGAAAGCTTTGAAAGCACTCTAGCTTGTAAGAACTTAAGGTTGGATGTGCTTTGTTGAGGTTCTAGTTGGATGCTTTCAAATGGTCTTCACACTTCTGTATTTATAGACAAATGAAGGATTTGCCCGTTGGAGAGGCAGCCTCCAATGTCCATAAATGTCTTCTTTCAGTTCTTCAACTTTGAAGACAGTTTCTTGATAGTGACATGTCCTCATTTGGGAAATAAACGGCTGTAAGAGCTTTGTCTTCATTCTGCAGCACTCTTCCCAATATCTGACTTTCAGATTCTCTTGTTAGAACTTGGACATCACTTCTGAAGGTTGTTCCAATGATAGGACAACATTCCTCAACATTTGGACAACACTCCTTATCACTATCAGCAGTCTTGCTTATCAGCAAGGTTGGCTTGCTCTTTTTCAGATGACTTGGCTCTTTCCCTTTATTTCTCTTGAAGATGATCTTAGCTTGTTTCTTTGAAGATCTTTAGGGTGTGGTTGTCTCTTTCTCTTCAGCATAGTTGACCTCAGGCTTTCAGAGCACTTGATCTTGATTAATTGAGCTGAGACAACTCCTCTGGACAACTCTCCTGATCAGCATACTTGTCTTTCAGCAGACTTGATCATGATTCCAGAGTTTGAGCCTTGAGGGGACTTGTTCTTGATGTACTTCAAAGTATATGTTCCCCCTCAATTTGTGCATCTAATCATCTAAGAGCTACCTAACATATTAGCTCCTCATCTAGCCTTTATACTATATGTTCTAACATGTCTAGAACATATTCAATCATAACTTAGGCATGTCTCAGGGGGTTTTGGTATTTAATCAAAACATAACTCATTTTATTCCCAACAATTTCCCCCTTTTTGATGATGCCAAAACCTATACAGCTTGTGCAAAAGTGACTTAGCTACACCTATTACATTAATCTTCAGAAGACATGACTAAGGTCAGTTATCCTGAAAAGCAATGTGTTAGTGTATTCACCATTCATGTTGCACATAGGTTTCATAGATAGTTATAGAGAGATGAGTGTTTCTTGATTCAAAATGAGTTCAACTATCATTCAAAAAAACATTACAAGCATGTTGATAGTTGAATTTAACATATCAGAGCATGAATCATCAATACTAAATACATCAGAGTATTTCTTTCTAACAGTTAAACACATATACAAGATTTTTCAGTATCAGAGCATAACCTTGTATCAGAGCACCAATCTTATATCAGAACAAATATTAACACTTCAAGACATATACAAGATTTTCAACATCAGAGTACAGAGCTTGTATCAGAGCAATCCATATCAAGTCAGAGCAAACAGATTAGCACACCACATCAGCAAACTTGACCAATTTTCAGCATAGTTGATCAATTAAGATAGGTCAGAAGACTTAGCCATTTAGAGATCATCCTCTCGAGGTGGCACCATCCCATACTGTGCCCACACTCTCCTCTTCAAGGCCATGGCTTCTTGATTGGTTCCCTTAGGACCAAGAACCATCTTGTTCAGCTTGAGGATCTCAGTGAATTCTCTCAGAATCCTTGATTGATCAATCCATCCATCAAACTTTGGAGGTAAGTATATGATTGGCTTGGGAGCTGTGAGTTCAAAACTTGCAATATCAGCAGCTGCAAGCAATTGTTGATAGAGTTCTCTGTAGTACTCAATCATGAACTCAACAAAATTGATGTTGGCATCTCTTCCATTCCATCTGTCAATGACATACTGATCATAGACAAACTCCCTTTTTGCTTCCTCCCATGAGTCATTCAGCTGAATTGGCACCCATTTATCCAAGTGAGGATATTTGGTGTCCATTGGGATCAATAGCTGTGGCTTCATCTTGTTGTAAGCTGCTCTCTTCCTTCTTGGCTTCTGGAAGTCTGTTCTTCTCTTATCTCTTGCTCTGTTGGCCTCTTCCATCAAGTCCATTTTCTCTTGGGCCCTCATCATGGCCAGTTTCTGTTGTGTTTCAGGGTCTTTGCCATACCCTTCATGAAACAGCTTTGATGGATCATTGAGTACCACAATCTTTGTCTTCTTTGGTCCAGGTCCAAAGCCTTCTTCATATAAGATTTCCACATCTTCAGTGACTTTGGTACTTTCAGTGGACTTAGTCTCAGTAGACTTGTCTTTTTCAGCATTCTTGGGCTCTTTAGCTGTTTTGGCCTTCTTTGAGATAGGCTCATCATCAATAACTCTGAATTCAGGTGGAAGATCAAGGCTATTGGGAAAGTCAGTGAATTTCTCAACTTGTCTCTTCTTTCCTTGGGCCTTCTTGATCTTTCCTCTAGTTTGGACACCTTCAGCATCCTTGTCCAAACCAGATACTTCACCACCTGGTCTTTGTTGTAGCCTCACTTTTTCTTCTTGAGCTGAGGCCATAGAGTTCTTCAATGCCAGTGCTAACTGCTCCTCTTCATCCAATTCTTCCAAGTTCAGCACTGCAGGCTCTTTTCCCTTTCCTACAGGGGTTTTGTCCTTCCCTTTCACTGGACTCCTAATCACTAAGGCACCTTTTGCCCTTGCTCTTTCCCTTTCCCCCCTTTTTGGCAGCATCAAAACATTCTGGCTTCAGTTCACTCATAGTGGATGCCAATAAGGACTGGGCTTGGGTTAGAGACTTCATCTCCTCCAACAGATATACATTCTCATCATGTATATTTTGCATCCTGTCACTGCTTAAGCTAAGAAAGGCAAGAACATGCTTCATTTTCTGTTGAACAACCTCCTCCATGGTTGCCTTAAGAGATGCATCCAATTGGGCTTTCAGGAGCTCAGTGAGGTTGGCCACTGCACCTTCAGCAATGTTGGCCAGCACTTCTTGGGAAAACTTTTCTGAGGCTGCTTTGACCATAGCTAGCCTTTGCTCTTCAGCTTTTCTCTTCTGCAAGACTGTCTTCTTGCCAAGAGCTTGCTTGATTGTCAATCTGATAGCTTGAACATTAGCATTATGATTGTCTCTTAGCCTTTTTTGATCCTTCTTGACCTCATTTGAGATGTTTTCCATACTGACTTTGGCTTTGTGAACTTCAGTAGAGATGGTTTGAAGACCAGATTCTACTCCTTCAATTCTTGCTTCCAATGTGGCTAGCACCACATCTTCAGAGCCAGTCAGTCTCATTTCAACAAAAGCTAGAGTTCTTCCATGCTCATCTAATGCTCCAGAAGTTTCTTCATGAGCTGTTTGAACTTGTTGAGCCAAGGAATCCAACTTCTCTGATTGCATCCCAAGCAATGCTTGTGCTGATCCGGTGTCAACTTGGATGGGAGCATCTGTCAAGAGATCTTCTGCAAATATTTGATCAAAGCTTATCCCTGCAATATCAGACAAATCAAAAGCATCAGTGAAAACACACTTATCTCCCTCATTTTCTTTTTCATAAGACTCTGATACATCAGCAATCTTCTCCTCATTTTCAACTATTTCTTTTCTTCCTTCAATAAAAGTTTCCTCACTTAAAGACACAGGCCTCCTCTCATCAAGGGATTCTTGAAGTTCAGATTTGACTTCAAGAATAGCCTGTCCTTCCTCACTTATACCACCCTCATATGTTGGTACACTCACAATCTTAGTGATAACTACCTCTCTTTCATCCACAACTCCCTCTGATTTTTCAAATCTACTTTCCTTTTCAACTCCTTCTCCTAAACCTGCAGCATCTTCACCTTCAGCAAGGTTCAAAGATGGCAGTTGTGGGGAGATCACAGTGCTTATATCAACAGCCACTGAGTCATCCTGAATGATTAAGGGCTGATCAGTGTCCAACTCTTCTGACACTGAATAGGCCTTAATCAAACTAGCCTCTAGAGAAGGAACCTCCACATCTTTAGGCTGTGCCTTGGGTTCAGAAGAACCTTCATTGGCAGATGTGTCCTTGGTTGTGTTACCATCCTTGGTCAACACCTCTGAGATGACAGAGCCTTTCCTATGATAGGTTCTAGGGGGGTTGGAAAGTCTTTCAGAGACAGGAGGCTTAAGGAGATTGGCTTGAGGGGTTTCAGGAGGGTTTGGTTTAGAGGGGTTTGAGGGATCATCTGGGGAGTCATCATCATTGGAGCTGCTTTCAGGGTGTTTGATGCCCTTAGCTTTCCTTTCCCTCTCCTCATTGATCTTGTCATCCACCAACTTTGCAAATACTTCCTCATCAGTGAGGAATCTTGTCTTTGAAACTCCAGCAAAGTGTAACAATCTGTTCTCCTCCACTTGCCACCAGTTTGCACCCTTATCTTGGATGACTTGTGATATTTCCATCAAGGATTTATCTTTTACATCAACAAGCATCCTTAGATCATGAAAGGCCTTCTGAATTCTTGGAAATTCAGCAAGTTGTGGATACAAACTGTCCACAGTAGCCTTGGCTCCTCCTCTGAGCATACTTTCATAAGTATACTCCTCCTCATCTCCACTTGAATGGGGACTTTGGGTTATAGGGGAGTTGGCTCTGGGTTCTCCTAATGCGGCTTCAGGCAGATTAAGTTCAGGAATGTTGGCTTCAGATGGGTTGGGTGAAGGATCTTCAGTTGCTTTTGAGAGCAATGGATCTGAAGGGGCTTTACTCAGGGGGGTTGGCTCAAAAAGTGCAGCTTCTAATTGCTTTGAGTAATTGAGCATAGATGAGTCAAGGGGAGATTGTAATCTTGTCTCATCTACAGCTATGTCAGCTAGCACATCTATCATACTTCTCTGCACACTTCCCTCAGGAGAGTATCTCTTTGTGAGATTTATGGGAGTGATAGGTTGATTGGTTGGGGTTATATGGGTTTCAGGGGAGTTGGGCTCAGGATTCTGAATTTCAGGGATGTTGGCCTCCATTGGTTGACCTTCAGGGACCCTGGATTCTGGAGTTCCAGAACCAGATGAGTTGGTCCTGCTTTCAGCTCTGCTCTCTCTTAGAGCAAGTTGTAGAGACCTTTCTTCCTGAAGCTCCAACACCTTGTCAGTAGGCTTGACCCTTCTCTTGCTAGCCCTACTGCTTCCACTCCCTTCCTCATCCTTCTCAGGGACAACCTCCCTGATCCTTTTATCACCCCTAGACTTTTGTCTAGTCTCATTGTACTTTTGCCTTAATTCTTCTGAGTGATCAGATGGCACTTGTACACCTTCTCTAGCAACTTCTTCAATCTCAGTTGAAGCATCTGAGTTCTCTTCTGAGATAATCTGAGACATTTTCCTTGTCTTCACCACTCTTGCTTTAGTCCTCTTCTTCATCTTTGGCTTCTCCTCCACCTTTGCTTCAGCAGGCTTGGCCATTAACATCCTCCTTTGCTCAGTTTTCTTGCTGAGCTTCCTGAATAGAATCTTTTGAGCTGGGAGAGGCTTTGCAAATGTTTGCATTTGGGAGTAGTGGGAACACCTCTCAATCAACAAGCTTGCCCTAGTGCAATACTTGAGTTTCCCTTCTAGCACAACCTTATTGTGAGATTTCACTTTGAATTTTGCCTTTTCCTTCATCATCTCAGACATGATGAAGGTCCTCCAATCAAACTTGATGCCTTTATCACTGGCATCAATGACTGCAGCCATGATTCTGATTCTTGGATGGCTGACCTGCTCCAAGCTTCCAGTATTACTCAAGAGACTTTTAGCTACTACCTCAAAGAGGTTGAGAAATTCTGGCTTGAGAGTCTTTTTGTTTTGAGTTGAGGAGAGAGGGCCTGGTGTCAATAGCCATTCTTGAGCTATTTCTTCTTCATGACCAGTGCCATAGATTTCTGGATTCCTTCCCTCAGAAGGCAATCCAAAAGCTCCTTCAAGATCTTCTGAAGAGAATTTCACTCTATGAAATCTTTCTTCCTCTTCTCCTTCAGCAACATATGACAGTCTGGTGGAAACTTCACCATCTTCAGGCTTGCCCCTCCATTTGAGAAAGGCAAAGAATTCAGCCATGTAGCTTTCCAAGCAGGAGCTTGGTCTTTCTTCCAAAAACTTTTGAAGACCAGCCCTTCTCAACCATCTCAGGGTTGGAGTAATCTCAGAATCTTCACTTTCAAAGGAGATTATGGGTTCAAAATGAAGATTGTTTTTGTTGCTTAGGTATCCAAAATCAAGGTCTAGAGCCTTGTTGGAAAAATCTATTATCATCTCTGGTCTAACTTTGGGGGCCATTGAAGATTGCAGAGATGAAGTTTAGAGAGTTTTGGGAGAGTTTGAAGAGAATAGGTTAGGGTTTCGAATGCTTGGGAAAGAAGAGTGTGTGGGGAGTTCTTAAGACTTGAGAATATTCTAAAAAGAATGTTTGTCAATGATTTGGTGAGTTTTGTGTATTTTCAACCGTTGTCAAATATGGAAAGATACACTTGGACGGCCAGGATGAATTTTAGGGGAGTTGGCCAATTTTGATCCAATGGTTAAAAACCAATGTAACAGTGACTTGTTGGTTTTATTCAAAACGTGGAAGGTATTTAATATTAGTTAATGGTTGGGGAGTTTTCGAGATAGATCATGGTTTGAAAAGGTGTAATGCAAACAAGAGTTAAATCTTGGCATTTAATGCATGGAAAGCGACCTTTTGGGTGGGGGACAAATTAAATCCCCCAGAAATGATATCTGTAGTTGGGACATGTATCAAGGTAGGCAATGATTACCCAAAATAGGTGCTTATCAAACCAAGGAAATAGTTTGATAGCCAAGACAACTTATCTGACCCCACTTGGACAAGTGTCCTGAAGAGATGTGGATAATGGTCCTGAATTCCAATGGACAAGTGTCCTGAATAATTTCAGCCATCTCTTCTGATATTCAGTAGACTTGATCAAGTCTGCTGAGAACCTTCTCAGTTTCCATATATCCATTAACTTTTCATGAGATTTACTTGTCCAACTTCCCTGGATCAAGTAATCCCAACTCTGCTGATAGTTCCAGAAATCTTGCATCTGCAAGTGGCTTAGTTAGAATATCAGCTTTTTGATGATCAGTGTGGATCTTGACCAACTTTATGTCCTTCTTCTCCACATGGTCTCTAATGAAGTGATGTTTGATGTCCACATGCTTGCATCTTGTGTGCAATACATGATTCTGTGATATAGCAATGGCACTATTGTTATCACAGAATATTGGCACTTCAGTAGAGTTGACTTTGTAGTCTTTCAGTTGTTGTCTCAGCCAAAGGATTTGAGCACAACAACTTCCAGCTGCAACATATTCAGCTTCAGTGGTGGAAGTAGCCACTGTGTTCTGCTTCTTGGAGAACCAAGATATAAGCTTGTTGCCCAAGAATTGACAAGTCCCTGAAGTGGACTTTCTGTCAATTTTACAACCTCCATAGTCAGCATCTGAGTAGCCAGTTAACTCAATGTTGTCATCAGCAGGGTACCAAAGGCCTAGATTTTCAGTGCCTTTGAGATACCTCAAAATCCTCTTTGCAGCCTCAAGATGGCTTTTCTTAGGATTTGCTTGGAACCTTGCACAAACACCTACTGCAAAGGTGATGTCAGGTCTGCTGGCAGTGAGATAGAGGAGTGAACCAATTATTCCTCTATACTCAGTAGAGTTGGTTGGAATACCACTCTCATCAGGATCCATCTTCCAATTTGTGTTCATTGGGATCCTTACTGGCTTGCTAGTTGTACACCCAAACTTCTTGATCATTTCTCTGGTGTACTTAGCTTGGTTGATGAAGATTCCTTCTTTTGATTGCTTGACTTGAAAACCCAAAAAGAAGTTCATCAACCCCATCATGGACATCTCAAACTTGCTTTGCATTAGCTTTGAGAATTTCTCACACAGCTTCTCATTGGGGGATCCAAATATTATGTCATCCACATAAATTTGGACAAGCAAGATGTCCTCTCCTTCAGATATTCTGAAAAGAGTTCTGTCCACAGTTCCCTTGGTGAATCCATGATCCAAGAGAAATTGTGACAGTGTATCATACCAAGCCCTAGGGGCTTGCTTGAGTCCATATAGAGCTTTCTTGAGTCTGTAAACTTGGTTTCCAACCTCAAAACCTGGTGGTTGCTCTACATAGACTTCTTCCTTCAAGACTCCATTCAGAAAGGCACTCTTGACATCCATTTGGTATACTTTGAACCTTTTGTGGGCTGCATAGGCTAGAAAGAGCCTTATTGCTTCTAGCCTTGCCACAGGTGCAAATGTCTCATCATAGTCAATGCCTTCATGTTGGCAATAGCCTTTTGCCACAAGTCTTGCTTTGTTTCTGACAATCACATCATTTTCATTTTTCTTGTTCTTGAACACCCACTTTGTTCCAATAAAATCTTGATGTGAAGGCCTATCCACCAGCTCCCATACTTCATTTCTGGTGAATTGATTCAGTTCTTCCTGCATGGCTGTGATCCAATTGGCATCTTGAAGTGCTTCCACAATATCACTTGGTTCTTGCTCTGACAAGAAACAACAGAAAAGAGCACTTTCACCATGAAATCTTCTGGTTTTGACTCCAATACTTGGGTCACCAAGTATTAGATCAGTAGGATGGTCTGATAACCAAGTCCTTCTTTTTCTGATCTCTTCAGTAGAGTTGTCCTCTACTGAAGTTGAGTCAATTTGATCATAGAATTCAGGATAATTGAATGTAGGATCTAATTCAGGATCATAATCAGGGGTGTTGTCCTCAATGTCAGGGACATTGGTATTTTCAACATTTTGAGTTCCCCCTTGATTATTTGACCTGTTGACTACCTCAGCAGGAACTGCTTCTTCATTGGTAGTTGTTACCTGGATGTGAACTGGGATTGGATCATTCAGTTCACCATTCCTTTCAGTGGGATTTGCCTCAGGAAGGTTGCCTTCAGGATGGTTGTCCAACATAGAGTTTTCAGGTAGATTGGCTTGGACAACATCTATGAATTCAGTGTCTTTGTCTTTTAGGCTTAGTCTGGTTGTTCTTTGTGTGATTTCTTCTGATTCCAAGTTCTCATTCCTGAACTCATGAGTAGATTCATCAAACACAACATGAGGTGTTTCTTCCACAATAAGAGTTTTCTTGTTGTAGACCCTGAAAGCTTTGCTGATTTGGGAGTATCCAAGAAACACTCCTTCATCAGCTTTGCTATCAAAGGCTTTCAACTGATCTTTCCCATTATTGTGAATGAAACACTTGCAACCAAAAATGTGAAAGTAAGACACTTTAGGCATTCTTCCTTTCCAGAGTTCATAGGGGGTTTTGCCTTGCCCCTTAATAATCAAACATCTATTTTGAGTATGGCATTCAGTGTTTATAGCTTCAGCCCAAAACCTCTTAGGTAAATTTGAATCAGCAATTAGAGTTCTAGCAGCTTCTTTTAAAGTTCTATTTCTTCTTTCTGCAACTCCATTCTGTTGGGGAGTTCTAGCTGCTGAGGTTTCATGAGCTATTCCATTAGATGTGCAATACTCATTGATGTATGAGTTAATGAACTCTGTGCCTTTATCAGATCTTATCTTGATAATGCTAAGGCTTTTCTCATTTGACAATCTCTTTAGAAGTTCAGGCAGTTTGACTTGAGTTTCCTTCTTATTAAGGAGAAATACTACCCATGTGAACCTAGAGAAATCATCTACTACAACCAATGTGTATTTTCTACCATTTATGCTTGCAGGGGTAATTGGTCCAAAAAGGTCCATATGCAATAGTTCAAGTACCCTTTTAGTAGAGATGACTGGTTTTCCCTTAAATGAGGCTTTGATCTGTTTTCCTTCTTGGCATGGTTTGCAAACATGCTCTTTAATGAAAACCTCATTAGGTAGTCCTTTGACTAATGCATTTCTAGCAATTTTGTTCATTGTTTTAAAGTTCAGGTGGTTTAATCTTTTATGCCATAACCAACTTTGTTCACTAGAACTCTTAGCAATGAAGCATGCAACATCAGTAGACTTGTCCCAGTCTGCAAAATACACATTTCCTTTCCTAGTTCCAGTCAGTAGAATTTGTTGAGTCTTATTCTTGATTAAGCATTTTCCACTTGAAAACTCAACATTGAAGTTTTTATCACAAAATTGACTGATACTTAGGAGATTATACTTGAGACCAGCCACATAAGATACATTGGATACTTTGATGTTACCAATCATCAAAGTACCATAACCTTTTGTAGTTGCTTGGGAGCTGTCTCCAAAAGTGACATTTGGGCCTTCTTTTTCAATAAAATCAGTGAGGAGTTCCTTGTTTCCAGTCATGTGCCTTGAGCATCCACTGTCAAGGTACCATGCTGTCTTTTTGCTCATGCTCCTCTTCTTGTGGCCCAATGGTACCTACAATTAGATGGGTTTAGGTACCCTTTGAGTTTTGGGCCCTGAGAGGTTAGCTGTACCTTTAGGAACCCAAACTTGCCTAATAACCCTGATTGATTCAAGGTGGCTAAGTTGTCTTCCTTTAGCATCTAAATACACTGTCTTTCCCTTAAATGCCTTTGGGAAAGTGTGTGTGAATGTGTTAACTCTATGAGTTTCAGGAGAGTTGTCAAGTCTCCTGAACTTTTGAGTTCTTTGTGCAGCTTGAGGGAATCTTTGAGGAAAGGTTTTCTTATGACCATTACCCTTTGGTATGAAGGGTTTTGGTTGTCTCATTTTATTCTGCCTTTGAGGAAAGTTGTCCCTAGGTCTATTCAGCTGAGGCTTTCTCAGAAGAGTTGGCCTAGGCTGATTATACCTTGGATACTTCCTCTTAACATTGTTCAGTAGAGTTGCCCTACCATTGGGTCTACTCTGCTGACCAATATTCCTCTTGTGTTCGGGAGCCTTGGCCATTTCCTTAGGTTTTGGCCTAATCTCCTGAAACACTTGAGTAGGCATAACATCCATTTTGTCCTTTCCTTTGTTCAGTGGCTGAATTATTTCATTTTCAGTTTGTGCCACTGACTTAACAAAGATTCTCTTAGTGTTACTCACAGAAGCAACACTAAGACAAGGTGAAGATTCAAATGGATTAAAACCTAATCCACTTCTTTGAGCCATAGGTCTTTGATAACTCTGAATTTCCTCTATTGCTCTAGAGGATTTCTTCAGAGCAGACATCTTTAATTTCAGGCTCTCTTCACTTGATTTAAGAATATCATATTCATGTGAGAGGTTCTCAAACTTGGCATTGAGAATTTTGATTTCAAAATCTTTTCTCTTCTGAGAGAGAAGTTGATCATCAATCTCCTTTTGTTGGTCAACTATCCTGAGATTTGCTTCCTCAAGCTCTCTCAAGACTTGTTGATACAACTCAGTAGACTTGACATCAACAACTGCCTCAGAGTTTTTGGCAAGCTCAATAGCCAATCTTTCATTTTCCCTCACACAGTTATCATGAAATTCTTGTAACATAGTGAAATCTTCCATCAACTTTCCAAGGGAGAGTTTCAAGTTGACCTCACTATTGTTTTGTGAGATGAATGATGGTGAGCTAGAAGTGGAGGATACCTCATCATCCTCAAGAGCCATGTTGCAGACATCATCATCATCATCACTGTTGGAGAATAGTCCATCAGAGGAGTTGAGGCTTTCAGCACTATCAGATTCTTCACCAGCCATCATGGCCTTCCTGTTGGTGAATTTCCTATCTCTTTTGGCCTGCCTCTCCCTTCTCTCCTTAGAGCTTAATTCAGGGCAATCATACTGGAAGTGCCCTTTCTTTTTACAATTATAGCACAGATCTTCATCATCTTCTTTCTTTGATTCTTCTCTTCTTTTTGATGATGAAGGTTCAGCTCTACTGGACCTTCTCTTATCAGAGTACTTGTCCTCTGATCTTTTCTCTTCAGGCTTTTTGACCTCAGCCTGTGCTTCAGGAGAGTTGTATCTCCTGAATTTGTTGTCCTGGTAGAATTTCTTGTATCTACCAAACCTTGAGTTTAGCTTTTCAAACCTTCTAGCCATCAAGGCTAGTTCTTCCTTCATTTCAGTCTTTGAGACTGACTTTGATGATCTTGGAGTGGACTGCATCTCTGGTTCAGTAGTTTTGGCTTTGAATGCCACTCCCTTAGTAGGATTTGAAGGTTCCTCAATAGGCTTTCTTCTATTGAGGTCGGACTCATAAGCTTTGAGTTCAGAGAAGATTTGTTGCATGGGCATGGTGGAAAGATCTTTGGTGTTTTGCATCATTACAGCATAGACATCCCACTTTTGAGTGAGACTTCTCAAGATCTTCAACCCCACTTCTCTCTTGGTGTAGACCTTGCCCAGTGAGTTGATTTCATTCATCACATCAGTGAATCTACCAGCAAACTTATCAATGGATTCCTCAGACTCCATTGCAAACTGTTCAAATTTCTGCACAGCAACTTGGAGCTTATTCTCCTTGATCTTTTCAGTACCCTCACACATTTCAGCAAGAGTATCCCAAATTTCTTTGGCTGTTGTGCAGTGGTAGACTCTACCCATAATTGCATCTGGAATTGTTTGGTAGAGGGTGTTCATTGCTAGATAATTCAGATTATCCTTCCTCTTTTCATCAGTAGTGAAGTCATCTTCATCTTTGGGTAGTACATCTCTTGTATCTGCCCTTTGAGCCTCTGTGACTCTGGGATTGACAAAGGTGAACACAAAAGGACCTCTTGTGACCACTCTCAACATATCAGTATGAAGAGATGCAAGATGAGCCCTCATTCTGATTTTCCAGAAATCATAGTTATCAATTGAGAACATGGGCAGTTTGTGATGTGAAATGTGGTTGACTGGATTTGTGGCCATGTTGTCCAATCCTTGGATAGTAGGAGGTGGAACAGCAGCATTGTTGTTGGCCATAATTCGAGAACAAATAGTCAGTCAAAATACAATAAGGATTTCAGAGAGATCAGTTCAGTGACCACAACCAATATGTGATTTTGAAAACCAAGATGGCTTTTCAGAAGCAGTGGTCTTTGAACCCCTGCTCTGATACCACTTGTTGGTCCTGAAAGGAGTAGATAACAAGTGTATGGGGGGGGCGGGAATACACTTGTATGGGAATTCTTTTCAAACTTGATCAAACCAGAGCTCAGCAAGGTTGTCTTGGACAACTCTGCTGAAGAAGATTAACTCTTCTAAGATAATCAATCTACTAAGTACTATTGAGTACTTAGTTGAATAACTATCTAGGGGAGTTATGTGTGCGGAATAGTGGTTGGCCCTTTTAGTTTAAACTCTTTTAATATCTGAAATCACTTAGTCAATGTAACACAGTCCAGTTTTCAGGGAACTTGTCCAAATAGGTTTTTGCACAGTCTTTGAATGTTTATCCTTGAAAGATCAGTTTTGTGTGCAGTGTTGATGTATTGTAAATACTTGAAATGTAAATCAACACAAGAGTTTATAGTGGTTCAGAGACTCAAGCTCCTACATCCACTTTCCCTGATTTAACAGGATAATTCCTTCACTCTTGGAATTAACTTGTTTTATAGTGCCAAGGTGCACTTGATCAAGAACACCACTCTTGGTGAATTGATCCCTAGGATGTCTAGAGTCCTAGTACCCTCTTCTCAACTCAGAACTGAACTGTTCTTCTCTCAACAGTCAGCTCCTACCACTTCTGCTACTACAACCTTCTCACTTTCACTCTTGAAAGATATGAGGATTGAAGTAAGGTTCCAACTAATGAGATATCCTTTACAATGAAGATCAGTGTATAAGGATAGGATATCTCTCTAAGCTTGTGTATGGATATACAATGTAGTACAGCTTAGATGAAGTGTTTGAAGACTAAGATAGTCTTTGAAAGCTTTGAAAGCACTCTAGCTTGTAAGAACTTAAGGTTGGATGTGCTTTGTTGAGGTTCTAGTTGGATGCTTTCAAATGGTCTTCACACTTCTGTATTTATAGACAAATGAAGGATTTGCCCGGGTGAGAGGCAGCCTCCAATGTCCATAAATGTCTTCTTTCAGTTCTTCAACATTGAAGACAGTTTCTTGATAGTGACATGTCCTCATTTGGGAAATAAACGGCTGTAAGAGCTTTGTCTTCATTCTGCAGCACTCTTCCCAATATCTGACTTTCAGATTCTCTTGTTAGAACTTGGACATCACTTCTGAAGGTTGTTCCAATGATAGGACAACATTCCTCAACATTTGGACAACACTCCTTATCACTATCAGCAGTCTTGCTTATCAGCAAGGTTGGCTTGCTCTTTTTCAGATGACTTGGCTCTTTCCCTTTATTTCTCTTGAAGATGATCTTAGCTTGTTTCTTTGAAGATCTTTAGGGTGTGGTTGTCTCTTTCTCTTCAGCATAGTTGACCTCAGGCTTTCAGAGCACTTGATCTTGATTAATTGAGCTGAGACAACTCCTCTAGACAACTCTCCTGATCAGCATACTTGTCTTTCAGCAGACTTGATCATGATTCCAGAGTTTGAGCCTTGAGGGGACTTGTTCTTGATGTACTTCAAAGTATATGTTCCCCCTCAATTTGTGCATCTAATCATCTAAGAGCTACCTAACATATTAGCTCCTCATCTAGCCTTTATACTATATGTTCTAACATGTCTAGAACATATTCAATCATAACTTAGGCATGTCTCAGGGGGTTTTGGTATTTAATCAAAACATAACTCATTTTATTCCCAACATAAGATTTTCATGCTCAACTTTAGCTGGTGACGGTCTTACAATTAATTTCCCTTGTGAACAAGCAGCACATGAAAATTCATTGGGATGTAGTATTTTCCGATTTTTCAATGGATGCCCACATGAATTTTCTACAATTTTTCGCATCATTATGGAACCGGGATGGCCCAACCGGTCATGCCAAACATTAAATTCGGTAGTAACCTTTTGGTTTACTACGGCATAAATTTCAATTGTTCTTATCCTCGTGCAATATAAACCCGAGGACAAAGCAGGTAACTTTTCTACCATACATTTCTTTCCCGCAACAATTGTAGTAATATTAAGATACTCAATATTGCCTTCTTTCGTAGTCTCAAGATGATATCCATTCAAACGAATATCTTTAAAACTCAATAAATTTCTTTGAGACTTTCCAGAGAATAAGGCATCATTTATAATGAATTTTGTCCCTCCGGGTAATTGAATAGTGGCTCTTCCAAAGCCTTCAATTATTTTTGTACAACCGGATATTGTATTTACATTAGCTTCTCCCCAATTTATATTTGAGAAGTATTTTTTATTGTTGAATATAGTGTGCGTAGTAGCACTATCCACGAGACATATATCTCCATCTTCTTCCTTGAAAGTTGATGTTGCCATACCATTTTCCATTTCTTATAAAAAAAGAAAAGAAATACATAGTAAGACATTTAAAATTTAATTGTTTTATTTTATTTTTAAGGTAAATGAAAATGTAATAGTCACTCATATTATAAAGGACAAAAATATTAAGACATTGCATAACATAAGAAAGGTAAATGAAAATGTAATAGTCACTCATATTATAAAGGACAAAAATATTAAGACATTGCATAACATAAGAAAAACAAACATTACATAATAGATTATTGAAAAAAAATTATGATTGAGTATTAGAACAATTTAATTTCCACCTTCAGGGTGGGTAAGGTAATCAGCAACATCCAATTGTGTTATGTCAAACATCTCATTATCGAACTCACTATTCACAAAATTTGTTTCAACCTTTTTCTCTTTTCCCTTGATCGATTCTTGATATAGGTTAATGAGATGCTTAGGCGTGCGACATGTCCTAGACCAATGTCCATTCGCCCCACATCGATGACAAGTGTCATATTTGGGCTTTGTATCAAGTGAGTCATTCTCTTTCCTTTGATATTCAAAAAATTGTTTTCCTTTGTGGGGGCCTTTAAAATTCTGACGGGAATTATGATCATTTTGAAATCTGCCTCGGCCAAATCCACGTCCTCGGCCACGTCCAAGCCCACGTCCAAGTCCCCGACCCCGTCCACGTCCACGTCCCCTTCCACGACCGTTATAGGAATCGTGATTATTATAGAATGAGACAACATTCATTTCGGGGAGTGGAGCAGAACCAGTTGGACGAGATTCATGATTTTTCATCAAAAGCTCATTATTTTGCTCAGCCACCAAAAGACATGAAATTAGTTCAGAATATTTAGTAAAACCCTTCTCACGATATTGTTGTTGCAAAAGCACATTAGAAGCATGAAATGTGGAGAATGTCTTTTCAAGCATATCATCATCAGTAATATTTTCTCCACATAATTTTAATTGAGAAGTGATTCTGAACATAGCTGAGTTATACTCACTCACTGATTTATAATCTTGCAATCTTAAATGCAACCAATTATAACGAGCCTTTGGCAAAATCACTGTTTTTTGGTGATCATACCTTTCTTTAAGATTCGTCCACAATTCAAGTGGATCTTTCACAGTGAGGTACTCAGTTTTTAATCCTTCATCAAGATGGTGGCGAAGAAAAATCATGGCTTTAACCTTATCTTGATTAGATGCTTGATTTGCCACTTTTATGGAATCTCCAAGACCCATGGCATCCAAATGAATTTCAGCATCAAGAATCCATGACAAATAGTTTTTTCCGGTAATATCAAGAGCCACAAATTCAAGTTTTGTTAAATTCGACATGATGGAAACTATCAAATAAACAAGAGATTAATTAATTTCAAGAACAAATGATCATCAAAATAGTAATAAAATAAGAGGTGATAAATAAATATTGTTAGATAATATATTCTAAATATTTCAATACATAACTTTGTACAATACCTGAAATTGGTCACTATCTGAATTTCGTCGGCAGGAATGTTTGACGAGCCTCGTGCTGATAACGTGTTGTGAAACAACTTAAACTTATAACTTTGTATGTAAAAGAGAACAATATTTAAAAGGAGTATAGAAATATTTGATTCAACTTCAAGTGATTACTATAACATTTGCACCCCTATTTATAGGTCCCAATACAAGCTTAGGAAGATGAAATGAGAGGTGCACTATAAATGTAGGTACATGAACAACCAAAGGACACATAATGGGTATTAAGGAGGAAGTAATGGACATTCATACAAATAAATATTATTCATAACAAATACTATTTAAGCAGTAGTCTTGACCAATTTTATTCGAGGTCAAGGGTTTAGTGTAGGGTAAATTTTTTAGAGGTAACGGATGAATAAACTTTTTATCTTTTAAAACATTTTTTTGTATAAGTTGGTAGATGATTTAGAAAGGTTAAATTGTCTAAAATTAGATACATATGTATTAATTTAGAGTGCAAGTGTAAAACAATTTGGATAGATATATAGTAAGCCTATGAATTGCTTATTCAAATGGTCAATTAGATCACTATCTATTTAGTTGTTAGTGCGAAAATGTGTAGACTCTAAATGTTTATACTCATTGGTTTATGAAAACCCTTTGAAATAGTGTGAAATAGAAATCTATGTCAGTTGACTTGATTTTTCAAGTACTTAAAAATGTCAATATGATCATATATATATGTTGGTCCCTGAACGAGTAGTGAATGAGTTTAAAGTTTAGAAGAGAGGGGTGAATAAACTTTAAAACTTTTTCTAAACAGAGTTGTGTGTAAGGCTGTCAAATGGGCCGGGCCAGCCCGGTACCGGCCCACCGGACTGAACGTTTTTCTCGGGCCGGCCTGGCCTGGTCCGGTTCTTACCGAGCCTGGAAATGTGAGGCCCAGCCCAGCCCTGGTCGGGCTGCCGGGCCACCGGGCCAAAATGGCCCACACTATTTTTTTAATTTATTTATTTGATTCAACCCATTAATTAATTTATTAATATAATAATTGGGCCTATTAATAATTGGACCTTAAGTATGTAAATCACCACTTTATAATAGTTGGGCCCATTATTTGCTTTGTTAAATATAATTGTTAGGGTTCTTGTTACTAAGAAGCAGCAAGAAGCCAGCAGCCGCGGGCAGCATATTGCACATAGCCTTTGATTTTTTTTTCTTTTTTTTTTTAAATGGTGATTGATAATTTGATATACACTCAAAAGTAAGCAGATTTCAAGTGTTGATGCTTATCTTTGCTTTCAGGTGAGAATGTATGTTGTCCTTTTCTCCAATTTAATTTAAGACCTCGGGGAGAAAGAGCGTCTACCGTGCGAACGTCGTTCAGTCACCGTGTGAAATGGGTTTGGGGGAAAGGCGTCGTTTAGTCACCGTGTGAAATGGGTTTGGGGGATAGAAGATGCAACAGCTGGGTTTGGGACGGGTAGGAGTTAGTGTTTCTTTTCTGTTTTGATTTCTGCTACCGATAGTTAGAAATTTAATAGAATAAAAAAATTAATATTAAAAAAAAAAAAAAAAACAGAATCGGGCCAGCCCAAAAATTCGGGCTTAGCCCGGCCTGAGCCCAGTCGGCCCGATAGTTCAAGTGGGCCGGGCCAATTTGGCCCGGTTGTTTTTGGTCCACTCAAATTGTAGCCCAGCCCGTAGGCCGGGTGGGCAGGGCTGGCCCATCGGGCCGGGCCTGTTTTGACTGCCCTAGTTGTGTGTTACTCAGTTGATACACCTAGTCTGCTGGATTTGTTAGTCAGCTGATCCAACTTACTTAGTGATCTACTGAATATAGAGTGCTGAAATGGTATGGGCCATTTGTTTAGACTCGTTCGTAAATATTGAAAAACCCTTAGCCGATTTAAGATATTCAGCTGACTTGATGTCTGCTGTTTTTGAACTTTCGTTTATTGGCCTTGTTTAAAATCACTTTGAAAATAAGATGCAGTAAGAATAATAAAAGTAATGAGTACAAAATTGAAATAACAATAAAGTAAATAATACCAAGGGTTATAGTGGTTCAGATATACGATCCTATGTCCACTCTCACGATCTGCTCGTGATGTTAATCCTTTAATCACCAAATCAAAGGGCTTGTCCTTTTGAGTCCCAGGAGGAGGACTTTGAGCTCTGAGCAATCACCAAATTGCTACGGTCTCCACAAGTGTTTATGAGCACTTGTACTCTTACAGTTTTGAACAACTAAACTTTATACTGGCTAGAGTGTTTGGGTTTGGGTTGTTTTTTATCTATCTCCAACTAATGGTTCAAGTAACAGATTTCTTAACCAATATTCCTAAACCAAATGATATATCTAATGATAAATGTGGTTCAGTTTCTTGTTGGTGAGGAAACTAACGAATTTAAAACAGGCTTGAAGAACTTTTCTTCGAATGCACTTTGCTTCAATCAGCTGGGTGTGTTCTTCGTAAGCTTGATAACTGCGTATAGTTTCCGTATTCTCTCCGTGTTCCTCACTTTGAATCGATCTTGTATTTATAGGACTAATCATCAATCAACTAGCCGTTAGGAGAAACTAGCCGTTGTGATTATCCTTGATTGCAGCGTAATCTCTTGATTGTGTCTTGATTGATACTGATTCCACCAAATCTGGAACTTGCCTTATTTGGATATGGAAAGTCAATGCCTTTGAGATTTACACTTGGCTTTCATGCATATTTCTAGTCGGTTGATCTTCTACTCGTCTGATCTTGGTACTCGTCTGATCTGTATACTCGTCTAATTTAGTACTTGATCTCGTCTGGTACTTATCTGGTATGATCTTGAAAGTGTAGTAGCCTATTTGTCATGAAGAAATCTTCTGATCTGATTTTGATAATCAGTTGAGTCCAACTCATCTGATTTTTGATCTTCGACTTCTCATCTGATTTGTATCTTTCTAAGTCTTGAGAACTTTGATCAGTAGACACCTTAGGAAGTCCATATCAGCTAATAAGGCATACAAGGGCCTTCTCATCTGATTCTTCAAACTTGGTCTTCCTTCAATCTTCAAGGTCTTCTTAGTCTTCTACTCTTCAAATCTTGAGTGAGCGCGTGTAAAACCAAATGTGATCTCAGCTGATATACATACAACTGATCTCACTTAGACTAGACTAAGACATTATAAACTGTTCTATACATCTCAACTTATCCTATCAGATCACTAAACTGATTAAGTGTTTTGGCCATCAAAACTAATTACATCATAATCAAGTCAAACCTAAGGGGTGGATTCATATCCCAACAAAATATATATATATATATATATATATATATATATATATATAGCATGTTAATAAATAGAGCAAGTAGTGAACACAAATATTTATTGTGGTTCATATTCCAGATTTATGTCCACTCTCACAGTTCAACTGTGATATAAATTCTTTCAACAAGTACCTGTAATTAAAGTCTCAAGAATAAGACTTGGATTGTGTTACGCTCCACAAGTTTAATACTACTTCTTATTGTGTGAATACGTACACTTACGATATTAAGGATACTTATAAACTGAGTTCAAACTAGGGTACACTTATCACATCCTGCCGCCGCCCAAAAAATCATTTTTTTTTAATGAAAGTGTGCGGGGGGGGGGGGGGGGGGATGGTATCTAGTGTTTAAGTAAAAAACAGAACAATGTTACACTGAATGTTGTGACAATTAGTGTAGCATTAACTCTAACAGAATGTGAAAAGTAAAAACAGTACACAGCGGAAGTCTAAAACACTAAAACACAATAGATTTTATTAATAACAAAACCTATGCTAAGCCTTACGACGAAAAGTAACTTAGTTCCTAAGTTATACAAAAAGTGTCATGTGAAATGTCTCAGCAATTACTTCAACATTCCACAAACAGAAACTACGATCGAGGCAGGTGCCTGAATCCGCAAACAGACTTAAGTGTAAAACACTGTCTAAAGAACTAATCTAATCTGTGATTCACTCTCACTCGATTCAAGACTAGAACTAAGTACACTGGAAGGTGGTATCCCTCGGCGTACGTTAAATGATACAACTACTGGCCATAACTCCTAACTAGGGTTGAACGCTCAAGGAGGGGTTACTCGAATAGTGCATGCTTTGAAATGAGAGGCTCTGGCGGTATTTATAGAGAAATACACAGCTTCTAGATCCTTCCATTATGAGATCCTATTTTTTAGGACCTCAACCTCCATGATCTTTCTAGAACATTCTGCCATCTTCCAGGTCGTTCTACAATACTCCAAAGCCTTCTAGCACCTTCTCCAACCTTCTGGAATCTTCCAGGTTCCAAACTCTTGTAGAAGCTTCTAGAATCGTTCCTGAATGTGAGAGCATTTAGTACAACATTTAATGTAACATTTCAGAAATGACTTAGAATAAATCAAAGAAGGTCAAATTAAGATGTTGTTGATAATGTTAAAGCATTTAAGAGTTAACAACATCTACAATCTCCCCCAATTTGACCTTTCGACTACAACACACCTGATGCATTTAAATCTCAAATTAGTTATTTTATATATAAATTTAAATCTTCTTATCAATTTTAGAAGAATACATTTTTAAGCATAAAATTCACTAATTTGAATATTACTATTCTATTTTTCTAACTATAAAAATAATAATAATCATTTACTTTGAATTTTTCCGAAAAAGATGCACGATATCTATTTTCTTATTTAAAAATCTCAAATGCCATCAATTGATTTCAAAACCAATCTTAAATTAATTTGTCGTCACTTTTCTTCTTTTTATTATAAAATTATATATTTCCTTATTTAATTATTCTTAGGCAGCAAGATATATTAAGAGATATTTATTAAAAATTTCCATTAATAACTATAAGAGATTCAAATCTCAGTTTTATGGTTAATTTAAATCTCTAACTTTTCTTGCAAGAAAACCTATTTTCTCCCCTATAAATAGAGTTCCATATTTACAAAGCAAAAACACACATCATAATATTTTCACACAAAACCCTAGATTTATTTATTCTACTCACGGTTCATGGAAGTCGACTCCAAAAGGATTAAGGTTATTTTGATTGCATCAATTGCATCCACGACATTTATTTCAGGTGTGGTTTACTTTCTCTTTATTAAATATTTCGTATGAATAAACTGTTTATCTATTATATAACATGATTTGAATGTGGCGATATTAATTCTATGCGTGGTTTCTTTGTCTTTATTTACTGCTTCGTATGAATAGATTGTTTATGTGCATTGTGATATGACTTGAATGTGAACGAATATTTTAAATTTAAAAGTTTATGAAAGGTCAGGGGCTTGGACTGAAAAGAGGTCCTCGGTGAACCCGAGATTGAAGAGAGATCTTTGGGGGATCCGCCGTGCACAAGAAAAGAACTCGGGGCTGAAAATAGGTCTTTGAGGGGGACCCAGTGGGATTTAAAAGAGATCCTTGGGAAAACCGTGAAACAAGTGAAACTTAATTATGAATTATTTAAGAGTACGATGAAAAGTGTGTATGTGACTTTCTGTGAATTACATGATTATATGTGATTATACATTTTATTTGTATGTTGTATTTAATATTGTCAAAGTGACTTCACTGAGCTAATGGTTTTGCTCATACCATACATTTAACATTTCAGATTGACGAGTGATGGCGAGGAGACGCGGTGGATGACAAAACAATTATGATTTTGTAAAATCAATTTTGATTAGTTTATATATTTATTAAGCTTTTTCATGAGATAGTAGAGATTTGTTACGATAATTAAAGATTTTTTTGAGTCTTTCGATGCTTGTCATTTAAATCTATATTTAAATAAGTTCATAAATCTCATTTATTTAAGTTAAAAAAAATTAAGTTCGTGTCCCTTTATTTTAAAATTGTCAAGTTTTTACGCAAAATCTATTTTATGAAAATTGGGGCGTGACAGAGTGGTATCAGAGCAGGTGTACGTTCTTGTAGACTTGTTAAAAAAAAAAAAAATTGAGTCAAAATTATTTAAAGAATTTTGTTTAACGAGAATATTTTTAAAAGTAAAGGTCGCATCCACCGCCTCCCGCTTCAACTGTCGAGGTACGTACAAGACATATTTTATTTTATTTTACGATGCAAGATTATGATTTGATTATGTTTCATGTGCATGCATATTTTATTGAGCAAATTCTGATTTTCGAGGACGAAAATATTTTAAGGGAGGAAGGATGTAACACCCTGAAAAATCTCTAATTAATTATTTTATATATAAATTTAAATCTTCTTATCAATTTTAGAAGAATACATTTTTAAGCATAAAATTCACTAATTTGAATATTACTATTCTATTTTTCTAACTATAAAAATAATAATAATCATTTACTTTGAATTTTTCCGAAAAAGATGCACGATATCTATTTTCTTATTTAAAAATCTCAAATGCCATCAATTGATTTCAAAACCAATCTTAAATTAATTTGTCGTCACTTTTCTTCTTTTTATTATAAAATTATATATTTCCTTATTTAATTATTCTTAGGCAGCAAGATATATTAAGAGATATTTATTAAAAATTTCCATTAATAACTATAAGAGATATTTTAAGTAAATCAAATCTCAGTTTTATGGTTAATTTAAATCTCTAACTTTTCTTGCAAGAAAACCTATTTTCTCCCCTATAAATAGAGTTCCATATTTACAAAGCAAAAACACACATCATAATATTTTTACACAAAACCCTAGATTTATTTATTCTACTCACGGTTCATGGAAGTCGACTCCAAAAGGATTAAAGTTATTTTGATTGCATCAATTGCATCCACGACATTTATTTCAGGTGTGGTTTACTTTCTCTTTATTAAATATTTCGTATGAATAAACTGTTTATCTATTATATAACATGATTTGAATGTGGCGATATTAATTCTATGTGTGGTTTCTTTGTCTTTATTTACTGCTTCGTATGAATAGATTGTTTATGTGCATTGTGATATGACTTGAATGTGAACGAATATTTTAAATTTAAAAGTTTATGAAAGGCCAGGGGCTTGGACTGAAAAGAGGTCCTCGGTGAACCCGAGATTGAAGAGAGATCTTTGGGGGATCCGCCGTGCACAAGAAAAGAACTCGGGGCTGAAAATAGGTCTTTGAGGGGGACCCAGTGGGATTTAAAAGAGATCCTTGGGAAAACCGTGAAACAAGTGAAACTTAATTATGAATTATTTAAGAGTACGATGAAAAGTGTGTATGTGACTTTCTGTGAATTACATGATTATATGTGATTATACATTTTATTTTTATGTTGTATTTAATATTGTCAAAGTGACTTCACTGAGCTAGTGGTTTTGCTCATACCATACATTTAACATTTCAGATTGACGAGTTGATGGCGAGGAGACGCGGTGGATGACAAAAAAATTATGATTTTGTAAAATAAATTTTGATTAGTTTATATATTTATTAAGCTTTTTCATGAGATAGTAGAGATTTGTTACGATAATTAAAGATTTTTTTGAGTCTTCCGCTGCTTGTCATTTAAATCTATATTTAAATAAGTTCATAAATCTCATTTATTTAAGTTAAAAAAATTTAAGTTCGTGTCCCTTTATTTTAAAATTGTCAAGTTTTTACGCAAAATCTATTTTATGAAAATTGGGGCGTGACAGCATTTAGTACAACATTTAATGTAACATTTCAGAAATGACTTAGAATAAATCAAGGAAGGTCAAATTAAGATGTTGTTGATAATGTTAAAGCATTTAAGAGTTAACAACATCTACAATCTCCCCCAATTTGACCTTTCGACTACAACACACCTGATGCACATATATTTCTATACATACTCAGTATTATGTATTTAGGTATGTTGAACATCAAAGCTAAATACTTGTCAAGACAATACATGTTGTAACCGTTGGATCAAATCAAAAGAAGATCAAGAATAATTTTACTAAGATTCGTGCCATAAGATCAAAGTAATCTTATTCAAAACCAAAACAAGTATAAACAGTACACTTGTTTACAAAAACATATAACTTTTACAAAAATCAAAGATTAAATCAGAGCATATAAGGGTATATACCAGATTAGTTCTAAGACTTATGTAAGACTAAAAAACAAACAAACAAAAACAAACAAGGACTAAACAATATAAACAGAGCAAAAACTATGAAAAAATAACTAAACTAAACAAGGCATATTCATCATGCAGTAAGCAATTAATGATAAGAAAACAAATTAAGCAATAAGCAGTAATCAAATATCATCAGTGCAAACTAATTTAAGCAAGATAAATATAGACATCCTATCAACTAGAAATAATAAATATTGTATCAGAATAAACAGAATTTTAACTTAAACATAACAGAATAACAAAAAACAAAAGTAGGACTGAAAATGGCATGAATTGCTATAACAATAGCAACAGCATCAAGGTCCTGCACATGTGCCATCTGTACTTCAGTACTCCCCCTGTCTTGCATCATCTGTTCTAGATATCAGCATAGAGGATTTCCATATCCTCATCATCTTCAGCAGCATCTGCAAACTTGTCTTCATCAGCCTCCTCAGGTTCCTCAATGAAACAAGTTGATGCAAAGAGTGCAACAACATTGTTAGCAGCAGCAGTTCCTCCATTCTCTATAGCAGCAGCAACATCAGGTACACCTCCAACATCTTCAGGATTCAGCTCTTCAATAACAACTCCAGAAGCTCTAGCTGAAGTGGAAGGTGGTACTCCCCCTGTTGTAGTGGAAAGTAGCCTGGTCCACTTGTCTTTGATGAACTTGAGCTCATCAATCTGGTCCTGTAAGTGCTGTAACTGCAATAATATAAAAGATCTGGGAACTGAAAAAGTGGTGTCAGTGTTACCACCAATGTTCTCAGCATCTGGTGCAGCATTAGGTGCAACTGTGTTCTGTTCAGGTCTCTGTGCTGGTTGAGGTTGGGGTTGGGGTTGAGGTTGAGCAGGAGCTGGTCTTTGAGAAGAACTTCCAGGATTGTGCAAGGGCAGATCTTTCACTCTTTCACCAATGAGCAAAGCAGGTGAAATGGTGTATAAAGGAACCTTACCTCTAAGAACTTCAGTCTTCTTAGGGCTAAAACCATGCATCTTCAGATAATAACAAATAAGCACAGGGTATGGAAGGTTTCCTTTATCAGAAATATCACCACTAAACTTCATCATGTGGTGGAAAATAGTCAATCCCAAATTAAACTTCTTCAAAACCACTATCCTATAAAGCAAGATTGCTTGATCCTTTGTCACTTTGGTAGAGTTGGTGGAAGGTATCCAATTATAAACAATCAATTTGTGCAACACAGAATAAAGAGAAGTAAGGTCTTTGGCCAACATTCCATTTCTCCATCTAGTCAACAAACCACCAGTCATAGAAGCAGTAACAACATCCAAATCAGGTTCATCATCATCAAGTACTGGTTCTATGCCTAAGAAATCATTGATCAATTCAGGTGTAAATGGAACTATACTCCCCCTAAACTGTACATTCCCATACCAACGGGAACTCCTCCTACCATTACTCTTCCTCAGACATGCATAAAATTCATACACCCAATCAGAAACAAAAGAATCACACAAGGTCAGAGCTTTCATCAACTTTCTATCCTCTAAGAATTGAATCAAATTCTTATTCTCAAAATCAGAAATATTAATTCTCCTTTCCATCAACAGTTTCCTCCTAGACAACCTAGTTATCTTATCAACCAATCCATCAATATCAGATTCTACTTCAGTTTCAGAATTACCTTCCTCAGAAGTAGTGTCCTTTGAGCTTGGTTCTTTCACCTCTTCAGAGCTTGATTCCCCTTCTTTTTCAGAGCTTTTGTCTGAAGCTGCACTGCTTGAATCACCTCCATCATCTGGTTCAGGTGCTGGAGCACTGGATTCAGCATGTGATGCAACATTCTTCTTCAGGGCTTGCTGCATGTCCCTGAGACAAACCTCCATTTCAGAATCAGAATCTGGTTCTGGTTCTTCAGTGATTGTTGGAGCAGCATCCACCATTGCCTTTCCCTTCCCCTTAGGCTCAGCTTTCTTCTTAGTTGGCTTCTCAATCACCACTTCTTCATCAGATTCAGAAAATACCAACATCACCACCTAGCTTCTTCTTCTTCCTCAAAGAGTCAGAATAATCAATTCGAGTGAAAACTCGGTTTGATCTTCTCCTTGGCACTGGGCTCCTCTTTCTCTTCCCTTTCTCAACATTCCTCTTGAAAGAAATTGGTTCAGAGTCTGATTTCGAAACATCAGAGTCAGTTTTGCCGGAATTTTCACTTTCTTCAGCATCCTCCATGTGAGCGTCCTCACTGTCGGATGTCTCCGCATTCGACGGCTCCTTTGACTCAGCAACAGGGGATTCTTCAATCTCCTTCTCAGACTTCCCCATAGAGGCAGTCGGGGCCTCTGTTTCAGTGTTAGGGCTCGGAATTTGGGGCTTTTCGGCTGTGAATGAAGAGGGTGCAGTGGTGATCACTTCTTGGGTGCGCAAGTAGTGAGAGATGTCAATAGACATATCACCGATCGTGAGGATGGGTGGAGTGGATGATCTCATCGATTGAGAAAGATTCTCAACCGCCTGGTTAAGCTCGGAGAGTGTGGCTTGGTTTGGTATGTGGATGGTTGTCGGAGTAGCTGGAATGGGTGTGACGGTTGCGGCAGTTGGGGGTGAGTTCTCATGTGAAGCAGCCATGGAAGCTAAGGTATGCAGATTAGAGAGGGATGAAGATGACGGGTGTGAGTCTGAGTTCGGTGAGTTTGAATTGTGTGGGTTTGTTTATCTTTTGCCAGCCATTTAAACCAAGAATTCGAACAGCACTACACAAGAATCGAGATAAGCACCAAATAACTTATAACAAAATCTGCAAAATTAATACTCAACTTACTCAATTAATTACAAAGCTTAGGAAAAACATGAAATGGGAGTATTTATATAGAGAGAGCTTAGTAGTTGGAATAATGTACGTGTGATTAAGGCTTGACTTAAAGAAAATTCTAGATTGAATGGATAATGCTCCACAAATTCAGCCACAAGTAAATCATGGGTGAGTTAGTGGGGTAAAATCTTAATTACTAAATTAATTAAATTAAGAATATTCTAGAATTAATTAAAATTAAAAATGTGTATAATCTGAAATAATAAAAGAAACGTGGTTAGTATAATTATAAATAAATAAAATAAATTCCCACAATTAATTAAATAATTACAACTTATAAAAATATAATTAAATCATGTAATGTTGTGCTCAAGGATTTGACATACACCTCAACATTGGTTTTTCACAGGTTTTACCTATCCAATGTAGCCAATTTTTCAGCATTTTTTCTTTTCATTGCTTTTCTTCTTTTTGTGCTACAACATCTAATTCGTATTGATCCATTGTTCCTGTAGAGTACATCGTAGTAGCGAACTCCGTGCCCCATACTTACTTAATGGATTACGAACCTCTTGATGTTTTTACCAAATTCACCTTTTGAAAAGAAGGCATCGTAGTAGCGAACTCCGTGCTCCATAGTTACTCAGTGAATTGGTACATCTTTTAGTATGCTGTAACATTCTCAATTTTTCAAGTTTTTGAGAGGTGTAGTACATGCCTATTTTTGCACAAACAAATTTCAGATTCAAGAATATTTTACAAAGGAATTATTCAACGAAAATAAGAAATAGATCAAATCTATAATAACTATACCACCTTAGGCTGTTGTCCCAAATGCTACCGCATTTGTGACAACATCCTCTCAAGAATTATTCAGTTATTACACATACCAAGAGATTTCCTCAAAAATGAGAATCTCTCATGGTCAAGAGCCTTAGTAAATATATCAGCATTTTGATTTTCAGTAGGCACATATTCCAACTTAACTATGTTCTTCTCCACTAAATCTCTCATAAAATGATGTCTAATGCTAATGTGCTTAGTGAGTGAGTGTTGTACCAGATTTTTAGATATGTTAATAGCACTTGTGTTATCACAGAAAATTGTGAGGATATTGTTTTCAATTCCATAGTCATGAAACATCTTAGTTAACCACAATAGCTGTGTGCAACAACTTCCTGCGGCTATGTATTCAGATTCGGCAGTGGATTGAGAAACACAATTTTGTTTCTTGCTATGCCAAGACACAAGATTGTTCCCCATGTAGAAACATCCTCCACTCGTACTCTTTCTGTCATCTATATCTCCAGCCCAATCCGCATCACTGTATCCAATCAATGTGTTGTTGGTGTCCTTAGTGTACCATATCCCTAGTTCACTTGTACCTGAAACATATCTGATAATCCTTTTCACTGCATTCAGGTGAGATTCCTTTGGATTAGCTTGGTACCTAGCACAAACACACACACTATACATAATGTCAGGTCTACTAGAGGTTAGATAAAGTAAACTACCTATCATGGATCTATACAATGTTGGATCAACATCCTTTCCACCATTGTCTTTGCAAAGTTTCAAAGTAGAACCCATAGGTGTTTTCATTACTTTTGAGCTTTCAAGACCAAACCGTTTGACTAAGTTTTTAGCATACTTACCTTGAGAGAAGAAAATACCATCCTTACATTGCTTGATTTGAAGACCTAAAAAATAATTCAAGTCTCCAACCATACTCATCTCAAATGTGGCAGTCATTGCTTCAACAAATCTGCTCAGCATTTTATCACAGGTTGAACCAAATACAATGTCATCAACATATATTTGAGCAATTAGTAAATCTTCTCCAGTGTGCTTAATAAACAAAGTCCTATCGGCTTCTCCTCTAATAAATCCATACTCTAAAAGAAAGTCCGTAAGCCTACCATACCATGCTCTAGGAGCTTGTTTTAGACCATACAATGCTTTCTTTAGTTTGTACACATGATCCGGGTATTGTGGATCTTCAAAACCTTTAGGCTGTTCAACATATGCTTCTTCATTCAATATGCCATTTAAGAATGCAGCTTTTACATCCATTTGATGTAGTTTAATATCAATAAAACATGCAATTGCTAGTAATAATCTAATAGATTCTATCCTAGCAACGGGTGCAAAAGTTTCATCAAAATCAACACCTTCAACTTAGGTGTAACCTTGTGCAACTAACCTAGCTTTGTTCCTAACAATGTTTCCACTCTCATCAGTTTTATTCTTATAAATCAACTTTGTTCCAATGACATTAGTATGACTAGGTCTTGAAACAAGTGTCCATACTTCAAATCTTTCAAACTGACCAAGTTCTTCATGAATATCATTAATCCAATTTTCATCAGTTAATGCCTCATTCACATTTTTAGGTTCAATTTCAGAATAATAACACCCTGCATTCACAACATTTCAAATAGAAGACATGCATATTGTTCTTACCACATCTACCTTATTCGATCTTATTCTTCCTCTTGTTTGCACTCCAACTGTAGCATCGCCTATGATCTGGTCAGAAGGATGACTTTTCCCCATTCTTGAAGAATGATTCGTTTTAGGAACATACTGATCATTCTGTGGAATAATGACTGACTGTTCTGTAGATGTTGCTCCAGATGTGTTAGCATTTGGTGCAACATTATCAGACTTCAGTGTATTCTCAGAATTGTCAGTGACTTGTGATATATCCTCTTCATCTTTGTCATCTGTAAGACCTTTATCATCATCAAACACAACATTAACAGATTCTTGAACGATGTTAGTCCTAAGGTTATAAACTCTATAAGCTTTACTATTTCTAGAATAGCCTAAAAAGAAACCTTTATCACTTTTAGAATCAAACTTGTGAAGTTGATCCATATCATTCAGAATTTAACACATACAACCAGATATATGAAAATACTTCACATTTAGTTTTCTAATGTTCAAAATCTCATAAGGTGTTTGAATAGAACCAGATCGAATATAAACTATATCAATAATATGACATGATGTATTCAATGCTACATCCCAAAATCTCTTAGCAAGACTTTTAGAAGTAAGCATGACTCTTATCATTTCTTGTAGAGTTATATTCTTTCTTTCAGCAAAGACATTCCGTTGTGGAGTTTTAGGAGATGAATATTCTTGCAAAATACCATTTTTATCACAAAAATCATTAAACATGCTGTTTTCAAATTCCCTACCGTGCATGATCAGTTCTAATACGACTAACTTTCAAGTTAAACACATTTTTGAACCTTTTGTAAAGAATTTTAAATGCAGCAAATTAATGTTTCAGATATATCTCTTAAAAACTCAATCCAGGTAAATCTAGAAAAATCATCTACCACAACAAGTGAATATCTTTTGCCTCCAATGCTTTCAGTTTTCATAGGACCAATAAAATCCATGTGCAAAACAATTCGAAACATTGATGTGTAGAACAATGTGACAGCATTTTATGCAACACTCTTACCTGCTTACCTTTCTGGCATGGTCCATATACAGTAGTACTCTGAAACTTCTGTTTTGGTAATCCTTTTCACTGCATCGACTTTGATTAGACTCTTCACTGGTCTATAATGTGCATGTCCCAATTTTTTGATGCAATAAGATATTTTCATCATTCTTTGACAAATTACACACATTTGTTCCAATAAGATAACAATTATCTACTGCCCTAGACAATTTTCATCTTTATTAAGAGCATACACATGATTCTTTGTCAAATTTTACATGCAAATTATCATCACAAAGTTGACTAATACTAATCAAATGAGCAAGCAAGCCATCAACATGCAAAACATATTTAAGCTTAGGAAAACTTTCAACATTCAAAGTTCCTTTTCCTATAATCTGTCCTTTCGAACAACCACCATATGTAACATTACCATCATTCAAGGTCACATAATCAGATAAGTACTCAATTTGTACTGTCATATGTCTAGAACAACAACTATAAAAAATACCATTGACCAAGTAAACATGCTCTCAAGGAAGTGTGAACAACATTACAAGTAACATCAGATTTTCATGCAGATTTCAGAAAATGTTTCATAGGATGTGACATCATTTTAGTTAACATTTTCTCATATCTCAGATCATGAAACATTTACATGCAGTAAGGACAAATATGATCAATTTTCGAAAAATAATGACATACAAACTTCTTTTCAATGTTTTTTGACTTTGTGAGAATCTGTTTGTGCAGATATTACAACAGATGTTTTAACATTTGCCTTCACAAACTTCACAGTATATTCAAAATTCTTAGAAATAGAAGCAATTTCACTATCATAACGTATACCACAATTATCGGATTTACCAATAGCTATAACATATAACAGAAGCACTCATAGAAAATTTTATGAAACTTAAAGTAGAGGTGATCAATTTCTCCTTCAGTTTAGCAATTTCAAAAATCTCTTCTGGAATGTATGACTTCTAGCTTGGTAATTGTTCCTTTCAGATTCCCATTCTCTTTGTTCAAAGAATTAAGAGTGAGTTTCTGAGAGTTACAATCATCCAACAACTTTTGGTACTTATGATCATCAATCCTTATGCCTGCATCATCAACAAACCCATTAAAATAATTCAAATCTGGGTGACTCTGTTTTGATGTTACCATAAATGTTATGACATTAGGTGCAACATCAGAATCTGTATCATCCAGATTATCATCTAAAGAATCATCATAATCAATCTTGGTATGAAAAGTAAATTCAACATCTTTTGATTCATCAAATAAGGTAGTACTAAAATTCAGTTTTTGCATAGGTCTAGTATTGGCACATTAATTTTCATAAAGACCATATTCAGAACATGCATTGAACTGATTTTCTACATTAAAGATCATACATTGGTTTAACTTCACCTTTTTGATAACCTTGGTTGAAATTGACTTTTCCTTCTTTCTGGTGGGAGAGTTGATGTGTTGATTTGGATCTTTGGTACATCATAACCTGTAAGTACAGTCCTCCAAGCACGTTCATCAATCGACTTGATATACATGCACAACTTAGGCTTAAAATATGAATAATATGTTCGGGTGCCTAAGTGTAGTGGATATGTGATGTGTTTCCATTGCTAACATAAACTAAAACACACTTTAAGCAAGGATCTAACCTAGTGTCGTCAGGTATCGGCTCTGATACCAACTGAAAGTGTGCGGGGGGGGGGGGGATGGTATCTAGTGTTTAAGTAAAAAACAGAACAATGTTACACTGAATGTTGTGACAATTAGTGTAGCATTAACTCTAACAGAATGTGAAAAGTAAAAACAGTACACAGCGGAAGTCTAAAACACTAAAACACAATACGAACACAATGGAATAATTTTTAACATAGATTTTATTAATAACAAAACCTATGCTAAGTCTTACGGCGAAAAGTAACTTAGTTCCTAAGTTATACAAAAAGTGTCGTGTGAAATGTCTCAGCAATTACTTCAACATTCCACAAACAGAAACTACGATCGAGGCAGGTGCCTGAATCCGCAAACAGACTTAAGTGTAAAACACTGTCTAAAGAACTAATCTAATCTGTGATTCACTCTCACTCGATTCAAGACTAGAACTAAGTACACTGGAAGGTGGTATCCCTCGGCGTACGTTAAATGATACAACTACTGGCCATAACTCCTAACTAGGGTTGAACGCTCAAGGAGGGGTTACTCGAATAGTGCATGCTTTGAAATGAGAGGCTCTGGCGGTATTTATAGAGAAATACACAGCTTCTAGATCCTTCCATTATGAGATCCTATTTTTTAGGACCTCAACCTCCATGATCTTTCTAGAACATTCTGCCATCTTCCAGGTCGTTCTACAATGCTCCAAAGCCTTCTAGCACCTTCTCCAACCTTCTGGAATCTTCCAGGTTCCAGACTCTTGTAGAAGCTTCTAGAATCGTTCCTGAATTGAGAGCATTTAGTACAACATTTAATGTAACATTTCAGAAATGACTTAGAATAAATCAAGGAAGGTCAAATTAAGATGTTGTTGATAATGTTAAAGCATTTAAAAGTTAACAACATCTACATTTAATTTTTGATCATAGTTGGCCAAAAATATGCACTCTTGTCGACTACAATTTTTCGACGAAAGTGTATATGTTCGACCTTATTTTGTTGAAAAATAAAAAAATTAACAGTTCACACTGCATTGCAGCCGCATGGAAGGCTTGGGGGTGGGGGAAGAAAAAAAAAAGCAGAAAAAAAAAAAGGAAAAAAAAAGCAGAAAGAAAGGGGGAGAGAAGGGAGATGGGAGGGGGCGGGCGGTGGTTGGAGTGGGGAGTGAGATTAATTTTAGTGTTGGGATATTCATCCTGCCCCTAAGCTGATTGTATAGATATGTTAGTTTTGATGGTCAAAACAGATCATGTAATCTAGGTGTTTAGTATAATTTGTAATATGACTTAATTTAGCCTACATTGGACCTGCTGGAAGATCAGAAGACACGAAGACTAAGAAGACCTATGAAGTCCATAAGTGAAATCAGATGACAAAGTACTTGTATACCTAAGTCACCTGATAATAGCTTCAAGAAGATCAACTTACATGAAGACACCAACTGATATGGACTCAAGACATAGAAGAATCTTTTCAAGACAAAATAATACAAGAGATGCTCATCTGATTGATCAAATGACATCATCAGAAGACAAAGGCATCAGATCTCATCTGATGTGCTCCAACAGAAGACAAGATGTAAGTCAAATGCACTCGGATGATACTGACCAATATGAAGATGCAAAGTCAGCCCTAGAGTCATTAATTGTAAAGAGCACGCAGATCCAACATGTGCATTTAATCCACACTGCTTTTCATGAAGATGTTCATCCAACAACTGACTGGAAGAACAAGCATGTGAATCAACAAGCACACTCAAATGATTATGTTCACAACGGCTAGTCAAAGTCCAAATCATCTATAAATACAAGATATTATCCAAAGTGATAATCACAGGAGACTATACACAAGCAAGAACTCATCAGACGTGTTGAAAAGTAAGAAAATATCTGAATCCTTAGAATTCTTATAGAGCCAGATTTAATTATCATTCCATAGCTCTAAGTTTCCCTCCTAAGTCCTAAACCTGTATTTCCTATACAAATCTTAAGCTTAGAAATTGTGTCGATTGAAACTTGTCTCATCACGCAAGTTGGTATATTCTGTAAACCTGATTAGTGTGAAAATTGCTCGAAATTCTCATATTTAATTTGCACAATTTTATAGGATTTTGTGCGTTATTTAAACTAATTTGATTAATTGCTCTTGATTTGGAGAAATGTAGTGTTTTGTTTATTTTGTAGAAAAATGAGCATCTTTGGAGCAAAACACGCCTCGATTATATTGTGGAGTTAATTGAAGGAATAATTGAGAAGAGGGGAAAATGATTTGAACCAATTATACAATCATTTTAAGGGCTCAAGTAATTAAGTTGAAGGGCGCGGCTAAAGGCACCCGGATTTCCTATGAGTACACCCACCAAACATTTTTTTAATCTTTTAGAACATGTGAAATGTCTCATATACCCCTAGAGTAAAATTTATGAAAAAAATGAAGATGAGTACACCCACCCCTTCTATTCCACATAATTATCTCCATCAACACCAAAACAAACACCATTCTTCAACAAAAAAAACTAAAATTTCAACAAAAATAAACATGTTCGAGAAAATTTCCAGAACAAACATGTTCAAAAATAACAAGATGTTCGAAAAAATTTCCAGAACAAACACCAAATGTTCGAAAAAATTCCCAAAACAACATGTTCGAAATTTTTCCCAAAACAAACCTAATATGTTCGAAAATTTTACACAAACAAACTCAATATGTTCGAAAAAAATTTCAAAACAACTTAAATTTGTTCGAAAAAAAAACCCGAACAAAATGTTAGAAATTTTTTCCAAGACAAACACAGATTGTTCGAAAATTTTTCCAAAACAAACACAGATTGTTCGAAAAAAATTCCAAAACAACTCAAATTTGTCCGAAAAAAAAGATCGAACAAAATGTTCGAAATTTTTCCCAAAACAAACCCAGATTGTTCGAAAAAATTTACAATACAAACTCAATATGTTCGAAAATAAATCACGAACCTCTAAAAACCCTAATTTTTCTAAAAACCCTAAGTTTTCTAAAATTCCAAAAAAAAAAATCCAAAATCCTACCTGGAACGGGCGGCGGTGGCGGAGGGAGGAGGGGTGCGAGCGGCCGCGTCTCTAGGAGAAGGGCGACGGCGGCCGCTGCGGACGAGGGAGGAGAAGAGGGGAGGCGGAGCTGCTGGCCGCGTCTCTAGGAGGGGCGACGGCGGCCGCTGCGGACGAGGGAGGAGAAGAGGGGAGGCGGAGCTGCTGGCCGCGTCTCTAGGAGAAGGGCGACGGCGGTCGCTGCAGACGAGGGAGGAGAAGAGGGGAGGCGGAGCTGCGGCTGCGAAACGGGGACGGCGCTGGCGAAATATTTGGACGCTGCCGGCGACGAGAGTGGGAGGGAAGGTGAGGGAGGCGAAAATATGGTGGGTGTACCAAATGAGTAGATGGATTAGGGTTTTAATGGGAGAAGGGTATTTTTTAGTTTTCCAGGTGGGTGTCCTCATCCGTTTTTGTGGGTGTCCTCATCGCATGGGTGTACTCATAGGATCGCCGGGTGCCTTTAGCCGCGCCCTAAGTTGAAAGGCCAATTTTCGGCCCAAGACATTTGCTAGCTTGGAGTATAACAAAGAGAGAAAAGTAAGGCCCACCTCACATAATCAAGATAATCAAAGCCACGTGTGAATTATGTTTGAAGCCCATCATATTAAATTTGAAGAACCAGCTGGAATCCATGGATTATGGGCCTTCGTCCATTTCACCATCTTCAATTAATCAATTGGAGGCTCATTTCATTAAGGAGAATGCGCAATTTGAGGCGCAAGACAGAAGCTGGGGAGCTGTTCGGCGCAGAGGGCAGCAGCTCATTGGGGTACCCTCCTCTACCCCACACTTCACTCAACTCCATTGATTGATTAGTTTAATTTTAATTTCTTAGCTAGTTTTAAATTTAGTATTTTCATTATATTGGAGGATTTTGAAGGCTTTATGAGATGATACCTTTCTTAATATAATGTTTTGTTATTTATGTTTCATGTGTTTGCTTTATTTTGTTAATTTAGTTATTGGCTAGGTTTGTTGGTGTTTGAGTGTTTTGATTTGTGATGGAATTTGTGTTATTAGCTTAATTTTGATTGCATAATTCAATTGAAAGGTGCATTGGTTAGGTTTATGGGTTTTAAATGATCATTTGTTTGAATTCAATTTGTAGATTATATGTTGAAGCCCGATTATTGCAACGAGAGTTGGTTAGTCTTGGTAGATCGTATAATTGAGGGTTGGGTACGAGTGGATTGAGTTAATATTGGATTATCGCAACGAGAGTTGAATAATTTTCATTAGAACCCCATTAATCTACATTAATTGTTTGAATGTGAGTTTAGGTAATTGATGAGAAGACCATAGGAGTTTGATTTCTAGTATTCAAGTGGAAAAACATGATTAAGGATTAGATTATTTTAATTTAGATAGAGTAGAACCCCCTAATTGTGTGATTACATGGGTAAGAACGACTCTATTCTTCCTCCTGATCCTAGGTGCCTTATGAGATATATGCATTAGTGATTGCTTCTACCAAACACCCACCTACGAATTACACATAGAAGTTGAGCTTTAACACTATTTTCACACAATGACGAACACCCAAACACTATCATTTTTTATTCGATATTTGATCATCATTTTACTTGTTTTTCTTAGTTAGTATTTATCTTGTTGATTTTTTCATTTAGTTTTAATAGCTCACCCCCATGTTTTATCACTATAATTACATGACGCACACAACACTAAGGCTACGCTAGCTAACTAGTCCCGTAGTACGATAATTTAATCAGACACTTAATTTTATTACTATGACCCTCTTATACTTGAGAGTTGAGTATTGAAAAATACGTGTCAAGTTTTTTACGCCGTTGGTTTGTTATTTATACAACTACCCTGTAAAAGTAATTGTTCTTACAATAACAAGTAGAACCAAATACACTAAGAAACTGTATCGTGTTCAAAGTCTTCCCTTGGGACTCTAAAGTAGCAATGACCTTTGTGAAAGGAATTGAAACTTCACAGCTAGGCTGTGAGAGAGGATGTAGGACTAGGATCTGAACCTCTATAAATACTTGTGTTATTTACTTGCTTTATATTGCTTATTGTTTATCAACTGTTCATACATTCTTTCATTGATAAACATATCTTTAAAAGTGTCAAAATCACAAGTACAGTTTCCATAATCAGCTGACATCAAGTCATCTGATAAGATCATTGTTTGCATTGCATACTCAAGGTTTTTCATAAAAGAACGAGTCTAAACTGAGGGTCTACACATTTCCGCACTATCAGTTGATAAGAGTTTTGTGTACTCAGTTGATCGTCACTCGCACTCTATCAGATCACTTATTTTCTCTAACAACTTATGTTAGTATAGATGTCTTAGAGACAATCATTATAAGGACATTGTACTTGATCATATTCGGTTATTTAAGTATTATTACCTTTAGTAATAGTATTCGGTGATACACTTATAGAATGTTATGTTTGATTGTTTGCATTTATTCTTATATGTGTTCCCATGAACCAATGATGTCATTGAGATGTGAGATCTCGATTAACTATATCATGGTTCTTAAAGTAGCCCCAATCAAGGATCATCGAGATTGGGATATCGATGATGCGATTGAGATTGGTGTGCGATCTGCATCATATCCTTAGAGAATGTAGTGGTTCTCACAACTACGAGATACTAGGCATCTCATGATGGATGCACATATACTTTGAGAGTATTGGCTTGCCCAATCGAGAAACCGTCTGGTGTATTCTATTTACGTGTCTACGGGAATATCGATTTGTGGAGCAATGTAATGTCCTTCGACTTGAGGTCAATACATGCGACATGTATGGCGTGATGGGCTTTGACCATGACCGACGCTTGCACTCCTAACAGGGTAGATTAGACATGTGTTGGGCACATCATAAAGTACATGTGCGCGGATGTTGAACCAAGAATATGATTCATTTCTCAAATAGATTTAGAGAGAATACTCGTCTTCTCATAACTAATTGGATCGTTAGTCATTGGCCAATGCACGTCACATTTGGAATGGTGTTCAAATGCGACAATGTGATCAATTAGTAGAATGAGATAACTTGATTAAATTATTGGAATAGACACATCATCATGTTCTAGATTTAATCGGAGTATTCATGAATGAAATGACCATATCATTGTGAGCTTCACATTACTGGTTGTTGCTATTTCCTCGCAACGTTCCTCACATATTGAGATTGTCTGGTTCATTGTCTAGGGTTCTGCTAAGACTGTTTGTTTGACTAATCGCATGATATGTGAGGGCCTAAGGGTGACAGAACAGGTAGTCTTAATTTACGAATTAAAGTTGGATGAATTAATCATTTGATTTGATCAAGATATTTAATTTATGGAGAAATATAGAATAATTATAAAATTAGATTTAATTAATAAGATGATATATTTGATATATAATAAATATGGTAAAATATATACTTGGGCTCAAGCCCATGTGCACATATAGAGTTTCTGTTTTACTATATAAATACCTCGAGGGTTAGAGGTTCTGAGTAACAATTTATCACTCATAATATTTCTCCTATTCTCTCTATAGAATTCTCCTAGCGAGTTCTTTTAGAGAATTCCAATCTGGATCACAAGTTCGTAGACGAGGAAGTAGAGGATCAACATCTCACATACGAATTAATGTAAGGATTATTAATGTTTTAATTATCCGTTAATTATGTTATACAGTCATATCAGGAATCTGTGTTGGTGAAAGAAAATTTTAAACTTCCGCTGCAACGAACATGGTGTTCGTACTTCAAAAATCCAACAGTGGTATCTGAGCTTCAGGCTGATTAATGATTGTATACATAAATTTATGCATAATTCGCGAGTAAAATATTTGCATATATTTCAATTTATTTTGCTCGAAAGTTTTTTTTTGTTTTATGAAATCAATACTCCAGTGAAGATTAATGCTTTCTGGGAAACATAATTTAGAATACACGGACGTTGTTTTCAATTGGACTAAAAACCAATTTTATTATTTAATAAGATTCACATGATTTCATAATTAAAATCTGTGTTCTGTTTTGGAAATTAAAACACAGAAATTGTTTTCTGCTAACCAACAATTGGGCGTCGATTTTCACGCTGTGGCTGGAATGTAGGAGGCTGCTGGACAGCAATCCATCGTCTTATCACCGCAAATAAGGAACTCGATGGGCGAGTCTTTTCGCCGGAAACCATCGGGACGCACGCTGTTGCAGCGACACAGTTTCGATGGGCGTTTGGAACGCCGACGAGTCACGTCGTTTGTAATGGCGAATGATACAGCCGCGCTCCAAGTATTATCGCCATGGTGATTGGAAGATCTGTAGGCGGCGCGACTCTACAATTCTGAATTGATGGCGCTTAGAGCGCCCAGACTTGGGCGTGAGGCGTGGCTGCACCACCGTCGTTTTCACGGTCGGATTTGATTCCCTCCAAGGAAGGCGACTGATTAAACACGAACTGTCCTAGGCCCTTGGTTGGAAAATTTGATTCTCTTCAGGGGCCTGTGTGAAATTATATAAATTTTAGAAAATTACACATTAATCCCTGCATTTAAAATTTAATATATAATTTTAGAAATTAGTTAAGGGCTTGTTTGGTTGAGCAGAATTCTAAAATCTGAAAATAACTAGGGACTCTTTGTTTGGACCAAATTTCTGATTTTTCAAATAAAATAATTTTTTGGGTAAAATAATTTTTAGAATAATTTTAGAATTATCTAAAAGCTTGGAGCTTGTTAGTATTTCTAATTTTAGCGGTATTTTACCTACAAATATTTATTACTTGCACGTTTATTTGATTTATGTGCTAAATCCTATTATGTGCTTTATTTATAATATTTAGAATTTTATAATAAAGCATGAGAACTTGATGGTTGCTCTTATTTGTCTAACTGTTTATGTAAATTGAATTTACATTATTAGTTAGAGTCCGCGTTTATTGTATGGGTAGGCGGCGCCCAGTATTTGTCGGACCGCATTTATTGTCTGGGTAGGCGGTGCCCAGTACTTGTCGGACCGTGTATTTTATGTTTGGGTAGGCGGCGCCCAGTATTTGCTCTTATCTGTTTGAGCATGTATAATTGGATCTTGTTTAAGCAATTAAATACCCCGCTTTAAAATGTTCCTCTATAAAATATGGTTTTCATTTAAAATGAAAGATGTCTTCCATCATAATTAAAAGGAGACCAGAGATTTCATTCCAATGAGTATTTAAGACCCAAGTCTTTTGCTCGGATTTACGTCTAACAGAACTTTTATAGGGACATGTGATGTCGCCGTGTGATGGTTGTAAACCACATAAGTTGTTTCATTAGCCCAAGCAAGGGAACAACGAGGGGACATTGATTGAACTAGGTTCAACCAACTAGGAATTGCAGAAAGTGCAATTGGTATTGAGACCTACCAGTTCTGCCATTATAGTATTCAGCCCAAGCAGTTGTTGTGATAGTATGAATGTGGATCCTAGTCCATTATGATTTATATTAGATATAAATTCGTACTCTTTCGATGAGGTTGTTGAGTATGTGAAAATAATGGAGAGAAAATAAATATAAAAGCCGTGTTTATTTTGATTGCTGAATATTGATCATAGGAGTTATGTGTTTTAATTTTTGTTCTATTATTTCTCTAGGTTGATTGAAATGAATAATTTGTCTTTGAGATTCGTACTGGAATCTAACAAATTGGCTGGGCCAAATTTTTTGGATTGGCACCGAAATATGCATTTGGTGCTAAGGCAGGAAAATATTGAATACATGTTGGATACGCTAATCCCAAAAACCCCAGAACCTGGTTCTGCTGAGCTTGCTACGTTTGACGCTGCTGCTCAAAAGAAGCATCAAGATGATGCAGGACAGGCGCAGTGTGTGATGTTGCTAGGCATGACCCCTGAACTTTAGAGGCAACATGAGAACATGAGTCCCTTTGAGATGCTCAAACATCTGAAAGATCTATTTGACTCTGAATCTCGTTTTGAGAAATATGAGGTCATGAGAGATCTGTTCAGCTGTAGAATGTCTGATGGAGGGAAGGTCTCACCTCATGTTTTGAAGATGATAGGGCTAATTGAGAAACTAGGAACCCTAGGCATTAGTCTAGGGGACGATGTCTCCACTTATGCCATTGTTCAATCACTTCCGGATTCTTTTTCTAGCTTCATAGTGAACTATAATATGAATCAGACGGAAGCAACGATGCCTGAGTTGCACAACATGCTCAAGACTTTTGAAGTAACTACTTCTAAGGAAAGAAATGTGCTCACGGTGAGCTCATCTGCCAGATCTGGCCCTATGGGGAAGAAGAAGCAATTGAACAAGGCAAAGAAAAATGCCAAGTCCAATTCCTTGAAACCTAAAGGTGGTGTTCAAAAGAAAGAGAAGGGGGTAGATAAGGATGTGTGCCTCTACTGTAAGGAGAAGGGGCACTGGAAGAAGGATTGCAAGGTTCTGGCTACCGAGAAGAATGCACAAGGTGCTTCTAGCAGTGGAACAAATATGTTTGTTATTGAAATAAACATGTCCACTAACAATTCTAACTGTTGGGTATTAGATATCGGATGTGACTTACACATTTGTACAATGTGCAAGGTCTCAGGGAAAGCAGGGCGGTTAGACCGGGTGAAGTCGCCTTATGCGTGGGAAACGGGACACGATTTGCTGCTGAGCGCATAGGGATATATAGTATAGACTTACCTAGTGGTTTTAGACTAGAACTTAATAATTGTTATTTCGTTCCGTCTATTACTAGAAACATTATTTTCATTCCGATGTTAGACATTGAAGGTTTTTCATTCCATTTTTCTAATAATAGTTGCTATTTTACGTTAAATGGTGTTACTTGTGGAAACGCTTCTCTTGTGAATGATTTATATTTGTTGAATTGTGGACATGATATTTTAATATGCAAAATAAGAAACTTAAACTTACTAATCAGAAAAACGCTACTTTCTTGTGGCATTGTAAACTTGGTCATGCAAATGAGAATAAAATTGCAATGTTAAGAAAGTTGGACTACTTAACCCCGTTTGACTTGGAGTCATACGGTAATTGTGAATCTTGTCTCAAAGGAAAGATGGTCAATAAACCTTTTTTTGGGAAAGGGATACGAGCCAAAGAAACTTTAGAGTTGATTCACAATAATGTATGTGAACCGCTACCAACTCTATCAAGGGGTGGTTTCAGATACTTCATAACTTTTACTGACGTCCTTTCTAGGTATGGATATGTGTATCTCATGAAACAAAAATCTGAGGCCTTTGAAAAGTTTAAGGAGTATAAGGTGGAAGTAGAGAAATAACTTGGTAAGAGTATTAAAACTCTTTTATTAGATCGAGGAGGTGAACACCTTAGCCATGCGTTCCTGGATTATTTAAAGTTACATAGAGTCCAATCACAATGGACACCTCTCGGAACACCACAGATGATTGGTGTGTCTGAAAGGAGGAACCGATGATTGGTTCTTGAACACCACTTATGTTAGACATGGTGAGGTCTATGATAAGTTTCTCCTCTCTTCCAACACTTCTCTGGAGTCACGCACTCCAAACTTCAATCTACATTCTGAATAGGATTCAATCTAAGTCGGTTGATCAGACACCATACGAGTTGTGGTATGGCAAGAAGCCATCATTCTCACATATCAAGACGTGGGGTTGCCCTGCGTATGTGAGGAAGATGATCACTGATAAATTGGAATCAAAAGGTGAAAAGTGTTATTTGTGGGATATCCTAAAGAAACGAGAGGATATTATATCTATCTCCTTGAGAAACATAAGGTTATTATTTTTAGACATGCGATGTTCCTTGAAAGTGACTATGTCGTTAAGGAACAAGGTCGTAAAAAGATAGAACTTGAAGAAATTCAAGAACCACAAAATAATATTGAGGCTGAGTACCTGTCGGAGAACCACGACAAGGAATCAGTGGGAGCATTCAGTGACTCTCATGGTGGGAGCCTATCACTAGGTGATCGTCTTCCAGCCAGTGGGAGCGTAATTAGGGATATCTCGCATATGCAAGAAATCTTGAATAGGCTGAATGAGAACGATTTAGACATCGTTCAATCTCCTGCTCAGGAGACGCTAGAAAGCGTAGCTCCTGAGAATTCTCCAAGAGTTGATCAGATCATCGTTGAAGAACCTCCTCACGATCAGAATGTACATCCTACACAAACGTAACTCTGTAAGTCTACTAGGAATCGTCGTCTACCCGTCAGATTTAGTTTCCTCTTGGAGGAGCATGATGACGTGGAAATCCCGAACAAAGATGATCCTACGACTTATTCTGAAGCGATATTAGATATCAATTTAGAGAGGCGGACTAAAGCAAGCCTCTAGGAGTTGAAATATCCGTTTTGATGAAGTTTGACTTTGTCAGTAATAAGGAAGATCCTGCTAATGCAATCCGTAAAAGATTGGTTGTCCAAGATCTTCATGATGAAGGATCTGGGTGAAGCCTGCTACATCCTTGGCATAAAGATTTATAGAGATAAATCTAGCAAGATGTTGGGGGTCTCAAAATCCACCTACATAGATGAGGTGCTAAAGCGTTTTTCTATGGAGAACTCTAAGAGAGGTTCTCTGCTTGCGATTCATGGGATTAAACTTTCAAGAAAGGACCGTCCTTCTGAGAAAGTTGAAATCGAGTGCATGAAGAGTGTCTCATATGCATCGGCTAATGGGTCAATCATGTATGTCATGACTTGCACGAGGCTCGATGTGGCCTACGCTATTAGCATTATTGGTAGATGCCAGCAGAATTCAGGTGAACTCATTGGATTGCTGTTAAGAACATATTTAAGTATCTTAGACGAATTAAGGAATGTTTTCTAGTCTATGGTGGACAACCACAACTTGTAGTGACTGGATTCACTGACGCTAGTTTCCAGTCTGACTACGATGACTACAGATCACAGTCAGGTAATGCATTTACACTCAATAGCGGAGCGGTGAACTGGAATAGTTCCAAGCAAGAAACCTCTGCATATTCAACAACTGAGGCTGAGTACAATGCTGTATCCGAAGCCACGAAAGGGGTTGTCTGGATTTTAGAGTTCTTGAAAGAACTAGGGGTAGTTCCGAGTGCCAGTCGTCCAATAAAGTTTTATTTGGATAATACTGGTGCGGTTGCACAAGCAAAGGAACCAAGATCCAATAACATAAACAAACATGTATTTAAGCGTTAATATTTGATCTAAGAGATCATGACAAGATGAGAAACAAAATTTGAACGAATTCCGACCGAGAATAAATTGGAAGATGTTTCATCAAACACTTGATGTTCATGTAAACACGAAAGACTTTAACAGTTTTAAATGTTAGACATGTGGGTGATTGACTCTAGTCCAAGTGAGAGATTGTTAGTACATTTTCCTAGAGACAATCATTATAAGGACATTGTACTTAATCATATTCGGTTATTTAACTATTATTAACTTTAGTAACAGTATTCGGTGATACACTTATAGAATGTTATGTTTGATTGTTTGCATTTATTCTTATATGTGTTCCCATAAACCAATGATGTCATTGAGATGTGAGATCTCGATTGACTATATAATGGTTCTTAAAGTAGCCCCAATCAAGGATCATCGAGATTGGGATATCGATGATGCGATTGAGATTGGTGTGCGATCTGCATCATATCCTTAGAGAATGTAGTGGTTCTCACAACTACGAGATACTAGGTATCTCATGATGGATGCACATATACTTTGAGAGTATTGACTTGTCCAATCGAGAAACCGTTTGATGTATTCTTTTTACGTGTCTACGAGAATATCGATTTGTGGAGCAATGTAATGTCCTTCGACTTGAGGTCAATACACGCGACATGTATGGCGTGATGGGCTTTGATCATGATCGACGCTTGCACTCCTAACGGGGTAGATTAGGCATGTGTTGGGCACATCATAAAGTACATGTGCGCGGATGTTGAACCAAGAATATGATTCATTCCTCAAATAGATTTAGAGAGAATACTCGTCTTCTCATAACTAATTGGATCGTTAGTCATTGGTCAATGCACGTCACATTTGGAATGGTGTTCAAATGCGACAATGTGATCAATTAGTAGAATGAGATAACATGATTAAATTATTGGAATAGACACATCATCATGTTCTAGATTTAATCGGAGTATTCGTGAATGAAAGTATCATATCATTGTGAGTTTCACATTACTGGTTGTTGCTATTTCCTCGCAACGTACCTCACATATTGAGATTGTCTGGTTCATTGTCTAGGGTCCTGCTAAGCCGTTAGTTTGACTAATCGCATGATATGTGAGGGCCTATGGGTCACACAACAAGTAGTCTTAATTTACGAATTAAAGTTGGATGAATTAATTATTTGATTTGATCAAGATATTTAATTTATGGAGAAATATAGAATAATTATATTGGATAGAATTATAAGTTATTTAATTAAATTAGATTTAATTAATAAGATGATATATTAGATATATCATAAATATGGTAAAATATATACTTGGGCTCAAACGCACGTGTACAGATAGGGTTTCTATTTTACTATATAAATACCTCTAGGGTTAGAGGTTCTGAGTAACAATTTATCACTAATAATATTTCTCCGATTCTCTCTATAGAATTCTCCTAGCGAGTTCTTTTAGAGAATTCCAATCTGGATCACAAGTTCGTAGACGAGGATTACGTGCATACCGTAGTAGAGAATTAGCATCTCGCATACGAATTACTGTAAGGATTATTAATGTTTTAATTATCCGTCAATTATGTTATACAGTCATATCAATAATTTGTGTTGGTGAAAGAAAATTTTAAACTTCCGCTGCAACGAACATGGTGTTCGTACTTCAAAAACCCAACAACTTAGTCGATCACTAAGTTTGTTACTCACACTACAAGAAAAACTGTTTTTAGTGAGAGTAAAAACCGTGACTAAAAGTTAAAATACTGTCATTAATGACTTTTAGTGACGGGAAATTGACTCTCATGGCCTCTAATTACTGCTTCTCTAGTTAAAGGTCAATAGTGACGGGATAGGGTCCCCTCACTAATAAGCATATAATTAGAGTAAATTTACCCTCACTAATAAGCATATAATTAGAGTAAATTTACTCTCACTAAAAGATTTTTAATGATGGAAATTTCTGTCACTAAAACATCATTTTACTCTCATTATAAAGTACATGTAATTACAAAATTAAACTCCAAATCAAATAGTTCGATCACTATCAATGTTTCTTTAGGTATGCTTATTTTTCACCGACACCTGTCTCCTGTTAAATAAAATGATAAACGAAAATATAAGCTAACGAGAAACAACAGTTTTATCCTAAGAAAAGAACTACGAACAATTGAACAACAACATTGCAGTCATTATCCTTAAAAACAGATCTACAAGAGTCGTATACTTTAAAATTAAAATGCAAACAAGAAACAATAAATAATGTCATCATACATGAATTCTAAGGAGTACCCTTCTAAAATATTAATCTGAAATTTGAATCAGAATTGCAAAATTCTACATCAATCTCAAAAGAAGGAAAAATACTTTAATCAATCAAACAAAAAAACAGTTTAAATCCTGAAATTAATCTCACATACTACATGAATAATTCTTAAAAGATTCCTAGAAAAAAAACGTAACAATTATCCACCAAGATAAAAAAGTGATTGAGATCATGAGATTCATAACCTAACATATATCAAATTAAATAAGAACTAGAAGACAATGAACAATAAAAGATAGTAAATATACCGAACATTGGATTGTCTTGTGGCATTTTGAAGCTCAATGGTCGGGCAGTAGGATCCTCATCTAGATAGGCGTCAATGCAAGGAACACCTTCATTTTGCATTAACATAGCCATAACATCTTTATCAGTCCTTAAGGTTCTTCCATCTCCATCGGTGATTTTGAAACCAACGGTATAGATATCAATGAACTTTTTACATATGCTCAAGATATCTAAGAAAGAACTATCTTCACTAAAATCGTTTTCGTGGAATTCACAATCTCCATAGTGCACAATTAGACGGTGTGATAAGATGTCTCCTTTCAAGAGATAACAAATAAAAGTTAGAACCATGCCAAATACTAAAGTAGTAATGTTTAAAAAGCTTTATATTAAAAGAAGATATATTGTATTGCTTACTTGAAACCAAGAATGTATCATTTTTTCTATGTTCACGCCATTTGTTCAACAAACCAGGCGCTATAATTTTTCTTTGTCTACAGTTTATGCCTTTCTTAACTGCTGCATCCATAGATTGACCTATCCAAAACATTATAGACATATTCATTTAAAGAACCAGAAGTATAAATACAAAACTATACATTGATTACCCCGTGCGATGTATCCGTAAGAACCATCAATCACCTGACTATTTTGGATTACAAGAATTTGATCATCATAGCTCTAAAATTTAATTTCATTGTCTAGATTTAGGTCTAGATTTATTAGTGTTTAATGGTACGACCAGTGCAAGTCTCCCACAAAATCTGCATATTATATATTTATCCTACTAATTTCTAAGTTTTAAATTATTACACTCTTATTTATTTAAATTATTCACCAACTGACAAAATTATAAATCAGCAGAGCTTGATCAAATCCTTACGCATTTCCACTTATCATGTACATTCCAAAATACAAAAATGAATTAAGCATCCTCATAATAAGATTAATAACCATTGACAATGACAACTAAAATTGATCCCCATTACAGTGTATGAAGTTCTATTTCTTTTTTATCAAAAATAGAGGCAAATTGGGGTTTTGTATCCAACATAAGCACCATGTGGCTGGAGTCAGGGATAGTAAACACCACAGGTGTTTGATTAGAAGATGGAACAAGAATGTGATTGTGAATGGGGAGGGGCAGAAGGTAGCATAACAATAGGGGTAGGGACAGAAGCTGGCACAGTGGATATATTTATCCTCATCTCTCATCACCAATATATAGGTCATCTAGTAAAATATACTCATTTAAAAAACAATGTAACAAATTAAACATAGGTCATCTAGTAATATATAAATCCGTAGAATCAAAATCATGTTCATGGTTAATTATCGCCATGAATTATACAAAACTAATACAAATCTAGCTGTTAGATCCTCCAATGCATCAATAGATTAAAAACACATAAGTAGTTGCTTCTTTCTTCAAAATTAACCAAATTTAGTAAGCTTCCAGTGGCCAAGGATTCAAATATCACCAATTTAATAGCAGAAAAATGGCATTCAATTCTCCAAGAAAGTCATAACTTTTATATTCAGAAAATAACAATAATCAGATGCAATAAAACAGGGTAACCAATGAATATATTCACCTTGAAAAAACAAAGAAAAGACCCAGTCAGTGATCCCCAAACCGCAAGAATGGCAAAGAATCAATACCCATAGATATCCTGCAATAGCACAACTACAAAACAATTTAAAAAAAAAAGAATAAGTTCATAACAACTTTATCATCACCTTCTCTATATTCTCTTCTGTCAGTTTACTTTCAGAGTTATAATGTTTCCAGAATCGGCAGCCTGAATTAATGAACTACCTGTCAAAACACACGATTCTTTTCATATTTGAACGGATAATATATAATCATGTAACAAAAATAAATTCAAGAAAAATCTAGAATAACAAAGAAACTATATATCTTAACCCCATATTCCAAGTGTTTAATCTTCTTGACTCCATAAGGTTTGATCTCCATCAACCAAAACTGGGACATAGTGAAGGGGATATGAAATTGCATAACGAAATGGTTACTTCTACATATGATCAATAATGGAGATATAAGAAACTAGACAATTAAAAATTAAATAAAATTGGGGCAAAAACTAAATATATTGCATACCTTCAGCTCCATGAAAATTTTCCCAACAGAAGATTCAAGTAATGCCATGTGAAGAACAGAGAGCAAGGTTTTGGAAATTCATATATTAAATAATCACAGAAACATGAATTTATAAACTAAATAACAGCCCTTTTTCCAAGAATTCTAGATAATTTCAACCCAAATAAAGGAAATCCAGATCAAAAACATCCGCAAGACACCTTCATCTTCAGAATTAGCATCTTCTTAGACTACTAACATCACAGATAGAGACACAACTTAATTGTATATACATATGCCTTTAGAGAAAACTGATGGACTTAGGTGGTTCTCACTATGTGTAAACATAAGTCATCATTTAATTAAGAACAAAAACTACATACATTTATGGCATCAACCTCTGTATGGGCATCACGAAATTACAGCACCTGATACATCTTCTTCGAAATAGCTCTGGTATATCTTCTTCTCAGCATCTACAAAAGCAAAATCGTAGCTGTAGAGATGAAACAAACACATGTTTAGGCAAGACAAGAAATATTGACTGAAGTTGCTTAAGCGCAATACACATCTTCTATGTAGGTGATGGGTGGGAGAACTGGGAACAACATATAAATGTATTTGAAATTGTAAAACTGAGTACCCAAACCTACTTTTAGTTGAATATAAAACATAAACCTACTCAAGAGAGATGAGGAAATAACCATTAATCACCTCAGCCTGAAATTTTGAAATCTGATTCAACAGTTTCATTAAGTTATGCAAACATTTAAATATTTGATTACCACTTCATAGCTTTGATTTTTCCAAAGAACAATCTTTAGCTAATTGCAGGAACATATCACAAAGAAGAAAAAATAACTTATTTCATTCTCCAGTAAAAAATAAGGAATATAGTGATACTGTGATACCAAAAGGAAAAAAAAAAAAAAAAAACAGAGCAGAGCAAGACACCTCCATCTTCAGAATTAGCATCTTCTTAGACTACTAACATCACATAACACACAACTTGAATGTATATATATATGCCTTTAGAGAAACTCATAAACCAAATAATATCTCAAATAACTATAAAAAACTAATGAATTGTATATATTAAATCAAAGTATTGCACTTAAATTTTAATCAAGGAGCTAGCCCTAGCCCCAATGTTGAGCACAGTACTCTTAGAAAACCTAATCAAAGTTTAGACAAGCCTTGAAAATGCAGTAACATTAACCAAAATAAATGTCCCCAAATTAAATAGAGAATAACATAAGTAGAAGAAATATTGATCGAGAAGAAATGGTACCTGCGTTGCTACCAATCTCCAATTCAGAAAGTTATGCAGCTCAGCTCGCACGACTTGAAAAAGTAGAAGAATGTTTGTTTCCCTCTAGATTATGCTGGAAAAAAAAAAAACACAATCAAAGCTACGATTACTATTGAGAAGAAGAAGAAGCGGATTAAAGAACAACTGGATCAATCGTGTGATCTTCAAGGCTTAAATCAATGCAGCTCAGCTCGCACAATATGCTGGAACAAAAAAACACAATCAAAGCTACGATTACTATGGAAGAAGAAGAAGAAGCGGATTAAAGGACAACTGGATCAATCGTGTGATCTTCGAAGCTTAAATCATGAATTGAAAGAAAATGAAGAGGATTACATCGATTAATTGTTGCAATCTGAACGGATTGAAAGGATGGACTGAATTTGGGGATAAATTTGTTCTTTTGTGCGTGTGAGTATGAGTGTGAGAAAGAAACAAGTTCTTTTTTTCACGTTAATTGAGAGTCTGATATTTTTACAAATTAATTTTTTTATTTATGATATAAATAAATATTTAAGTTAAAAATATATAAAAAAAAATTTAAAAATATAAAATTATTGAAATACAGTATTTATATTTTATCACCTTTGATTGTATATATTTTTTATATGATTTTAATGAGAGTATTTTTTACCCTCACCAATGCTAGTAAAATTTACTTTTTAGTGAGAGTACATAAAATTTCCATACCAAAATTAAGATTTTGATGAGAGTATTATTTTACCCTCACTAAATGTGATAATTATCACATTTAGTGAGAGTTTATCATACTCTCACTATTTTTTTGTCACTAAAAGTGATATTTCTTGTAGTGTCATCTGATAACTAAAAGAGTTTGTTTTAAAAAGAGTTGAAAGTCTATTCACTCCCCTCTAGACTTCCTTTACATTATTACTCGTTTAAGGACTAACATTTAGAGTTCGTAATTTTTTTTAATTTTAAAAGAGATTAATTAGGATTTGGGGGAGAGTGTGTTTAGTAAAGTGATTTTATAGAGAAAATTATAATTTGAACAATTTACGGAAAGTGCATATAACATTCTCTTAATTGGGGGAGTGCATCAATCGGGAGAATACAGTTAACAAAGACGGAGGTGCATATAGCCGTACCCAATGTAATAAGTGGGATAGTTGCTTGCTATTCTCTGGGCCTAGTTTAATGAGTATGCCGACCAGCTGCTTGCTAAGAACTTGTAGCAACCATTTCTTTGGCCACGATTATTCACAAACATAGACTTATTGAGTACACCCACCAATTTAGCGCACATACCGTGAAATGAGGACACCCACGCTGAAAGATCTAAAATACCTCTTCCATCGTAAACCCTAATTAAACACCTCACCTCTCTTCCTCCCTCATTCTCACACAAGCACACCCACTCTCCCCCCTTCTAGACGGCCGTCGCCCACGATCTCCTCCCAGACGGCCACCGCTGTCCACTATCTCCTCCCTCTAAACGGCTGTCGCCCACTCCCTCCTCCCTCCAAGCCTCGTCGTCGTCGCCCTCTTGCAGCTGAACCTCACTGTCGTCGCCTCTCCTCCTTAAAAAATCTGTAGTGTGTATTATTCAAGAAAGTTGTTTGCAATTTTGATTGGAATATTATATGATAAAGGATTGAACAAATGACTTTGGAAAGGCCTTAATCGAGATTAAACATCTCCTTTCTGTTTTATTTTTTTTGTTGTTTAATCAAAAAGATAATTTTCTAAAATACTATCAATATGATTTTTTATCATATAAATTTCTTAATTATGAAAAGAAAAAGGAATCCTTTTTTTATGGATCTCCCTTTCAAGGAAATACGAACCAAGAGATTTATTATAACACACCTAAAAAAAACTTTTTTGATATGCTGAGGAACACCCCTACTCAAAATGATGCTAACTAAATAGCAAATGGGTCTTGCTTCTTGGGCCACCCAATAAATTATGGGATGAGCTGGTTATAATTGGGCCTAAAATGTTGAAAATTTTGGCGTAGTCTTATGTGAAATATTTCATACATGCATTCTATCTCAATTAGATCAAGTAACCTGAAAAGCGTCCTCGAGACCTATGAAGGAGCTTCGGGCTAGTGTATTAATCTGTCCAAATTGGACATTTGCTTCAGTGGTGGTGTTTCGATCGATAGAGGTGATACTCTTGCTGGGCTACTGGGAGTAAACAGAGTTGATGGGCATAATGTGTATCTTGGGATCCCGACGAGGATAGGACGAGCCAAAAGCGATGTTTTCCAATCCTTAGTGCACATAATAGAGAAAAAATTGAAAGACTGGAAAAGTCGAATGCTATCCCAAGCAGGAAAGCTTACTCTTCTTAAATACGTAGCCCAATCGATTTCCACTTATCTTATGAGTGTGTTCCAAATCCCTCGGGGAGTGATTGATAAAATAGAAGGGGCTATGAGTAGATTTTGGTGGGGACAACATGGAGAGGAACGACGTGTGCACTGGTTATCTTGGGATCGGCTATGCCATAACAAGAAAGTGGGGGGATTTGGCCTTGGAAACATCATGACTTTTAACAAGGCAATTCTTGCAAAATAGGGATGATGCTTGATTCAGAACCCAGAAAGCCTATTAGCCAGATCATTGAAAGCTAGATACTACAACCACGGGACTTTCCTCTCGGCAAAGGATGGTTTTAATCCAAGCTGCACATGGAGAAGCATCTCGGAGGGGCGTAAGGTTCTCGAATTAGGCTTGATGTGGTGGGTGGGGAACGGAGGTATGGAGAGATCCGTGGATTGACGACGGAGGTAATCCATGGGCGTCGAACACATTGGGTAAGAGACCTCCTTAAAGAGGACCACAACGAATGGGATAGTGAAACTATTCTCAACATGTTTAATGATCAGGAGGCGGCCAGAATTCTTGCTATGCCTCTTAGGAGACTTAATGGTCCCGATTTTATGATCTGGAAACACTCAACGAATGGGATCTATTCAGTTAGATCGGGCTATCGACAATGGATTGAAAGGGTCCACGGAAATCCAACTGAATAAGATCTGGGCATGGGTCTAGAAATGCAAGGTAATTCTGAAAATTCAAATCTTTCTCAGGAGGTGCCTCCAAGGTGTCCTCCCGGTGTGCACAAACTTGAATGGTCGCTTCATCGATTGTTGAAGGTGCAGCAGTGAGGTTGAAACTATGGAGCACGCATTAAGGGACTGCGTACAGGCGGCTGAAATCTGGAATGCTTCAGGTCTGGTTTTATCGCTGTGCGATGGTGATGATAGAAAGTTGGACCTGTATGATTGGATGATGGAAGCAACTCGAACTGTGGGGCAGATTAATGTTTCTTACTTCCTGTCCTTATTGTGGAAAAATTGGTATTCCAGGAACAAGTTCTATTTTGAGGATAAGACTCTAGACCCCTACTTCTTGTGTGAATCAGCCCGTAGTCTGGTGCATGAATTTGAACGAGCAGCTTCTAGAAAGGGACGACAAAAAGAGGAGTTATTGAAATGCAAGAAAAGATGGGTGGCACCTAAACCGGGTGTTATTAAAATAAACACAGACTGCTCCTTTGTAACTGGAATGTATAGGAGCGGAAGATTTATAATTGGAAGTAATGATTTTATTAATCTGAGATACAATATTTATATACATCAGAGAGTAAGGATCATATACAGTATGAGCGCTAATATATCTCAACAGAATTATCAATCTTATCTAAGACTGAGTCTTACGTAAATATCTGGGAATTCAAAATATATGTGAAGAATATTATCTTGTAGAGTCTTCCTTTATACGCCCCCGCAAAATAGACGTTCCGTCGGCAACGGAAATTTTGGAACGTAATAACTCGAACCGAGAGCGAGGAAGAGACTTCGTTAGAACATCTGCTAGTTTATCAATTGTGCTGACGTAGGAAACGGACAGCAGACCTTTTGAGGATAGGTCACGAACGAAGTGAACGTCAATCGCAATGTGCTTCATCCGTGAGTGTTGAATTGGATGAAGAGCTAGACGAGTGGCGCTCATATTGTCGCACAGAAGTTTCGGTGTTGTGGAGATTGGAATGCGAAGTTCCTTAAATAAATTCACAATCCAGCCTACCTCGGAAGCAGCAGAGGCTAAGGCCCGATACTCGGCCTCAGTTGATGAACGGGCTACACCAGTTTGCTTCCTGGACCTCCAAGAAATAGGATTTTCACCTAGAAATATAATATATGCTGACGTTGATTTGCAGTCTGTGAGGTCGCCCGCAAAGTCAGAGTCGGAATACGTAGTTAGCCGAAGATGTGAGGGCTTGCGTAGGAGAAGACCATGATGGAGCGTACCTTTGAGGTAGCGAAATAGGCGTTTGACCTCAGTCCAGTCAGAACCAGTAGGAGCAGCCATCCGTTGAGCTAAACGGTTAACAGTGAATGATATATCTGGGCGTGTGAGCGCAAGATATTGCAAGCCTCCAAGAGCACTTCTATAAGAAGATGGATCGACAATGCCTTCTCGGGGACCCCCTTTAGGATTGCTGGGAGTGCGCAGCGGTTTAGCTCCATCCATGTGATGACGACGAAGCAAATCAACAATATATTTATGTTGCGATAAGAAGAGGCCTTCCTTGCAGCGAGCTACTTCAACTCCAAGGAAGAAAGAGAGAGGGCCAAGATCTTTTACCGCAAATTTTGTTTGCAAATGAGCGAGGAGTTGAGTAATGAGTGAAGAGCAAGAGCCTGTGACAATTAAATCATCAACGTACACGAGAACAAATATATGAACACTCTCACGGTGATATATAAATAAAGAAGTGTCAGCATGAGACTGAGTAAAGCCAAAGGCACGAAGAGCATTGCTAAGAGCAATATACCACTCACGGGGAGCTTGGCGTAGACCATAGAGGGATTTACGAAGCAGGCAGATATGAGAACGACGAGTGGAGTCCACAAACCCGGGAGGCTGAGACATATAGACGGGGGTCGTCAAATTGCCGTGCAAAAATGCATTACTGATGTCAAGCTGTTTAAGAGGTCAATTAGCAGATAAAGCCAAGGTTAACACCGTACGAATCATAACTGGCTTAACCACAGGACTGAATGTCTCAAAGAAATCCACACCGGGACGTTGATGGAAACCTTTTGCGACGAGCCGTGCTTTATAGCGATCAACCGTTCCATCCGGCTTGCGTTTAATTCGAAACACCCATTTACATCCGACTATGTTTGCACGAGGTGATGGAGGGACAAGGTCCCAAGTGCCATGGCGTTGTAAAGCAGTAAATTCATCGGCCATAGCCTCTCGCTAGAGGGGATTCGATAGAGCCTCGGAAACACAAGAGGGCTCAACACCATCTGGAAGGGGATGCTTCGTAACAGTGAACAATTGTTTTGGTTTGAAAATGTTACATTGTGCCCGAGTACGCATGGGATGCGTCCGAATTGGTGGGGGAGGTGGGTGATGCGGGGAATTCCGGGGAATCGAAGGAGGTGTGGGAGGCCCACATGAAGAGTCTGATGACCGTGAGGCAGTGGGTCGCGGAGAGGAGCAAGCAACAGGCATGGACTGGTGCCAGAATTAAAGTGCTGGGTATATCTGGTGAGGAGGCAGAAGTGTTAGGCCCAGATGATGCAGAGGAGAATGACCAAAATGTGGATTCTGCAAATTTTACGTGCCGAGAAGTAAAGATCCTACCAGTTTCAGGCTCATAGCAACGGTAGGCACTCTGACTGGTAGAATAGCCAACAAAGATACATGGTTTAGATGGAAAACACAGCTTACCAATGTTATAAGGTCGAAGCCACGGAAAACAGATGCAACCAAACGTGCGCAGCTTGTAGTAGTTAGGCTCTTTTCTAAACAGTGATTGGAATGGACTCACACCATGGAGGACGGGTGTCGGAGTACGATTAATAAGATATGTTGCAGTTTGAACCGCAAAGGCCCAATAATCAGCTGGTAAACGAGCATGATGAAGCAAGGCGCGTGTGATCTCAAGGATATGCCTGTTACGACGTTCAGAAATGCCGTTTTGTTGAGGGGTGTGTGGAGCTGTGGTTAACCAGTTTATGCCGTGTGCCAAAAGATAGGATTTCAATGCCAAAAATTCACCCCCGTTATCAGTATAGAAGTGCCATTAGGCTTAGGGGTGGTGCCATCGATATGGCCAATCAAAGAAAGACCATTCAGGAGAGCACACAGATGTGTGCGCCATGAAGGGAAATTGCCCGAGGTTAGTTTAATGGGTAGGTGGTGATGGGCAGAAATCGGAACCAAGGTAGGGGGCGAGGCCGAGGAACCAGTAGTTGTTGTGGAACCAGTAGTTGTTGACTCGTTTGTGCTACTGGTAGACATGGCAAGGGGGAGGAGAAGGATCAAATAATAATTCTCGGAAGAGAAGGGCTAAGCTGATACCATATAGGAGCGGAAGATTTATAATTGGAAGTAATGATTTTATTAATCTGAGATACAATATTTATATACATCAGAGAGTAAGGATCATATACAGTATGAGCGCTAATATATCTCAACAGAATTATCAATCTTATCTAAGACTGAGTCTTACGTAAATATCTGGGAATTCAAAATATATGTGAAGAATATTATCTTGTAGAGTCTTCCTTTATAGAATGAGTGTGAGAATTGGGTGTGTAACACGTGATAACCAGGGTCGCGTTCTGTGGTGCTTTGCTGAAAAATCGGACCTGGCAACGCAAGCGGAGGAGGCGTAAGCTATGACCTTACTTAGGGGAGCCGAACTTGCAATACAATCACATTTGGAACATTTTTTGTTAGGGTTATACTGGCAAGTATGCTTTTAGTGCTACTTATGTATACAAACTGATTTTTGCACTTATTAATGAGAATAAATTTTTGTCACTGGTTGCTTTAAATATAATGAATGGTAATTATTTATTGCATAAACGTTCAGATGTACTTTACATTGTAGACAATGTGGTGTGTAGAAGATCACAGAAGATCACATTGTCAGTTCCTTGTATATAAGTACAATTGATTCACAACTTAGATGGAATTGAACAATCCATTGGTAGAAGTTGAGGTGTAAGGCTCAGATTGGTTTGTCTTGACCAAGAGATTACACTAGTGCATTTTGATGTGCTGAATAGGACCTACAGAGAGGTAATTCTTCTAGACTGGCTTAAGGAATGAAGAATTAGACCTCAGTGGTTGTTGATTTCTTAATCTCTGTCACTTAAATGGAATTGTCTGTAGTTAAGAAGTATTGCTTTGATTTATTATGGGTAAAGAATCAATGTGATTCAATACTTTATATTTTGGGCAATATTATTAATTATAGGACAGATTGCCAAAATTAATACAGAGAATCGTGTCTTGGAGTGTCAAGTTGATTATGTCCCCTTGGTGGGCTCAGAAGGTTTATCATATCAAATCTGATCAGTGGAATTTATTTCCGGTATGATAATAATGTTGAGCTGTCCTTACTCTAAGGAATAAAAGATATTAATTAATTAAAGCATTCAGTAGCTTAAATTAATTGATGGACATTGAATCTTAAACACGGGAAATAATAACCGGGAGCCATATTTCGTAATATGGGTTAGGATGGATAGTGCAATATTAATTCTATAGTGGAATGAATTAATATTAATGAGCTGGAAAAATATTGTGGCTCAATATTGATTTCTGGGCCCATTGGGAGGTCCAATCCTAATTCTCCTAAAGGCCCCTCAAGTAGCCCAATAAAAGTCCATTAACTAAGGTAATTAAAAAGATAAGAATTAATCTTGTTGCAAGAAAGAGAGGAAAGTAGCGCTTATTTTGGGGAGAGAATATTATGGAGAAAGATATGGAAATAATATAATATCTCTTGGAGAATAAAATATTTCTAGATCTCCAATATTTTCTAATAAATAAATTTGCTATTCTCTCTTATAAATAGAGTAAAAACCGCCACTCTTAGTTTTAAGAGTTGAGAAAAAAATCGGTCTTCTCCATAAAATACGGAAAAGAGAGATCTGTAATTTTCAAAATTACAGTGTGTGCAACAAGAGAAAATTAATTCTTCCTTGAGAGTTATTAGTTCGTGAGATCTCCCACCGGATCAACGGGCTAGGACTTAGGGAATACTCGAGAAGGCAATTGGGTTGAAGTTGTTATTCTTCTCAACGGTATCTCTCCGATTCAAAGGTAAACACGTAATCCCTTAGTTCCGCATGTTTAGGGATTTAATTATTTACCGTACATTCATTACATGAATTAGTTGATTTAATTTGTTTAAATTATAAAATTAGATTTATGATAATTCATATTTAAATTACGTCTCAAATAGATCCTGGTAATTTTAAAGGATTCCCGGGAGTCTCGAAAGATCCCTAGGGCATCTCAAAAGATTCTTGGGAGTCTCAAAAAGACGTTTCAAATAGATCTTGGTAATTTTAAAGGGAGTCTCAAAGGATCCCTAGCGTGACGGTCCATAACCCACAAGTGCCAATAATTCCCCACAAAGGAGATGGGGAATGTGGTCCCATAATATTCCCACAAAGGAGTTGGGGACCACAAGAATTGGGGACCACATTGTTGGGGGACTACTATTGGGTATTGGGATAATTCCCAACAGATGGTATCAGAGCCAAGGTTTTGGGCTCTGTAATTTAAATTAGAATTTAAATCTATTTACATTAAATTGATATTTGGATGGTAGAATTGTTAGATCTTTTTTGCAGGTATCCAATTATCATGGTTTTAATGTATGTTTTAATTTATGTTGTTTGAATGTGGTTTTTAATCTGATTCGGTCAGATTTGTTTTTCCCGTGAGAAAATCCACGGGTAGATTAGATTATTTAATTTGTAATAAACTAGTCTAGATGTTAGATTTATTTTTTGTAAATAAATTGTAACGGGTCAAAGACGAAGACCGTTAGACGGATTAAAGAATCGGAGGCACCCGGACGACCAAGCCACACGAGTCGCTTGTAGGCGTGGCGTGATTTTTTTGCGGTCGTGGGTGTACGAATTCTCGTTCCTTCAAAACGAGAAAATTAAACCATGATAATTGGACGTGTTTGCCTAATTTGTGTTTAATTTTTGTTTTGTTATTATGCTATGATTATTTGTTAATTCTGCATGAGAATTCGTGAAAAACCTCTAGTTTAAAAAATTACTAAGTATGTTTTTTTTATTAATTAAATTTATTTAAGATAATAAATTGATTAAATGGCCTCCATAATTTATTTATTTGTGAAGTCTTTTGGCTACGCATTGGCAAGCGCCTCTCTCCCTATCGGATAGGTCAAAAGATAAGTTCACATGAATAAATTCCTTTAAGGATGATTGTGGATTATTACTAGTGGCGGTATGACCCTCCCATCGAGTGGCTTATTCAAAACGAAATAATAGTCCTGTATTTAATTATGGTTATTACTTAGGTATAAAATTGATATATTAACTACCCATCGGAGTCCCTGTCAATTTTATATGGCCAGGTTGAAGCCAACTATTAATTTTGAATTAAAGGTTTGTAACTGCTTTGTTTGTAACCTGCTTAAATGTATTTGAGTAAACGATCACACTCATCGTGACTTACTTAAATTGGTTTTAAGATGTTGGCTGATGCATGTTTATATCGATTTTTTAAGGTTTTTGATATAGTACATGTGATCAAATTATGTGATAATTTTTGTGTTAATAGGATATTAATACAAATTGTATATTTTATTCTCAGTTCAGCATGCCGTCTCCTTTTAACCCACTGTTTAGTATACTTAAAGAAAATAAATTGGAAGGAGAGAATTATGTGGATTGGAAAAGACATTTATTTATAGTCTTGACTGCACAACAGCATAAGTGGGTACTTGATGAACCTAAACCCCCTGCCCCTACGGATGAGACGAACCAAGAAGATAAGGAATATCATAAGGAGTGGATGAGATCCGATGAAATGGCTAGGTGTACCATCTTGGCTTCAATGTCAGATGTGTTGCAACACCAACACCAGAACATGGAATCCGCTTCAGCTATTATGATGAACCTTAATGAACTTTTTGCTCATCAGAATCGTACGGCTAGACAAATGACCATGCGAGATATGTTATCACAGAAAATGGTCGAGGGAACGCCCGTGAGGGATCACGTTCTTAAGATGATGGGTTTTCTTAACAAACTTGAGATTCTTGGTGCTGAATTCGATGCGGAAACGCAGATCGATTTCGTACTCCATTCTCTACCGAAAAGTTTTGAGCAGTTCCAACTGAACTATACGATGAATAATCAAGAGTATACGTTGGCTCAGCTCTTGCAAGCTTTGGTTTCGGCTGAGATGTTAATGGGACCAAGGAACGAGCATACGGCTATGTTGGCAAACGGTCCATCTTCTAATTCTGCACCGAAAGGTGGAAAGAAGAAGAAGGCAAATGGCCAGAAACAAGCTAATAACAAGGAAAAGATACCAATTGAGGGAGGTGTCAAGAAAAAAACCACTAAGGGAAAGTGCTTTAGTTGCGGTCTGAAAGGACATTGGAAGTCAGCCTGTACCAAGCCTAAGAAGGCTGGTAAGCAAGGTAATTCTCACGCACTAGTAATTGAAACTTGTTTAGCGGTGTATTCTTCCCATTCGTGGGTGGTGGATACGGGAGCCACTGATCATATTTGTTTCGATTTTCAGGGGTTCAAGCTAACCCGACAACTTAGTGGGAGTGAGATCATCATCACCATGGGCAATGCTACGAAAGTGGCGGCTGTTGCAGTGGGAGATGTGCAACTATCTTTTAGTGATAGAATTTTAGTTTTAAAAGACGTTCTTTATGTTCCGAGTTTTAGAAAGAATTTGATTTCAGTTTCTAAACTAATTTTGGATGGATATTCAGTTTCTTTTAATAAGAATGTCGTTATTTGTCGTGATGACGAGATTATCTGTTCGGGAGCATTGGTGAATAATCTTTATACTATTAATTGTGCACATTCCACACAAAATGAATCGCATAACACATCGACTATTTCTAAGAAAAGAAAGCATTCTTCAGACATGAACGAAACACTTCTGTGGCATCTTAGACTTGGTCATATTAATCTAAGAAGGATTCAAAGGTTGGTGAACGACGGCTTGTTGGAATCACTCCAGGTTGAGCCGTTTCCAACATGTGAATCATGTTTAGAGGGTAAAATGACCAAAAGAGCCTTTGGGGCAAAGGGGAATAGAGCTAGTGAAGTGTTAGAACTCGTTCATACTGATGTATGTGGACCAATGTCAATTCAAGTAAAGGGAGGTTTTGAGTATTTCGTTACTTTTATCGATGATTACTCAAGATATGGATACATCTATCTAATGCGGCATAAGTCTGAGACCTTTGATAAATTCAAAGAGTTTAAGGCTGAAGCGGAAAAGCATAGGGAAAAGAGTATCAAGTTTCTACGATCAGATCGTGGAGGCGAATACCTCAGCAATGAATTTTTGGGCTACTTATCAGGCGAAGGGATTGTATCCCAATTAACTGCACCCGGAACCCCTCAACAAAATGGGGTTGCAGAGCGAAGAAATCGAACTCTTTTAGAGATGGTCAGATCTATGATGAGTTATTCAGATTTACCTAAGTCGTTTTGGGGTCATGCCTTGGAAACAGCGACTTACATTCTGAATTTGGTACCTTCCAAATCAGTTCCTAAAACCCCTACAGAATTGTGGAGCGGGCGAAAGCCTAGTCTAAGACACATAAGAATTTGGGGGTGTCCTGCATACGTGTTGGACAAGGAAGCTGGAAAGTTAGATCCTCGTTCAGAATTAAGGCTGTTTGTAGGATATCCTAGAGGAACGAAAGGGGGTTTATTCTATAGTCCAAAGGATCAGCGAATTGTGATAAGCACACATTCTAGATTTATGGAAGAAAACTATATGAGTAATAGAAAGCCCAAGAGTGAGATTACCTTAAATGAACTAAGAGGGTCAACTCCTATACCAAGTGTACAAGTAGATGTACCAAGCGATACACAAACACAACCGGAACCTCGTCGTAGTGGGAGGGTTGTGAGACAACCTGAGCGATTCATGTTCGTGGGAGAGTCTTCGGACTTGGTCCCCGGAGAGGATGAATCTGACCCCTGGACGTACGATGAGGCAATCCAAGACAAGGATGCAGATTCTTGGCAAACTGCAATGGAAGCAGAAATGGGGTCTATGGATCATAACAAAGTGTGGGAGCTTGTGGAACCACCCAAAGGTGTAAAACCTATTGGATGCAAGTGGGTCTACAAGAGAAAAAGAGGATCAGATGGGAAGGTTGAAACCTTCAAAGCTAGACTAGTGGCAAAAGGATATACTCAAAAAGAAGGAATCGATTATGAGGAGACCTTTTCGCCTGTAGCTATGCTTAAGTCTATCCGTATTCTCTTGTCGATTGCAGCTCACCTAGACTTTGAGATCTGGCAAATGGATGTCAAGACAGCTTTCCTAAATGGAAGTCTTGAACAAGAAATCTACATGCGCCAACCCGAAGGCTTCATTGAAAAAGGCCAAGAGAATCTTGTATGCAAGCTTAAAAGGTCAATATATGGACTTAAGCAAGCATCGCGAGCTTGGAATCAGTGTTTTGATCAGGTGATACAATCCTATGGATTTGATCAAAATGAGTTTGAGAGTTGTGTCTATTCTTAGTATTATACGTAGACGACATTCTGCTTATTGGAAACAATAAAAAGGTGTTGACAGACGTGAGGGTATGGTTGTCAAAACAGTTTGATATGAAGGATTTAGGAGAAGCTGGTCACATCCTTGGGATTAAGATTACTCGAGATCGCCAGAAAAGGATGATATGCTTATCCCAAACCTCATACATAGACACTATTTTGAAACGATTCAGCATGCAAAATTCCAAGAAAGGATTTGTTCCTTTCAGACATGGAATTCATCTATCTAAAGAGATGTGTCCTAAGACACAAAAGGAGATGGATGAGATGAGAAACATTCCATATGCATCGGCAGTTGGAAGCCTCATGTATGCAATGCTGTGCACGAGACCGGATATTTGTTTTGCTGTAGGCATGGTAGCAAGATATCAAAGTAACCCAGGGAAAGAACATTGGACTGCAGTTAAAAACATTCTCAAGTATCTAAAAAGAACTCGAGATAGAATGTTGGTTTATCAGTCAGATAGTCTATTCCCTGGGGGTTATACGGACTCAGATTTCCAATCAGACATGGATTCTAGAAAATCTACCTCGGGTAGTGTGTTTTGTTTGGGGGGTGGAGCCATGACATGGAGAAGTGTGAAGCAGAAATGCATCGCTGATTCTACCATGGAAGCCGAATATGTAGCTGCTTGTGAAGCAGCGAAAGAAGCGGTTTGGCTTAAGAACTTCTTAGTGGACTTGGATGTGATTCCGAATTTGCCCAGCACTATCACTATTTATTGCGATAATGCTGGAGCAGTTGCAAATTCAAGGGAACCAAGAGCTCACAAGGCAAGCAAACACATTGAAAGGAAATACCATCTTATACGAGAAATCGTTAAGAGAGGAGATATAGTGGTGGCAAAGATCGCATCGGAAGACAACCTAGCTGATCCCTTCACAAAGGGTCTGCCTCAGAGTACATTCGAGAGACATGTGGAAGGAATGGGGGTCAAAGTGCGTTGCCAAGCTGCTTTGAGTATAAGTGGGAGAATTTATTAGGACATGTAGAACATGGACGTGCTGTAGTATACTTAAAAGCAGACTTTGAGTATAAGTGGGAGATTGTTAGGGTTATACTGGCAAGTATGCTTTTAGTGCTACTTATGTATACAAACTGATTTTTGCACTTATTAATGAGAATAAATTTTTGTCACTGGTTGCTTTAAATATAATGAATGGTAATTATTTATTGCATAAACGTTCAGATGTACTTTACATTGTAGACAATGTGGTGTGTAGAAGATCACAGAAGATCACATTGTCAGTTCCTTGTATATAAGTACAATTGATTCACAACTTAGATGGAATTGAACAATCCATTGGTAGAAGTTGAGGTGTAAGGCTCAGATTGGTTTGTCTTGACCAAGAGATTACACTAGTGCATTTTGATGTGCTGAATAGGACCTACAGAGAGGTAATTCTTCTAGACTGGCTTAAGGAATGAAGAATTAGACCTCAGTGGTTGTTGATTTCTTAATCTCTGTCACTTAAATGGAATTGTCTGTAGTTAAGAAGTATTGCTTTGATTTATTATGGGTAAAGAATCAATGTGATTCAATACTTTATATTTTGGGCAATATTATTAATTATAGGACAGATTGCCAAAATTAATACAGAGAATCGTGTCTTGGAGTGTCAAGTTGATTATGTCCCCTTGGTGGGCTCAGAAGGTTTATCATATCAAATCTGATCAGTGGAATTTATTTCCGGTATGATAATAATGTTGAGCTGTCCTTACTCTAAGGAATAAAAGATATTAATTAATTAAAGCATTCAGTAGCTTAAATTAATTGATGGACATTGAATCTTAAACACGGGAAATAATAACCGGGAGCCATATTTCGTAATATGGGTTAGGATGGATAGTGCAATATTAATTCTATAGTGGAATGAATTAATATTAATGAGCTGGAAAAATATTGTGGCTCAATATTGATTTCTGGGCCCATTGGGTGGTCCAATCCTAATTCTCCTAAAGGCCCCTCAAGTAGCCCAATAAAAGTCCATTAACTAAGGTAATTAAAAAGATAAGAATTAATCTTGTTGCAAGAAAGAGAGGAAAGTAGCGCTTATTTTGGGGAGAGAATATTATGGAGAAAGATATGGAAATAATATAATATCTCTTGGAGAATAAAATATTTCTAGATCTCCAATATTTTCTAATAAATAAATTTGCTATTCTCTCTTATAAATAGAGTAAAAACCGCCACTCTTAGTGTTAAGAGTTGAGAAAAAAATCGGTCTTCTCCATAAAATACGGAAAAGAGAGATCTGTAATTTTCAAAATTACAGTGTGTGCAACAAGAGAAAATTAATTCTTCCTTGAGAGTTATTAGTTCGTGAGATCTCCCACCGGATCAACGGGCTAGGACTTAGGGAATACTCGAGAAGGCAATTGGGTTGAAGTTGTTATTCTTCTCAACGGTATCTCTCCGATTCAAAGGTAAACACGTAATCCCTTAGTTCCGCATGTTTAGGGATTTAATTATTTACCGTACATTCATTACATGAATTAGTTGATTTAATTTGTTTAAATTATAAAATTAGATTTATGATAATTCATATTTAAATTACGTCTCAAATAGATCCTGGTAATTTTAAAGGATTCCCGGGAGTCTCGAAAGATCCCTAGGGCATCTCAAAAGATTCTTGGGAGTCTAAAAAAGACGTTTCAAATAGATCTTGGTAATTTTAAAGGGAGTCTCAAAGGATCCCTAGCGTGACGGTCCATAACCCACAAGTGCCAATAATTCCCCACAAAGGAGATGGGGAATGTGGTCCCATAATATTCCCACAAAGGAGTTGGGGACCACAAGAATTGGGGACCACATTGTTGGGGGACTACTATTGGGTAATGGGATAATTCCCAACATTTTTTCCTCGAAATAGATTCACAGCTTTGCTACACTGCTCTTTTGGGTAGGCCTCCAGACATGTCCAGGTTTGGAAGAACTGTTGGGAGTAGGCCGGAGTCTGTGTTCTGCTGGACAAATCGTGAAGGGAATGGATTCGCCCACGCCATGGCAAAATTCGCTACAAACCTCAATTCTGATTATTTCTCTTCTGAAATTCCTTCAAGTTGTATGAATGCTTTATCAGCTGATTTGTTGTCTTAATATTAAGTTATATTTCCTAGTAAAAAAAAACCTAAGTCCATTTAGTCCAAAAGTCAAATTAAGATAATTTAAAAAAATTCACGGGTCATAAGCTCAGATCCGAATTGCCTAGAATATTCGCGGGTTGCAAACATGTGATTTACTACATGACCAAAATATTGTTACTATAAGGTCAAAAAATTACCACTACAAGGCTAGAAAATTAATACTACATGTCAAAACATTCGAACAAATTCACCCAAAAAATTAATTGTCCAGAATATTTTTGGACATGTAGTAATACACTTTTGACCTTGTAGTGATAACATTTTGATCTTGTAGTAACATTGTTTTAGTCATGTAGTGGCCGAATAAGTCTGAATTATTTTAGTAATTTTGCTCAAAAAAAATAAGTGTCCAATTTGGACTTGTAGTAATACACTTTTGGTCTTGTAGTGACATAGTTTTAATCATGTAGTAAGATAATATTTGAGAGCGAAAATAAATATTCTAATTAAGTTTGACCCACAAATTTTGACTTAATTGGTAAATATTTCATGTATGTTATATTGCATATAAGTTTTTGTCGAAAAATTTCTTTTTGTCCGATAATTTCTTCGATTGACTTCATAATATATTTGAGGTGTGTTTTGTTTTAAAAATCACATTTTTCCTTGTAAAATAAACAGAATCCAACATTTTTTAAATTCAAGTGCAATTTTATTATAGAGTTTGTTTGTATTATACTCCAGAATGTTTAAAATATACTGTATATACAAAATTAGAATTTATTTTTTTGACGGAGGATTTACAAGATCATAAAATAGAGTTACAAATCACGAGTCTAAGATCTTGATCTTCAAACCAAACGGATATCGCCGTCCACTCCAATCGCGTGAAGAGGAAAGACGAGCTTCCCTTTGCCTTAACAGGTGTCCAGGTCTCCAATCTTTAAATGAGACAACCCCACACTAAGGTGTTCTCATATCAAGAATAGGAAACAGAATAAACAGACAAAGTTCCACGAGTACCCGATTCAAAAGTACCTGAGCACCAGGGCTCTCGAGACTATCTCAAGGAGCCCACCCATCAAAAAAAGTCTCACAACCACAACAAAGTCCGCAACAGAAACTAAAACAAAAACTAAACAAGCTCCAAAACTATCTAAGAAAGCAATAAAGTAGGATCAACGAAGAAATACCCGAACGGTCACCGTGGCTCCGTTACGGACAAGATCTACGTTGATCCTAACAAGAACTAAAAAACTACACTAGATCTACAGATCTACAACTCAGATCTGTAGATCTACAACTTAGATCTGCAGATCTACAACTCAAATTTGTAGATCTACAACTCAAATCTATCGAGAACTAAAATAAAGAGATCGGAGAGAAGCGAAAACCAATAGATCTGAGGGGACAACAAAGACAGAACAACAACAGAGACAATAACGTGAACGATGAATCTGTGACGGAGGCCGGGAAAGAAAGAGAGAAGCAACTTTGTAGAGAGAGAAGCTCTCCCTTCTCTCTAAAATCCTCTCTCCTTTTTTTTTCTTACTTTTTTTTACAAAATTAGAATTTAAAATCCGTAACTAAGGTGAAGTCCTAAAAGACTAAAATCATCCACCACGAGAGTCTCAAACAAAGTAAAGCCAGGGAAAGTCGTGACACCGCTTCTTTTTCTTTTAAGTAAGAAGAGAGTCGTGTTTAGAATTGGGGCCTTATCTACTAGAGTAGAGTATAATAATGGTAACTGCCACACAAAGGATAAACCAACAATGGCTTCAGCTTCTCCTTTTTCGTGTGCTCTCCTCCTCATATCTTCTTCTTCTTCTTCTTCTGTGTGTCCCTTCAACAAATCGAACAACGCCATCATTAAAGTAGTGCAGGCGAGGGGAAGGGGAAAAGCTTGGGCTGTGAAAGCAGAGTTCGACCTAGCATTCTTCGAGAGAAATTTAGAAGGAAGTGATGGGCCCTCCTCGCCCGGGTCGGGCTTTCCAGAAGCCGAGGAGAAAGAGGAGCCGCAGTGTCCTCCGGGCCTCCGCAAGTACGAGACCATGGTTGTCCTAAGGCCCGACATGTCCGAGGACGACCGACTTACCTTCACCCAAAAGTATGAAGAGGTGGGCTTTCTTTCCTTTTATGTTTACTTTAGTTTACTCTGTTTTACTATGCCCATTTGTAATTTGACAGTTCATTGTGGATTTATATTATTGTTTGCACCGATCAGAAAATGTGTAATGAGCCTGAGTATTTGTACATTTTTTAGAATAAAGTAAAGAAAATGATTATATATGTGAATACTGTGATTGCGGCGGGTTTCATTTTTAGAATGTATAAATAATTGTGGGAGCATTATATTTTAGTTGAATAATTGATCTTGAAGCACTGTTTTCACGTAATAAGACGATCTGACTATAGTATTTCATCCCTTTTAACACTTTAATACTCCCTCCATTCCGGATTTGTATTGGCACACATCTTAAGGAAAAAGAGTAATGAGGATTAACAGGGGGTGTAAATAAGCTGAATCAAGGTAAGTAGCGTATCAAACTCAAACTTGACTTGACTTGATTATAAATTTGAAACTCGAAACTCTACTGAGCTCTTTTTTTCTTTAATTCACCCTCGACCCAAAAAAAAACTCAAAATGCTCTACCTTGACTCAGCTCAACTTGGTATCTTAAATGACATTAATTTAAAAAATATGTTTATAATTGAAGTATATATAATTAGCATATTAGAATAAATTTTTAAAATTGTGTGAGCTCCATTAAATTTGAGTCAATTTCGAATTTTTTTCCAGTCGAGCACGAGTAGCTCGTGAGCTGGCTCGACTCACATACATTCCTAAGTTAATTTCGTAAATTTTCATATATAAGTCAAAGAAATTGGTTGAATTTTAATATATAAGTGTGGGTTCAAAAGTAATACTATCATTTTGTTTAAATATTTGAATATTATTGGGTGTAATATACATAAAAAAAATTATTTTTAGGTATGTAAAAATGATGAGACTTCCAAATAAAGAAAGTAGGGAAACAAATCCAGGAAGAAGGGAGTATATGCTTCTAATGATAGGTATTAAAACTAAAATTGCAATTTTTGAGGCTGATGTTGAATGATAAATGTAGAATAAAGATTTATGTTTATATTTTGCCTTGTGAGTTGTGAGCTTTCCTCTATTCTTTCTTATTAGGAAGACACTATGGCCCTGTTTGGTTGATGGGTTGAGAATTGGGTTTGGTGTGTAAACATATCTACTCCCATGTTTGGTAGCATTTGTCTTTTATATTCATATTTGAAAAAGTGAACAAATATGGGATGAGTTCATATAAATCTAAGGTTTACACAACTCATCACATCCCAATCCATCAAGCAAACGAGACCTATATGTTAGATGGTGTAATGTTGTTGACGAATTCTTGCATGGATGGTGTAATGTAAGATGGTTCGGGAGACAAATCAACGGCGCTTGTATTTTATTCTAATTATACTTTGATGCTTCGTGTGGAGACGGTTTCACAAGAGAGCATCATCTCGTCTCCATATAGTTTTTACTAAAAGAGTGTCGTGTTGAAATTTGCATATGCAGTTGCTTGTGGCTGGTGGTGGTATGTATGTAGAGGTGTTCAACAGAGGTGTAATTCCACTTGCGTATAGCATCAGGAGAAAAAACAAAGCTGGAGAAAGCAACACTTACTTTGATGGTATCTTTCTTCTCTTCACCTACTTCACCAACCCCGACTCGTTGACAGTTCTCTCGGAAACACTACTAGCCGACGACGATGTTATTCGGTCATCCACTTTCAAGATAAGGAAAAGAAAGTTGTTTTAGACATTCTTTCATTTCAAAATGCTGCTACATAATTGTGTCTTTCTTTTGAAATTCTTGTTTAATTTGGGAGAGTGTTTTGAATCTTGTATTGCATTGTTTTTCTACATAATGTCATCACCTATTCTAATGATGTTATATTCATTCTCAGAATGTAAATGTTGTTAGCTATGCTACCCCTCATTTTGGTGTTTTTTTTTTTTTTTTCAGAATCTCATTTTGGTGTTAGTTGATGTGTGCATTTGTTTAGCAATTATACTTTTTTGAAAGTATCAAAAGGCTATGTTTACTTTTGGGTTTTAAAACTCCAAGTTTAAGTCTTAGATTTTAAGATTCTATGAGATTTAAAAATCAATTTATATTAGATTTGATATAAAGTTTAATAATTATAATTAGACTCTATAATAATACAATAATGTAATAATATAATTATTTCAATCAGTATACAATCATAATTATTATTTTCTTCCTTTCATTATTAATTGAACATTTATTGTTTATACGAGTTTTAATGTATTAATTATTTATTAGTATTACATGTGATAAAATTAATTTTAGGAGAGATAGTATATATAGCTCTACTTTATTGGAGATATGATATTTTGTTTATGTATACAAAATAATGACATAATGTATTAATAAGAGATATTTGAGGGAGATTTTTAAAATGAGTAAGAAGTAGATTGCAAATGTTCAAATAATAATGGGACAAAGGGTTTTAATAAATGTTCAAATAATAATGGAATGGAGGAAATATAATTTTAACTTAACAATAATATAATAATACAATTTTATCTTGCACATTAATTTAATATTGTTAGGATTTTTCGGGATGGACCCTTTCATATTCCCCACTTGGTATGATATTGTCCGCTTTGGATTTGCCAAACCCTCACGACTTTACTTTTGAGTTTTCCCAAAAGGCCTCCTACCAATGAGAATACTAGTCCACCCTTTTATACCCATAATCCTTTAAGGACACGTTTGGTGGCCCAGTTTAGATAACTACCCTTTAGCCCAGTTAACTTCTCATTTTTATCTTTGGCCCCGTTTATGATATATTACGTTGTTTGGTTGTTAATTTTGCTATGATATAGTTAGGAAAGATTGTACTACTGTTCATAGATAAAATTACCAAATTGTCCTCTTCCATTAAATGAAATGCCATTTTTAGCCCTCTCCATTATATGTCAAATACCAGTTCTATTTCTCACTGTAGAAACCGTGTCCAGTAATAATTGTGCCATGTATTTGATTGTGGAATTGAATCGGTATGATGCATTGGTGTTTATTGCGCTCACAATCGTTGCTCAGGTATGCGCCAAAATTTCGATTGTTGGGAGAATATATCATTTTTTTAACCCTAAATGAAATCGAAAATAGGATCCCTAATTTCAGCATCTCAGCCACTATATTTTATCGATTTTCTGGTTCTTATGCGGACTGGAGCCGTTCACAGATCCCATTTAGCGTATAATCAGATCTAGTTATATTTACTGGAGCATAATTTCTACTGCGTGTTAACCTTAGTTTCGAAACAATATTACGAAAGGGAGGCTTTCGATGAAGTATTCAAGATGCAAGAGACAGAAGAACGAAAACAAGTCTAACCTCAAGCATTGAAGATGGAAGAGACAAAGAACAACCACAAATGGCATCAGAATCGCACTGCTGCGGAAGAGAGAACTTTTTTTTAGGGCAAATGACATGTGTAGACTGATTTGGGCTTTAAATACCTAAAGGGCAAAAACGTAATTGAAGGCACATGCCCGAGAAACTATTCATATGCGATGGCCCAACACACCAATTTGGGCAGTTAACTCCCGTATAGAGGAATAGTGATTATGAACGGGCCGCTTAACTAACGCAGGCCCACGAGTTTAGAACAAAACAACCGATTAACCATGTTAACCCAACTATCGCGCGTTAACGTATGCTACCAAACAGGCACTAATATTTTTTCTATGTGGGGCTTGTTTGACCCCAACAATCCCCCTTCAAACAAAGACCACCGAACATCTCCTCAAACGACCGCTCTATATAGGTCATCATGCCTAGTCCACGTAGACTTACTCTATCGTTTCTACAAAGGTTAGTTGTGTTCCGTCTTTTTACAGTTTGACACAGTGACATCTCCACATCACATTCTTCCAGGACCATGACTCTAATTTTCTCACGGACGGTGTTAATTGTTATGATTTATCTCAAAACAAACTAAATCCAAATGATAAACTCAATCAAACAATCAAGAACGCAAATGAATCAAAGAAAAGAACTAACACACAGTTTACGTCCATGGAGGATAGAGACTTCTTTCACTAACTTCAAATGAATGTTACAAATTACAAGTAGAGCTGGCAAATCGGGCCGTCAGACCTAGTCCAGCCCACTCCATCGGGCCAAGCGATGTTCGTAGACTGGATCGGACCGGCCCATGAATTAGTCGGGCCTATAAAATGTGAGCCCAGCCCATGAAATAATTTTAGCAAAAATTATATATATATAAACCTTGTTATATATTGGTCACATGATCACATATAATTTTTATTTATACAAATAATTATAATAAAAAATATGCAATACTAATGTATTAACTATATATAATTCATAAATGGTCATAACATTACACTATATAACAACTTCAAATAAAATTATAAATAATTCATAAGTTCAAATTTCAAAGTTAAAATAAAATAAAAACACAATAATATTTAAATATAAGGTACTTTACTTATTTTAATTATCTATTTGTCTAAAGAAAAAATATTGATCGGGGCTGCCCATGGGCCGGCGGGCCAAATTCAGCCTAGCCCATTAGGCTCGTCGGGCCCATCGGTTCGGGCCAAATAAGCCCGATTTTATATGGGCCTCTAATTTTAGAGTCCAGACCATACTAGACTTCGAGTTGGCCGGGCCGGCCCATCGGGTAGGGCCCAAATTGTCGGCTCTAATTACAAGTAGGGTTATAAACGAATCGAATCGAAGCGAATATTGTAGTATTCAATTCGATTCGAGAAAATATTCGAATATTCGTATTCATTTAATTTTTGAATAATAAATTTGATTCGGTATTCAATACTATTCGATTCGAGTGTTCGATTCGAATTTACATATTCTAAACAATTTTTCAAGTATTCGATTTGAAATTGATTCGTATTCGATACTATTCGATTTGACTTGAAACTATTCGATTCGAAAATTTATGGAGAATTTTTTTAAAATATTAATTTAAATAATATTATAGGACATGAGACAAATATACATTTAAAAATATATTTATGTATATATATTATAAATATAATCGAATACTTACGAATATTGAGTCGAATATCATAATTATTCGATTTGTTTACAACCCTAATTACAAGTATATAACTCTCAATAATATGCTAACTCACTCAAGTATTCGATCTCACGATTAACCTACAACTATGCAAACTAAGAGCATGATTGGTATGACTGAATGAAATTATGACCGAATGGAATGAACTCATTAATGGAATGAATGTTTGAATGACCATTCACATGATTGGTATGATTAGGAATGGAAAAATCATTTCTTAATTGATTTCATTCTCATGATTGATATAATAAAATGAAATGTAAAATAATGTAAAGAGTTTATTTTAAATGACTAAAATAACTTTCAATATATATTTTATAATATCACATTAAATTAGTCAATATAAAATTGTTTTAATAATAAAACTTTACAAAATTAATTGTTAATTTAAAAAAAAAAACATTTATGCATTAGTGAAAAAAATTAAATAACACAAAATTATTTTATAATATCAGTATTAAATTAGTCAATATACATTTGTTTTAATATACAATAAAATTTTACAAAATTAAATGTTCATTTAAAAAAAGTAAACATTTACGCAGTGAAAAAATCAAATAAGGCAAATATGTAAGACAAATTATAATGCTAACTCCATAAATTAAAATTATATGTTTAAAGAATTCTATTTAATTGTTGAGAAGGATAATTTTATAAAAGTAAAACATTAGTGATGATTTATTTTTGAAAAATAAAATTAAAATTGATTCCATATAGAATGGAATGGCTAAAGATAGGGAGAGGAGAGAAATCATAATTCTTTATTTTTGGGAATAATGATTCTAAATTAAAAAAAACATATCAATCGTGAAATTAGAATAGACCCATGAATGGTCATTCCATTCAAAGAATATTACTCCCTCCGTCCCACAATAACTTTCACACTTTTTTTTTTCGAGACGTCCCATAAATTTCACACACTTATAATGGAAAATCTTTTATAAACTCCACCCTCACAATATCCTCAATTTTACACAAATGTCATTACTTTTTCTCCACACATACACAAAAGTCAACTAATTTTTTACTTTATACATAAAATTTTACAAAATTACCCCTTAAAACTCCACTCATTATTACACTTTTTTAATTTACTTGTCCAACTACCTATGAAAGTTATTTCGGGACGGAGGGAGTACCATGTACCAATCATACCCTAAGGGGTATATATAGTTGAACAATGCCCAACTGACTTGCTACTAACTAACTCTATAACTGCCATGAACATAATAACCGCTAAGAAAGTAACTCTGAAACTAACAGAATCAGCTATATGACTCAGTTGATTTGGGAATCAGCTGACTTTGCTTAAACAACTTGGACCTCAACTATGTTGATAAGAACAAAAGATATGGACTCAGTAGAGTTGTCCTTACTCTATCAGATGAGATGACTCCAAATCAGATGACTAAGCCTATCAATTGTGTTGGCCCTAAAAGTAAGTGTTAAGATTGGACGAAGGTAAAAGTTTAGAGGGGATGAGTGAATAGACTTTTATTTTTTTTCAAAATATCAGAGTAAAGTAAGTTTCTGTCTAGTCAGCTGATCTAACTCAGCTTGTCTTATAGTAAACTAGTCTTTCAACTAGTAAACTAATCAACAATCAAGTTATACCAATTAGGGGTGGAAGTAGGCCGGGCTACCCGACAGGGGCCTACGGCCTAGCCTATTAAGGGCCTTGTTAGGCCTAGCCTATTTATAATATGAGCCGGGCTAAGGCTTTTTAAAAAGCCTATTTAGTTAAGTAGGCTAGGCTTAGGCTTTAAATAAGGCCTTATAAGTCTACCAGGCCGGCCTATTTAACATTATATATTATATTTATATATATTTTATAATAAGTTATTCTTAAAATTTAGTACTAACATTTATATTAAATTAAATTAAAGTAAGTTAAATTTATTTTAGTACTTTTGAAATCATTATAATGTTTGTATTTAAACTCATAGTTGTAATGCATTTATTTTGGTAGTAAATTTTATTTGCAACTTTGAATATTGAACTACGATTCATATTTAATAGGCTTCTAAAAGGCTCGTAGGCCTGGCCTATTTACTTAAAAGGCCAGGCTTAGGCTGCAAAAAAAGCCTATCACAGATAACAGGCCAGGCTCAGGCTCAATATTTATAAATCAGGCCCAGACTTTTTCATGTAAAGCCTAGCCTAGCCCAGCCTATTTCCACCCCTAATACCAATTAACAATATAGTATGTATGCGGATTTTATATGAACCCCTTTTTGTTTGTACTCACTCTTTGATATGAAAAATACTTCTTGAGTAATACAGTTCTTACGTCAACTCATATACTCAGCTAGATAGTTAATCCGACCATTTATACGAATATCTTTAGAACTTATAAAGAGATATAAAATTTTAAAGTAAATGACACAAGATTTATAGTGGTTCAACAACTGCCTACATCCACTCTCACAATAACAACTGCCTTGATCCGTCTTCTTCAAAACTGGGCTTGATTCTCAATCTTCTTCCACTTTGTGAGTTTCCTTGCTTTGAATCGCTTAATTTTCTCTAAGACTTTAATGCTTCAGTATCAGTAGTCTTTTCCATTCGAAGATCATCTTCTATTTATAGATAGTAATTCTCAAGGTAGTTTGTTGGAGTAACTAACCCTTCTTGAATTAACTTCTACAACTTCCAATAAATAATTCTTAACCTCTTTTAACCGTTTATAACCTCTTCTTGATTTGGTTATTCAGTTAATATGTTATTCAGTTATTTCTGTTTGCAACTTCCTTTTGTTTCCTTCTTTATTCTTTAAGTACAACTTCCTTTTTCTTTTGTAATTAGAATAATTTCGCTTTCTTCTTCTCTGACTTGTCTTGTCTGATATAATTCTTCTCGTCTTCCTTAAGTCCGCTTGTGTAGGTCTTCTTGTCTTCAGCTCTAGTCTAGTCTTCTTGTCTCACTTTTTCTGGTCTTCTCTTCTATTCTAACTGAGCTATTCTAACTAATAACCATTACTTTAAGTTTTATCGGCTTAGTCAGCCTTAGACTAATTACATCAAGTATAAGCTTCGATACATCATAACTTATCTCATAGAGGGTCTTTCTATGGTAAGACAACCTTCGTCCTGCCTTATAAAAAACAATACTTCAAATATCATTGGATCGTTGATCTGACGTATGAAATTTATTTTATATAATTGCACTTCGCATTAGTGCGTTCGCTCTATGCAATATGCAATCGCACTGAATCACCCTACTAATAAATTAAATTAATATATATAAAATGACAAAAATAACCTTTTAATTTAAAATAAAAAAATTATTTATGAAATAATATAAATAATCTTATTGTTAAAATGCATATCATTAAATAGTACTCCATATAATATAAATCAATTACTATTATATTACAAATTATTTGAATTAAAATCAAATTAACACTCAACACTAACCCATTCATCTTCTTGAACTACTCGGAATGACGCCCCCATCCCCCACCCCAACTCCCCAACACGCCGCCCCCATTCTCGCCATTTGTTCAACTAAGCTTGACCTAGAACATAGTACCTGTTTGATTAAATTCATCAAAGACCGAGTCAGTTACAACTCAATGAACTCGGCATTATTAAACGTGAGATTTATTAATGGCTTCCAGTGGTTTCGCGTGTTCTAAAAGCAATTGTCACATCACAATTTACAACTAAACAAAACAGAGGAAAAAGAGGATTCTGATCTAGAATTATTTACCTCCATTGCCCAGCTTCCTCCATTTGCTACAGTTCCTCTATTGTGTACAAAGTCCGATTGCGATTTTTTTTTATTTCCCACTCATGTTGTTCGAAACTAGTCCCTTCTCTAGGTAATTATCTAGTGGAATTTGATTCCCTCACACATCTTGTTAATTTCTTTTTTCATTGATTTTTCAATTTCTGTTAATTCTTTTTGTTGAATTTGGATTTTTGGGATTGATTTGGGCAGGCATTTATTTTCTTAATTAAGTATTGAGTAGTGAGGCTTCTTGATGGATTTTAGCTTGAAAGATGAATGACATTAATGACTATGTTAAATTGTCTAGAAACACCATCTGTTAAATTGTCTAGAAACACCATCTGAAATTCTATAAAACTATTTGCAGCCCTCTCTTGAGTTTCTGAAAAACTGGTTTGAAGTGCTCAACCTGCAATTTTGGTCGAGAACATTAGGAGTGCTAAGAAACAAATGAAAAATAGGTTTCTTGAAAGAGTGGTGGGGAGGAGTAGAAGAAACGAAGAAGCGAGTGATTAATGAAAATTGTGCCAATGAGATTGGTTTGATTATGAATAAAAAATATGAGAACATTTTTAATTGAATTATCATTAAAAATAAATTTGTTTGAGATTATCAAAGGTTAAGTTTGTTCAAGGAGAATAAGCTCCAAGTGGCAGGGCAGAAGTTTGAACAATTCACAATGGAGTCTGAGAAGTCCATTGACAAGTTTGCTGGTAGATTCACTGATGTGATGAATGAAATCAACTCCTTGGGCAAGGTGTACTCCAAGAGAGAAGTTGGTCTGAAGATATTGAGAAGTCTCACTCAAAAGTGGGATGTTTATGCTGTGATGATGCAGAACACCAAGGATCTCTCCACTATGCCCATGCAACAAATCTTCTCAGAACTTAAAGCCTATGAGTTTGACCTCAATAGAAGGAAGCCAGTTGAGGAATCTTCGTTACCAACCAAAGGAGTGGAATTCAAAGCCAAGGCTGCTGAACCAGAAGTGCAGACCACTCCTAGATCATCCAAGACAGTCTCTAAGGCTGAAATGAAGGAAGAATTGGCCCTCATGGCCAGGAGGTTTGACAAACTCAACTCAAGGTTTGGTAGATACAAGAAATTCTACAAAGACAACAAATTCAGGAGAATGTACAACTCTCCTGAAGCTCAGGCTGAAGTCAAGAAGCCTGAAGAGAAAAGATCAGAGGACAAGTACTCTGATAGGAGAAGGTCCAGTAGAGTTGAACCTTCATCATCTAGAAGGAGAGATGAGCCTAAGAAGGATGATGATGAAGATCTGTGCTACAATTGCAAGAAGAAAGGGCACTTCCAGTATGACTGCCCTGAACTCAGCTCTAAAGAAAGAAGAGAAAGACAAGCAAAGAGAGACAAAAAATTCACCAATAGGAAAGCCATGATGGCTGGTGATGAGTCTGATTCTGCTGAAAGCTTCAACTCTTCTGATGGACTGTTCTCAAACAGTGAAGATGATGATGATGTGTGCAACATGGCTATTGAGGATGATGAGGTATCCTCTACTTCTAGCTCACCATCATTTTTATCACAGAATGCTAGTGAAGTCAACCTGAAACTTGCCTTTGGGAAGTTGATGGAAGATTTCACTAGGCTACAAGAATTTCATGACAATTGTGTGAGAGAAAATGAAAGGCTTTCAATTGAACTTTCAAAACCTGCTGAGACATTGGTTGATATCAAGTCTACTGAGTTGTATCAACAAGTCTTGAGAGAGCTTGAGGAAGCAAATCTCAGGATAGTTGACCAACAAAAGGAGATTGATGATCAACTACTATCTCAGAAGAGAAAAGATTTTGAACTTAAAATTCTTCAAGCAAAATTTGAAAACCTCTCACATGAGTATGATATTCTTAAATCAAGTGAAGAGAGCCTGAAAATAAAGATGTCTGCTCTGAAGAAATCCTCTAGGGCAATAGAGGAAATTCAGAGTTATCAAAGACCTATGGCTCAAAGAAGTGGATTAGGTTTTGATCCATTTGAATCTTCACCTTGTCTTAGTGTTGCTTCTACAAGTAACACTAAGAGAATCTTTGTCAAGTCAGTGGCTCAACAAGTTGAAAATGAAACAATTCAGCCACTAGACAAAGGAAAGGGCAAAATGCATGAATTGCCCACTCAAGTACTTCAGGAGACTAGGCCATACCTAAGGAAAAGGCCAGAGTCCCTGAGTACAAGAGGAATGTTTGTCAGCAGAGTAGACCAAATGGAAGGGCAACTCTCCTGAACAATGTTCAGAGGAGTTATCCAAGGTATGATCAGCCTAGGCCAACTCTACTGAGGAAGCCTCAGCTGAACAGACCTAAGGACAACTATTCTCAAAGGCAGAATAAAATGAGACAACCAAAACCCTTCATGCCAAAGGGTAATGGTCATAAAAATGCCTTTCCTTAAATATTCCCTCAAGTAGCACAAAGAACTCATAAGTTCAGGAGGTTTGACAACTCTCCTGAAACTTACAGAGTCAACACTTTCATACACACTTTCCCAAAGGCATTTAAGGGAAAGACAATGTATGTTGATGCTAGAGGAAAACAACTTAGCCACCTTGAATCAATCAGGGTTATTAGGCAAGTTTGGGTTCCTAAAGGTACAACTAACCTCTCAGGACCCAAAACTCAAAGGGTACCTAAACCTATCTAATTGCAGGTACCTTTGAGCCACAAGAAGAGGAGTATGAGCAAAAAGTCAGCATGGTACCTTGACAGTGGATGCTCAAGGCACATGACTGGAAACAAAGACCTCCTCACAAATTTCATTGAAAAAGAAGGCGCAAATGTCACATTTGGAGACAGTTCACAAGCTACAACAAAAGGTTATGGTACCTTGATAATTGGTAATATCAAGGTATCCAATGTGTCTTATGTGGCTGGTCTCAAATATAATCTCCTAAGTATAAGTCAGTTTTGTGATAAAGGTTTTAGTGTCGAGTTCTCAAGTGGAAAATGCTTAATCAAAGATAAAACTCAACAAACTCTACTGACTGGTACTAGGAAAGGAAATGTGTATTTTGCAGACTGGGACAAGTCTACTGATGCTGCATGTTTCATTACTAAGAGCTCTAGTGAACAAATTTGGTTATGGCATAAAAGGCTAAACCACCTGAACTTTAAGTCAATGAACAAACTTTCCAGAAATGCATTAGTAAGAGGACTACCTAATGAGGTTTTCATTAAAGAACATGTGTGTAAACCATGCCAAGAAGGAAAACAGATTAAAACCTCATTCAAAGGAAAACCAGTCATTTCTACTGAAAGGGTACTTGAACTGTTACATATGGACTTATTTGGACCAATTACCCCAGCAAGTATAAATGGTAGAAAATACACATTGGTAGTAGTTGATGACTTCTCTAGGTTCACGTGGGTAGTATTTCTCCTTAATAAGAAGGAAACTCAAGTCAAACTCCCTGAACTTCTAAAGAGATTGTCAAATGAGAAAAACCCTAGCATTATCAAGACAAGATCTGATAAAGGCACTGAGTTCATAAACTCTTACATCAATGAGTATTGCACACTAAATGGGATAGCTCATGAAACCTCAGCAGCTAGAACTCCTCAGCAGAATGGAGTTGCAGAAAGAAGAAATAGAACTTTAAAAGAAATTGCTAGAACCTTAATTGCTGATTCAAATTTACCTAAGAGGTTTTGGGCTGAAGCTATAAATACTACATGCCATACTCAAAATAGATGTTTGATAACCAAGGGGCAAGGCAAAACCCCCTATGAACTCTGGAAAGGAAGGTTGCCTAAAGTATCTTACTTCTACATATTTGGTTGTAAGTGTTTCATTCACAACAATGGGAAAGAACAGTTGAAAGCCTTTGATAGCAAAGCTGATGAGGGAGTATTCCTTGGATATTCCCAAATCAGTAGAGCTTTTAGAGTCTACAACTAGAAAACCCTTGTTGTGGAGGAAACACCTCATGTTGTGTTTGATGAATCTACTCATGAGTTTAGGAACAAGGACTTAGAGACAGAAGAAATCACACAAAGGACAACCAGACTGAGTCTAAGAGACAAAGATACTACCTTCATAGATGTTGTCCAATCCAACCTCCCTGAAATCATAAACTTGGACAACAACCCTGAAGACAATCTACCTGAGACAAATCCCACTGAAGAAAATGGTGAACTGAATGAACCAATCCCAATTCACACTCAGGTAACAACTACCAATGAAGAAGCAGTCCCTGCTGAGGTAGTTAATGGATTAAATAATCAAGGGGGAATCAATAATGTTGAAAATGCCAATGTCCCTAACATTGAGGACAACACCCCTGATTATGATCCTGAATTAGATCATGCATTAAACTTTCCTGAATTCTATGATCAAAATGACTCAACTTCAGTAGAGGATAACTCTACTGAAGAGATCAGAAAAAGAAGGACTTGGTTGTCTGACCATCCTACTAATCTGATACTTGGTGATCCAAGTATAGGAGTCAAAACTAGAAGGTTTCATGGTGAAAGTGCTCTATTTTGTTGTTTCTTGTCAGAACAAGAACCAAGTGACATTGAGGAAGCACTTCAAGATGCCAATTGGATCACAGCAATGCAGGAAGAGCTGAACCAATTCACCAGAAATGATGTATGGGAGCTGGTGGATAGACCTTCACATCAAGATGTTATTGGAACCAAGTGGGTGTTCAAAAACAAGAAGAATGAGAATGATGTGATTGTCAGAAACAAAGCAAGACTAGTGGCAAAGGGCTATTGTCAATCTGAAGGCATTGACTATGATGAGACCTTTGCACCTGTGGCAAGGCTGGAAGCAATAAGGCTCTTTCTAGCTTATGCAGCCCACAAGAGGTTCAAATTATACCAAATGGATGTCAAGAGTGCCTTTCTGAATGGAGTCTTGAAAGACGAAGTCTATGTGGAGTAACCACCTGGTTTTGAGGTTGGAAACCAAGCCTACAGATTGAAGAAGGCTCTATATGGTCTCAAGCAAGCCCCTAGAGCTTGGTATGATACACTGTCACAATTCCTCTTGGATCATGGGTTTATCAAGGGAACTGTGGACAGAACTCTCTTCAGAATCTCTGAAGGAGAGGACATCTTGCTTGTCCAAATTTATGTTGATGACATAATTTTTGGATCCCCCAATGAGAAGCTGTGTGAGAAGTTCTCAAAGCTCATGCAAAGCAAGTTTGAGATGTCCATGATGGGGTTGATGAACTTCTTCTTGGGACTTCAAGTCAAGCAATCAAAAGAAGGAATCTTCATCAACCAAGCTAAGTACACAAGAGAAATGATCAAGAAATTTGGGTGTACTACTAGCAAGCCAGTAAGGATCCCAATGAACACCAATTGGAAGATGGATCCTGATGAGAGTGGTGTCCCAACCAACTCTACTGGGTATAGAGGAATCATTGGTTCACTTCTATATCTCACTGCCAGCAGACCTGACATCACCTTTGCAGTAGGTGTTTGTGCAAGGTTTCAAGCCAATCCTAAGAAAAGCCATCTTGAGGCTGCAAAGAGGATCTTGAGGTATCTCAAAGGCACTGAAAATCTAGGCCTTTGGTACCCTGCTGATGACAACATTGAGCTTACAGGCTACTCAGATGCTGATTATGGAGGATGTAGAATTGACAGAAAGTCCACCTCAGGGAATTGTCAATTCTTGGGAAACAAACTCATATCTTGGTTCTCCAAGAAGCAGAACACAGTGGCTACTTCCACCACTGAAGCTGAATATGTTGCAGCTGGAAGTTGTTGTGCTCAAATCCTATGGTTGAGACAACAATTAAGAGACTACAATGTCAACTCTGCTGAAGTGCCAATTTTCTGTGACAACAATAGTGCCATTGCAATATCACAGAATCCAGTTTTGCACACTAGATGCAAACATGTGGACATCAAGCATCACTTCATCAGAGATCATGTGGAGAAGAAGGACATCAAATTGGTTAAAATCCACACAGATCATAAAAAAGCTGATATATTGACAAAGCCACTTGCAGAGGCAAGATTTCTAGAGCTATCAGCAGAATTGGGATTACTTGATCTAGGGAAGTTGGACAAATAAATCTTTTGGAGTTATTGAGTAAAGTGGGAACTGAAAATGATGTTCAGCAGACTTGATCAAGTCTACTGAAACTCAGAAGAGATGACTTCAAATATTCAGGACACTTGTCCATTGAATTTCAGGACACTTGTCCACATCTCTTCAGGACACTTGACCATGTGGGGTCAGATAAGTTGTCTTGACTATCAAACCAATCCTTGGTTTGATAAGCACCTATTCTGGGCAATCATTGCCTATTTTGATATCTGTCCCATTCCTTTTTCAGATATCACCTTTTTAGGATCTATTTTGTCTCCCACTCAAAAGGTCACTTTCCATGCATTAAATGCCAAGATTTAACTCTTGTTTGCATTAAACATTTCAAGCCATGATCTATCTCGAAAACTCCCCAACCATTAACCAATATTAAATACTTCCCATGTTTGAATAAAAATAGTTTTTCACTGTTACATTGGTTATTGACCATTGGATCAAGATTGGCCAACTCCCCTGAAATCAATCCTGGCCGTTCAATCTTGATTTCCATTTTTGTTAACCGTTGAAATCTCTTAAGACTCACCTACTCATTGACATACATTCTTTTTAGAATATTCACAAGTCTTAAGAACCCCACAAGCTCACTTCTCCCCCACGCATTCAAATTCTTTTGAAACCCTAGCCTTCATTTTCTTCAAACACTCTCAAACTCTCTCAAAATTTCTTACTGAATCTTCAATGGCTCCCAAAGCTAGACCTGAGATGATCATTGATTTCTCCAACAAGGCTCTTGACCTTGATTTTGGCTATCTCAGCAACAAAAACAATCTCACATTCGAGCCTATAGTCTCCTTTGAGAGTGAAGACCCTGAAATCACTCCAACACTTAGATGGCTAAAAAGAGCTGGTCTCAAGAAGTTTATGGAGGAAAGACCAAGCTCCTGTCTTGAAAGCTACATGGCTGAGTTCTTTGCTTTCCTCAAGTGGAGAGGCAAGCCTGAGGATGGTGAGGTTGCTACAAGACTGTCATATGTAGCTGAAGGTGATGAAGAAGAGAGATTTCACAAGGTGAAATTCTCTGAAGAAGACCTTGAAGGAGCCTTTGGATTGCCTTCTGAGGGAAGGAATCCAGAATTCTATGGAGCTGACCAAGAAGAAGAAATAGCCCAAGAATGGTTATTGGTTCCAGGTCCCATCTCTTCAACCCAACACAAAAGAACTCTTAAGCCACAATTTCTCAACCTCTTTGAGGTAATTACAAAGAGTTTGTTAAGCAACACTGGAAGTTTGGAGCAAGTCAGCTTTCCAAGGATCAGAATTATGGCTGCAGTGATTGATGCCAGTGATAAGGGCATCAAATTTGATTGGAGGACCTTCATCTTGTCTGAGATGATGAAGGAAAATGCCAAGTTTAAGGTGAAAGTTCATAACAAGGTTGTGTTGGAAGGGAAATTGAAGTATTGCACCAGGACAAGCTTGTTGATTGAAAGATTTTCCCACTATTCTCAAATGCAAACATTTGTAAAGCCCCTCCCAGCTCAGAAGATAATGTTCAGAAAGCTTAGCAAGAAGACTGAGCAAAGGAGGATGCTTTTGGCCAAACCTGCTGAAGTAAAGGTTGAGGAGAAACCTAAGTTGAAGAAGAGGACTAAAGCAAGGGTGGTCAAAACAAGAAAGGTGTCTCAAATCCCTTCAGAAGACACTTCAGGAGCATCTACTGAGGTAGAGGAAGTTGCCAAGGAAGGAGTGCAAGTGCCTTCTGATCATTCAGAAGAATTGAGACAAAAGTACAATGAGACAAGGGAGAAGAAGAAAGGTGATAAGAGGCCCAGGGAAGCTGTCCCTGAGAAAGAATTGGAAGGAAGTGGAAGCAGTAGGGCTAGCAAGAGAAGGGCCAAGCCTACTGAGAAAATATTGGAACTTCAGGAGGATAGAACTTTCCAACTTGCCTTGAAGGAGAGTAGGGTTGAGAGTAGGACTAAATCCAAGTCCAGGACCAACTCTTCTGGTTCTGGAACCCCTGAGTCCAAAGTCCCTGAAGGTCAACCCAAAGAGCCCAACCTTCCTGAAACCCAAAATCCTGAGCCCAACTCCCCTGAAACACATGTTACCCCCACAAACCAACCCATTACCCCTCTTAACCTTACCAAGAGATATTCTCCAGAAGGGAGTGTGCAAAGAAGTGGAATTGATGTGCTAGCTGATCTTGCAGTAGATGAGATAAAACTGCAATCTCCACTTGACTCATCTATGCTCAATTACTCTAAGTTCCTAGAAGCTGCACTTCATGAGCCAACCCCCCTGAGCAAAGCCACTTCAGAACCATTGCTCTCAAAAGCAACTGAAGTACCTTTAATTGCATCCAACCCTTCTAAAGCCAACCCTCCTGAATTTAACCTCCCTGAAGCCTCATTGCCTGCCTTGGTTATTGGTGGCTCAGATAAGGGCAAAGAAAAGGTTGTTGAAAGCAAAGGAAAGGAACCAGCAGTACTGAATTTGGATGAATTAGATGAAGAAGAGCAGTTAGCCATAACATTGAAGAACTCAATGACATCAGCACAGGAAGAAAGAGTGAGGCTACAACAAAGACCAGGAGGAGAAGTTTCTGGTTTGGACAAAGATGCTGAAGGTGTCCAAACTAGAGGAAAGATCAAGAAGGCCAAGGGAAATAAAAGAAAGGCTGAAACATTCATTGATTTTCCCAACAGCCTTGATCTCCCCCCTGAGTTCAGAATTGAAGAAGATGAGCCTACTTCCAAGAAGGCCAAGAGTGCTGAAAAGGTCAAATCTGCTGAAGTGACCAAAGATGCTGAAGTTGTCAAGTCTTCTGAAATTGTCAAAGTTGTTGAAGGTCCCAAAAATGTTGAAGTACTATTTGCTGAAGGCTTTGGACCTGATCCTAAGAAGAAGTCAAATGTGCTACTCAATGATCCATCAAAGTTGTTTCAAGAAGGATATGGCAAGGATCCTGAAACACAACAGAAGCTAGCCATGATGAGGGCTCAAGAAAAAATGGATCTGATGGAAGAAGCAAACAGATCTAGAGATAAGAGAAGGGCTGATTTTCAGAAACCTAGAAGAAGAAGAGCTACATATAGCAAGTTGAAGCCACAACTACTGATCCCCATGGACACCACATATCCACACTTGGATAAATGGGTTACAATTCAATTGAATGATAAATGGGAAGAGTAAAAAAGAGAGTTTGTCTATGACTATTATGTCATTGACAGGTGGAATGGAAAGGATGCTAACTCCACTTTTACTGAGTTCATGATTGAGTATTACAGGGAGCTATATCAGCAACTTCTTGCAGCTGCTGATCTTGCAAGAGTTGAACTCATTGCCCCTAAGCCAATCATTTACATGCCTCCTAAGCTGGATGGATGGATTGACCAGTCAAAGATTCTCAAAGAGTTCCTAGAGATCCTCAAGCTGAACAGAATGGTGCTTGGACCTAAGGGAACCAACCAAGAGGCCATGAAGCTAAAGAAGAGAGTGTGGGCACAATATGGGATGGTGCCACCTAAGGAGGATGGTCTCTAGATGGCTAAGTTTTTCTGACCTTTCTGTGCTAAAATGGATGAAAACTTATCTTGGTTGCTGATCTGTTTGAAATTGGTCATCTATGCTGAAATTGCTCAAGAATGCTGATATGTCTTGCTCTGATACTCAAAGATCTTGTCTGAAAAAGTATCTTAATCTTTAGTTTATGCTCTGATGTATTGTGAATTTATGCTCTGATGTAATGTTTCTATGATTCATGCTCTGATAAGTTAATTTAACTATCAACATGCTTGTAATGTCAAAATTATTTGAATGATAGTTGAATCCTTCTTATGAATCAAGAAACAGCATACTATTATCTCACTATGCCTATCCTTGAAACCTATTTGCAGTATGAATGGTGAGTACACTAACACATTCTTTTTTTCAGGAAAATTGACTCTAGTCATGACTGCTGAAGATAAGTGTAATAGGTGTAGACAAGTCACTTTTGCATTAAATGTATAGGTTTTGGCATCATCAAAAGGGGGAAAATTGTTGGGAATAAAATGAGAAGTGTTTTGATTTAATACCAAAACCCCCTGAGACATGCCTGAGTCAAGGATGATCATGTTCTAAGAATGTTAAAGCATATAGCTTAAGGCTAGATGAGAAGCTGAAATGTTAGGCAGCTCTTAGATATACAGATGCACTAGTTTAGGGGGAACATATGCCTTAAAGTCTATCAAGATCAAGTCCCCTCAAAGGCTCAAGTCTAATGTGTCCCAAGTTTGCTAAAGTGGACAAGTATTCTGATCAAGAGTAAATGGATTATGGATCAACACATCTGAAGATCAAGCATGCTAAATACATAATCTAGACACAACCTACTAAGGCATTCTTGCTCAGGAGGTTTGTCCAGAAGAGTTGTCTCAGCCCACTTGTACCAGAACCATGTCAAGGAGACCCAACCTTGCTGATATGGTCAAGAATACTAATTCAATGGCATGGATACATAAGTTTCATCAATCATGCATAGAGACATCCTTGCAAAGGGAAAGAGCCAAGTCATCTGAAAAGAGCAAGCCAACTTTGCTGATAAGCAAAAGTCTACTGATAGTGATAAGCAGAGTTGTCCAAGTGATAAGGAATGCTGTCCTTATCATAGGACTAATCATCAGAAGCCATGTCCATGTTTGAAGAAGTAAAATCTTGAAGTCAAACATTGGGAAGAGTGCTGCAGAATGAAGACAAAGTTGTTACAGCCGTTTATTTCCCAAATGAGGACATGTCACTATCAAGAATCTGTCTTCCAGTTTGAAGTGCTCAAGGAAGACATTTATAGACATTTGGGGCTGCCTCTCCAACGGGCAAATCCTCAAATTTGTCTATAAATACAGAAGTGTGAAGACCATTTGAAAGAATCCACTATTCAACATATCCAACTATCCTACAAGCTCACAAGTGCTTTCAAGCTTTCAAAGAGACTATCTTAGTCTTCATACACTTCATCTAAGCTGAACCTAATTGTATATCCATACAAAGCTTAGAGAGATATCCTATCCTTATACACTGATCTTCATTGTAAAGGATATCTCATTAGTTGGAACTATACTTCAACCCTTATACCTTTCAAGTGAGAAAGTGAGAAGGTTGTAGTAGTAGAAATGGAAGGAACTAACTGTTGAGAGAACAGTTCAGTTCTGAGTTGAAAAAGGGTACTAGGACTCTAGACATCCTAGGGATCAATTCACCAAGGAGTGGTGTTCTTGATCAAGTGCACCTTGGCACTATAAAACAAGTTAATTCCAAGAGTGAAGGAATTATCCTGTTAAATCAGGGAAAGTGGATGTAGGAGCTTGAGTCTCTGAACCACTATAAACTCTTGTGTTGATTTACTTTCAAGTACTTACATACATTCAACACAGCACACAAAACTGATCTTTCAAAGGACATATACTCAAAGACTGTGCAAAACATATTTGGACAAGTTCCCTGAAAACTGGACTGTTTGACTAAGTGATTTCAGAATTTAAAAGGAGTCTAAACTAAAGGGCCAACCACTAATTCCGCACTTATAACTAACTTAGATAGTCATTCAACTAAGTACTCAATAGTACTTAGTAGGTTGGTTATCTTTAAGAAGTTATACATCCTCAGCAGAGTGTCCAGGACAATCTTGTTGAAGTCATACTTGGTTAAGTTTGCAAAAGATTTGCATACAAGTGTATTCCCCTCCCCCCCATACACTTGTTATATACTCCTTTCAGGACCAACAATACCTCCTTAGTACTCAAACTCTCTTTTAATCGTTTAGTTGGTTCTTTCTCTGTACCATAAAAGTCGATTGATAAAATATTTTGCAGCATTATAGGTGTTAAAACTTAAAAAGTATGCTAGATATATTGCTTATTAATTACTAATACTAGTATTGATCCTTAATACTGCAAGTATAACTATTTTAGAAGGGTTCACTATTCACTCATTATTTTTTATATGAATTGGAGAATATGTATATGATATTCTACTGATGTAGTTGTATTATAATTGAAAAATCTTTTATTTCAAAACCAATTGAAAATGAGGGGAAAGTTCATTTTGGTATTACTATATAAGCTTTTGATATACTCTGCAGTAAATGATTTTCTCAGTCTTATTTTGATTGTGAGCTTATATTTGAGTGTGTATTTATGTGGATTTTTGTATATTGATTACCTGCTACCTTATTTTTTTGTATGTTGATTACCTGCTACCATTTTTGTGTATATTTGGGTCCATCAGTTTGTCATATAAATATGTATTGGACAACAGTTAGGAGTACAATGTGGAATTATTTGAGAATTAGAGATTGTTGTGGGCAATTTAGGGTGATTTCTTGAATATAGTTGTGATTGATTTTGTTCATCTCTCTGCCTCCCTATTATTTTCTTTTTCTGTAATTGTTGAACTAATACCAATTTTGTATATATTTATAAGATATGGCATTGGAGTTTGCTTACAACCGAAAGGTTGTGGGGGCAAATTATCTATGATTGATTTCATGTTCAAAGAACTAGGTGATCGATTGGCATAAAGAACGATTTCAAACGTCATGTTTTAAAAATATTTTGAAGTTAAGGAGTATGGATGTTGGATACCAGCTCTTCCACTAGCTTGTTATTTTTTTTTTTTTTTGAATTACATTAAATATTCATCCATTTTTCCCATCCCCATGACTCGAACCCAGGATCTAAGGTCTAGGTAGTGGTGCTCAAACCACTTGAGCTATCCAACTTCGTCAAAGAAATACATTTAAATCCACCAGCTTGTTATAATTGTTGTATTTTACAGATATGAGGCTTGGAAGCAATTCCAACTCTCGGGGAAGAGTTTTGCCAACTCAATTGGAGAAACAATGCCCCGTATGATAAGTTGGAAACTGAATAAGAATTTATCATCAGTTACAGTGGATACTTTTTTGGAGTCGGGAAAGGTACTTAATTATTCATTAACGTTATAGAATCCCTCTATAATAATGATTATAAATTAATAAATTCGTTTCATGTGATGTAGTATAATGTTAAATGCATATTGGAGCCCACATAAGTTGAGAAAGAAGAAACATTTTGGCACCAATTAACTCATTTGGATGACGTGGAAGATGAAAAAGTTGATAACAAGTGTAATATTGAGTATGATGTTGAGGCCGGCCAGATGATGGTGGTGTTGGTTTTGGTGATACACTGAATGCTGAAGTGCGAGATTACATCTCCCTAGCAATAGACAAGAAATTTGAAATTTTTTCTACCTCAAGATATTGATGTATATTGTGAAATTTTATTTAGATGAAATTTGAATGTAGATTTTCTCTACCTCAGGATATGGTGATAAAATGGATGTTTAAATTCTTCTTTTTACATCAAGAGTACTTATACTTATTTAAAAAATTATATTAAAAACAACATAACATACATGTTCTAAAATTTAGAAAAAAAAAGATGGAAATGGTGTTTTAGATCGTGCATTAGTATATAGTCGTGCAGACGTGCACGACATAATATATGTTCAACGTGCACATGTTAAAATCTTCTGTAAGTCTAGTTATGCAAAAATGAAGAGATGTGTAACCGTGCACGACCTAATGTATCTTCAACGGGGAATGTCTGAAATCTTTCTGTAAGTCTGGTCGTGCACGATCCCATAAGCGTGCAACCGTGCAAGATAGTTACACATATGGTCGGGCATGCACCTAAGCATTGTAATTTTGGATCTACACGGCTCAATGGTCGTGTAATGGAAAATGTGCAAAATATAGTAGATCGTGCACGATATGAAAACGGGATAACGGAACGAAGGTCGTTATCATCACTAACGACACGTACTGACAGATCTCGTAGCTCCACGTGATCTTTACTACGAGTACTGCGTAGAACGTGGATATCGATGTAAAACGTGTGTTGAAAACTCTGAAAAATGAGATAACCACCTGTGTGACGTTATAACAGAACAAAAGTCGTTATAGTCACTAACAACACCGTATATTGTAAATGAATGTCGAATAACTTTCATGACCATTATTTAAAAGGGTCTAGAGGGATTACTTGAATTTAGGATGTCATGTTCATTAGACAGTACACCACTGATTAATCATGGACTATTTCACTCAATCATCGTATTATAAGTTATACATTATATATTCATGTGTTGTTTATCAATCAAATCATGCATCGATTTCAAACATGTCCTCCTTTTAGTAAAACTATGTCATCCTCTTCGTAAAACCATTTTAAGTTGTAAAATGATGAATTTGAGAAACTTAGGTTTCATATTTGACACACGAAAATGGGATAACGACCCATGTGACACTATAACGGAACGAAGGTCATTATAGTAAATAACAACACTTTACTGACCAATCTCATATCTCTACATGATCTTTACAACGATTATTGCGTAGAACGTGGATATCGACGTAAAACGTGTGTTGAAAACTCCAAAAAAATGAGATAACGACCCGTGTGACGTTATAACAGAACGAAGGTTGTTATCGTCACTAATGACACCGTACTGACCATTCTCCTAGCTCCACCAGATATTTCATATGAGTAATGTGTAGAACATGGATATCGACATTCAATGGATATGTAGAACGTACATGCACACAAAATTTTTTTTACACATCCCTTTGTACCAACTACCGAGTGACATAAATTTATATAAAAAAATTTACAAAATACCTATGTGTAGATATGTAGATAACTTTATTTTTTATTTTTCGTGAAGTTGATTATATCCCTTCAAAGTCACCTTAAAAAAAACATTTAGAACAATTTTTTGGCCGATCATTCGAAACAACAAATTCGATTAAACTTGAATGATTCTAGCACTATTGTACCATGTCTTTATTGTGATTTTTAATTTCATGAATTTCATCATTTCTCTTGTCAAGTATACATGATTCTAAGCTCCAAGTTGAATTCGATTCTTGAAACCACGTGTATTATTAGAGAATTAATTGATTTCATCTAATTTAAAATTCGAGATATCATCTAAATTGTCTTACTTGGTGTGCTCGTGTTAGAAACCTTAATCAATCTTATTTGCTTTCATCTCATTTAAAATTCTGCCTCAAAAAAAAAAAAATCTCATTTAAAATTCAATATATTTGCTTCAAGTTTGTCTACAACTGTGCATATTACGTCCTTGGTATCTCTCGTGTTAATATGACATCTTGGAAATTGGGAGGATGAAAAATGTATATGAGATCCAAATTAATTGATATTTCCTCATAATCAATATGATAATTATAGACACACCAACAAACTGCTCAGCCAAACCTCATAATCAATAACAAGTCACATAACAATGTACGTTCATAAGGATACACAACATATGATGCATAAACACACTAATTTTAACCAACCTCAAATGACAATTTTGATTAAAAAAAAAAAGGCAATTGATTGCGCACGTAATTGGCATCCAAAGTGTCATGAAATTAGAGTGATCAGACCTCCATTTCTGATCATGGAGACACCCCGTGTAAAGTACCTTTCCCACTGTAGAATTAGGTATGTTGCTGCATTGAATTCTCTCTGATTAATGAAGCACCATAACACATACAACTCATCCATATTTATAGAGACACCTTCTAAACGAGCAAATAATGTATTGGCAAGAAATTTTTCGAGATATCAGGTGACGGGATTGCGAATATATGACACCTTGCACACTCGGGATGAGAATACCGGGAGATTACCAAAAGTACCTCGAGTTATTTCATTTCTAAAAACTTCTCTCTCATATTCAGACCTTTTTCAGAATGCCCTCTCGTTCTCATCTCGTGGGGCACCAAGAATCTCATTCAATTTCGGTGTTGTTAGTTCTCATTGTTGCCCCTCTATGATGAAAGTTATCTTTTGTGGGTAGAGCCCCTTTTTGGTGATTCGTAGTGTGCTTAGAAATTCCAATGTCAGCCCTTTGTAAGTTCTTAGCACTCTATCCACGTTGATGTCCACCAGCTTGCTCCAGAATCCTCCCACCTCTACTCTAGTGAATAACACTTCCATGTCTTCCAATATCCCCCAAACAGGTCATAGTTGCAGTGTTTGGACGACGAGTCTTCTAAACTCTTGATTCAAATCTATTCCATGGCCGTGTGTAGAATCTAAAATTTTGTCCAAAATCAATATCAAAATCTTGTGGACGATCGAAATTTGTTTCTAGCTCCATCCAAACTTCAGGCATCTCTTATTCCTCTGTTGGCTGGGTCAACCACATATTTTCTACACTTGATCAACAATTTTGAAATGTATTTTAATAATTGAATATATCTTCTGCAATGATCATAAATAATTTTTTTAATTCATATATCCACTTAAATCATCATAAACAATTCAATTTAAGGTCACAATGCACATATACTATATTGTGACAAAACTCTTTGAATGAGAAATTCAAATATGCCAATTTCAAGGCCAGAAATGAGAAATAAGCATATGAAAAACCTTTATTCCAGCAACTTTGAACACTGAATTAGCTCATATTTTCATAAATGAAATAAATAGAGAAATACACCAACAACAAAATAGCCTTCAGCCACATATAAAAGTCATGCAAGAAACTAATTCAGACATAGAGATAAATGTAAACACTAGATACAATTTATAGCTTTAAGTTCAGTACGTTTTACTGTAAATTTATTCAATCTCAATTCACAGCCCCAAATAAGACACCCAGTAGATTCCTCTATCATTTACAAAAATAAACAAGAATATATACAACTAATTAAGAGAGCAAAAGAAACACCAAACAACAATTATAAAATAATCATAAAAAATTACCTCAAACAAGAAACATTTCTTTAACTATTGAGCTATTTCTTCAATAAAATATTTAAGCAAATTGTATAAAATACACTAGAAAGTGCAATTTTGAAGCACAAAAAATACATAATTAAAAGTGAATAAATACGACTGCTCTAACCTTTAGCTACAAACATCTTTTTTAAATTATATGGACATATTCTCATCAATTAGTATACTAAATGATGGCTTCATCGCACAAACAACATGGATGAAATATGACTACTGTTGTAAGTAATGCCAAGGGGGTATTTTACTAAGAACCCACTCCAACTCCTAACAAAATATGAAAATAGTTCAATTTGAAGCAAAAGTAAACAAATGGAGGAAAATTCAATTATAAAAAAACTCAAATTTGTTGTGCTTTCAAACTGCCCCAAAGAGAAACTGGACTGCTCAACAAGTGTTTGAGAAAATGTCTCAAAGCAAAATCGCATTCAAATACAAAATTGAAAGCAAAACCACCCTTGCTTAATAATAGAACATAACTCAAATTACCACATAACAAAGGTGAAATTTGTACTTTTTTTTTTTGTTCTAAGCCTTATACTCCTAACCCCACAAGTCACCTGGCATAAAATTCATAAACTCGTTAAAGACAATCTTTTAACTAACAAAGGAATTCGCCTATTTACGGAAGATTACAAAGAAAATCACATAAAAATAAAATCAAAAATTTCTATTTCAGAAAACAGGGCAGAAGAAATCGAGCATATAACTCGTAAACAAAATCAATCAGAGAAAATCGAAAATTCTACCAAGAATTTCAAAATCAATCGGCGGCGGCTGAAAGGCGACGCGACAGTTGAGCGGCGGAGGCTGGCAGACGGCGCAACGGAGGCTGGCAGGCGGCAGATGGCAGACGTGGGTGATGGGTCGCACGCATAAAATTGGAATGATAGGTTCTAATGAATTTAATTCCTTTAAGTTATAATTTGATTTGATTTATTCTTTTGTTATTAATTTTATTAATAACATAAGGGTAAATATGCAATTTTAATATTACATATTTTAATTACATTAATAAAAATATAATAAATTATTTTATTGTAAAATGATAAAAATGTAATTTTACAATAACATATTTTAATTAATTTAATTTAATAGAAAATACAAATTTATGACACATTACGACAATACCGTAAAATTTACAAAAGGTAACAGGTCATCAAATTTAAGCCTTTAGATTAAATTTTTAATGGCTTAGATTAACTGACTACGGTAGTCATTACGACATCTTACGACACCCTGACTACATGTAGAAGGTCCAAATTAACAATGCAATGGTATTTTAAGAATTGCTTGTTACTCTCTCCGTCCCTCAAAAGTTTTTATAATTTCCTTTTTAGTTTGTCCCTCAAAAGTTTGCATACCTTTAACTGGAAACAATCATCATAATCTCTACTCTCACAATATTTCACAATATTTACTCTTCATATCATTACTTTTGGGGCTCACCATACATTCAATTCAACTACTTTATTTACTTTATATATACAAATTTACAAATTACCCTTCAACACTCTAATTACTCCCCCGTCCCACAAAGATAGCCACATTTGACTTTACACACAGATTAAGAAAAATCAATAAATGTAGTCAAATTTAGTTAATATGTCAATTTTACCCTTAAAATCTCATACTCCAAAATTTGCTAAGCATTAATTATTCTTATTAATTAGGGGTAAAATTGACAATAAAACATTTAATACTAAAGTAAAAGGAGAAATGTGACTATAATTTGAAACATCAAAAAAAGAAATGTGTGGCTATCTTTGTGGGACGGAGGGAGTATTACTCTTTATTGTCCAAAAAGCACAACAAGTTTTTTTTTAGGGACGAATATAAAACTTAAACAACATTATTAATAACAATATTAATGAGTTTTATGTGATTGAGAAAGAACTAAACAACATCATTAACGATATTTATGAGTTTTATATAATTGAGAAATACCTAAACAACATCATCAATAACTTTCCGTAAGGGCTCGTTTGGTTCATAAGACAGGATAAATACATTATGATAGAATTTGGTGAGATTGCACTGTTCACAATTTGAAAAGTTAATTTAAAAATTATGTTTGGATTGATGGATTGAATTTTGAAGTTTATATGATAATTTATATCCAAGTTGTTTGGATTGTGAGATAAAATTGAATTTTAGTGTGAAATGTCAAACATACCCTCTTGACATTAGTTTTTATATTTTTTTATGCATTTTTTTTCCCAATTTATCTCCTACTTTGTTTTTTAGATGCAATTTAGGAATTAAAATAAAATTAAGCAAATGGAATTATATCTACAAACCAAGAACATAATTGAGTTGTTTCACCAAAAAACCAATTTTTGCATGATTAAGTTGTTTCATTAGTAAAAATATAGCTACCGGGTACAACTTCATTCGAAACAATTTTATTAAATTGAGGGGTAAGATGGACTTTCCACGTTGACCTTTATATGGAATTAAAACTGGATTAATTAAACTCACCCCACCTAAAGATAGAAAATCACGCTGCGGTGGGTTTAGGTGGGAAAGTTGTCTCAGGCCCAACTTCTTTCTCGGGCCTTAAACCCACAAACCAAACCTAAGAAAAACTGAGAAAATTCACTCAATCCAGTCTTTTCCTTAAAACCAAACGCGCCCTAAATATATATCATCAATAATGAACGGTATTGATGAGTTTTATATGATTGATTCCTCCCAACACATATATAATGCAGTTTACGGTTTCATTCGCTGAGACGGTGAAATGTTTAGTTTACTCTTTTATTTTTTGTGAGATTCAATTTAATTTTGCCAAAATCTTCCCTACTCCATCTGTTTCGCGATTATCTGTTCACTTTTATTTTCAGTCCATGTCGATTAATAAGATATATTATCGTGTCAAATGTCTCAACCCAATATTGTGGAGGAACAAATGAGTGAAAGAGAAGAGATACGACAATCTCAGTGATATGTCTATGTTTATGCTCCGTTCAACCGTTTTGAGCAGGAGTGTATAGGCATGACATGGTGTAGATTATACCATATTGAGAGAACAATTGTTACATCTTTTTATTAGTGAATTCAGTGCCTCCATCAGATTGAAAACACTTAATGGTAGTATTAAATTGGTTCTCAAACATATGCTTAAAGTGGTCAAACACGGAGTAAAACTCAGCTTTTAACTTTAGAGGGTAAAACCATACAAATCGATATAAATCATCAACAATTATAGCATAATAACAATAACCATCACACAAAGTAACATGTGAAGTACCCCATAAATCACAGTGAAGATGTCTAAAATAGATGTTGCTCGTTTTGAATTAAGAACAAATAGATGTCTAAAATCACAGTGAAGATGTCTAAAATAGATGTTGCTCGTTTTGAATTAAGAACAAATGATTGACGAGAATTGTTTGCAAGTTGGTAAGATGTACAAGATACACGTTTAGGTAAAATAGAGGTAACATAAATAGAACCTAGAGTGGCTAACATTTTAGTAGTGTCAAAGTGAGCATGTCCAGGACGATTATGCCAGAGCTCTAAAGAGCTTTTAATATTTTTATTATGAAGAGCAGAAATTAGAGATTCATTAGATCGTTTCAAAATGTAAAGATCAATATTTTCACGTCGTTCCCTAGCGAGCACTGTCCCGATATTTGATTTTGAATTTCAAAAGATGAATTAGTGAATACGCGTTGACAGTATAATCAAAAGTATGTTTGCTGACAGGTTACAAATTCTTGGTTATGTCACTTATTTGAGGAATGACCAGAACATTTAAAAGAGGTAGGTGAGGAGAGAGAGATCTTTGAAGCCTATGTGAGAGACCGCTAAAGAATTACCATTACGAACTAAAACTCAATTAGAACCTGAATAAAACGAGGAAGAGTCCAGAGCAATCAGCGAGGAGACCATGTGCAAAGAAGCACCAGTGTCAACATATCAATCTGCGAGATTGAATGAGTTGGGCGAGGTAAAAGCAGGAATAACCTCAACATAGTTGGACTAAAGAATAGGGGGAGTCGTGTAACGTTGGGGACAAACATCAACATAACGACCTTCGAATTTATAAATTTAACATCGAGGAGGTAAACGTCCAGGACCACTTGTTCGACCTTGACCTTGACCAGAGGACGAGTACCCTCTCCGACCAAACCGGCTCTTGTCGAGATAGGAATTGCGAGCACGAGGAGGGTGAGAAGACTGTGTAAAGAATGTCGGCACCATGGAGGCCGATGTGGAAGAGGCATTAAGAGACTTTGTGAAAAGTTCACGAGCCTCTGTCTTGGCAAGAAGATCGGAGAAGAGAGGTAAGGGAGATATGTTGATTTGAGTAGTAGAGAAACCATGAAACTCGGGGCCAAGACCTCGCAAGAACCAATGAGATTTAGAACAAAACCCATGGAAGGCAATTAATCACAAAGATTCTTGAATGTGACACCAAATTCGGTAACCGAATGAGGTCCTTTCTTGATTTTTTTTTGGAGCTTGTCCTTGAGACAAAGCTCATGGGCCTTGGAAGTTGATTGTATGTAAAGGCTAGAGTCAACTGGATATCGACAGATGATAGACAACCAACGATGACATACATTGTTTCCTCCGTCAGAGTAGATACCAAGAAAACACAAATTATTTGGTCGCGAGCAAACCAGACGGTGTAATCAAGTTTTGGTTTGGATGTGCCATGTTTTGAAACGGTGATCATAAGTGCCGGAGAAGAACAACATAGGGAAGAATTTTTTGTGTGACCAAGAGAGGAAATATTTGAGTATACCGGATTAGATAGTTTGTGGATTTGAGTTTGACGGTGACTAGGTGAGTCATGGCACGAAGGGTGAGTGTAGAGTCGAACACCAAAGTTGTCGAAGACGTCATCGGATCCACCATGATCGACGAAGAGAGAAAAGGAGAAAGGGTTTTACAATGTAGGCTGATACCATGTAAATGTTATTTGCACATTTATTTCAAAACGAGCAACATCTATTTGTTCTTAATTCAAAACGAGCAACATCCATTTTAAATATGGAAATAACACACAAAAGTAACACTTCAAACATTATTTAATTTTTAAAATTGTACTCACGGTTTTACTCATATCTCTCTAATCCCCCTTACACCTCACTAAATTCCATTTACACCTCACAAATCACCAAAAATATCTCTCTTTTATTTAACCTTACACCTCATTGAATTCATTTAAAAAAATTGTATGTCATTATTGCACACGAGTACAAATAATCCAGAGGTAGAGGGAGTAAGTGTTTTGTTTATATATCTAAAAGATCGGATCAATGAAAAAAAATTATGGAGATGAATTTTTTTTTTTTTTTTTTTGAGATCGATCACCTCAATTAAACAACCCAATACCTTTCCTCTCACCAAACAACCCAAGGAATGAAACGTAAATTGTTGTACGAAAGGAAGGGAAGAGGGTCGAATGTAGATTTTTTTGAACAAAAAGCCGGATAAATTATCTGGCTGAGATAGCCGGACCAATAAGCCAAATATACTTAAAAATGATGGGGGCTAAATAAAGTTACAACAATATCGCCGATTAGCAGAGACGGTCCTAGGTAGTGTGGCCCCCACTGATTTTTTTAATTTTTTTTATATATATATTTCTTCCGTCTCGTAATTATTCATTCACATTTTTATTGAGACATCTCAAGGTATTTAACACACTTATAATACGTAAATAATATACAAAATTAATAATCTTACTATATTATTTTATTTTCAAAATTGTCATTCATTTGGATCCACATTCTTTTCTACATCTCACTAAATTATCTTTTACACCTCACTAAATTACATTTAAGCCTCACTAAATCACCCAAAAATATACTCTCCTACATTATTTTATTTTTAAAATTTTCATTCATTTTGGATCCACATTCTTCCATACCTCTAACTAGATCACATTTAAACCACACTAAATCAACCAAAATACTTCTCATTTATTTAACCTCACTAAATCACTCAAAATACTCCTCATTTATTTGACCTTACACATCACTAAGAATTCAAAAGTGAACTTGTTAAGGTATGCAAGTCATCACTGAATAGGGAGATATATTTTAAGTTCTACTTTTGTTGACTAATGTCTCAACGAGAATGCACGTTAAATTTTAACATTGTTTCACTTATTATGAGTTAAAACAGTTAATTTTTTTTTAAACATAACAAAAGTCATTAAATTTAAATTAGTAAAATGAGGTCTATTGAAAATTTTATAATGAATTTTTGTTTGTAGATATAAAATTTTATAATATTATTTTTTATTTATAGTATTGCAAATCGGACCCCCAATCTAAAATTTTTGGGTCCGTCACTACCGATTAGCATACAGCCACAATCACAACAACGAGAAAATGCAAATTAACCAAAATATTCCTTCAGTTTCAAACTCAATTGAACATTTGTCAAAAGTAGTTCATCCCTAACTCAATTGAAAATAAAACAAATTCTTTTCTTTCAACTATTACCTCATACAATTAACATTACATCTCTCATTTCCTTTACTACATACAATTTTTTTTTTTAATCTTATTCACTTCAATTGATCATCATACCCTTATCAAAATACAATTTTATCTCCTTTAATACCAATAAATATCTCCATAAAAAATTAATGTCATTTGAGTTAGTAACGGTGGGAGTATATTTCTCTCACATAAAAAAAACCCAAATCGATATAATAAATATTTCTTTAACTCAAAAATAAACGAAGTGGAATTACAAGAAAGAAAGTGCACGATATCTGAATCTCTCAGATTGTTAAAAGACAGAAGAAGCTGGACAAGGTAAAAAAAACATACACAAAAAACAAAGATGGGCATGAGCTTTACACAAGTATAACATTATTAACGATATGGAGGTGCTATGCAGTCCATAACCAATGGATCTTATGACCAACCAAAGACGTAGTCAAGAACATAGACGAGTGCCAAAGACAACGGATAGAGAAGGAACGCTATTATGGTAGTCCAAACTGGAAGTGTTGGGCGAATGCTTCCGAGGATCCCCATCACAATGCACACAATTAGAATGACGAGCACTTCCGATGAAAAATCCCACACCAACCCTCTCATATAGACGAGCGCCAAGAACACCGATAGGCACAGCACATTATTCATCGTAACAGCTCCATATAACTGAAATGTCAGCACAAGTATACTCAAGTTAAACAATAACCAATAATCCAGTTTACCTTAGTGCCCTTGACGAGCATGGTGCTAGTTGATAGGTGTTTATTAAGAGAGTGTTTGCAAACTCTACTCATAACTTAAAAACACTTGCCAAAATCTAAAACTACGAGGGGGCAGCTTAAAGAAAAAAAAAAAAAAAAAGTAATTATGGTCCCACCACATGAATTTGCAAACACCCTTTTACAAACTACTTTGATTATCTATACATAAAAATTGTAAGAAAAACAAAAAAGAAGACATATGAAAGCCAGCTTACCTCTGAGAATGTCAAAGATGCAGATTTTGTATTCTTCTTGGTGGCAAATATAATAGCAGACACCGCCTCACTCGAGTTAGTAGCCAGCGGAAGTGCAATGAATGATATGAAAAAAGTCGGAATATTTGTGGCAGCTGAAAAGTTATCAACAGCATCAACCAGAGGATCCGCAAATGCAGCAGCAATCAAAGTTCCAACCACCAAAAATATTAGAGCTTTCAACGTATTCCCCCGCTGATTCTCAACACCCTCGCCATTCTCATCACTTTCTTCTCCCAAAAGATCGTGTTGTCTCTTCGTTTCCTGCCAAAAATAATATATACATATTAGATAGACAAATTCAAGTGCTTTTTTAAATGGTAATAGTTGGTCATTATTAGTTGTTTTCACTAAACAGTATTAATTGAGTACAGTTGCACCGTACAACTGGTGTACAAGAGATTTACATTCTTAAGTAGTAGAACAGTATAGGAAAGCTAAGCTCATAAGAGTAGAGTTACAAAAATACCCTGTGAAAATCATCTATATACTTCATTGAATCGGGATGGTGAGAAGATTGGCCGCCGCCCCTGGCCTCTGCAAGCCATCTTCCAACTCCAGCAATGAACTCATCCAAATCAACTTTAACGTCATTAGATACGTCAAAATCCTTCATCACTTTCTCCACAGCATCATTATGATCTAAGTTGAACTCATTAAACTGAATTCCAACAATTAGAGCTCTTAATTCCGAGTGTTCAAGGTGTCCATCCCCGTTTTCATCAATTGCTTTAAACAGCCTGCCATATTCAAGAACATTACGGATAAAAAGTAACATCAGATACAAACAAACTGAGTACAGAACAGCACCAAACTTACTTTTCTAATACTTCTACATTAGGTTTTCCATCCTGTGTTGAAAGCTTCCCTAGAGCGCGCATTTTCAAATGCTTCAAAATTCCTGACATCAGATGCCTATGCTTGTAGTACGAAAGTCGCCTCTTTTGAACCCAGGGCTGGAACACCTGCACAGAGAGTTCAAAGGAATATTCTTTTTCAAAATATACATAAATTCGATAAACATAGATATATAGATACCACAGACGGGTAAAATGGTTTTCGGAAACATAATTGAAATGTTTTTCCTGGCAAAAACTGAACTTTGGAGTCCTGTTTTGTAGGAGTGGCAACGGGGCGGGGCGGGGCCGGTTTATGCCTCCTCCGGCCCCGGCCCCGACGGGGAATTTTTGTCCCCGAACCCGACCCGAACCCCGACGGGGAAAATTTTTAAATCCCCATCCCCGTCCCGATCGGTATCGGGTTTCCCCGACCCGACCCGAAAACCGAATTATTTATTTAATTATTATTTTTCTATTTTAATAATTATTATACCTCTCTAAAAAAAATTATTATATTATTAAAAATTAATTATGTTATAAAACTATTTATTAAAAAAACATTTAAAAGGAAAAAACAAAAATATATATAGATATATGTGCATACATAAATATAAAAAAATATGTATATAATGTATATCGGGGCGGTTTCGGGGCGGGGCGCGGGGCGGTGTATATAAATACCGTCCCCGCCCCGTCCCCGATTTAATGTTTTTCGGTTTTCCCCGAAAACCGAACCGAACCCGATAACGAGACTAAAAAACCGCCCCGATCGGGACGGGGGCGGGGCGGATCACCACGGGTTCGGTATAAATTGCCATCCCTACTGTTTTGAGCATTATTGTGTTCAAGAAAAATAAAAAGATTTGGGAACGGGGCTTGACGATCCTACACATTTTATTATGTACAAAATTGGAAAGTATTCAGGGATGCTTGGTTCAAAATTCTTAAATGGGAATGGTAATCAGACTATTCATGAGATAATCATGGTTATTAATAAGAATAAAAGATGTTCAATTCAGCTTCATCGTACTTGTAGTTCAGTAAGGGTAGTGAGACTCAATTTAAGTTAATTACTACCCCCATTTACCTCCACTCCTATAATCATGTCTCATCAATCATTCTTTAACCCCACTTGTTCCAAAATTTTAGCAAAATGCTAACAATGTAACCAGCATTTTCAAGCATTCTAGTTTGATCCAAGTGCCCCCTTAAAATATAAAATCTAGGTATGTAAGGAAGATGCATGAGCCGTCCCAATTTTTAAGATATGCAGAATACCTGGTAAAGGCAATAGGAGATCAGAAGTGCAACCGAAACAATAAGACCAATTAAGACTGCCAAGTGCCTTCCGGAACTTGAATGCAAGATTTGTGGTAATTGAACTATTACGAATGGAAGTACAGATAGAGCCATGATAATTCCTGAATACTGTGTCAACTTATCCGTAGTAACGCCAGAACCTGCGTGGACCAGAAAACAGTAAGATATAACAGTACAACTTTCTAAAAGAAATACACAACAAAGAAGAAAAATCAGAACTAGAATAAAACTGCCAACACTTATAAGCAAAATAAAATATATCTATGTTTTCATCTTTAAGAGCAAAACTTATACGCATATGGTTGTTAAAGCTATTTTGATGAGGAACGGAGGCATGAAAGAAATGATAGAGACGAACCAGTCAAACTGAAGCCTTTAGTGTCTTGAGAATCTTTGGCAACACCATCTTCAATATCACACTTCCCCACAATAACACAGGAGCCCCAAATTACTGTAAGAAGCATGACTGTTGAACCAGCAAGAAGTCCCATGCCAACTGACACCTGACTTTGAGCTGTTTCTGGGCTTCCAGATAGTCCAGATACTGAAAATTGCATCAACATCACAAACCCAAAGTTAATCTTTTTTTATTTAATATGATCCAGAATAATATTTTGATGGATTTCATATTTGATTCATTATCTTTCAACCACGAGATATTTATTGAAAATGATTATAATATCATAAAGAAACATCATGAAGCAACAAGAGTTTACACAGTTCATATACTTTCACTTCTTATTATAATGAGTTAGAAAACTGATAAATAAGCATGTCAATTAAACAGAATATCACTCTTGACACAATTACAATTTCTTCAGTTGGCACCTTGACCTAATCCTTCCCCTCCCTCCGTTTTGCAACAAGTATGTTTTTATAATGTAACCTCATTTTGTACCATTTTTTGTCCACAACTATGAAGTGGGTGTATATAGCAATTTCGTAGGTGTTAATAGTCGCAGTCTACTATCATTTTCTATTACACAATTTGATTTCACTTAAAACAAAACCTCATCTTACCAAGATTCTAAAACAAGTACGTACTCTCTATCATTACTCACTGGGATTTTTACCTAATCTTTTTCAACATTGCTAGACAAGAGCGGATCGATAAAAGGGTGGTCTAGAAAATATAATTTTTTTAATAAAGCCCAAAAGAAAACTGAAAGAATAATTCACGTGAGAAACTAATACAATATTTATTTCCCTATAAAACATATCATGTAAAATTTGTTTAACTTAATAAGCTGGATCTGTCCAAAAAAAAATAAGCTGCACATGTAATATGTACGTTGTAAAGTTGTTTGGCAAAACAAGAGAACACAATACAACACAAAAATTAATATATGAGTGAATTTAGATTAAAGAAGAATAGTTTGTGTTTTGGGCTAATTAATTAGTTAAATAGGTGGACTGAACATGATTTAAAAACTAAAAATGGTTGAGAACATGATTATTATTATTTTTTTCGAAAAAGAGAACATAATTATTCAAAAAACAAAAAAAAGGGTGAGAATGTGAGATTGAATTTGTTAAAAATAAGTGAGTTGATTTTTTACATTAAATGTGATTGAATTCAAAGTAAGTTGAGTTTAAATAGATTATGCTAAAATAATTAAAATTAATTATAAATAATCAAAACAAACCTAAAGACTCCAACCAGAAAAAGTCAAATTAATATGAAGGTAAAAAATATCAGGTATCTATAGAATTATCAAGACCTTGAATTTACGAAAATATGGATAAATATATCAATATTGAATATGGATATCAATAAACTAAAAACAATGAAATTTGAACTTTTTACATGAAATTTCAATAGATTTAATAATCAAACTTTAATGCAAAGTTTTAACAAAAGAATTTGTAAATTCTACGTTTGTGATAAATATATATAGAGAGAATAAAATATGTAGTGTTATTATCTCTCATATGCAGTCATTACGACTATTATTGTTTTTTATATCAAATAAAGTTTTGATTTCAAGTCATTAATATTTATCAATATTTTCCAAATTTACCCATATTCTTTTAATATTTTTCCAATACATTTTTTTTTTTTGAGGGTATTACTAACATTAAACTCAACGTGTACAACAAATTAATGAATATAAAATATTATGGAAATATTGTGCGTTGTGCCTCCCACTATTAATATCGGTTATACTTTTTTTTTTTTTTTTTTTTTTTTTTTTTTTTTTTTTTTTTTATGAAAGTTAAATACCCATCCCATTTTCCCCTCCCCATGACTCGAACCAGGACTTAAGGCCTAGGTAGTGGTGCTCTAACCACTTGAGCTATCCCACTTTGTCACCTATTTACTTTCCTGATATATACTTTTCAACGGAAAAACGAGTAAGACGGATCCCACCAAAGCAAATCTAGATCTTGTCAAGTGTCAACTAGACCCTACACTCACCGGCCACCACAAGCATGGATGATAAAGATAAAATTAAAATAACGTTGAACATAATAATATTTTAAAATAAAAAAGTACAAGACGAAAAAACTATAACAATATCTTTTTGGATCCACCGTATTCCCAATAAAAAAAAAAAAAAAAAAAAAAACTCCATATTTACCATTGATAAACTTTTGTGTGCACTCAATTGTTCCAGCCACAATTAACTTGGTTCAAAGACAAATTTACAATTGAATTTTAATTATAATTATAGCTTAACTGGAGCATGCAATTTCAATAGAGTGTCAAACATCCAATTTGACAGTTAGTTAGATGGTATGCACTCAATTTGTCTTTACATCTTCCATAATTTAATACTCCAATATAAGCAAAATTATTGATCTAAAAAGCAATCAAATAAATTTCAAATTTACCATGTAAAAGTTCATTTTCACAGGTGTGTTGGATGTTATTATATTGATTATTTCCGAGAAATTAGAAAAGAATAAATAAAGAGAAATTAGTTACCAAGGATGAGCATAGCGTCGGGGAGAGCGCCGAGAATGGGAAGAATAAGGCCGCCGACGATTCCGGGGCCGAGTATCTCGAGCAGAAGTTCGCAGCCGCTGGAGAGGTATGTAGCGGCCAGGAACATCAGATAACCGTACACCAGAATTAGAAAGACATTACCCATCGCAGTTGAAGTGCAGGGCAGGAATCCGTAGGTCTGCTCGCAGGTCTCCGCCTCCGCCGTGGGAAGGCGGAGAAATTGGTGGATCTTGGAGGCTCGATCGTCGGCCCCATCGGAGACGAGATCTGATTGGTCGGCGATGAATCTACCGTACGAGAGGCCGCACAGAATTAGGAAGATCGCGAGTGTGACAAGGGGACTGCTCCTTGGGCGCTTCATGATGTAATGTAATTGGGGAAGAATAAGATAAAGTTAAGTGTAGATAGATAGGTAGATAGATATTTATATTTACATAAAACTCAATAAAGTAATAAACCCCACCACTCCTAGTCCTAACAAAGAAACAAAATAAGTCTATTATCACACCGGACAAATTTCCGAACAAATTTTGTTAGTCTAAAAGTTTTACATTATTTTTAATGATTGAGATAAAAATAAAATTAAAAGACATTTAAATATATATCTATATATATATATATTATAAATGAAATGAATCAAAATGTCGAAATAGTATAATCTAGTTGGACTTAGCAAAGAGCAGATAGTAGGAGTAACGTTTTCGGAATTAAGTGCCGACATCAGCCCATTATTCAATTTTCTACTACCGTGTCCAAGTTCCAACACGCTTATTACGCGGGACTTATTCTATTATTTTTTTTATAAGTTTCAATTTTCATTTTTGTCATTTTAATTTTATACTCCCTCCATCTAAAAATTGTTTATTGATATTAAAAGTGATAAATTAACTTTTTAAAAGAGATATAATGAATAATTAAACTCTACTCCCTCCGTTTTTTAATAAGTGTCACTTTAACTTTTTAACTAACTTTAAAATAAGTGTCATTCTAGGGTTTTTTTCTTTAATTTTGACTATTTTATCCTTATTCATTTACCATAAATATTTTTCATTAATAAATTTCACAAAAATTGTTTATACCAAAATTAATTTGGTTTATGAATACTAGCTACATTCTTAACTACATTTTTTATCAAACAAAATTTCTATATTAAAATTAGTTATAATTAATGAAGTGTGATATCGACCACAATTTATAATCTTAATTTGTTGAAAAAAGCCAAAATGACACTTATTAAAAGATGGAGGGAGTATTAGAGAGTGAATCTTTAGTTGGGCAATTCTTACGGTAGTCACATTTTACAAAGTGACTACGCAGTCACTTTGTCGAATCGCGCCATGTGGCGTCGTAACCGTAAAAACGACATGCTACCTGTCATACAGGTTTCAGTTATTTTTAGCATTATTTAAATTATATTTTGTTATTTACTATATTACCCTTCTTTTTAAATTTTATTTATATTTTACCTGCACCCACTAATTTAATGAGTGCACCCCCTAATCATATTTTTACTACAATTATTTGCACCCGCTAATTTAATGAATTCACCCCCTAATCATATTTTTACAACAATTATCTGCACTCGCTCATTTAATACCATTTCTTTTTTACAACAGTTATCTACACCCGCTCATTCTATGAGTTCACCCCCAAATTATTTTGTACCACAATTATCTGCACTCGCTCATTTTATGAGTTCACCCACAAATTATTGTTTTACCACGGTTCTCTGCACTCGCACATTTTATGAGTGCACCCCAAAATATTTTTTAAAAAATAATCACATTTAAAAGACTATATTATCCTTTTATTATTTTACACAAAATATAATAAAATAAACTATAAAAATGAATTCACCACCAAATCACCCATATTTAAAAAAAAAAAGCGTAAAAATATAATTAATAAAAAACTATCGAAATTAGCCACAAATCTCAATTTTTTTCTTTTTAATTTTTCTTCCCCCTCCTCTTTTTCTTTTTTCTTCCCATTTTCAATTTTTTTTTCAAATTTTTTATTTCCTTGTTTTTTTTTTCTTTTCCTTTTTAAATTTTCCTGTCTTTCTTTTCCATTTTTTGCATGTGTATTTTTTTAATTTTAATACAAAATAATATTATAGGTATAATTTTATTAAAGTCGATCGGCGGTGCACCTAAATTTTAATTTTAATTTAATATGTAAAGGACCTGCCGGAAATCCATGCATGTCGGCGGGTGACCCAGCCACCACCATGCCCGACCACCCCCTCGACGGCGACGGCGGCGCTTCGGTCTCGGCCGCTGAAGCCCGAGACCCCTCCTCGAATCGCGATTGCGATTCTTCACTTCCATAACAATCGACATAATCTTCCATCTCGGCCACGATCCATGGCGGCTGAAATCCTCTCCTCATTTCGACCACCGATGCGACTGCTTCGATCAATCTCCCTTGCGTTCGCGATCTAGGAGCTTCTCCTACATCAACGACGCTCGCCTGCAACACTCGGATCGACGCTGCCTCTCTCTCGTCGTTCATCTCTGTCCAAATCGAAGCTACATTGCTTCATCCGTCTTCTTCACCCTGCTCTTGCGCAGCCTCTTCCTCCGGCTGACGACGGCCCGGCGGAGGACTGTGAGTATGTTGCTGATGGATCTCTGACCGGACGACACTCGGAGCCGGTGACCTTGCTGATGAAATCCCAAGCGACGACTACTGACCTAGGGTGCCCTCCCATTGGGCTAGGGTTTCCTTCAATTGGGCTTGGTAATGTGCACCCTCTATTTTCTTTAGTACACCCCGATCTGCACTCTCTCCACTTTTTTTTTTATGGTATTATTGTTATTGGTATTATTGATATTGGTATTACTAGTTATTGATTGCGGTATTACTATTAATACACTATTGAATTAATATTAATGATTATTGATTATTAATTGTGGTATTACTGATTATGTGAAATTATTTATTACTGATTATTATTATTTTTATGGTATTACATATTATTGTTTATGGTATTACTGATAATTGTTTTTGGTATTATTGAATATAATTAGATTTGTGGAATTATTTGTTATTGTATGAGATATTACTATTCAATGTTCATGGTATTACTACTTACTGTTCATGATATTACTGATAATTATTTTTTGTATTATTGAATATAATTAGATGTGTGAAATTATTTGTTATTGTATAAATTTTTACTGATTAATATTAATGGTATTACTGATTAATGTTCGTGGTATTACTAATTATTGTTAATGGTATTACTGATTACTGTTTATGGTATTACTGGTTATTACTTGTTGTATTACCGACTACTCCCTCTTTCCTATTGAAAGCTACCCAACTTTCCTTATTCGTTTGTCCCAATGAAAGTTACTCATTCCTTTTTTGCCAAACTATTCTCTCTCACATTTCATTATATTCTTCTCTCTCTCTCAATCACATCACCTCTCATACATCCACTTATTATATCATATTTTTTAACCTCTGTGTCTAAAGCTCATGAGGAGCTTTCACTGGAACGGAGGGATTATAATAAAATCATACATATAATATTATTTTGTATTAAAACTAAAAAATATACTAATGAAAAAAAAGTAGGAAATAAAAAAAACGAAGAAATAAAAAGTTTGGAATAAAAATTGAAAATGGGAAGAAAAATTAAAAAGAAAAAAAATTGAAATTTGTGCCTAATCTCGATAGTTTTTTTTAATTATGTTTTTACGATTTTTTTTTCTAAAAATATGAGTGATTTGATGGTGAATCGACGGTAACTCGGCAATGACTCGGTTGTAAATTGTAAATGTATAAATTAGGGTTGATTTTATTATATTTTGTGTTAATTAATAAAAAAATAATATAGTCTTTTAAATGTAATTATTTTTAAAAAAATATTTTGGGGTGAACTCATAAAATGAGCGGGTGCAGATAATTGTGGTATAAAAATAATTTGGGGGTGAACTCATAAAATGAGCGGGTGCAGATAACTTTGGTAAAAATATAATTTGGGGGTGAACTCATAAAATGAGCGGGTGTAGATAACCGTTGTAAAAAAGAAATGATTTGGGGGTGAACTCATAAAATGAATGGGTGCAGATAACTATGGTAAAAAATGATTTGGGTGAACTCAAAAAATGAATGGGCGTAGATAACTATGGTAAAAAATGATTTGGGGTGAACTCATAAAATTAGCCGGTGTAGATAATTGTTGTAATAAATTATTTTATTGTATAAGGATAAAAATGTAAATTTACAATAATATATTTTAATTAATTTAATTTAATAGAAAATACAAATTTATGACACATTACGACAATACATATCGTAAAATTTACAAAAGGTAACAGGTCATCAAATCTAAACCTTTATATTAGATTTTTAATGGCTTAGATTAACTGATTACGGTAGTCATTACGACACGTTACGACACCCAGACTACATATAGAAGGTCCCATCTTTAGTCCGTGAGTGAAAAGTAATGACATTTGCTTGAGTGAATATTTTAAGAGGTTAGGAATTTGATTTTTCCAAATAAGACAAATGTTGCATTAATAATGGGCTAGAGAGGGTAATTTTTATTTTTGAGTTTTTAAAGAAAATACACAAAAAATTGTATGTATGCTTAAGATAAGGAATAAATACATTTAGAGTCATTTTATAAGATCATTAAACAATTTAAGACACAAATTATAATTAAAACAATTTAATTCACTTTCTAAGTTGAATATCCAATTATGCCCCTCTATTCTAATAAACGTGAAATAATGGTATTACACAACCATATTCCTGAAATTGGGCAATTTATAAAATTGATTGTTTTACATTCCATTCTTCGACAGTTACCATACTTGCATAGGATCGCCGTTCGAATCTACATGGTAGCAAATAAATGCATCCTCTATGTCAAAACACCGATGATGACCTTCCATATCTAGGTATTTCAGTATACCGAAATTTTTTCGGTATTCGATATGAAATGGTATATCAATATACTGAAATACCGAAACCTTAATAAAATAATAATTTTATATTATTTTTAAATTATAACTTTAATTATTAAAACATAAATAAAATAAACCTTAAATAATTAATTTCGGTATAAAACAATGCTTCAATATTTTCGGTATGAATTTGTATACCAATATTTCGATATGAAATGATGGTTCAATATTTTCGATATGAATCGGTATACCGATATACCGTACCGAAAATTCGGTATACCGAAATTACGGTACGGTATGAATTTTTACATACCGAAAATTTCGGTATACCGAGATTACGGTATACCGAAATTTCGGTACGGTAACGGTATGAATTTTTTCAATATCAAAATTTTCGGTATGATAACGATATGGTTCGGTATGATCGGTATACCGTACCGAACCACCCCTAGTTTTTTCCCAGAAATGGAGAAGGGTTTAATTCTCAAAATCGATCAAGATGGTAGATGCAAGTTGATCCGTATAAACGATCAAACAACATACAGGAGTATACTAGACGAAATCAACAACAAATGGCCCAATTTGTCAGAAGGTAATTTCTCCATTTTCTATTCAATTGGGTGCATCAAGAACTGTTATTTAGAGTCAGATAGTGATTTTAGTGGTATGATGGAATTCTGCATTTTATCTTCTGAAAAGTTGGTTAATCATGCTGCGAACAAATCTATAAATGTCCCAAATAGTCAAGCAAATATTAATGTTATGTGTGTTAATGTTCCTTCGAATTAGGTAGATGTATCTAAAATTAGACAATCTAATGATATTTCTATCAGCTCAATGTTTCTGAAGGATAAAGCGCATATACCTAATAAAAGTTGCACAGGGGAATTCTTAGGTATTGGTAGTATTCCCAATTTTGACATATGTCCAGCTGAGAGGAATAAGTAACTATTTCCTCTCACATCTCATTATATTCTTCCCTCTCTCAATCACATCACCTTAAATACATATATTTATTATATTAGTATTTCTTAACCTCCGTGCCCGGAGCTCATGGGGAGCTTTCCCGGGACGGAGGGAGTATTTGTCTGACCATTGGGGTGATATAATGGTTGTAGGAGCAATATTCACTGGCAGAGCACCAGAATTTAGAATTGAATTGATAAAGTACTCAATTAAGCTAAAATTCCAATTTACTTTCATTAAGAATTCTCCTAGATATGTGTATGTTGTTTGCTCTTAAAAACAAACAACGAATTGTGAATGGTTTATAAAAGTTAAGCAAACTCCTACGAAAGTTGGATTTATTGTTTCGAAAGCTAATCTAAATCACAGCTGTATAGGAAAGCTCTTACTAAAAGATAAAAATCGTTTCGGGACAAAGGTCATTAAGGATCTAGTAGTGCAACAAGTTAAAATCAACCCTTCAATAAGTGGAACTGAAATAATCCAGGATATTAAAAAGGATTACGGGTTACATATTGAATATTATCAAGCATGGCGCGGAATAGAGGCTGCAAGGGATAATATACAGTATTTGGAAGTTACGATGATTCGTACGACCAACTCCGTTGGTACGGAGAAGCAGTCAAACGAACTAACCCAGGAAGCTTATTTGATATGGAAAAAGATAACATCACTAATCACTTTGAATGTTTGTTCGTCTCGTTCTATGCATGCAATGAAGGGTTTAAAACATGTAGGCCGATGTTGTTTATAGATGGAACTTTCATGAAAGGAAGGTCTAAAGGAGTGTTTCTCGCTCCTACAGCTAAAGACGGAGACAATGGTAAAAAATACTATTACTTATAACATCAATTTTTTATAATTAGCTAAGTGACTATTCACTGCATACTTTTCAGTTGGGTTCATTTTGGTAGTTTATGAATGGTTATTCCAATAAAGTATTTGTGATGTTAGATTTTTATATAGTTTATGATCTGAACAATTTATAAATTCAACTACTGCATTATCAATATAACTTTTAATTTATTACTTATATCACTTTCTGAACTTGTGTGATTCCTCTCCCACAACACTCAACCAAATCAATGTTTTTCTTGTGAAATATGTCTGTTTCCTGTTGCTTTTGCCGTTGTGTCAGCTGAGAACAGGGACAATTGGTCCTGGTTTCTAAGGAAGATCAAAGACAACATACAACACGATAAACAAATCATATACATTTCTGACAGGAACACGGGTCTAATGTCAGCGTTCTATGACGTATGGGAAAAATCTGTTCACTTCTACTGTTTGTATCATCTGCTATCTAACCTTAATGGACGGTATGGTGGAGGTTGGAACACTCAACATCGCGAGAATATGGCAGATCTTTTCAAGCAGTGTGCTTATGCACCAACGAGCTCCATATTCAACGAAAAAAACAATAAGTTCAAAGCGGTTTGAGGGAAAATTGCAGAAGACTGGCTGCAAGATACTCCATATTAAAAATGAGTTGTATATCATTCACCCCATATAAAAAGGTACGGTGAAATGACGTCGAATGCAGCAGAATCGTTTAACTCTTGGATTCGTGATGCTAGAGCTCTTCCAATCACTTATATGATTGACGCTTTTAGGAAACAAATTTATATATGGTTTTTTGAGAGGCGTCAAGATAGACAATGCTGGACAGACATGTTAGTACCTAACAAGGAGCAATCGTGAAACGAAATGTCCAATATCAGTGCGTCTTGGGTCGTCTCAATATACCCAAATGGTCAGTTTGAGGTAGCATAAGACTTCAGTTACAGTCGACTTGGAGTACAATATATGCACATGTTTTCAATGGCAAATAAAGGGTTTCCCATGTGAGCACGCAGTGGCCGTTATTAAGAAGCACTGTACCTCTATATCTGATGTCGTCAAAGAATGCTTCTTTACTTCAAGTTATCGTGCGTGCTATAAAGTTGATCTCGCTCCAGTCCCAGATACAGAGAGGTTCGGATTCAAGTCCAGTTCAAATTCTGATAAAGTTCTACCCCCGATTCTAAAGAAACCCCCCGGTCGACCCAAACAGAAAAGGATAACGTCATATGGAGAATTCCGTCGAGTCAAGCTTACGATATGCAGCAAGTGTGGAAAGAAAGGACGTCATGATCCTTTGATGTGTCCGCACGTGTTCGGAACAGATATGACAAGTATAGATGATTAGATTTCATTATATTATATGATGAATAATCAAACAGTTGTTTTAAACCCAACATTTATTATATATTCGACACTCTATTTTAACATTAGCAATCTCATTATTTTCTCATTTTAAACTTTGAGCGTGTCATTTACTATTTATATATTATCGCACGTTAAATGTTGTTAAGTATATGTGGTATGAAACATAACAAATTTTAGATATACATGAATTCTGTTAAATATTGTATTTTTTTTATATAAATGATAACATATTAATTAGTCCTCTGAATGGAATTCGTTGCTACACACTTTAAATAAATAACCATATTAAATTAATTTATCTTTTTAATCAAAGATATTCTTAAAAAAATTTGATACACCATATTGTTCAAATATTATATGTGTATCAAAAAATTTCTATTAATTTTATTAAATATGTTGTTAATGCTTTATAATTAAAACATACATAACTTGCATATATATTTGTAACAAATTTCTGCATACACTGGATGCTTACAAAATATATGTATTATATTATTTATATTAATCATAGTATGATGTGTATAAGAATTTCAATTTTCATTATCTTTTCATTTATACCATAATTTAACAAATTTACAGTTAGCATCATAAAAAATATTTAGAATTCATCTATTACATTAATCATTACAAATAAACCAAAAAAAAAAAAAAAAGTTCTTATATAATTTTAATAAACAATGATACCGATAATAATTAAAACCTAAATGAAGGAAAAACAATTTTGTTTGTAAACAAGTAAAAAATGCAAGAGTTAACAATTAATAGCGTAAAGTTCCCATAGGAGATACAAGGCTTTCAACATACTTATACGTATGATCAATACAAATCACTGAATTCACATCTTCAATCATGCACTCTTCACTTGTTGCAAAATCGTATGAGTAGAACGAACCGGCTGGATCATTCCTGAACATAATCTTTTTCTCAGTATTGTTAATGAAGTGTATAGGCACGAGTTTATAATTAATAGGTAACATTCCCACTTTCGAAATAGTAAACTTCTTCCAAGTTGACCCCGTAATTGAATATGACAGCATCTGCATTTCAAAATAATATTTTCTCGTACCACAATTACCAACACTGTGTCGATCCCCACATACTGCTAGGCTATTGTCATCTAACGCCTCCACAATTAACGACCATGCTTCACATTCATATGCAGGTAGCTTTATCAACCCATAACTCTTATCACTATAGTCGAAAGTTGCAATTGCATAAACCCCATATCCTTCACAAATCTTCCAATGAAAAACCCCGCCAACAAAATGTGCATTACATGATGGCGGGTGTTTGTATGGAAATGGATATAATGAAATCCAAGTGTTTGAATTTCTAGAGTATAAATTCACTACACTTAGAAAAGCACCATACGACCAAAATCTTGTGAATCTCATTATTAAATAATCATTCGTAGCACTATCATAACCCAAACCAAAAAATACTGATGCATTTTTAAATCCAGAGGGAAATTTTATATTCGGATTAGGTATTATTAGTTTTTGGTTTGTAATTGGATTAACCAATGAGTAAATATAATGTACATCACAAAATAAAACTAACCCATTATAGCTTCCAAGTACTTCATAATCTTCAGCATTTACAATTTCCGAACGTCGATGCGTTTCAACACCATTGACAACGAGGGTTACGTAGCATACCAGAGGATATGCAACCCATTTTTTATGAATCAAGAAAAACACATTCCCGGATTTCATTCTACATAAATAATGCTCAACGAATGAACTAGAAGAGATTAAACCATCCCATCCTTTCGAAACACATTTGAACTTTTTTATATACCTACCTGAGATTCGTTCAAGAATACCAGTTGTTAATTCATCGAGTATGATGTCGATTATCCTTGACATAATAATGAGAAATTCGAGAAATAAGACAAGGATCAATGTACTGTATAAGCCTTAGTTTATGTGGGAATATAAAGACTAAATGGCAATATAAAGATTAATAATGATAATTATTATAATTAATTACAATATTTAATTAGAATGAAAGTGGTGAATGACGGTCGTGTTGCATATTAATATGCGCATTATTTAATTTAATATTTATTCATTCAATATATAATATATTTATATTTAATAGATTTTCAAAAATTTACCACATTTACTACATAATTTTTTGTTAAATATTAAAAGTTTATTAATGAGAATGTTAAATTGTATAATTGTGTCGATCTAATTATTTTACAATATCTATTAACATAATTTTATTTTATAATGTAAACATATTCCTTCAAACTTTATGTTTCCAACTGAAACTTATATAATTAACATTTAAAGGGAAATATAATAAAACCTCCAACAATACAGACGACGTTTCAGTTCAAATTTATTGTAGTTCAAGAGACTCTTCATATATCCATATGCACACCAAAAGACGCGATGTTTAATCATTATTAAAGAGAGATAATAAATGCATATATTCCTTAATCTCAAAGATCAATTTGTACACTTCAAAATTTCTTTCATTTGTTAATCGCATTTCATCCAAAAAATTTAGCAAAATGTGAGAAATAATTTCGGACGATGTCTCATTTGAAATTCTTGAACAACTTCTACCCAAACCCCTCATCAAGTTCAAGTGCGTTTCCCATATTTGGGAAAATTTGATTTCTTCGGATGAATTTGTTCAAAGACGCCTCCGGATGATGAAAAGGGATAATAGATTTTCAATCATGAATCAAGTAAGGGAGGCAAACCCTCCTATATGTTATGAGTTCGTCTCTCTGGCAGTACCATCGTACCGAAGGTTCGTTCTCTCTAGTGATGAAGAATACGAAATACTTGGGACGTATGACGGGTTAGTGCTATTTTGCAACACCTCTAATGAATATTCTCTTGTTAATCCATCTACAAATGAAACGTTTATTCTTCCAAGTGATCTTATTTCAATTCCTTCTGCATTTCGCGGAGCATGAGTTTATTTTTGTTAATGTTTCGATAGTGAATGCAGTGAGTTTAAAATAATGAGGATAGCTAGGTTTTGGTCAATCGAACGCTATCAGTATGAGGTTAAGTTATATTGTTCTAATTCTAATGTTTGGTCATTTATTCAATCGTATCCGTATGAAAAACCCCCCTATTTCAAATGGTTTTTATGTCGGTGGTCGATTTCACTGGCAAGTTAGATTTGATGGTGGACTATATAAGTTGGCATCTTTTGAAGCGAAGCATTCTGTCTATGAATTAATAAATATTCCGAATTTTGTACTCCCTACATGGCACGTAGAATTTCGTGCATTGGACGAGTACAATATTGTTGTTTATTCTAGCAAACTTAGTCCCGAAGTAAATGGAGTCAGTATGTATTTTCTTTAGATGCATATACTAACTTATAACAGTGAATGGAGAACCTGGTCAAGCTTGACAATATTCAAGGAGGAAGAATTACCGTTTATGTACAGTATCTACCCGATTTCATTTATGAACTGTTTGTAGACGATTATCATGTTTAAGGAGGAGCCCAGTGGAAAATTCTGCTCTTATGACATCACAAAAAGAGAATTTCAATACTTGGATTGGTTGGAGGACGCCCCGGATGTCGACCGTACGTACAGTGTATTGCCAAGTCTAGTATCCCCATTCCCAAAAAATATATAGAAATATGTAGTAGTATTATATGTTGTAACGTTGTTTTAATTATCTATCCCATCAAATGGTTATTTATTATCTACAGTTTTGTAATCTATATGTTAATCTAAGTTATAAACCTCTCTATGTTGGTATCTTACTTATATATTTATTTGTAGCTAGTACTGCATAATTAATGTTTCTACCAAATTCCTCTGTGTCAAACCTAAAATTAAACGTAAATCAAATATATAAACCGTTCCAAGTTGATTATTATCGTATGTACACTGATGCAATTATTTTTACATATTGCAACTGGGTATACATATTGTACACAAATGTAAATCGGTATGCATATTGTTCGTAGGCCACACATTGTTATTCTATATGATTAATATACTTCATTTGAGACAGCATACTCTTTGAAAAATTATGGATTATATGCTATTCATCCGGCACTTGTGCAGATTGTCATACATATACCAGCTACTTAAACCAAACATCAAATATCGAATGAATCTATGCGAAATATGCGTCATTATAAAGTACATTATTGAATATCCATCAAACAAACAATACTATTGCCAATTTCAAACTATAATAAAACTTAATTATTTTTTAAAATCACGAGCATTATATCAAAATATTCCAACATCAATGGCGAATGAATATATGTGGAATATGCGTCATTACAAAGTACCTTCTTGAGTATCCATCCAACGAAAACTACTAATACCAGTTTCAAACAAGGCATAATTATAAATCGAACTTTGTCTGGTACACCAATCTTGAAATTGCCTTCTTTCATCGACCTAATTTCATCCTCGAGTTTAATATTCGTCCGGTGATAGCTCTCCAAATTTTTTTCCAATTCTATTATCTTTGCGCGATCTTCGTTTGATCTCTTTAACAATCCATAAATTATATTTCTTCCTCTTTCGCACAGTGGTTGGTCAATCCACTGGAAAAATCTACAAAAGCCATCTCTCTGCAATATTATTTGGTAAAAAATAATATATATTTGTATATATGTATAATAAAATTAATATAAAAATTGAATAAGAACAGACTTTGTCTTACCGGATAAGCGTCGCAACCGAAGAATCTTCTTCCCATGTTTTCACCCTTCCATGACGTAACAACCACTGCATTCCTATTGCAATAGCACATGACATATTTACTATTGTGGATGCTAAGAGACATCTTATGTTGAAGAACAACAGGAGAGGCGGCTGATTGTTTTTTATATGAAAGAAATCATATGTACAAACATATTCATAAAACCCTACATTCATTTATATAGAAAGTTTCATTTAATTTATGATTTGAACAAATTAAACGCTCTAATTATATTAAAGTTTATAAGGTATAATTCATTTCTTTAATATTGTGATGCATACTTGTTGGTCCTTTATGGAGTATGACACAAGTGTATTTGGAGGGGGGGGGGGAAGAATGCACTTGTGTATGCAAATTTTACTTTTTCAAACAGATTCTCCTATAAAAAAAAGTTATTAAGTGCGGAATGTAGTTGACCCTTTCTATGAAAAATACTCCTTGATTATTTTCTGAAAAACCAGTTTATCAGGGACTTTGTCCAAAACTGTTTTACTTGCTTTTTCTAATATCAAATCTTTTCAGAAAAGCTTTGTGTGCAATGTTTGATAATGAGAGAATGCAATAAGTAAATAACACAACAAATTATAGTGGTTCAGAGACTCAAACTCCTACATCCACTTTCCCTGATTGAACAGGATAATTCCTTAACTCCTGAAATTAGCTTGTTTTATAGTGCCAAGGTGCACTGATCAACAACACTATCTTAGTGCTTTGATCCCTAGGAAAATATGAGTCCTAATGCTCAACTTCTCTGAGTTAAGCTGTAATTTCTCTTAACAGCTCTTAACTCCTCACTTCTACAACAAACACTACTTCACTTAAGAGGTAAGGGTTTGAGGTTTGGTTTCAACTAAATGAGATATCCTTTACAATAAGAACAATGTAAAGGGATAGGATATATATTTGCTAAGCTTGGATTTTTACAAGTTGGCTTAGCTAGAAGTGATCAGGAAACTTGGGATTTTAAGTTGTAAGTTTTGGTTTCCTTGAATGCTAGATTGTAGTTTGATAGTAGATAGTTAGATACATGAATTCTTGGATCACTTCTGTATTTATAGATCAATTTGATCATCTATCCATTGGAGAGATAGACATTCAAATTGTCTATTTGCAGATCCATTGAAATGGATATAAGAGCATCCTTTTATTATCCACTGTGTAAGAAGGTTCTTCAATGGTTGCTTGAATGAATGGTGTTGACTTCTGAAAATCGGCTGAGCAGACTTGTGTCAGTTTCTAAGCTTGCACATTTTTCAAGATTGATTGTGTCAGAACTTGTACTTCTCCAACGGTCAGATGGGACAAGTTCTCTGAACATTCTTGCTGTAGATATAATGTTCTTCAGTGCATTCAAGTCTTTAGTCTTTAATGATTCTAAGTCTTCAATTCTTGTTCAGGCTTGATGGCTTTAATGCTTCATTAATGTTGTCTTCTAAGACAAATGCATTCAATGCTCTTGATCTTCAAAAACATCAACTTGATCTGTTATAGCCCTTATCACAGCTGGTTTAATAGCAGATCAGAGTACTTGTTTGAGCTTTGTGCATTCAGCCAAGTTTTCTTCTTTAGTAACTTTGTCTTTATGAGTTCAGCAAACTTGATTTAAGACAAAAACTACAAAGCTTCCTAACATTCCAACTTTGAACATCTATCCTGAAAACTAAGATCTCAACATTCCTGAGATTCTAGACTTAGGCACAAATTAAAACTATCTCAACTATCCTGAGACAAGTAGACTGACTAATATTCTTAACTAATTTGACTATCATCATTTAGGGTTTGGTATCTTAATCAAAATCAATTCATTTCCCAACAATTTCCCCCTTTTTGATGATGCCAAAACCTATTTACAGAGGTGACTTGACTTATACTAAACTTGTCTTCAGCGATGATGATTCATTCAACCTCCCTGAAATAAACTGTTAGCACAATAATAAATAAAGTAACATAGGTTAAGTCAAGTTAGTTGAGATAATGAGTTGTTATCTCTTGATAGAAAATAGTTATCCTTTTCATATATGATCAAGCATTACAGTTCAGAAAATTTGAAAAGGCCTAACTATGCTGATATGTGAAAGACAGAAACAAATAACAACATGATAAATGGGATATAGGGGAGAATAGACTTATCCATTCAGAAGGAGCCATCATCTTGTGGGGCAATGTCATACTGAGCCCACACTCTCTTCTTTAGCTCCCAAATCTCCTGATTTGTCCCCTTAGGTCTAAACTTCAGCTTCTCCATCTTCATAATGGAGATGAACTCCTCCAGAATCTTCTGCTCATCGATTAAGTTCCCACTGAACTTGGGAGGCATATACAGAATGGGACCTGGTGCCTTGAAGTCTACCCTTGCTATGTCAGCTGCTGCAAACAGCTTTTGATACAACTCTCTATAGTTGTCAAACATAAACTGGGCAAAAATTTCTTCCACATTTTCACCACGCCATTTGCCTATGACATAGAAATCATAGACAAATCTCCTTTTGGCCTCTTCCCACTCATCATTCAGCTGAATTGGCACCCATTTATCATGGTGTGGATACTGAGTATCCCATCTCTGCAATAATTGGGGCTTTAGCTTTCTATATGAAGCTCTTCTCCTTGGAGCTTTGAAGTTTGCCCTCCTAACATCCCTTGCCTTGTTGGCTTCCACCAACTGCTCCATCCTCTCCATAGTTCTCTGAAGAGCTAGCTTCTCTTGAGTTTTAGAGTCTTTGCCAAAACCCTCTTCAAACAACTTGGATGGATCATCAGCAAGTTTGGGCATTCTTGTTTCAGGCTCTTTGTCTTGCACTTCTTCTTCAGCATCTTCTTCTTTTTCCTCTTCTTGAATTTCAGGCAACTTGACTGCCTTCTTGGATCTCTTTGACTTTCTGACTTGAGACTCTTCTTCATATTGAAATTCAGCAGGTAAAGTCAGTCTTGTTGGGAAAGAGGTGAAGGTTTTCTCTTTTCTCTTTCTCCCAGTCACTTTAGAAACCTTCCTCCTCACTGGAATGTCCTTCTCCTTAGGATCCAATCCAGCTGATTCTTCTCCAGGCCTTTGCTCCCATCTGGCCTGATCCTCCAACACAGAAGCCATGGACTTCTTTACAACAATCTGAATTTGCTCTTCTTCAGTCAAATTTTCAATATTCATTGGCTCCTTGCCTTTTCCAACATCTTCCTCTTCTTCTTCAGCTTCAGGTATCTTGTCCTTTCCCTTGGGCTCACTAATCTTTAAGTCACCTCTGGCCCTTGCTCTTTCTCTTTCCCCCTTTTTGGCATAATCAAAACACTGGGGCTTCAAATCACTGATGGTGATGGAGAGCTTGGTCTGAGCTAGGTTGAGGGACTTGATTTCTTGGAGGAGATATACATTCTCATCATGTATATTCTGCATCTTGTCATCACTCATGCTCAAGAAGGCATGAACTGGATTCATCTTCTGGGCAACAATCTCATCCAAGGTAGCCTTCAAGGATTGATCAAGTTTGGCTTGCAGCAAATAAGTGAGGTTGCTCACAACCTGATCAGAGACTTTGTTATTCTTTATTAAATGCTTTAAATAAACTGTTTCAGTAATTGATATATGAATTTAATGTGTGCATGTTATTCGATTGGCAAAGTTAATGTGTGCACGCGATTCAATTGGCAAAGTTAATGTGTGCAAGTTATTCAAGTGGGTTTAGGATCGACGGGTCCTCGATTTCAACCTGCTGTGCTCAATGGCAAAGTATATATGTGTAAAGTATATGTGTTTACTTTAATGTTGACAAAGTATATATGGGCAAAGTATATGTGTTTACTTTAAAGTTGGCAAAGTATATGTGAGCAAAGTATACGTGTTTACTTCAAGGTTGACAAAGTTTATGTGTTTACTTTAATGTGGGCAAAGTATATGTGTTTACTTCAAGATTGACAAATTATACGTGTTTACTTTAATGTTGACAAAGTATATGTGTTTACTTTAATGTTGGTAAAGTATATGTGTGCAATGGCAAAGTATATATGACAATGTACGTTATTTGTTCTACGTTGATGACTTGACTGTTTATTTTCAGTATTTAGTTTGGAATAACTTGATTCCACTGAGTGTGCTTGCATACTCACCCCAATATTTAACGTTTCAGGATAATGAGCTGATGGCGAGGAGGAGCGGTGGATGACGAATTAATATTATTTATCATTTAGTAAAAGAATTTTGATTAATTCATTTATTTATTAAGTTTTTCATGAGATATTGAAACTTGATTCAGTGGATAATTCAGATTCTTTTTTTTAGAGTTGTTTATTTATTGAGTCTTCCACAGTATTTAAGTAATTTTGTTGTTAAATAAGTTTGAAAAAAAATTCTATCTCTTTAGCTAAAAATTCTAGTTCATGCTCTTTTATATTATTTAGTTAATTATTTTTGTAAAATCTACTTTTATGAAAATTGGGGTGTGACAGAGTGGTATCAGAGCAGGTCTACGTTCTTGTAGACTTGTTAAAATAAAATATTTGAGTCAAAATTATTTAAAGAACTTTGTTTAACGAGAATATTTTTAAAAGTAAAGGTCGTCAATCACCGCCTCCCGCTCCAGCTCTATAAGGTACGTACATTTCACAATTCATTTTATGTTACGAGACAAGACTATGTTATGATTATGTTCCATGTGCATGCATATTTTATAAAACAACTTCTCGGCCATGGCAACATCTCGGCCGTGGCATGTCATAACAGGGGTGGAGGGTGCTCGGCCGTGGCGCGCGGGCGCTGAAATTGCTCGAGCTCGGTCGAGCTTGTGCCTCGGCCGTGCTGTGTCGTAGCCCAAAGTTTCTGTCTCGGGCTTCCCAATTCCATGCGTGGTGCACGGCCGTGGCCTTATTTTGGCTTGGATTAAGGGGATAGTTCGGTTTGGAAAGAAGGGGAAGCTGAGACCAAGATACATTGGACCATTCGAAATATTGGAACGAGTTGGGGACGTAGCTTATCGACTCGCCTAGACCCCAGAGTTGTCCAAAATTCACGACGTCTTTCACGTGTCAATGCTTCGGAGATACGTCTCAGACCCAACTCACCACATTCAACTCGAAAGTTTAGAAGTCAACAAGGATCTTACATACGAAGAACGACCCATAAGCATCCTCGGCAGAAAGGTTAAAACCTTGAGGAATAGAGATATACCTTTAGTCCTAGTTCAGTGGAATAGGCACGAGGAAGAAGAGGCGATTTGGGAGCGCGAGGGAGAAATTTTAAACAAGTACCCATAACTTTTCGCACAAGCCTAATTTTCGGGGACAAAATTTTTTAAAAAGGTGGGGAGAGCTGTAACACCCCGTTTTTAAAATCCAAATTTTTTCATTCCATAATTTTTAGAAATTAAAATATCTTTTTTAAATATTAAATGACAAATTTATTTGAAGTCTTAAAGATATATGATTTTATATAATTTATGAACTAATGTTTTCAATAAGTTGTACAAAGTTTGTAGGATAGCTTACTGAGGAGATCAGACTCGATTGTGACTCACTCGACACGATTTAATAAGATGATGAGATAAGTTTAAAATGAAGTAAATCATGATAGAATTGAATGATAAGTAATTTATCCAGTAAATTATTAATATGAAAAACAAGCTAATAATATAGTAAAAAATATTTATAATAATAATAATAATATTAATAATAATGATGTTACATTAAGAAAATTATAAATATTAGTTAAAATTATTTGAGTTTCCGGTGATCACGGATTCTGTTGCAAACCTACGCAACTATGGAGTTTTCCGCCATCAACATCGACCGGATCTCCACTCTGGTAGGCCTCTGTGACTCCCATCCGTGGTTAAAGGAATTTCTCCAAGCGAAGGCGCCACCATCTCCATTCTTGGAAGCGACAGACGCACAGCCGGATGCTCGGAACCCCAATTCCCCAACTAGGGTTTCAAAGACTTTCAAACAGGTCGTCCTGGTGGATCAGGATAAGCATATTCCGGTGGCAGCGGACGCACCACGGCCAGTCCACATGCCGATCAAGAAAGGCGACTTTGTGTCAATTACGGTTGACGAGGTAGAGTACGTTGATCGAGTGGAACTGTGCCGAAATTCTTTTATTGGCCGCATAACAAATGCTCGGACGGAAAAGCCATGGGCCTTGGAAGCGTTAAAGGGCGAATTGGCAAGGGTGTGGGGTTTAACGGGAAACTAGAACCTCACTCTGTTGGGTCTTGGATATTTCAATGTCAGATTCGACCAGGACGTTGATAAAGAAATCGCCTCCAAGAAGACAAATTGGTTCTTAAACCCAGGGGTATTCAGATTGTCTCCTTGGGTGAAAGATTTCAATCCATACAAAGTTAATTCATCCATGGCTCATGTGTGGGTGCGAATATATGAGTTACCTTTCGAATACTGGACGGAGTCTTTAATTATTGGCATGGCTCATGCCTTGGGAACCCCAATCAAAATTGACAATCGCTCTCTCGATGGATCCATGGGACACTTCATTAGGGTACTCGTGGAGATAGACTTCTCCAAAGACAAACTCGAACATATCTTAATTGAGCGAAAGGGTCATCGATCTTTTGCCTATTTCAAATATGAAAGATGCCCCACATATTGCCATCACTGTGCTGTGGTAGGACATTCATGGGACAACTGCAACAAATGTGAGCGAGAACCTCCTACGGTTAAGACCGAACAGCGGCCTAAGGAGGCGCAACGGGAGCAAGAGCTGTGGCAGAACGAGAACAACAAAGACGAACAATTCATCCACCCCCGAAGGAAACGCCTGGCCCGGAAAAAACAGATGTCGAATGAGGCAGAGGACGACTCTCAACAATCCAATCAGTTCGACCTCTTAAGGTCCCCTACAGTCAATAAGGGGTCTCTGCTGGATGAGATACTCTCTTCACAAGACAATGGGGTGACTAGCATGGACACATCGGCAACCTCGAACCCCCAACGCGCTCGCCTGAAATCAATCATTTGTGTGCCAAATGACTATGCAGACGACATGGATGAATTGGAAAGGGCAATTTGCTCGGACCCGAAATTTATTGCTCGCTCTGTAGTGGTGGTGGACGACTTACAATCACCAAAATACAGTAGGATGGCCTCGGCGGCACTAGGGCGTTGGGGAGATTTGGATGGTTTAGATAATGAAGACTCGAAAAAGGAAACAGAACCGCCTGAGCACGGTTACTTTGAGGACATCCAATGATTGTTCTTTTTTGGAATATTCAGGGGGTAGGCAACGATGACTCGTGTAACCTTTTACATAGTCATTGTCGTACCCACAACCCTGACTTTTTAGCTATTATCGAGCCAAAAGTCTGTCTTACCAGTATCAACAATGCTTTTTGGAACTCTTTGGACCTTACTCTGCTGGCGGAAAATGAGAGGCAAGGAATGAGGCCAAACATCTGGGTTTTTTGCAGGCCGCATCTACAAGGAGTTTCTTCTATTATCGGATACACTGACCAAGTGATCACGCTTGAGACCTTGGTTCATAACAGGCCCTTCTACATGGGCATAGTTCACGCAGCTTCAGACCACCTACGACGCCGCACGCTGTGGCATCACATTCTAGATTTAAATTTACGCCCAATGTGTCTGTTTGGAGACTTTAACTCAGTCTTGGGTTCGCATGAACATTGTGGTGCAACTCCTCCTACACAATCAGCATGTCGGGAGTTCAGGGCCTTCTTGGCAGATGCTAGACTCCTAGATTTGGAAACCTCAGGGCCGAAGTACACATGGGCAGTAAGACGCAAGAATGGGACATTGAGCGCTTCAAGGATTGACAGAGTGTTGGCATCTACGGATTTTCTGGAGCAATGGTCCTCGGTGACGGTCTCATCTCTAGCAAGAGCATGCTCAGATAACCATCCCATTCGATTTGAGTGCACGCCGAATGAAACTCATCGCGGCTCAAATTTTCGGTTTCAGAAAATGTGGTTGCAGGACAAGGGTTGTTTATTGGAGATACGAAGGTCATGGGAACCTTTTCAAACTGTAGCGGATCCTATCACAGTGGTTAAACTCAAGCTTAAGAGACTTAAACAACATATAAGGAAATGGAACATAGAAGTCTTTAAAAATGTACAGACTCGGATTAATTCAGCTAAAGAACATCTCCTTTCGGTGCAGCGACAAATCTACTTGCAAGGATACACACATGATTATATTCATATGGAGACCATTGCAAAGCAGGAGCTAAATGCAATGCTAAATCAACAACAAACCCTCTTTTCCCAACAAAACAGAGTAACGTGGCTCAAAGATGGAGATCGCAACTCCAAATTCTTTCATAAACTCAATCAGTTGAGGAAAGTCAGAACTCCCTTGGAATCTCTAAATATCAGCGGCTCCAAATGCACCAACCAAGCGGAAAAGGCAGCTCACATAACAGATTTTTATTGCAACCTATTTGCAAATCAAAATGGTGATGATCAGACAAGCAGACTGTCGGAATTGCAAGATATTATACGACCGAGAATCACAGCGGCGCAAAATACACTGCTCACAGCGATACCATCTGCGGAAGAGATCCGACGGGCAGTTTTTGAACTTTCAGCGGACAGCGCTCCGGGTCCAGATGGGTTTAATGGTGTATTCTTTCAATCTGCTTGGAGCATCATTGCAGAGGACATTATCCGGGCAACTCAATACTTTTTTCGCTTTGCTTTCCTGCCGCATGGTTTTAACTCGAATTTTGTTGTGCTTGTCCCAAAGCACAGAGGAGCGGACAAAATTGAAGATTATAGGCCTATTGTATTGGGGAATTTCTTATTCAAAGCTTTCTCTAAAATTCTAGCCTCCCGACTGGGACCAATCCTAAATACGACTCTATCACCATACCAGTTCGGATTCATACCCGAGCGCAGTATACACCACAGAATCGTATTGGCCTCCGAGGGGATCAACTGTCTTGATAGGACTAAGGTGCACGGGAATATGGCACTGAAGATTGATATTAGGAAAGCCTTTGATACAGTCCGTTGGGATTTCTTGTTGGGTATAATGAGGGTGATGGGTTTCGACAACAACATTTGTCAGTTAATTACGTGCATTCTACAATCGGCGAGGCTTTCAATCCTTATTAATGGACAACCACACGGCTATTTACATTATACTCGGGGAGTTCGGCAAGGAGACCCACTCTCGCCGCTACTCTTTTGTCTAGCGGGAGAAGTGTTGATTTCCTTAATATAAACGAAAGTGCGGCATGGCCAGCTACAACCTGCATTCATCCGACGAGGTCTGACCTGTCCATTAACACTGCTATACGCGGATGACATCCTCATATTCAGTAGAGCCAGCCGCCCTTGCATCAGGGCAGTGCGAGACACGCTAGAGATCTACGAACAACTCTCAGGTCAAATCTTCAACCCCAGCAAATCATGTGCATACTTCAGGAAGCACGTGAGCTACAACAACAAACGATACCTCCAAAACCTACTGGGAATGAGATCTGGAGACCTACCTTTCACATATTTGGGTGCACCAATATTTAGAGGAGCACCAAGAGCAATTTACTTCTGGGAAACGACAGATAAAATATTGAGTAAATTTGCCTCCTGGAGGGCTCTTCACTGTCGTTTGCAAGATGTATGTGCCTCGTCAATCACGTAATCACGTCTTCTCTAGTTCACACAATGATGATTTATAAATGGCCTCGCTCGCTACTTCAGCGAATTGAGAAAGCGATGCGAAATTTTACGTGGTCAGGGGACGTTGATTGGAGAGGAATTTGCACAGTGGCATGGGCCAAGGTCATAACACCCAGATCGGAGGGCGGACTGGGAATAAGGTCAATCGCCTGCGCCAACGACGCATATATACAAAAATTGGCGTGGCAAGTGCTCACGGATAATGGAAAACCCATGGAGTTCCTCAGGCTACGTTTCATACCGAAAGGGAGGGTTCGGCCAGCGACGATAGAGTCATCAGTGTGGCGCGGTTTAAAGCCCCACGCGGATGCAATAGCACGCCAGGCACAATGGATCACTGGAGAACAGTCGCAAGTAAAATTCTGGCTTGAAAATTGGCTTGGATACAATATTACTGATAGAATTGGTATGCCAATGGGGAGCAGAGCTCAATTCCCTTTTACAATAGCGGATTACAGGGTAGAAGGCAAGTGGCATTTGGAAGCTAATTTTGTAGCAAGATATCTGGAGATTGTAGAGGACATCAAGAACTTCACACTCGCCACTCAGGAGGACACTCGGATTTAGCCGAAATCCACACGTGGGCAGCTGACTTTGACAATAGCTTACGATCATATTCGACCTCATTACCCGACGGTTAACTGGGGGAAATGGATCTGGGCAATCTTCATCCCGCCTAGACGATCGACGGTAATATGGAAAGCTATTCATAGGAAGCTTCCAACATGGGACAGACTACAGAGATGGGGTATGGAGGGACCGAACATTTGCATACTGTGCCGAGAAAATGAAGAGGGAATAAATCATTTATTCAGTGAATGCAATTTTTTTATTTACTCAGCGGATAGAATTATGGAGATATTCCAAGTGAGGCTCAGAATTGATGAGGGCTTCCACTCCTGGATATTGCAAGCAATACAACATTCCTCCAGTCCTCAAACAACATCGATATGGAGATTAATGTGAGTCACTTTAATATGGCAGATATGGAGTGCCCGAAATGCTTCAATTTTTGACAACAAACATGCCACCAAAGAAAGCATATACACGTCCATAGCGGCGCTGACCAGAGAAGCAAGTAATGTTCCCCTTGGTTGCATGAACAACAACGCCTATGATCTACAGATCATCAAGGAATTCGAAATCCAATGCAACCCACGTAAAGCTCCAAATATTATCACAGTCCGATGGCAACCTCCAGCAGCAGGAACAATCAAAATAAACGTAGATGCTTCAGCAAATGGTTCCCCTGGGCTGATTTTGGGGGCGGGCATATATCGGAACGAGCACGAAGATTTTATGGGAGGCTTCGCGATGAGGTACGGCAATGGCTTCACATTCGAAGTTGAACTAATCACAGCATTGCACACGATAAAAATAGCAAAGGCGCATGGATGGAGCGACATCTGGCTTGAAACGGACTCGATGTTTGTAGTGCATATGTTCCATGAAACAGACAAACAAATTCCATGGAAGGCAAGAGCTCTATGGCAGCAAATACAAAGGCTCGAAGTCAGAGTGATCGTAAGTCACATTTACAGAGAAGGCAATGCTTCTGCCGACATGCTGGCATCCATGGCTGCAAATGCAGACAAATGGTGGGACACCCCGCCAACACAATTGCTTGAATTCCTTCACAGGGATTGTACTACTGAATTTTACATATTTGTAAATTAGAGGGATTCCCTTTTCCTTGACTATAGCTTTATCCCTAAGGAGGGTTTTCTATAGCAAGGTTTTTAATGGGGCTCCGGCCTCTTGAGCGACTTGTGCTCATATGGTTTCTAAGCGTTTTCGTGCAATAAAAGAACTTAATTTATAATAATGATGTTACATTAAATTCTGAATTCTGATATTCTTTTAAATTAAAATTTATCCAAGAGCCCAAACTTTTAATTAAAACGCTGAGGAATGCGGAGAGTCTTTCTCTATTTAAAGGGGATGCAAAGAGTCATTCTTACACGCATCTCTCCTCTGAAAGACTACTTACCCTAAAAAAACACTCTCATTCTCAAACGTTTCTCTCAAATATTTCTCCTCAAATTTCTTCTCAAATCTCCCCAACCAACGCCATTCCTCTCAGAGGACGAGAAAGCTACTATTTTTCACTGTCATATCTAAAAGTTGAGTCAGGTATGAAGGTCTACTTCTTTTTAAACAGTTTTAAAGAAATAAATCCATTTCTTTTCTTTTTTTAAGAGATGGATTCTGGATATTGTTATTTTCTTATGATTTTTGCTGTGTGGTTACTGATTCGTTTTATTTGGAGTATAAGAATGTCCTGGTGGTTGAGTTTTGTGTTGATTTCTTGTTAAACTTGTGGGATTTGAATACGGTGTGACTCATTGAAGATTATATTTAGATTTCATGATCTATTTTTCATTGCATGTGTGATCTGAGTTCATTTTACCTACTGTACACCTTAGTGGTTACTACTGTACACCTTAGTGGTTACTACTGTACACCTTAGTGGTTACTACTGTACACCTTAGTGGTTATTCCCTGAGTAATTTGTGTTGAATTTCTTGTTGAACTCATGGGATTTCATACTAGGTGACTCATTGAATTGAAGTTTATATTTAGATTGCTTGTGGTATTTGCCCGCATGTGTGATTTGAGTCCATTTTTCTTGATGAACACCTTTCCTTATCCTTATGTACTGGGATATCCGGTTTGAGGCCATGGATGTTTTTAAAATAGGTTGAGAAATCTTTTGAGGCACACATATATATATTGTGGTAACTGAAAATCTATTTTTGTGATTGCATGTTACTTTCAAAAAAAAGTATCGTACCTTTTCCAATGTTTTTAGCTCAAACCCTTTTACCACATTGCCAAAAATATTTGAAGTGTTTTCAATTATATGATTTTCCTTTGAGGTACTGTACATATGTGAAAAACTGTCCTGTTTTTGGGTTGAGATTACAAAATTTCACTCACATAGCTCGCTTCGTTTTTGGAGCTAATTTTCGACTATGTTAACTTAATGTGTCTTGACTTTCATAAGAATTTTACCTAGAGATTTATATTATATTTTTAATAATTTTTCTAACAAACAGTGTTTGTTATTTATAAAAGTAAACTGTTTTGATACTCAAAAGAAATACAAGATTAAATAACAATGGATAATATTAAAATGAAATGTTTTTATGGATATTGCTACTGGCCTTTATAGTTGTGTAGGTTTTGGCCTTACATTTTTATAAGAAACGAAAAAGTTTTAACAAATTCTAGAAAATTTCTTGTCACATTCCATTTCGGTCTTGTTTTCCAATGGTTTTACAAAATTTATAAGTAATATTCTATAAGTTATTTTTAAATGAAAATTTTATTATGTGCACCACTTTATGTTTGGAGTCTACTGTACAAAATTTATGAATTTTAAGAATTTCTATGATTTATGATAAATAATTTACTACAAGCTGTCTTTTTAGATAATTTAAACATATGAAATGAATTTGACAAAATTTCGTGAATAAATTGTTTATTGAAAAGTTATTATTTTTCCAGAACAAACAAATTGGAATTATATGTGTATTTGAAACATTTTTATAATCCACTTTAGAGGTTCTTAGGATTAATTTAATTACTCTTCTCCAACGTGTGTTTTTCATGTGATTTCAACTAGCTTCATAACTAGGTTTGACCATTTGATATGTGATGAAACTTGAATAGAAATGTTCTAAACTTATTGATAATTTGACAGTGTCACCTATATAGATATGTACAAGAAGAGATACGTATATATATATATACTTTAAACCTAAAGGTTAATTAAATGTGTCGAGTGCAGTGCAAGTCAGTCGGATCCTCAGGAGGCTAGCCCGCTATCACCAAACGACAAAAGTGGGTAACATTTATTTACATTTGCATTAGTTAGATTAATTTATGTGTGAATATGAGCAGGCAGATCTTCGGATTATGCTCTGTGTGAATTAGCAAGTTTACGAACTATGCTCTGTGTGAATTAGCAAGTTGACGAACTTTGCTCTGTGTGAAATAGGCAAGTCTACGGACTATGCTCTGTGTGAAATAGGCAAGTCTACGGACTATGCTCTGTGTGAAATAAGCAAGTCTACGGATTATGCTCTGTGTGAGCAACAAATAAGTCTTCGGACCATGTTCTGTGTGAAGTGAGTCGGGTTAATGGGACTCGGCGTGTACTCGATTGACATATTAATTAGCCTTTTTAATGTACATGCATAGTAAATGTTATCCCACTGGGCTTCTCCTCCGGGAGAAGACTCATGATGCTACTTTAATCATTTCAGGTTTCGTAGACGACGAGGACGACGTGTGACTGACTGGGCAAGCTTTAATAAACGTTCTCCTAAAGTTTTAAGTTTTACGTAAGAAACGTATTTGGTATTATTACGACTCATGTTATCTTTAAGTTTAATTCCGTAATTAAGTATGAACTACTAGGTCAACTGATCGAACCTATTTAAACCACTAGGATGTTTGTCTACTCTTTAAAGGTTAATTTTCATGTGTGACAACCTTATTGCAAATTGTCGTATCTTCTAACGTTAAAGTATTTTAGACATCACACCACTTATATAATGATTTTGAATTTTATAATGTTTTAGTCAAGTACACGTTTGGCTTAGATATGTGGGTGACACACGAGTTAGACACAAGCACGATATCCTTTTAAAAAAAAATAAAAAACTCGTGTATCTTTTATTGAAAAGTCTTCCGCTTGAATTTATTTAAGTAAAAAAGTGTTCTTTCAAACCGTAGCGCCCACCGGGTTTTTGGGGTCATTACAGCGTGGTATCAGAGCCGAGGTTGGGTTTTTCCTCCTCGGACTCTATGTCAAACATTTTCAATGAAGTGATATGCATGATAAACATACATGAAAATTTATCATATGATGATTAAGAATGAGAAAGAATAAAAGGCCCACAGCCAGCGCACATCCGAATCGCCTCGAGGTAACCGTTTAATATTATTTTAAAAGTTTATGAGAAGTTTTATGGAAAATGAATATTTACGAGGAAACGAGATTTATGTTCATGATTAAATGAATGGCAAAGAGTTATTACAAAAGAAATGTATAAGAAATGAGTCAAGGATTAATGAAATGTTTTAATTGATAAATTATTCATTGTTTTGAATCACAAATATTGTTTGTTCAAAATTTCATGCATCGTTTTAAATGTAACCCTCGAGATCGTGCGATTAAACCCGACTTAGAAATGGTAACTTATGATAGATCGTGATGAGGCACGTAGAGAGCGTTATGAGAGTGAGTGTCGAGGCTGTTACTAGCGTAGTAAATAAATAAATAATGGAACTAATAGTTCAATATTATTGCGGAATACGAGCGTAAGTTCAATTTTCTCTCTCTCTCTCTTGGTATGGTCCACATCTGGTGGAATCGATGATCGTAAGGCACATAGGTTTGAGAGAGGACTACGTCCAAAAGTGGGAGGAATAGTATCTGGGTTGAGGCTCCCACACTTTAGGGATGATTTCGAAAGAGCAAGAATCGTGTCAAGGAGTTAGAGATTGGAGAACGAATTATGGCCAATCCCGAGGCAGTTTAAGAGAAAGGGGTGCACCACAGCGTAGATAGAGAGGGAATATTGTCGTCAGGAATGTTCGACCTTTTGCAGTCTTTTATCCCTCGAGAAGCACCCCACTTTACTCATCGTGCAACAAGAATCACCAAGGAGAGTGTCTCCTGGGAACGCGCACTTGTTATCGGTGTCGGAAATCAGGTCACTTGGCCAATGCGTGCCCTGAACCAATGGGTACCCAATCTGGAGTTGCTAGGGGTAACGAGCCGCGACCACCAAGGGTGCTAAACCCTCGAGGAGTGAACCAAAAGGGTAAGGCTAAGCTGAACGCAATGCCTAACATTGAGTTCGCTGAAGAGGATGAGTACCTAGAAGAAGAGCAAATGGAGGAAGGCGATAGGGCCAACGAAACTGTGGCAGGTACAATACTTGTCTCAAATATGCCTGCATATGTTTTATTTGATACTGGAGCATCGCACTCCTTCATATCTGATGCCTTTAGGAAGGAACTTAGGTTAAACTGCACTAAGAATGTAAACTTAGAAGTTAGAGTTCCTTCAGGAGAAAATATTATGATTAGAAGCTTAGCCAAGGATGTTAAGTTAAGTATCGGTGGGAATGACCTACCTGCCGACTTACACGTGATCGGAATGAAGGGCTTTGACATCATTTTAGGGATGGATTGGTTAAGTAAAAACAAAGTTGTGATTCGGTGCATGGATCGAGAAGTAGACCTGGAGACATCGGATGGTCAACGTCTTACTTTCCACGGGAAAGATAAGCAAGGGCACATACCTGTCATATCTGCCATGAAGACAACTAAGTTGTTGAATAAAGGAGGGTGTCAAGCGTACTTAGTGAACATTGTAAAGGTGGGAAAGGAGAAGTTGACACCGACTGACGTACTAATAATGAAAGACTACCCTGATGTATTTCCAGAAGACCTTTTTGGACTCCCACCAGATCGATCCATAGAATTCACTATCGACTTGGTCCCCGGAGCTACACCAGTGTCAAAAGCCCCATATCGAATGGCACTAAAGGAATTGCAAGAATTGAAGGTACAGTTAGAGGAGCTATTGGATAAGAAGTTTATCCAACCCAGTGCTTCGCCGTGGGGAGCACCAGTCCTTTTCGTAAAGAAGAAAGTTTCTAATAGCCAGGGATCCTGACGAGGGTCTAGGATCGACGGGTCCTCGGGTTCAACCCGCTGTGCTCAATGGCAAAGTATATATGGGTAAAATATATGTGTTTACTTTAATGTTGACAAAGTATATATGGGCAAAGTATATGTGTTTACTTTACATTTGGCAAAGTATATGTGAGCAAAGTATACGTGTTTAATTCAAGGTTGGCAAAGTATATTTGTTTACTTTAATGTGGGCAAAGTATACGTGGGCAAAGTATACGTGTTTACTTCAAGATTGGCAAAGTATACGTGTTTACTTTAATGTTGGCAAAGTATATGTGTTTACTTTAATGTTGGTAAAGTATATGTGTGCAATGGCAAAGTATATTGTTTAGTTTAAAGTTGGCAAAGTATATATGACAATATTATTTGTTATACGTTGATGACTTGACTGTTTATTTTCAGTATTTAGTTTGGAATAACTTGACTCCACTGAGTGTGCTTGCATACTCACCCCAATATTTAACATTTCAGGATAATGAGTTGATGGCGAGGAGGAGCGGTGGATGACGAATTAGTATTATTTATCATTTAGTAAAAGAATTTTGATTAATTCATTTATTTATTAAGTTTTTCATGAGATATTGAAACTTGATTCAGTGGATAATTCAATTTTTTTTTTAGAGTTGTTTATTTATTGAGTCTTCCACAGCTATTTAAGTAATTTTGTTGTTAAATAAGTTTGAAAAAAAATTCTATCTCTTTAGCTAAAAATTCTAGTTCATGCTCTTTTATATTATTTAGTTAATTATTTTGCAAAATCTACTTTTATGAAAATTGGGGTGTGACAGTTTCCATTGACATCTACATACACAGTCCTACCCTTAAATGTCTTAGGTGATTTTTGTGCATAAGTGTTAGTCTTATAAGTGTCAGGAGAGTGTGAGAAGTTATTTGGTACAAATCTCCTGAATTTACTTGACTTAGGTGCAGCTTGGTAGGGCCATTGTAGGTAAGTGCTTAGATGGCCTTTTCCCTTTGGCATAGAGGGTCTAGGCTTCCTGAAACCATTATACCTATCAGGGGGGTTGGGCCTTGATCTATTCAGTTGGGGTTGCCTCATTTGAGTTGACCTTTTCTGGACAGATCTTGGACAACTCCACTGATGAGTGTTCAGATAGGTTGTCCTTCCATTGGATCTACCTCTTTGAACCTCATATCTCTTGTATCCAACATTCTTAGCCTTTTCCTTAGGTTTGGGCTTAGGAATGTTATTTACTTGAGTAGGTATAAGAGTTTCTTTGCCCTTATCCTTGATCAGTGGCTAGTTTACTTCCATTTCATTTTCTTTTGGTTGAGCCACTGACCTTACAAAGGTCCTCTTAGTGTTACTGGTTAAGGCAACACTAAGACCAGGTGAGGATTCACATGGATCAAGACCTAATCCACTTCTTTGAGCCATTAGTCTTTGAAATCCTTAAATTTCCTCTATTGCCCTAGAGGATTTGTTCAAGGTAGACATCTTTGATTTTAGGCTCTCCTCACTTAATTTAAGAGCATCAAATTCATGTGAGAGATTGTCAAATTTAGCTTGCACAGTTCTAAAATCAAAATCCATTTTCTTTAGAGCCAGATTTTGCTCATCAATCAGCTTTTGTTGTTCAGAGACTTTGAGAGACATTTTATCATGTTCTCTCACAATCTGCTGATACAACTCAGTTGATTTAATGTCAAACTTAGGTTCAGGCAGGTTGGGGTTTATGTTTTTAGAACTTAGAAGTTCATTTTCTCTCAATGTTATGTTGTGTAGCTCTTGTAGTCTGGTGAAGTCCTCTATTAACTTTCCAAAGGATTGTTTCAGGTGGGCTTCACTAGATTCATGTGTGTTAATTGAAGATCTGGAAGATGAACTTACCTCTTCATTTTCAAAAGCTATTTGACATTCATCATCACTGTCACTGTTGGAGAATAGTCTATCATCAGATGAATAAACACTTTCTTCACTTCCAGATTCATCACCAGCAACCATGGCCTTCCTGTTGCTTAGTCTCTTGTCCCTCTTAGCCTGTCTTTCTTTTCTTTCTTTGGAGCTAAGATCAGGACAGTCATATTGAAAGTGTCCTTTCTTCTAACAGTTGTAACACACATCTTCATCATCATTTTTCTTGCTTGAGGACTCCTTCCTCCTAGATGATGATGGTTCAGCTTTGCTGAACTTCCTCTTGTCAGCATATTTGTCTTCTTTCTTCGCATCAGAGTGTTTGTCCTCTGACTGGTTGTCAGGAGAGTTGTACCTTCTCCTGTTCCTGTTGTCTTGGTAGAATTTCTTGTATACCAAATCTTGAGTTCAGCTTCTCAAATCTTCTGGCCATGAGTGCCAGCTCCTCTTTCATTTCAGTCTTAGAGACTGACTGTGATGATCTTTGAGCACTCTTCTTTTCTGTCTCAGTGGCTTTGAATGCAACACATTTGCTGGAGGTGGATGGCTCCTCATGCACTTTCTTTCTATTCAGATTAAACTCATATTCTTTGAGTTCAGAGAACACTTGTTGCATGGGCATGTTGTCAAGGTTTCTTATGTTCTGCATCATAACTGAATAGATGTCCCATTTGGATGTGAGACTTCTCAAGATTTTCAATGCCACTTCTCTTTTGGCATAGAACTTTCCTAGAGAATTGATTTCATTCATGATGTCAGTGAATCTGCCATCAAGATGATCAATTGTTTCATTTGGCTCCATGGTGAATTGCTCAAATTTCTGAATTGCCAGTTGGAGCTTGTTTTCTTTGATCTTTTGGGTACCTTCGCACATAAGTGCTAAGGTATATGAAATCTCCTTTGCAGTGGTACACTCTTCCCAATCCCATCACTACATCTGGCATTGTCTGGTACAATGTGTTCATGGCAATGTAGTTCAGGTTGTGCATTTTTCTTTCTTCTGAAGTCAAGTCATCTTCATCCTTTGGAAACAACTCCATTGGACCAGCTTTCTGTGCATCAGTGAGTTTGGGATTTGCTTTTGTAAAGGTGAAAGGTCCTCTTGTGATGACCTTCAGCATCTCATCATGTTGACAGGCAAGATGAGCTCTCATTCTAATCTTCAAAAAGTCATAGTTCTCAATTGAGAACATTGGCAGGTTGTGATTAGAAATGTGATTCACTTGGTTGGGACCCATGTTGTTGATGGTCTCAATAACATCTCCTGGAACTGCACGGTTAGCCATTTTTTTTCACAATGATCTCTTATATAAGCACAAGAATTTTTTTTAGAAATGGATCAGTTCAGTGACCACAAAAATTTTGAATTTTGAAAATCAGCTGGATTTTCAGAAGCAGTGGTCTTTGAACCCCCGCTCTAATACTACTTGTTGGTCCTTTATGGAGTATGACACAAGTGTATGGGGAGGGGGGGGGGGGAACGCACTTGTTTATGAAAATTTTACTTTTTCAAACAGATTCTCCTATCTAAAAGAGTTATTAAGTGCGGAATGTGGTTGGTCTTTTCTTTGAAAAATACTCCTTGATTATTTTCTAAAAAACCAGTTTATCAGGGACTTTGTCCAAATCTGTTTTACTTGATTTTTCTAATATCAAATCTTTTTAGAAAAGCTTTGTGTGCAATGTGTGATAATGAGAGAATGCAATAAGTAAATAACACATAAAATTATAGTGGTTTAGAGACTCAAGCTCCTACATCCACTTTCCTGGATTGAACAGGATAATTCCTTAACTCATGGAATTAGCTTATTTTATAGTGCCAAGGTGCACTAATCAACAAAACTATCTTAGTGCTTTGATCCCTAGGAAAATCTGAGTCCTAGTGCTCAACTTCTCTGAGTTAAGTTGTAATTTCTCTTAACAACTCTTAACTCCTCACTTCTACAACAAACACTACTTCACTTACGAGGTAAGGGGTTGAGGTTTGGTTCCAAATAAGTGAGATATCCTTTACAATAAGAACAGTGTAAAGGGATAGGATATCTCATTGCTAAACTTGGATTTTTACAAGTTGGCTTAACTAGAAATGATCAGGAAACTTGGGATTCTAAGTTGTAAGCTTTGATTTCCTTGAATGCTAGATTGTAGTTTGATAGCAGATAGTTCAATACATGAATCCTTGGATCACTTCTGTATTTATAGATCAATTTGATCATTTATCCATTGGAGAGATAAACATTCAAATTGTCTATTTGCAGCTCCATTGAAACGGCTACAAGAGCATCCTTCTATTATCCACTGTGTAAGAAGGTTCTTCAATGGTTGCTTGAATGAATGGTGTTGACTTCTGAAAATGCGGCTGAGCAAACTTGTGTCAGTTTCTAAGCTTGCACATTTTCCAAGATTGATTGTGTTAGAACTTGTACTTCTCCAACGGTCAGATGGGACAAGTTCTCTAAACATTCTTGCTGCAGATAGAATGTTCTTCAGTGCATTCAAATCTTTAGTCTTTAATGCTTCTAAGTCTTCAATGCTTGTTCAGGCTTGATGACTTTAATGCTTCATTGATGTTGTCTTCTGAGACAAATGTATTCAATGCTCTTGATGTTCAAAAACATCAACTTGATCTGTTATAGCCCTTATCACATCTGGTTTAATAGCAGATCAGAGTACTTGCTTGAGCTTTGTGCATTCAGCTAAGTTGTCTTCTTTAGTAACTTTGTCTTTATGAGTTCAGCAAACTTGATTTAAGACAAAAACTACAAAGCTGCCTAACATTCCATCTTTGAACATTTATCCTGAAAACTAAGATCTCAACATTCCTGAGATTCTAGACTTAGGCACAAATTAAAACTATCTCAACTATCTTGAGACAAGTAGATTGACTGATATTCTCAACTAATACTCATTGAAATGGCGTATATTTTCTATAAATAAATAAAATATAGTAGTCAATATATTTTATTTGATTCTCTGTTATCACAAGACTCAAAAAAAAAATATATATATACAAACTACATTAAATTATGAATGTTACAATACGTATTTATTGAATATATAATATATTCCTTCAGACGAAATAATATATGACTAGAAGATGCATTTGTTGCTATACTATAACAATTTCATCAACAAAATATAAAGTATTTGTAGTTGCAAACAAAATGATGTAGATAAGCAAATTAAGCACTTCATATGCCAGTGGCTAGTCATCCAAAACAGCATCATGATAAAAAAAAATTACTTCATCCTCCATAAGAAGCACACAAAATACAGTTTGAACACCAAAGTATGAAACATTGTTTTAAAAGTAAAGACTTCCTAAATTCAACACAATCAAATGTTTAGGCAGCAACATAACGAAACGGATCTTCAAAAGCATCTACAATACGAACACGCATTTCGCTTGCTTTTCCTCCATCAAACGACCCAGATGTGGGATACGCACCTCTGTGGAACGTCTCGATCAAAGAACATACAACTACACCACAATCAAGGGATCCCTCCATCCGCTGCATAATATTTGACTCAATTGGCTTAGTCAATGATCGCTTTAGAAATGGGTGATTGGGTGATCTCTTTCTGAACATGTTCTTTAGCTTTGCATCCACGTATTTAACCTTCAAGATGACATATTATTATTCAATAATTCATGTCATCTAATGTTACAACATCTGTGTTGCAACATCTACACACATGGTGCTTATATAAAAAAAATAAAAAATAAACAAACGTAAACCACATGCATAACATCTTTTAGATATTGATCATTGCCTCCTGCTGTCCTTGGACGAAGTGAATTGAAAAATGTCCACTGATTCTTCTTTGTATCAAGCCTCAACAAAGTCCAATGTCCTGTCACGTTAGAGCGTGTCCTTGCTCCACTCTCTATTACGTTAATAGGAAATAACAGGAAATCTTTATCAACAACATCTTCTAATGGCCGTTCTATTAGAACACCAAAGATCTTTTGCTTTGATATCTCACGCTTTTGGATGAGAACCTATCCATTAATAAGACATTTGGCTGTTAATAAACAATTTACTAAAAAATATAACCCAAGATGAGGTAATACAAACGAAACAAAGTTGATGTATAATACCCAGCATGAGGACGTAAAAGTCGTCACTCGTCTAGCAGAAGGGTAAGACTGAAATAGCCTCAAATGGATCAAATCCGACCACGCATCAATTACCTATTACAATACACATATTACAATATATCCGGTAAGTCCATTTTGATAATTTAAAAATAATACAAAATAAAATCGATTGAAATATAATATACCTCGTTATCAAGGCATCGATTGTTTAACAAGCTAATTAGCATTTTAACTGTGACATGTGTCAGCGGACCATTGCCAACGTAAACAAGATGGCTGCATTGTTTAAAGTTATATGTCATGTACATAATAATCAAAGAATCTTGAACATAGTAAATTATATACGTGGCATGAATAATTATAAATGAGCGATATACAAGTTACCTCTCTCCATGATCAATCAACTTCTTATAAATTCCATCTTTCAATTCACGTGGGCAATTTTTCACCATTCCAAGACGATTATCAAATGGGTACTTCACAGAACGTTTCACAATCTTTTATTGTGTAGCAGCATCAAGATCGTCTCCATCATTGTCATCTATTTCATCAGATCTTGCGTCAGGGGCTGTGGAGAAATCTGCACGGCTTTCCTGCTTACTGCTCTTGTCATGTGCTTAACACACACAACCAAAGAACTAATAAATTGCGTATCATCCCGCTTCTTATCAATCTTAATTACTGCTGCAGGTGTTCGATTCACTGCTTTGTGACGATCGACTGTAGCAGAGGTGCCAACAGATATCACAATATTTGACAAGGGAGTCCTAACAGTTCCCCCCGATCCACTAATCGGATTCTGTTCAGACTTTGTTGTTGAGTTAGAACCTAATGTAACTTCATTAGGTGAGACAGCCTTTCCCTTTGAAATGGTATCATCTACAAACGTACCAGTTGCAATAATATCATCATTAACACCCAACACCTCAAACATGTTTCCTACTCCAACATTTGGATTATTGGATCCAACTGCATCTTTCACCATAGAAGATCCACCATCAGAAACAAAATTCACATTTTCTTCATGATCAGACTTTGCCCCTGAAAACCTCTCCACAGCTTGTCTTTCAATTTCATCAAATTCTTGGATTACTTTCTCATCTTCAAACAACTGTGTTGGGGTTGGTTCTCTCATCATCCTTATCTCTCTTCCCAGAAGCTCATTCTCAGTTTCAAGATGATTAATAATATCTTTTTTCTGATCTCTTTCAAGTTGATTTCGAAGTCGCTCCTTCTCCAATTGTTCTTTTAGTGATTTTATTTCTAGACGCATATCTTGAACGTCATTTCTCAAGCCTACACCATCCTCTCCACCTCTTCTTTGAGACTGAAATATTCTCATTCGGCTGAATGTTTATTCCCTCATCCACTAGGACAGACCCACGCTGATTATGATCCCCATCCAAGAAAGTCTTGTTCAAATCACTATAAACTTTTAAGAATGTTTGCTGAAATTCATTGTCATCCCTAAGAGAACTATCAAAACCAAGATCAAATGAAGGTCCTTTATCGATGTTTGCAGCATTCCCCTTTGATGATGAACCAACTTCAAACCTCCGTACAGATGACTCATCAACAACTGTCTTTCCTTTACCAACTGAGTTAGAGTTTATGTGTCCAGCCACAACTCCACTTGAATGCCCCGGAGCATCCGTCATATTCACTGCGTTACTCTCAACTGGAGGAGTTTGTTGATTATCTCTCAATGCCGATAGTGCAACTAATTGTGATGTCTCCCATGATTCGGCAGTCAAAGCTTCAGGATACACCTGCAACATTATTTGCATATCATAAACATGTATTTACTGGTACTATTAAAAACAAAGTTTAATCTTAGTCCATTATTTGTTTGTTAAATATACCTTTGTGTATCTATTCAACCTTCCTCTAAATATAGCATCACTTAACTCATTCAGATCCCATTTTAAAAATCTAGGAAAAGCTTTCCGGTCAACAGGATGAATCAGCGATATGTGTTCGCACAACCAGTACTGAATATACATTAACAACAACACACATTAATAATAAATAAAACATTATACAATAAATTATAGTTTATATAACTTTACTTACAGGCAAAAGCATTGCACAGCCACCAACTTTCAAATCCCTACTCTTCTTTAAATGATTAATCAAGTTTTCAACAATGAAAGTAGACCAGTCGAATTTGCACATTCCAGTAAAATCTTCCAAGTACGTTTTCATATACCAAGGGAGGGCTCCACTTCTCACTGGGCATAGTATGCCTTCCATGACATAACAACAGAGAAGTTTACATACATCCTGTAGAGACTCAGTATCCGTTAATTCAAGTATTTCCTTAATCTTAGCTAGAAAAACTGGTTTGTACAGAGGAATGTTTGGTGGTTTCATTACAAGTTCTTCCCTAAAACACCGTCTAATCCAACCCGGATGAGTATAATCATCTTCTTTCAAACTATTAGAGAATATAATAGAATAATATATTATAGGAATAGTATAATGTATTATAGGAATAGTATAATATATCATAGGTAGCAATCTTTTATTTATGGTTTATATTTATTACCTTGTTTATTTATTTCCTTGTATATTTCTTGTAATACCTATATATAGTGGACCACTCTTATCATCTCATTAACGGTGATTGAATATAATTCTCACATGGTATCAGCCTAATACACTGAAACACTTCTCTCTTCCTCCCTATTTTTCGGCGTCTCCGACGGGCTGGTATCCCCCGTCGCCGCCTTGTCCCTTCCCCTTTCTTCTCAATTTTTTCGGCGTCCTCGACGACCAGGTATCCCTCGTCTCCGCCTTGTTTTTTTTTTATCTCGAACGAGCTGGTCTCCCTCGTTCCCTCTCCCGGCCGCTTTTAGCTGCCACCGACGAGCTTGTATTCCTCGTCCCCCTTCTTCTTCTCGAACGAGCTGGTCTCCCTCGTTCCTTCTCTTGGCCACTTTTAGCCGCCACCGACGAGCTTGTATTCCTCGTCCCCCTTCTTCTTCTCGAGTGAGCAAGTCTCCTCGTCCCTCCTTCTTCTTCTTCTTCTCTAGCGGGCAAGTCTCCTTGTCCCCCCTTCTTCTTCTCGAGCGAGCAAGTCTAATCGTCCCCCCTAATTTTTTTTTTCTTCAAGCGAGCACGTCTCCTCGTTCCCTCTCATGGCCGATCAAGTTATCTCAATGACTGTTTTCACTCATATGGTGTTAGTCACACTCACCTACAATCTAATTTTCTCTATAGCTTCATGCTACATCTTTCATCTTCTACTTTCCTCTCTCTATAGAGAGCCCATGGCCGACTTTATTGGCTTCGCGCCCTTCCTATCTATCTTGTTTATGCTCGGTTCAATTGTTTCCACAAAACTTGCAAGTGTTTCTTGCCTACTATTTTGTCATCGTTCGTCCTTCAAAGGATTTTGGTGAATTTCCGTTATTTCTCCTGCTCTATGGCAACAAAAGTGCATTGTTTTACGGATGGCTTCAAAAAGTTTCTATCTCAAACTCGCTTCAAATTGTTGTGTACCAAGCTCGTGTTCATTTACATTCCCAGCTTCGCTTGACCGGGGGTATTACTCCCCCAATACTATCCCAAATACAAGCTTTGTGTCTTCTTTTCTAATTTGTATCTCCTTTGACCCAACAATGAAGCATTCAGACTCTTCGTCAAACATTCTTACGATATCTCTTATATCATCCTCAATTTTTGCACAACTCTGAATCATCTTTTCACTACCATTGCACAGAAATGAACTTAATAGCAGCCAGAAGGGAGTTTTCCTTAACTCCCTGAAATGCATATTTGTAAACCTAATAGGCTTCTACTCAGTAAAAGTAGTAAGAATGTTTGATCTGTAATAACTCTACTTCCTATCAATGTGCACTCCTTCTGTTTAGAATAAAACAACAAATAAAAATGTTTGTGTATCATTTAGTATCAAGTATTCTATAATGAAAACTAAGAAATAGAATGGATAATATATAATTTAAAAAAATGTATAAACCAAATCTGTTTTTGGCTTTTAGACGCTTGTGCCTCATATCTTTTCTCTCTTTCTCATATTCTTCGCTTTCACTTGATGTATATATATCAGATAAAATATATAAAATCCAAATACCATGCAAATAAATAAAACTAAAATTGTTACCTTATTATTATTAAATTGAATACTACCTTCGGTTTGAGAAGTTGATTAACCACTGCTTTGTTTACTTGATTCTACATCACTTTCAAAATCTTTAAGATTAAACTAAAACATGTTAGATTTATGCAAAAGAATTCAACTACAAGTAGATAAAATGCTAAAAGAGTTACCTAAATCAGACGGGACAACTACATATCCCACGACACGCTTCCCTGCATATATTACAATTATAAATATAGAGTGAAACCTTATCCCATGCGACATAATGCTTAATTCTAAACATAACAAACCTTTATGTTTTACTCCAATCTTATCCAAACGGTCCCCTTTACCAGCTTGTCCTGTCAAATACCATATAAAAAATAAACAACTTAAATAGAAATGAGTGTTGGTCCTTTATGGAGTATGACACAAGTGTATGGGGGGGGGGGGAGAATGCACTTGTGTATAAAAAAATTAACTTTTTCAACAGATTTATCTATCAGGATAGTTGTCTAACAAGTTCTCTGAGTGATTAAACTTTAATAGATAACCCACCTACTGAAAACTATGAAGCGATCAGTTGGACAACTATCTAAAAGGGTTATTAAGTGCGGAATGTGTTTGGCCTTTTCTTAGAAAAATACTCCTTAGTTAGTTGCTGAAAAACCAGTTTGTCAGGGACTTTGTCCAAAAATTGTTTTACTTAATTTTGCTAAAATTAACTCTTTCAAGAAAGTCTTTGTGTGCAATGTGAGTTAACAAAAGAATGCAGTAAGTAAATAACATAGCAAGTTATAGTAGTTCAGAGACTCAAGCTCCTACATCCACTTTCCCTGATTGAACAGGATAACTGCTTAACTCCTTGAATCAGCTTGTTTTATAGTGCCAAGGTGCACTGATCAACAACACTATCTTAGTGCTTTGATCCCTAGGATAATCTGAGTCCTAGTACTCAATTTCTTTGAGTTAAGACTGTATTTCTCACTTAACAATCCTTAACTCCTCACTTCTACAACAAACACTACTTCACTTAAGAGGTAAGGGTTTGAGGTTTGGTTCCAACTAAGTGAGATATCCTTTACAGTAAGAACAGTGTAGAGGGTTAGGATATCTCTATGCTAAGCTTGTATTTTACAAGGTTGGCTTAGCTAGAAGTGATCAGGAAACTTGGGATTCTAAGATATTAACTTTGGTTTCCTTGAATGTTTGATAGTAGTTTGATAGCAGATAGTTGGATATGTGAATCCTTGGATCACTTCTATATTTATAGATCAATTTGATCATCTATCCGTTGGAGAGATAGACTTTCAAATTGTCTATTTACAGCTCAATTGAAACGGCTATAAGAACACTTTTCTATTATCCACTGTGTAAGAAGGTTCTTCAATGGTTACTTGAATGAATGTGTTGACTTCTGAAAAATGCGGCTGAGCAGACTTGTGTCAGTTGCACATTTTTCAAGGTAGATTGTGGCAGAACTTGTACTTTACTCAACAGTCAGATGGGACAAGTTCTCTGAACATTCCTGCTGCAGTTGGAATGTTCTTTAATTCATTCAATTCTCCAGTCTTTAATGCTTATAAGTCTTCAATGCTTGTTCAGGCTTGATGGCTTTAATGCTCCATTAATGTTGTCTTCTGAGACAGTAGCATTCAATGCTCTTGGTCTTCTAAGACTTCAATTTGATCTCACATATCCCTTATCAGTGTTGTTGTTATTATTAGTTCAGGCTTCTTGATTGAGCTTTGAACATTCAGCCATGTTGTTCTCTTCAGTAGTCTTGTCTTCATGTAATCAGCAAACTTGAGCTAAATAGACTAAGACTGATAAGCTTCCTAACATACCAGCTTTGGACAACTAACCTGAATACTAATGATCTCAACATTTATGAGATTCTAGACCTAGGCATTTTTACTGTCTCAACTTTCCTGAGACAAGAAGACTAATATTCTGATCATCTATCTCAACTAAGCTGACCAACATCATTCAGGGGTTTTGGTATCTTAATCAAAATCAATTCATTTCCCAACAATTTCCCCCTTTTTGATGATGCCAAAACCTATTTACAAAGGAAACTTGACTTATACTACACATGTCTTCAGGTATGTTGATCTAATCAATTTTCCTGTAATAAACTGTTAGCACAATAAAACATCAAGTAGATAGGTTAGGTCAGGCTAGTTGAGATAATGAGTTGTTATCTCTTGATAAACGTAGTTATCCTTTTCATATATGTGATAGAGCATTACAGATCAGAAAATTGAAAGGACTAACTATGCTGAACTGAAAGATAAAAAGCAACTAAACAACATGATATAAGTAGTAAAGGGGAGGGGAGTAGACTTATCCAATTAAAGAGAGCCATCACCCTATGGGGCAATTCCATACTGGGCCCACACTCTTTTCTTTAGCTCCCAAATCTCCTGATTAGTCCCCTTAGGACCAACTTTCAGCTTTTCCATCCTCATGATGGAGATGAATTCCTCTAGAATCTTTTGCTCATCAATTAAGTTCCCACTGAACTTAGGAGGCATGTACAGAATGGGACCTGGTGCCTTGAAATCTATCTTTGCTATGTCAGTTGCTGCAAACAACTTTTGATACAACTCCCTGTAGTTGTCAAACATAAATTGAGCAAAGATTTCTTCCACATTTTCACCAAGCCATTTGCCTATGACATAGAAATCATAGACAAATCTCCTTTTGGCTTCTTCCCACTCATCATTCAGCTGAATAGGCACCCACTTATCATGATGAGGATATTGAGTATCCCATCTCTGCATAAGTTGTGGTTTCAGCCTTCTATAGGAAGCTCTTCTCCTTGGAGCTTTGATGTTTTCCCTCCTTGCATCTCTAGCCCTGTTGGCTTCAACCAGCTGCTCCATCTTCTCTTTAGCTCTCTGAAGAGCTAGTATCTCTTGTGTTTCAGGGTCTTTGCCAAAACCCTCCTCAAACAGGTTGGATGGATCATCAGCAAGTTTGGGCACCCTTGCTTCAGGCTCCTTGTCTTCAGTATCTTCTTCAGAGACTTCTTCTTCTCTTTCTTCCTGAATTTCAGGCAGTTTAACTGTCTTCTTTGATTTTCTGGCCTGGGTCTCCTCTTCAATTTGAAATTCAGCAGGCAAGGTCAGGCTTGACGAAAATGAGGTGTAGGTTTGCTCTTTTCTCTTTCTTCCAGTAACTTTGGAAACCTTCCCCCTCACTTGAATGTCCTTCTCCTTGGGATCTAATCCAGCAGATTCTCCTCCAGGCCTTTGCTCCCATCTGGCCTGATCTTCTATCATAAAAGCCATAAACTTCTTTACTGCAATTTGAATCTGCTCCTCCTCAGTCAGATCTTCAACACTTATTGGCTCTTTGCCTTTTCCAACATCTTCTTCTTTCTCTCCTTCAGGCATCTTGTCTTTTCCTTTGGACTCACCAATCTTCAAGGTTCCTTTGGCCCTTGCTCTTTCTCTTTCCCTCTTTTTGGCATTATCAAAACATTGGGGCTTTAGGTCACTTATGGTGACTGAGAGATGAGCCTGAGCATAATTGAGGGATTTGATTTCTTGAAGAAGATATACATTTTCATCATGTATATTCTGCATCTTATCACCAGTCATGCTTAAGAAGGCATGAACTGGCTTCATCTTCTGAGCAACAATCTCATTAAAAGTGGCCTTCAAGGATTGATCAAGTTTGGCTTGCAGTAGATCAGTGAGTTTGGTCACAACCTGATCAGAGACTTTGGTCATTAGTTCAAGAGTGAACTTTTCAGCAGCTTCCTTGACCATGGCAGCCTTCAACTCCTCTGCCTTCTTTCTCTGTGTTGCAGTCCTTTGCCTCAGAGCATCTTTGATTGTCCTCTTTAATGCCATCACATTGTGTTTGTAGCTATTTTCCAAGCCCTTCTGCTCCTTCTTCACAACTTTTGTGAACTTGGCCATAGCTTCTTTTACTTTTGTAACTTCAGTGGAGACTGTTTGCAGTCCAGTCTCAACTCCACTGATTCTGGCATCAAGAGTTGGCAAGACAACCTCCTCAGAACCTGTGAGCCTCATTTCTACTGATGCAAGAGTCCTTCCTTGACCATCCAAAGCATCTGAGGTTTCAACATGTGCTTTCCCAACTTCCCTGACCAAATTGTCAAACTTGCCTGACTGTGCCTCAATGGATGTATCAGTCTGTGAAGCAACTTGCAGTCCTGCTTCAGTGGCATTGGCTTGTTCAAAATAGATTTTGGACAAGGTGGTCATGTTTGCTGATATGGCTTCAAGATCAACATCAGTGTTGACTGGAATATCTATCAAAGTATCATCAGTAAAAATTTGTTCAAGAGTTACAGCTTCTGAACCTGCAAAATAGAAAGGGTTAGGTAAAACACCCTCATCACCCTCTTTCTTTTCTGCTCCCTTAAGATCTTATACATCATCATCCTTACTCTCATTTTCAACTACTTTATTTTCTTCATTTTCATTAGTTATGCTCTCATTCACTGGAAAGTCAGGACTCCTTTCACCAAGGGATTCATCAAGTTCAGATTTGACTTGAAGAATAACCTGACCCTCATGTTAGGCTTCACCCAACATTTCAACTTCTTCTCCCTCTTTTGGTGGTGCACTCACACTACCTAATATCTCACACCCACCATCTCCTCCCTCTTATTTTTCAGTACTATTATCCTTTTCAACTCCTTCTTGTCCTAAACCTGACACCTCTATATCCTCAATAGGATCCACAGAGGGCAGTTGTTGGGAGATCACAGTGCTTGGGCTTCCCAAGTCCACTGAGTCATCCTGAATGATTAAGGGCTGGTCAGTGTCCAATTCTCCGAACACTGATGAGGCCTTAATCAAACCAGCTTCTCCTAAGGAAGTCTCAACATTGTTCAGTTGTGCCTCAGGCTCAGAAGAACCATCCTTGGCCAATGCTTCTTGGACTGTGTCACCATCTTTGGTCAACACCTCTGATTGCTCAGAGTCCTGAATTGAAGGATAAGTTAAATAATGTACCTTTGCAGGATTGGGTCCAGGAGGTTTTGGATTGGTGGTGTCATCATCATCATCATCTGCATCATTTGAAGTGCTATCACGGTGCTTGATCCCTTTAGCAAGTCTCTCCCTTTCAGCAATCACCTTTTCATGCACAATTGTGCAGAATAAGGCTACAGTGGTCAGGACACTTGTCTTCTTGACATTGGCAAAGTGTAAGAGTTTGTTCTCTTCAATTTGCCACCAACTAGCTCCCTTGTCCTTAATAGCCTGTGCTATTTCCACTATAGTTCTATCTTTGATCTCAACAAGTGCCCTGAGATCATAGAATTGTTGCTGCAATCTGGGATAATCTTTTAGCCCTGGGTACAATTGATCAACATTTGCCCTTGCAATCTGCCCTAACATTCCTTCATATGTATACTCCTCTACATCATCATCATCATCATCATTGTTGTCATCAGAGGAGTTGGCTTTGGATTTAGAAGGGTTGGGCTGGAATTTAGGTAGGTTGAGTTGAGATTCAGAAGGGTTGGGTTGTGAAGGGATAGGAATCAAATGAGACTCAGTTGCTGTAGAGAGCAATGTTCCTGAAGGGTAGATGGAAGATTGATGGGAATGGGCTGGATAGGGGGCATGGTAGATTGATCACCTTCAAGAATGGCATTTTCAAGGGATTTGGTGTAGGAGATCAATCTAGGGTCAAGGGGGAAAACTGCCTATCCTCTTCATCAGCAAGATCGGCTAGTACATCAATTGCTCCTCTATCATGAGCACCTTCAGGAGAATAAGTCTTCTTGGCAACAATTGGAGCATCTTCAGGAGTTTTGCACTCCTCTTCTTCAGGCTTTGGAGAGTCATGAGTTGGTGATATTCTTTGGGATTGAATATCAGGGGAGTTGGCTCCAGGACTCTTGGACTTTGATCTTGACTTGGAATTAGACCTACTTGCCTGTCTAATCTCCTTGAAAAACTCATTTTTCTATTTTTCTTCCTCCATCATCTTCTTCTTTTCAGAGGTTTTGATGATCCTCTTTATTCTCTCAGTTTTTGTTGGTTTCTCAAGATCTCTGAATTTTGTGACAGCTTCAGGTTGTATGGGGACAATCATCCTGAACTCTTCACCAGCTTCAGGAGGGTTGACCCCTTCCTTCTCCACTCGATCAATTTCAGTTGAAGTTTCTCCACCACTTTTGGATTCACTCTCAGGTGAGGATTCACTAAGAATCTGTTTCATCCTCTTCATCTTTGGTTGAGCTTTTGTGGGTTGGGTTTTCCTTTTCCTTGGAGAAGATCTTGGGACACGTGCAACTACCATAGCTTGCTTGGCTGCAACACCTTGCTTTCTTTTCTCAGTCTTATGAGAAATTTTTAAAGATTTTATTTTTAAATTTAATATTGAGTTGATTTTTCTTTATTATTTTATTTTATTTTTAAAAAAATAATCGTTAATCCTTAATTTTTTATTTTATTTGATTTATTTTTCAGATTTTATTTAGATTTTATTTTTTTTCTTTTTGTTTTTTTCTTAATTTTTTTAATTGATTGTTTCATTTTTAAAATTTAGCTGATTTTTTAAAATATTTTCAACGTTTACACCTAATTTTATAGTATTATTAATTTTTTTTCTGTTTATTAAATTTTAATTTTTATTAGTTATTAGGGTTGAAGGGTAAATAGGAAATAACTGGGGTGTGTATAGTAATAAAAACTGAATTTTAAATTTTAATGGGGTGTGTTTAACATTTGGGGTGTGTATAACATTTTATGGGGTGTTATTAGCTCCACCCTAAATCCAATTAAAGAAAATGTATGTTCTAAATTGGAATTAAAATTATTCTGTTATAATTTGTTCTAATTATTTATGTCATAGTACCCAGGATCCTTATGTGTTAGAATAGTTATTTACATATGGTAAGCAATATCTTGTTTTATTTTTAATTTGATTATTATTATCAAATTACTTTCAATTTTTCCTATTTTGTGGATAATAAGTTTATTTGTTCACGATAGGTATTTGTACAAGAAAATGAACAAGGACAAGTTCAGATTTGTGGATCCATATGATATAGGGAAATTGTCATCTAACAGGACATATAAAAAATTCACCAAATTTCACTTAGGACACGTTCTCTTGCAGATAGACTCATTAGTATGCAACCTAATCAACTTTTGTTGGCGTCGTGCAATATCGGGTAAGTAATACTTTTAAAACCACTTTCATATTCTATTTTTTAAAATTTACTAATGCATCTTATTATGTGTATATAAATAGTGGACATTGGATACTAACGGTTATCGACCCACACAAGTTGACATTTTATTATTTTGACCCTCTGCATGGTGAACCAGATACACAATTGACACTTATTGTTGAGTCGTAAGTTATTTCTTCTTCTTATTAATAAGATACAACAATATTTTTTTATTAAATAATTTTGTATATATACATGTGACGTTTGCTAATTTTAAATATATGTAAGGCCATGCATATATTTAATGCGTCGGTGATGGTGAAAAAGAGAGGAAAGAGGCCTAAATTGATTGAAAGTCTTTCATGTGTTAATTTGTCCATAAATGGAAAATAAGGTATAATTTTAATGAGTTTATATCATTTATTTGTCTGATAACTATAATTGTTATATGAAAGTCTTTCATGTGTTAATTTGTCCATAAATGGAAAATAAGGTATAATTTTAATGAGTTTATATCATTTATTTGTCTGATAACTATAATTGGTAGCCTTAATATATCACAACCTTGTTGTTAGTAGTTTTACTGAACTGTTTTAAATGAAAGCTAGATATGATTTATAATTTACTTAACCCATGAGTTTATTTGTTTCATAATCTAGGCTGCTAGGCAACCCGACACGAGCCAATGTGGCTTCTATGTGCTTCGTTACATGAGACAAATTGTTGAATTTGAAGGCGAAGTTGACTTATACTCGTTGCAATTATTGGTAATTTTTGTACTTTACAATCACATTATATTTATTAATTAATTGACTTTATGTACCTTATAATATTGTATGTGTTTGCACTTCATAGTTTGTAGAAAAAACTTACACGAAAGCTCAAATTGACGAAGTACAGTCGGAGTGGGCTACATGTGTGCAACCATACATGGTTGAGTAGAGAAGAAAGCACGTGTGTTGGGAGGGATTGCTAATTAATGAATTTATTGTAATAGTCTAGTTGAACATTAATTATGATGATTGGTGGATTTTGTAAGGACTTTTAATTTCATTCACAATTAATCAATTCATGGTTTTTTTGGCTTTTGTATTTTATTTTTATTAATTTAGCAAATGAAAATTTCATTATTTTTTAAAAATATTAGATATATATACCACTGCGGCTAATAACCGTTGTTATAGCTAATACAACTGCTGTTATAGAGCAAGTACAACAGCGGTTGTTAATAAATAACAACGGTTAAAAATCGCCGTAGTAATTCAAAACAACAACGGTTATAAACCGTTGTAGTAATTCCAAACAACAGCGGTTAAAAACCGCTGTAGTAAATTCAAACAACAACGGTTCATAACCGCTGTCATAACTAATAAAACCGTTGTCGTAAATATTGTAAGGGGTTAAAACCGAGCACATACCACATCGGTTTTGATAGAATAACAGCGGTTAATAACCGCTGTCTATCAGCACCCCCTTTCTACAGCGCTTTGTACCACAGCGGTTGCTGATATCAATTTACAAGGGTTTTTAACCGCTGTCTATCAGCTTATTTGGCATAGTGTACAGGAGAGATCATATAAGGGCTCTATATTGGGATTGGTCTACTGACTTACCATCCTCATCTGGATCCATCTTAAAGGAAGTTATCATGGGAATCTTACAATCCTTACTTTTGTCTGAGCACCAAACTTGGCAATCAAATTTCTTGTATACTTAGCTTGTGTGATAAATATCCCATCTTGACTTTGCTTCACTTGTAAACCTAAGAAGTAGTTCATCTCCCCCATCATGGACATCTCAAATTTGCCTTGCATCAACTTTGAGAACTTGTCGCACATCTGCTGATTGGGTGAACCAAAGATAATATCATCTACATAGATCTGAACTAATAAAATATCATCTCCTTCTTGAATCCTAAACAACATTCTGTCAATGATTCCTTTTGTGAATCCATTATCAATCGGGAACTAAGATAATGTATCATACGAAGCTCTAGGAGTCTGTTTTAGTCCATAGAGAGCCTTCTTTAAACGATATACTTGGTCGTTTTGTTCGAAGCCAGGGGGTTGTTCGACATAGACTTCTTCTACAAGTATTTCGTTTAAAAATGCACTCTTGACATCCATCTGATACACCTTAAATCTCATTTGGGACGCATAAGTAAGAAATAGTCGAATAAACTCAAGATGAGCAACAGGTGCAAAGGTTTCATCATAATCAATCCCTTCTGATTGTGAATATCCCTTCGCAACAAGTCTAGCCTTGTTTCTTGTTATGACACCTTTTTCATCCATTTTGTTTTTGAATACCCATTTGGTACCAATGACGTTCTGATGATTAGGACGGTCTACGAGCTCCCATACATCGTTCCTTCTGAACTGATTGAGCTCTTCTTGCATCGCAACAATCCAATTGCTATCTTCAAGAGCTTCCTCGATGGTTAAAGGTTCCTTTAAGGAAAGAAAACAACAGAGGCAAAATAAAGTTTCAGCTATATGAGCTGATTGGTTAGCTTTGGCCTTTTGCCTTCTAGTCTTGACACTGGAGCTTGAATCTCCTATAATCAAATAAATGAATGATCTCTTGTCCAAATATGTTTTGGATAAGTGCCATTAGATGGGTTGGCAACCTCATCTGGTGTTGTGTCACTAGAATTTTGACATTGATGTGTCTCAAATGGATCATCAACTTGAGTATCATCAGTCGGATCAGCATCAACTGTTTTATCAGTGTCAACTGAATTATCAGCTTCTTCTGTTTCAACAGCATCAGTTGTTCCCCCTACTTTAGTAGGTTCAGTATTTGCTCTTGGAGCATCAATTACTGTGTTCGTCTGGGATCTTGTAGTAGGTCTCCTTGGTTTGAATTGATCAACATCATCATTGTCATCATCTGAGAAGGAAATAGTGACTTCAACATAGTTGTTGTCATCTGATTCTTTCTTCTTCAGATTCAGACCTTTAAGCTTTTCAGTCAAGAGATCTACTTTATCAGTTGTACTCACAATAGTAGATTCATAAAAAACAACATGGGGTGTTTCTTCCACTGCAATGGTCCTCTTATTAAAGACTCTAAATGCTTTACTAACTTGGAAATATCCTAAGAAAATTCCTTTGTCTGATTTAGCATCAAAAGCTTTTAATTGGGTCTTCCCATTGTTATGGATGAAACACTTACAACCAAAAATATGAAAATAAGATACTCTAGGTTTCCTATCATTCCAAATTTCATAAGGAGTTTTACCATGTCTTTTGTAGATCATGCTTTTGTTCTGAGTGTGACAAACTGTGTTCACTGCTACTGCCCAGAACTTCTTAGATGTGCCAAACTCAGCTAGCATGGTTCGAGCAGCTTCTTTGAGGGTTCTATTTCTCCTCTCAGCTACTCCATTTTGTTAAGGTGTATGGGCTGAGCTTGTCTCATGTTGAATACAATTGTTAGCACAATAAGTGGTAATAGAAGAGTTAAGAAACTCACCACCTTTATCGCTTCTGATTTTGATGATCGTTGAACCCTTCTGGTTCTGGATGTTCTTCATCAGCTCTGGAAGTTTGGTGTCCTTGTCTCACTCTTTTTGAATAGAAAAGTTACCCAGGTGTATTTAGAATAATCATCTACAACCACTAGAGTATACTTTCTACCACTTAAAGTAGCAGGTGAGATAGGTCCAAACAGATCCATATGAAGTAGTTCAAGAACTCTACTGGTGGATGATACAGTCTTGCTTTTCATGGTCACCTTCGTCTGTTCGCCCTTCTGACATGCATCACATGCAAACCTGAAGATCTTTACTTAAAACTTCATTAGGCAAGCCAACCACTAGTGAGTTTCTTGCAATAGTGTTTAGAGTTTTGAAGTTTAGATGACCAAGCCTCTTGTGTCATAGCCAACTTACTTCTTTAGAACTCTTAGCCACTAGGCAAGTATCACTAGGGCAGCTCTTCCAGGTAGCAACATAAATAGTTCCTTCTCTGTTACCAGAGAGTAGTACATGCTTACTAATCTTATCCACAACTTTGCAGCCAGTAGATGAGAATTCAACACTATACCCTCGGTCACAGAATTGAGAAACAGAAAGTAAATTGTGCTTTAAACCATCAACATAAGATACATCTGTTACCGATATGTCGCCATTGACTAAGGTTCCAATTCCTCTTGTTTTACCAATGGAATTGTCACCAAAGACGACTTGTGGACCTTTCTTCTCTTTGAGGTTCGTGACGAGGTGCTTTGATCCTGTCATGTGACGTGAAGCGCCTGAATCTATGTACCATAGTTCAGCTTCTGGTCCTCCTCTCTTTAGTAGATCCACTCGACCCTACAAGCAAATAATTGCTTAGGTACCCATTTTATTTTGGGTCCTTGGGTGTTAGTACTACCCTTGGGAACCCAGATGTACATTGCTCTTCTGAACAATCTTGAGCATTTCAGCTTGTTCCCACCGGCATCACAATACCAAACTTTTTCAGCTTTTTCCTTAGCTGAATCAGCTTTAGTAGTGTTAGTTGAGTGAAATTCAAAAGACACTTGCTCATGTGATAGATTAGGGTTTGTCTTCTGATTTTCCTTCTGCTTGGGTGCAACAGTTGATTGTAACTGAATCTTAGATCCAGGTCTGTTAAGAATTTCATAAGAAATTGAAGGTGCATACTTAACAAGCCTTTTGTGAGTTGGATTTAGCTTTTTAGCCTTGTTTGCATTCGGCCGAGACTTCTTCTGAAAAGAGGGTCTTGGCTGATCACAACCCTTTTGTTGTTCTAGCATAATCTTCAGGCCATAGGTCTTCTGTCTCAGATTACGCAACCTTTCCATTGAATCCTTTGGCCTACCACCATTTCTAGTGATAAGAAAATTCATCTTAGAATCAGCCACAATAGGAGCTAGCTTTGGATTTAAGATCACAACATTTGGCTCTTGCAAGATTGGGGTTGTTTTAGTTATTTGAGTATTAACCTTAACAAAGATTGTACTCTCAGATGGAGAAGAATTATCCAGGATACAACAGTCGGACTCATCTTCTGTTTCATCAACTTGGTCCTTACCTTGCTGACTACCAGAAGACTTGCCTTCATGGCCTACTCCTGATTTTTCTTTAAAACTTCGAGAAAAGCCATTGATCTGATTAAGAGCTTCACTTGCTCTGTTAATATCGACTACCTTTAGGTCTAAAAGATTCCTCTCTTTTATTAGCTCTTCATTACTACTGAGAAGTTCATCATACTTACTTTTGAGAACACGAAATTCCTCAGTTTCAGCAGCATGAGTCGTCAGCTGATTCTTATGCACATGAGTTAGAATTGAGTGCTGATCCTTAAGCTGAGATAGCTCTTGGGTCAGTCTCTCATTCATTATCACAAGCTTAGGATCTGGTCCCGACTTTTGCTCCTTCAGCTGAACAATTTCAACTCTCAATTTCATCGTTTCATCCTCAACAGCCATATAAGCTGTGCGGTGCACCCTGACCCGGAATACCCAGAAGAGCAAAACCCGACTCGACACTAATCTTTTCCCGCCGTATTACGCACACACGTTAACGTATTTATACTACTCTACTCTACTCTAAAACAGAAATTGCATTCAGAATCCTTTATTTATTCATTTCCATAGCTCATCGTTCCAATCTCATCCAGAGATGCCTACCCTAGTCTCACGGCGCTCATCTCCGGCGACTGAGAATGGAATTGCTGTCACTCCTACAAAAACCAGATCGATATCCGATTCCGATGCTTTGATTGGAACGCCGATGCGCAAATCTCCTCGACTGTGCAGAAAAGACAGCCCTAGTTGTTCCCCCAAAATTGAAGTGAGCTCACTCATTGCCTCTCGCTTGCTTTTAATTGCCAGTTGTCGTGTTTTTTGCATTTGATTGTGGAATGAGATATTATACTTGTTTATTAAACAATAAATTTGCACTTTCGATTGTTGTTAGATTAATATTGAAGTCTTATGTGCATTGAATTGATTTAATTTACAGTTATCACTACTTCTGAAAACAGGTAATTCAGAAATGCCTGAAAGCTTCCTTGAATTTGAATAGATCGCCAGTGAAAAAGAGATTATCTGAGAATTTTCTGGAGAAACCGACTTGGGACCCAAGAGGCAAGTGTTAATAGTCAGAAGTTGGCATGTGGTTTATTTCTGGTTGATGGTTTTATGAGTGATTGACTTGTTAATCTTATTATATGTTTATGTAATGATAGTAGATGTGGAGCAATTGAAAGCAGTTAACGAGGCGCTACATGTATCAACTGCCCCAAAAACTATTTTGTGCCGTGAGAATGAGCAAAATAGGATATTGGATTTCTGCAAGAAATGCATAGAAGAAGACAAGGCTGGAAGTTTGTATGTCTGTGGGTGTCCGGGGACTGGAAAGTCATTGTCAATGGAAAAAGTAAAAGCGATGCTTGCTAATTGGGCAAATGAGGTACTGATCTTTGTAATTATTTCGGTTGCATCTAAGTCCACTGTCAAATAAGATAATTCCATTAATAAAAATGTATTGTTTGTCCTTGCAATGAATATAATGGTCTAGTGAAGTTCATTTTTCGTTTTTGGTCATCAATTTAATGTCATTAAGAAAGAATTTGAACTCAAAATGTCAATTTCCAATCTGGTAGCTAATGAGAATTTACATATATATTTAACTTTACATGGAAAATTTGATTGTTGTGGAAAGCTTTTGAAACTGATATAATTGTTTCCAGTTGGACTGTTGTTGTCTAAATGAAATTGATCGGATACTCTCTTATACTATCATACCTAAAAATCTATTCATACAATCTGCAATTGAGGCTTTCAGCCGGTAGTTGAAGCCAATTTGTTCATTGTCCTTGAAAAAAGATGAAAGTTTTATTTCATCATTAATTGGGAACTCCAATCAGCTTATGTTCAGAATCGCGTTTAAGGAATGGATTTGTACATGAGTTCTTTCATTTATGATCAATAATGTTCTCCTACCATCCTAAGATTTTTGTTTCTTGTCTCATTTTAGTATCTTTATATATTTCTTAACTATCATTGTATTTTTCTTTTCCCCTTATTCCCTGGAATTCAGGAAGGTTTGCAGACGCCAGATATATTATCCTTCAATTGTACTTCTCTTGCAAACACGAGTGAGATTTTCAGCAAGGTACACTGATGCTTTGTTTATATATGATTCCATATTCCATACCAAGACTAGCACATGTTTTGACTCACTGTGATTACAGATTCTTGGGGAAAATCACTCTCTGAAGAAAAATAGTTGTTCTACATCATCTTTGAAGCAGCTTCAGAACTTGTATTCCCAGAAGCAGTCAAATGACACCAAAATGACGTATGCATCATTACTGAGATTCTTGTCCCTTAATCATAGTAGAGTTTTGTGTTTGCATAGTTTATTTCTTTGCTTTTTAAATGGTTCCCATGCTCAGGAAAAAAAGTCTAGTTTCTGAATTATATTGTTTCTTACATGTGAAATTTTATCACCTCGCTTAATAACTTAAAATTCATCAACAGGCTTGCTATAGTTGACGAATTGGATTATTTGATTACCAAAGACCGAGCTGTGCTTCATGATCTTTTCATGCTAACAACTATGCCATTCTCTAAGTGTATTTTACTAGGTATGTGAGTGGTACTTGTAAGGCTCACATTAGTTCTTTCATCTTGGGAGTTGGTTTGACCTCTTTGCTTTGTACTGACAGGGGTTGCTAATGCTATTGACTTGGCTGATAGATTTATACCAAAACTGCAGTCTTTAAATTGTGAGTGCTCGTTTCTGAATCAGTTCAGTATAGTATCTTCTAATGCTTAAATTTTGAATTTCTAGCTGATTTTTGTTTTCCTCCATAGAGGAATTTTTTTTCAGTATATTAATTTGATTATTTTTCTAGGTAAACCAAAGGTCATAACCTTTTCTGCCTACTCCAAGGATCAGATCATCACTATTCTTCAAGAAAGACTGGCGGTAAACTTTAAGCTCTTATTTAGATTAATAAGCATTTTGGTTGTTTAACTTGATCGTTGTTATTCGATAGTATTAAAAAAGGAAACAAAACTTTTAAGTGAAGCATCATGGGATGTATTAGATATCAGGTGTGTCATACTTTCAAAATTTCAATGCAAATCTACAACATCAGAAACTAATCAGCTTGAATATCTAAATAAACAAATAAATTAGATCAGAAGCATAAAGGAATGTAAAAGAAATGAAAGTTAAGAAGAATGCTCTAACTTTTCTCATCTGTAATTCTTTGAGTGTTACAAATACCATTACCATTCTAATATGACTGATTCAAACAGGCACTTCCTTATACTGTCTTCCAGCCACATGCATTGGTACTCTGTGCTGGGGTGAGCTCAATTGTTATTTTTCAGGAATACGAAATTTTAAATATTTCCTTTTAATTTCCTTGCTCTTTCTCACTAGTGGTGCTCGAGGGCAAATTTGACATCTTGTATATGCTCTGATAACCATGCTTCTATTGCTGCAGAGAGTTGCTGCAGCTTCTGGAGATATGAGAAAGGCTCTCGCTGTTTGCAGGTTGATATTTTGAGCGTTATGTTTACGATTTTCTTTATATTTTAGCTTTAACCGACTTCAAAGCAAAACACTTTCACACATATACTAAAGTTTAATGAAGTTTTAGGCAGTGGATGACTAAGTATTAAGGCCACATAATGCTTCTATCCACATTGGACTATAACATCAATAAATTCTCCATGTTTGTTTCAGGAGTGCGATTGAAATACTAAAAGCTGAAAGAAGAGAACCTGCAAGCCCCATTATAGATGGGGCTGAAGATCAACCAAAGCCTGCTGCATGTGGTGTGATTCCTAAAGAAGCAAATAACATGGTAAGCATTGCCGGTTAAATATTCAAACTTCATTCTTTATGCTACAATATTCAATAAATCGATCTCCAACATTTAGTTCAAGATTATATTCCTTTATTTAATTTCAATGTTTACAATCTGGTTTATGCAACATGGAAATTCTCCATATTCATATAACATTTGGATTTTGTTATAGGTGAGGATAGATCATGTTGCTTCTGCATTATCAAAGGTGTATAAATCACCAGTAGTAGACACTATTCAATCTCTGCCGCAACATCAACAGGTATGCTCCACATTCCCATCATGAGATGTAATAAATTCTTTTAATTTCATCTGAAGACCATTATTCTTCACTTCTGATTCAATCACCAGTCTGCATATGAATCACAATTTTACATTTTCTTATATCCATTTTCATGTCTTTTTAATATAGGAAGATTTTTTTTTTTATCAGATCATACTTTGCTCAGCTGTGAAGCTTTTCAGAGGAGGAAAAAAGGATACGACTCTTGGAGAGGTATGCATTGCTGACAACCAAATTTACGACCATAATGTTCTCTCATTGTGAATTAATCAAAGCTATTTTTCTATTGTTGCAGTTGAATAAATATTATGCGGATGTTTGTAAATCAACTTCAATCCCTCCAGTGGGCATTATGGAACTTTCAAGTTTGTGTAGGGTGCTAGATGACCAGGTAATTAAAAAACACTTTACATACACATTCATATTATTATTATTATTATTATTATTATTATTATTATTATTATTATTATATTGAGTATGAGATTGTATGGACTTATTATGAATGTACGATCAAATTGCAGGGAATTCTGAAACTAGGACAATCACGAGAAGACAAACTAAGAAGAGTGACATTGAAGGTTGATGGTGCAGATATTGTCTTTGCACTTCGGGTATGTATGCTAATTATATCATACTATATCTTATCCACTTGTATATATCTTTCTTAATGGCCAAATATTCACCATCGTAATAATGTTCGGTAACAGGGAGTTCGATTCTTTCGCAACTGTCTGCAATGATTTCCTATCCTTTGCTCGCTCTCATGTGGTCTATCTGTAAATCCAAATTAAGGAGGTTAATTTGGTTAGTAAATTACCACATAATTTACTTGATATACTTTTTGGTATCTCTGTATTATACAAACTTATTAGCTCATTTTTGTATTTGAATCAGTACAGGAAAAATATCTCAGGGACCAGTTCAAGTTGCTCCAAGCCTCCAATGATTGCAGTAAAAAAAGAAGGTTAAATTTAAAAAAAAAAAAAAAAAAAGAAGCAAAATGGCTTCAAATTAGGAAAATTAGATGAGAAGAAAGTCTGATGTTGTATGCGTCTACAAATGTAACTTATGATAGAGAATATACAAGGATATTTTTATTTTAAAGTTTTGATTCATTTCTGTAGTTCAAACTTGGCACTGTTGAAGAGGAAAGATATCACGAGATAAAACATATGAAAAGGGTTAAAAATAATAATTGTTGTGATTATACCTTAGGCTTCATTGAAAAAGATTAGCAAAAGGGTCTTAAGAAGTGAATCAATGGGAGGGAAATGGGAATGAATAAATCCTAACAAAATATGCTAGGCTTAAATGAGTATGAGATGAGTAATGATTTTTTTTACTGTTTTTATTTCTTTTGACTTTTTCAACATAAAAACCCAGATTTTTTATTTTTTTCACGGTGGGCAGGGTGTTGACTCATGCCATGTGTTGTCGTACTATTACTAGTATTATGTTGTACAAAACTTAGTTACTTGTTGTACAGATTTAATTTAATTAAATTATTTTTTTAATTTTATTTTATTATTTATTATATTACTCTCCTTTAATATAAGTTAAATTTAAATTATTTCAAATTTTGAATTGAAGAAGAAATTGGGATTAGGATTCTTTCTTCTCCCCCAACCCCAAATCCCAAATCTCCTCCAAATCCTCAATAGCTAATTTCATATTAATTCTCTTCCAAATCTGTGCATTCCATAAATATAATATAAGGGTCAATATGTAATTTTAACATCATACTCCCTCCGTCCCACAATAACTTTCACACTTTCCTTTTTAGGACGTCTCACAATAACTTTCACACCCTTTAAATGGAAAACCCTTTATAAACTTCACCCTCACAATTTCCTCAATTTTACATAAATGCCATTACTTTTTCTCTACACATACACAAAAGTCAACTCATTTATTTACTTTATACATAAAGTTTTACAAAATTACCCCTCAAAACTCCACTCATCATTACACTTTCTTAATATTCGTGCCCATCTACCTATGAAAATTAACATGGGACGGAGGGAGTATATCTTAATAAATTTAATAAATGTAATATAATATTTTACTACATAAAGATAAAAATGTAATTTTAAAATTAAATATTTTAATTAATTAAATTAATTATATACATTGCGATAAATAGTACTCCGTATGACATATAGTACAAAATGTATCAAATTATTAAGTTTAAGCCTTTAAATTTTAATTTTAATGGCTCAAATTAATTCTCTACGATATGATAGACAAGTACCTACGTTTAGAAAGTCCCTAAAAACAACAATATACACTTTACATAAGTTTTTAGAAATCATTCAACAAACTATAGTCATACAAATAAATTCATCAATGGATATAAAGCACAATAATACGCATTTATATTAATAATATTAAATTTTACTTACGTACACTTTATTACGAATTTCGCACACTCATAATATATACGATACTAAAATAAAATTTTCATGCAAAATTATAAATACACTTGGTGCATAGTGCATGATGCACTCGCTGCACATTTTAATTATATTTGTGTACACGTTTCACTATTATGTCCACTGGTGCACATGAAACTTACTCAAAATTTCAAGAGCCAATGAAGAATTATTGAACTTTAATATTTGTAATTCTAGTTAAATAATTATTCAAAACATCCTCACACTACTTTCGAAAAAAAGCACTCTCATGCGCGTCGGCTCTCATGTAACTGGGTATATGGGCGAAGTATATAGACTAATATAATTAAGGTTGTAGAAGTCGGAAATCGGTAGTAGGGCGGATTTGCACCGCCTAGCGCCTAGGCCGCCTAATTTTTTTTATTTTTTTTTTACATAAATACAACAAAAAAAAAATGTTCATCAAGGCAAAGCTATGATTATTACTTAGATCCTCTTTTTCCCTTAAAAAAAGTGTGGACGATTGTCCAAATCGAACGCTTAAACTCAAAAGAAAAGGAGAAATAAATAAATATATATATATCTCGCCTAGGCCGATTTTTCATCAAAAGTTCCTAGAGAGGAAAAATCAAGCCGGCCAAGGGCTGCCTAGCGCCTAGGCACCGACTAGACGACCGCCTAAACTGATCTTTGCAATAGAGAATATAGCTGAAACATGCATGTTAATATAACTGAAATGTGCAGACTAATATAACTAAAAACTTGTAATAGATTTGACCTAAACGTGAAATTGAAACACGCAAACTATTTTAACTGAAACGTGCTGCGAGTGCACCATGGACCGAGTTCACTTGAGATCTTGTTGTAAACAGACTTTTGCGTCAACAGTCAGATTTGAGTTCTACGTGACAAACAACGAGGCGAAATATGAAGCATTGGTCGTTGGGTTGAAGATGACAATGGCGGTAGGTGCTCGACGCGTCAAGATATTCAGCGACTCACAACTGATTGTGTGTTAGGTCCTCGGAGAGTACGAAGCAAGAGGCGAACAAATGATCAAGTACCAAGAGTTAGTAAAAAAATTGCTCGAACTGTTTGACCCGATCTATATTGAGTTCTAAGAGACTTGAATTCGCATGTAGATGCATTAGCTCGTATAGCCACCTCTGAGGGGGAAGCCGAGTTTTCAGAGGTAATTATCACCAAAATTTATTTCCCTTCAACAAAATTCAATTTGATAGCACAAACAGGGGCAACTAGCGAGCAACAGAGCTGAATTACTCCAATTTTTTTAATATATCAAGATAGGCCTTGCCACCGTGGATAAGGGTAAGGCGCAGAGGTTACGGTTGCGATCAGCGCGCGCGATAAACTATTATTGACGACCATCTGTATAAAAGAGGATTCTCACTTCCATTACTCGAGTGCTTAGAGACAAAAGAAGTCGAGCAAATTATGAGTGAAATCCACGAAGGAATGTGTGGAAATCACACTGGGGGGCAAGCGCTCGCTCACAAAGTCTTACAACAAGGATAATTTTGGCTAACACTGAAGAAGGACGCATTGCAATATGCGAGGACATGCAAAGGATGTCAACTCTATGCTCCAGCCATCAATTCACCACTTGACAAGTTAGTATCAGTTTATAGCACTTGGCCATTTTCCAAGTGGGGTATAAATATTATTGGACCCTTTTTGACAAGTGTGGGGGGAGTGATATGCGTCGTAGTCGATGTTGATTATTTCACAAAGTAGGTTGAAGCTAAGGCACTGAAGACGATCACAACACTCCAAATGAAGAATTTCATTTGGACCAACATCATTTGCCGATTTGGGTTACCGCAAGCAATAGTCACTGATAATGGACGACAATTCAATAACACAGAGATGGCCAATTTTTGCTCGACGTGGAGGATCAAAAAACTGTTTTCAACACCTTACCATCCACAATTAAATGGCCAAGTGGAGGCCGTGAATAAATTCTCAAGCATACTTTGAAGGCGAAGTTGGATGGTCTAAGAGGGACTTAGGCAGACGAGCTCCCCATGGTATTGTTGTCGTATAGGACGACGACGAGAAACTCAACTGGATAAACTCCATTTGCTCTTGCATTTGGAACAAAAGTTGTTATCCCGCCCAAAGAAAATGTCCTAAGCTTATGGGTAGCAAGTTATGACGAGCAGTTCAACAATGAGGCACAATTGACAGATTTGGATTTATTGGAGGAAAAAAAAGGTTGACATCCATTAGAAGAATGTCGTGTACAAGAGGCGATCAGAAAAGTATTACAATTCAAAGCTTCGACTACGAAAGTTCACTATTGGCGACCTTGTACTACGACGAGCAACAAATAAATCTACAGGCATACTTGGCTCGACTTGGAAGGGCCCGTACCAAATAACCCGGTCATATTCCAATGGGTCATATGAGATCGAGGATTTGGATGGCAAGTCGAGCCAGTACCCTTGGAATGCAGTCAAGTTAAAGAAGTATTATCAGTAAGTGCTCGTCCTAGTTTTTAATTATAAATATCAATTTTTTAATTGTACATTTGTAATCTTTTTATTTCAAGTGATTGTAGAGAGTTTTATGAATAGATGTATAGCGAAGTTTTTAAGTTTCGGAATTATATTGTTTAAATCATTGTAAGTTATTATTCTTTGTGGGGCCTGTATCGAGTAACCTGGTCATATTTCAATGGGTCATATATCAAGGATTTGGATGGCAAGCCGAGCCCGTACTCTTGGAATGTAGTCAAGTTAAAGAAGTATTATCATGCATTAAGTGCTCGTCCTAGTTTTTTATTATAAATATCATTTTTTTTATTGTACATTTGTAATCTTTTGCTTTCGAGTGATTGTAGAGAGTTTTATGAATGGATGTATATTGAAGTTTTTAAGTTTCAAAATTGTGTAAATCATTGTAAGTTATTATTCTATGTGAGGCTTTCTTAAGTTGATCATCGAGCATACACTGAAAGGTATGTGTGGAAATAAAAGTGAACACGCATACACTGAAAAGTGTAGGCTTGGATAATTATAAAGTGAACAAACATACACTGAGAGGTGTAGGTTTGGACATTAATTAATACGAACAAACATACACTGAAAGGTGCAAGTTTGGAAAAAGGAACAAACATACACTAAAAGGTGTAAGTTTGGAAAAACGAACGACCATACACTGAAAGGTGTAGGTTTGGACATTAATAAATATGAACAAGCATACACTGAAAGGTGTAATTAAGCTTGAAAAAAAATGAACGAGCATACACTGAAAGGTGTAGGTTTTGAAAACAAGTATATATTGAAAGTGTGCTTGCAAGTGTATATAGAGTGTTGTCTGTTGTGTTGGCACTATCCAGACAACATTTGGCAGCGGAAATTAAAATGCACGAAACAACAGAATATTCAAAATTTGTATAGACTATAAATAAGTCTATACTGTTTCACTAAAATATAATTAGTAAAACGAAGCCAAAAACCTCTTCGAGGTACGGCAAAGCCAATTTTACAAGGTGTTGACAACCCTAGGAATCTAAAACAAAGTTTATGTGACTGCCTCTCAATTTTGGCCTAACATAAACACTTCTAGATTCAAACAAATGTGCTAGTCTAATTGATAGAGATTACAATTATACTATCACACGAAAGGAGAGAAGAAACACAGATTTTCCTAAACTAGAAGCGCCACGCTTTCGATAGTCTTGTAATGGATTGTGTCTTCTTTCTTCTCTACCTTGAAACGTTGAAGGCAACCTCTATTTATAGATAAATTTCGTCAGCCTTCAACTCCCATAGATCACATGATTTATGTAACTTCCCCTTAACTCCTTAAAATAAGCTAAGGTAACTTCCAATTTAGGCTTAACTTCCATTTGTGCTTGCAATTCTCTCACTCCTTATGCAATCTGCATGACCTGGACACGTCCACATCTTCTAACTGCATCAAAGGAACATTACAAACAACATAGAAAATTCGGAGTTAGGCGAATTATGATGTTGACCAAAGTGATGGAACATTCTGCACATCACGGGTACAACATCAGCAACAACCTCTTAGAAAGGTTTGAAAAATCTAATTGACTATATGAAACTACCTCCCTTTTAGGTCTATACATATAGTCTCCTAGACGAAATAAGTATGATACATATGTTGATTGGGTCTACAACAATCTATCATACTGTTGCATCGGTCCACTATTAATTGACCACGTTTTCAACTGTATGCAACCTTCATAGACCAGTTTTACATGATCTATAACCTCTTCCACAAACTCCTTAAAAGTAGGAACCACCATGCATGCTCTTAACTTCTCACTCCTTGTATTTATGCAACCGCTTGACCTGGTAACTTCCACGTCTTCAATCCTGCATACAAGGACATTAAGAACAACATCTAAAATCGGAGTTAGTGTTAGGAGAAAGGGCAAATTATGATGTTGACCAAAGTGATGGAACATTTTGTACAACACTCGACAAACAGAGTTGCCAGGAGTGTTGGATCAAAATAGGCATCACATGTACAACATCAACATATATAAATCGAGAGTATTATCGAAAGATATGCTCGTTTAATAAAAGAATGAAAATCCAACTAAGTTGTTAAGGAATATTGGTCGAAATACGAACAACGTATACATATGCTATACAAATATTTTAAGAGGAGAAGAAACACTTGTAATATTTCAAGACAAAATGAAACTTCATTGATAAAGGGCCGAGCATACAAAAAGGTCTGAAGACCAAAGTAAATAAAATTAAATACAATAAAAGGAACAATTTTAATTAAGATGACGGAGCAAGAGCGACCAAGAAGCAAGGAATTTTGTCTAGCATCCTTATTGGCGAGCAACCCTTCCATCACAGTTAAATTATTTTCAGCCCGGGTATAGCGTTGCGAGCGGTGGTCCAAGTAATATGGTCGTCGAGGAGAATTCACTGTTTTCAACCCGAAGGCTGCTTTCTATTCGTATTTTAAGCTCCTTCAACACGAACAAGCTAGAGCCTGATCAGCCAGCTTCCTCTCGGCCACAATCCTATATATTCTTTTTAGAAGATTGGTAAGAAACCTAGCTTGAGCTGGTACAATTTATACGTGAAAGTGGACATAGAATAATTTGTCTGTGTACTCTGCAAGCTGAATCTTAATTAGCTACTCAGCAAATAAGTGCTCTTATTCGTACTTGAGTGATTTGTAGAAATTCCAAGTGCTCTATCAAATTCCTACTCCTAACTAAGCCAGATTTACGTATCCAAGAGAAAGCCTATTTTTGAATAGTGGTACACGTCCGTTGTAAACATCATACAAGATATCTTGAATAGATCAATCTCACAGTTTATACGTGAAAGCTAGTGGACATAGAATAATTTATATCATGTGTTGTTTATTGAGTTTATTTGCAATGGGGTACTGGATTTTTCAAAATATAGCAACTAACTCACCACCTCTTTTTAACCTCTTTTTAACTTGCAATGGGGTACTTAAATGACCCTTTTACCCCTCAAAACTCCTTCCTTCCCCAGCCGTACTGCTCTGCGTTTTTGCTGTCATATCACCTCCTATACCACACCTACTTCCTTTTCAAACACAGCATACTATTTCTTGTTAGGGGTTTCTTTGCAATTTATCTTAAAGGGAATACCATCATCCCTAATTCCCTCTCGTTTTCAAATTCAAAATTCATCCCAGAAGCTTGGTTTCAAAAAATATCTTGCTCTGTTTTTAGAGTTTAACTTTCTTTGTCTGTTTGAGCCCCTGCATTCGGCGATTATTAATGGAATTTGAAGTTATTCTAAATGTTAAATTCAATGGCGAGTGCAAATTGATTTCCGTTAATCGGAACACATCTTTCGACCAGTTTCGTCGATCTGTTGTTCATTCTTGGCATCAACTTCAAGGTAATTCAGAAAACATATCATTTTGTTGGTCTGTGGGCAGTATAAATAAATGCATTTTGGGTTGTGCTAATGACTTGCAAAATTTGGTTTCGTATTCGCAAATAGCTTCCGAGAAAGTAGTTGAAGTATGTGTATGTGCCCCCAATTTATTAGATGTTTCAATGTCTGCTTCGCCACAATCTCCAATTACAAGTGATGATCTGTTAATGCATTCCTCCATGACATTTAGTATCCCTCAGAGTCCATGTATTGCAAAAACATCTAACAAAATACCGTTTAGATGTGTCAAGAAGGCTAAGTCTACAACCTCTTACAGAAGAAATGATTTTGATCAAATTAATAACGTTCCATCTTATGATATATGCCCCTCTGTTCCTACAAAGACTTTGCTATCTGATTCTTGGTCTCAAAATATGAATGGTGGAATTGGTGTAGAATTTAGGGGCGGTGCTGTTGAATTTAGGAAATCTATTATAAAGTATGCAACTCAAATTGGATTTAGGTTTAAATATGTGAGGAATGACCTTAAATATATACACGTCGTTTGTAATGAGCTCCACAGTTGTGACTGTGATTGGTTTGTAAAGGGTAGATGTCAAACAGTTACAAACTATTTTGTAATAACCAATGCTAACTTCATTCACAAGTGTGCTGGGTTGTTGATAAAAGACGATACAAAGAGGTTGAGCCCTAAGATCTTGTCTGAGTTCCTAATGCAAAACGTTAGAACCAAACCTAACATGGGTGGTAAAGATATCATCCAACTCTTGAACGATGATTACGGTCTTACAATCCCCTACTGGAAGGCATGGAGAACTGTTGAAGCTGCGAGGGATCAAATTTTTGGTTCATTTGACGAGTCATATGACCAACTAAAATGGTATTGTGCTGCCATTCAACGGACCAACCCAGGAAGCGCTGTTATTTTTGAATGTAATCAAATCTCGAACCGTTTTGAACGTTTGTTCATTTCATTCAAAGCATGCCTCGATGGATTCCAGAGTTGTAGGCCCATGTTATTCATAGACGGAACTTTCATGAAAGGTCGTTCTAAGGGAATATTACTGTCTGCTACTGCTAAAGATGGCGATAACGGTAAGTTCCTAAATTCCAGCCCTTTCTCATTGTTGTGGTTATGTTTTAGAGCTTGCGTTGAACTAATTTTGTTATTTTATTGTAGGCCTCTTCCCTGTTGCATTTGCAGTTGTATCTTCTGAGAACTTGGAAAATTGGGTATGGTTTCTAGAGATTTGTAGGGACTATATAAAACACGACAAACAACTTGTGTATATATCTGATAGGAATCCTGGCCTAATGTCCGCATTCCCCAAAGTATTTACAGAGCCCGTGCATTTCTTTTGCTTGTTTCATTTAATAACTAATCTGAAAGGTAAATTTGGAAAGGGCTGGAACAATTCCCAAAGAGCAAATATGGCCGACCATTTCAGAGCAGTTGCATATGCTCCAAGCTTACGGTTATTTGAAGAAAAGCTGGTTATTTTTAAACAATTTGGTGGTGAGATTGCAGAACATTGGCTTGAAGATCTCCCGTACGATAAGTGGGCTGTGGCTCATTCTCCCCAAATTTGCAGATACGGTGAAATGACATCCAATGCTGCTGAATCATTCAATGCATGGATATCCAAGCATAGGGAACTGCCTATTACTTATATGTTAGAATCGATACGTAGTGGTAATTTGTCTGCCCATAATTTACAAACATTTTTAATATTATCTGAGTTTGGTAATCCCTCGTAACTCATTTATCACCCAATATAATCCTTGATGTTATAGGTATTAGTCGTTGGCATCTTGAAAGGAGGAAGGAAAGTCAGTCTTGGACTGGTGCATTGTGTCCCACCAAAGAAAAATGGTGGAATCATCTTACCAACAAAGGGCGAACTTGGAGCGTTGTACCTTGTCCTGGCGGCGAGTTTGAGGTGGGTTCCACCCCATCTGTTCGTGTTGATTTGCGTTCGAAATCATGTTCGTGTCACCAATGGAAGGTTAGAGGGTTCCCATGTTCCCATGCTGTTGCTGTAATACGAAAGAATTCTCCGTCAGTTTTCAGATACGTGGAAGAGTGTTTCTTCACCACTAATTATCGACAATGTTACAGATTCGATATTCATCCAATTCCTGAAACAGAAAGGTTTGAATGCGAATCCCAGCTATCCAAACAGAAGGTTCTCCCTCCTGCTTTAAATCGCCCCCCGGGTCGTCCAAAAAAGAAGAGAGTTGCTTCATTTGGGGAGAACCGTTCCCGAAGAAATGAATTGAGATTATGTGATAGGTGTGGACAGATGGGAAGGCATGACATGTTTTCATGCTTGCTCTCCCCAGAATAGTAGTCTAATTATTTTTGCTAGATTTCTAGTTTATTTTGCAAGGCTTTTTGGGGATTAGATCCCAATTGTTGTAATGTTTATCATTAAAAGAAATTGGAAGAATTTGTCTTAATGTTTAGGGGAATGTTATCTGCATTCTTGCTCTCCCCAGAATAGTAGTCTTATTATTTTGCAAGGCTTTTTGGCTTAGTAGACACCAATTTTTGGATAATTAGTGATTAAAAACAAAAACAATTTGAAGAATTTGTCTTAATGTTGGGGGAATGTAAACTGCATGCTTGCTCTCCCCAGAATAGTAGTCTTATTTCACCAACAACTATCTTTCTAGTTTATTTTGCAAGGTTTTTTGATATTTAAACCCCAATTTTTTGAATACTTATCATTAAAAGCAATTGCAATAATTTAAAAATAATGTTGGGGAAATGTAAACTGAATTATTGTTTAAGATGAACTTTTCATAATATCATTCATACGCAGAAACATATTACAACATTTAATAAAGCTGGAAAATATTTCAATTGACTGCTTACAAAATGTGGAAAATATACTGCCATTAACCATATCATTTCATCATCCGATTGACAGAATCTTATCAAGTTGTAAAAACGTTCGAAATTTCCCACTCTTCTGATTGAAATAACTACTCAACCTTGAATGCAATGAAGATGCACAACATGAGCACACAAAAAAGCATCAATGAGTTGATCAGTATAACAGTGTGATTGTGGTGCGAATATGGTTGAACACCCTTCGTAGTGCAACCTTTAACGATGGGGTGTGGACTTGTATGCATGCTTCGTGAGGTTTCAGCAGCATCCATTATCTCATTATTCGAAACAAGTGGGGCATCCTCACCTGTGTTAGCTTCCTGACACCAATGGGAAAAGCCATGAACCTCACATCTGTAGTACATCCTTCCAGGGTCAGCCTCAGACTTTGACATCCTAATGGCTGTTTGTAAACCACATTTCTTGCAGTCAGCCCTTCCATACCTTAAATACCATTCACTAGATGGAGAATGACTGTTTTGAGACATGGTTATTTTGTTGTGTGAGCTTTTGAGGTGTAATGGAAACAAAGAGCTTCAGTTTGGTGGTTTTATAGTGCAGAAAAAGGGTTAAATAACGGTAATATAACGGTAACATTATCTAATTACTGCAGAATAACGGTTACATTTTTTGAATTGCTGGAAAAACAGAGAAAGTTCAACATACATGAATAGTGTTCAAATATTGGGATGCTATGTTCAACTTTACCATCTGCAAATTTTAATAGAATGACAGTAAAATATTCGAACGAAGTTGATAATAGATTACCTGTATGTGTTTTAACATCAGCTCATAATCGATATATCCAAAACAATTCCCATATTAGGGAAAATATTGAACTTTCAGATGACTGAAAAATTGAATTCAAAATTTGTTAAAGAATGATCAATGGAAAGTGAAGTAGGTATTATGTAGGTTGTGATCTGACGGATGTGATCAGATAAGTGCGGGTATAATTGGAAAAATTGGGTTCAAAATTTTGGGATGAATAATCAAGTGAAAGTGAAGTAGGTATGATGTATGGTGTGATCTGACGGATGTGATCAAAAATGTACGGCAGTGACTAAAGGGTATTTGAGGGGTAAAGGGGTAATTTAAGTATCAAATTTGGCAATGAAAATGAGGAGCTACGGATTTGATCAAAAATGTACGGCAGTGACTAAAGGGTATTTGAGGGGTAAAGGGGTCATTTAAGTATCAAATTTGGGGATGAAAATGAGGAGCTACGGATGTGATCATAAATGTACGACAGTTCCCATATTTTGTATCCCGATTGAAAACATTGTATAAATTTGAAGGATGATGGTGTTCACTTCATTTAATATCTGAAAACATGTTATTCCCTTCATTTAATATAATATGTAAGCTATTTGTTCGAATTTTGAAAAAATTATAGATTGTCAGAGGAGCTACGGATGTGATCATAAATGTACGACAGTTCCCATATTTTGTATCCCGATTGAAAACATTGTATTGGGTGATGGTGTTCACTTCATTTAAATGAAGGGAATAACATGTTATTCCCTTCATTTGAAATAATATATAAGCTATTTGTTCGAATTTTGAAAAATTTATAGATTGTCAGAGAAGCTTTATATGATGTATAACATCACAGAGTTTACGTACATATTGGAAGGTATGTAACAGTTGGAAAATAAATGAACGGATTATATTAATAGTACAATTAATATAATATATTAGTATTAAAATGGTATGTGGAAGTATTAGCCAAGTAACAAAATTACAGTTTTACGTTAAAACCTTAGGCGAACTAACTTCAAATAATATTCGTTGATTAAAGAAATGGATGATAGTATGCATTAAAGTTTAATATCATGTAAAAGATAGGGCAAGCATGCAGTACATTCAGACAGTAATAATGTTATAATGTTATTCATGCATATGAGCATTCAGTGTCAAAATTCGCCCTCCAACCTGTTATTGGTGTCTACATAAATTTGTGTAATAGCTTCATGTATATAATCAAGTGCTGAATATTGTTTCCTACGAATAATAACCACCCAATTATGTTAGCATTATATTAGTATTTCAATGTTTTAAACTCAATTTATTGCAGCATGCTATGAGTATCAACCCTCAACAAGGTTTTAAACCTAATTAATTGCAGAATGCTATGAGTATCACCCCTCAACAAGCCATTAAATAAGCTCAGTTTACAATTATAAACCCACAATTATGTTAGCATTCCAAGAGTATTACAATGTTTTAACCACACAATTTAAAACAGCATGCTATGAGTATTATCCCTCAACAAGCCATTAAATAAGCTCAGTTTACAATTATAAACACACAATTATGTTGAACATAGCATCCCAAGAGTATTACAATGTTTTAACCACACAATTTAAAACTGAGCTGCTATGAGTATTATCCCTCAATCTACCATTAATTCATAACTTTTCAATTATAACTACAAATAGTTTATAAGACATCAAACTGATCAACAGTAAAGGAAATCTAAGATCAACTATTAATATCATCCCAAAATCTATAATTCAGTAAAGCATGCATAATTTAGCAGAGTAATTAGATCAATAGTCTAAGTTCAATATCATCCAAGAAGTTGGAGTCATCTCCTCCACCTCTGAGTTTCTTGTTTGTCATGCATTCCCATCAATCAAAACACAAAAAGATAGAAACATCCATAGCCAAAATATTAGATGAAAATAGAACAGTAAAGGAAATCTATTATCAACTATTAATATCATCCCAAAATCTATAATTCAGTAAAGCATGCATAATTTAGCAGATTAATTAGATTAATAGTCTAACATCAATATCATCCCAAAAGGTGGAGTCATCTACTCCACTTCAAATAACTTGTCTGTCATGCATTCCCATCAATCAAAACACAAAATAGATGGGGTGATCCATAGCCAAAATACATGATGAAAACAACATAAATTCTGGAAAATAGTTTGAGTTTACTAAGTGCATGCAACATTATAACAAAAAGTCTTCAAAATCAAGTGTGGCTCACGAATGAAGACGTCATGGGATGGGAGATGCCAGTGTTTGAACAATGTTGTGAATCTTGCAATATCCGCTGACAATGAGATTTTCAGAAACTGCAACATGATGCCAACTTTGATTGATAAGATCATATGTACCTAATGTTCCACATGGATCTTTCCTAAACAGGATCTTGGTACCCTTTGGCTTCACGAAGTGTAACGGTTGGATTGTGAACCGATGAGGCCTGTGATAAACCGGGTTAAGCTCTATATGAACCAATTTCCACTCCTTATTCTCCCCATATCCTTGAAGCAGCCATAAGTTGAACACTCCATACATGTTGTAAATAGGGGATAGAGGATATACGACTAATGTGTCATCATCTAAAGCCCCTATTTCCCAAGAATACCCAGAATCCGCAACCTCCGGCGGTAAATCAATAGTTCCCCATGAATAATTTTCTATGTTAAAAGTAACCAGTTTTGTTGACACACTGTGGGGTTTGTAAACCTGAAAGAAAATGAGACCCCTAACCCACACAGCAAATTTACCTGAAGGCATTTGATCACGGAATGGTGAAAGACGAGTCCACATCATTGTCCGAGTTGAATAGATATCAACCTGCGTCTTCACATCCCCAGCTTGAAAGAAGAGAACTCTCAACAGGTGGTAAGAGTTTGTGATCTGCTGGAACCCCATCCCAAAAAAGGAAGAACACCAGTCGGCCTTTGGATCCCATTCGATATGAGCACTGGGTACTTGGATCTCTTTTCCTGTCAGCGGGTTGTTGATGAAGTACCTATCATCTTGAGTCGCTTCACACACCAGTCCCCTGCAGTGTGCAACCAATTCCTTTGGTGGGTCATCATCGATTACATTCCTACAGAATGACCTTGTTAATGGATCAGAAATTTCGTAACTTATTGGAGGAAAAAAGATATGTTCATCAAAGAGAAACATTCTCTCATTCTTGTTAAGCGCATTGAGGTAGCTATCATTGATGAACAGGGGAGAGGATATAAGAGCATTCCAGGATTTGCTGGTGATTTTGAAACGAGTTACTTCGGTTGGTGATAGGCGTGATGTAATTTCGTGGATGAGGTCTGGAGGTATTGTGGGATTACTCATTTTTCCAACCTAGCTGAGAGAAAAATGCACCAAAACCATGGGAGGAGATGACTAATATAAGAAGAAATAGATTGTAGTTTTGGGGAGTATTGGGGAGCGTGTGTTTGGAGGGAAAGTGGGGATGACGTATCATTTAATGCGACTTGACCCCTCTGAAATTAGATACAACCAAAATGATATTATACAGCCAAATTCCCACTCCCCAAGCACCTAAATCATTACAAAGTTGTACACCTATGGGCTGAAACCTGTTCAACAATCAGATGTTCAACTTGTTACTTGGACTTCCAGTGGGCATAAACAGATGTTTTGGTGTGTGAAATCTAACTTTTTTGATTTTGAAAAGACCCATTGCCTCATAGTTCGATTTTAGGGCATATCATATATTTTGGATATCAATTTTTGGGTATATAATGTTCTGGATATCAATTTAATTTATTAAATTTTAGGAGAAAGTTCAATTTTATAACATCATATAATTTAGTACAATTTTGTAGTACTATGGGCTGAAAAGTCCAATTAACACAATGTTGAACAGGTATTGGGGACTTCAAGTGGGATCTAAACAGATGTTTTGGTTTACAAAATCTCTCTTTTTTGATTTTGAAAAGATCCATTGTCTCATATTTCGATGTACCGTGGATATGCCCTAATGAGTTTAATTTAACAACATTGTTCAAAATTTAAAATATCATATAATTTATTAAATTTATCAAGTTTGTTCAATTTTAAAATATCATATCATATAAGTTATCAAATTTAACAACATTCCACAAATTGAACTTTCTCCTAAAACTACATTGTTCATCTGTAATAGTTAACTAATTGAAAAGTTAGGACATTAATAGTTGATCTTAATAGATTTCCTAAAATTTAAAATTGAAAAGTTGTGTCCCGCAATTCAAGTTTGTACATTTAATTGTAACATTCAATTTATAAATATTTTCCCGTTTCATTGAAGATGTAACTCAATGGCTACCCTAAATTTGAGCATTGTTGAACTGTTCAAGTTAACTCAATGACCGATAAAATGGAATTGTAAATTTGTCCACTGTCCAAGATTGTTGATTTGATTAATTTCAAAATACATTCAACAAACTGAGTGACAGTAGCTTCGATTTATTTTCCCTAGACATTGAAGTGGTAATGCAACAATGACACTAAATGAGTCAATGGTCGTGATCGATAAAATAGAATTGAATTGTAAATTTCCCCATAAAAATAGAATTTGATACTTTTAATTTTAACTATTTTATAAAGAACGAAATGTAGAAATATGTAGACATGGTAAATTTGTAAATTTGTCCAATGTCGAAGATTGTTGATTTGATTAATTTCAAAATTCATTCAACAAACTGAGTGACAGTAGCTTCAATTTAATTTCCCTAGACATTGAAGTGGTAATTCAACAATAACACTAAATGAGTCAATGGTCGTAATCGATAAAATATAATAGAATTGTAAATTTCAACATAAAAATAGAATTTAAAGGTATTTGATCAATTTTAACTATTTTATAAAGAACTAAATGTAGAAATATGTAGACATGAGTCAATGGTCGTGATCGATAAAATAGAATTGTAAATTTTCCCATAAAAATAGAGTTTTTCTTTGGTGGGAATTTAACTATTTTATAAAGATAAATGAAAATTAAATGTAGGAGATGACGAACGTTGTTCTTCAAATCGTAGATTCGACCCTAATATGAGGTTCATGGAAATTAAAATTGCTGGTATGATTTTTGTTAAATTTAAAACTGTAATTTATAACATAAAAAAAATCTACAATTTGAAGGCTTTGTAAAGTTGTATTGAAAAAGAGTGTTGCATCTATAACATCAATAGAGTGGTAATTCAACAATAACACTAAATGAGTCAATGGTCGTAATCGATAAAATAGAATAGAATTTACAAATTTCAACATAAAAATAGAATTTAAAGGTATTTGATCCATTTTAACTATTTTATAAAGAACTAAATGTAGAAATATGTAGACATGGGTCAATGGTCGTGATCGATAAAATAGAATTGTAAATTTGCCCATAAAAATAGAGTTTTTCTTTGGTGGGAATTTAACTATTTTATAAAGATAAATGGAAATTAAATGTAGGAGATGACGAACGTTGTTCTTCAAATCGTAGATTCGACCCTAATATGAGGTTCATGGAAATTAAAATATTAAAATTGTTAGTATGATTTTTGTTAAATTTAAAACTGTAATTTATAACATAAAAAATCTACAATTTGAAGGCTTTGTAAAGTTGTATTGAAAAAGAGTGTTGCATCTATAACATCAAAAAATGTACAGTTCGGCTATGTAAAGTTCGATTTATAACAAATTCGCATTCTTCATGAAAGTGTTTTATAAAATTCGAGGGGATCAACACTAATTTGAACAGTTCAACCCTAAAATGAACAGTTCAACCATGAATTGAACAGTTCAAAACTATATGAAGTGTTCAACATAGACCTGAACTGTTCAACTTGGGGTTAAGTATACAGGTTAACCAAGTTGTCATAAGTCCCCTACTGCTGCAATTACAAATCTAAAGATTTACGTAACAGGTTCCCAATTTTAGAGATAGATATGTTGACATCACCCAAATGACATACCTCCAATTTTCTAAATAAAATCAACATCAAGATGATAGGTTCTATGAGAATTGATTTGCATGCATAATTCAACATCATGTTCGAATTGTAAACAGTTAGATAAATGCATTCATAACCACAACAAAGAGGGGAACTAGAAATAAATGCATGCTTTTCAATTCGAACCAAAGCACAGTTATATAACCCAATTCATATGAGTATTGATTGGCATGCATAATTCATAGTTACCCAAACTCATCAATCTTAGCATGCCATATCTTAGCAAAATTCAAAATTCATATTCTACAAATAAAGTACCCGAACTCATCAATCTCATTCAAAATACATATTCTTAGCATGCCATATGTTAAATTCTCTCAGTCAACTTCCTAAATCTTTGCTACTTTAGGATCCATAAACCATTCGTTTTCGGTAGTTACTTACTGACACTGTACCATATTCCCCTTTCTTACTCTGTTTTCCCAACATTAGGTTCTCAATGTGGTAACATATGATAATTCCACAATCCAATGAACCTGAAAGTTGCTGCACGCAATCTTCTGAAACAGGATTTCGCAAAGCTTTTGTTAAAAAGTTATGACCTGGTTTAAGCCTTTTGAAAGCGTCTCGCAGTCTACACCACACATACTTAACCTGTATCATTTGGAATTGGAAATAATTGATGGTCATTAATATAAAAAAAAAACAAAAAATAAAAACAAAAAGATAAAATCTTACAACAACTAAGGCTGGTTTCAAGTGTGAATCTACGCGTCCAGCAGTTCTTCGAAGCATAGAGTTAAAAAAACGCCACTCGCCCGTCTTCATATTTAACCTTAGGAGAGTCCAATGGTTTCCCCCGTTAACCGGGAAAAGTAGGTAATCAGCATCTACAGCTTCTTCCAACTTTGCGTCGATGTTGTTGAGCAATGTCTGATTTTGTGTGTGACCATAATCCGTAATCAAAGTCTGACATTTTTATAACAGTAAAAAAGATATCAGAATTCAGATAATCAAAATTATTCGTATATAACAAAGATGCAATTATATTAGTATACCTAGCACATCGAAGTAATCAGCACAATCCTTTTAACACATGGCTTATGTTTAAAGTGAATAACCCTCAAAATCTCACCCCAAGAATCAATCACCTGTAGTAGTTCCTAAATAAGTGGCTAGAAATGTTGGGGTTAATATATGAAACGTAAAGAAAATGCAGAATGAAATGTTTTTACCGAAGAAGAGATAATTCAGTTTTGTAGAATATCTACAATGTGACCAATAGTGACTTCTGCAAATGGTGATTTTCCTGACCAAACTGGATACCTGCAACGCCTAAAAATAGGTCACTCAATACATTCAAACAAGCGTAATTATCAAATCATGGAGAAGACTGTCCCCCTACTTACTCCTTCGAGTTAAATTCCCACAGATCCGCGATCCTTTCCTTAATGTAGGTAGCACAGTTTTTCACTGTAAGAAGTTTTTCGTCAAGCTTCAACGGCTGTTGGCTCTGAACCCGGCCTTTCCTCTTTCTTACACATTCTCCTTCTTCATCCCCAATTTCAATGAGCTCTCTTGTACTAGGCTGTGGTGTAATGTCCTTCCCTTTCCTCTCTTCATTCACAGTCCTCTTCTTAACTCCTCTGGTTATAGTACTTGGATCCGGATGATTATTCAATTTCTTCTCTTTCAAAATAGGCGATCCATCTTCTGAATTTGTTTTTTCATGAATCGACGCTGTGTTAGAGTCCCTCTTTACATCAACTTGTTGTTTTTTCATTCCATCCATTTCAGTCCGCAGTCCTTCGATCATCTTCCTTAGTTCTTCATTTTCCCTCGTCAACCGCTCACTATTTGATTATGCAATACACAACTTCTCAACTGCATCTATTTGTGCTAAGTTATTCGGATTGCTGTAAATCTGAGTTGGTGTTGGAACAGTATATTCTTCTATACGTCTTTCCAACTCCATTTTTTCCAATTTCAGTCGCTCAATTATATTTTCCTTATTCTTTAACTCAACTTCGAACTTCTGCACTTCAGTCTGAAATCCCGTTGATGCATTCTGCATTTCACTGGAAATCTTATCCATATCATTATTGTCTGTAGGGAGAGATTCATTATCCATTGGGAAACCTTCATCAACTTGCCTAACACGGCTCCTACAAACTTCATCTTGCTGACCAGTGCATGCCCCCCTGATCATATTCTCGACAATCCCAACACCTCCTGATCTGAGATCCATCATAACTTGAGCGATCTGAACTGTAGCAACTCTTTGTGGTGTATTATACTGGGTCATCCCAATACTGAATGATGGTCCATTAACAGCTCTGAAAGTCGACTTTTCGCCACTGAATTCTCCCCCATCATCTCGCATTGTACACAAACCGTAAGCAGTTTCACTATCCTTTCCTCCACTGCATCCCTCTCCAGACTCTCGCATTGTATTAAAAGAATCCATATTAAACGAAGATTGTTTTGATTGCCCTGTTTTCTCCAACTTTGCAGATTGATTTGCTTCCCCTGTTTTTTCAAAGTCTTCAGTATCCTTTTCAACATCCTTATCTGAGCCAATACCAACAACATATTCAACCTCTGATGAAGCTTCAGGTTCATCTTCAATTTGCCTCAACTCAGAAACTGTCCTAAGTTTTCTCTTCTCGTCCGACGTTGCTTTCAACAATATCTTTCGAACCTAACATTTGTTATATTGCAAAATGCCCCGAGTTAAATGTTCAAACATTTAAGAAGATTAAATATTATTTTAACAAAAAAAATGTTAATTTATTACCTTTATATCTCGAGATAGCTTCAACTTCTTAACCACCGAATTCATCTTGTTTAAATCCCATTTTAGAAATCGTGGGAATGCAGATTTATGCACGGGCTTCAATAAGGATGCATGCTCGCATAACCAGAACTGTCATATTCTCAAATCAATAAAAATTGTAATAATTCATGAAAAAAGGATATGATGCAACGATATTAAATATAGAGTTATTCAAGTCTTACAGGAAGTAGGACAGCACACCCTCCAACTTTAAGATTCTTGGTTCTTCCCAATTGCTTACTCAACATCTCAACAATTAACATTGACCAATCATGAAGGCAAATCTCATTGAAATTCTCTAAATAGCAACTTATATGCGTAGAGACCGAACAATTCTTATTGGTACAAAACAGAATAGCCATCATGTAACAACACAAAAGACGAGCAACGTCCTTATAGCTATCACGGTCATTCTTGCTCGAAACAGCGGTCAACTTTGAGAGTATGAGTCTCTTATACATCACAAAATTAGAATCTGAAACTTTATCTAGGTCCGCTGAGAAACATCTACGTACCCAAACTGGAATTATCTTCTCTTTTTCTTTCAAAGGTATAGGTTTGCTCCCACAGCTAATACCAAATATAAGTTGGGCATCCCTCCTATTTAATTGAAGAACTTCTCCCCTAATAAAGAAAGATTCAGAATCAACATCAAAACATTTGATTATTTGTCTAATTGCGCTCTCATGTTTTCTCGCCCTCTTTAACAAGCTTTCAAAATTATCCATATATATACTTTCAAAAAACAGCCAAAACGGAGTCTTTTTAATATATTTTTTGTGATTTTCATTGAGTTTCAGCCCATTCACTTCCTTAATCAAAGTTCGAAGATTGGATCGATAATAAGTTTCTCTTTTGTTAACCTGTATCCGACCTGCAAACCAACCCACGCATATCAATTTATACAAGTGTTATAGTAAATATCCAAAAATTCAATTTGCCTAATCTTTTAACTAACCAAAACAATTATTCGGCTTTACTCGTTTACTCATCATCGAACAATCTTCTTCACTGCTTGAATCAGTTGTAGACTCGTTAAGTACGTCATTATTTTGTCTATCCATAGATAACGAATCACTTTCTGTTACGCGATATCACAAAAATGTGTTGTCAATATACCGTTATCAAGAAAATTCTACGTTGAACTTATGTAATGTCCTAACAAGAATTGTAAGCATGTACCGGTTGAAGATTCATCAGACGTAGAATTGTCAACCTCATCGCATTTCTTGTGCTTTTTGAAATAATCTTGAGATTCTTCACTTTCTACAACATCCAAAAACAAAAATGGTCATAAAAAAAGCCACAACATCATATACTCATAAATGATGTTGAAAAAGGCTATGAATATCCAAAATTGTTTCCTTTTAAAACCTTATAAAAATAAGTTTTATTCACCTGATTCTGAGATGCTCGATGATGAATAATTCACTGCAGCTCCCTTTCCTAACCCAAAAAAAAGATAAATGCCTCATGAAAAAAAAAAAAAAAAATTAAATTTGAAATTTGATCTTTTTTCTACAAACCTTTTTTCCTATGTCGTCCATGATCATCATTTGTACCCTTTCGTTTACCTGTTCTCAAGTTAAATACAAAATTCAAAGAAAACAAGATTTCTAGGTAAAAGTACTTCAATACATGAACAAAATAAGCAAGGAAATATTAATTTCAACTTACCCAGTTTGGAAAAACCCTTTTCAGTGTGTGATTTGTTATCCCGTTTTGATTTCTTCACCGGACTCATGGTTGCTTTCCCTCGACCCTTCCAAATTTTTTGAAACAACAGATACGTCGATCAACATCACTCGTAAAACAAAAATATTCTGCGATTTATAAACAGAAATTACCTTCCTCAAATTCATGGCTTTAGAAGAAAACCAAGCTTCAAGAATCCCCAAATCCTAAAGCTTTAATTGAAACCCAAGCTCCAACCACTCGTCAAACGCGTTGCTTTCGAAAATTTAGAGCTTATGTCAAAATCCAAGCTCCAAGAATCCCCAACTCCTAAATCCTTACAAGAAACCCAAGCTCGAAGAACTTCCCAAATGTAAATGCTTTCGAGATGATGGAGTGAATGTCAAAAAGTAGATGTCTAATCGAAGGCAAAAACGTACACCTCATAGCTTCTAGCTCACTGTTTATCTGTTGGGAAAAGTAAGGGTAAAATGGGCACATTCCACATAAATGCGTATCTAGTTGCTAAAATGGGCTCATGAGGTTCTTAGTTGCTATATTTTGAAAAAATCGTGACCCCATAGCATGTTGCCCTTGTTTATTTCTATATTGCATATTTTATATATTGTTAATATTGTCATATTGCATATTCATATTTGACAAAACACATAGTACTAGTACTTTTTAAAGCTGGCTAGTTCATCATCTTTTGATTCACACATTTTAGAAAAGAGTTTTTCACACATAACGAGTATAATCTTTATTTGGGCCACTCACATTTCCGCACTCACGATTAGTTATCTAGTTATCATCTTATTGTTTTTACACTCGCACTATCGACTGACATCTTATTTGCAAGACAATCACTCAAGTCATCATATACAACTGAGTCACTAAATTAGTTTTTATCAAATTTTTTAAAGTGTATTCACTCATCCTCTCCCCTTTAAACTTTAAACCTCACACTACTCATTTAGGGACCTACATTGAGATTACAGGTTTATATTATCCAATTGAATTATATTCAATGTAAAATGTAATTTAAATTCTCATCATATTTTTATGTTTGAATTAATCATTTAATTATTATTATATATGAAAACATTTTCTTATGTTTTAAAAGAAATACTTCATTTGTCCCATTATTATTGGAACATTTGTAAAAAATTCTTGTCCCATTATTATTTGAACATTTGTCATCTACTTCTCACTCTTTTAAAAATCTCTCTTAAACATCTACTTATTTACACTTCATGTCATTACTTTTTACACACAAACAAAAGATTTTATCTCCAATAAAGTTGAAATACTCATAATATCTCTTTTAAAAGTTAATTTTATCACTTTTAATACTAATATAAAATTTTACATTAAAACTCGTACGTGCAAACAGTAAATGTTCCATTAATAGTAGAACGAAGAGTAACTAATTTTGGTATTATTTCTAATACAAATCATTTTAATATATATAAAAAAGAAATAATATCATTATATTATTTTTTTTATTTTTTATTATAAAAAATTATGTGACTCATCCAATATTTTTATGCAGTATGTATTACATCCATTGATTTGGTTTCTCTTTAGGAAATATTTATTGTATAATAGTCATGGGTTTGGCTATACACCGACGAAAAATCACATGTTAGATCACACACACACACCAAAAAAAAAAAAAACCTATTATACTTATACCCCTTCTTTCTAAAATAATTAATTTGATACATATACTCCCAACAAAACCCTTATTCTTATTCTTCTCCACCTTCTTCTTCCTCCCCACAACCACTCCAACCCGTCGCGGCCTGCCGCAACCGCCCTCGACCTAAATTTGTTTTTTTAAGTTCTGCAACTCCGCACACCCTTCGCCCCCTCCAAAGCCGCCCATCCTCCCTAGCACACGTCGTCGCCCTCTAAATCTGTCGTCCACGTCGCTGCCGCCATCCCCTCCATATGCCTTCCTCTTTCTCATTTTTTTTGTTTTTTTAATTTCAGTCACGACACCACGGCCCTTGCGATGCCGCCGCCCTCACCCAACCGCACCCCTCCCGCCCTCCCCACAAGGCCGCGCCCCTCCTCCCTCGCCCAACCGCCGCCGCCACTTGAACCCTAAACGAAATGCATATTTGTTTTTTTTTTCTTTAATTTTTGACAAAAAGTCATCGACAATAAACACTATCGTCGACAACAATTTGTCGACGATAGTGTTTATTGTCGAGGACTTCTTGGCGATTTTTTTTTTTTAATTTTGATTAATGGTTGTCAACGAGGGTGTTTTTCGTTGACAACCCATAGTCGAAAATATACCCTATGGTCGACAGACCAATGTCGATCGACACTGGTTTGTCGAAAAATTGTACTCCCTCCATCCATCAAATGTAGTCCCATGGAGGAGGGGCACAAGTTTTAAGAAAAATGTAGATAAAGTAAGGGTATTATAGGGTATTGTAGGGTCCATTGTGAATAAAGTGATTGTTTGTGAATAAAGTTGATGGCAAGTTGAGTAATTAAGTGATGGGTTAAAGGGTGATAGTTTTGATAAAGTGTATGGGACTACATTTGGTGGACAAAGAATATGAGGCAAATGAGATTACATTTCATGGACGGATGGAGTAATATTTTTTTAAAATTTTATGTTTTTTTTAAAAAAAATATTCTAAATTCATTTTGATGTTCAGTGGCCGTCGGAGTTGGGGTCGGCGGCGGCCGAATGTGGGATAAAGGTTGTCGGCAGCTACCTGAAATTATGGTTAAAGTTAAATTTGAGGAGTGTATCTACCTTTATATATTATATTAAAAGGGTAAATTTGACATTTAAATAGGGAGGGGAGTATACTTAACAAAGCTAGAGAGGGTTAGGGTATATACCCTAGCCTCCAGCTTTGTTTAATGCACTCCCCCTTCATTTTTATTAATTCAATATTGTTGCAAAATACTCCCCTCTAAAACCCTAATCCTAATGCATTAATTCTAATTTTGCAGTCCAGCCGCCGCCGTTCCTCTGGCAACCACCATCTCCGGCGGTCACAACCACCTTCTCTTACATCCACAAAAATTAAAAAAAAAAATTTTAACAAAACTTAGAAATAAACTTCCATTAATCCACAAAACTCAACAAACCCTAAACTCTAAATCAAAAACTTAAAAATTCAACTAAAACAAAAACGTATTTTCGATAAACCAGAGTCGACCAAACATTCTCCTGTCGACAATGGTTTGTCGACCAAAAACAATTTGGTCGACTCTGGATTATCGACCAATTTTTTTTTAAAAAAAATAAAATTTTCGATAATATTGAGTCGACCAAAAATTATCCCGTCGACAATGGTTTGTCGATCAAAAAAAATCCGGTCGACTCTGGTTTATCGACCAATTTTTTTAAAAAAAAATAAAATTTTCGATAATATTGAGTCGACCAAAAATAATCTCGTCGATAAACTAGAGTCGACCAGATTGTTTTTGATCGACTGAATATTATCGAAAATTAAAAAAAAAATGGAGAAACCCGCACGGGCGGCGCGACCAACGAGAGGGGGGAGGGGGCACGGCAGGTGGGCGGCGCGGGCTCAACGACGGAGGCGGATTGGGGGGGTGGAGTTGCAGAAAATGAAAAAAAAAAAGATGTTGCGGGGGCGGCGACAGCTTGCTGCGACGAGAAGAAGATGAGGACGACGGCAGCGGCTGCTTGCTGGACGGCTGGCGGTGCTCGGCGAAGGGTGGCGGCGGCGGTGGCGGTGGCGGCAAGTTGGATGGAAGGGAGGAAGTGAAGAAGATGGAAGGAGGCAAAAAAATAAAGAAGAATGGAGAAGATGAAAATGGGGAAGAAATAAAAAAAATTAGGGTTAGGGTTTTAGAGGGGAGTGTATGTATCTATATATTTTAGTTAAAGGGCAAATATGGTATATTTTATACTCCCTCCGTCCCATACTTGAAGACCCAAACCAATTGGGCACGGGTTTTAATTAATGAATTGTTTATTAGTATTGTGTAAGATAAAATGGGGGTAGTAAAGACTTTTCAACTTTATAAATAGTACTAAAGTTACTTTTTAGTGTAATAAAGTAGTGGCATTTGTTGTAATATTGTGATGTTTTAAGGAGATTGTTTAAAAGTGTTTTTACTATTTTAGGTTATGTGCCTTCAAATATGGGACGCCTAAAATGATAAAATGTGCCTTCAAATAGGGAGTATATTTTATAATTAATAAATGAAAGGGGGAGTGTATTAAACAAAGCTGAGGGCTAAAAAAAATTACAATTTAAAAAGTGGCTCATAAGCCATTAATTAAGCACAACCATTTCCACAAGCCGCCCATTAGTCTTTTTTTTTTTTTTTGTTACAAGTTAAATACCCATCCCTTTTCCCCTCCCATGACTCGAACCCAGGATCTAAGGCCTAGGTAGTGGTGCTCTAACCACTTGAGCTATCCCACTTTGTCGCCGCCCATTAGTAATGAGTTATTAGCAAAAGTATTATAAATTATAAATTTTATTTTGTAATTTTTATAATTACCACCAAAATATACAAGAGAAAACCATTTGAAGCATGATGTGTTGAAAAATGATGTTTCATCATTGTCAAAGGAAGGGTTTAATGAAGAAGAGAATGAAATTTTTTTGTTAGATTATGATATTTGATTAACTTTATTTGGCTATATAAAAATTAATAAGTTTAAAATTTGTGTTTAAATCATATTTTTGTTCCCTCATTACTTTGTTCCAATAAAGGTTTTCCAGCTCTTCTTTTTTTTCCTCCATCCCAATAAAAGTTACACATTTCTTTTACTATAAACTAATTGCGTAATATTTTTCTCTCTCGGTCACATCAGTTTTAATGCACCTACTTATTCTATTGTATTTATTAATATTTAAAATATTTGTGTTCAGAAACTATTAAAAGCTTTTATTTAAACAGAGGAAGTAGCATAGAACGTTTTTTAAATTCATTTGCACTGGGTATCATCCACCCTCTTCGCCTTTGCTTCTCGATTCCAATAAATAGCATTGAGTATATTAAAATAAGATCCGAAACACAAATGTAATGATCGTGAAAAAGAGCATCACGTCCATTTATTCACTAGATAATTTAAAAATATTACACCCAACAACACCTGCAGATCACAACACAACCTACTAGAACCAATTTCAGCAGTATAGACTCTATAAAACTTGAACAATAATTAGGCTTAACATACAGAAATAAACAACAGCAGCAGCAGCAGCTTAATACAAAATGTATCTCGAAAAATTTCAAGCAGCCTTGGTTTTCCTGTTGGGTTCAAAGACGTACTTGATTAATGACTCCTTGATGGATAGCAACTCTGGAAACTCTTTCTTCAACTTGGATGCATCCATCTCATTGTTACTTCTCTGAGCAACGATCACCTTCGCTTGCTCTTCAAGACTAAAGTTGCTCCATTTGAAGTCTGGATCCATGTACTCTCTGTACATTTCCAATATCTCGTTGTGGCTGACCACCCCCGGGTTTGTGAAGTTCCATATGCCCCTCAGGTTTCGCTTTGCCATCTCGATTGAAATAGGAAGAAGCTCATCCAACACTGTCATACTGTTGGGAATGTTGACCACCTTATTGTACCTTGAAATCTTGGTGATGAAATTGCGTGGGTTGTTCAGGTCGGAAGATATTGGCATCCGAACTCTGAGTGTGCACACATTGTCGTAATCTTTCAAGAGCTCTTCCACCTAATACACAACAAATTTAGAAATCATCAATATATTATATATAGAGTAACACTCTTGGTTGACTAATATTGTTCAATGTAAACAATTAATATTGTTCAGTAAAAACAATTAAACTAATATCGTTCAGTGAAAACAATTAAACTAATACTAACCCACTAATATCATTTAGTATAACTAATACCATTGAAAAATGTACTTGAGTTGCACAATGCAAATGGTGCATAAATACACTCACTCCATCTCAATTATATAGGCCGGTTTGACTTCTCACAAAGATTAATAAATTTCATTGAAAAGTAAATTAGATAAGTAAAATTTCTATTATAACCCTATTTATTTACTTATGCTTTTCAATGTAATTAATGCATAGGGTTATAATAGTAATTGAATTAAAAAATACTCCTATTTTGCTCTATATAGAAACAAACCTATATCTAATTAGGACATCCATAAAAAGAAAACAAGTCTATATAATTGGGACAGAGATGCATAATGGTAGGCTTATAAAAAAAAGTTGAAGATAGATGGGATGAAGTTACCATGGCCTTGGTCTTTGAATAGAAAGAGCCCATGAAATTTGGTGTGTCTTCCTCCTTAAAACCGATTCCAGATCCTTCGGGGTGTGCAGCATCGTATTCAAATATACACCCGGTGGCAAAGTTCACCATCAGGAGCCCATGCTCTCTGCATACATCTGCCAACGTCAACGTACCAACAACATTGGTACGAATTGTTTCAACTTTGTGAGATTCACACCAATCAACATTGGGTCTCCCAGTTACACCAGCAGCATTGAGAACATGTGTTGGCTTAATTGCAGCAATATCTGCCACGAGTGATGCACGATCTTGTATACGTCCCTTTGCATATTCATAAGGAATCCCCTGTTTCTCACACAATTTCCCCAGCAAACCACCTATCCACCCAGTTCTACCAAAGATCAAGAACTTCAAGCCTGATTTTTGAGGTGAAGGGGAGTTAGATTTTCCAGAAATTTCGGGTTTGTTAGATTCAGACTTCTCGGGAGCTCGTTCCACTCCACCAGGCATCATCAGCATTCTAGGATGAGGAAGAAGAGCACCAGAGACATCGCCCCACCAATCAGGATTGCTTTTATACCACTCGATGGTCTTTTTCAATCCCTCTTCCCACGTAGTTCTTTCAGCCCATCCCAAATTCTTGAGTTTCTGATCATCGAGGAAATATCTCTGATCATTAAATGGCCTGTTCTCCACAAATTCAATGCTCTTATCAGAATCCATGTTAAATAGGCTGCATATGTTTTGGGCAACATCGATCACCCTTCTCTCCTTCTTTGTTCCTATGTTGTAAACATGACCCACTTCTCCCTTGTGAAGCACTACTTCAAAGGCCTCAGCAACGTCCTCACAATAAAGGTAACTTCGCACATTAGAACCATCACCATGAATCGGAAGGGTTTTTCCTCTCATGGCCAAAAGGATAAACTTGGGAATCAACTTCTCAGGAAACTGATTTGGACCATAGACATTGTTTCCTCTGGTTGTAATCACAGGCAATCCATAAGATCTTCCATAAGCCATAACGAGCATTTCTGCCCCTGCTTTTGTTGCTGAGTATGGATTTGTAGGAAGAAGCTGTGAAGCCTCGTGGTTTCCAACAATAGCATCCTCCTCCGTCTCCCCATAGACCTCATCTGTGCTAACATGGATAAACCTTCTGATCTGACCAGTGACCTTGCAAGCCTCCAAAAGAACATGGGTACCATAGATGTTATTCTTGGTGAACTCAAAACTGTTGCCAAAAGAATTATCAACATGAGTTTGAGCAGCAAAGTGCATTATGGTATCAATGTTTTCAGTAATGAGAAGGTAGTTCACAAGGTCAGCACTGCCAATGTCACCCTGAACAAACTTGAAGTTGGGAGAAGGCTTTGATGGAAAAAGGTTTTTAAGATTCGAACAGTAATCAAGTTTGTCAAGAACAACAATCTTGTAATCAGGGTAGTTTCGGACAAGCCTATTTGCAACATGAGAAGCAATGAATCCAGCAGCCCCTGTAATGAGGATATTCTTGGGCGTGAATGTCGACATTGCCACTTGGAATCTGCAAGTGAACGCCACACAGTAAGGATCCCGGATTATTCACTGAATCTAAGCAAGCACAGAATCATTCAACTTGAAACCTAGAAACTCTCTTTATCAAGAACATAAGTAAAGAGCCAGTATATTAAAGTAGAGTTTTAATTTCTTGAGTTATGCTATTTATAATTAATAAAAAGTACTGGTAATGGTAACTTTTTACGACTAACTAACCAACCAATTTTCACAAAGATCCATAACCGACGCAGAAAGTAAAATGTCATCAAAGATGAAAACGTTGAGCATTACCAAGTAGAAAATTAATGAAACGTTAAACTTAACTACCCCCAATCAATTAGAAATTTAAACAGCATCAACGGATCAACTCAAACATTTATGATCCAATCATCTATGCACGATATTAATGATCAGCAAATCTTCAACTTGCACAAAATGAAACTAAGAAACGCGCAGAAAAAGAAAGACGCGGATAGATCTGAATACAGCACAGCAATGGCACTCAAATTAAGAAAAAGCAGCATCCAGATCTAGCATAAAAAGTGTAGATAGAAAGGAGATCTGCAGAAAAAACTTACAGTTTTCGTAGGTCGTTTATTATTATCCGGATCCAGGAGGAGGATAATGGAAGAATTGAAAAACAGATTTGGGAAATGGAATGAGAGAGAAAAGGATTGGAAATAAATTAGACCGAAATGGAGAGGCGAAAAGTGAGGAGTGTCAATCAACGTCTCGGCCAATACTATATATACACATTGTAGCCACCGGTTCATGCAATTCTCATTTTCTCTTTAATCCTTTTTTAATTTCACAGACACGCAGTATAACGTGTGAAAGAGAAGGCGGAAAGTGCGTCAGTTGTGGGAGGGGGCGGGAGACTTCGAATGACGATTTTGACCTTTGACTAGAAGGTGATTTGATTTGCCGCTGTCAAAATTTTAGTATTTGGTAAGTGGGATCCCAAATTGGGTAGGTGGGGGAGACTTCTCACAACCTATTTATCTATTTTTATTTAATACGGAGTATTATACTCCCTCCGTTTTTTAATAAGTGTCACTTTAATTTTTTAAATAATTTTAAAATAAGTGTCATTCTGAGTTTTTTTCTTTAATTTTGACTACTTTACCCTTATTCATTTACCATATATATTGTTCATAAATAAATTCCATAAATATTGTTTATACCATAATTAATTTAGTTTATGAATACTAACTACATTCTTGACCACATTTTTTATAATATAAAAATTAGTTATAATTAATGAAGGGTAATATAGACCACAATTTATAATCTTAATTTGTTTAAAAAAGCTAAAATGACACTTATTAAAAAGTGGAGGGAGTAGTAATTTTACGGTACATAAAATTTTAAAAAGGAAAAATAATTTTCAGTAACCTCCCTCACTTAAAATTTTATTTAAATAGCTTTGACTAACATCAGTAAGAAGTTTCCTAAATTTACTCTCCCCTCCCCCCAAAAGAAATCGACGGTTATTTAAAAAGAGAATCATTTAAATAAAAAATTAAGAAGAAAGGCTTTTAAATGAGGTTTTATGTTGACGATGTCATTTCAATAAAGATCCCTTAAAAAGAAAATGAATTTAGTGGAAATTTTACATAAAGTAAGTAAATAAGTTGATTTTTGTATATGCGTGGAAAAAAAGTAATGACATTTGTGTAAAATTGAGGATATTTTGAGGGTGGAGTTTATAAAAAATTTTACATTAAGGGTGTGAAAATCATTGTGAGATGTCTTGAAAAGAAAAGTGTGAAAATAATTGCATGACTGACGGAGTATTATACTCCTTTGTAAAATAAGTGATTAAATAATACACACAGATTGAGAAGAAGAAAAAGTAAAAAAAAAAAAGATTTAATATTATTATAGGTAAATAAAAGTGAAGAGTAGGGATATAAATTTAAATGATATTTGTCAAAAAGGGTGTAAAAAACTTATAGTCGTACATACTAAAATTACAAAACGAGAAGCTTATAAATGAACAGATGGAGTAATATTAAGAAAGTGTAAGTAGAATTTTGAGTGTAAATTTAAATAAAACGACTTTGAAAAAATCTGGTCTCATCTAAAAGTTTGAATTTGTAGAGAGGTGATAATTAATTCATTTATATTAATTATCTAATATTCTTTCTCGCACGTGTGTCGAATTATCACTTCTACTATTTTAAGGAAGATACATATTGAGTGGACAATTTAAATGAGTGAAGTTGCTTTCGACATAAATTTATCAGGACATTTGTGTGTACGTCATTTTGTGTAAAATTATGAATATTGTGAGAATGAAATTTAGAGAGAATTTTTTATTTTAAGGATTGTGAAATATAACAGAAAATAAAATATAAAAAATTATTATGTAATGGACGAGGTAATAATATAAACAGTAATCGGAATATAATTGAGATATATAGCTTTCTAAATTAGGCTAGTGGGAGATGAATGACTCACATTTAGCTTGTGTGGGCTAATAAATAATATTAGTGGGTGTTTGGTGGACGGTATGAGGGGGTGATGAAAGAATGATCATGGAATTAAAGTACTCCGTAGTAAGTATTTGTTGCAAGGCAATGATTATAGCATCCCCTTAATTTTATTTTACTCTGTATTGGTGTAATTTTTATGTGAACCCTCATTTAAAAAAAAAAAATAACAGTCATTGTTATATAAAATGTTATACATTTTTTTAAAAAAAAAATTGATTTTTAAATAGTAGTGCTTAATATTCACAACAACTTTATTTTATATGCACAATAATAAATATTTAAAAAAATACATCAAATTGTATTTACAAGAGTTTATTTAATAAGAATAGGAAATAAAAAGCTCCAATGCAGATGAAATTTACTATCTTCAGCAACAGTAATAATTTCTGTTTTCAATAAGTGGGAGTTTATTATTTATTTCTTTTATTTTGGGTGTGTCTAAAAAATCGATTTTTGGGAGTTGTTTGTTTGGTTGATTTTAGATATAACCTCTTAAATTTCTGATTTCTTGGTTAAAGGATTTTGAAAATCCTTTTATTCGATACTCCCTCCGTCTCGTGATTACTTGCACACTTTCCTTATTTGTACACTCTTAGTATGGAAATACCCTACAAAATTAATACCCTTCCAACATCATTTTATTTTCAAAATTGCCACCACCTTTTTACATACATTTTACTTTACACCTCGTCATATCCACTTTACACCTCACCAAATCACCTAAAATACCTCTCTTTTATCTTACATCACCAACCACTAAATTCATTTTTCTTAAACAATGTGTCTGTCAAACCATGCAAGTAATCCTGGGACAGAGGGAGTATTTGTTTGATAGTGCTAAAAGTAGATCAAATTTTTTATTTAGCACTCTATTAGATTTTTAACCCATGTTGACTTTTTATTATTACGGAGTATTTAATTATTTTTTTATGTCAATAAACGAAATTGTAAAATAGAACATTAAAATGTCACACTGATTTCATACCTGCTAAAAGTCAGAAAATAGAGAAATTTAAGTCTTTGCTTATTAATTAGGTTTTTATTACCTACTCAATGTACTCTCTTCCCTTATTTAATGTTTGAGGGTATATTTCTTTATGTCAACTATAATATTGTTGTATTTTTCTTTTTCAAATTAGTTCTGTACTATTTTCTTTGTATTATTAATGATTTAATTAATGGTATTTAAAAGATTGCTTGTATTATTAATGATTTAATTAATGGTAATTCTTACCGTTGTCAAATTGTACAAAGTGACTACCCCTAGTCACTTTGTCGAATCGCGCCACGTGGCGTAGTATACGTTGTAACGACCTGCTACCTGTTATACAGATTTAAGTTATTTAAATTGTTTTTTAAATTGTAATTGCTCAAATTAATTGACTACGGTAATCGTTACGACATAATACGACGCCCTGACTACATGTAGGAGGTCATTATATTTTTTTCCTTGTGCTCATTAATTATATACTTTACTTCTAAAATATAATTGTAAAATATAAAAAATAGAATCTAACGCATGAGCACATACTGGTTTATCGAGTTGGTTCATTGACTTTTCTTATAAAATATGAAATCGATTTTTTAGACACGCCCCGTGTAAAATAAATAAATAAATAACTCCTACTTATTAAAAACAGAAGTTACTTCTTCCTCCAAGATTATTTCCACATTTTTAATATTAATATGAAAATATCCACAAAATTATTACCCTCCCAACATTATTTTATTCTCTAAATTATCACTCTTTTTTTTTTTTTTATAGGAGTACATTTTATTCTCTAAATTATCACTCATTTTTTATTTTAAACTTCACCAAATTCATTTTACATCTCACCAAATCACCTAAAATACCCCTCTTTTATCTTACATCATTAACTATTAAATCTCATTTTTTTTAAAAATGTGCCGATCAAATCATGCACATAATTTCGGGAGGGGAGTATTTCTCTTGCTGAAGATAGTAAATTTCATCTGCATTGAAGCTTTTTATTTCCTTTTTTTTTTTTTTGAGGGTTTTCCTATTCTTATTAAAATTGAGTTAAATAAAAGTAAACTTATGACCCATGGTAACATATAAAATTATTATTTCCAAATATTAAAATAAAAAGAAAAAAGAAGAGACTTCTGACTTGCGACCATTGAATTTTTCTCATCATTAAATGCGTGCAACTTTGTAAAATGAAGGCTATGAAGTATGAACTCTACTTTACACCGGGGTTTCCGGATCAAGATATTTGTATATGCTACTACAAAACGTGATGCTACAGCTTTCGTATCATTAATGATATTCGCATTAATCTTTTCTCAAAAGCAAATACTCCTTCCGTCTATATAGGAAATTTGCACTCTTGCATACTTTTTAAAAAAATATCATGAGTAAAATTTTGAGAGTTAATTTTATAAATTTTTATAAATAAAGTAAAAAAATGTAGATTGAGTATAGAAAAGTAATGACATAAATATGTGTATATTTTAAAAAGAATTAGAAAGATGTTTAGAGTGTACAAATTTATCTGGGACATCCTAATATAACAATTATGCATATTTATTTTGTCATTTTCATCGTCACAATTTAATTGACTCATTTACTTAACTAGTTTGTTGCCCGTGCGATGCACGGGTCAGTTGTAAAATTCGAATGAAATAAATAAATAAAAGAGTTGATGATCAGTCGTGGAGGTCTCTAGAATTTTCAATGTCGAAAAATTCGACGACTTAGATAGAATCTCCTTGTTAGAATTACAAATGTTCCAATAAAGTTTAAATATGATAAACACTTCGAAATTAACAAAGACGGCCAGAGATGAAAAAATGTATAAAACGAATATTGTTGTTCACAAACATCAAAGTTGAAGACAAATTACAATTATTGATCGACAATTTTAAACCAAATAAGATAATTTTAAAAAGTAGATATTGAGTTATACATTAAATTTCGCGAAAAAATAGTAGACTTAAGCAAGTGAATACAATTATCACTCAATTAATCTGAATATGTTTAACACACAACGAAAGTCTTGCTTCTCAAAATTCTTGTCAAACTCTTGTAGAAATTCTGATAGCAACATTCTGGTTTTTTGTATCTGCCCAAAAAAATATAATGAAATGTTACAATCACTAAAAATAGTAAATCAGAGGTTTCATCATTAAACACAACTTCCGCTCATCTTGAATTTCTTATGTAAAAGAGAATTTCTTATGGAATGTTATGAATTCAAGACAGGAACATCAAAACTATTCCAAAATATGTGATTAATAATTCTTTCTTCTTAATCATAATTTATGAACTAAAAATCAACTTGTGAAGAAAAGTATTTATCCATTTGCACAACTTATCTGATATATTTGACTAATGATCCCAAAAACACAAATCAAGTCCTCCCAAAACCTGTTATATTACCCATGGCCACCGAGACGTCCTCCTCCACTTTCTTGATTGAGAAAACATGGCAAAGTGGATGGACAATAGAAAATATATAAGATGAATTAATCTATAACACACTTATGACGCATTGTATTTATTGTTGATTAATTTTCAGTACATGAAAGGTCCAAGATGTTATAGACTAGAGCTTGAGAGTCTCATCTTAAAGGGATGACAAGTGAAATGAAATAAAGGAGTAAACTAAAAAGTCACCTGAATTCAAGACTTGAGAGTCTCTCCATTTTCCTCTATGTACATGTGGATCTCAAATACCAAGTCATCTAACACATGACAAAAGGAGGAGGGGTCTCAAATGCACACGTGTCGCAAGCAGGAGAGCCCTCTTCCTCCTTTTATTATACTAAGATTGTCAAATTTACTATATATCTACATTTTTCATTTTATATTTCTCTCTACCTTTATATTTATCATTTTTCACCAACTCAATACTATTTTAATACTCTCTTTGTATTTTTGAAAGTTGTCAATTTGCTTTTGACATAAATAGTACAAAATATAATATTAAAAATGTAGTGAATTATTAAAATAGAGAGAGATAAAAAAAAGAAAAAATGTAAATAAAAATAGTGGATGTTGCAAAAATAAAAGAATAACTTTCATTCAACAAAATAACAACATTCGGAAAAACGGAGTAAGTACGTTATTATATTTCTTAAAAAAATGCGTAAAAATAAAAGGGTTAATTACATTGGGATTGATAATTGGGGTAGGATATTATCTGAAATAGTTTATGAAAGAATGCAACAAGTAAATTGATATAATATGAGAGTTTGACTTTGAGTGAAATAAAAGGTATACGCATAATGGTGTTCAACGATACTTAATAAGATATATGATCAGTGACTAATTGTTTTTCTTTTAAACCAGTGACTCTAATTGTAAAGAAAAGAAAGTTTGAGTTTTGATTTACCAATAATGGAAAATATGTACTATGATGGTAAACAAATTCAAAAATGACATCTTTAAAATTAAATTATGTAGGACAAAAACGCGGGATAGTCTTGGGTGAGACCGTCTCACATAATGAGATCCGTGTCATATATAAAAAGTGATAATGTTTGAGCAAAAAGTAATACTGTTTAAGTAAAAAGTGATAGTCACTTTTTTTAAAAATATTATCACTTTTTTTACAAACCAAAATTTGGAAAAAAAAAATATGGATTATCCTACCCAAAATTTTAAAATATGGGTTAAAAAGATCCGTCTCACAGAAAAAGATCCGTGAGACGGTCTCACACAAGTTTTTGCCAAACGCATATGCAATATTGTGTATGCGCACCACTAGTATAAATTAGGTAAGAGACAAGAAAACTCGTGGATCGAAAGAGGGTCAAACATATCTTTAAAAAAATGTCGCACAAGGTAAATATAAAATCTCATTGTTAAGTTTGATTTACTATAAGGACAAAAATATGGTACTATAAGAACAAGTAACACATATATACTGTTTTTATCGTAACACACATTTTTCTTTAAGATAAACAAATCCGAGAGCGAGTTTTTTTTTTTTTTTTTTTTGCGATTTTTGTGAAAAGGTCCATTGACTTGATTTCAACTAGATTTGAACCCATAAATTTTTATATGATCCTTAAAAAAAAAGTATGTTGCAAATAAAACAAGTCTGTATGTGACCGTTTTATCGTGAGATCGGTATCACTTTATAATTGAATGTTATCACTCTTCAGAAAAAATGGTAATACTTTAAAAAAATATATGTAAAATGTATCATTTTAAGACGAAGTTTAAAAAGTGATACACTTTACATTAAAAAGTGATAAATTTATGTTGAAAAATAATAATGATCTCACCCAATCTCTATCTCACACAAGTTTTTATCATCAAATGAGTTCTTCTCAATGTGTATAATACGTGACCGATTCAAATTTGTTAACCCTTCCACTATTTCGATTTGTATGATCTATTTTGTAACTTTAATTAATTTTGATATGAAAAATAAAATATTTTTCATTAAAAAGAAAAAAAGTTAATTGACAAAGTGGGATAGCTCAAGTGGTTAGAGCACCACTACCTAGACTTTAGGTCTGGGTTCGAGTCATGGGGAGGGAAAAAAAGAGATGGGTATTTAACTTGTAATAAAAAAAAAAAAAAAAAGTTAATGAGTCATGGGGAGGGAAAAAAAGAGATGGGTATTTAACTTGTAATAAAAAAAAAAAAAAAAAAAGAAAAAAGGTTAATTAGAGTACTTTTTAAGTCTCGCATGGCATGCATGCCGCACGGCGCACGCACATCAGCACATGTATTACACCTGAAATGTAGTACACTTCATGTGAAGATGAACGTGATTTAATGTGTGATCTTGCTACTTTGAGTGCTTTCAATTGCCAATGAAAAAGTGCTTTCAATTGCCAATGAATATTAATTCACACGCAATTAGTTGTTTTTGGGGAATATCGACTTGTATTGGCAAAAGGAAAAATAATCTCTATTCAATTCAACCAATATTAAAATGGACTTAAACTGCTTACTGAATCCTAAAGAAATGAAGGTGTGACATAGTGATAAAGAGTCAAACTTACTCAAGTTGATCTTCATTACTTAAATGGGCTATGCGATTATATATATATATATATATAAATTAAAAGGTTGTGACACAAGCGTACGAACAGATCTCGTGAATATCTCACGAGATATGTTATATATGCCATTTTATGGCCTAAATTAGACAAATTTATCACATTGGAATGGAATCGAACATCCAAATTGAGGGCTCCTGTGAGGCGCCCCAACTTGGATTAGGCAAGTTTATTGTCGAGAAAATTTCATTTTACGCCCCAACTTAAGTTTTTACTTTTTCGATTTACGTCATTTTTGGTCCATTTTACGTCTTTTCCGCCGGAAAATTTTAAAAATCACCGGAATGTCAAGAATAAATTGGGATTCCGGCCAAATAGTCCAATTTACGTCCTTTAAGTTTAAAAATTAAAATTTACTAATTAAAATTTTCTAAAAATCCCATTAAAGATTGAAAAAATCTAAAAGTATCATTAAAAATTCAAAAATCTTCTTAAAATTAAAAAATATAAAATGTGAAAATAAAATTTAAAATATATCACTAAAATTTTGAAAAATATCATTACAATTTATAAAATGTGTAAAATAAAAATAAAAAAAATTCTAAAATTTTGAAAATACAAAAAATAAAAAAATCTACAATTCAAAAAATGGAAAATGTGTAATTTAAATATTAAGAAATTCAAAATCTCATTAAAATTTCTAAAAACTCTAAAAATCTCATTAATTTATTAAAAATGTGTAGATTAAAAATTACTAATTCTAAAAATCTAATAAGAATAATAAAAATTACTCCGTATTAACATTTCATTAAAAATCAGACTTGATTTAGACTCGTCTGCCTTTAAAATTTTGCTGGAACTCCTAAAAATTTTGAGTCCCACGAGATTTTCCAACACACCGTCGAGGTTGAGTGGAAGTTCCACACCTTGATCGATTTTGGAACCATTCCAAATTCATTTTCACGATATTTTTAAAATTGTTGAATTTATCATTTTAAACATTTTTAAAATTTTAATTTATAGATTTTTTATTTTTATGAGTTTTTAGAAAAAAAAAATTAAATTTATACATTTTCAGATTTTTTGAATTGTAGAAATTATAGATTTTTTATATTTATGAGTTTTTAGAAATATTTTTTTTTTTACACATTTTCAGTTTTTTTTTTGAATCGTAGAATTTATAATTTTGTTTATATTTTTTATATTTATTTTACACAATTTATAATTTTTTAATGAGATTTTTTGATTTTTAATGAGATCTTTTTATTTTTAATGATATTTTCAGAATTTTTTTATTATTAATTTATAATTTTCAAACATAAAGGATGTAAATTAGACTATTTGACCGGATTCCCAATTGTCCGATGGAAAGGACGTAAATTGGACCGAAAATGATGTAAATTGGACACCCTAGGACGTAAATTGATAATGTGAAAACTTAAAGGATATATTCTGGATTAGGCCTAAGTTACAGGACGTAAACTGAAATATTCTCATTGTCTTTATTCTCATATATTATAAATTTATACTCCCTCCGTTCCGCAATTACTTTCACACTTTCCTTTTCGGGACGTTCCACAATTACTTTCACACCTTTAAAATGGAAAACCCTTTATAAACTTCACCCTCACAATATCCTCAATTTTACACAAATGCCATTACTTTTTCCTCATACATACACAAAAGTCAACTCATTTATTTACTTTATACATAAAAGTTTACAAAATTACCCTTCAAAATCCCCACTAAATTCATTTTTCTTATTTTGTGTGTCACTTCACATGTGAAAGCGATCACGAGACGGAGAGAGTATACCATATATGATATATTGGAAAATTTGTATTAATTTTGATGAATAGGCCAAAACAAATTGTTTTATGACTTAAACTGGATATGCATAAATCAATTATCTAATATAAGACTTAGTCTTAGACAACAATTAATGGGGAACTCCACTGACAACTGAGACTCATCTAACAGTCGAGAGTCACCTCATCTGATTTATTCATAATATAGTTGAGCTTCACAACTAAAGTCAGAATGGTTAAAGTTTAAAAAGACTTATGCTTAATTCAAGCAACAAAAATTGAATGTTCAGATGTTAATGCTGACAGAAGTTAGAGGAGTTCGGAGCATAAAATTAACAAGATAAATGCAAGCTCCAAATAACATCTATATATCTGTTGGAACTCGTTTGATATGGACCAATGAGTAGGTGACTCGCAAAAAAATTGCAACTTTTTGCTCCTTTCTTAAATTAAATGTACTAATGTTTCATGTGAAAGTCAATTATGTGTTATCTGCTCTTACATTTACACATATTTGCCTTTACAGTAACATGTAATTATCTATATAGTAACTGTTGGGATATGAATCCTAATACAAGTCCTAATTGATGAAAGAAGTAGTTTTGATAAGCCAAAAGTAGACTTGAATATATTTCTAAGTGTTGACTGATCTAGTTATGGAAGTCGTCTTGTGACAAGATCAGTAGAGTACAAAAGAAAGAAAGAAAGAAAAGACAAGTACGATTTATAAGTATTGAAATAAACTAAGTATTGAAGTTTCATATAGGTTGTATGATAAGCTTGTAATTGTTGTATATATGCTTATGTTTATGTTTTATATTCATATTGTTGTATAGTTTTAAGGTGACTAAGCTGGATTTATAAAGCTTAATGTAATGTAATAGTCTTGTTAAGGATTAGTTGATAGGACTAGATTAGTTCTATATGTTGAAGATGTCTACTGTTGGAAGAAGACTACTAGACAAGACAAGTGCTGTGAAGACTGAATAATTGTGTAAGTGTTGAAGACTAGATAAGTCAAGTTCAAAGAAGTCAAGTACGCGTGAAAATACAGAATGAAGATAATGTCGTATCTAGAAGTGAAGATATGAAGAGTTAATTATGGAATAACTAATTAACTGAAGAAACGCGTGAAAGGATAAGAAGAAACAATTACAAAGTTAGTTATCAAGAAAAGGTTGTTGGATAACAAACTCATCCTGGTATTGAGAAGTCTATAAATACTTGAAGACTGAAGCGTTGAAGACTACTGGAGTTCGAATTACTGCAGCGTTCATTTGAGATATTAAAGCAAGAAGAAAACTCACAGAGTTGAAGTTCAGAAGTTGAAGCCAGAAGACAAGTCATATTCAAGAAGGCTGCTACTGAAATTAGAGAAGTTTTTCTTTAAAGTTTGTTTGTTAATCAAGTTGCTAGTTGCTTGTAAAATAGCTAGTTGTTAGATCGAAGAAGCACTTGGTAGTGCTATCGAAAATATCGAAGTCTTATTTCTTGGGACTTAAAGCCACAAGAACACACTACTCGAAGAGAAGAGTTAATAAATTTCGCAACTAGAGTTGTGAGAGTGGATGTAGACAAGTTGTCGAACCACTATAAATCTCGTGTTGATTTACTTTACTATTTTATTTGTGTTTAATTGATTAATCTGCATATAGAATAAACAAGATCAGTGTTCTTCGTAATAGTTGAGTATAAAATCTTAAGGGCTCATTGTTAATTATGATATTCCGCATTGTGTACTTTGATATTTTGAAAGATTTTTAAAAATCTATTCACCCCTCCCCTGTAAACTTTTACTAGCTTACTCAATCTTACTACTCAACTAGGGACCTACAAGTGGTATCAGAGCAGTAGTTCTTTGGACCGCTGTTTCTTGATCACCCCGAAAGACTTTGAGGGAAGTCTTGGTTCTTGATTGTATTTGTTCATATCATTGTTCTTGTTTTTCTTGTATCTTTGATCTATCTGCTATATTACTATTTGATCTTCTTGACATCATGTCTATGGAAATAAGCGTTAACAAATTGCCCAAGTTTTCAGTCCAGGATTATGATTACTGGAAACTCCGGATGGAAGCTATCTTTAGCTCGACGCACGACTTGATGGTGTCTGTCGTAAAAGAAGGCCCGATCGTTACCATGGTGTCAAACACTGCTGCACTGGAACCATCCAAAGCCGTTGGGGTAACGACCCCAAACCAAGGTCAGAACTCACTTCGGAAGAAATGAGACAGAACAATCTGGACAGTTTGGCTAAGAACTATATTTTACATACCCTTCCTAACGAGTATCTGAGAAAAGTATTAAAATGTAAGTCAGCCAAAGACATGTGGGATCGACTTGCTATCATTTGTGAAGGGACCACCCTGATCAAGGAGAGTAAGTTATCCACAGCTGTATAGAGGTTCGAATCATTTAAGATGAAGGCTGGTGAAAATATAGACCAGCTAAATACTCGTTTCACACGTATTATGAATGATTTGGAAGTACTAGGCAAGACATACACTAACCGTGAAATCAATTTGAGAATTCTTAAGAGTCTAGATGTTAGATGGAAGATGGTCAAAATGATCATCAAGAATACTCAGGACATTGATGAATGGTTAGCCGAGACAATGTTCCAAACACTCAAGGCTCACGAGTTCGACTTAGATGAGGATGATTCTATAGCTGGTAGTGATAGAGAGAAAACTGTGTCGAAAAATGTTGCATTTAAGACTTCTTCGTCTAGGAGCTCTAGAGTAGACAAGTCTAAGTCTAAGGCTAAGTCTGCTAGTGTTAAAGACGAGTTGGATAAGTCTGATCTAAGTCTGAAAGATCAGACGAGTCTTATGGTTAGGAAGTTCGACAAGTTAAACAAACGATACGATAGATATAAGCGCTTCTACAAAGACTTTAGAGGTTCTGCTAATAAGGACTCGTCTGAGACCAGACGAGATCGAAACTCTTCCGAAAGGAGAGATGAGGTCTCGAAAGAAAACAAACGAGATAGGAACTCTGAGGATAGGAAGGCTAGACGTTCTGATAGGCGAGATAAGAGAAGGGATAATTCTCCTATGAAAAAGTTTACTAATGATCTATTATGCTATAATTGTGAGAAACCAGGTCATTACATTTACGAATGTCCGGACCTGAGCACTGATGATCGAAAAGAGAGGAAAGCAAGGCGTGAACGAAGATACAATAGGGGTAAGAAGGCCATGTTGGCTAACGATGACTCTGAGACGGATTCAGACGAGTTGCGTTCGTCTTCATCTAGTTACCCATCTAACAACGAAGAAGAAGCGTTCATAGCAGACGATGACCTAATCCTTATGGCGAAAATCGAACAAGAGGTATCATCTGCAACTTCTTTTCGTTCATGTGATGACTCCGATTCTGATGAAAGTGATACTGCCGATAGTGGAGTAGGGAGTAGTCTTCATCATTCCACTGGAGTTACTGAAGAAGACCTCCTACTTACTAACAAGGCGTTCATGGAAGTCAGTGACGAGAACATTGCATTAAAATAAGAAATCATTGATCTTAGAGAAGCTCAGTCTAAGATAGATCCTAATATAACTGTCCAAAACAAACGCTTGACAGAAGAGTTGACTCAACTCAAAGACAAGTGTGCGTTAACAAACAAGTTGTATCAAGATTTATTAAAGAGACATGCTACCGAGACTAATGAATTCAATGTTTTAAAGAACAAGTGCAAAAAGCTTGAAGAGCGCAATAAGTTCTTAGAGACTGAAGTCGTAAATCTAGACCTTAAACTTACTGACTTGGTTAATTCTTCTAAGATTAATCAACAATTGTCAGATAGGTATAGGGCTCCAGATGACAAGACAGGGTTGGGTGCAGATACACCTGACTCGTCTATTCATGTCATTAAGAACCCTACTGCTGCTAGTTCAAGCTCTTTGACAAAAGATAAAGGGAAAAGACCAATGGAATACGATATTGGAACATCATCCAAAGGCGTTGTACATAAGCAGACTAGAGTTAATACTCCGACTACCAAAGGTGGTAGAAAGAATGTTAACAATAGACCTGTTCCGTTTAGAACAAGTCAAAAGAGGACCACTAGTCGTGGACGACCAAACCAGGTCAGATACGAAGATTGGTATCCTCAGGAGACGAGTTCTAGACAAGTACAGAATCGTTGGAATGAGCCTAGACCTCCTTTCATAAGGTAGTTTCAGCTCTACTCAACTAGGCCTAGGAAGGTTGCTCCAAAATATCGTACTCAACCTGTCTTATATCCTCCACCCTTATCTTACGATATCATAAGTGAGGAAAGACCTAAACATGTCTATAAACCGTATGGCCCTAATGCATACAAGCCCTATTCTGACTATCAAAGGCCTATGCCTACTCAAGTAGAGGTTAAGTCGTCAAACGAGTAGACCCAAGGTCTGATGATAGACCAGATAAGGACAACAAGGTACTATTCTGTAACAAACATGGTAGAAAGCTTAAGAGGTCAAATTTGTTCAAAACTCCTATGTACATTTGGATTCCTCTGAACTCTACTAACCCCCCAGGACCCCAATAGACAAGGAGGGTACCTAAATTATTAAAATATCATCATTGCAGGGTAGACTCGACTTGTACAAGAAAGGTGGTTCTGTAGGAGAAACTTGGTACATCGATAGTGGTTGTTCGCACCACATGACGGGTACTAAGGCTCTTCTATCGAGCTACTACGAACAAGAAGGACCCAAGGTGATCTTTGATGATAGCTCAACTGCTGTTACAAAAGGTTTCAGTTACATCAGAAATGGAGATGTAGAGATACAAGACGTATCCTACGTAGAATGTTTGAAGTACAATTTACTTTCTGTTTCTCAATTTTGTGATCGTGGTTATAAGGTACAATTCAAAAGTCGCAAATGTGAGATCATTGACAAGAGGACACACACTGTACTACTCGTTGGCATCAGACAAGGCAGCGTATACATTGTGAATTGGAATAGTTGTCCAAGGGACACTTGTCTTCTTAGTAAGAATCCTAACGAGATCAGTTGGCTATGGCACAGACGCCTATGCCATATGAACTTTAAGGTGATTAATAAGATTTCAAGAGATTACCTCGTTGAAGGTATACCCAACGAAATCTATTTCAAATCACATGTGTGTGACGCATGCCAGAAAGGTAAACAGGTGAAAGGTTCCTTTAAGTCCATTCCTACTCTCTCAAAAATTAGAGTCTTAGAACTACTACATATGGATCTTCATGGTCCCATAACTCCTCCAACCTTGAATGGTAGAAGGTACACACTTGTTGTGGTATACTACTATGCTAAGTTCACTTGGGTAGTCTTCTTACACAAAAAGAGTGATACACAAACTCTCCTACCTGATCTGTTGAAGAAGATACAAGTTGAGAAGAATCAATCCATTGTCAAGATTCGTAGTGACAAGGGGACTAAATTCATTAACTGCTATATCAAAGAATTTTGTTCTAGCACCTTACTAGTGCAGCTAGGACTCCACAACAAAACGGTGTAGCTGAGAGACGGAATAGAACGCTTAAAGAAGCTTGTAGATCGATGCTGGCCGAGTATAATACTCCTCATAAATTTTGGGCGGAGGCTATCAATACTTCATGCCACTCCCATAATAGAAGTGCTATCAACAAGGCACTAGGTAAGACGCCCTACGAGGTATGGAAAGGTAGAAAGCCTAGAATTTCATATTTCCATATATTCAGATGCAAGTGTTTCATCCATAACAACGAGAAGAACAAGTTAAATGCCTTTGATGCTAAGGCAGACGAGGGGATATTCTTAGGATACTCCTCGACTAGAAAAGCATTTAGAGTGTTTAACTACTCTACTCTTTGTGTGGAATAAACACCACATGCTGTTTTCGATGAATCTCGACAGGACTCGTCTACCGACCAGATCAGTGAGAAAGTAAAAGACTTAAAGATCCAATCTGAAAAAGAATCAGAAGTGTACGAATCTGTTCAAGCCTACAATCCATTCCTGAAAGCCCTCGAGTCAGATGACGAGGTGAAGGTAAGTGGCAAAGGTAAGTCTACTAGACCAGTTGACATGCCTGCTCTAGTTGACTCGTCTACTCCTGATAAAACTGCTGATATTAATGATGTTGATATGTATGATGCTGTAGTTGATTTAGATGATGAAAGCATGCATGTTAAGTCTAGAAAAACATGGAAATCTGCTCATGATACTGAGAATATCATTGGTGACTCTACTATTGGTGTAAAGACTAGACGAAAACTCTTTGAGTCGCAAGAACAGTCGAGTCCATCTATGTTTTGCTGGTGTTGTTTCCTTTCATCTATCGAGCCTAAAACCGTTAAGGAGGCATTGGCTGATAGTAATTGGATCATCGCCATGCAATACGAGTTGAACCAGTTTGTTCGAAACGACGTCTGGGAACTTGTCGATAGGCCAGAACACCATAATGTAGTTGGCACTCGATGGATTTTCAAAAATAAGAAAGATGAGAAATATGTAGTAGTTAGGAATAAGGCTAGACTAGTAGCCCAAGGCTATTCACAAGCCGAAGGCATAGACTATGATGAAACGTATGCACATGTTGCTAGACTAGAAGTCATTCGATTGTTTCTTGCATATGCTGCTTATATGAAGTTTACTGTATATCAAATGGATGTTAAAAGTGCATTTCTTAACGGTATTGTTGTGGAAGAAGTGTATGTAGAACAACCCCCAGGTTTCGAGGTGAAAGGCAATCAAGTGTACAGATTGAAGAAAGCCTTGTATGGACTAAAACAAGCTCCAAGAGCATGGTACGATACTCTCTCCCTCTTTCTATTAGAAAATGGTTTTACTAAGGGCAAAGTAGACCGTACTTTATTCAGAAGACAAGAAGGGAAATACATTTTACTCGTCCAAATTTACGTGGATGATATCATTTTTGGTTCACCCAACAAAAATCTGAGTGAAAGTTTTTCTACACTCATGTAAAGTAAGTTTGAGATGTCAATGATGGGTGAAATGACTTACTTTCTTGGTCTACAAGTAAAACAAACACCCGATGGGATTTTCATAAACCAAGCAAAGTATACTAGAAATCTTCTAGACAAGTATGGTATTAAAACTTGCAAATCTACTGGAGTACCTATGCTACCCACATACAGAATGGATCCAGACGAACATGGTAAGTGTGCTGATCAATCGTATTATTGTGGTCTTATTGGCTCATTACTGTACTTAACTGCTAGTAGACCTGATATTGCATTCTCTGTTGGCGTATGTGTAAGATTTCAAGCTAATCCAAAAGAGAGTCATATGGAAACCACTAAACGGATATTGAAATATTAGAAAGGAACCATCAATCGTGGTATATGGTATCCTTCGAATGATGATTTATCCCTAAGTGGCTACTCTGATTCTGATTTTGGAGGCTGTAGAATAGATAGGAAATCTACTTCTGGTTCTTGTCAATTTCTAGGCACTAAGCTTATTTCATAGTTTTCGAAAAAGCAGACCAGTGTGGCTACATCCACAACCGAAGCCGAATATATGGCTGCTGGTAGTTGTTGTAGTCAATTACTTTGGCTAATTCAACAGCTTAGAGATTATAATATCGTTGAATCAAATGTTCCCATATTTTGTGATAGTAATAGTGCTATTGCCATTACACAAAATCCTGTTTTGCACACACGTTGTAAGCATGTTGATGTGAAACATCATTTTATACGTGATCATGTTGAAAAGAAGAACATCCGCATGGAAAAGATTCATACTGATATTCAAAGAGCTGACATCTTTACAAAACCATTGTCTGAAGCTCGTTTCAGAGAATTATGCATTAGTCTAGGATTGATTGATCTAGATCCTACCTGTATATAGCTGTGTACTAACAAGACATGTACATCATAAAGAAGCAAGGAGAACAGACAAGTTTACTACAAAAACAAAGCACTCACCTACTCACCAACAAGTCAGGTACACAAGGTCAGACAAGATGACTAAACAACCCGATGAGGAAGCTGGTAAAGCTGAGGGTAATACTAAGGGAATATACATTTAAGGAGGAATCTATGATTTCTTAAATATCCTTATGTTGACTCTTAAGTTTGTTAAAAGTCATCTTGATCAAAGCCTTGATTATTGCATTTGAATGATATTCTATTTAATTATTCTACTCTACTACTCGTATCTACTCTCATACGACGCACAAGATGAGACAGGTACTTGATGATGTTCGATAGTCAGACAGACAAGCACAGTCGAAGGAGGAACTCGTCTAGTGCAATGAACTACTAATCTGTTCTGATGAACTGGAACACATGAGATAAGTTCTCAGTTAGTTTAGATTCACTAAGTGTTTAGAAATGAATTAAGGGTATCAATGTAATTTTTGTGTTGCGAAAATTTGGAAACCCTAAAACTGGATTTATACACTCCATTTAAATAAGGTGTATACGCCCAGTTCCCGCCTAAACCTACTGGACTAGGTTAGATGAGTACACTCTACTGTCCTAACCAATAACAAAGGTGGATTCCAAAATTTCCAATATTGAATCACATTATATTCTCGATTACACAACTGAATTTCAAAGGTCGACTTGTTACCGTTAGATCAATCGGTTTCATCCTGGCCACTCGATCCAAAACCCCAAAGTTGTTAAAACCCTTCATTTTCGGAAAACACTCCCACGTTTTACTCTACTTTCCTACTTACAAGTTCTTACTCTTTTTCAATCTCTACTATTTTCTGTGTTTGCTAATTCACTACACTCAAAATGCCGATAACTATTCTAGATGTTGAAACTAACACTCAAGCTAGGTTCGACGTAGAGAGGTATGCAGTTGAAGGCAAAATGCATGTGGAAAGTTCACTATTCTTCAAGGGCAGGCATTCAGAAGACAACAAGGAGATTTTAATCAAGTGTTTCCGGTGCGGTTTGAAACAATATTTGGAGGCTGTGCCAGAGGTGGTGTTTGAGGATGAAGTTCTGGAATTCTATGCTACTGCCACTCATCGAGGTGAGTACATAGAATCTTTTATCGGTGGAAAACGGATCAAAATCACCAGAGAGATGCTGGATGAATTCTTTGGTCTGAAGCAAGGATCTATTGATGTGGAGATGTATGCCACAGGACAGGAATTAAGATATTTGAGTATCTTTTGTGGCAAGAAATTAAGGTTGGGCAACGATGGAAAGATTCCTGCTGTGAAGAAGATGCAGTTGCTCCCGAAATACAAAACCCTACTCGACATCGCAAGCAAAATGTTGGTTGGTGTCACCGACAGTTATGATTCAGTCACTCTACAGAAGGCGAGAGTGATGGCAGCCATTTACGATGAAATCACAGAAGGCAATTGGCAGAAGCTTTTTATGGACATGGTCATGTATTTTGCGAAGAATGTTACAGTGGATACGGATGCCAGAGAGTGGGTCGTATCTGCTACTGTTAGTTTTGGAAACAAGCTGAGTATTCTTTTACCAGTCTTGTTGCCAAACAAGAAGGACTAGAGCAAAGGAAAACCATTTCATGTTTTAAAGTATTATTTGAGGAAGGATGTCATTGATAGGCAGATAAAAGAGAGGAAGATGGAGCGTGAGCAAATAAGCATCAATCCCGGAGACGCTATGATCGAAGCTGAGTCGTCTAGTGGAGAAGAAGAAGAAACTGGAACTAGTGGTGCACTAGTTCAGTATGTGTCAGATGAAGCGATCATCGAGCTTGTTGATGATTCTGAAGAAACTGAAACAGACGAGTCTTCTGAGGAAGTTGAGAAGGAGACAGAAGAAGAGTACCAGCTCAGAATAAGTCAAATACCCCGAGGCGACTTGTCTGGTCCTCCCCCTCCAACTCGTCTGGTGGCCGAATCATCCTCCTCTCCTGCCAACAAGGCAAGAATGGTTAGTTCTTCTACTTCCATTCCTTCTATATCCCCTCCATCTGTTCCGATTAAGAAGAAGGCCAGAACACTCCGTTCTCGTGCCAGACCAGATACTTCAACCACTCCAAAATTTGTTCAGCACTTGAGTTCTTTATTGACACAAGATGCCCCCGTTTTTGTTCATCCTGAAGAAGCCCCTTCAGATGACGTTCTTGTTCACTCCCCACCAAAACCACAAGAAACCACTCCCCAAATATCTCTACCCTCAACAAAAAATGTTGAACCATTGAACCCGTCTATTATGGGAACTCCATTAGCTGACACTTCAGCTACTGAGGTAAGGACCCCACTTACTCAGACCCCTCCCATAAATAGATTTCCAAACTTAGTCAACTATCCGATGTGCCCAAGGGAGAAGAGGCTCCGAGCACAGATGACTAAAAATCTGAAGAAAAAGTTACCATCCATTGAGATTGATACCAGTTCTGAAGAGTACGAGAAATTGATTCGTATCTACACATGGGTCGCATTGAGAGAAGGACCATGTGAAGATTTGTTTGAGGTGATAACTGGTATAGATGGTATCTCCAATTTTCAAGACTGGGAACTTGAGCAAAAGGAGACCAGTGGAGTAAAGAAGCATTCTGAGTTAAGGTCGCCTGAAGCCTTAACTAGTCTAGTGAAGAAGATGATTAACATTCCAGATGATGTGTTATCAACTGATAAACCAAGTATAGGTGTGCAAGTTTCTGAAGCAGATCTCATGGAAGACAAGTTGATGTTGGTAGATGGCTCAGAAGCAGAGTTGGAGTCGTCTAATCCAAAACTTGATCTGGAGAATGTTTCTGATCAACTGAGAGGAATTGTCTTTGAATTCCAGGTTGAGCATGGCCCGAGGTGCAATGTTGGTCTGATAACCAGACAAGTTGAGAAGTATTTCCCATCAGAAACGTGTGCATATACTGCAAGGTTAGTTGAGATGGTTAAGAAAGAATGCGATGAAGCTGAGAAAAGATCAAAGGAAGCAAGGTTAGCAATCGTACCTTGCTCTCCTCCGTTGAATTTAAAAGCAATCGCTGGAAGTGTCGTTCCAGAGGAAGCAGTAGAAGACGAGGTCTTGTCTACTGAGCTGGAAGACAAGTTGGTAGAAGTTGATATTGCTGTGGAAGATGAGTTACTGGAAGAAGCTGTTCCTGAAGAAGTTGTTCACACAACTCAAGCTATTCCGACTGTATCGATTAATGAGCTAAAAGAGGACATGCGTCAAGTCATTAAATCTTCGATAGATGAGTTCTTGAAGTCTGATGTGAAGAAAACTTTGATTGACCAGAACAGTTCGCTGGTAACTAGTTCGAAGGAAATGATAATGAATGAAGTAAATCAGTTGGATGCTGATTTCAGACAAGAGATGTTCAATCAACTAGAGACGTTTCTTCAAAATCAAGTCGAATACTCGGAGAAGAGTTCAGTCGACTTCACCAGAGTTCTTGCTCGAGAATCCAAGAAGATGGAAAGAGTTTATCGAGTCAAGATTGAGATCGCAAATGAGCAAAGAAGAGAAGCTCATGAACAGTTGGTTCAAGCTAGAGCATTGTTGAATGCAATGACTGAGGAAAACAGAATGATACGCTTGACTGCAACTCACTTCAAGAATGAGTTCAATCTGACATCCAAGAAGCTTGAAATGACTGTTGATCGTCTTGAGAAGCTGAGTCAAGATGGAAGTCATCAAAAACAGATTGAGAAAGCAACAATTTTTATGAATCAAGCCATAGCAGAAGATATAACTCGTTTTACTTCACTTTTCACTCTTAAGGCAAGTGATGAAGCCAAAAAGGGGGAAGAAGTTGAAGAAGTTAAAGCAACTGAAACTCAGACTGATTTGAATGTTCAAGAGACTTGTAGACCTAGAAGAGGAAGACTAGTAAAGAAAGCTGAGTTGGAGCAGATCAGTGCAGAAGATCAGTTGAAAGCTGCGAAAGGAAAAGGAAAGTTAACTGAAGAGGTTCAGACAAGACGAATTGTCAAAAGGAAGTTGGATATTCGTGAACCTAAGGTTAAAGAGTCCATAGGTCAAATCATTGCTGATATTGATGAGACTGAAATCTTGAAGAAGCAAAAAATTGAAGATGATCGATATGCTAACAAGAAGGTGTTAGGAAAACATATCAAAAGACTTCAAGATGGAAAGGAAAATCCAGATGTGATTGAATATGCCCAAATTGACAGATTCATAGATGCTGAACATAGAGAAACATGGAAGATTGTCAAGCAGAAGTGGGAAGTAGATCACTGGATTATTCGCAAATTTGGTGATGCAGAAAGCAAAGACGAGTTGTTCGTCATATTTGAGAAGTTTATGGAAGCTGAAGATGAGAATCTTTGGAATCTCATTATGCGCATTGCTACTGCAGTTGGATACAACATTCTTTGTCCAGAATTTTCAAAGTGGGAAACGCCTATGTTAGGTTCTGGTAAAAGAGTTGATTTTAATGTCATCAAGAAGTTTGAAGAAGAGCTCCTGGAGAAAGAGAAGATCGACAATGAAGATCACATATCTGATATTCATCGATGTATCTTGGAAGCTTTTCAAACTCCAAATCCTGATGCTGATACTCCAAGTGGTGGAAGCATGGAATGAAGAAACTGTAAGTGTTTGCTTAAATTTCTTATATTTTGTTAAGTATTTGTAATCTACTTGATCTATGATTATGAATGAAAAAGAATGAACATTTTGAAGAAGATAATTACTTAACTAGTCTACTGACTTAAAATAATTCAAGTAGTTTGGCTTCATCAAAAGGGGAGAAATTGTTGGGATATGAATCCTAATACAAGTCCTAATTGATGAAAGAAGTAGTTTTGATAAGCCAAAAGTAGACTTGAATATATTTCTAAGTGTTGACTGATCTAGTTATGGAAGTCGTCTTGTGACAAGATCAGTAGTGTACAAAAGAAAGAAAGAAAAGACAAGTACGATTTATAAGTACTGAAATAAACTAAGTATTGAAGTTTCATATATGTTGTATGATAAACTTGTAATTGTTGTATAGAGGCTTATGTTTATGTTTTATATTCATATTGATGTATAGTTTTAAGGTGATTAAGCTGGATTTATAAAACTTAATGTAATGTAATAGTCTTGTTAATGATTAGTTGATAGGACTAGATTAGTTCTATATGTTGAAGATGTCTACTGCTGGAAGAAGACTACTAGACAAGACAAGTGCTGTGAAGACTGAAGAATTGTCTAAGTGTTGAAGACTAGACAAGTCAAGTTCAAAGAAGTCAAGTACGCGTGAAGATACAGAATGAAGATAAGGTCGTATCTAGAAGTGAAGATATGAAGAGTTAGTTATGGAATAACTAATTAACTGAAGAAACGCGTGAAAAGATAAGAAGAAACAGTTACAAAGTTAGTTATCAAGAAAAGGTTGTTGGATAACAAACTTATCCTGGTATTGAGAAGTCTATAAATACTTGAAGACTACTGAAGTTCGAATTACTGAAGCGTTCATTTGAGATATTAAAGTAAGAAGAAAACTCACAGAGTTGAAGTTCAGAAGTTGAAGCCAGAAGACAAGTCATATTCAAGAAGGCTACTACTGAAATTAGAGAAGTTTTTCTTTAAAGCTTGTTTGTTAATCACGTTGATAGTTGCTTGTAAAATAGCTAGTTATTAGATCGAAGAAGCACTTGGTAGTGTTATCGAAAAGATCGAAGTCTTATTTCTTGGGACTTAAAGCCACAAGAATACACTACTCGAAGAGAAGAGTTAATAAATTTCGCAACTGGAGTTGTGAGAGTGGATGTAGACAAGTTGTCGAACCTCTATAAATCTCGTGTTGATTTACTTTACTGTTTTATTTGTGTTTAATTGATTACTTGTTTAATTGATTAATCTGCATATAGAATAGACAAAATCAGTGTTCTTCGTAATAGTTGAGTATAAAATCTTAAGGGCTCATTGTTAATTCTGATATTCCGCATTGTGTACTTTGATATTTTGAAAGATTTTTAAAAGTTTATTCACCCCTCCCGTGTAGACTTTTACTAGCTTACTCAATCTTACTACTCAACTATGGACCTACAGTAACATAGATCTGGAACAAGTTTTTTTGTTACCCTTTTGCGCGATTTTTTTTAAAGATTCGTTTGACCTGGTATGATCCGCAAAAGATCTGCGAATTCGTGGTCCTTCCTTAAATATATCGACCATTCTTAAATATACTAATATTTCATGTAAAATATTCCACATGAGTGTTTCTTCTCTAATAATCTAACCACATCCAACAATTTTATGGCAAGTTTGTATGGAATAAGATTTACCATGTGAGAAGATTAATTTTCAATGTAATTTAGAAATTATTAATATTTTTTAAAATTAAAAAGAGAGTGAAATTGGAAGAAATTGTGTAAAAAATGTTTAAGTATAGTTTAACTGTGTACAAGAATAGAATGTTAAAACTAAAAACATCTTTTATATATTGTAGAACGACGGATTTAATCAAGTAAAGCGACGGATTTAATCAAGTAAAGCAAAAGAAAACTCAAATTTTAAATGGTTTTTTTTTTCTTTTATCCCACATATACCATTTTTGTGTTCGAATTTTTCAATTCGATTATGCATATTACCTCATCTCCAAGTTTTGTTTCTCAAGACTAGTGATGGAGCAAAAAAAAATTGGATTGAGGGCTCGATTAACATTTTTATAAAGATAAAATAATATGTATTTCACTCATTAAAAATTTTCACAATAAAATTATCAATACATCTCAATTCATTAAATTAAATTGATCGAACAAATTGACTTTCGTTTTTTTTTTTTATAGAAGTTCATATTCCCTCAATCTTGTGATGACTTGCCCATCTTAACTGACTAACTTTTTAAGATAATTGAATTTAGTGGGGTGTGAGATCAAATAAAATAAAAGTATTTTGAGTGATTGGTGATGTGTGGAGGGGATTTAATAAGGTGTAAAATGAATTTACTGAGATGTAGAATAAAATATGAGCCCAAAATTAGTGATAATTTTAAAAATAAAATATTGTTGTAAAAATATTAATTTTATGGAGTTATTTTTATATTAGGAGTTTTTCAATAATCTTGAAACATCCGGTTGGGAATAAAATGATTTTGATTTAGATACCAAAACCCCTGATTGATGATGTTCAGATTAGTTGAGATACACTCAAGTGAGATCAGTTTAGTTGTCTCAGGATACTTGAGTAAGGAGAAATGCTTAAGTCAAAATCTCATAAATGTTGTGAGATTTATAGTTCAGGATAGTTGTCCAAAGCTGGAATGTTAGGCAACTTGATAAGTGTTAAGGACTTTAGGTCAAACTTGCTGAAGTTTACAGGACAAGCTCACTGAGTGGACAACATGGCTGAAAAGATCAAAGAATGATAAGGCAAAAGCTTCTTGCACTGATAAGAACTGTTTCAGATCAGTTAAGTACTATTGATCAAGAGCATTGAATGCTATACTCACAGAAGACACATTTAATGAAGCATTTATTGCCATCAAGCCTGAACCAAGCATTGAAGACTTAGAAGCATTAAAGATTGAAGCATTGAATGAATGTTGGAACATTCTAGTTTGCAGCAGGAATGTTCAGGGGAGTTGTCCCATCTGACCGTTGGTTGAGTGTAGAGACTGCCATAAATCAACCTTGGGAAATGTGCATATTTGGAATCTGACACAAGTCATCTCAGCCGCATTTTTCAGAAGTCAACACATTCATTCAAGCAACCATTGAAGAAGCCTTTACACAGTGGATAAAAGGATGCCAAACTTCATAACCGTTTCAATGGTGCTGCAAATAGACAAGTTTGAATTGCTATCTCTCCAACGGTTAGTTGTTCAAATTTGCCTATAAATTCAGAAGTGATCAAAGGATTCAAGTATCCAACTACTTGCTATCAAACTATCATCAAGCAATCAAAGGAAACCAAAGTTGTTCTTCAGAATCCCAAGTTTCCTGATCATTTCATATAGCTAAGCCAATCTTTGTAAACATCCAAAGCTTAGCATTGAGATATCCTAAGCCTTTACACTGTTCTTATTGTAAAGGATATCTCTAATAGTTGGAACCAAACCTCAAACCCTTACCTCATTGAGTGAAGTAGTGTTTGTTGTAGAAGTGAGAGTTAAAGACTGTTATTGTGAAACACAGTCTTAACTCAGAGAGATTAAGCACTAGGACTCAGTTTATCCTAGGGATCAAAGCACTAAGAGAGTGTTGTTGATCAGTGCACCTTGGCACTATAAAACAAGTTAATTCCATTGTTAAGGAATTATCCTGTTCAATCAGGGAAAGTGGATGTAGGAGCTTGAGTCTCTGAACCACTATAATTTGTGTGCCATTTACTTAATGAATTCTTTATAGCACTTAAATTCAATCATATTTCAAAGAGTTTAGTTCAGTAAGTTAAGAAAATTTATTTTGGACAAAGTCCCTGATCACTGTATTTTCAGAAATTAACTTGGAGTATTCTTACAAGAAAAAGGCCAACCACATTCCGCACTTAGCAACTCTCTTAGATAGTTATCCAACTGATCACTCAATAGTTTTCAGTAGGACAAGTATCTATTGAAGTTCACACTCAGGATTGTTGTGAGACAACCTCCCTGATAAGACAATCTGTTTGAAAAGAAAAATAATTTGCATACACAAGTGCATTCCCCCCCATACACTTGTGTCATACTCCACCAAGGACCAACATGTGGTATCAGAGCAGGGGTTCAAAGACCACTGCTTCTGAAAATCCATCTGATTTTCAAAACACATTATTTTCTGTGGTCACTGAACTGATCCAAATTTCTGAAAAACCTAGTTGTGTTTATCTAATCTATTTCTATAGAAATGGCTAACAATGCAGTTCCAGGAGATGCTGTCAACACCATCAACAACATGGGTCCAAACCAAGTCAATCATATTTCTCATCACAAATTGCCAATGTTCTCAATTGAGAATTATGATTTCTGGAAGATCAGAATGAGAGCACATCTTGCTTGTCAACATGATGAAATGCTCAATGTCATCACCAGAGGGCCCTTCACATTCACCAAAGCAAATCCCAAACTCACTGATGCTCAGAAAGCAGATCCAAGGGAATTGCTACCAAAGGATGAGGATGAGTTTACAGCTGAAGAGAGAAAAAGGCACAACCTGAACTACATTGCCATGAATACCTTGTACCAGACTATTCCAGATGCAGTGATGGGAAGAGTGTACCACTGCACAACAGCAAAAGAGATTTGGGACACCTTAGCACTCATGTGTGAAGGTACCCAAAAGATAAAAGAAAATAAGCTCCAAGTGGCTATCCAAAAATATGAACAATTTTCTATGGAGCCCAATGAAACTATTGATCATCTTGATGGCAGATTCACTGACATCATGAATGAGATAAACTCTCTTGGCAAGTTCTATGCCAAAAGAGAAGTTGCTTTGAAAATTCTGAGAAGTCTCACATCTAAGTGGGACATATACTCTGTTATGATGCAAAACACCAGTGTTGGGAATAAAATGATCTTGATTTAGATACCAAAACCCCTGATTGATGATGTTCAGATTAGTTGAGATATGCTCAAGTCTAGTTCAGGCAAATTGTCTCAGTACACTTGAGTAAGTAGAATGCTTAAGTTAAAAATCTCAGGAATGTTGTGAGATTTTAGAGTTCAGGATAGTTGTCCAAAGCTGGAATGTTAGACAGCTTGATAAGTGTTAAGTGACTAGGCCAAAGTTGCTGAAACTTTCAAGGCAGACTGACCAAGTGGACAACTGAGCTGAAGAGATCAAGAACATTAAAGCAATGCTCATAAATGCAAATGATCAAGACAGTTGAAGTACAAATGATCAAGAGCATTGAATGCCAAAGCTCACAGAAGACACATTCAATGAAGCATTTATTGCCAATCATGCCTGAACCAAGCATTGAAGACTTAAAGCATTAAAGAGTGAAGCATTGAATTAATGTTGGAACATTCTAAATTGCAGCAGGAATGTTCAGGGAACTTGTCCCATCTGACCTTTGGTTGAGTGTAGAGTTTGCCACAAATCAACCTTGGGAAATGTGCATATTTGGAATCTGACACAAGTCTTCTCAGCCGCATTTTTCAGAAGTCAACACATTCATTCAAGCAACCATTGAAGAACCCTTTTACATAGTGGATAAAAGGATGCCAAGCTTCATAGCCGTTTCAATGGTGCTGCAAATAGACAAGTTTGAATTGCTATCTCTCCAACGGTTAGTTGTTCAAATTTGCCTATAAATACAGAAGTGATCAAAGGGATTCATAATCCAACTACAAGCTATCAAACTATCATCAAGCTTTCAAAGGAAACCAAGCTGTTCTTCAGAATCCTAAGTTTCCTGAATCATTTCAATTAGCTAAGCCAATTGTTGGGATATAAATTCACCCTAAGCCCCACTTGATGTTAGAATAGTTTTGATGGCCAAAACACTCAGAGTTTATAAATGTAATAGGATCAGCTGACTTGTATAGAATAGCTTAGACTAGTCTTGTGTGATCAACTGTATTGATATCAGCTGATCAGCACATTCCTGGCTTACATGCCTATCCTCAAGATGAGAAGAGTAGAAGACATGAAGACTAGAATATCCTTGAAGACCAGATAAGGTAAGGTGCTTGTATACCTACTTATCTGATGGAGTCCCAGATTGAAGATGGTCTAAAGCAGTACAAAGAATTACCACATCAGAAGAGTGTTACTCTGCTGATATCAGAAGACAGAAGACCTAAGGCCAAAAGAGTAGTCAGAAGACTAGAAGTACAGATCAGAAGACTATGTGCTCTTCCAGGACTCGGCTGATTCCAAAGTCATCTTACAATTTAAACGAAGACCTACCTTATTTAGAAGATTGACATGATCCCAGGATTGAAGCAATCAAGCGGCTGGAATCAAGGAATCAAGCCATTATGGAAAGATTGCTCCAACGGCTAGTCAACTCCAACGACTAGTTGCAAGCAATCTCCATTATAAATACAAGATGATGAGAAATCACAAACAAGAAGTCACAACAAGAGAGAATTCAACAAGCTAAGCAAGCAATCAAAGCTAAAGCCATACTGTTCTAAGAGTTCTCAAAAGAGCCAGAAACCATTAGATTATCTATAGCTCTTAAGTGATTTCTATCCAACCCCTAAGAACCTGAAACCTGTTCATATTGTATATTCATTGTTTTAGGCATAGTGGTTAAGCGATTTATAAGCTTGAACCATTAGTTGGATATCCTTCAAAAACCCCAAACCCTCACCGAAAGGTTAAAGTTTTTGAACCCATCAAAGTGCAAGTGCTTACAATCACTTGTGGAGACCGTAGCAGTTAAGGGAACTGGCTCAGATCTCAAAGTCCTAACCTTGGGACTATAAAGGACAAGACCCTTGTAATTTTTGGGAAATTAAAGGGATTAAACATCACGTTGAGACGTGAGAGTGGACGTAGGAACGTATATCCGAACCACTATAAACCTGGTGTTATTTACTTTCAGCACTTTACATTACTGTCATTTCTTATATCTTATATAGTGCATATTATGTTTTTAACTGTCTTCAAAACAAGGCCATAACTTTCAAACCAGCATCAGCTGAGAATTTTCATTAAGCAAAACAAGTTAACACTTTCATAAGAACCAAAAGAACGAGTCTAAACAAGGCCTACCATAATTCCGCATATAACCTCTTCAATCAGATCACTATAGTCATCTGGACCAGCAGACTTGTAGTCCAGTTGATATAGCAATCAGAAGAGGTTCCCAACTCTGTTGAAAAAGTTTTAAAGTCTATTCACCCCTCCCCTCTAGACTTTAATCCCATTCACTACTCGTTCAGGGACCAACAAGTGGTATCAGAGCAGTGGTTCTAACGGACTACTGTCTCTAGATTATCAGAAGACTTGAGGGAGTCTTTCTGTAGTCCTCTTGAACAGATCTATTTTTTTTAAAAAACTTGTTTTTGAAAACTCATACAGCATGAGTGCTAATATGCGAAAGTTGCCTAAGTTTTCAGTTGGGGACTATGATTACTGGAAGATCAGGATGAGGAAGAATCTCACATCTGTCCACTACAAGATGTGGTCTGTAATCACAGAAGGTCCAATCACCATCATGACAGTCAACACTGCAAATGGTGATCCAGAAGTTCCAGTTGGAGAACTTGCCCCCAAGCCCATGAAGGATCTCACACCAGAAGAAATGAAGCAATCAAATCTTGATAGCATTGCTCAAGATTACATAATGCAAACTCTTCCAAATGAGTACATTGCAAAGGTAATCCACTGTGAGTCAGCCAAAGAAATGTGGGAGGCATTGGCACTCCTCTGTGAAGGAACTGAGCTGATCAAGGAAAGCAAATTGTCAACAGCTGTCAAGAAGTTTGAGCACCTCAAGATGCAGCCAGAAGAAACTATTGATCAGCTGGACAATAGATGTACAAAGATCATAAATGAAATTGAGTCTCTAGGCAAGAAGTATACAAATAGAGAAAAAAACTTGAAGATCTTGGATTCTTTACCCAAGAGATGGAAACTCAAGAAGACCATCATCAAAGATACTCAAGATATCAAGAAGTGGTCTACTCAAACTCTATTTCAGAATCTAAAAGCTCATGAATATGACCTTGACAGAGAAGAAAACTCAGGAAGTGATGAGCCAACTACAGCTCCATCAACCTCCAAGACTGTAGCCTTCAAGGCAGCCAATACAAAAGCTGCAAGTACCTCATCTGGCAAGACCTCACTGAAAACAAAAGACTTTGAAGGATCAGACATGAGTCTGAAAGAGCAAATGGCTCTTATGATCAAGAGATTCGAAAGGATGAACACTCTCAACAGAAAATATAGAAAATTCTATAGGAACTATAAAGATAGAAGAGCCAGTTCACCCTCCAGAGGATCCAGAGAAAGAACACCAGAAAGACATCCTAGAAAGGATGTGGAGTCATCTAACAGCCGAGGATCCAGAAGAAGAGATGCCACTCCTCCAAGAAAAGGCAATTCAAATCAGAGATCTGGATCATGCTTCAATTGTGGCAAACCAGGACATTATGTCTATGAATGCCCTGAGCTGGATTTGGATGACAAAGAAGAAAGAAGGCCAAGAAGAAATTCAGACAAGAAAGCTATGGTAACTGAAGAATCTGAATATCATAGTGATGAACTCCCTACATCACCAGAGTGTCAAATCTTCTCAGATGATTCAGATGACCTAGCTATGATGGCCATAGGTGAAAATGAGGTAAATTCCTATACTACTACTTTCCATTCACCTATTTTTTCACAAACAGATGAGATAAACTCATCTGAAGGCGAATCAGAAGACACCTATTATTAATCTTTAAGAAAGGTAAAAGGTGATCTGGATATTGCCACTAGAGCTTTTATAGAAGTGGAAGAGGAGAACAAGGATCTAAGGAAAGAAATTGCTAAGTTGAAAAACACTAAGTTTGAAAACACCCCTGAGCTGGTCACAATGAATGAAAGATTGACCAGAGAAGTGGAACTCCTTAGGGAAGAAAATACCACAATAACTCAGTTGTATGAGGGGATGTTAGAAACTCAAGCTTTAGAAACTAAGGAATTTCGTTCACTACAATCCAAGTTTGATGATCTCTTCCAAGCACACAAGCTCTTAGAAAAGGAGAAGGAATGCCTAAATCAAAAGATATCAGAGTTCAATAAAGCTTCTACTACTATTGAAAGTATCTCTGAATATTATAGATCAAATGACAATAAGATGGGTTTTGGCTATGAACTTAATCCATCTACATCCTCTCCAGCTGGGGGTAGTACACCTAACAAGTGCACTACTCAGACACATGAAAATGGTGAGTGTTCTAAACACAATGAACCTAATATGAACTAAAAGGCATCTGTACCAGCTAAGGCTAACTATCCCAAAACCAAAAATGGTAAAGGATAAGCTAACCCCAAGCCTGTACAGAAGAACAACAAACAGCCTAGACCATCTCGTTTGAGACAGTCTCAGCTGTATGCTGCTCCAGCCAAGAAGAAGAAATCTTCTTCAAACAAATCTGTTCTCTTTGCACCCCCTATCTCCTATGATATTGTGAGAACAGAAGAGTATGGTCCATATAATCGTGTGCATCGCTCAGCTAATGCACCCAGGCCGAATGTAACTAGTCAAAAGATCATGTATGTACACTCCTATAAAGGGAAACCATTTGACTATTACTTAGCTGACACAAAGAACAAATCAGATCAGTCCAAGGTGCTAACTGGTAAGATTTGGTTCTGTGATGCCCGAGGGAAACAACTCAAGTGCTCAAGGTTGTTCAAACGACCAATGTATATGTGGGTTCCCAAGGGTAGTACTAACACCCAAGGACCCAAGACAAAATGGGTACCTAAGACTTAACCTTTCTTGCAGGAAAGGAGGGACCTATACAGAAGAGGAGGTCTAGCAGGAGAAACATGGTACATAGATAGTGGATGCTCAACTCACATGACAGGAACCAAAGCCCTGCTGACCAACTACATAGAGAAGAAAGGTCCAAAAGTCTTCTTTGGTGATAACGCGCACGGTAACACAAAAGGATATGGCACCCTTAAAAATGGTGACATTGAGGTACATGATGTATCATATGTAGAAGGTCTTAAGTTTAATTTATTATCTGTTTCTCATTTTTGTGACACTGGTTACTCAGTCAAATTCTCTAAAGATGAGTGTCTCATAAGTGATAAAAGAACAAAACAAAACCTTCTAACAGGATCTAGAAAGGGAAGTATGTATCTTGCAAATTGGAACAGCTGTCCTAAGGATACATGTCTGCTTGTGAAGAGCCCTAAAGATGTCAGCTGGCTATGGCACAAACGCCTTAATCATCTGAACTTTAAGACTATGAACAAGTTAGCAAGGGAATCCTTGGTTGATGGCCTGCCTAATGAACTCTACTGTAAAGATCAGGTATGTGATGCATGTCAACAAGGAAAGCAAACAAAGGTCTCCTTCAAGACCAAGAAGACAGCATCAACCAGCAGAGTTCTTGAATTGCTTCACATGGATCTCTTTGGACCAATCACTCCAACCACTCTAACAGGGAGGAAGTACACTCTTATTGTTGTAGATGACTATTCCAAGTTTACTTGGGTTATCTTCTTATACAAGAAGAGTGAAACACAGCAGAAGCTTCCTGAACTATTGAAGAGGATCCAAGTAGAGAAAGGAGAACCAATTGTGAAAATTAGAAGTGACAAAGGCACTGAATTTATCAACTCTTATATTATTGCCTATTGTACTTCTAATGGTATTCAGCATGAGACAATTGCAGCAAGAACACCACAACAGAATGGTGTAGCTGAAAGAAGAGTCAGAACACTCAAAGAAGCTGCAAGAACTCTTCTTGCTGAATTCTCCACTCCTAAGAAGCTATGGGCAGAAGCCATCAACACAGCTTGTCACACTCAAACCAGGTCAGGTATTCACAAAATTCATGAGAAAACCCCATATGAACTGTGGAAAGGAAGAAAACCTAGAGTATCTTACTTTCATATATTTGGTTGTAAGTGTTTCATTCACAACAATGGGAAGAGTAGGTTGAATGCCTTTGATGCCAAAGCAGATGAGGGGATATTCTTAGGATACTCCTCTACTAGCAAAACATTTAGAGTACTCAACAAACGAACCCTTCTTGTGGAAGAAACACCTCATGTTGTTTTTGATGAATCTTGTGAAAAGAGTGCAGTAGAAACAAACTCAGCTGCAGATCAGATGAGACAACTAGTGATCAAGTCCAGACCAGATGAGTTCATTGAAGTCAATGAACCTTTCCCTGAAGAACCAGAGGAAGATAAGCCTCATAGACCCGTCACTAGATCTCAAACTCAAGCAGTGCAAGCTGACCAGAATCAAGATGCACCAATCCCAAATGCAAGGGGGAATGATCTCTTTGACACTCAAGATACAGATGATGATCGACCAAATCAAGTCAACCCCCCTGATGGCACTAGAACAGATGAGAATCCAAGCTCATCCAATGCAGATACTCCTGTGAGGCATACATGGAGAAATAATCATCCATCAAACCTCATCCTAGGAGGAGCAGACTCAGGTGTCAAGACCAGAAGACAACTGAATCAGAACTCACAATCATCTATGTTCTGCTAGTGTGCCTTCCTATCCAACATTGAACCAGCTGACATAGAAGAAGCAATGACAGATAGCAATTGGATCACTGCTATGCAAGAAGAACTAAACCAATTCGAAAGAAATGAAGTCTGGGAATTGGTGGATCGTCCTGAAAACCACAATGTAGTAGGAACAAAGTGGGCATTCAAGAACAAAAAGGATGAAAATGATGTGATAACTAGAAATAAAGCAAGGCTAGTTGCAAAAGGATATTCACAATCTGAAGGGATTGACTATGATGAAACCTTTGCTCCAGTAGCCAGACTAGAAGCTATTCGACTATTTCTAGCTTATGCATCATATATGGGCTTCAAGGTATATCAAATGGATGTCAAAAGTGCCTTTTTAAATGGTATTCTGGTAGAAGAAGTATATGTAGAGCAGCCTCCAGGATTTGAAAAAGGTGATCAAGTATATCGATTGAAGAAGGCTCTCTATGGTCTAAAGCAAGCCCCTAGAGCTTGGTATGACACATTGTCACAATTCCTACTTGACAATGGATATACAAAAGGCAAAGTGGATAGAACTCTTTTCAGAATACAAGAAGGAGAAGACATTCTAATGGTGCAAATATATGTAGATGACATTATATTTGGATCACCCAATCAAGAGATGTGCAAAAAGTTCTCTGAACTCATGCAAGGAAAGTTTAAAATGAGCATGATGGGTGAGATGAATTACTTCCTAGGACTTCAAGTCAAGCAGAGTCCAGAAGGGATCTTCATCAACCAGTCCAAGTATACCAAAAGCCTATTAGAAAGATTCAAAGCTCTACAAAGCAAGACTGCAAGGATTCCAATGATGACATCTTTTAAAATGGAACCAGATGAGTCTGGAAAGGCAGTTGATCAAGCTGAATATAGAGCACTGATTGGATCTCTACTATACCTTACAGCTAGCAGACCAGACATAACATTTGCTGTAGGAGTATGTGCTAGGTTTCAAGCAAACCCAAAGCAAAGTCATCTAGAAGCAGCAAGGAAGATTCTCAAGTACCTAAAAGGAACCGTCAATCTAGGACTATGGTACCCTGCTGATGACAATCTAGAATTGAGTGGTTATTCTGACTCAGGCTATGGAGGATGTAGAATTGATAGGAAATCCACATCTGGAACCTGTCAATTCCTAGGCAACAAGTTAATATCATGGTTCTCTAAGAAGCAAACTTCAGTTTCAACCTCCACCACTGAAGCAGAATATATGGCAGCTGGAAGTTGTTGTAGTCAGCTGCTCTAGCTAGTTCAACAACTCAAGGATTACAATGTAGAGGCAAGAGAAGTCCCTATCTATTGTGATAGCAGCAGTGCCATTGCCATCGCTCAAAATCCAGTCCTCCACACAAGGTGCAAGCATGTCGACATTCGACACCACTTCATAAGAGACCACCTTGAAAAGAAGGATATCAAGATGGAGAAAATTCACACAGATATCCAAAGAGCAGACATCTTGACTAAGCCCCTAGCTGAAGAACGATTCAAGACCCTATGCCACAGCTCAGGACTCCTGGATCCAAGCACATGAAGAGCAAAGATCAGCTGAAAACCTCAGCTGATACAATTGCAGCAGACTAGGAGGATCAGATGAGGTGAATAGACACCCTCATCTTCAGGTAAGTTCTTTCCCAATGAAGACAAATAAAGCTGAGGGAAAACATAGAGTTATCTAATCAAGGGGGAATCAATGATACCTTAAGAATCCTTGATGAAATACTCTAAAATCTGCACTGCATATTACATTTATATATATATCCAGCAGACTTGAACAAAGTTATTTGACATCTTTAACCTAAGCAATGTATATCTATGTTTATTAATAAACTATTCTTCATAAAATACTTTATTTATATACATACATACAATATACTATTGAGTTATACTTGGTTGGATTAATACACCATCCTCACCGACGCAACAGTATGCATGCACTGTACGGATTCCAAATAACTCTTGCTCAAAATTTATAAATTCTGCATTCCATAAGATAGAGTCTGAATCTCTTTAAATGTGAACCCTTGGATCAAGAATCTCATTGTTGATCTTAAGAAGTAACTTTTCAGAAACTCAGACCTATCAACTCTATAGTTTTGTCATCTTTCACTCCACTACCTCATTTCTACCCCTATAAAAGGAGGAAGTTATGAGAACACCTAAGAACTCAAATCACTAACTATTATTCTTGTTTCAGGTATGGAGACAATCGAAAGAAGAGATGGAATGGAGATCATCCCTCAACCAAGATCTTGGGTGAAGGAGATGAAGATTTGTCCAGAAGATGAAGATGATGCAGATCAGCATACTTGGTTCAACCAACATGAGTATGCCTATGAAAACTAGAGGAAGGAGAGAAGTTCTTGTTGAAAACTAGAGGAAGGAGAGATGTAGAGGACAAAGTAGCAAGCAAGCAGAGCTTCTTCTCCAGGGTGAAGTTCTACATGGAGAGCTTGTTATCAAAGGCTACTGTGTCTAAACAAATCAAGAAGACCCAGTCCATGGCTCTCTCTTCACACTCCATTGAAGTCTCTTCCAATCTTCCTTCCCTTTCAAGAGAAGCGAAGAGATTCAACAAGGACACATTAGATGCTACAACCCATCTGATGATGAGGAACATCAGATGGTAAGGGCAATCTGAACCAGTGGGATATCATCCAGGCTGATCATCATATTGATTTGATGGTCCTACATGGTTCAGAGATAGAGCTGGAAGATCCATCAAACCAGGTTGGATCACCACTCACAATAAAGCTGGAAGATCCATCATCTAGGTTGGATCATCACAGCAGCACTGAAGGATCCATCAAACCAGGTTGGACCTTCAAACACAGAAGATCTACTCAACAAACCTCAATCCTCTACTCAGCTGATCAGAAGACCAACTCAGCTGACCAGAAGACTTTCAAGGAAAATCAGCAGACTTTTTGAAGAAATCAGAAGACCTCACTCTGCTGATCAGATCACTTCAATTTAGAGTATTATGACTAGCCTTGATCATGTAATTCATTCTAGATTTATTCCTGAATGTAATTAAAGAAATTGTCCTATATATGGAATACAATTCACTTATAGAAAACGACCTTGATGATCAATTCTTGCCACAAAATTAGTCACAACGGCTATTTTTGGTAATGATGTCATTAATACTCAATTACCAAATTGCCAGCAAATCAACTATTGCCACATGGCAAATTCAGCCGGCAAATTTAAGGAATGACCCGAAATCAAAGAAGGAAATCTTGGGCTCTACTCCACAATTAAACCCAAATCTGACCGCTAGATCAGGAATTGTTGGAGTATATATACAACCCTTATACCATTCCAAAAACCCTTTCGCTCACAAATCTCAATTGCTTACTATACTCTCTCATTCTACAAGTTTCTTTCGCTCTCTCGAAACCTAACTCTCAAACTCAGAATGGGAATCATTGAAATTTTTGATGAGAAGACCAAGATCACAGGCACTTTGGACGCTACAAAGTGGTCCAAGGAAGGGAAAATTTTCACGGAGAATGCTCTGTTTTTCAAGGGCAAACACACAGCTGAAAACAAAGAGATACTTCTTCGCTGCATCAACCTCAACCTTCGTGATTTTTTGGAAGCAGCACCAACTAATGTTTATGAACAAGACGTGCTGGCTTTCTACTCAAACGCTGTGATGAAGGGTTCTTATGTTGAAAGTGTCATGGGTGGACACAAGGTCAAGGTAACAAGGGAAATCCTTCAGGAATTGTTTGGCTTGTCAAGGGGGAATATAAATATCTCCACCTACATTATGGGTAGAGAAAAGGAGTATATGGAGATATTTACTTATGGAAGAATCAAGGCTATTGATGCCTCTGGACTCAAGAAATCCCAACTTGAACCTAAGTTTCAAACCTTGATGGATATTGCAGGCAAGATGTTGCTTGGTAACACATTCAGTCATGATGCTGTTACTACTCTAAAGGTTAGAGTTATGGCTGCAATCTGGGATCAGATTGATGGAGACTGGCAAGGACTATTCTTAGATAGAATTGCTCTTGAGGCAAAGAAAGTCACTTTGGACTTGCAGTCAAGAGAATGGAAGGTAACAGCTACAGTCAGCTTTGTCAACAAGCTGAGCATCATCCTTCCAGATATTCTCCCAAAGAAGTACAAGATGGGACCTCGTAAGACCTTCCACATCTCCAAGTATTATTTGAGAAAGGAAGCTCTTGCAGAGGCAGCAAGGTTGAAAGAAGAGAAGAGGAAGCTATTGGCTGAAGCATCCTCCAATGATGTTGTTGAAGAGGCAGAAGAGTCTGCTCATGACTCTGCTGCAGAAAAAGAGGAAGAGCCATCCAAAGAAGAGGCTCAAAAGAAGGCTGCTGAGGATGATGATGATGACAATCAGACCTTAGCACAAAGAAGATTTCTGATCAGATCAGGGCTCATCTCCCCATCTGATTCAGATGCCACTCCCACTGCCCCTCCTTTGAAAAAGGCAGGTACTTCTAATCCCTCTCTCACTTTTACACCCTCTAAACTGTCAAAGGGTCAGAAGAGAAAGAAGAACACTTCTTCTTTCACAAAGAAATCCAAGAAATCCAGGCCCCCTACTCCCATGAGCATAGCCCCTATTTCATCCTTCAACCCTTCTGATGATTCCAACCCATCTGAACCTTCAAACACTGATACCCAAATCCCTGCTGATACTCACACAGCAGAGGAACAAGCCCAGCCTAACCCTGCTGATGTTCAAACAACAGACAACCAACCTCAGACCACCTTAACACCCCCTGCTGGTGATCAAACTCAGATCACATCCTCATCCCCTGCTGACATTCATACAGCAGATGTCCAAGAACAACTAACTCAACCATCTACTGATCTTCAAGTAGAAACAGAACCAGACCAGCAGACTCAAAACCCTGCTGATGAACAATCCACTGAAGATCAATCTCACCTTCCTACCCAACAAGAAGATATCACTTCCCAAATCCCTGCTGATACTCACACAGCAGAGGAAAATGCCCCAGCTACCCATTCCCCTATCCTCTCTGCCCCATCTGCTCCAGAAGACTTGGCACCAGCAGACCTGAATCAAGCTGGCCCCTCTCAAACTCAGTACAGAATGGTGCACTATCCTATGTGCACAAAAGAGAAGATAATGAGGATGAAGATAGCCACTCTGCTCAAGTCTACTACACCTGGAGTTGATGAAGAATCAATCCAATTTGAACAAGTACTTAGGATATGTACTTGGATTGAGCTCAGAAGAGATGATGTGGATGATCTTCTTGAAGTCATGGAAGGAATGGGAGGAAAAGAAAATTTCCTCGATTGGGAAATGGAGCAAAAGGAAGTTGCTCAAGTTCGATCTTTTGCTCAGCTGCTATCAGATGAGGCACTGACTGCAGTTTGCAACAGGATTCTAGGAATCCACACTGATGATATCTTTGTTCCAGAAGGTTCATCAGATCAGCAGACAGCTGGAAAAACAATGGTGGATGACTCAGCTGCACCAGCCTTAGCAGAAGACTCAATTGCAACAGTCCCTGCTGAAGACTCAGCTGAACCAGCTGACAGGGTAGAAGTTGATAGAGAAGTAGTCAGAGTACCAGCTCACTTCATGCCTAAAGAGAACTTGACTCACTTCATTGATAAAGGAGAAAAGATCATGACCCATCTGGTCAAGGCCACTACCTCATTCCTTAATGAAGACTACCTTTCAGCTGAAGAAAGAGGCAGAGCATTGGTAGTTCATCCCAATCCCCAAGGTGCTGTCTCCACCTCCACCAAATCAGTTGATCATACAGCAGACATATGCTCCCAGGTCAAAGCTGCAATAGATTTACACTTTGAAAAAGGTTTAGGCCTACAGCTTGGAAGATATGTTGAAAAAGCTGTTAGGGAGCAGAAGACCCGTCTTCATGACCAGATTATTGACATTGAAGACAAGTTTGGAGAGTCTCTTCACCATCAGATAGGTGAATACCTGAGCACCATCCAGAAGAAGTCAGGTGAAGTCTCTAAAATGTTTGCTGATGAAATTTCTCAATTAGAGTCAGCCTATGAGTCTAAAATTAAAGAAGCTGAAGCAAGAGCCACTGAAGGTCAAGCCCTTCTTAAGGCAGCTGCAGAGGAGAATGAGAAACTGCAGACTCAGCTGAAGGAGACAGCAGCCAAGTTGGAAGCACTTACAGAAAAGCTCGAAGCTGCCTCCTCCACCAACTCACTTGCTCATGTCATGGAGCACAGCATCTCCCATATTACTGCCGTCAGCAAGGTTAATGCCATGGCACTAAAACAAACTCTGAAAGTGGAAATCATGAATGCCATGAAGCCTTTTGCGGCTGCACTTGCTGAAGCCAAAAAGGGGGAAGATATGTTGATAAGAGCTCTTGAGAAGTCTACTGCACAGCAAGCTGTAATGGTAGTATCTCAAGATGAGCTGAATGAAACCTTGGGTGGTTTAAAAAGCAAAATCAAGAGCAGGCAAGAAAAAGGCAAAGGCAAAGAAATTGCTCAAGAAGGCACCCAAGCTCCCACTCAAGCTCCTGCCAAGACTCTACAGATCACTGATCCTGTAGAACAAGTTCCTGAGAAGAGAATGACAAGGAAAAGGAAGGCAGATGAGCAAGCTCAGTTAGCTCAATCCAGCAAGAAGTCAGCTCCAGCAGAGCCTACTGCAGAAGAGAAAGAGGGTCTAGAGTTGAAGAAAAAGAAGTTGCTTGAAGCTCAAGAGCTTAAGCAAAGGAAGCTGGATGATGCGAAGGCTGTCAAAGCCAAATTTGAAAGGAAAATTGCCAAACTCAGGAAAACACTCAAGGACAAAGCAAAAGAAGACAGTGTCCTGGTGTTTGATAGCAATTATGTGGATTATTTAGCCCTTCAAGATGAGCTACCAAGATGGTATCCCCTGAAGAAGAAGTGGCAAATTCAACACCACATAGTAAGGAAATTTGGCCCTCTCCCTTCTTATGAAGAAGAATTTCTTCAATTCTCCCAGTTCATGAACATTGAAGATCCAGAGTTCTGGTAAGAAATTGTCAAGACAGCCAAAGGACTTGACAATTGCAGAATCCTAACACCCGAAGAACCCAAATGGGATGCACCCATTCTGGACTCAGGAAGAGCCAACATGATTGAAATCAAAAGGATTTTGTACAAGATCTATGAAGAGGAGAATGTTACAGATGTGCAGCACATGGAAGAAGTTCGAGCTCGTCTGTATCTTGCCTACCGCATTTGAAGAACAGAAGACCTGATGAAGACTACCTTAGAAGTTTAAAGAAACTATTACTTGTAATCTGTAAAAGCTCTATATATATTCAAGTTCTAGTTCTTTCTGCTTACAAGACAAACTCTCATTGTCTTCATCAGATACTTCAGTTTAACATGTTATAAACTCTTATCTTATTTCATTAAGAGCACTTATCAAGTATAGTTTTGGCTTCATCAAAAAGGGGGAAATTGTTGGGATATAAATTCACCCTAAGCCCCACTTGATGTTAGAATAGTTTTGATGGCCAAAACACTCAGAGTTTATAAATGTAATAGGATCAGCTGACTTGTATAGAACAGCTTAGACTAGTCTTGTGTGATCAACTGTATTGATATCAGCTGATCAGCACAGTCCTGGCTTACATGCCTATCCTCAAGATGAGAAGAGTAGAAGACATGAAGACTAGAAGATCCTTGAAGACCAGATAAGGTAAGGTGCTTGTATACCTACTTATCTGATGGAGTCCCAGATTGAAGATGGTCTAAAGCAGTACAAAGAATTACTAGATCAGAAGAGTGTTACTCTGCTGATATCAGAAGACAGAAGACCTAAGGCCAGAAGAGTAGTCAGAAGACTAGAAGTACAGATCAGAAGACTATGTGCTCTTCCAGGACTCGGCTGATTCCAAAGTCATCTTACAATTTAAACGAAGACCTACCTTATTTAGAAGATTGACATGATCCCAGGATTGAAGCAATCAAGCGGCTGGAATCAAGGAATCAAGCCATTATGGAAAGATTGCTCCAACGGCTAGTCAACTCCAACGGCTAGTTGCAAGCAATCTCCATTATAAATACAAGAGGATGAGAAATCACAAACAAGAAGTCACAACAAGAGAGAATTCAACAAGCCAAGCAAGCAATCAAAGCTAAAGCCATACTGTTCTAAGAGTTCTCAAAAGAGCCAGAAACCATTAGATTATCTATAGCTCTTAAGTGATTTCTGTCCAACCCCTAAGAACCTGAAACCCGTTCATATTGTATATTCATTGTTTTAGGCATAGTGGTTAAGCGATTTATAAGCTTGAACCATTAGTTGGATATCCTTTAAAAACCCCAAACCCTCACCGAAAGGTTAAAGTTTTTGAACCCATCAAAGTGCAAGTGCTTACAATCACTTGTGGAGACCGTAGCAGTTAAGGGAACTGGCTCAGATCTCAAAGTCCTAACCTTGGGACTATAAAGGACAAGACCCTTGTAATTTTTGGGAAATTAAAGGGATTAAACATCATGTTGAGACGTGAGAGTGGACGTAGGAACGTATATCCGGACCACTATAAACCTGGTGTTATTTACTTTCAGCACTTTACATTACAGTCATTTCTTATATCTTATATAGTGCATATTGTGTTTTTAACTGTCTTCAAAACAAGGCCATAACTTTCAAACCAGCATCAGCTGAGAATTTTCATTAAGCAAAATAAGTTAACACTTTCATAAGAACCAAAAGAACGAGTCTAAACAAGGCCTACCATAATTCCGCATATAACCTCTTGAATCAGATCACTATAGTCATCTAGACCAGCAGACTTGTAGTCCAGTTGACATAGCAATCAGAAGAGGTTCCCAACTCTGTTGAAAAAGTTTTAAAGTCTATTCACCCCTCCACTCTAGACTTTAATCCCATTCACTACTCGTTCAGGGACCAACACCAATCTTTGTAAACATCCAAAGCTTAGCATTGAGATATCCTAAGCCTTTACACTGTTCTTATTGTAAAGAGTATCTCTACTAGTTGGAACCAAACCTCAAACCCTTATCTCATTTAGTGAAGAGAGTGTTTGTTGTAGAAGTGAGGAGTTAAGGACTGTTAGTGACACACAGTCTTAACTCAGAGAGATTGAGCACTAGGACTCAGATTATCCTAGGGATCAAAACACTAAGAGAGTGTTGTTGATCAGTGCACCTTGGCACTATAAAACAAGCTAATTCCATTGTGAAGGAATTATCCTGTTCAATCAGGGAAAGTGGATGTAGTCATTTACTTACTGCATTCTTTATTGCACTTACATTCAATCACATTTTAAAGAAGCAAACCTCAGTAAGTTAGAAAAACTGTTTTGGACAAAGTCCCTGATAACTGTATCTTTTCAGAAATTAACTTGGAGTATTTCTTTGAGTCAAAGGCCAACCACATTCCGCACTTAGCAACTCTTTTAGATATTTAGCCAACTGATCACTTAATAGTAATCAGTAGGACATGTATCTATCAAAGTTCACACTCAGGCCAGTTGTGAGACAACCTGCCTGATAAGACCAGTTTTGTTAAAAAGAAAAGAATTTGCATACACAAGTGCATTCCCCCCCCCCCATACACTTGTGTCATACTCCACCAAGGACCAACAAGTGGTATCAGAGCAGGGGTTCATAGACCACTGACTCTGAAAATCTTTGATTTTCAAAATCACACTTTCTGTGGTCACTGAACTGATCCAAATTTCTGAAAAACCTATCTGTGTTCATCTTATATTACATCTGTTGAAATGGCTAACAATGCAGTTCCAGGGGATACTGTTAACACCATAAAAAACATGGGTCCAAACCAAGTCAACCATATTTCTCATCACAAACTGCCAATGTTCTCAATTGAGAACTATGATTTCTGGAAGATCAGGATGAGAGCACATCTTGCTTGCCAGCATGATGAGATGCTTAAAGTCATCACAAGAGGGCCTTTCACATTCACTAAAGCAAATCCCAAGCTTACTGATGCTCAAAAAGCTGATCCAAGGGAGTTGCTGCCAAAGGATGAAGATGACTTTACAGCTGAAAAAAGAAAAAGGCACAACCTGAACTACATTGCCATGAACACATTGTACCAGACTATTCCAGATGCAGTGATAGGAAGAGTGTACCACTGCACATCAGCAAAAGAGATTTGGGATACCTTAGCACTTATGTGTGAAGGTACCCAAAAGATAAAGGAGAACAAGCTTCAAGTGGCTATCCAAAAATATGAACAATTCTCTATGGAAGCCAATGAGACTATTGATCATCTTGATGGCAGATTCACTGACATCATGATTGAGATAAACTCTCTTGGCAAGTTCTATGCCAAAAGAGAAGTTGCTTTGAAGATTCTGAGAAGTCTCACATCCAAGTGGGACATATATTCAGTCATGATGCAAAACACTAGCAATCTTGACAACATGCCCATGCATCAAGTATTCTCTGAACTCAAAGCATATGAGTTTGATTTGAACAGAAAGAAAGTTCATGATGAGCCATCCTCCTCAAGCAAAGGTGTTGCTTTCAAGGCTGCTGAAACAGAAAAGAAGAATAATCAAAAAGCCTCTCAATCTGTTTCAAAATCTGAAATAAAGGAGGAGCTGGCACTCATGGCAAGGAGATTTGAGAAGCTCAACTCCAGATTTGGTAGATACAAAAAGTTCTACCAAGACAACAGAACCAGAAGGAGATTCAGTTCTCCTGACAACAAATCAGAGGACAAAGTCTCTGATGAAAAGAAAGAAGACAAATATGTTGATAGGAAGAAATTCAGCAAAGGTGAACCATCATCATCAAGGAGGAAGGAGTCCTCAAGCAAGAAGAATGATGATGAAGATGTGTGTTACAACTGCCAGAAAAAGGGTCACTTTCAGTATGATTGTCCTGACCTTAGTGCCAAAGAAAGAAAATAAAGGCAGAACAAAAGAGACAAGAGGATGAACAACAGAAAGGCCATGATAGCTGGGGATTCAGCAAGTGAAGAGAGTATCTACTCTTCTGATGATGGACTGTTCTCCAACAGTGACACTGATGATGACTGTCAAATGGCATTTGAAAATGATGAGGTATGTTCATCTTCTAATTCTTCTAATTCTTCAAATGACACACATGAGTCCAGTGAAATCCACTTGAAACTCAACTTTGTAAAGTTATTTGAGGATTTCACCAGGCTAAGAGAAGTATGCAATATGGCACTTAGAGAAAATGAGCTACTGAATTCTAAAGCTCAAACTCCCAACCTTCCTGAACCAGAGTTTGACTTTAAATCAACTAAGTTGTATCAGCAGATTGTGAGAGAACATGAGGAAATGTCTCTCAAAGTCTCTGAACAACAAAAGTTGATTGATGATCAAGAGCTGGCCTTGAGGAAAAAGGATTTTGATCTTAGAATTCTTCAAGCAAAATTTGACAATCTCTCAAGTGAATTTGATACTCTGAAATTAAGTGAGGGGAGCTTAAAAATGAAAATGTCTGCCCTGAATAAATCTGCTAAGGCAATAGAGGAAATTCAAGGGTTTCAAAGACCATTTGCTCAAAAGGGTGGATTAGGCTACAATCCATTTGAACCCTCACCTGGTCTTAGTATTGCCTCATCAAGCAATTCTAAGACGACTTTTGTAAGATCAGTGGCACAACAAAATGAAATGGAAGTAAATCAACCACTGATCAAGGACAAGGGTAAAGGAATTTTTATACCAACTCAAGTAAACAATGTCCCTAAACCCATACCTAAGGAAAAGGTTAAGGACATTGCTTACAGGAGAAATGAGGGTCAGAAAGGTAGAACCAGTGGAAGACCAACCTATCTGAATCCTCATCAGAGGAGTTGTCCAAAATCTGTTCAGAAAAGGCCAACTCAAATGAGGCAACCTCAACTGAATGGATTAAGGCCAATCCCCTCTGACAGGTATAAAACATTCAGGAAGCCTGGACGTTACATGCCAAAAGGTATAGGCCATCCAAAACCCTATCCTCAAAGGTCTTACCAAGCTGCACCTAAGTCTAGTAACTTCAGGAGAAATGTCCCAAAGAAATTCACCAACACTCCTGAACCTTACAAGGCTAACACTTATACACAGAAGCCACCCAAGGCATTTAAGGGTCAAACTGTGTATGTAGATGTAAATGGAAACCAAGTCAGTCACTTTGAATCAATCGGAGTAATCAGACAGATTTGGGTTCCAAAAGGTACAGCTAACCCTCTAGGACCCAACACTCAAAGGGTACCTAAATTTTGACTTTGCAGGGCTGCAAGGACCACAAGAAGAAGAGAAACATTAACAAGAAAACAGCTTGGTACTTGGACAGTGGATGTTCAAGACACATGACTGGGAACAAAGAGCTTCTCTCAGACTTCATAGAAAATGATGGTCCTTCAGTAACCTTTGGAGACAGCTCTCAAGGAATCACAAGAGGTTATGGTACATTAAACATTGGTAGTGTTAAAATTACTGATGTCTCATATGTCCTAGGCCTAAAATATAACTTGCTGTCTATAAGTCAAATCTGTGATAAAGGATATTGTGTTGAGTTTGCACCAAATGAATGTATTATCAAAAATAACTCAACACAACAGGTGCTACTAACAGGGGTGAGAAAGGGAAATGTCTATTTTGCAGATTGGAGCAAAACCCCTGAAGCAGTTTGTCTTGTTGCCAAAAGCACAAGTGAGCAAAGCTGGCTGTGGCACAAAAGAATAAACCATCTGAACTTCAAAACCATCAAAAGATTGCAAGAAACTCTCTAGTTAAAGGGCTGCCAAATCAAGTGTTCACCAAAGAACACATATGCCAGCCATGTCAGGAAGGAAAGCAGATCAAAGCTTCATTCAAAGGGAAGCCTGTCATCTCAACTGAGAGAGTTCTACAACTACTGCATATGGATCTATTTGGACCAATAATCCCTGTAAGTATAAATGGAAGAAAATATGCTTTAGTTGTTGTTGATGATTTCTCCAGGTACACTTGGGTAGTATTCTTGCTGAACAAAAAGGAGACCCAAGTCAAGCTACCTGAATTGATGATGAGATTGAGCAATGAAAAGGGCCTAAGTATTGTCAAGATCAGATCTGACAAAGGCACTGAATTCATAAACTCATACATCAATGAGTACTGCAGCAAGAATGGCATCACTCATGAAACTTCAGCAGCAAGAACACCTCAACAAAATGGGGTTGCTGAAAGAAGGAACAGGACCTTGAAAGAAGCAGCAAGAACTTTGATTGCTGAATCCAAACTGCCTAAAAGGTTTTGGGCTGAAGCCATGAGCACTACATGTCACACTCAAAACAGGTCCTTAATCACCAAAGGACAAGGTAAAACCCCATTTCAAATATGGAAAGGTAGATTGCCCACTGTTGCTTATTTTCACATATTTGGTTGTAAGTGTTTCATTCACAATAATGGGAAAGTGCAATTAAAAGCTTTTGACAGCAAAGCTGATGAAGGAATATTTGTTGGATATTCACAAATCAGCAAAGCTTACAAAGTTTACAATTGCAAAACTCTTATTGTGGAAGAAAAACCTCATGTTGTGTTTGATGAATCTATTGATGAGTTCAGGGATAGGAACCTGAATATTGATGAGATAACACAAAGAATAACCAGACTAAGGCTTCAAAGCAAGGAAATAGTGTTTGTAGATGTTGCCCAGCCTGAACTACATGATAATCAAAAACTGGACAACCTACCTGATGGCAATCAACCAGAAGACAACCAACCTGAAGAAGTAATTGAACTGACTGACCCCATCCCAGTTCAAAACCAGGTAACTACTACCAATGAAGAAGCAGGCAATGCTGAGGTAGTAAATGGATCCAATATTCAAGGGGGAACCAATGAAAATGTCAACTTATCTGACAATGAGGACAATACCCCTGAATATGATCCTGAACTTGATCCTTCAATTAATTTCCCTGAATTTAATGAGTCTAGTGATCCAACCTTAGATGAGGACAATCCTCCTGAAGGGATCAGGTCTAGAAGGACTTGGTTGCAAGACCACCCATCTAGCCTGATACTTGGTAATCCAAGTGAAGGGATCAAAACTAGAAGATTTCATGGAGAAAGTGCTTTGTTTTGTTGTTTCCTTTCAGAACAGGAACCAAAAGACATTGAGGAAGCACTACAAGACACCAACTGGATCATAACAATGCAAGAAGAGCTGAACCAGTTTACCAGAAATGAAGTATGGGAGCTGGTGGATAGGCCAACTCATCAAGATGTCATTGGAACCAAATGGGTGTTTAAAAATAAGAAAAATGAGAATGACATCATTGTGAGGAACAAAGCAAGACTGGTGGCCAAGGGATATTGTCAATCTGAAGGGATATTGACTATGATGAGACATTTGCTCCAGTGGCCAGACTTGAGGCAATCAGACTCTTCTTAGCATATGCAGCTCACATGAGATTCAAAGTATATCAAATGGATGTGAAGAGTGCATTTCTCAATGGGGTGCTCAAAGAAGAAGTATTTGTTGAACAGCCCCCAGGCTTTGAAGAAGGAGACAAGGTGTACAGATTGAAGAAAGCTCTCTATGGCTTAAAGCAAGCTCCAAGAGCTTGGTATGACACCTTATCACAGTTTCTTCTAGATCATGGTTTTGTCAAAGGCACTGTTGACAGAACCTTGTTCAGAATCTGTGAAGGAGATGATATCTTGTTAGTCCAAATCTATGTGGATGACATTATATTTGGATCTCCAAATGAGAAGCTGTGTGAGAAGTTCTCCAAACTCATGCAGAGCAAATTTGAGATGTCCATGATGGGATTGATGAATTTCTTCTTAGGACTTAAAGTCACTCAATCAAAGAAGGGAATATTCATCAATCAGGCCAAGTATACAAGGGACATGATCAAGAAATTTGGATGTGCTACAAGCAAGCCAGTCAGAATTCCTATGAATACTAACTGGAAAATGGATCCTGATGAAAGTGGAGAGTCAACAAACTCCACTAACTACAGGGGAATCATAGGATCCTTGCTATATCTCACTGCAAGCAGGCCTGATATCTCATTTGCAGTTGGAGTGTGTGCAAGATTTCAAGCCAATCCAAAGAAGAGCCACCTTGATGCTGCCAAGAGAATCCTAAGATATCTCAAGGGATTTGAGAAGCTTGGATTGTGGTATCCAGTTGATGACAACATTGAGCTCACTGGATATTCAGATGCAGACTATGGAGGATGTAGAATTGACAGAAAATCCACCTCAGGAACATGTCAATTCTTAGGTAGCAAGCTTATCTCATGGTTCTCCAAGAAGCAAAATACAGTTGCAACTTCAACAACTGAAGCAGAATATGTAGCAGCTGGAAGTTGCTGTGCTCAGATACTTTGGCTCAGGCAACAACTTAGAGACTACAAAGTCATCTCAAATGAAGTGCCAATATTCTGTGACAACAACAGTGCAATTGCCATCTCACAGAATCCAGTGCTTCACACCAGATGCAAGCATGTGGATATCAAACATCACTTCATAAGGGATCATGTGGAGAAGAAAGATATCAAGCTTGTTAAAATCCACACTGATAAGCAAAAAGCTGATATCTTGACTAAGCCTCTAGCTGAAGCAAGGTTCTTGGAATTGTCAGCTGAATTGGGCTTACTTGATCCAGGCAAGATGGAGAAATGAGGAAAGAAAACTCATATGAAGGGGGAAGTTCATTAAGATGAACTTCAGCAAAGTTGTCCCTATGGTGTTCAGCAATGTTGGTTAGAAGCTTTGTCCAAGTGGGACCCAGTCAGCAACTTTGGGACCCACTCATGCATATTGATCAGGCAATTTGACCTTCACAGAAATCAAAACACATCTCAGGATGCTTGTCCGAGTTAATTGGATAATCATTGCTATTTTTAGCCTTGATTAGACATTTAAAAGATTTCTTGGTCTAAGAGTAGGCCATTTTAGGATGGAGTGTGCTATAAAGATTTTTACCACCAAAAAGGCAAATCAGCATTTAATGCAAAATCTTAATTGAGATTTCATGAATTCTTGAGCCATCATCAAGACCATTGATTTGCATTAAACTTCCATCAAACCGCCTAAAGCCCACTACCCCACTTTATCCAATTGGTTCTTACTTTTACCCACTGTTATTCTCTATTAACTAACGGTTAATAAACTCCCCACATATATAAACTCCTCAGTTTTTACTTCCATCCTTACGCACTCATAATTCCAAACTCTTAAGATTTTCAAAACCTCTCAAGAAACTGCAACTCCTCTCCAAAAACCTACCCAAATTCTCATATTATCCATGGCTCCTAAAATCAAGAGAGAAGAACTTGTAGACTTCAATGATCCATCTTTGGACATTGACTTTGCATATCTCAGCAACATAAGTTCTCTTTGGTTTGAGAAATTAGTGGCTTTTGATAGCCCAGATACAGAGGTTGAACCAGTCCTCCAATGGCTTAGGGAAGCAGGCCTTGAAAAGTTCCTAGGCACCAAGCCAGATTCCTGCCTGAACTCCTTCATGGCTGAATTCTTTGCCCATCTCAGATGGAAGGGCAAGAAGGGTGATGTGTGCACTAAGCTCACATATGCTGAGGAAGATGAAGAAGAAGAAAGCCAACATACCATCATCTTCACTGCTGAGGATTTGGATGCTAGCTTTGGGCTACCATCAGAAGGCCAGAATCCTGAAATTTACAAGGAAGGAGATGATCAGGAGTTCTACTATCCATGGATGATAGCACCCAAGAAACTTGTAAGTGCTCAGAACAAGAACACTTTAAAGCCTGTTTATAGGCATCTGTTAGACTGTGTTGTGAAAAGCTTGTTGAGCCATTCTGGAAGTGTTGAACAAATCAGCATGCCAAAACTGAGGGTGATGGCTGCTGTAATTGACTCTGCTGAAAAGAGAGTTAAGTTTGACTGGAAAAGTTTCATTCTTGACAAGATGATGAATGAGAAATTAGAGTTTAAGGAAGTGAAGCACCACAAGGTGGTGGTTGATGGAAGACTCTAGTTCTGCACAAGAGCCAGCCTGCTCTTAGAAAGATTTGCTCATTATACCCACCTTCAAGCAAAGCCAAAGCCTTTTCCTACACAAAAAGTGATGTTCAGAAAGCTGTCTTCCAAGACAGAGAAGAGGAAGCAAGATGCTGCCTCCAAGAAATCTGTTGTTGTTGTTCCAGCAACCAGAGGCTCCCCCAGAAAAAGAAAAGCCCAACCACCAAAAGCACAACCAAAGATGAAGAGGATGAAGAAGATTCTGAGTGAATCTTCCCCAGAAAGCCAGTCAAGAAGTGGAGGAGCCACTTCTGAGGAGATTGAGAAAGCTGCTGATGAAGGAGTCAACCCCCCTGAAGAGGGTGAAGAATTCAGAGAGGTTGTCCCCTTACAGCTTGAGTCTGTAACAGAATATAGGGATCTTGACAAGACAACAAGGTCTGAAAGGAGGAGGAGAATAATCAAAACTTCTGAGAAGCAGAAGTTGATGGAAGAGGAGAAAATGAAGAAAGAGTTCTTCAAGGAGATTAGACAAGCAAGTAGGTCTAACTCCAAGTCCAACAGCCTTGAAGCCAACTCTCCTGATATTCAATCAGAAAGAATATCTCCATCAAGGCATGAAGAAGAAGAGTGCAAAAATCCTTAAGATGCCCCAATCATTGCAAAGAAAGTTTACTCCCCTGAAGGTGCACCTGACAGAGCAGGTATTGACATGCTGGCAGATTTGGTCAATCTTGAGGATATACCTTTTTCCCCACTTGATCCAAGACTTCTTTCATACACCAAACTTCTTGAAACTGTTCTTCAAGAAGGTGATAAAGTTCTTCTCCCACCCATTCCAGCCATTCCAATTACCTCTTCAGGCACATTGCTCTCAAAAGCACCTGAATCCCAGCTTATCTTAAGTTCTTCTGAACCCAATCCTTCAGAACCCAATCTACCTAAATTTCAGCCAAGCCTACCTGAATCCCAATCCAACCCTCCTGAATCCCAAACCAACTCTTCTGAAGATGAAAGTGGTGAAGAGTACACTTATGAGGGGATGCTGAGGCAGATTGCCAAGGCTAATGTGGATGAATTGTATCCCGGATTGAAGGATTATCCCAGGCTGCAACAACAGTTCTATGATCTCAGAGCTCTTGTTGAGATCAAGGATAGAACTATGGTGGAAATAGCTCAGGCTATTCAGGATAAAGGAGCAAGCTGGTGGCAGGTTGAAGAGAACAGGCTCTTACATTTTGCTAATGTGAAGAAATCCAGTGTGTTGACCACTGAGGCCTTGTTTTGCACCATTGTTCATGAGAAGGTGCTTGCTGAGAGAGAAAGGATTGCACAGGGAATCAAGCATCCTGATAGCCCATCTGATGATGATAATGATGATGATGATGATAACACCAATCCCAACCCTCCTGGCCTCAACTCTGCTCAGGTACATTACTTGACCTATCATTCTGTAAAGGACTCTGATCATTCAGAGGAGTTGACCAAAGATGGTGACTCAGTCCAAGATGCATTGGCCAAGGATGGTTCTTCTGAACCTGAGGCACAGCTTGACAATGTTGAGACTTCCATGGGAGAAGCTAGTTTGGCTAAAGCCTCATCAATGTCAGATCAGTTGGACATTGACCAGCCTTTAGTCATTCAGGATGACTCAGTGGCTTTGGGATGCCCAAGCACTGTGATCTCCCAACAACTGCCCTTTGTGGATCCTGTTGAGGATATAGAGGTGCCAGGTTTAGGAATGGAAGGAGTTGAAAAGGCTGATAGTGGTGAAAAATCAGAGGGAGATGATGTTGAGGATTGTGTGATTACAGGTTCCCTGAGTGCACCACAAATAGAGGGAGATGAAGTAGAAATATTGGGTGCAGCCCAATATGAGAGTCAGGCAATTCTTCAAGTCAAATCTGAACTTGATGAATCCCTTGGTGAAAGGAGGCCTGATTCTCCAATGTATGTGAGTACATCTGATATGAATGAAGAAGAAAAGAATAAAGTTGAAAATGAGAGAGAAGGTGCTGATGTATCAGGCCTTATGGGAGAAAGAAAAAATGAGGGTGTTGAGGGAGATTTTACTAACACTCTTAGTTTTGCAGATTCTGTTGCTGTTACCATTGAGCAAATTTTTGCTGATGCTTCTCTTACAGACATACCAGTTGATGCTGACATTGACCTTGAAGCAGTATCAGCCAATGTATCCACCTTGAATAAGATGTACTTTGAGCAAGCCAACACCACTGAAGCTGGTTTTCAGATTGCTACTCAGACTGCATCCATCATTGAAGAGCAATCAAAAAAGTTGGATACACTGGTAAGGGAAGTTGGTAAGGCACATGCAGCAACCATTGACACTCTAGATGGCCAAGGCAAGACTTTAGCCTCTATGGAGATGAGGCTAACTGGCTCAGAAGAAGTGATCCTGCCCACTCTAGATGCAAGAATTTGTGGAGTTGAAACTGGTCTGCAAACAGTTTCAACTGAAGTAACAAAGGCAAAGGATCAGATGGTTAAGTTCACCAAATCTGTGAAGAAAGAGCAGCTGGGCCTCAAGAGTCTCTACAAGGACAATGTAAGAGCTCTAAGGAGGACAATCAAGGATGCCTTAAGACAGAGGACTGCAGCTCAGAGGAAGAAGGCTGAGGAATTGAAAGCTGCAATGGTCAAAGAAGCTGCAGAGAAGTTCACTGTTGAACTTATGGCCAAAGTGTCTGATCAAGTTGTGGCCAACCTCACTGAACAACTTCAGGCTAAACTTGATCAATCACTGAAAGCCACATTGGATGCCATTGTTACTCAGAAGATGAAGCCTGTTCATACTTTCTTAAGCATGGCAGATGACAAAATGCAAAACATTCATGATGAGAATGTTTATCTACTGCAGGAGTTGAAGTCCCTCACTCAAGCCCACTCACATCTCTCAGTGTCTATGAATGAACTGAAGCCCCAGTGTTTTGATAATGCCAAAAAGGGGGAAAGAGAGAGAGTAAGGGCAAAGGGAACCTTAGTGATTGGTGAATCTAAGGGAAAGGAAAAGGTCCCTGAGATTGAGGAGGAGGCAGTAGAAGACATTGGGAAAGGCAAAGGCCCAATGAATATTGAGGATTTGACTGAGGAAGAGCAGATTCAAATTGCTGTTAAAGAATCTATGGTGTCTGCAATGGAAAGTCAGGCAAGAAAGCTTCAAAGGCCTGGTGGTGTGTAACACCCCGTCCCAAAATTAATATGGAATAAAGAAATATAGGATTTAAGAGTATTTCGATTATATTAACAATGTTATTTGTTCTCAAAGATTTGATTTTCAGGAAGACAGACGAGTAATCTGATCGGGAGCACTCCTAGCACATAATAAAGAAATAAATAAAGAATAAGGTTTGATGAATATTAATAAGTGTTGAAAATGAATGGAGTCTAATTTATAACCTTACAGTTTATTTTAAAGCTAGCTTATGATAAACTACTTAACAAAGCATAATATGTTTTAATAAATAAAAATGTCTTGTTATCATATTTTTAGTACAAAATATTTACTTGCTTGATCATAGATACAACATCTCATATGTGAAAAGTTCATAATCGTGAAAATTACATTTCTTTGATTAACCTGCTTTACGTGTCTATGTGATATAATGTTTGTCTTATCTGATTTTATTTTATGTTACGAGTCAATTCTGATAATTTTCTATTAGATTAATATTAGAATTAAAATAGAAATAATATAAGTAGTCTTAAGTTGGATTTTAAAATTAAATAATTTTCATCTCAAAGTGCGGCGATTTTATCACCATAAATCCTGAATAAATATTTATAGCTCTTGCATAATTTTCTGCGAAAAACTAAGACGAAAATATGTAACGACTTTGTAGTAAATATCGAGTACTAATGAATATCGCGGTAAATAAAAAAATCTAGACTTTTAACTATTAACCACATGCAAATAAAAGGTTAAAAATTGTCCACACCTCCCTTCACCACTTGGGTCGGTCATATGCCAGCAAAAAATTAATTCATCCCTTCCTTCAATAATTAAACATAACAATTAGCCCCTTGTGATATTTTACAATTTGTGTAAATAATTGCAATTAGACCCCTAACCCTCATAGAGTCCTAGTATCCTAGTAGCAAGTTGATCGGCCATGTGCCAATGTTATCTCCAGAATTAATTCATCCCCCATTTTCTATAATTAAATGGAACAAAAATTAGTCTTCATTACCCCCCTCTCCCTCTATATATAGCTTGCATTACAGCATTCTGTTTCTCATCCCTCATTCTAAAAATTTGCTCAAGCTCTGCAGAAATCCCCACTCTCAATTCATCAAGAAACAAGCCATAGCTTCTTATCTTTTGTCCAAAAAACAGAAAAACATCCCACATAGTTAAAACAAGAACAAGAACCATCTAACATTCAACTCAAACACAAAAATGCTCACCACCTTCTCCCCCCTCTAAAAGAAGCACCGCCGCCCAACTCGCCGGAAATCAGCCGCCGGTGAATTTAGCCGAACTACTCAACTCATATACCAAAATAATCCCCTCAACATAAGGAACCCAAATACACAAACCGTTTGTTCGTTAGGCTTTCCGTTCAAAAGTAATATCTATTTATATTCTCGAAACTTACCTTCACCAAAAGTGTCGCCGTCGCACCACCGCACGGTTGGTCTCAATTCTGGTCCCCTTTGAAATCCCTCGAAGAGGAGAGCAAAACCCCTCACTCAATTTTACGATCGGACTCCGGCAAGATCGCCAATTTTCCGACGGAAGTTTCTATTGAAAACCCACTTCCTTCAAGCTCTACACTTCTTTCTATACTGGAATTCTCTCAAATCTCTCAACCATCCTTTTCTTTGAGTTCGTGGTGAGTCTTTCATCACAGTCATCTTGTTTGTTTGTTGTGTGTGAGTATGTGCATATATGTGTGTTTATTCTGCGGAAGATAAGAGAGAGAGAGAGAGAGAGAGAGAGAGAGAGAAGAGAAGAGGATGTGAGGGAAATTAAATTGTGCAGTGTGGGTGCGTGCGTGTAAAGGTGTAGACAGAGTAGTGGTGTGTGTTAGTGTGTGTTAAATTGTTTAAGTGTTCTTTACTAATTACTATTATGATTAATATGATATACTCCTATTACTATATTTTTTATTTCATGTACTTAAGTTTAGTTAAATATTTTTAAAGTACAATAAATGAGCAAAAATCGTGAGCATGGTAGGAGCAATGAACAAGTTGTCATTTCTCTTCTCTAATTTGTTTTATGTATATGAGCCTCATTCAATTAAGTAGTATTATATTCTTTACTATTATTAGTATTGTTATTATTATTTTTCTTATTTAAAATATTTGCACAGAAAGAGTATTATTAAGAGCTTTTTCAAAAATTAAGATGCAAAATGGATGTTTTAAAATATGAATAAAGTTAAAAAAAAAAAATAAGTTTTAATTATTTTATTTCACATGTTCTCCCTTTTAATTTGTTAAGTGAAAGATCTTGTTTATTTAAAATAAATATGAGTGAGTTTAATTTTCTACTTTTATCCTTTTTATTTTGCTAAATGATTTTAAGCATAAGTTAATCTCTTATATGGTAAAATAGTTGAATTTAATTATTCAGTGGGTTGTTTCAATTTGTATGATTTAGTTTATTACTTATTAGTTTACCTTATCATTAGAAAATGAGATTTTTCCCAATTATTAGATAAAATAGATTTTTAAAAAAGAAAACATCTATCGTTATCAATATTTTACTAAATCATTTGATTCAAAAGAAATAATAACTAAAGAGTTTCATCTAAATGTTTAGAACCACCAATACAAAAATGATACTCGAATAACTATTAAATTAGATTCGGGTTTAATTATTTTATCTTATATGTTGCTACTTTTAAATTATTAAGTGAAGTGTGTGCTTAAATTATATATGAATTGTTTCATAAATTGTTATTATTTGTTGAAGCCATTAATTGATATATGTTAAAATGTATTTTGACTAAAATTATTATAATGATATAACTTGTCATGTGATTTATTCATAAATGAAAATTTAAACTTTAGAAATTTAAGAATCAAGAGTTCTGATGATAATTAAATATATATTCAAGAAAACGTGCTAGGCGAAGTGCGGCCTAATCAGAGCTCGGACGGTCCCTACGTAACGCTTGCTAAAACTATTCAAGAAGTTTGTAACTTTTCTTAAAAGTTAACCAGGTGGGTGTCACTACTGTATTGCCGATGTAAATGTTATATGGACTGTTGGTGTATTCTGAATTGAACTAAACAAACATCGACATATAACTAAGAATACAAGAATAAATTATGATGCACTTATTTTATGGTATTATGATATGTGATATATGAATTTCGATTTCACGAAGGAGGTGGGAAGTATTTATGGGGATTGCACGTGGTAAGTCGTTGCCAGTGTGGTCCCACTATGATAAAAGACTTGTATAGTCAACAGACTTTTGTAGTCAAGGGAGATGATGGGGACTGCACGTGGTAAGTCGTTGCCAGTGTGGTCCCACTATGATAAAAGACTTTCGTAGTCAACAGACTTTTGTAGTCAAGATATGTGATGGGGATTGCACGTAGTAAGTTGTTGCTAGTGTTGTCCCCCCTATGATAAAGGAGATGAGATGATGGGGATTGCACGTGGTAAGTTGTTGCGTGTGTTGTCCCCCCTATGATAAAGGAGATAATAATATAATGGTGATATAAAAGGAGACGATTGGGATTACACGTGATAAGTCGTTATCAGTGTCGTCCCACAATGGTGAAGGGAATGACGAGAATTATTATCAATGATATGAATGTGAATGCAATATGAATAAGAATTATTTACGATAAAATACTAATAATAATTATTTCGGCGTACTGCCAATCTGTATAGCAGCGTGCAAGGATATCCACTGAGATTTTTATCTCACACCCCAAAACTAATATTTTTTTCAGGTCATGATCGAGAGGGGTCGGCGTTGTAGCAGGGATGACACAGAGTTCCCCCATATTAAGATGTTATAATATATCTATTTGAGACTTATGATAATAAATTGAAATATGTTGTGAAAGACGATATTTATTATTATGTCGAGTGACAAACATTTCTTAAGCAACTCGATGATCATTATGTAAGGTATCTTCAAACCAAATACTGCTTATCATATTCTAAATTTTCAAATAAATGGACCCACACTGCTTCTATTACAACTTATAACTATCTTTAAATTATTTCCGCTTCAAAACTCTTATCGATTCACTTGTGTTATTATATTTTTAAAGAAATTTTCAAGTTCGGATTTTCAGTCACTAAGTGGCGACTCGAATTTAGAGTGTTCGAGCCTTAAAGGCTGCATTCCGGATTTGGGGCGTTACATGGTGAGTCAGCAGGACTTGACCCCAAAGAGAAAACTGCTGAAGTAAGGGGGAAGGTGACAAGGTCATCTGAAAGAAAAAGGAAGGAATTGCAAGCCTTCAATGAATTCCCAACCAGCCTGACTCTGCCATCAGAATTTCAGTCTGAAGAAACAACTCCATTAAGACAGTCAAAGAGATTGAAGAAAGCAGCCAAGCTGCCTGTTATTGAAGAAGAAGATGTTGAAGAAGAAGCACAGGACAAAGAGCCTGAAGTTAGTGTGCCCAAGCTTGCTGATGATCCTTCTAAAATGTTTGAAGAAGGATTTGGAAAGGATCCAGAGACTCAGGAGAAGTTAGCTCTTCAGAGAGCTAAAGAAAGAATGGATCAGTTGGTTGAGGCCAACAAAGCAAGGGATGAGAGAAGGGCAAACTTCAAAGCTCCAAGAAGGAGGGCTTCATATAGAAGGCTCAAACCACAGATGCTGCAAAGATGGGACGCTCAGTACCCTCACCATGATAAGTGGGTTCCAATCTCACTGAATGATGCATGGGAGGAGGCCAAGAGAAGTTTTGTATATGACTTTTATGTCATTGGAAAGTGGCTTGAAGAGAGTGTGGATGAAGTCTTTGTCCAGTTTATGTTTGAGAACCATAGGGACCTCTACCAAAAGCTGCTTGCAGCAGCTGAGATGGCAAGAGTTGAGTTCAAGGCCCCTGGTCCTATTCTGTACATGCCTCCAAAGTTCAATGGGAACTTAATTGATGAGGGAAAGATTCTGGAAGAGTTCATCGACATCATGAATATGGAGAAGATGAAGATTGGGCCTAAAGGCTCCAACAAGGATGTTTGGGAGCTGAAGAAAAGGGTCTGGGCTCAATATGGCATTGCTCCTCAAGATGATGGAACTCTCTGATGGATAAGTTCATCTCTTCCCTATCTGGTTTTTATGATTGTTTATGATTGTTGTTATTCTGTTTTTCTTGAATCAGTTTTGATGTCCTTTTGATTTTATGATCTGTAATGCTCTATGATATATAAAAGGACCACTGATTTTCTATCAAGAGATAACAACTCATTATCTCAACTAACCTGACATGACATATATACTTGATTTATTGTGCTAACAGTTTCTTTCAGGAAAGTTGACCAGTTCACTCATCCTGAAGGTAAAGTATAGTATAAGTCAAGGTTCCTTTGTAATAGGTTTTGGCATCATCAAAAACGGGGAAATTGTTGGGAATAAAATGATTTTGATTTAGATACCAAAACCCCTGATTGATGATGTTCAGATTAGTTGAGATATGCTCAAGTCTAGTTCAGGCAAATTGTCTCAGTACACTTGAGTAAGTAGAATGCTTAAGATAAAAATCTCATGAATGTTGTGAGATTTTAGAGTTCAGGATAGTTGTCCAAAGCTGGAATGTTAGGCAGCTTGATAAGTGTTAAGTGTCTAGGCCAAAGTTGCTGAAACTTTCAAGGCAGACTGACCAAGTGGACAACTGAGGTGAAGAGATCAAGAACATTAAAGCAATGCTCATAAATGCAAATGATCAAGACAGTTGAAGTACAAATGATCAAGAGCATTGAATGCCAAAGCTCACAGAAGACACATTCAATGAAGCATTTATTGCCAATCATGCCTGAACCAAGCATTGAAGACATAAAGCATTAAAGAGTGAAGCATTGAATGAATGTTGGAACATTCTAAATTGCAGCAGGAATGTTCAGGGAACTTGTCCCATCTGACCTTTGGTTGAGTGTAGAGTTTGCCACAAATCAACCTTGGGAAATGTGCATATTTGGAATCTGACACAAGTCTTCTCAGCCGCATTTTTCAGAAGTCAACACATTCATTCAAGCAACCATTGAAGAGCCCTTTTACACAGTGGATAAAAGGATGCCAAGCTTCATAGCCGTTTCAATGGTGCTGCAAATAGACAAGTTTGAATTACTATCTCTCCAACGGTTAGTTGTTCAAATTTGCCTATAAATACAGAAGTGATCAAAGGGATTCATAATCCAACTACAAGCTATCAAACTATCATCAAGCTTTCAAAGGAAACCAAGCTGTTCTTCAGAATTCTAAGTTTCCTGAATCATTTCAATAAGCTAAGCCAATCTTTGTAAACATCCAAAGCTTATCATTGAGATATCCTAAGCCTTTACACTGTTCTTATTGTAAAGGGTATCTCTACTAGTTGGAACCAAACCTCAAACCCTTATCTCATTTAGTGAAGAGAGTGTTTGTTGTAGAAGTGAGGAGTTAAGGACTGTTAGTGAAACACAGTCTTAACTCAGAGAGATTGAGCACTAGGACTCAGATTATCCTAGGGATCAAAACACTAAGAGAGTGTTGTTGATCAGTGCACCTTGGCACTATAAAACAAGCTAATTCCATTGTGAAGGAATTATCCTGTTCAATCTGGGAAAGTGGATGTAGGAGCTTGAGTCTCTGAACCACTATAAACTTGTGTGCCATTTACTTACTGCATTCTTTATTGCACTTACATTCAATCACATTTTAAAGAAGCAAACCTCAGTAAGTTAGAAAAATTGTTTTGGACAAAGTCCCTGATAACTGTATCTTTTCAGAAATTAACTTGGAGTATTTCTTTGAGTCAAAGGCCAACCACATTCCGCACTTAGCAACTCTTTTAGATATTTTGCCAACTGATCACTTAATAGTAATCAGTAGGACAAGTATCTATCAAAGTTCACACTCAGGCCAGTTGTGAGACAACCTGCCTGATAAGACCAATTTTGTTAAAAAGAAAAGAATTTGCATACACAAGTGCATTCCCCCCCCATACACTTGTGTCATACTCCACCAAGGACCAACAACCAGCAATCTTGACAACATGCCAATGCAACAAGTGTTCTCTAAACTCAAAGCATATGAGTTTGATTTAAACAGGAAGAAAGTGCATGATGAGCCATCCTCCTCAAGCAAAGGTGTTGCTTTCAAAGCTGCTGAAACAGAAAAGAAGAGTTCCCAAAGATCCTCTCAAACTGTTTCAAAATCTGAAATGAAGGAGGAGCTGGCACTCATGGCAAGGAGATTTGAGAAGCTCAACTCCAGATTTGGTAGATACAAAAAGTTCTACCAAGACAACAGAACCAGAAGGAGATTCAGTTCTCCTGACAACAAATCAGAGGACAATGTCTCTGATGAGAAGAAAGAAGATAGATATGCTGATAGAAAGAAGTACAGCAAAGCTGAACCATCATCATCAAGGAGGAAGGAGTCTTCAAGCAAGAAGAATGATGATGAAGATGTGTGTTACAACTGCCAGAAAAAGTGTCACTTTCAGTATGATTGTCCTGACCTGAGCTCAAAAGAAAGAAAAGAAAGGCAGAACAAAAGAGATAAGAGGTTGAACAACAGGAAGGCCATGGTAGCTGGGGAATCAGCAAGTGAAGAGAGTGTCTACTCTTCTGATGATGGACTATTCTCCAACAGTGACATTGATGAAGACTGTCAAATGGCCTTTGAGAATGAAGAGGTATGTTCATCTTCCAATTCTTCTAATAACACACATGAGTCCAGTGAAATCCACTTGAAACTCAACTTTGGGAAGTTACTTGAGGATTTCACCAGACTACAAGAAGTATGCAATATGGCATTGAGAGAAAATGAGCTACTGAATTCTAAAGTTCAAACTCCCAACCTTCCTGAACCAGAGTTTGACATTAAATCAACTGAGTTGTATCAACAGACTGTGATAGAACATGATGAAATGTCTCTCAAAGTCACTGAACAACAAAAGTTGATTGATGAACAAGAACTGGCCTTGAGGAAAAAGGATTTCGATCTCAGAATCCTTCAAGCTAAATTTGATAATCTCTCAAGTGAATTTGATACTCTTAATTTGAGTGAGGGGAGCTTAAAAATGAAAATGTCTGCCTTGAACAAATCTGCTAAGGCAATAGAGGAAATTCAAGGGTTTCAAAGACCATTTGCTCAAAGAGGTGGATTAGGCTATAATCCATTTGAACCCTCACCTGGTCTTAGTATTGCCTCAACAAGCAACTCTAAGATGACTTTTGTAAGATCAGTGGCTCAACAAAATGAAATGGAAGTAAATCAACCACTGACCAAGGAAAAGGGAAAGAGAATTGTTATACCTACTCAAGTAAACAATGTCTCTAAACCCATACCTAAGGAAAAGGTTAAGAACATTGTATACAAGAGAAATGAGGTTCAGAAGGGAAGAACCAATGGAAGGTCAACCCATCTGAATCCTCATCAGTGGAGTTGTCCAAAATCTGCTCAGAAAAGGCCAACTCAAATGAGGCAACCTCAACTGAATAGATTAAGGCCCAACCCCTCTGATAGGTATAAAAGCTTCAGGAAGCCTGGACCTTACATGCCAATAGGAAAAGGCCATCCAAACCCTTATCCTCAAAAGTCTTACCAAACTGCACCTAAGTCTAGTAACTTCAGGAGATATGCACCAAAGAAATTCACCAACTCTCCTGAACCTAACAAGACTAACACTTATGCACAGAAATCACCCAAGGAATTTAAGGGTAAGACTGTTAATTTTATTGTAAATGGAAACCAAGTCAGTCACTTTGAGTTAATCAGAGTAATTAGGCAGATTTGGGTTCCAAAAGGTACAGCTAACCCTCTAGGACCCAACATTCAAAGGGTACCTAAAATTTGACTTTGCAGGACTGCAAGGACCACAAGAAGAGGAGAAGCATCAACAAGAAAACAGCATGGTAATTGGACAGTGGATGTTCAAGACACATGACTGGGAACAAGGAGCTTCTCTCAGAATTCATTGAAAAGGATGGTCCTTCAGTATCTTCCGGAGACAACTCTCAAGGGATCACAAGAGGTTATGGTACATTAAACATTGGTAGTGTCAAAATTACTGATGTCTCATATGTCCTAGGCCTAAAATACAATTTGCTGTCTATAAGTAAAATCTGCGATAAAGGATACAGTGTTGAATTTGCACCAAATGAATGCATTATCAAAGATAATTCAACACAACAGGTGCTACTAACAGGGGTGAGAAAGGGAAATGTCTATTTTGCAGATTGGAGCAAAACCCCTGAAGCAGTTTGTCTTGTTGCCAAAAGCACAAGTGAGCAAAGCTGGCTATGGCACAAAAGACTAAACCATCTGAATTTCAAAACCATCAACAAGATTGCAAGAAACTCTCTAGTTAAAGGGCTGCCTAATCAAGTGATCACCAAAGAACATATATGCCAGCCATGTCAGGAAGGAAAGCAGATGAAAGCTTCATTCAAAGGAAAGCCTGTCATCTCAATTGAGAGAGTCCTTCAACTACTGCATATGGATTTATTTGGTCCAATTATCCTAGTAAGTATAAATGGAAGAAAATATGCTTTAGTTGTTGTTGATGATTTCTCCAGGTACACTTGGGTAGTATTCTTGCTGAACAAAAAGGAGACCCAAGTCAAGCTACCTGAATTGATGATGAGATTGAGCAATGAAAAGGGCCTAAGTATTGTCAAGATCAGATCAGACAAAGGCACTGAATTCATAAACTCATACATCAATGAGTACTGCAGCAAGAATGGCATCACCCATGAGACTTCAGCAGCAAGAACACCTCAAAAAAATGGGGTTGCTGAAAGAAGGAACAAAATCTTAAAAGAGGCAGCAAGAACTTTGATTGCTGAATCCAAATTGCCCAAAAGGTTCTGGGCTGAAGCCATTAGCACTGCCTGTCACACTCAAAACAGATCCTTAATCACCAAAGGTCAAGGTAAAACCCCATATCAAATATGGAAAGGTAGATTGCCCACTGTTGCTTACTTTCATATATTTGGTTGTAAGTGTTTCATTCATAATAATGGGAAAGAGCAATTGAAAGCTTTTGACAGCAAAGCTGATGAAGGAATATTTGTTGGATATTCACAAATCAGCAAAGCTTATAGAGTCTACAATTGCAAAACCCTTATTGTGGAAGAAACACCTCATGTTGTGTTTGATGAATCTATTAATGAGTTCAGGGATAGAAACCTGAATATTGATGAGATAACACAAAGAACAACCAGACTAAGGCTTCAAAGTAAGGAGACAGTGTTTGTAGATGTTGCCCAGCCTGAACTTGAAGACAATAAAAAACTGGACAACATACCTGATGGCAATCAAACAGAAACCAACCAACCTGAAGGTGAAATTGAACTGACTGACCCCATCCCAGTTCAAAACCAGGTAACAACTACCAATGAAGAAGCAGGCAATGTTGAGGTAGTAAATGGATCCAATATTCAAGGGGGAACCAATGAGAATGTCAACTTATCTGACAATGAGGACAATACCCCTGAATATGATCCTGAACTTGATCCTTCAATTAATTTTCCTGAATTTAATGAGTCTAGTGATCCAACTTCAGATGAGGACAATCCTCCTGAAGGGATCAGGTCTAGAAGGACTTGGTTGCATGACCACCCAACTAGCCTGATACTTGGTAATCCAAGTGAAGGGATCAAAACTAGAAGGTTTCATGGAGAAAGTGCTTTGTTTTGCTGTTTCCTTTCAGAACAGGAACCAAAAGATATTGAGGAAGCACTTCAAGACACCAACTGGATCATAGCCATGCAAGAAGAGCTGAACCAGTTCACCAGAAATGAAGTATGGGAGCTGGTGGATAGGCCAACTCATCAAGATGTCATTGGAACCAAATGGGTGTTCAAAAATAAGAAAAATGAAAATGACATCATTGTGAGAAACAAAGCAAGACTGGTGGCCAAGGGATATTGTCAATCTGAGGGGATTGATTATGATGAGACCTTTGCTCCAGTGGCCAGACTTGAAGCAATCAGACTCTTCTTAGCATATGCAGCTCACATGAGGTTCAAGGTGTATCAAATGGATGTGAAGAGTGCATTTCTCAATGGGGTACTCAAGGAAGAAGTATATGTTGAACAGCCCCCAGGCTTTGAAGAAGGAGACAAGGTGTACAGATTAAAGAAAGCCCTCTATGGCTTAAAGCAAGCTCCAAGAGCTTGGTATGACACCTTATCACAGTTCCTTCTAGATCATGGTTTTGTCAAAGGCACTGTTGACAGAACCTTGTTCAGAATCTGTGAAGGAGATGATATTTTGTTAGTCCAAATCTATGTGGATGACATTATATTTGGATCTCCAAATGAGAAGCTGTGTGAGAAATTCTCCAAACTCATGCAGAGCAAATTTGAGATGTCCATGATGGGATTGATGAATTTCTTCTTAGGACTTCAAGTCACTCAATCTAAGAAAGGAATATTCATCAATCAGGCCAAGTATACAAGGGACATGATCAAGAAATTTTGATGTGTTACAAGCAAACCAGTCAGAATTCCTATGAATACAAACTGGAAAATGGATCCTGATGAAAGTGCAGAGTCAACAAACTCCACTAACTACAGAGGAATCATAGGATCCCTGCTATATCTCACTGCAAGTAGGCCTGATATCACATTTGCAGTTGGAGTTTGTGCAAGATTCCAAGCAAATCCAAAGAAGAGCCACCTTGATGCTGCCAAGAGAATTCTAAGATATCTCAAGGGATCTGAGAATCTTGGATTATGGTATCCAGCTGATGACAACATTGAGCTCACTGGATATTCAGATGCAGATTATGGAGGATGTAGAATTGACAGAAAGTCCACCTCTGGAACATGTCAATTCTTGGGATGCAAGCTTATCTCATGGTTCTCCAAGAAGCAAAATACAGTTGCCACATCAACAACTGAAGCAGAATATGTAGCCGCTGGAAGTTGCTGTGCTCAGATACTTTGGCTCAGGCAGCAACTTAGAGATTACAAAGTCATCTCCAATGAAGTTCCAATATTCTGTGACAACAATAGTGCAATTGCCATCTCACAGAATCCAGTGCTACTCACCAGATGCAAGCATGTTGATATCAAGCATCACTTCATAAGGGATCATGTGGAGAAGAAAGATATCAAGCTTGTCAAGATTCACACTGATAAGCAAAAAGCTGATATCTTAACCAAGCCATTAGCTGAAGCAAGATTCTTGGAACTTTCAGCTGAATTGGGCTTACTTGATCCAGGAGAGATGGAGAAATGAAGGAAGAAAGCTCATATGAAGGGGGAAGTTCATTAAATTGAACTTCAGCAAGGTTGACCAACCTCACTGAAGCAGTCTGCCAAAAAGGGAAACTCAGTAGAGTTGTCCTTGGAGTATTCAGCAATGTTGTTCAGGAAATCTGTCCTAGTGGGACCCAGTCAGCAACATTGGGACTCACTCAGGCATATTGGTCCGTCATTTTGACCAAAACAGAAGTCAAAACACATCTCAGGATGTTGTTCCGAGTTAATAGGGTGATCATTGCTATTTTTAGCATTGATTGGACATTTAAAAGAATTCTTGGGCTAAGAGTAGGCTATTTTAGGATGGCGTGTGATATTAAGGTTTTTGCCCTCAAAATGGCAAATCAGCATTTAATGCAAAAATCTCTTTTAAGATTACATGAATTCCTGTGCCATCATCAAAGCCATTGATTTACATTAAACCTTCATTAAACCGCCCCAAAGCCCACTACCCCACTTTATCCATTTGGTTTTTAATTTTACCCACCATCAATCACTATTAACCAACGGTTAATAAATTCTTCACATATAAAAACCCTTAGTTTTTATCCACCTTCCTCAAGCATTCATATTTTCGAACCCTTAAACATTTTGAAATCTTCTCAAAACCTGCAAATTTCTCCAAACCTATCTTTCTCTCAAATTCATCTATGGCTCCCAAAATCAAAAGAGAAGATCTAGTAGATTTCAATGATTCCTCCTTGGACATTGACTTCACTTATCTCAGTAATCCAAATTCTCTTTGGTTTGAGAAGTTGGTGGCCTTTGACAGCCCAGATAAAGAAGTTCAACCAGTCCTCCAATGGCTAAGGGAGGCAGGGCTTGAAAGGTTCTTAGGCACCAAGACTGATTCTTGTTTGAATCCATTTATGGCCGAGTTCTTTGCCCATCTCAGATGGAAGGGCAAAAAGGGTGATGTGTGCACCAAGTTGACTTATGCTGAAGAAGATGAGGAGGAAGAAAGTCAACACTCCATCATCTTCACTACTGAGGACCTTGATGCTAGTTTTGGGCTACCATCTGAAGGCCAAAATCCAGAATTCTACAGAGAAGGAGAGGAGCAGGAGTTCTCCAATCCATGGATGAAAGTACCCAAAAAGCTGGTAAGTGCTCAGAACAAGAAAACATTGAAACCAGTTTATGAGCACTTATTTGATTGTGTTGTGAAAAGCTTATTGAGCCACTCTAGAAGTGTTGAACAAATCAGTATGCCAAAATTGAGAGTAATGGCTGCTGTGATTGACTCTGCTGAGAAGAGAGTCAAGTTTGACTGGAAAAGCTTCATTCTAGATAAAATTATGAATGAGAAGTTTAAGTTCAAAGAGGTGAAGCACCACAAGGTGGTGGTGGATGGGAGACTTCAATTTTGCACAAGAGCAAACCTGCTCTTGGAAAGATTTGCTCACTACACTCACCTCCAAGCCAAGCCAAAGCCTTTTCCAGCCCAGAAAGTGATGTTTAGGAAGCTGTCTTCAAAGACTGAGAAGAGAAAGCAAGAGGCAGCATCCAAGAAGGCCTTAAGTGTTGTACCAGCTACCAGATCCTCCCCAAGAAAGAGGAAAGCACAACCAGCAAAAAGTCAGCCTAAGATGAAAAGTATGAAAAAGATCCTAAGTGAATCTCCCCCAGAGAGCCAGTCTAGAAGTGGAGGTGCCAGTTCTGAAGAAATTGACAGAGTGGAAGAGGAAGGAGTCAACCCCCCTGAAGAGGGAGAAGAATTCAGAGAGATTGTCCCTCTGCAACCTGAATCTGTGACTGAGTTCAGGGACCTTGATATGCCAACAAGGTCAGAGAGAAGGAGAAGGATCATTAAAACTTTTGAGAAGCAGAAGTTGATGGAGGAAGAGAAGAAGAAGAAGGAATTCTTCAAGGAGATTAGACAAGCAAGTAGGTCTAACTCCAAGTCAAAGTCAAAGCCCAACAGCCCTGAAACCAACTCTCCTGATATTCATTCTCAAAGAATATCACCAAGGAATGAAGAAGAGGAGTGCAAGACTCCTGAAGATGCCCCAATTGTGGCCAAGAAAGTTTACTCTCCTGAAGGTGCTCCTGATAGAACAAGCATTGATGTGCTGGCTGATTTGGTTGATATTGAAGATAGGCCATTCTCCCCACTTGATCCCAGACTTCTTTCCTACACCAAACTTCTTGAAACAGTTCTTCAAGAAGGTGATCAAGTTATTCATCCACCCATTCCAGCCATTCCAATAACCTCCTCAGGAACATTGCTCTCTTAAGCACCTGAGTCCCAAATTGTTTTAAGTTCTTCTGAACCCAACCCTTCTGAACCCAACCCTTCTGAGCCCCAGCCCAACTTACCTGAATCCCAAGCCAACTCTTCTGATGGAGATGGAAGTGATGAAGAGTATACATATGAGGGGATGCTAAGGCAGATTGCCAAAGCTAATGTGGATCAGCTCTATCCAGGATTGAAGGATTATCCAAGGTTGCAACAACAATTCTATGATCTCAGAGCACTTGTTGAGATCAAAGATAAGACAATGGTGGAAATAGCTCAGGCTATTCAGGACAAAGGAGCTAGCTGGTGGCAGGTTGAAGAAAACAAGCTCTTACATTTTGCAAATGTAAAGAAGTCCAGTGTGTTGACCACTGAAGCCTTGTTTTGCACAATAGTCCATGAGAAGGTGCTTGCTGAGAGAGAAAGAATTGCACAAGGAATCAAGCATCCTGATAGCACCTCTGATGATAATGATGATGATGATGACAACACCAATCCCAATCCTCCTGGCCTCAATTCTGCTCAGGTACATTACTTGACCTATCATTCAATTAAGGACTCTGATCAATCAGAGGAGTTGACCAAGAGTGGTAACTCAGTCCAAGATGCATTGGCCAAGGATGGTTCTTCGGAGCCTGAGGCACAACTTGACAATGTTGAGACTTCCATGGGAGAAGCTAATTTGGCTAAAGCCTCATCAATGTCAGGACAGTTGGACATTGACCAGTCTTTAGTCATTCAGGATGACTCAGTGGACTTGGGATGCCCAAGCACTGTGATCTCCCACCAACTGCCCTCTGTGGATCCTGTTGAGGATATGGAGGTGTCAGGATTAGGATTGGAAGGAGTTGAAAAGGATGTTAGCATGGAAAAATCAGAGGGAGATGGTGAGGATTGTGTGATTACTGGCAGTTTGAGTGCACCAAAATTAGAGGGAGATGAAGTAGAAATATTGGGTGCAGCCCAATATGAGAGTCAGGCTATTCTTCAAGTCAAATCTGAACTTGATGAATCCCTTGGTGAAAGGAGGCCTGATTCTCCAGTGAATGTGAGTCCATCTGATATGAATGAAGAAAAGAACTTAGTTGAAAATGAGAGTGTAGGTGCTGATGTATCAGACCTAATGGGAGAAGAAAAGAATGAGGGTGTTGAGGGTGTTTTAACTAACCCTTTGAGTTTTGCAGATTCAGTGGCTGTTACAATTGAACAGATTTTTGCAGATGCTTCCCTCACTGACATTCCAATTGATGCTGATACTGATCTTGAGGCAATTTCAGCAAATGTGTTGTTGGTCCTTGGTGGAGTATAACACAAGTGTATGGGGGGGGGGGGGGGAATGCACTTGTGTATGCAAATTCTTTTCTTTTTAACAAACTGGTCTTATCAGGCAGGTTGTCTCACAACTGGCCTGAGTGTGAACTTTGATAGATACTTGTCCTACTGATTACTATTAAGTGATCAGTTGGCTAAATATCTAAAAGAGTTGCTAAGTGCGGAATGTGGTTGGCCTTTGACTCAAAGAAATACTCCAAGTTGATTTCTGAAAAACACAATTATCAGGGACTTTGTCCAAAACAGTTTTTCTTAACTTACTGAGTTTTGTTCTTTGAAATATGATTGAATGTAAGTACAATAAAGAGTGCAGTAAGTAAATGGCACACAATTTATAGTGGTTCAGAGACTCAAGCTCCTACATCCACTTTCCCTGATTGAACATGATAATTCCTTCACAATGGAATTAACTTGTTTTATAGTGCCAAGGTGCACTGATCAACAACACTCTCTTAGTGCTTTGATCCCTAGGATAATCTGAGTCCTAGTGCTCAATCTCTCTGAGTTAAGACTGTGTTTCACACTAACAGTCCTTAACTCCTCACTTCTACAACAAACTCTCTCTTCACTTAATGAGATAAGGGTTTGAGGTTTGGTTCCAACTAGTAGAGATATCCTTTACAATAAGAACAATGTAAGGGCTTAGGATATCTCAATGCTAAGCTTTGGATGTTTACAAAGATTGGCTTAGCTAATTGAAAAGATTCAGGAAACTTGGGATTCTGAAGAACAGCTTGGTTTCCTTTGAAAGCTTGATAATAGTTTGATAGCTTGTAGTTAGATTTTGAATCCCTTTGATCACTTTTGTATTTATAGACAAATTTGAACAACTATCCGTTGGAGAGATAGCAATTCAAATATGTCTATTTGCAGCACCATTGAAACGGCTATGAAGCTTGACATCCTTTTATCCACTGTGTAAAAGGCCTCTTCAATGGTTGCTTGAATGAATGTGTTGACTTCTGAAAAATGCGGCTGAGATGACTTGTGTCAGATTCCAAATATGCACATTTCCCAAGGTTGATTTGTGGCAAACTTTACACTCAACCAATGGTCAGATGGGACAAGCTCCCTGAACATTCCTGCTGCAATTTAGAATGTTCCAACATTCATTCAATGCTTCACTCTTTAATGCTTTAACTCTTCAATGCTTGGTTCAGGCATGATTGGCAATAAATGCTTCATTGAATGTGTCTTCTGTGAGCTTTGGCATTCAATGCTCTTGATCATTTGTACTTCAACTGTCCTGATCATTTGCATTTAAGAGCATTGCTTTAATATTCTTGAACTCTTCGGCTTAGTTGTCCACTTGGTCAGCTTGTCCTGAAAGTTCAGAAACTTTGGTCTAGAGCATAAATACTTATCAAGCTGCCTAACATTCCAGCTTTGGACAACTACCCTGAACTCTAAAATCTCACAACATTCCTGAGATTTTTAACTTGAGCATTCTACTTACTCAAGTGTACTGAGACAACTTGCCTGAACTAGACTTGAGCATATCTCAACTAATCTGAACATCATCAATCAGGGGTTTTGGTATCTAAATCAAAATCATTTTATTCCCAACAATTTCCCCCTTTTTGATGATGCCAAAACCTATTACAAAAGGGAACTTGACTTATACTATACTTTACCTTCAGGATGAGTGATCTGGTCAACTTTCCTGAAAGAAACTGTTAGCACAATAAATCAAGTAAACCATGTCATGTTAGGTTAGTTGAGATAATGAGTTGTTATCTCTTGATAGAAAATCAGTGGTCCTTTTATATATCATAGAGCATTACAGATCAGAAAATCAAAAGGGCAACAAAGCTGATACAACAGAATAACAACAATCATAAAAATCATAAAACCAGATAGGGAAGAAATGAAATTATCCATCAGATAGTTCAATCATCTTGAGGAGCAATGCCATATTGAGCCCAGACCCTTTTCTTCAACTCCCAAACATCCTTGTTGGATCCTCTAGGGCCAATCTTCATCTTCTCCATCTTCATGATGTTGATGAACTCTTCCAGAATCTTTCCCTCATCAATTAAGTTCCCATTGAACTTAGGAGGCATATACAGAATAGGACCAGGGGCCTTGAATTCAACTCTTGCCATCTCAGCTGTTGCAAACAACTTTTGGTAGAGGTCCCTATGGTTCTCAAACATAAACTGCACAAAGACTTCATCCACACTCTCTTCAAGCCACTTTCCAATGACATAAAAGTCATATACAAAACTTCTCTTGGCCTCCTCCCATGCATCATTTAGTGAGATTGGAACCCACTTATCATGGTGAGGGTACTGAGTGTCCCATCTTTGCAGCATCTGTGGTTTGAGTCTTCTGTAAGAAGCCCTCCTTCTTGGAGCTTTGAAGTTTGCCCTCCTCTCATCTCTTGCCTTGTTGGCCTCAACCAACTGATCCATTCTCTCTTTAGCCCTTTGAAGAGCTAGCTTCTCCTGTGTCTCTGGATCTTTTCCAAATCCTTCTTCAAACAGCTTAGAAGGATCATCAGCAAGCTTGGGCACACCAACTTCAGGCTCTCTCTCCTGTACTTCTTCTTCAACATCTTCTTCTTCAATAGCAGGCAGCTTGGCTGCTTTCTTCAACCTTTTAGATTGCCTTACTGGAGTTGTTTCTTCAGACTGGAATTCTGATGGAAGTGTCAGGCTAGTTGGGAATTCATTGAAGGCTTGCAATTCCTTCTTCTTTCTTTCAGATGACCTTGTCACCTTCCCCCTTACTTCAACAACTTTCTCTTTGGGGCCAAGTCCTGCTGACTCACCACCAGGCCTTTGTTGCTTCCTTGCCTGACTTTCCATTGCAGACATCATAGATTCTTTAACAGCAATTTGAATCTGCTCTTCCTTAGTCAAGTTTTCAATATTCATTGGGCCTTTGCCTTTCCCAATGTCTTGTACTGCCTCCTCCTCAATCTCAGGGCCCTTCTCCTTTCCCTTTGATTCACCAATCACCAAGGTTCCCTTTGCCCTTGCTCTCTCTCTTTCCCCCTTTTTGGCATTATCAAAACATTGGGGCTTCAACTCACTCATAGAGACAGAGAGATGTGAGTGGGCTTGAGTGAGGGATTTCAACTCCTGCAGCAAATAAACATTCTCATCATGAATGTTTTGCATCTTGTCATCTTCCATGCTTAAGAATGTGTGAACAGGCTTCATCTTTTGAGTAACAATGGCATCCAATGTGGCTTTCAGTGATTGATCAAGTTTGGCCTGAAGTTGATCAGTGAGGTTGGCCACAACTTGATCAGACACTTTGGTCATAAGTTCAACAGTGAACTTCTCTGAAACCTCTTTTACCATTGCAGCTTTCAATTCTTCAGCTTTTTTTCTCTGAGCTGCTGTCCTTTGCCTTAATGCATCCTTGATTGTCCTCCTTAGAGCTCTCACATTGTCCTTGTAGAGATTCTTGAGGCCCAGCTGCTCTTTCTTCACAGATTTGGTGAACTTCACCATCTCATCCTTTGCCTTTGTTACTTCTGTTGAAACTGTTTGCAGTCCAGTTTCAACTCCACAAATTCTTGCATCTAATGTGGGCAGGATCACCTCTTCTGAGCCAGTTAGCCTCATCTCCACACAGGCTAAAGTTTTTCCTTGGCCATCTAGGGTGTCAATAGTTGCTGCATGTGCCTTCCCAACTTCCCTGACCAGTGTATCCAACTTCTCTGATTGCTCTTCAATGATGGATGCAGTCTGAGTAGCAATCTGAAAACCAGCCTCAGTGGTGTTGGCTTGTTCAAAGTACATCTTGTTCAATGTGGACACATTTGCTGAAACTGCTTCAAGGTCAATGTCAGCATTAACTGGTATATCTGTAAGGGAAGCATCTGCAAAAATTTGCTCAATGGTAACAGCAACAGAATCTGCAAAACTAAGAGTGTTAGTAAAATCTCCCTCAACACCCTCATTCTTTTTATCTCCCATAAGGCTTGATACATCAGCACCTTCTCTCTCTTTTTCAACTAATTTCTTTTCTTCTTCATTCAAAATAGATGGACTCACATTCATTGGAGAATCAGGCCTCCTTTCACCAAGGGATTCATCAAGTTCAGATTTGACTTGAAGAATAGCCTGACTCTCATATTGGGCTGCACCCAATATTTCTACTTCATCTCCCTCTATAATTGGTGCACTCAGGGAACCAGTAATCACACAATTCTCACCATCATCTCCCTCTGAATTTTCAACACTATCAGCCTTTTCAACTCTTTCCATTCTTAAACCTGACACCTCTATATCCTCAACAGGATCCACAGAGGGCAGTTGTTGGGAGATCACAGTGCTTGGGCATCCCAAGTTCACTGAGTCATCCTGAATGACTAAAGGCTGGTCAATGTCCAACTGTCCTGACATTGATGAGGCTTTAGCCAAACTAGCTTCTCCCATGGAAGTCTCAACATTGTCAAGCTGTGCCTCAGGCTCAGAAGAACCATCCTTGGCCAATTCATCTTGGACTGAGTCACCATCTTTGGTCAACTCCTCTGAATGATCAGAGTCCTTTACAGAATGATAGGTCAAGTAATGTACCTGAGCAGAATTGAGGCCAGGAGGGTTGGGATTGGTGTTATCATCATCATCATCATTATCAGATGGGCTATCAGGATGCCTGATTCCTTGTGCAATTCTTTCTCTCTCAGCAAGCACCTTCTCATGAACAATGGTGCAGAACAAGGCCTCAGTGGTCAACACACTGGATTTCTTCACATTTGCAAAGTGTAAAAGCCTGTTCTCTTCAACCTGCCACCAACTAGCTCCTTTATCCTGAATAGCATGAGCTATTTCCACCATAGTTCTATCCTTGATCTCAACAAGTGCTCTGAGATCATAGAACTGTTGTTGCAGCCTAGGATAAGCCTTCAATCCAGGATACAATTCATCCACATTAGCCTTGGCAATCTGCCTCAGCATCCCCTCATAAGTGTATTCTTCAACACTTTCATCTCCAGAAGAGTTGGTTTGGGATTCAGGAGGGTTGGATTGGGATTCAGGTAGGCTTGGCTGGAATTCAGGTATGTTGGGATCAGAAAGATTGGGTTCAGAAGAGCTTAAGACAAGTTGGGATTCAGGTGCTTTTGAGAGCAATGTGCCTGAAGAGGTAATTGGAATGGCTGGAATGGGTGGGAGAACAGCTTGATCACCTTCTTGAAGAACTGTTTCAAGAAGCTTGGTGTATGAAAGAAGTCTTGGATCAAGTGGGGAGAAAGGTCTATCCTCAAGATTGACTAAGTCTGCCAGCACATCAATACCTGATCTGTCAGGTGCACCTTCAGGGGGAGTAAACTTTCTTTGCAATAATTGGGGCATCTTCAGGAGTCTTGCACTCCTCTTCCTCATGCCTTGATGGAGATATTTTTTCAGATTGAATATCAGGAGAGTTGGCTTCAGGGCTGTTGGACTTGGAGTTAGACCTACTTGCTTGTCTAATCTCCTTGAAGAACTCTTTCTTCTTCTTCTCCTCTTCCATCAACTTCTGATTCTCAGAAGTTTTGATAATTCTTCTCCTTCTTTCAGACCTTGTTGGCTTATCAAGGTCCCTATACTCTGTTACAGTCTCAGGCTGTAAGGGGACAACCTCTCTGAATTCTTCACCCTCTTCAGGGGGGTTGACTCCTTCATCAGCAACCTTCTCAATCTCCTCAGAAGTGGCTCCTCCACTTCTTGACTGGCTTTCTGGAGAAGATTCACTCAGAATCTTCTTCATCCTCTTCATCTTTGGCTGTGCTTTTGGTGGTTGAGCTTTTCTTTTTCTGGGGGAGGCTCTGGTTGCTGGTACAACAGCAACTGCTTTCTTTAAAGCTGCATCTTGCTTCCTCCTTTCTGTCTTAGAAGACAGCTTCCTGAACATCACCTTTTGAGCTGCTTTGGCTTTGCTTGAAGGTGGGTATAGTGAGTAAATCTTTCCCAGAGCAGGCTAGCTCTTGTGCAAAACTGGAGTCTCCCATCAACCACCACCTTGTGGTGCTTCACCTCCTTAAACTTGAACTTTTCATTCATCATCTTGTCCAGAATGAAACTTTTCCAGTCAAACTTGACTCTCTTTTCAGCAGAGTCAATCACAGCAGCCATCACCCTCAGTTTTGGCATACTGATTTGTTCAACACTTCCAGAATGGCTCAACAAGCTCTTCACAACACAGTCAAACAAATGCCTATAAACAGGCTTTAAGGTGTTCTTGTTCTGAGCACTTACAAGTTTCTTGGGTACTATCATCCATGGATAGTAGAACTCCTGATCATCTCCTTCTTTGTAAATTTCTGGATTTTAGCCTTCTGATGGTAGCCCAAAGCTAGCATCCAGATCCTCAGCAGTGAAGATGATGGTGTGTTGGCTTTCTTCATCTTCATCTTCCTCAGCATATGTCAGCTTGGTGCACACATCACCCTTTTTGCCCTTCCATCTGAGATGGGCAAAGAACTCTGCCATGAACGGATTCAGGCAGGAATCAGGCTTTGTGCCAAGAAATTTCTCTAGCCCTGCCTCCCTTAGCCATTGGAGGACTTGATAAACTTCTGTGTCAGGGCTATCAAAGGCTACCAATTTTTCAAACCAAAGAGAATTTGGGTTGCTAAGATAGGAGAAATCAATATCCAAGGAGGAATCATTGAAATCTACAAGTTCTTCTCTCTTGATTTTGGGAGCCATGGATAATATGAGAATTGGGTAGGTTTTTTGGAGAAAAGTTGCAGGTTTTGAGAGGTTTTGAAAAACTTGAGAGATTGGAATTATGAGTGCGTAAGGAAAGAAGTAAAAATTGAGGAGTTTATATATGTGAGGAGTTTATTAACCGTTGGTTAATAGATAATAACAGTGGGTAATAGTAAAAACCAATTGGATAAAGTGGGGTAGTGGGCTTTAGGCGGTTTGATGGAGTTTTAATGCAAATCAATGGCCTTGATGATGGCTCAAGAATTCATGAAATCTTAATTAAGATTTTGCATTAAATGTTGATTTGCCTTTTTGGTGGCAAAAATCTTTATAGCACACGCCATCCTAAAATGGCCTACTCTTAGACCAAGAAATCTTTTAAATGTCTAATCAATGCTAAAAATAGAAATGATTATCCAATTAACTCGGACAAACATCCTGAGATGTGTTTTTTATTTCTGTGAAGGTCAAATAGCCTGATCAACATGCCTGAGTGGGTCCCAATGTTGCTGATTGGGTCCCACTAGGACAAAGCTCCTGACCAACATTGTTGAACACCATAGGGACAACTTTGCTGAGTTTCCCTCTTTGGCAGTCTGCTTCAGTGAGGTTGGTCAACTTTGCTGAAGTTCATCTTAATGAACTTCCCCCTTCATATGAGCTTTCTTTCCTAATTTCTCCATCTTCCCTGGATCAAGTAAGCCCAATTCAGCTGACAATTCCAAGGACCTTGCTTCAGCTAGAGGCTTAGTCAAGATATCAGCCTTTTGCTTATCAGTGTGAATTTTGACAAGCTTGATATCTTTCTTCTCCACATGATCCCTTATGAAGTGATGCTTGATATCCACATGCTTGCATCTGGTGTGGAGTACTGGATTCTGTGAGATGGCAATTGCACTATTGTTGTCACAGAATATTGGCACTTCATTTGAGATGACTTTGTAATCTCTAAGTTGCTGCCTGAGCTAAAGTATCTGAGCACAGCAAGTTGGCAACAAGACAAACTGCTTCAAGGGTTTTGCTCCAATCTGCAAAATATACATTTCCCTTTCTCACCCCTGTTAGTAGCACCTGTTGTGTTGAATTATCTTTGATAATACATTCATTTGGTGCAAATTCAACACTATATCCTCTATCACAGATTTGACTTATAGACAGCAAGTTGTATTTTAGGCCTAGGACATATGAGACATCAGTAATTTTAACACTACCAATGTTTAATGTACCATAACCTCTTCTGATCCCTTGAGAGCTGTCTCCAAAGGTTACTGAAGGACCATCTTTTTCTATGAATTCTGAGAGAAGCTCTTTGTTCCCAGTCATGTGTCTTGAACATCCACTGTCCAAGTACCATGCTATTTTCTTGTTGATGCTTCTCCTCTTTTTGTGGTCCTTGCAGCCCTGCAAAGTCAAAATTTAGGTACCCTTTGAATGTTGGGTCCTAGAGGGTTAGTTGTACCTTTTGGAACCCAAATCTGCCTAATTACTCTGATTGACTCAAAGTGACTAACTTGGTTTCCATTTACATCTACATACACAGTTTGACCTTTAAATGCCTTGGGTGACTTCTGTGTATAAGTGTTAGCCTTGTAAGGTTCAGGAGTGTTGGTGAATTTCTTTGGGACATTTCTCCTGAAGTTACTAGACTTAGGTGCAGCTTGGTAAGACCTTTGAGGATAGGGTTTTGGATGGCCTTTTCCTTTTGGCATGTAAGGTCCAGGTTTCCTAAATGTTTTATACCTGTTAGAGGGGATTGGCCTTAATCCATTCAGTTGAGGTTTTCTCATTTGAGTTGGCCTTTTCTGAACAGTTTTTGGACAACTCCTCTGATGAGGATTCAGATAGGTTGACCTTCCATTGGTTCTACCTCTCTGAACCTCATTCCTCTAATAAGCAATGCCTTTAACCTTTTCCATAGGTATGGGTTTAGGTACATTGTTTACTTGAGTTGGTATAAAAATTCCTTTACCCTTATCCTTGACCAGTGGTTGATTTACTTCCATTTCATTTTGTTGAGCCACTGATCTTACAAAAGTCATCTTAGAATTGCTTGATGAGGCAATACTAAGACCAGGTGAGGGTTCAAATGGATTATAGCCTAATCCACCCTTTTGAGCAAATGGTCTTTGAAACCCTTGAATTTCCTCTATTGCCTTAGCAGATTTGTTCAAGGCAGATATTTTCATTTTTAAGCTCCCCTCACTTAATTTCAGAGTATCAAATTCACTGGAGAGATTGTCAAATTTTGCTTGAAGGATTCTAAGATCAAAATCCTTTTTCCTCAAGGCCAGTTCTTGATCATCAATCAACTTTTGTTGTTCAGAGACTTTGAGAGACATTTCCTCATGTTCTCTCACAATCTGCTGATACAACTCAGTTGATTTAAAGTCAAACTCTGGTTCAGGAAGGTTGGGAGTTTGAGCTTTAGAATTCAGTAGCTCATTTTCTCTAAGTGCTATATTGCATACTTCTTGTAGCCTGGTGAAATCCTCAAGTAACTTTCCAAAGTTGAGTTTCAAATGGATTTCACTGGATTCATGTGTGTTATTTGAAGAATTAGAAGAATTGGAAGATGAACATACCTCTTCATTTTCAAATGCCATTTGACAGTCATCATCATTGTCACTGTTGGAGAACAGTCCATCATCAGAAGAGTAGACACTCTCTTCACTTACTGAATCTCCAGCTACCATGGCATCATCATTGTTCAGCCTCTTGTCTCTTTTGTTCTGCCTTTCTTTTCTTTCTTTAGCACTAAGGTCAGGACAATCATACTGAAAGTGACCCTTTTTCTGGCAGTTGTAACACACATCTTCATCATCGTTCTTCTTGCTTGAGGACTCCTTCCTCCTTGATGATGGTTCACCTTTGCTGTACTTCTTCCTATCAGCATATCTGTCTTCTTTCTTTTCATCAGAGATTTTGTCCTCTGATTTGTTGTCAAGAGAGCTGAATCTCCTACTAGTCCTGTTGTCTTGGTAAAATTTCTTGTATCTACCAAATCTGGAGTTGAGCTTCTCAAATCTCCTTGCCATGAGTTCCAACTCCTCCTTCATTTCAGATTTTGAAACAGATTGAGAAGATCTTTGAGTATTCTTCTTTTCTGTTTCAGCAGCTTTGAAAGCAACACCTTTGCTTGAGGAGGATGGCTCATCATGCACTTTCTTTCTGTTCAAGTCAAAATCATATGCTTTGAGTTCAGAAAAGACTTGCTGCATGGGCATGTTGTCAAGATTGCTGGTATTTTGCATCATGACAGAATATATGTCCCACTTGGATGTGAGACTTCTCAGAATCTTCAAAGCAACCTCTCTTTTGGCATAGAATTTGCCAAGAGAGTTTATCTCATTCATGATGTCAGTGAATCTGCCATCAAGATGATCAATAGTTTCATTGGCCTCCATAGAGAATTGTTCATATTTTTGGATAGCCACTTGAAGCTTGTTCTCCTTTATCTTTTGGGTACCTTCACACATAAGTGCTAAGGTGTCCCAAATTTCTTTTGCTGATGTGCAGTGGTACACCCTTCCCATCACTGCATCTGGAATAGTCTGGTACAATGTGTTCATGGCAATGTAGTTCAGGTTGTGCCTTTTTCTTTCTTCAGTTATAAAGTCATCTTCATCCTTTGGCAGCAACTCCCTTGGATCTGCTTTCTGAGCATCAGTGAGCTTGGGATTTGCTTTAGTGAATGTGAAGGGCCCTCTGGTGATGACTTTAAGCATCTCATCATGCTGGCAAGCAAGATGTGCTCTCATCCTGATCTTCCAGAAATCATAGTTCTCAATTGAGAACATTGGCAGTTTGTGATGAGAAATATGATTGACTTGGTTTGGACCCATGTTGTTGATGGTGTTAACAGCATCTCCTGGAACTGCATTGTTAGCCATTTCTATAATAATAGAATCAGATGAGCACTAATAAGTTTTTCAGAAATTTGGATCAGTTCAGTGACCACAAAAATAATGTGATTTTGAAAATCAGTTGGATTTTCAGAAGCAGTGGTCTATGAACCCCTGCTCTGATACCACTTGTTGGTCCTTGGTGGAGTATAACACAAGTGTATGGGGGGGGAATGCACTTGTGTATGCAAATTCTTTTCTTTTTAACAAACTGGTCTTATCAGGCAGGTTGTCTCACAACTGGCCTGAGTGTGAACTTTGATAGATACTTGTCCTACTGATTACTATTAAGTGATCAGTTGGCTAAATATCTAAAAGAGTTGCTAAGTGCGGAATGTGGTTGGCCTTTGACTCAAAGAAATACTCCAAGTTGATTTCTGAAAAACACAAATATCAGGGACTTTGTCCAAAATAGTTTTTCTTAACTTACTGAGTTTTGTTCTTTGAAATATGATTGAATGTAAGTACAATAAAGAGTGCAGTAAGTAAATGGCACACAATTTATAGTGGTTCAGAGACTCAAGCTCCTACATCTACTTTCCCTGATTGAACATGATAATTCCTTCACAATGGAATTAACTTGTTTTATAGTGCCAAGGTGCACTGATCAACAACACTCTCTTAGTGCTTTGATCCCTAGGATAATCTGAGTCCTAGTGCTCAATCTCTCTGAGTTAAGACTGTGTTTCACACTAACAGTCCTTAACTTCTCACTTCTACAACAAACTCTCTCTTCACTTAATGAGATAAGGGTTTGAGGTTTGGTTCCAACTAGTAGAGATATCCTTTACAATAAGAACAGTGTAAAGGCTTAGGATATCTCAATGCTAAGCTTTGGATGTTTACAAAGATTGGCTTAGCTAATTGAAGTGATTCAGGAAACTTGGGATTCTGAAGAACAACTTGGTTTCCTTTGAAAGCTTGATAATAGTTTGATAGCTTGTAGTTGGATTTTGAATCCCTTTGATCACTTCTGTATTTATAGACAAATTTGAACAACTATCCGTTGGAGAGATAGCAATTCAAATATGTCTATTTGCAGCACCATTGAAACGGCTATGAAGCTTGGCATCCTTTTATCCACTGTGTAAAATGCCTCTTCAATGGTTGCTTGAATGAATGTGTTGACTTCTGAAAAATGCGGCTGAGATGACTTGTGTCAGATTCCAAATATGCACATTTCCCAAGGTTGATTTGTGGCAAACTTTACACTCAACCAATGGTCAGATGGGACAAGCTCCCTGAACATTCCTGCTGCAATTTAGAATGTTCCAACATTCATTCAATGCTTCACTCTTTAATGCTTTAAGTCTTCAATGCTTGGTTCAGGCATGATTGGCAATAAATGCTTCATTGAATGTGTCTTCTGTGAGCTTTGGCATTCAATGCTCTTGATCATTTGTACTTCAACTGTCCTGATCATTTGCATTTAAGAGGATTGCTTTAATATTCTTGAACTCTTCAGCTCAGTTGTCCACTTGGTCAGCTTGTCCTGAAAGTTCAGCAACTTTGGTCTAGAGCCTAAATACTTATCAAGCTGCCTAACATGCCAACTTTGGATGCCAGGATTTGTGGTGTTGAGACTGGACTGCAAACAGTTTCAACAGAAGTTACTAAGGTTAAGGATGCAATGGCAAAGTTCACAAAATCAGTGAAAAAGGAGTAGCAAGGCCTCAAAAATATTTACAAGCACCATGTGAGGGCTTTAAGAAGGACAATAAAGGATGCATTGAGGCAGAGGACAACAGCTCAAAGAAGGAAAGCTGAGGAGCTAAAGGCTGCTATGGTGAAAGAGGCTGCTGAAAAGTTCACAGTGGAACTGATGGCCAAAGTCTTTGATCAAGTTGTGTCCAGCCTCACTGACCAACTGCAAGCCAAACTTGATCAATCATTGAAAGCCACACTGGATGCTATTGTTGCTCAGAAAACGAAGCCTGTCCACACCTTTCTGAGTATGGATGATGACAAAATGCAGAACATTCATGATGAGAATGTGTATTTGCTACAGGAATTGAAGTCCCTCACTCATGCTCACTCACATCTCTCTGTCACTATGAGTGAATTGAAGCCCCAATGTTTTGATAATGCCAAAAAGGGGGAAAGAGAGAGAGCTAGGGCAAAGGGAACCTTGAGGATTGGTGAGTCCAAGGGAAAAGAAAAGGTCCCTGAAGTTGAGGAGTGCAATATTATGTGGTACCACAAAGCTATTGTCGAGTCTGATATCCTTTTTCATGATGAAGTTTGTCTCGTCCTTTTTCCTCTGATACCTTACTTTTCCTATCTCATCGATTGTTGTGTTTTCGTTAAAAGCCTTTGTGAATTTCTTGGTGCATGTGTTTTTTTTCATGCATAGCAATGTCAGTCGTTTTGCTCCACATGGTCCATGCATCATAAATTTTCAACTAAAGCATATGCTTCTAGGTCGATGTTCTTCTGTGGTATCTCTGCATAAATTATTGTATCGATCTAATCAGTTATGGGATTTTTTTTTTTGTTTTTCTTGCAACCATAGAAGTATGTGTGCATGTGGTAGTCCACGTTTTGGAGATCAATCGTATAAATAACTGCATTGAACATTAGATTTTTTTGGCTCAATAATAAAAAAATGAATTATACACACATTATTCATTTTTGTTATTATACAATGTATGTGTAAATGGATATTTTATACCTCCTTCAATTTTGCCGAAAGTCTCTCATTCTTGAATGTCGATAAGTAGTTCTTCAAGCTTCATTTTGAAAACTCGACAGACTATGTCAGGTCTGTCATTGGGTGTATCGTTTCCATATTGTTGTAGATGTCTTTTATTTCATCCCAATTAGGATTGACCGTAATCGTGATGATAAACATTGGATTTCTTTTCGATCTGCAAACTGTCATTGCATCGTGGAAGTTTTCTATCATATATCTTGGACGGCCTGTGTATGAAGGAGCTAGAATTATCTTTCTTCTTCGCAGTTTTGCATCGGTGTCCAACAACATCGCATACATTGATGTAAAGATCGACTCTTATTTAATTGTTATTTATTTCAGATCCACTTCAGTTTGTATTATTCAATTGTTGTGAACATGTCAACTGCATATTGATGTAATAAACGTCCTGACCTGATAATCGTTGTTGCCTTTGCCAACCTTGTATGCATTTCGTATGCATAATATTCACGCATTGTGACAAACATGCGCTTAGTTGATAAGATTCCTTCTCTATTGAGTATCTGTTCATAGAATTCAAGCTCTCTATAAGAGAACAATAGGGGGTACTGCAATGCCATATACATTAGGTGTATCACACTGATGAGTTGATGTTTTGTGGTATTGTCTTGTACGATTATATCCCTATCTCTTGATATGTTGCCTTCAAGTAGCCCTGCTAGTTCATTCGTTGTTGGTAGGTCATATGGCCTGCCTCTTGACTTTTGGTAGATCAATCTGCTTGAAATTTCATAACTGTCTCCCATTTCATATCTATCTCACGCCCTTCTGAATTCTTTGACCAGTTCATGTTCTCATCCATCATCTCAATTTGCCATTTGATAGTTTTTTCATCCAATTGTTGTGCATTTTGGTTGCGCGACGAGATTTTGATTCGATTCTACACTTCGTTCGCAGTATTATATATTTATAATTGAGCGAATCGAGGTTTTTCCCCTCCGTTGGTAATAACGATCCGATGAAATGATAGTGTTGTCCTTAAAATCTAAACGTGTATGGGTCGGCTCCAACTATTATGGAATTATCAATTTTAGCTTCCATTTATGTGAATGCGAGCATTGAGTTGTACGATCTTATGTTTCTACGAAACAAAGCTGATTGTTGTAGTAGTATGACAAGGAATGTTGGTGGCTCGCGTTTCTTTGGTAATTTGACTCGTCCTTGATGGTAACATATCGAGAAGAGATGAGATCCTTTTCTTTTATTTTTTGTGGCCTCTGCTTTCCAGACCAATGCATCAGACTTTTGGCCCTTCAAAAGGGAGTTTGTTTGAATATTTGTCATCGCACGCTTCTTATTTTTTTTATTTTTTTTCAGCCCTGATATTTTGGTGTGACGACAATGTAGTTTAGGAACTTTTAATTTTGTTACCTATTTTTTATTTTGGCCTTTGAGGTTGTGGTCTGGAAACTGTAGTTTGTTCCTTTCTTCAAGAAGTTATTGGTCTTTTGCCTCTCATAATTTCTAGTCTTATGCGTCTTGCATTCTTGAACAGTTCTGCATTTGATTTACCTTAGTTATACCCCCTCCGTCCCGAAATGCCTTTCATAAGTAAGTGGACACACTTTTTAAGAAAGTGTAATAATGAGTAGAGTTTTGAAGGGTAATTTTGTAAACTTTTATGTATAAAGCAAATAAATGAGTTGACTTGTGTGTTTGTGTAGAGTCAAAAGTAATGACATTTTATGTAAATTTGTGAATATTCTAAGGGTGGAGTTTATAAAAGGGTTTAAATTTTAAGAGTGTGAAAGGTATTGTGGGACATCCAAAAAAGGAAAGTGTGAAAGGTAATGTGGGAAGGAGGGAGTATATATTTATTTATGTAATTGTTTTTGTTGTTATAATTTGTGTACCTTTTCTTGGTTCTTTTTTCGGATTGTGTTGTGCAATTTGTTGAGACATTATTAAGTGCTCAATAAGAATAACTGAATAAGTCCTGCAGGAGTAGTTTTCTCACATCTATTATTCTTTTATTTACGAAACTTAATAGTGTGACTCAACTCTATCTTAATCAGGTTGTTATTAAAACAAATTTCATAGGGACAAAGAAACTTAACAAATCTTTACCCCTAGGTTAAAAAAAAATATACTAAAAAGGTTTGGTTGCTGATTTAGAGGATAGATGATCACATATTTTTACAGACATTTAATTAGAGGCGAATTGTCAAATACGTAAACAATGATTCAATGAATAATGATAAAACTTCAAGAAGAGGAGAGGACCCTATTTTATTTAAATAACATTTAAAAAATGAAAATGAATTCCTCCTTCAAGTATGCATGGGGAAATTCTAATAGTGCAAAATATAACATATACATACTAAGTGGGTTTGCTATCTCTTTTTTTCTTTTAAGAATTTGCCGCCTTTGGTTCCTTGCCTCTCGATTTTTTTCTACATCATTGTCTAAAATTTAATATGATTATAAGATTTTATGACATCAATGAAGAATATAGAGTTTTGTGAGATATATATTTATAGAGTTGCGGTTTAAATACCCAATTTGTGTGTTGTGCATGATTTTTCTGTGTAGCATTTCCTTTCGTTTCCATAAGTTTTTGATATTTGAGATAATTTCTTTTGTTTTTATCCTTTTTTTGCAGTATATTTCTATCGATGTTGGAGCTTGATTTGCTTTGGCAAATACCTGAAAAAGAAACAAATATAAAAAAAAGGTGATAAACATAATCTTTTAGTATGCCTAGGGGATGATATTATGAAACATAGTGTATGGACAACGTAAGTACTCATAATATCAAGATTTCACAGTTATTTGCACACTACTTAAAATAAAATAGTTTAATTTCAACTGCATATTTTTCAACTCTTAATCAGACGAATCATAACCACACAAATACAAGAAATAGAACTGTAGTTAACCACTAAAACATGAGCAAAAAAGATAAAGGAGAAACATAAACTTCTTGTTGAAAAATGAAATTTTCCAATCTACACTACTCTCTGGAAATTAAAAGGCGAAATAGTAGCCTATTATAAAGACCAAAACGGATATCGAAAAAAAAAAATCGATAATTCAAAAGGTTGATAGATGGAGAAAACAACCAGGAATTGTTTTATCTGATTTCGTAATTAATATATACAGAAAATACACATATGGGAACTTTGGCTCTACAATATTTAGCAGCGAAAGTAGTGATTTCTCATGATCCACAACAAATCTAAGGGGGTAAGAAGAACTCTCTAGCAAATGTAATTAACTTTTGAAAGAACACCTCAAATTGCTGAAACAAGTATGAAATACAAGATTCTCTAGCCTTAATTATCAAATTTTCTGCCTCATTCGCAAAAATATTATTTGAAGTAGAAAACCGATTGGACAAGGGTACTCTAGTGAATTCATCATCATTACTGCAACTGAGGGTGTTATCCTCCATATAAATGGGAATTTCATTAACAACCAATTTTATTTTATTTTCATGCGATTCTACTGAATGACATAAGTTGAGAATTAAGAAACTACATCATTGATATGTATGATTTATATATCTGGAGATCTTTACATGGATCCTAATAAGACAAATATTAGCAAGAAAGAGCATGGTCCTACATTTCTTAACTCTAAACATGGAAATTTAGACAATCCACCAAGTTGAGAGATTCAATACATCTAACATGATAGAGTCTTCATTTAGCAGTAGAACTTTACGCTCACAAATCAAGAACATGAAATTTATTGAGGACTTTTCAATAACAAAACTGAATTTTCATATATGAAATTATGCCTGGATACGTAGGAGATGCTTTTTTAACCACATGCAAAGTTCTTTAGCAGATACACAATTCAAGTCTTGTTCTCCAAACTTGAAACAATATCATATGAACAATACTCAAACAAATAGTTTGGATGATTTCTCTTTCCCAACTTTTTCAACTTGAATTTGAGGTTCTAAATTTTTGTAACGTCTTTTGGTAAGGAAGATAAAGGGATCATCTTAATTCCTAATTAAAATTCTTAATTAAATTTTGTAAATAATTCCCCTTTAATTTCATTAATGAAAGAAATTATATTTAAGAAAATTTATAATTGCATTTCATTGTTAAAAGTAGATGCTTTCCTTTTGGTCAGCGGAGAGGTAAATATTCTTCATCATTGTGAAACTAATATGCAAAGATAAACATGAACTAACAAACACTTGAGACCCCCATTGACTTTTTGATATTCCATCAAACATCGGTAAAAGGATAATAATTATTCATGATATGCATCCCAAAACATGTTCGTTTCCTCAAGAGTTGGATTCCATAACCCAGCTATATAATTCCAAAATGGAAGTGTTGAATCCTTTTCAAAATTTATAAATCATTAACTTGAAAATCGATTTTGCCATTATGATGTTATCACACATCTAGGCTCCACCATATATGTGCACTGATTAAGACATGTAAAATTGTTGAATATTATTGCCTCAGATTTAAAGCATATATCATGTTATAGTCGTCCAAGAGTAGAATTAAAGTAATGGCATCTTCTTGCACAGTGCTTGCAAGTCCATCAAACAGTATAAACTAACTATTGAAGGGAAAAACATTCTGCAAGTCTGCAATTCATAAAGTAAAACATTCTTCAAGTCTGCAATTCATTTGTCTTGTTATCATTTTCTCTTTCTTTTAGGTCATGTTTTATAGCTAAGACTAATTAGGTTGATATTAAGAAGATATCTAAACTTTACATATTTTAAAGCATAATCTACCTTTAATCTTAGCTATCAAACAATTTATAAGGGTAGAGATGGAGTTAATCTACCTTTAATCTTAGCTATCAAACATGCCCTTAAAATATAAAATATAAGCTAAACGTCTTATAACCCAATCCAACATAGAAGCTATCTAAATGGAATTATGTATTCTTTAGAAGATACAATGAACATAAACAAAATGAGCATGGATAAATGTTATTTTGTTGATGCTTAACATGAATCAGTAATAACATTTTGCAAAAGGTAATGATTAAAAATTAACGATTTTATTGATTTTGTATGTATATGACCCCTATCCCATATGAAAATGACGTTTGAGACAGATACTAGACATTCAATAGATAATTGAGTTACCTTTGACAAATTAAAGGTATTGAGAGATAAACCAGAGTCAGCATATTATAAATCCATTATGAGTTTATAAATAAAACAAAAAGACAACGTACTTGTTTTCATCTCAATGGATATATCCTTGTTTATTCAAGACATAAGTATATAAACTGGTTATTGAATAAAATATTACATGCCTTCATGATTGGCTTGCATCTATTCAGAATCTCCAAAACGTGGAGGTTTGTTGTATTCCTGTTAAAAGAATAACAAACCTTATAAGTTGTAATAAAATTCAACTCTTTAACGAAGCACATATTCTCATATTGAGAGTGTGCATTTCAATTTGTAGCATTGATATCTCTTTCAATATACACTTATTTCTGCACTTTACGTCGCTTGCTACTTTCTTCTTCCAGTTTTCAGAGTCTTTCTTCGGCCTTGTGTCTTTAACTTTAATTTTTGTTAATGATGTTTTGTTACTCTCCGATGCTGCTTCAATTACTAAATTTTTTCCTGAAAGAATAAGATTTTACCTTCTTTTTTTTTGTTAATCATAAAAATATGTTTGTTAAAGTAAAATTCAAATTTTAAATTTCAATAATATAGTTTATACCTTTCACGAAAATCTCTAATAGATTCAAAATCGACATTAAGATAGAATCTTGATGTAGAGGATGTGTTCATACATAGTTTTCCGCCCATATACATAATGGTCAGGTTTATGAAAATTGAAACACGTACCATCATTCTTGCTCGATGTGTTTCATTCTTGATGGAGAGGGTGATTAGTACGTACTAGTTGCAAGCTTATACGCAATCCTGTTTTCCGCCCTAAGGATGTAGGAGAAGTCACACACTATGAAATATTTCATCCTCTTCCAAATTATGCACAAGAAGCTTGACTCGAAGCCCGAATACTTGCTCTTCCTTAGTAACGCGTGTACAACATCCTGCGAGTCTATTCTTACTTTAATCTTATCGAAATTTCTGCTCCCGCACACATCCAGTCCTTTAGCAATTGCCTTAAGTTCCGCCCCTATAACCGACCCCGGTGGCCGAATTCTGTGACACCCTACTTTAATAATATTTCCTTCGTAGTCACAAATTGCGTACCCAATCCCAAAAGCATTAGCCTCGAAGTTGAAAGCCCCTTCTATAAAAAGGTTAAAGCAATTCAGGTCCTCATTTTCATCCTTAGTGTCCCCCGACTGAGTTACCCCGATTTGCTTTCTGAATTCCACCAGGTAAATTAGGGCCAAAATACCTCCTTGATTACTAACATCCCCCTTTCTAGGGCCCTCCCGATGTTTAAGATTACATCTCTCCCTCAAGATTCCCTACGCCTGCATCACTATCTCTTCAAGTTGTAATCTAGGCATATTCATGAGCGTGATATCCAAAGCCCATATAGTGTGTTGATTATCAAACATTTGAAACTTATGCCACCACTCATAACCCCTCTATTGGAATATTCATCATGCCCCTAATCTGATTGTATAGATATGTTACTTTTGATGGTCAAAACTACATCATGTAATCTTTAGTGTTAGATAAAAAATTGTAATCTAGTTGATAGGTTACCTAAGTTGTTCTTATAAAGCTTAGTAGATAGGACTTAGTCTAGTCTGTATTGGACCTGCTTGAAGATCAGAAGACACCAAGACTAAGAAGACCGATGCAGTCCCTAAGTGAAATCAGAGGACAAGGCACTTGTATACCTAAGTCATCTGATGATAACTTCATGGAGTTCAACTCAAATGAAGAACCTAGCTGATACAGACTCAAGACTTAGAAGAATCTTGTCGAAACAAAGCAACACAAGAGATGCTCATCTGATTGATCAGATGACACCATCAGAAGACAAAGACATCAGAGCTTATTTGATGTACTCCAACAGAGAGAACACAAGATCCAAGTCAAACGAACTCGACTGATACTGACCAATGCGAAGATGCCAAGTCAGTCCTAGAGTTATTTAATGCAAAGAGCATGCAGATGCAACATGTGCATTTAATGCACACTACTTTTCATGAAGATATTCATCAAACAACCGACTCGAAGAACAAGCATGCAGATCAACAAACACACTCAAATGATTATGTTCACAACAGCTAGTTCCACCAATGACTATATTCTATAAATACAAGACATTATCCAAGTGATAATCACAAGAGACACTACGCAAGCAAGAACTCACTCAGTCGTATTGAAAAGTTAGAAATGGTCAGAATCCTTAGAGTTCTTATAGAGCCAAATTTGAATCATCATTCCATAGCTCTAAGTTTCCCTCCTAAGCAAGTATTTCTTATACAAATTTTAAGCTTAGAAATCGTGTTGATTGAAGTTTGTCTCAATCACACAAGTTGGTACATTTTGCAAACACCCAAACCCTTCTTATCAGCCTTAGAAGTTTAATTTCATTGTTTATACAAGTATACAACTACTTTGTAAAATTACTTGTTCTTACAATAACAAGTAGAACCAATTACATTAAGAGAGTGTATCGAGTTGAAAGTCTTCTCTTGGGACTATAAAGGAATTAAAACTTCACAGCTAGACCATGAGAGAGGACGTAGTACTGGGATCCGAACCTCTATAAATACTTGTGTTATTTACTTGCTTTATATATTGCTCATTGTTTATCAACTGTTCATAAATATTTTCATTGATAAACATATCTTTAAAAGAGTCAAAATCACAAGAAAAGTTTCCATAATCAGATGATATCAATTCATCTGATAAAGTCATTGTTTACATTGCATCTCAAAGGTTTTCATAAAAGAACGAGTCTAAACTTAGGGCCTACATATTTCCGCACTATCAGCTGACAAGAGTTTTGTCTACTCAGTTAAGTGACACTCGCACTCTATCAGATCACTTATTTCTTAAACAACTTAATTGATCACTAAGTTTGTGACTCATCTGATGTTTAGCCAGATTTTTCTCCGTTGATAAGAAATTCTTGCACACCTTCCACCAGAAAATTTTAACTTTCTGAGGGATCTGTAATTTCCAGGTTTTATTCCACCACCCCCTCCATCCCTCTCCTGAGGAAGATGGCAACTGCCTTTCCATCCTCAAACGCTTTGCCTAGTCCTTTCTATATCTTGTTCTAACCATATAAAGACCCTTCTTCTCCCCACCATAAAAATGCTCATCTTGCATATCCATTCCTCCAATATGGGTGTCTAAAATATTTTCAGCCTCAATCGGGAGAAAAGAGTCTCTCACTAGTTGTGAATTTCGCGTGTCGTCTTGAGTGATAAACCTACTAACCATTGAGCCGCTTGCAATCCTAGATAAAATTCGCCCTCATTCAAACCCTGAACCCATGCCTTCCTGTACAATCTAATCCTTGAACCATCTTCCGTCCATCTAACTCCATCTTGGACCACTTCTCTACTACAATATAGTGATCTCCACACAAAGGATGGGTTTGAACCTACTTCCGCCTCCAAAATATCAACATGATTAAAATATCTAGCTCGAAAAACTTTGGTCAATAGAGAGTTTGGCTCCATCATAATTCTCCAAACCTTCTTGGCCAAAGGAGCCTTGTTGAAATCTGAGAACCTTCTGAAACCTAACCCTCCTTCTGCCATGGATTTACATAGTTTCTCTCATCTCGCCCAGTGAACCTTCCTATGTTGGTCATCGGAACCCCACCAGAATTGGGCACATACCTTTTCCATGTCCAGGCACACAGATAAAAGTAGCCTGAAACATGCCATCGCGTAAATGGGTATAGCTTGGAGGACTAATTTGATCAATACTTCCTTCCCCCCCCCTGAGAAATTCTTAACTTTCCAATCGTGTGTCAGACCTGCCATTTTTTCCCATAGGTATCCAAATTGAAAGCTCTCCGCTTTAAGGGAGAAAGTTGGAAGGCCTAAATAAATCTCATATCCCTTCCTCCGCTGAACTTCCAGAATATCTCGGATGGTTGATTGTTGTTCCTGCCTAGCATTTGGACTGAAAGTGATTGTTGATTTGTCAAAATTTATCATTTGTCTTGATGTTCTCTGGTATAATGATAAAGCCTCCTTCATTTGTCTGGAATTTGCTTAGTTAACCTTTAAAAAACACAAATTATCATCCGAAAAAAAAAAAAAAAGTAATGTGATTACTCTTGTCCCTCGTGCTACCCTTACTCCTTCCATTAGTCTTTCCTCCACCAGGTGTAGGGACAGACCCAGGATTTAGGGGGGGGGGGGGGGGGCAAAAACACCGCACAAAACTAATATTCAATTACAAAATTTAAATATTATATTTTTGTACTAAAGTATATCAATATTCATTGCTAAATATCTAAAAATAAATAAATGTGATCTACATCCAGAGCACACGCAGATTTACGTGGTTCGATCAATGTGATCTACATCCACTGGACACACAACTTCAATCTTGATTGATAAAAGAATGTTTACAACACCTAACACTCGAAAAGGGATTTCTCCTCACTTCACTCGTGAACTCACAACTCAAGATGAATGCTCGTAAGCGTCAAAATTTTACAATTACAAGTAATGGGGTATTTATAGAAGCCAAGGATGGTTGCTCCATGCGTAGAGTGCGTGATCATTGCCACGTGGATTCTGTTACAACCCCCTAACAACCTCACGTTTTCTGCATTGCCCAATCTGAATTGACTGCAATGCCCTTCACTTGTTCTCGCAAACATATTACACCATCAGAAGACCTCTCTCTTCTGATTACAAAAGACTAACTCCGCAAACAGAACTCTACTGATCTGATCTGACCTCTTCTGATCTTCTCATCCCAGTTGTTTCTAAGCAACACCTTCTCATCTGATTGGAAACCTCCACCTCATCTCATCAGGCCTGAGTTAGCTTGCCTGACTCCTCCTGCTGATACGCCCAACAACTGAGTCCTCTAGAAGACTTCTATCAGCTAAGTAAACTAGTTGATACTCTCAACAGCTGAATACTTCAACAGACTAGAAAACTCTTCTGAATTCATCATCACACGAGTAGAAATCATCTGAATCTCGAGATTATGAGATAAACCTCACAATTCTCCACCTTTAACTCAAAATCTATACCTTGAACTGAACAACTCCAATATCCTTCTCAAAGGACAACCTCAACTACTGCTCTTCTACCACAAGAACAGCAGTCTTCTCCTCAGAGGTCACTAATGCAAACCAACCAACCTAAGACACAAACCAAACTTCTCTTTTGGTAATGCCTTAGTGAATGCATCAGCAAGGTTCTCCTCAGTAGCTATCTTAACCACCTAGACAGTTCCCTTCTCCACAATATCTCTCACAAAGTACAGTTTAACATTTATATGCTTGGTTCGTTCATGATACCCCTGATGCTTTGCGAGATGAATTGCGCTTTGATTATCACAGAAGACAGTCACACTGTTCTGAGTAAACCAAATTCCTTAAGAATCCCTTTCAGCCACATGCTTTCCTTAACTACTTCAGTCAAGGCCACGTAATCCGCTTCAGTAGTAGATAATGAAACTATAGACTGATGAATAGACCTTGTTGGTCCTGAAAGGAGTATACAACAAGTGTATGGGGGGGGGGAATACACTTGTATCCAAATTCTTTTCTAACTTGATCAAACCAGAGCTCAGCAAGGTTGTCTTGGACAACTCTGCTGAAGATGATTAACTCTTCTAAGATAATCAAACTACTAAGTACTATTGAGTACTTAGTTGAATAACTATCTTGGGGAGTTATATGTGCGGAATAGTGGTTGGCCCTTTTAGTTTAGACTCCTTTAGTTTCTGAAATCACTTAGTCAATTCAATACAATCCAGTTTCAGGGAACTTGTCCAAATAGGTTTTGCACAGTCTTTGAGTATGTATCCTTTGAAAGATCAGTTTTGTGTGCAGTGTTGAATGTATAAAAGTACTTGAAAGCAAATCAACACAAGAGTTTATAGTGGTTCAGAGACTCAAGCTCCTACATCCACTTTCCCTGATTGAACAGGATAATTCCTTCACTTTGGAATTAACTTGTTTTATACTGCCAAGGTGCACTTGATCAATAACACCACTCCTTGGTGAATTGATCCCTAGGATGTCTAGAGTCCTAGTACCCTCTTCTCAACTCAGAACTGAACTGTTCTTCTCTCAACAGTCAGCTCCTACCACTTCTACTACTACAACCTTCTCACTTTCACTCTTGAAAGGTATAAGGGTTGAAGTAAGGTTCCAACTAATGAGATATCCTTTACAATGAAGATCAGTGTATAAGGATAGGATATCTCTCTAAGCTTTGTATGGATATACAATTGAAGTTCAGCTTAGAAGAAGTGTATGAAGACTAAGATAGTCTTTGAAAGCTATGAAAGTTCTATGAACTTCAGAATTCTTGTGTAGTTGGATTCTGTTGAGGTCAGTTGGATGCTTTCAAATGGTCTTCACACTTCTGTATTTATAGACAATTGGAGGTTTTGCCCGTTGGAGAGACAGCCTCAAAAGTCCATAAATGTCTTCTTTTAGTTCTTCAACTTAGAAGACAGAATCTTGATAGTGACATGTCCTCATTTGGGAAATAAACGGCTGTTTAAGCTTTGTCTTCATTCTGCAGCACTCTTCCCAATATCTGACTTTCAGATTCTCTTGTTAAGACATGGACATGGCTTCTGAAGGTTGTTCCAATGATAGGACAACATTCCTTATCAAATGGACAACTCTCCTTATCACTATCAGCAGTCTTGCTTATCAGCTAGGTTGGCTTGCTCTTCTTCAGATGACTTGGCTCTTACCCTTGCTTCTCTTCAAGGTGATCTTAGTATGTTGAATTGTAGTTCTTTAGGGTGTATTTGTCTCTAACTCTTCAGCATAGTTGACCTCAAGCTTTCAGAGCACTTGATCTTGATTAATTGTGCTGAGACAACTCCTCTGGACAACTCTCCTGATCAGCATAGTTGGTCTTCAAAAGACTTAGAGTTTGTTCCAGACTTTGAGCCTTGAGGGGACTTGTTCTGATGAACTTTAAAGCATAGGTTCCCCCTCAAATTGTGCATCTATACAACTAAGAGCTGCCTAACATACCAGCTTCTCATCTAGCCTTTATTCTATATGTTCTAACATTTCTAGAACATACTCAACTTGACTTAGGCATGTCTCAGGGGGTTTTGGTATTAGATCAAAACATATCTCATTTTATTCCCAACAGACCTCTAAGACACAGTCATACCAAATAGAGTAAACACATATCCTGTTAAGGATTTTCGAGTGTCGACATTGCCTGCATAATCCGCATCCACGTATCCCACAAGTGCATCCCCCTCACTTGGCATCTTCTGAAACTTCAAACCTTTGTCAGCTGATCCCAGAACATATCTCATAACCTACTTAACAGTTTCCCAATGACTTGAGTCTGGGTCACTCATATATCTGCTGATCACACTCATAGCATGAGTCAAGTCTGGTCTAAAGCACACCATAGCATACATTAAACTCCGTACAGAACTGGCATAAGGTATCTTGCTCATCTGAGCTCTCTCTTGGGTATTCCTGGGACTCATCTGATTGGACAACCGGTGATGTTGGACAATAGGAGTAGAGACGGTTTTAACTTTGTGCATTCTGAACCTCTCTAACACCTTCTGCAGATATGTCGGCTGACTCAGCTGAATATACCCATCTATTCTGCTGATCTCCATCCCAAGAATCACTTTGGCTTCACCAAGATCTTTCATCTCAAACTCCCGTTTTAAGATCTCCTTAACTTGATCAACACTGTCAATAGACTCTCCTGTTATTAACATATCATCAACATACAACAAAAGATAGGTAACAACACTCCCAACCCGTCTGAAATAAACACAACTGTCATACAAGCTCCTTGTAAAACCAACTGAGCAAATGTACTCATCAAATCTAAAGTACCATTGACGAGGGCTTTGTTTCAGGCCATAAAGGGACTTTTTCAGCAGACACACCTTGTCCTCCCCTTATTCTATGTCCAACCCTTCTGGTAGCTTCATATAGATCATATCATCAAGAGATCTATATAAGAAAGTTTTGGTCACATCCATCTGATGCAGCTCCAATTCATATTGAGCAACCATAGCTAACAAGATTTTGATGCTACAATACTTCACAACAGGTGAGAAGATTTCAATGAAAACAATACCTTTCTTTTGAGTAAATCCCTTAGCTACAAGCCTCGCCTTGTATCTTAGCTTGCCAACCCTCTGAGCCTCCACCTTCTTTTTGTAGATCCACTTACACCCAACCAACTTCTTGTTCTTGGACCTCTCAACAATCTCCCAGGTCTGGTTCTTGTTGAGAGAAAGCAGCTCCTCCTCCATAGCAACTATCCACTTCTCCTTGTAGTGGCAGCTGATGGCTTCTGAATAAGACTTTGGCTCCAGAGACTCCACCTCCAGAGCTGCACATAATGTAAATGAGACAATGTCAGCTTGTCCATACCTCTGAGGTAGGTGGACTTCTCTTCTAGTTTTGTCCCGTGTCAACTCATAGTGTTGAAGATCATTCTCATTCAGAGGATCGCCCTCCTCATCTAGATCAATATCATCTCCAACAGGTCCTCTGGTGTCAACATGATCCACCTCAACTTGTGTCTAGTCTGGTCGGTTATCAGCTGAACTAGTACTCGTACTAGCCTCTTCTGATAGAGGCATCCTGCTCTCATCAAAAGTAACATCTCTGCTGATAATACACTTCTGCATTCCAGCTTCACGGCACCATAACATGTATCCTTTAACACTTCTGATAATACATGCATCGCAATGCTCGAGACTCAAGCTTATTTTGCTTGACATGGGCATATGCTGCACAACCAAATACCCTTAAATGTTTGTAATCAGCTGCATGGCCAGTCCATAACTCCTCTGGCGTTTTATACTGCACAGTTGAGGAAGGACTTCTGTTTTTCAAATAGGCTGTTGTTGACACAGCCTCTCCCCAAAACACCTTTGGCAGACAAGAGTTGTTCAACATACACCTGAGTCTCTCAAGTAAGGTTTGATTCATCCTTTCAACAACTCCATTCTACTGAGGTGTGCATGGCACAGTTCTATGTCTCACTATCCCCTTCTCCTTACATAACTCATTGAACTCTGCTGAAATGAACTCCAATCCATTATCAGTTCTCAAATGCTTGAGCTTCCTACCAGAGACATTCTCCACCTCAGTGAGCCATTCCCTGAATTTTTCAAATGCTTCTGATTTGGATTTGAGAATAGCTACCCACACGTTCCTTGAATAGCCATCTATGATAGACAAGAAGTATCTACCACCAGACCTCGTCTGATTCCTTGCTGGCCCCCATAGATCTGAATGGACATAGTCCATGATCCCATTGGTAGAGTGAACACTCTTCCCAAATCTAAGCCTCTTGGCTTTCCCAAGGATGCATGATTCACACAACTCTAGCTTTGTGATCTTGTCATTTCCAAGCAAACCTTGTTTAGACAGCTCTACTAGGCCTTTCTCACCTACATGAGCTAGTCTCCTGTGCCACAACATAGAGTTATCTTGCACCTCTGCTATATCTGATCTACCAGCTACTGTATTTCCCTTCAGAAAGTAGAGATCATTCCTTCTCACACCTTTCAGGACAGTCAGCTCCCCTTTTGACACACTTAGCTCTCCATCAGCAGACTGGAATGTATAGCCCATATAATCCAGCATCCCAAGTGATATCGAATTCCTCTTGAGCTCAGGTACATACCTAACACTCTTGAGTATTCTTACTTCCCCATCAAACATCTTCAGGTGAACACTACCTTCTCCCACAACTTTGCAAGTGTGATCATTCCCAAGCAGAACAGAACTGCCCTTCTGTTGCTTGATGTCATGAAACCAATCTCTTCTTGGAGTCATATGGAAAGAACACCCTGAATCCAGGATCCATACTTGTTGTTCTATAGAGGATGTGATGGTTAGTGCTTGAGCAGACTCATAGCCTTCTTACTCCTTATCAACTTGGGTCTGATTAGCTTGATTCTTGTCAGTAGAGGTTTTGGCACCAGATTTCCTCAAGAACTGCTTGTATTTATGACAAACATTCTTATGGTGCCCAGGTTTGTTGCAGTGTTAGCACACTACATCACCTTGATTGCACACAACTGATTTTCCCTTATCAGCTCCATTGGGTTGACTAAGCCCTTTCTTAGATCCAGACTTCTTCTGGCCTCCTCTGATTGCCAATCCTTCTCCACTGCTGCTCTCATCTCCTTGAGATGTCTTGTTGTGCAACAGTTTAGAGTTGATAACCAGCATTACATGCTCCAATGTACTACTTTCCTTCCTACCATACAAGATGGTGTCCTTTAAGATTTCAATGGACTTAGGGAGTGCACTCAATAGAATCAGAGCTTTATCCTCTTCCTCTAACTTGACATCTAAATTCTCTAGATCATCAAGAATTCTATTGAACTCATCAAACTGATCCGAAATGGGTTTGTCATCCACCATTCTGAAGGCATACAACTTTTATTTCGAATAGAGACGGTTAACTAAGGTTTTAACCATGTATAGTTTACCTAGCTTGTCCTAGACCTCCTTCGCGGATTTCTCTTTAGCCACCTCTCTCAAAACCTTATCACAAAGGCAGAGCAGAATAGTGTTTCGAGCTTTCCGTAACATCTTGTTCCTTTCAGTAGCAGCTGTTGTAGATTCACCAGCTGGGGTTGAAGACTCTTTGAGCACGTCGAACAAGTCTTGTTGTTCTAGGAGAGCCTGTATCTTGACTCTCCACAGTCCAAAATCACCGGTGCCTGAGAATTTCTCAATATTATACTTGGTCGAATTCTCCATCTCCGATCTGGCAATTGCTTTGTGGACGACAATCGATTCCTTCTCGATTCCCACAGACGGTGCCAATTGTCAATAATTATCCCCTCAAATTAGACGTCTCCAATCACAAGGAGAATAATCAGATCCACAAACAATCCAACAGAGAATAGTAATTCACAAATAACGAGAACGAGAACAGAACAGTAATCAGATCCACTGGACACACGACTTCAATCTTGATTGATAAAAGAATGTTTACAACACTCAACACTCGGAAAGGGATTTCTCCTCACTTCACTTATGAACTCACAACTCAAGACGAATGCTTGTAAGCGTCAAACTTTTAAAATTACAAGTAATGGGGTATTTATAGAAGCCAAGAATGATTGTTGCGTGTGCAGAGTGTGTGATCATTGCCACGTGGATTCTGTTACAACTAGGGCTGTCAAATGGGCCGGGCTAGCCCGTTACCGGCCCGTCGGGCCAATGCATTTTGTTGGGCCGGGTTGGCCCATCCCGGATTCTACCGGGCCTAGAAATCTCTGGCCCAGTCTAGCCCTCGTCGGGCTGCCGGGCCATCAGGCCAAAATGGCCCGCTTTTTAATAATTTTAAAAATTCAATATTTAATTTTTATTTGAATTAAATAAATTAAAATCCAGTCCAATAGTCCCAATATCTAATACACAGTCCAATTTTTTCAATGGGCCCATACATCCCCAACTAAAAATATAACCTAAATTGATCTTACTAACTAATTCGCATCATTCATTTTTTTTTCTTTTTTTCGAAGCAGCCTTCATCTTCTTCCATCTAATTTTTCATCAATGGATTCAAACTTTTGTTACACAAAGAGGATGGTGTGTGACGGCGGCGGACGCGCACTATGTATCGTGGAAAAGAGGTTTGCCTTGAACGCGAGGTGGACGAGGTGTTGCATGGCGATAGAGGTGCGTCGTCCGTCCAACATTTCAAGTGGGATGAGGCGATGTAGATTCAATTTTGGGAATTGCAGAGAATTGGGTTTGGCTCCGTGTGAATTGCAAAATTGGTTTGGGGGAAAGGGAATCTCATATCTCGCGGCTGGGTTTGGGAATTTTGATAGGTAGGTTAGGGTTTTTGTTTCTGCTTTACACTATACAGATTAATAGGTTTAAAAAATAGAATAAAAATTGAATTAAAAAAAGAACCGGGTCGGCCCGATTTTCCGGGCTTAGCCCGGCCTGAGACCGACCAGCCCGGTTGTTCAAGTGGGCCGGGCTAATTTGGCCCGGTTGTTTTCGGGCCATTGAAATTGCAGCCCAACCCAGCCCAGCCCATAGGCTGGGTGGGCCGGGCCGGACTCATTTTGACAGCCCTAGTTACAACCCCCTAACAACCTCACACTTTCTGCATTGCCCAATCTGAATTGATCGCAATGCCCTTCACTTGTTCTCGCAAACATATGACACCATCAGAAGACCTCCCTCTTCTGATATCCCAACACTTAGTCAAAAAACTAACTCTGCAAACAGAACTCTACTGATCTGATCTGGCCTCTTTAGATCTTCTCATCTCAGATGATTCTAAGAAACACTTTCTCATCTGATTGGAAACCTCCACCTCGTCTAATCAGGCCTGAGTTAGCTTACCTGACTCCTCCAGCTGATACGCCTAACAGCTGAGTCCTCTAGAAGACTTTTATCAGCTAAGTAAACCAATTGATACTCTCAACAGCTGAATACTTCAGCAGACTAGAAAACTCTTCTGAATTCATCATCAGACGAGTAGAACTCATCTGAATCTCGAGATTATGAGATAAACCTCACAAGTTGATTGTGTAATGATTGAATGTATTATATTATTGTATTATTATATTATTATTGAGAAAGATTATAATGATTTGAGTTATATTATATAGATATAACTTGTTGGGAATAAAATGAGTTTTGATTATGATACCAAAACCCCCTTAAGACATGCCAAGTAGGTAAGACAGAATGCATGAACATATTTCAGGATTGTTGGAACATGTAGGCTAAAGACAAGTAGAGAAGTTGATATGTTAGGCAGCTCTTAGATCATTAGATGCACTAGTTGAGGGGGAACACTTGTTCTAGAAGTTTATCTTATCCAAGTTCCCTCAAGGCTCAAGTTTTGGATTGACCCCCAAGTCTGCTGAAGGACAAGTATGCTGATCAAAGTCAGATCAAAGTGGAACATCCTATCTGAAGAATCAACTAAGTAGAATAGATCTGGAAGATCAAGTCTACTGCAATGAATGACAAGTTCAGAAGAGTTGTCCAGCAATTTTGTCTCAGCACAATTGAACTAGAACAAAGCCTTGATGCTCAAGGCCAACTATGCTGAAGAGGTCAAGTCCATCTATCCAAGACATGAATGCTCAAGGGTTTACTCAAAGAAGATATACAAAGGGAAAGAGTCAAGTCATCTGAAGAGAGCATGCCAACACTGCTGATAAGCAGAATCTGCTGAAATGGATAAGCAGAACTGTCCTAATGATAAGGAATGTTGTCCTTATCTCAGGATCATTGATAAGAAGAGATGTCCATGTTTGACCAAGTGAATCTTGAAGTCAGACATTGGGAAGAGTGCTGCAGAATGAAGACAAAGTGGTTACAACCGTTTATTTCCCAAAATAAGGACATGTCACTATCAAGAATCTGTCTTCCAGTTTGAAGAGCTCAAGGAAGACATTTATGGACATTTGAGACTGCCTCTCCAACGGGCAAATCCTCAAATTGAAGCATCCACTATCCATCCAACTATCAAACTATTCTGAAGCTTCAAAGTCCTCAAAAGACATTCATAGTCTTCAAACACTTCATTCTAAGCTGAACTTCATTGTATATTCATACAAAGCTTAGAGAGATATCCTATCCTTATACACTGAACCTCATTGTAAAGGATATCTCATTAGTTGGAACCTTACTTCAACCCTTATACCTTTCAAGTGAGAAAGTTAGAAGGTTGTAGTAGTAGAAGTGGAAGGAGCTGACTGTTGAGAGAAGAACAATTCAGTTCTGAGTTGAGAAAGGGTACTAGGACTCTTGACATCCTAAGGATCAAGGCACCAAGGAGTGGTGTGGTTGATCAAGTGCACCTTGGCACTATAAAACAAGTTAATTCCAAAAGTAAAGGAATTATCATGTTAAATCAGGGAAAGTGGATGTAGGAGCTTGAGTATCTGAACCACTATAAATTCTTGTGTTGATTTACTTTCAAGCATTAACATTCATTCAACACTGCACAAACTGAACTTTCAAAGACATACTCATAAGACTGTGCAAAACAAGATTTGGACAAGTTCCCTGAACTGGATTAACTGTTAAGGAGATTTCAGAATTACAAAGGAGTTTAAACTAAAGGGCCAACCACTAATTCCGCACATATAACTCCCTCCGATAGTTATTCAACTAAGTACTCAATAGTACTTAGTAGTTTGATTATCTATAAAGAGTTAATCATACCAGTAGAGTTGTCCAGGACAACCTTGCTGAAGTCTGGTTTGATCAAAGTTTGAAAAAGATTTGCATACAAGTGTATTCCCCCCCCCCCCCCCATACACTTGTTATATACTCCTTTCAGGACCAACATAACTTTATGTCAAATCAATATGTTTGAGGGGGGTGGTTATGAGTGGATTTTGAAAACCGATTTTTAAATCCCAAAGTAAAATAGGTTTAGGATCTTAAAATCCAAATTCTGGTTTTTAAAACCAAAAGTAAACACAACTTAAGTCTCTAACAATAGTATAGGATGAAACAATATACAATGATAAATAATTTACACATTATAATGATAAAAATAAGAAGTAACTGCAAGTCATATTTTAAGAATCTATGACAACGGAGAATTACAGTGAAATAATGCTAAAATTCCCTTAAAATCTCAAACCTTATAATTTATTATCCTTTTAATTAAAAAATAATAATTAAAAGAATGACTAATAGGGCCCAACCATTATTTTCGAAAAAATATAAAGTCAAAAAATAAATAAAAATTAAGACCAACCTATATAAAATATAGTAAAAAAATAAAAAATTGGGAGGGGCCATGGCCCCCCTTGCAATACATGTAGTTCCACCGCTGGCCAGGTGTTCAAAGTTTGATGACAAGCCTTACGCATAAAGAACGAAAAGGAACGGGGGGAGAGGATCCCCTTGACGGAGCCCCCTCATTGAACGGATATCCCCCAAAACTACTCCATTTAGCTTGATCTCGTATGAAACTAACTTAACACGGTCTAAGATCAGCCTTAACCATCTTTCCCCAAATCCCAATCGGAGAATAACTCTTTCCAAAAAATCCCATTCAAGTATATCATAAGCCTTTAACATGTCGAGCTTTAGTGTTGCACACCCCTCATGACTCTTATTTTGTCTAATATAATGCATGCACTCAAAATTGATTAGAACGTTATCTAAGATAATGCGTCCCGAGGTGAAATCGCTTTGATGAATATCTGCAATGTCACCCATAATCTTCTTTAGCCCGTTTGTAATAGTCATTGCCAATATTTTGTAGCAAACATTAGAGAGGCTGATAGGGCGAATGTCGATATGTTCCGACTTACATACCTTTGGTATCAACACGTTTCGTGTCTCCGTTCATCGCATCGCAGACGTTCCTCGAAATTTCTTCCCAAGGAGTAGGCCATAACTTTTGAAAAATTATGCGTTAAAACCATCGGGTCGTGGTGCTTTGGTTGGCTCCAAATAAAAACTGCCTCTCTAACTTCCTTTGGAGTCGTGGGGGCTTGAAGAAGACTGTTCATTTCAATCGAAACCCTCATCTGCATCCACTTTATGATGTCCTCAATTTCTACATCAGTTGGGCACTGTGTTGTAAACATGCTATCAAAATAATCACCTATCACATGCTTAATTTTACCTTCGTTCGTGCACCACCGCCCATCTGTATTGAAAAAGTCTTCTATGTGATTTGCCTTTTTCCTGGCAGACGCTCGTGCATGGAAGAACTTAATGTTTCTATCTCCTTCTTTAACCAAGAAACTTTTGCCCTTTGATGCTACCATAATTCCTCCTGAGCAAGTAGCTTTTCCAAGGTGGCTTACAAAGGTTTTATCTCCTCACCTCATATCATCTCCCTTATATTCCATAACTTCTTCTATTTTATCATTTAACCTTTGAATTTTAACCTTTAAATTTCCCATTTTTTCCTTTCCCAACTTTTCTTGAAGGCTTCCCCTTTCTCCATTCCTCCTACCATCAGTTGAAGATCGACACATCAGTTAGTGGTTACAATGTCTACTACTAAGGTCGAGTATGTAGCTTTAACAGAAGTTGTGAAGGAAAGTATGTTGCTAAAGGGCATAACGAAGGTGTTTGTTGCATGTGAATATCTTCTGTGAAAATCAAAGTGTCATTCACTTGTTAAGATATCAAGATTATCATGAAAGGACTAAACGTATTGATGTGAAGTTGTATTTTATGAGAGATGTTGTTAAAAATGGGATAGTCAAGGTTAGGGGTGTAAATGAGCCGAGTAGTGTTGAAATCGAAACTCGACTCAATTGCTATACTTGAGACTCAACTCGAACTCGATTTTGCCTAAATTTTCTAAGCTCGAGCTTGACTCAACAAGAAACTTAATAAAACCGAGCTCGACTCGACTCAACTCGTTTACCTATATAATTTTATAAAATTAAATGTAAAAAATATTTTTACTAATATTATTATTGGCAAGATAAACTTGAGTTGCTCGACTCGACTCGATTTATATATATAAATATAAATTATATAATTAATGGAAAAATAGTAAAATGTATAAGCTCGATTAGGCTCGCGGACCTTTCAAGCGGATATTCATAAACTCGAACTCGGTAGCTACTCAAGTACCTCGAAACTCGAGTCGATTACATTCGAGTCGATTTTGAATTTTTTTTCAAGTCGAGCACGAGTTGTTCGCGAATTGACTCGATTCACTTACAACCCTATTATAGGTGTAGAACATTGGAATAAAAGAGAATCCAACTAACTGTTTTTCTAAGGCATTAGCAACATCTAAGTTTCAGTTGTGTCTTAATTTGGTAGGTTTACATTGAATGTTTGGAGGTTAGTTTCTCTGGTAGGGAGCAATGGTATGTGGTGATCCAGGGTTACTTTGTGATCAGATTCAAAGATTTAAGGTGGATAATTGTGATGAATATTAGCTCTTAAATTAGATGGATACTCAAATGAGTAAAACCAGTTGAGTCTGTTTTCAATTTCGTTGGGTCCAGGAGAATTAACTCAAGTTCAAACGAGTTTGGATTAGCTAAGTTGAGTCAGCTGAGGTAGTTTAGTGGAGATGATCGTATATATGATTATGTTCAACGAAGTTGACAGCTGAAGGGAGCAACAGTTGAGGTAGTGTTAGAAAGGAAAGAACTCACATACAATGGACGTAGATTATGTGATCAAAGAACTCACATACAATGGTTGAATATATATATGTATATATATATATATATATATATTATTATTTTTTGTATTATTGACATTAGGGTAGAAGTAGGAAGGCGTATTTAAAGGCAAAAATGTTGCAAGGTTTTGTGGAAGAATTTGTGGTGTTGATCAATTTATCCTTTAGTTTACAAACATCAAGATCTCTTCTAGTGAGTATGACTTCTAACTTGGTAATTGTTCCTTTCAAATTCTCATTCTCTTTGTTTGGAGACTCAAGAACAAACTTCTGAGAGTTCCAATTATCCGACAACTTTTGGTATTTTTTTTATTCATTCAATCCTTATTCACGCATCATCAAAAAACCCATTAAAATAGTTCAAATTTGGGTGACTCTATTTTGATGTTATCATACATGTTATGACATCAAGTGCAATATCAGAATCTGTATCATCCATATCATCAGAATCCGTATGAAAAGTGAATTCAACCTCTTTTGATTCATCAGATTCATCATTTGAATCATCACTCAAGTTAGTACTAAAATTTAGTTTTTGCTTCAGTCTAGTATTTGCATAATGACCATATCCAGAACATGTATTGCATTAAACTAATTTTCTATATTCAGGATCATACCTTAGTTTACCTTCACTTTGTGATAGCCTCGGTTGGTATTGACTTTTCATTCTTTTTGGTTGAGGTGTTGATGTATTGATTTAGATATCTGGCTGAATATTTCATTTTGATCTATTCAATGTCATCTTCAAGAACTTGTTAAAATTCTTTGTGATTAGGGAAATGTCGTCTGAATTTTTATAACATTGGTTCATCATATTATCATCTGAATCAGCTTCAATAATGATAAGCTGGATTTCAGATTTATGTGATGCATCTCGTTTAAAAATAACCACGTTCTCGTCATCTTAGTTTCATCAAACTGATTAGTGTTCATCCCATAAGTTCTGAGAATACACACTAATTCATTTTGACTCATCTTATCAGTGTCCTTTGCCTCTTTTATGGCACAAATTTTTTCATCAAAACTTTTAGGGATTGATCACAAAATTTTATGTACTACTCTGACATTGGTTATAGAATCACCAAAAGAGTGTGATTCATTGACAATCTCACTTAATCTCTCATTGTAAGATGATATGGTCTCATCTTTCTTCATTTGGAGATTTTTGAACTTGGTCCCCAACATGCGAAGATTTGTTCTTCGAACACTGCCTGAACCTTTACAATGCTCTTGCAACATGTCTCATGCATCCTTAGAAGTAGAACAATTAGAAACAATCTTAAATATAGAAATATCAACAGAAGGAAAAATAACATTTAAAGCTTCAGAATTAAATCATTATGTTGTTATCTCATCAGTCGTCCATTCAACTTTTTTCTTAAGTTGAACGTCACCATCTTCATTTGTGGATTCTTTAGTACATTCCAACCTATAAGTACACTCATTCATGCACGTTCATTAATCGAATTGATATACATGTGCATCTTAGACTTTCAATATGCATAATTTGTTCCATCTAAAACGGGTGGCCTAAGTGTTGTGGATATGTGATGTGTTTCCATTGCTAAAAATATACTAAAATACACTAAAAACAAGGATATAAACCTAGTAACGTCAGATTTTAGCTTTGAAACAAGGATATAAACCTAGTAACGTCAGATTTTAGCTTTGGTGCCAACTGAAAGTGTGTTTGCTAGTGTTACAGAACAATGTTACACTGAATATTGAGACAAATAGTGTAACACAAACTCTAACAGAATATAAAAAATTTAAAGACACAACGGAAGACTAAACAATAAAAATAAGAAAGACGCGATAGAAATACTTTTAACATAGATTTTAATTTAAAACCTTCACTTATTAACGCGTGAATATAAATGTTGTGTGAAATGTTATAGCAATAATTTTCACAACGGAAACTACGATCTAGTGCAAGACTAAATCTGAAACGGCTTAAGTGTATGAACATCGCCAAAAACTAATCTAAATCTATGATCTCACTATCTATAGAAAAATAGAAAAGTCTATGTTACACGTGAAGTTGGTATACTTCGGCACCAGTACAAAATGTAACTAATGACCATAACTTCTAATAGGATGAATGCTCAGTCTAGGATGTTACTCGATTAGTACCATGGTTGTAAAAATCGGGCTAGGCGCCCGCTTAGGCGGCGCCCAGGCGCTAGGCCCCTACCGTCCGCCCCGATTTCAAGTAAATCGAGAGAGAAAATCGTTTTTGGCTTGGGCGGTACCAAGGCGGCGTCTAGGCGGCCAAGTCGGAGCCAATATAATTTTAAAAAAATCAAAATCGTCGGAAGGTAAAAGCTCAGGTGAAGGAGGCCTTGTCGTCGTCCTTGCCGCTGACGTCCGCCCGTGCTGCTGTTGCCTCATCTACCGTTGCCGCTCGCCCATGACGCCGTCGCACACCGACCCAAGGCTTCAAAACGAAAATTAATACAGGCATACAATTATATGAAATTTCTGAATAATTTGTTGAAGCTTCCAGAGCTCTTCTCCAGCTGCGCTAGGCCAAATCTGAAACGAGTATGACTATGAAATGATTCAAAAACCTAATTTTGTTGGGCCACAGGCCCACACGCTTTTAAGCCTTCATAGTGGTTTATATTGAGTTTTGGGCCATAGGTCCATATCTTTGTAAAATAATAAAAATATATATATAAAAAAAAAAAAAAAAAGACAAACGCCTAGGCGCGACTAGGCGGCGTCTAGGCGGTCTAGGCGCTAGGCGGGTCCAATCCGTCCGATTAGCGATTTCCGATTTTTACAACCTTGATTAGTACATACTGAATTATGAAAATTGTTTGGCTTTTTATAGGCGTTTGATTGCATTCTAGAATCTTCCATATGGGATCCTATTTTTTAGGATCTCAACCTTCTCAATTTGTTTAGATCTTTTCGTATACTTCTAGGTAGTTCGTGGACATTCTGGACTGCAGCCGCATGATTTAGGAGGTTCTCCTTAATTCTGGAATCTTCTAGCTTCCAGATTATTGTAGAATCTTCTAGATTTTAAACTTGCATGTTACAACATTCAGAATAAAGACTTGAACAATTAGAAAGGTCGAATTTTATACGTTGTTGTGAATGTTAAGACATTAAAATTAACAACATCTACAAATCTAAATTTGACATGAAAGACTTGGGTAAAGCCAAGGTTATCCTGGGTATGGAAATCAACAAAGACAAACAAATGAGTCTACACCAGTCAAGCAAAGAGAGAAGATTTCATCAGTCAACAAGGTTCCAAGACTTTGGTTGAGAAGTTAGAAATGGAGAAAACTTCTTAAAAACAGGGAGAAGTGTGATGTTTGTTATGGTGTGTTGTAGACCACATGCGACTCATGCTCTGAGTGTGATCAACATTTTTTTGGGGAATCTAGGGAAAGGTCACTCGAAATTAGTAAAGTAGGTGACAATCAGTATCATTCACTTGTTAAGACATCATGGTTATCATGGAAGGATGTCTTGGTTATCATGAAAGGACTGAGCATATTGATATGAAATTGTATTTTATGAGAGATATTGTTAAGAAGAGGATAGTCAAGGTTAGGGGTGTAAATGAGTCGAGTAGTGTTGAGCTCGAAACTCGACTCGATTGCTATACTCGTAGCTCAAAACTCGACTTGAATTCAGTTGAGCCTAAATTTTATAAGCTCGAGCTTGACTCAACAAGAACTCAATAAACTCAAACTCGACTTGTTTACCTGTATAATTTTACAAAGTTAAATGTAAAAAATATTTTTTCAAATATTATTATTGGCAAGATAAACTCGAGTTTGGCTTGACTCGACTCTATTTATATATATATATATATATATAAATATAAATAATAATAAAATAGTAAATAATGTACAAGTTCGATTGGGCTCGCAAACCTTTCAAGCAGAGTATTCATAAACTCGAACTCGGTAGCTTCTCGAGTAGCTCAAAACTCGACTCGGTTACATTCGAGTTAATTTTCATCTTTTTTTCAAGTCGAGCACGAATAGCTCGTGATTTGGTTTGAATCACTTACAATCCTAGTCTAGGTGCAGAACATTGGAATAGAAGAGAATCCAACTGTTTTTTTACGAATCCATTACCAACATCTAACTTTCAGTTATGCCTTAGTTTGGTGGGTTTATATTGAATGTTTGGAGTTCAGTTGCTCTTGCAGGGAGCAATGGTATGTGGTGATACATAGTTTTCGTGTGACCAGATTCAAAGATCTAAAGTGTAGAATTGTGATGAATATTAACTTTTGAATAAGATGGACAATCAGATTAGTAAAATCAGTTGAGTCTGTTTTTAGGTGTAGTTAGATTTAGATCAAGTCAAGGCTAAAGTGGGCAGAGCATCTACAAACTTCTTTTTCTCACGACTGAATAGTTGGGTGAGAGATTTCTGATAAGGAATCAGACCACTCCTAGTGTTCGAACTAGTCATTAATGGTCGGTGTTATGTGTATCCTTTCCTTTCGGTATGTGTTGTGAACACTTTCATTTTTAACCTCTCATGTTGAGTCTATTTTTAGGTGTAGTTAGATTTAGATCAAGTCCAGACGAATTGGAATCAACTGAGTTGAAGTAGCTGAGTTAATTCAGTGGAGATTACTAGATGACTTAGTTTAGTGGAGATAATTATTAGAGAATATAATAGAATAATATATTATAGGAATAGTATAATATATTATAGTTAGTATTAGAGAATATTATAGAATAATATATTACAGGAATAGTATAATATATTATAGGTAGCAATCTTTTATTTATGGTTTATATTTATTTCCTTGTTTATCTATTTCCTTGTGTATCTCACTTGTAATCCCTATATATATTGGACCACTCTTATCTTCTCATTAATGGTATTGAATATAATTCACACAGTAGTGTCAGAAAGGAAAAAGTTTACATTCAGCTCTTCTTCTCGAGTGAGCAAGTCTCCTCGTCCCCTCCTCTTCTTCTCGAGCGAGCAAGTCTCCTCGCCCCCCTACTTCTTCTTCTTGAGTGAGCAAGTCTCCTAGTTCCCTCTCATGGTCGATCATGTTATCTCCATTGTTGGTGTATACAATAAAGCAAACTTTTAGTGGGATTTTATGGATGTATATTTGATTTCCTTATTATCTGAAATAAATGATTCTTCACATTATTGCATTCTTTGTGATTACTTGTATGTATGCTTATCTTACATTGTAGACGATGTGGTGAGTTTGTAGTCACACCGAAGATCACATTGTCAGTTCCTTGTAAGATACAAAAAGTATTCACAACTGAGATAGTTCTGGACACAACTATTGGTTTAAATTGTAGTATAAACTTGTTAGTGGCTTGTCTTGATCATTAGTTTGTACTAGTGCGCTGTGGCATACTGAATGGATCATAAATAAGACATGTTCTTTTGTTCTGACTGTTATGAAGAACTAGAGGTCTTGGTGACTTTTATAATTCTTAACCCTAAGTGTGATATTTAGATGTGTGGGGCGCTTGTTCACTACTTTGATGTACTATAGGTGAGAATCTTGGTAGATTCTTCACGCTCCTTATTTTGTGTAGTGGCATCGCTCGCATGATGTCTACTTATTGGCATTAGGGCACCGTGTCCTGGACATCTAGGCTGATGACATCCCCTTGAGGAAACTCATAAAGGATTGTCGTACTAAACCCTGCAGGTGGATTTAATATGTACGACAACGAGGTCGAGTGGTACTACTCAAAGGAATTATAGAGATTAATTATTTAAAGAAGTCAGCAGCTTTAATAAATAATGGATGTGTGATATCTTAAACACGGGGAATTATAAAGTCTAATAGAAGCCCTGATTCGGTTCGGGATAGGACGGGAATGCAACATTAATTCACTAGTGGGATGAATTAATGTTCTCGGGCCAACTTATATGTTCTGGGTTGAACATAAGAGTATTTGGGCCTGTAAGAAGCCTAAATCCTATACCTTCTAATGGATCCCTAGTCTGGCCTATGAACTTATGGATATTATAAATAGGAGCCTCAAGTCAGTTTTGAAACCCTAGCACACACGAAATTGATAAAAACGGCTAGGGTTTCAAGGAGACGAAACTGAGGCACCTTCTCCACGTTTAATAGCACGTCGTCCACCCGGTGTTCGATCGAGGTTGGGAGATAGACTAAAAGATCCGTAGATTGGAATCAACGCCTCAATATTCAAGGGTAACGAATCTAAACTTTGTGTTAGATTCATGTTTAGGTTTTATTTCTTTATATGTTTGGCATCCGACAACGATCCCAGTGACGGACCGCCTTCGCCGGCGTGTTCCAACAATTGGTATCAGAGACTGGATTCATAGATTGTTGGCCCTGCCTGAAACGTATTGTTATATGATTCAATTTTTTTTGTTTCATGTATGGATTCATTTATGTCGATTATTGTTCATGGTTTTTCTTCTATCGCAACCCTTGTGTGATGTTGTAATCGTTTTTCCCACCAGATAATAAGTGTGGGTAGTATATAATTTTTTCATAGATCATTGTAGTAGGGTTTAGCTCGTTCTTATTGTAATTTTTTATCGTGAGAACGGGCGGTGACGATGGAAGATCTGGAAACGGTGATCCGAGTTTTCGGGTTATGGCCTTGGACGGTGAAAGCTGTTTTTTTTTTTTTTACAGTGAAAACTGTTTTGGCCATAACTTTTGAAAACGTCTCGACGAGGTCTACACATGTCACAGCTACGCTATGACACCCGGTGGCGGGACTTAATTCAAACGTCTTGATGAAATTTTCTGCCAGTTTTAGTCGGTGGACGTGTATTCGATATTTTTGCATTGCGTGAGATGTCGATGCGAGTCATCCGTCCGCGCCACTGTTTTATCATTGTAATAGCTTATTGTAGGCTGTTTTTTATAGGTTTTTTAAGGGGTTGCGATAGATGTGCATTTATTTATTTTTGCCTTTGTTTATCGCATCTTGTTATGATTGGCATGCTTGTTTTTTTTAATCTGCTATGCCTGCGAATAATCTTCATATTTAAATGACTAAGTGGAATAATTGAATTTTTTAATTAATTCATAGGCCTCCACAATTGGTCTTTAAGTAAGGTGTTTGTTTCTCGCGGGACCTCGGGAGTCTACCCCTAACGGGTGCAACATTCACGAGCTTACTAGTTAAGACTTCTAATCAAAATGTTTTTAATCTTTAGATGAAGTGTGTGATCTTCCCTAAAGGATGTGTCATCCATGAGTTCATCAGTAAAGAATAATTCAAGATAACTGTTGTTAAATTGTGGTCATCACTTAGATGTGAATTTTAATATAACCTCCTAACGGGGTCACTGTTCTAATTCACATGGCCAGTTAAAGTCCGACTGTTAATTTCATTCGTCATAAGGATAAGTTGACGTGATATTGAAACTAAAGATTGAACGTCTGGTCGATGAATACATGTGTAAACGACCAACCTAACGTGGCTTGCATGTGTGTTTGTTGGACAGTTGGAGGTTGAGTTGAATGTTGGTTTTTGAAGGTTTTCAATGTTTTTGTGCTTCAAACTTATGTGATTTATTGCTTGCATTTTATTTATTTCAGATAAATTATGGTGACATTCAACCCACTCATGGTTATCTTAAATCAAAATAAGCTTATCGGTCAAAACTATTTGGATTGGAAAAGAAATCTGGACATTGTCCTAGTTGTAGATGAGTACAAGTTTTTGCCCGACACACCTGCTCCTGCCCCTTTGGGACCCGTATCTACTGAAGAGCAAAAGGAGGCTCATAAGAAGTGGCACAAGGCTGATGAGATGGCTCGTTGTTACATTTTGGCCTCGATGTCAAATATTTTACAACAACAGCATCAAACCATGTCTAGTGCCGCAGATATGATGTTGAGCCTAAAAGAGCTTTTTGGTGAGAAAGATAAGGTTGCCCGCTTTGAGGCTATGAGAAAGATTATGTCAACCTCTATGCCAGAGGGAGCGTCCGTGAGGGACCACGATCTCAAGATGATGGAATATTTGAATGAGGATTAATCAATAATGACACCAAGATCGATATGATCCTACACTCGCTCCCAAAATCTTTTGAGAACTTTCCTGTAAACGCGATCATGAGTAAGAAGGATTATAGTTTAACCGAGCTTCTTACGGAATTGGTCGTGGTGGAGGGTCTCATGGGTAAACGACCACAAGCCAATGTTATTGTTCAGGCTGGACCTTCTTCGTCTAATGGCAAGAAGAAGAAAAATCATTTACAAAAAAAAGGGTGGTGGTGAAAGCAGTGGGAGCAAGAAACTGGCGCCTTCTGGTGGCGTGAAAAAGCCGAAGGGCAAATGTTTTGTTGGTCCTGAAAGGAGTATATAACAAGTGTATTGGGGGGGGGGGGAATACACTTGTATGCAAATCTTTTCAAACTTTAACCAAACTGGTTTCAGCAAGGTTGTCCTGGACAACTCTTCTGATATGATTAACTCTTAAAAGATAATCAATCTACTAAGTACTATTGAGTACTTAGTTGAATAACTATCTAAATGAGTTATATGTGAGGAATAGTGGTTGGCCCTTTAGTTTAAACTCATTTTAATTACTGAAATCTTCTTAACACTTAGTCTGTTTTCAGGGAACTTGTCCAAAACAGTTTTGCACAGTTTTGAGTATATGTCTTTGAGAGGTAAGTTAGTGTGCAGTGTTCGAATGTGATTTTTGAATGAAAGTACTTTGAAAGTAAATCAACACAAGAGTTATAATGGTTCAGAGACTCAAGCTCCTACATCCACTTTCCTTAATTTAACAGGATAATTCCTTGGTGCCTTGATCCCTAGGATATCAGAGTCCTAGTACTCTCTCTCAACTCAGAATTGAACTGTTCTTTTCTCAACAGTCAATTCATACCACTTCTACTACAACAACTTTCTATCTCTCTTTTGGAAAGGTATAAGGGTTGATGTTGGTTCCAACTAGGTTGAGATATCCTTTACAATGAGCTCAGTGTAAAAGGATAGGATATCTCTCTAAGCTTTGTATGGAAATACAATTAAGTTCAGCTTAGTTTGAAGTGTTTGGAAGACAAAGAATGTCTCTTGAAAGGTTTATGAGCTTGTAGCTTCAGAATTGTTGATCACTAGTTGGTTACCTTCAATGGTCTCCACACTTATGTATTTATAGAAAAATTTGTGGATTTGCCCGTTGGAGAGACATCCTCAAAATGCCTATTTATGTCTTCCTTGAACTTTGCAACTGGAAGACAGTTTCTTGAAAGTGATATGTCCTTCATTTGGGAAGTAAGCAGCTGTGAGCACTTTGTCTTGACTTTGAAGCACTCTTCTCAATGTCTGACTTCAAGATTCACTTGATCAAACATGGACATTACTTCTGATCATTGGTCCTATGATAAGGACAACTTTCCTTATCATCTGGACAATTCTGCTTATCACTATCAGCAGACTTTGCTTATAAGCAATGTTGGCTTGGCTCTTTAGATGACTTGGCTCTTTAACTTTCAATGCAGGTCTCTTGATGGTCTTTGAGCATTCATGACTTCATATCAGTAACTTTGACCTCATCAGCACAGTTGGGCTTGTATTTGAACTGTTCTGGTTCAAGTGTGCTGAGACATCTCTGCTGTTCAAACCTTCTGAGTTTTGACATATACATCAGTAGACTTGGTCTTGATGATGCGTTCAATTCAATTGATCTTCAGATAGGTTGCTACATTACTAAGCTGACTTGATCAGCACAGTTGTCCATTAAGTACTTTCAGCAGACTTAAGGTCAAATTGATTATGAGCCTTGAGGGGACTTGATTCTTGTAGTCTTCTAGGCATATGTTCCCCCTCAACTTGTGCATCTAAATGTACTAAGAGCTGCCTAACATTCCAGCTTCTCAACTAGCCTATACTACATGTTCCAACATTCCTGAAACATGTTCATCCAATATTTAACTTATCTATTTGGCATGTCTTAAGGGGTTTTGGTATTTTAATCAAAATTCTCATTTTATTCCCAACATGTTTCAAGTGCAACAAGATAGGACATTGGAAGTCTGATTGTCCTCTTCTGAAAAAGGACAACTCTGGTATGTCTCTCGCTTTAGTTGTTGAAACATGTTTTGCGGCTTGTTCTGACTTTTCTTGGGTAGTAGATACAGGAGCCACTGACCATGTTTGTTATACCTTGCAGGGGTTTCTGCAGATAAGGGAACTAAGTAAGGGCGAGATTACTATTAGTTTGGGCAATACTGCGATAGTATCAGTGGTTTCAGTGGGAGACGTGCACTTATGTTTTTCTAATTCTGTTTTAGTATTAAAGAACTTTTTATACGTGCCGAATTTTCGGAGGAATTTAATTTCAGTTTCAAAGTTGTTTTTGGATGGATGCTCAGTTGTTTTCAATGACAATGTTGTTATTATGAGAAATGACTCTTTAATCTGTTTTGGCACGTTAGAAAACAATCTTTATACTATTACCTGTGTATATTATACTGTGACTGAAGCTCATTTATCATCATCATTAAATAAAAGAAAGGAACCTTCTAAGTTGAATCAAACATACCTTTGGCATCTAAGATTGGGTTATGTCAACCTAAGAAGGATTCAAAGACTGGTAAGTAGTGGGTTTTTGGAGTCTCTCCAAGTGGAACCAATCTCAGTCTGCGAATCCAGTTTGGAAGTCAAGATGACCTCTGATTTGTCTGGGCATATGAATTTTCAAGCTAGAGAAGGCTTTGAGTACTTCGTCACTTTTATTGACGATTACTCAAGATATGGATACATCTACCTGATGTGCCACAAGTTTGAATGCTTTGGCAAGTTCAAATAGTTTAAGGCGGAAGTGGAGAACTGTCATGGTAAGAGTATCAAGTCACTACGTTTTTTATCAACTTCCTTGTTCAGCACATGTGCTGGACAACCCCAAATATGAATGTGGTTTATACTAGGCTTTCGCCCAGACCACAATTCAATCGGAGTTTTTAGAACCACTTTAGAAGGTACATAATTTAGAAGGTACGCTGTTGTTTCCAAGGCATATCCCCAAAAAGAGGTAGGTAATGAAACATAACTCATCATCGATCTCACCATATCTAATAGAGTCTTATTCGTTCTCTCAGCCACACCATTCTGTTGCGGAGTACCAGGCGCGGAGAGCTGGGATCTGATCCCGTTCTCTAATAAGTATTGCCTAAATTCATTGCTAAGATATTCGCCACCATGAATTACAGTTGTTTGTAGGATACCCTAAGGGCACGAGAGGTGGTTATTTTTATAGTCCTAATAATCAGAGGGTGGTGGTGAGTACCAATGCCCGAGTTTTAGAAGAAGACTATATGAATGAGCATAAGTCTAATACTGAGATCATTCTAAATGAGTTGAGAGGAGACAATGGCACACCGAGTGTGCAAGAGGAAATACCACAAGAAACTGCACAATGTGGCGACTCTGATGAACCTTTGTATACATTGCCTCGTCGTAGTGGGAGGGTTGTTCGCCAACCTGATTGTTTTATGTTTGTGGGAGAGTCTGTGGACTTGATTCCAAGCGATGAACATGATGATAACGACCCCTAGACGTACAAAGAGGCAATCAAAGACAAAGATGCATAGTCTTGGCACAAGTCCATGGATTCAGAAATTGAATCTACGGATGCTATGGAAGTGTATGACCTAAGTGAACTTCCCCACGACAAGAAAGTCATTGGGTGTAAGTGGGTCTACAGACGTAAGAGAGTGTCTGGTGGGCAGATTACTGCTTTTAGGCACGGTTGGTGGCAAAGGGTTTTACCCAGAAAGAAGGAATCGACTATAACGAGACCTTCTCACCAGTAGCCATGCTAAAATCGATCTGGATTCTCTTATCCATAGCTAATCACATGAACTATGAGATTTGGCAAATGGATGTCAAGATAGCTTTCCTTAATGGAAATTTGGATAAGGACATCTATATGCAGCAACCTGAGGGTTATGTGAAGAAAGGCCAAGAGCATCTAGTCTGGAAGCTGAAAAAGTCTTTTTATGGGCTAAAGCAAGCTTTCAGGTGTTGGAACATTCGTTTTGACGAGGTGATCAAATCTTTTGGATTTGAACAATGTCAAAATGAAAGTTGTGTGTACAAGAAGAGTGACAGAGACGTAGTGGTATTCTTAGTATTATACGTAGATGATATTCTTCTTATTGGCAACAATGTAAAAGTTATCAGACGTAAAGGTGTGGCTTTCAGAACAGTTTCAAATGAAGGGTATGGGAGAAGCATCGTACATTCTTGGTATTAAGGTCACTCGTGATCGAAAAAAGAGAATGTTGTGTTTATCTCAAGCGTCTTACATTGATAATGTAATTGCTCGTTTTAGCATGCGGAATTCCAAGAAGGGTGTACTACCTTTCAGACATGGAGTCTCTCTATCTAAGGATATGTGTCCTAAGACACAGAAAAGAGATAGAGGAGATGGTTAAGGTTCCTTATGCTTCGGCTGTAGGAAGCCTTATGTATGTGATGCTGTGTACGAGGCTTGATATTTGCTATGCAGTCGGCATGGTTGCAAGATATCAGTCTAACCCTGGTCAAGGACACTGGACTGTTGTAAAGCATATTTTCAAGTATTGGAAAAGGACTCGGGTTATATGCTAGTATACCAGTCAATTCCTTTGGGTTATACCGATTCAGATTTTCAAGCTGATCGAGATGAATGGAAGTCAACCTCGGGTTATATGTTTATGTTGGGAGGCGCGGCCATATCTTGGAGAAGTGTGAAGCAGAAATGCATCGCGGACTTCACTATGGAAGCCGAGTACGTAGCTGCCTCAGAAGCTGTCTGGCTACGTAATTTCTTTCTGGAATTAGAGGTGTCTCATAGTATGCCGATGTGTATCATTATTTATTGTGATAACGTGGGTGCAGTTGAAAACTCAAAAAAAACCTAGAGCCCACAGAGCAAGTAAACACATAGAGCGCAAGTACCACATTATACGAGACTTCGTAAATCGAGGAGATGTGGTTGTGGCTAAGATTGCGTCGTTAGATAACTTGGTTGATCCTTTCACAAAGACTCTGAATAAAATTCTTTGAGAATCATGTAGAGGGTCTTGGTTTACGATGTACTACAAGCTAGATTTTGAGTATAAATGTGAGATATGTTGGTGTATACTAAAAGATTGGCTTTAGTATAAGTGGAGATTGTTGGTGTATACAATAAAGAAAACTTTTAGTGGGATTTTATGGATGTATATTTGATTTCCTTATTATCTGAAATAAATTATTCTTCACATTATTGCATTCTTTGTGATTACTTGTATGTCTGCTTATCTTACATTGTAAACGATGTGGTGAGTTTATAGTCACACAGAAGATCACATTGTCAGTTCCTTGTAAGATATAAACATTATTCACAACTGAGATAGTTCTAGACACAACTATTGGTTTAAGTTGTAGTATAAACTTGTTAGTGGTTTGTCTTGGTCATTAGTTTGTACTAGTGCGCTGTGGCGTACTGAATGGATCATAAATAAGACATGTTATTTTGTTCTGACTGTTATGAAGAACTAGAGGTCTTTGTGACTTTTATGATTCTTAACCCTAAGTGTGATATTTAGATGTGTGGGGCGCTTGTTCACTACTTTAATGTACTATAGGTGAGAATCTTGGTAGATTCTTCACGCTCCGTATTTTGGGTAGTGGCATCGCTCGCATGATGTCTACTTATTGGCATTAGGGCACCGTGTCCTGGACATCCAGGCTGATGACGTCCCCTTGAGGAAACTCATAAATGATTGTCGTACTAAACCGTATAGGTGGATTTAATCCGTACGACAACGAGGTTGAGTGGTACTACTCAAAGGAATTATAGAGATTAATTATTTAAAGAAGTCAGAAGCTTTAATAATTAATGGACGTGCGATATCTTAAACACGGAGAAAATAAAGTCTAATAGAAGCCCTGATTCGGTTCGGGATAAGACGGGAGTGAAACATTAATTCTCTAGTGGAATAAATTAATGTTCTCGAGCCAAATTATATGTTCTGTGCTGAACATAAGAGTATTTGGGCCTGTAAGAAGCCCAAACCCTATACATTCTAATGGATCCCTAGTCTGGCCCATGAACTTATGGAGATTATAAATAGGAGCCTCAAGTCAGTTTTGAAACCCTTGCACACACAAAATTGAGAAAAATGACTAGGGTTTCAAGGAGACGAAACTGAGACACCTTCTCCACGTTTGATAGCACTCCGTCCACCCGGTGTTCGAGCGAGGTTGGGAGACAGACTAGAAGATCCGTAGATTAGAATCAACGTCTCGATGTTCAAGGGTAACGAATCTAAACTTTGTTTTAAATGCATGTTTAGGTTTTATTTCTTTATACGTTTGACATCCGACAACGATCCCGGTAACGGACCACCTTCGCCGGCGTGTTCCAACATCCATGACTGTTTTCACTCATAAAGTGTTAGTCACACTCACCTACACTCTAATTTTCTCTATAGCCCCATGTTGTATCTTTTTTCTTCTACTTTTCTTTCTATTCGGAGAGTCCATGATCAATATCATTGGTTGCTCACCCCTTCGATCTATTTGGCTTGTGCTCGAATCAACTGCTTTTGACACACTAGAAAGTGTTTCTTGCCTATTTTTTTGTCATCGTTCGTCCTTCAAAGGATTTTGGTGTTTCGATCCATTTGCTTCCCGCTTTTATGCGCATTGGCATAACCTATTTGGTGATTCTGAATTTTCGTTATTTCTCCTGTTGTATGACAACAAAAGTGCATTGTTTTGCGGATAGCTTTACGAAGTTTCTATCTCAAACTCGTTTCAGATTGTTGCGTATCAAGCTCGTGTTCGTTTACATTCCCAGCTTCGCTTGACCGGGGGTATTAGAGAATATAATAGAATAATATATTATAGTAATAGTATAAGGTAGTATTAGAGAATATTATAGAATAATATATTATAGGTAGCAATCTTTTATTTATGATTTATATTTATTTCCTTGTTTATCTATTTCTTTGTGTATCTCACTTGTAATTCCTATATATATGGACCACTCTTATCATCTCATTAACATTTAACGGTGATTGAATATAATTCACACAGTAGTGTCAGAATGGAAAAAGTTTACATTCGGTGGACGTAGATCATTAATTAATCAATGCACTTAAATTTTAATGACCTTGTAGGAGAAAAAAGTTATTTACGTTTTGTAACTTTCACCCTTTTTTAAAAACGTCCCCAAAAAAAAATTAATTTATATCCCATAATTTTGTAAATTGCTTAATTTATGTCTCTTTTTTTTTTTTTTTTTTTTTTTTTTGCGGATACATCAAAACAGCATCGTTTCACTCACGCTTTTGTCAAGTGCGCATAAAAATTATGGAAAGCCGACAAAAGTTTTAACATGGTCAAACTCGACTTGTATTGCGTGGAAAAACAATGACAATGTGGATTAAAAAAATATTACGTATATTAACTAATTTACAAAATTATGGGACGTAAATTAAAGTTTTATCTTTTTTGGGACGTAAATTAACTAATTTATGAAATTATAGGATGTAAATTAAGAAATTTATGAAATGGTGAAACTTGTAAATATTTTTTTTTTCTTGATATCGTAGATTGTAAATTTTATTTTGTTTTGTGGCAGAATTTGTGGGACAGCTACAAACATTAATTAGGATATGGCAGAAATTAATGATGGTATGATCCATTGGACCATTGGATAATACTATATATATATATATAGCAGAATTGGGTGCAGGTGTTTAATAAGTGCGCGTATTAATGAGTAGCTCGTGAGAGTGTAAGAATTGAAGTTCGAAACGGTGAGGCCGGGCTCATTAATTAATTCCCAACCAACGGCTAAAATTACTAGTCATGCAATTAGGGGCACTTTAATTTAGTGCATTTCGTTTCACCAAAATGGAAGAAGCTCTGTGGAGTTTGGAGGACAAATGGAAGGTTTCAACACACAAGGCCATAGCCTTATTTGCATGTACTTCCTTGTTCGTCATCAGCGTATGCGTAGCCGTCGTGGTGTTGAGGAGGAGGAGCGGGAGGGTCGACGAGGAACCATGCAAGGAGACGAGGCGGTGGGCGGGGGTGAAGGCGTTGATGGGGTGGAGGAAGTTGAGGGATAATGAGCAAGTGGCGGCTGCAGGGTCATGGGGGAGCCATAATTCAAGCTCAGCGGTGTGGCAAAGGCCAATTCTGATGGGGGAAAAGTGTGAGCTCCCAAGATATAGTGGCCTCATCATGTATGATCATAAGGGAATGCCTCTTCATCACTTTCAACAACTTGGACTAGTTGTGCATCATAAGCAGGTAATTACGGAGTATTTAATTCTCCTTTTAGTTTGTTTCTCATTTTATTGCTTTGGACCGTCCTTGTTAAGTTACTCATTTTTATTGTTGTCAATACTTTACGACACTCTGCATTTTCTTCCTTTCATATCTCTCTACATTTTCTTCTTTCCTTCTCTCACTACTTTTTCTCTTTTTCATTTTTCTCTATAATTTCTTTTTCCCCTCTCTCACACTACTTTTTCTGTTTTTCATTTATCTCCACATCAATATTCCACTACACATTAAATATTATTATATTCTTTAGAATATATGCAAACTTTAAATAAGTAATATTAGGAAATACGGAGAAAGTAGTAGAAACGGAACCAGGTAGAAGCCTTGGGGTGGCCCTGCCCCTCAACCCAACCCAATCCAACCCCCCACACCATATGCATATATCCCGTTTTCTCATTAGTTCTCACTCTATGGCCTTTTGCTTCTTTTAAATCTTCAATCATTTTTAATTATTGTGGTATTCAATTTGTTAGTTAAAATTCTTAAAATATTTTATTTTTTTATTTTCCCTTTCACTCCATAAAATTTAGGGATTTTTTTCCAACCTTTTTTTTATCACAATTGTTTCACTAAAAATATTTTGTATTTTCTACTTTTTCAAATATTTATAATTTTGAGTATAATTGCTTGATTGTAAGTCTTTTATTTTTTTTATTCAAATCAATAATGTTGATTACTTAATTTATAGTGTAAATTAATTCAGTAATATGTGATCTTTTTTAAACTAAAGTTACTAAAAAGCTCTATGTTCTTATTTTGTAATGTTAATCTATTTTTATTTTTGTTTTAATAGGTTATCATTGTTCACATAAAATTAAATAATAAGATGCGAATTTTGTTATTAAAAAAATGTTTAATAAAATTAAGTCGATCGGCACTTAGCAGACATATGTACAGTTTTAAATGATTTTAATTAGTACTTAATAGTAATACTTTTAAGTGGATATTTAACCATTAATCTTAAAATATATGTTTAATAAAATATAAGATGCATAAATTTTTCTATACATAACAAATATTTTGATCATATTAAATTTTGGTGTGGCTCCGCCCCTAAGAGGGAGTAATATTTAATAATCTTAAACTAGAGTAGTTCACAATTATTTACAAATTGTTTTTTTTTTAAAACAATTATTTACAAATTGTTAAATCTTATTTATAATGATACAAACTTTTGTAGATGCTACAACTGATGGGCTCCATCGGGTTCATTTGCGCAAAATGTAAACATATATATTTGTTTGCAAATGGATACTCAACCCAAGTTAAAATTCATTTTCATCTCTTAATTTTTGTTTATTTAATTCGTAAGTGATTTCAATTTTATCACATAACTCCTTAATTAGTTCAATTTTAATCCTAAAATCGTTGAAATTTGGAGTACAACGTCGTTTATTAACAATTTTGGAACATTTTGCGAGAAAGACAAGTTATGGGATTAATTTAACACGTCACATGCCAAAAAGTGTCTTAAAACGACATCATACCTCAAATTTCAATGACTTTGGTGTCAAAACAGGATTAATTATGGAGTTATAAAATTAAATTGAAAATCTAATTTTCAACTTTTATGAAAAAGATAAAAAGCTGAGTTCGAAATGAATTTTAACTCTACTATCCACGGGGTGTAGGCCTCATGTTAAATGTTTAATTATGTAATTAATATGTTTGGGTTTGGTATATGTAGGAGATGTTACCTGCAGTTGTTACAACTACACTGAGGGAATTGCTATGACCAAGACTTGTTCTGGGATTTGCACATTAATTTCTTCGAATTTCACTTGAGCTGTTTTATCCGCGTGTAGAATTCAATCGGGTTTGATATTCTTCCACTGAGGTAGAATTTAGTGATCTTTATACTTTTAATTTTAATATGGACATCAGAGTCAATGTATTGGATTCTCGTACGTACACTATTTTAATTTCTTGTATGTACACATGCCTGTAATTTTTTAGAATTATGACGTAGCGGAAGGATAAACACAAAAGATGAATACCTTGATACCATGTATACTAGGTGACAATCTTACAAATATTATTCAATATCAAATTCAACTACCTTACAAAGCTCAAAAACCAACTATAAGTATACTGCAAAACTCCAAAAACCTAGCAATGAGGTCCAACACTATCTTGGGCTAATACTAAAAATAAAAAGATTGAAATTATCAATTGTTACCAAAATTAAAACATAACCAAAAATACCACCAAAATCATAATTAAGACCATATTTTCCTTAATTACTTCATTGACTTGAATATTCTATCATGCACTTGTTGGGTTTTTGAAGTACGAACACCATGTTCGTAGCAGCGGAAGTTTAAAATTTTCTTTCACCAACACAGATTCCTGATATGACTGTATGACATAATTGACGGATAATTAAAACATTAATAATCCTTACAGTAATTTGTATGCGAGATGCTGATCCTCGACTACGGTATCCACGTAATCCTCGTCTACGAACTTGTGATCCACATTGCAATTCTCTAAAAGAACTCGCTAGGAGAATTCTATAGAGAGAACCGGAGAAATATTATGAGTGATAAAATTGATGTGACTCAGAACCTCTAACCCTAGAGGTATTTATATAGTAAAACAAAAACTCTATCTGTGCACATGGGCTTGAGCCCAAGTATATATTTTACCATATTTATGATATATCTAATATATCATCTTATTAATTAAATCTAATTTAATTAAATAAATTATAATTCTATCCAATAAAATTATTCTATATTTCTCCGTAAATTAAATATCTTGATCAAATCAAATAATTAATTCATCCAACTTTAATTCGTAAATTAGGACTACTTGTTGTGTGACCCATAGGCCCTCACATATCAAGCGATTGGTCAAATTAACGATCTTAGCAGAACCCTAGACAATGAACTAGACAATCTCAATATGTGAGGTATGTTGCGAGGAAATAGCAACAACCTGTAATGTGAAGCTCACAATGATATGATCCTTTCATTCACGAATACTCCGATTAAATCTAGAACATGATGATGTGTCTATTCCAATAATTTAATCACGTTATCTCATTCTACTAATTGATCACATTGTCTCATTTGAACACCATTCCAAATATGACGTGCATTGGCCAATGACTAACGATCCAATTAGTTATGAGAAGACGAATATTCTCTCTACATCTATTTGAGGAATGAATCACATTCTTAGCTCAACTACCGCGCACATGCACTTTATGGCGTGCCCAACACATGCCTAATCTACCCCGTTAGGAGTGCAAGCGTCGGTCATGGTCAAAGCCCATCACTCTGCACATGTCGCGTGTATTGACCTCAAGTCGAAGGACATTACATTGCTCCAACAATAGATATTCCCGTAGACACGTAAATAAAATACACCAAACAGTTTCTCGATTGGGCAAGTCAATACTCTCAAAGTATTTGTGCATCCATCATGAGATACCTAGTATCTCGTAGTTGTGAGAACCACTACATCCTCTAAGGATATGATGCAGATCGTACACCAATCTCAATCGCATCATCGATATCCCAATCTCTATGATCCTTGATTGGGGCTACTTTAAGAACCATGATATAGTCAATCGAGATCTCACATCTCAATGACATCATTGGTTCATGGGAACATATAGGAATAAATGCAAACAATCAAACATAACATTTTATAAGTGTATCACCAAATATTATTACTAACGTCAATTATACTTAAATAACTGAATATGATCAAGTACAATGTCCTTATAATGATTGTCTCTAGGACATTTATACTAACAATCTTCCACTTGGACTAGAATCAATCACCCACATGTTTAACATTCAAAACTGTTAAAGTCTTTCGTGTTTACATGAACACTAAGTGTTTGGTGAAACATCTTAAAATTTATTTTCGGTGGGAATTCGTTCAAATTCTATTTCTCAACTTGTCATGATCTCTTAAGATCAAATACTAACGCCTAGGTACATGCTTGTTTCTATTATTGGATCTTGGTTCCTTTGCTTGTGCAACCGCACCAGTATTGTCACAATATAACTTTATTAGACGACTGACACTCGAAACTACCCCTAGTTCTTTCAAGAACTCTAAAATCCAGACAACCCTTTTTGTGGCTTCTAATACAGCAATGTACTCAGCTTAATTGTTGAATATGCAGAAGTTTCTTGCTTGGAACTATTCCAGCTCACCGCTCCGCTATTGAGTGTAAATGCATTACGTAACTGTGACCTATAGTCATCGTAGTCAAAATGGAAACTAGCGTCAGTGAATTCAGTCACTACTAGTTGTGGTTGTCCACCATAGACTAGAAAACATTTATTAGTTCGTCTAAGATACTTAAGGATGTTCTTAACGATAATCTAGTGAGTTCACCTGGATTCTGCTGATATCTACTAGTAATGCTAATAGCGTAGGCCACATCGAGCCTCGTACAAGTCATGGTATACATGATTGACCCATTAGCCGATGCCTATGGGACACTCTTCATGCACTCGATTTCAACTTTCTTAGAAGGACAATCCTTTCTTGCAAGTTTAATCCCATGAATCGCAACCAGAGAACCTCTCATAGAGTTCTCCATAGAAAAACGCATTATCACCTTATTTATGTAGGTGGATTTTGAGAGCCCCAACATCTTGCTAGATTTATCTCTATAAATCTTTATGCCAAGGATGTAGCGGGCTTCACCCAGATCCTTCATCATGAAGATCTTGGAAAACCAATCTTATACGGATTGCATTAGCAGGATCTTCCTTATTTCTGACAAAGTCGAACGATTTGACAACTTCATCAAAACGGATATTCCAACTCCCAGAGGCTTGCTTCAGTCCGCCTCTCTGAATTGATATCTAATATCACTTCAGAATAAGTCGTAGGATCGTCTTTGTCTAGGATTTCCACGTCATCATGCTCCTCCAAGAGAAAACTAAAGCTGACGGGTAGACGACGATTCCTAGTAGACTTACGGAGTTGCGTTCGTGCAGGCTATACATTCTGATCGTGACGAGGTTCTTCAACGATGATCTAATCAACGCTTGGAGAATTCTCAGGAGCTATGCTTTCTAGCGTCTCCAGAGTAGGAGAAAGAATGATGTTTAAACCGTTCTCATTCAGCCTATTCGAGATTTCTTGCGTATGCGAGATATCCCTAATTGTGCTCCCACTGTCCGGAAGACGATCGAACACCTAGTGATAGGCTCTCACCATGAGAGTCGCTGACTGCTCCAACTGATTTCTTGTCGTGGTTCTCCGACAGGTACTCACCCTCAGTATTACTTTGTGGTTCTTGAATTTCTTCAGGCACTATCTTTTTACGACCTTGTTCCTTAAAGACATAGTCATTTTCAAGGAACGTCGCCTTTATAGAAACAATAACCTTTTGTTTCTTAGTGAGATATAAGTAATATCCTCTTGTTTCTCTAGGATATCCCACAAAATAACACTTTTCACTTTTAACTCCAATTTATCAGTGATCATCTTCTTCACATACGTATGGCAACCCCACGTCTTGATATGTGAGAATGATGTCTTCTTGCCACACCATAACTCATATAGTGTCCGATCAAATGACTTAGATGGAATCTTATTCAGAATGTAGATTGAATTTTGGAGTGCGTGACTCCAAAGAAATGTTGGAAGAGAGTAGAAACTCATCATGGACCTCACCTTGTCTAGTAGGGTTCGGTTGCTCATTTCAGACACACCATTCATCTGTGGTGTTCCGGGGGGTGTCCATTGTGATTGGACTCCATTTAACTTTAAATAATCCAGGAACTAATGGCTAAGGTATTCACCTCCTCAATATGATCGAAGAGTTTTAATACTCTTACCAAGTTGTTTCTCTACTTCCACTTTATACTCCTTAAACTTTTCAAAAGCCTCAGATTTGTGTTTCATGAGATACACATATCCATACCTAGAAAGATCGTCAGTAAAACTTATGAAGTATCCGAAACCACCCCTTGCTAGAGTCGGTAGCGGTCCACATACATCACTGTGAATCAACTCTAGCGTTTCTTTGGCTCGTATCCCTTTCCCAGAAAAATGTTTATTGGTCATCTTTCCTTTGAGACAAGATTCGCAATTACTGTATGACTCCAAGTCAAACGGGGTTAAGTAGTCCAACTTTCTTAACCTTGCAATTCTATTCCAATTTGCATGACCAAGTCTACAATGCCACAAAAAAGTAGTGTTTTCCTGAATAGTAAGTTTAAGTCTCTTATTTTGTATATTAAAATATCATGCCCACAATTCAACAAATATAAACCATTCACAAGAGAAGCGTTTGTAACACCATTTAACGTAAAATAACAACTACTATTACAAAAATGGGATAAAAAACCTTCAATGTCTAACATCGGAATGGAAATAATGTTTCTAGTAATAGACGAAACAAAATAACAATTAGTAAGTTCTAGTCTAAAACCACTAGGTAAGTCTATGCTATATATCCCTACGCGCTCAGCAGCAACTCGTGCTCCATTTCCCACGCATAGGGCGACTTCACCCGGTCTAACTGCTCTGCTTTCCTTGAGACCCTGCACATTCGTACAAATGTGTGAGCCACATCCGGTATCTAATACCCAGCAGTTAGTATTGTCATTGGACATGTTTATTTCAATAACAAACATACATGTTCCCATGCCAGAAGCACCTTGTGCATTCTTCTCGGCAGCCAGAACCTTGCAATCCTTCTTCCAGTGTCCTTCTCCTTACAGTAGAGGCACACATCCTTATCTGCCCTTTTCTCTTTCTTTTGAACACCACCCTTAGATTTCAAGGAATTGGACTTGGCGTTTTTCTTTGCCTTGTTCAATTGCTTCTTCTTCCCTTTAGGGCCAGATCTAGTAGATGAGCTCACCATGAGCACATTCCTTTCCTTGGAAGTAGTTATTTCAAAAGTCTTGAGCATGTTGTGCAGCTCAGGCATCGTTGCTTCCGTTTGATTCATATTATATTTCAATATGAAGCTAGAAAAAGAATCCGGAAGTGATTGAAGAATGGCATAAATGGAGACATTGTCCCCTAGACTAATGCCTAGGGTTCCTAGTTTCTCAATTAACCATATCATCTTCAAAACATGAGGTGAGACCTTCCCTCCATCTAACATTCTACACCTGAACAGATCTCTCATGACTTCATATTTCTCAGAACGAGATTCAGAGTCAAATAGACCTTTCAGATGTTTGAGCATCTCAAAGGGACTCATGTTCTCATGTTGCCTCTGAAGTTCAGAGGTCATGCCTAGAAACATCACACACTGCGCCTGTCCTGCATCATCTTGATGCTTCTTGTGAGCAGCAACGTCAAACGTAGCAAGCTCAGCGAAACCAGGTGCTGGGGTTTTTGAGATTGGCGTGTCCAACACGTATTCAATCTTTTCTTGCTTTAGCACCAAACACATTTTTTAGTGCCAATCCAGAAAATTTGCCCTAGCCAATTTGTTAGATTCCAGTACGAATCTCAAAGACAAATTATTCATTTCAACCAACCTAGAGAAATAATAGAACGGAAATTAAAACACATAATTCATATGATCAATATTCAGCAATCAAAATAAAAACGGTTTTTATATTTATTTTGTCTCCATTATTTTCACATACTCAACGACCTCATCGGAAGAGTACGAATTTATATCAAATATAAATCATAATGGACTAGGATCCACATTCCTACTATCACAGCAATTGTTTGGGTTGAATACTGTAATGGCAGAACTGGTAGGCCTCAATACCAATTGCACTTTCTGCAATTCCTAGTTGATTGAACCTAGTTCAATCGATGTCCCCTCGTTGTTCCCTTGCTTGGGCTAGTGAAACAACTCGGTTGGTTCACAACCATCACACGGCGACATTGCATGTCCCTATAAAAGTTTCGTTAGACGTAACTCCGAGCAAAAGACTTGGGTCTTAAATACTCATTGGAATGAAATCTCCGGTCTCCTTTTAATTACGATGGAAGACATCTTTCATTCTAAATGAAAACCATATTTTATTGAGGAACATTTCAAAGCGGGGTATTTAATTGCTTAAACAAGATCCAATTATACATGTTCAAACAGATAAGAGCAAATACTAGGCGCCGCTTACCCAAACATAAAATACACGGTCCGACAAGTATTGGGAGCCGTCTACCGAGACAATAAATGCGTTCCGACAAATATTGGGCGCCGTCTACCCAGACAATAAACGCGGACTCTAACTAATAATATAAATTTAATTTACATAAACAGTTAGACAAATAAGAGCAACCATCAAGTTCTCATACTTTATTATAAAATTCTAAATATTTTAAATAAAGCACATAATAGGATTTAGCACATAAATCAAATAAACGTGCAAGTAATTAAATTCGTAGGTAAAATACTGCTAAAATTAGAAATACTAACAAGCTCCAAACTTTTAGATAATTCTAAAATTATTTTGCCCAAAAAATTTATTTTATTTGAAAAATCAGAATTTTGGTCCAACCAAACAGTCCCTAATTATTTTCAGATTTTAGTCAGTCAAACAAGCCCTTAACTAATTTCTGGAATTATATTAAATTTTAAATGAAGGGAATAATGTGTAAATTTCCAAAATTCACATAATTGCACACAGGCCCCTGGAGAGAATCAAATTATCCAACCAAGGGCCTGGGCCCAAGGATGCTCCTGCAGCCTTTAATTCCAGCGCGACCGACACTCACGGCCAACACCGAGGCAGCCATCCTCCGACCCACGATGGAACGCCCAGTGGACGGCGCCGTCGCAGCAGGACTCGACCCCCAACTGTAGACTCCCCTTTTGGGCCCACGACCTTGACAACCTCACCGGCGTTCCAAACAACCAGTATGAGGTGTCGTCGTAGTAGGAGGACGATCGCATCAGAGAACCGACGTCTGAATTCCCGGTTGAAGGCATCTTCCCACGCCGCCGTAAAAAATGTCTCGCTCGCCCAGCAAGCGGTTTCTGGCCATGTCGTGAAAAATTTATACCAATTTGCGTGTTTTCTCAAAGTTGCAGAAATCAATTTTTAATCCAATTGAATAGAAGATACATATGGCAACCAATATATATTTATTATCAAATTATCTTTTTTCAGGTATTGATTTATAAATCAAAACTCTTGAGAAAAATAAGTTGAAACATGGGCAAAGAATTAAAACTGATGTTCTACCAATTTTAAATTCCAAACATGTAGATACACATATTCCAATATAAACATTGAGAAAACTAATCTGACCTTTGCGTACAAGGAAACAGTTCTAATAAATCCATAAGGTTATAATTTCTAAAACTTAAATCTTATTTCGGCCAAATTAGTGGATTGAAATAAACGCATAATTAACTCACGAATAATACATACAATTTATGTATACAGTCATTAACACTGTTGGGTTTTTGAAGTACGAACACCATGTTCGTAGCAGCGGAAGTTTAAAATTTTATTTCACCAACACAGATTCATGATATGACTGTATGACATAATTGACGGATAATTAAAACATTAATAATCCTTACAATAATTCGTATGCGAGATGCTGATCCTCTACTACGGTATCCACGTAATCCTCGTCTACGAACTTGTGATCCAGATTGAAATTCTCTAAAAGAACTCGCTAGGAGAATTCTATAGAGAGAACCGGAGAAATATTATGATTGATAAAATTGATGTGACTCAGAACCTCTAACCCTAGAGGTATTTATATAGTAAAATAAAAACCCTATATGTGCACATGGGCTTGAGCCCAAGTATATATTTTACCATATTTATGATATATCTAATATATCATCTTATTAATTAAATCTAATTTAATTAAATAAATCAAATAATTAATTCATCCAACTTTAATTCGTAAATTAGGACTACTTGTTGTGTGACTCATAGGCCCTCACATATCAATCGATTAGTCAAACTAACGGTCTTAGCAGAACCCTAAACAATGAACTAGACAATCTCAATATGTGAGGTACGTTGCGAGAAATAGCAACAACCTGTAATGTGAAGCTCACAATGATATGATAATTTCATTCACGAATACTCCGATTAAATCTAGAACATGATGATGTGTTTATTCCAATAATTTAATCACGTTATCTCATTCTATTAATTGATCACATTGTCGCATTTGAACACCATTCCAAATGTGACGTGCATTGACCAATGACTAACGATCCAATTAGTTATGAGAAGACGAGTATTCTCTCTAAATCTATTTGAGAAATGAATCCTATTCTTGGCTCAACTACTGCGCACATGTACTTTATGGCGTGCCCAACACATGCCTAATCTACCCCGTTAGGAGTGCAAGCGTCGGTCATGGTCAAAGCCCATCACTCCGCACATGTCGCGTGTATTGACCTCAAGTTGAAGGACATTACATTGCTCCACAAATCGATATTCCCATAGACACGTAAATAGAATACACCAAACGGTTTCTCGATTGGGCAAGTCAATACTCTCAAAGTATTTGTGCATCCATCATGAGATACTTAGTATCTCGTAGTTGTGAGAACCACTACATCCTCTAAGGATATGATGCAGATCGCACACCAATCTCAATCGCATCATCGATATCCCAATCTCGATAATCCTTGATTGGGGCTACTTTAAGAACCATGATATAATCAATCGAGATCTCAAATCTCAATGACATCATTGGTTCATGGGAACACATATATGAATAAATGCAAACAATCAAACATAACATTCTATAAGTGTATCACCGAATGTTATTACTAATGTCAATAATACTTAAATAACTGAATATGATCAAGTACAATGTCCTTATAATGATTGTCTCTAGGACATTTATACTAACAGCACTTCCATGAACTCCGTTGCCACATCATTCTCCCAAATGGAGAGAAGGTTCGACCTCGAACCCGAATCCTCGGTTATGCTTTCATTTCAAAGCTTTCAAATAATTCAACGCCCACTGATCTACATTATCTCTCCCGAGGTAGAAAATATCCGCCCTCGAATCAAAAGTCTAAAGAGCGCGTCAGGATCGATCTTCAACAACATCCTTAGAATAAATAATATTTAGTTGGTGTATTAGTGTATCTCTCCCCAAATAGTTTGTATATTGCTTCTTAAAAGGCACGAACACCAAAGAAAGTCGTGGTGTGGGACACACATCCACCAATGAAGCAACCACGATAAAAGACACTTTTAAAAATGACACAAGTATTGCACCATCTTTAAAAAATTAAGAGTCGTCATAGTGAATAATGACCTCTTCATCAAATTTTGGAGAACCGTCATAGTCTCCAACTATAGACATCAAATCTTCAAAAATATCACTTTTCACAAAAAAAAGCATCCACATCTTCAACAAAAATCGGTGGGCCCTCATACCCACATTGACATCATCACATGTAATTGAAAAACTATCAGAAAATAAACTTTGGGTAATATTGACATCCATAGGATTGATATCAGACATGGTTTCATCGCCATCAGAATCCATCTCGTCTAGGACTGCCTTAAAATCCAAAATATCTTCAATTGTGGTGTTCCAATCAAGAAACTCGCACGGGTCGAGATCCCCATTGTTGGTCCCTGAACGAGTAGTGAATGGGATTAAAGTCTAGAGGGGAGGGGTGAATAGACTTTAAAACATTTTCAAACGAGTTGGGAACCTCTTCTGATTGCTATGTCAACTGGACTACAAGTCTGCTGGTCCAGATGACTATAGTGATCTGACTGAAGAGGTTATATGCGGAATTATGGTAGGCCTTGTTTAGACTCGTTCTTTTAGTTCTTATGAAAGTGTTAACTTGTTTTACTTAATGAAAATGCTCAGCTGATGCTGGTTTGAAAGTTATGGCCTTGTTTTAAAGACAGTTGAAAATACAGTATGCACTATATAAAGATAAATGAAATGACAGAAATATAAAGTGCAGTAAGTAAATAACACCAGGTTTATAGTGGTTCGGATATACGTTCCTACGTCCACTCTCACGTCTCAACGTGATGTTTAATCCCTTTAATTTCCCAAAAATTACAAGGGTCTTGTCCTTTATAGTCCCAAGGATAAGACTTTGAGATCTGAGCCGTCCTAACAGCTACGGTCTCCACAAGTGATTGTAAGCACTTGCACTTTGAGGGGTTCAAAAACTTTAACCTTTCGGTGAGGGTTTGGGGTTTTTGAAGTGTATCCAACTAATGGTTCAAGCTTATAATTTGCTTAACCACTATGCCTAAAACAATGAATATGTATTATGAACAGGTTTCAGGTTCTTATGGGTTGGATAGAAATCACGTAAGAGCTATAGATATTCTAATGGTTTCTGGCTCTTTTGAGAACTCTTAGAACAGTATGGCTTTAGCTTTGATTGCTTGCTTGGCTTGTTGAATTCTCTCTTGTGACTTCTTGTTTGTGATTTCTCATCCTCTTGTATTTATAATGGTGATTGCTTGCAACTAGCCGTTGGAGTTGACTAGCCGTTGGGGCAATCTTTCCATGTTGGCTTGATTCCTTGATTCCAGCCGCTTGATTGCTTCAATCTTGGGATCATGTCAATCTTCTAAATAAGGTAGGTCTTCATTTAAATTGCAAGATGACTTTGGAATCAACCGAGTCCTGGAAGAGCACATAGGCTTCTGATCTGTACTACTAGTCTTCTGACTACTCTTCTGGCCTTAGGTCTTCTGTCTTCTGATATCAGTCGAGTAACACTCTTCTGATCTGGTAATTCTTTGTGCTGCTTTAGGCCATCTTCAATCTTGGACTCCATCAGATAAGTAGGTATACAAGCACCTTAACTTATCTGGTCTTCAAGGATCTCCTAGTCTTCATGTCTTCTGCTCTTCTCATCTTGAGGATATGCATGTAAGCCAGGGCTGTGCTGATCAGCTGATATCAATATAGTTGATCACAGAAGACTAGTCTAAGTTGTTCTATACAAGTCAACTGATCCTATTACATTTATAAACTCTAAATGTTTTGGCCATCAAAACTATTCTAACATCAAGTGGGGCTTAGGGTGAATTTATATCCCAACAATTTCCCCCTTTTTGATGAAGCCAAAACTATACTTGATAAGTGCTCTTAATGAAATAAGATAAGAGTTCATAACATATTAAACTGAAGTATCTGATGAAGACAATGAGAGTTTGTCTTGTAAGCAAAAAGAACTAGAACTTGAATATATATAGAGCTTTTACAGATTACAAGTAATAGTTTCTTTAAACTTCTAAAGTAGTCTTCATCAGGTCTTCTGTTCTTCAAATGCGGTAGGCAAGGTACAGACGAGCTCGAACTTCTTCCATGTGTTGCACATCTGTAACATTCTCCTCTTCATAAATTTTATACAAAATCCTTTTGATTTCAATCATGTTGGCTCTTCCTGAGTCCAGAATTGGTGCATCCCATTTGGGTTCTTCAGGTGTTAGGATTCTGCAGTTGTCAAGTCCTTTGGCTGTCTTGACAATTTCTTCCCAGAACTCTGGATCTTCAATATTCATGAACTGGGAGAATTGAAGAAATTCTTCTTCATAAGAAGGGAGAGGGCCAAATTTCCTTACTATGTGGTGTTGAATTTGCCACTTCTTCTTCAGGGGATACCATCTTGGTAGCTCATCTTGAAGGGCTAAATAATCCACATAATTGCTATCAAACACCAGGACATTGTCTTCTTTTGCTTTGTCCTTGATTGCTTTCCTGAGTTTGGCAATTTTCCTTTCAAATTTGGCTTTGACTGCCTTCGCATCATTCAGCTTCTTTTGCTTAAGCTCTTGAGCTTCAAGCAACTTCCTTTTCTTCAACTCTAGAGCCTCTTTCTCTTCTGCAGTAGGCTCTGCTGGAGCTGACTTCTTGCTGGATTGAGCTTGCTCATCTGCCTTTCTTTTCCTTGTCATTCTCTTCTCAGGAACTTGTTCTACAGGAGCATTGATCTGTAGACTCTTGGCAGGAGCTTGAGTGGGAGCTTGGATGCCTTCTTGAGCAATTTCTTTGCCTTTTTCTTGCCTGCTCTTGATTTTGCTTTTTAAACCACCCAAGGTTTCATTCAGCTCATCTTGAGATACTACCATTACAGCTTGTTGTGCAGTAGACTTCTCAAGAGCTCTTATCAACATATCTTCCCCCTTTTTGGCTTCAGCAAGTGCAGCCGCAAAAGGCTTCATGGCATTCATTATTTCCACTTTCAGAGTTTGCTTCAGGGCCATGGCATTGACCTTGCTGACAGCAGTAATGTGGGAGATACTGTGCTCCATGACATGAGCAAGAGAATTGGTGGAGGAGGCAGCTTCGAGCTTCTCTGAAAGTGCCTCCAATTTGGCTGTTGTTTCCGTCAGCTGAGTCTGTAGTTTCTTATTCTCCTCTGCAGCTGACTTAAGAAGAGCTTGACCTTCAGTGGCTCTTGCTTCAGCGTTCTCAATTCTTGTCTTGTAGGTGGTCTCCATGCGGTGCATCTCATCAGTATAAAGGTCAGCAAACATTTTGGAGATGTCACCTGCCTTTTTCTGAAAGATACTCAAATACTCTTCTATCTGCTGATGAAGTACTTCACCAAACTTGTCTTCAATATCAATGATCTGGTCATGAAGACGGGTCTTCTGCTCCCTAGCAGCTTTCTCAACATATCTTCCAAGCTGCAGGCCTAAACCTTTCTCAAAGTGCAAGTCTATTGCAGCTTTGACCTGGGAGCAGATGTCTGCTGTATAGTCAACAGATGGGGTAGAAGTTGAGGTAGAACCTTGAGGCTTTGGATAAACAATCAGTGTTTTGCCTCTTTCTTCAGCTGAAAGATACTCTTCATTGAGGAATGAGGTAGTGGCCTTAACTAGATGGGTCATGATCTTTTCTCCTTTATCAATGAAGTGAGTCAGGTTATCTTTAGGCATGAAGTGAGCTGGTACACTGACTACTTCTCTTTCAATAACTACTTTGTCAGCTGGTGCAGCTGAGTCTTCTGCAAGGGCAGCTGAGTCTTCTGCAGGGGCAGCTAGTCTTCTGCAGGGGCAGCTGAGTCTTCCACCAAGGTTGGTGCAGCTGATTCCTCCATCTTTGCTATTTCAGCTGTGTGCTGATCTGATAAGCCTTCTGGGACAGAGACATCAACAGTGGGGATTCCTAGAATCCTGTTGCAAACTGCAGTCAGTGCCTCGTCTGATAGCAGCTGAGCAAAAGATCGAACTTGAGCAACTTCCTTTTGCTCCATTTCCCAATCGAGGAAATTTTCTTTTCCTCTCATTTCTTCCATGACCTCGAGAAGGTCATCCACATCATCTCTTCTGAGTTCAATCCAAGTACATATCCTAAGTACTTGTTCAAACTGGATTGATTCCTCATCAACACCAGGAGTAGTGGACTTGAGCAGGTTGGCTATCTTCATCCTCATTATTTTCTCCTTTGTGCACATAGGATAGTGCACCATTCTGTACTGAGGTTGAGAGGGGCCAGCTTGATCCAGGTCTGCTGGTGCCAAGTCTTCTGGAGCAGATGGGGCAGTGAGGATAGGGGATTGGGTAGCTGGGACATTTTCCTCTGCTGTGTGAGTATCAGCAGGGGTTTGGAAAGTGATATCTTCAGTGGGGTTTTCATCAGCAGGGTTTTGAGTCTGCTGGTCTGGTTCTATGTCTACTTGGAGATCAGTAGATGGTTGAGCTTGATGTTCTTGGACATCTGCTGAATGAATGTCAGCAGCGGATGAGGATGTGATCTGAGTTTGATCATCAACAGGGGGTGTTAAGGTGGTCTGTGGTAGGTTGTCTGCTGTTTGAACATCAGCAGGGGTAGATAATTGTGGTTCAAGGGTTGATTGAGGCTGGGCTTGTTCCTCTGCTGTGTGAGTATCAGCAGGGATTTGGATATCAGTGTTTGAAGGTTCAGATGGGTTGGAGTCATCAGAAGGGTTAAAGGATGTAATAGGGGCTATGCTCATGGGAGTAGGGAGCCTGGATTTCTTGGTTTTCTTGGTGAAAGAAGAATTGTTCTTCTTTCTCTTCTGACCCTTTGACAACTTGGAAGGTGTAAAAGTAAGAGAGGGGTTAGAGGTACCTGCCTTTTTCAAAGGAGAGGCAGTGGGAGTGGCATCTGAATCAGATGGGGAGATGAGCCCTGATCTGATTAGAAATCTTCTTTGTGCTAAGGTCTGATTGTCATCATCATCATCATCATCATCCTCAGCAGCCTTCTTTTGAGCCTCTTCTTTGGATGGCTCCTCTTCTTGTTCTGCAGCAGAGTCATGAGCAGACTCTTCTGCTTCTTCAACAACATCTTTGGAGGATGCTTCAGCCAACAACTTCCTCTTCTCTTCTTTCAACCTTGCTGCCTCTGCAAGAGCTTCCTTTCTCAAATAATACTTGGAGATGTGGAAGGTCTTACGAGGTCCCATCTTGTACTTCTTTGGGAGAATATCTGGAAGGATGATGCTCAGCTTGTTGACAAAGCTGACTGTAGCTGTTACCTTCCATTCTCTTGACTGCAAGTCCAAAGTGACTTTCTTTGCCTCAAGAGCAATTCTATCCAAAAATAGTCCTTGCCAATCTCCATCAATCTGATCCCAGATTGCAGCCATAACTCGAACCTTCAAAGTAGTAACAGCATCATGACTGAATGTGTTACCAAGCAACATCTTGCCTGCAATATCCATCAAGGTTTGAAACTTATGTTCAAGTTGGGATTTCTTGAGTCCAGAGGCATCAATAGCCTTGATTCTTCCATCAGTAAATATCTCCATATACTCCTTTTCTCTACCCATAATGTAGGTGGAGATATTTATTTTCCCCCTTGACAAGCCAAACAATTCCTGAAGGATTTCCCTTGTTACCTTGACCTTGTGTCCACCCATGACACTTTCAACATAAGAACCCTTCATCACAGCGTTTGAGTAGAAAGCCAGCACGTCTTGTTCATAAACATTAGTTGGTGCTGCTTCCAGAAAATCACGAAGGTTGAGGTTGATGCAGCGAAGAAGTATCTCTTTGTTTTCAGCTATGTGTTTGCCCTTGAAAAACAGAGCATTCTCCGTGAAAATCTTCCCTTCCTTAGACCATTTGGTTGAATCTAGGGTACCAGTGCTCTTGGTCTTCTCATCGTAAATTTCAATGATTGCCATAGTAGAGTTTGAGTGCAAGGTTTGGAATGCTTAAGAAAATTTTCAAGACGAGAGAGATTGAGAGCAATTTGAGATTTGTGAGCGAAAGGGTTTGAGGAATGGTTTAAGGGTTGTATATATACTCCAGCAATTCTTGAGGTGTGATCGATCCAACGGTCAGATTTGGTCTTAATGTGGAGTAGAACCCAAGATTTTCCTTCTTTGATTTCGCCCCGTTTCCTTTAATTTTGCCGGCTGAATTTGCCATGTGGCAATTGTTGATTTGTTGGCAATAAGGTAATCAAGTACTAATGACATCATTACCAAAAATAGCCGTTGAGACTAATTTTGTGGCAAGAATTGATCATCAAAAGCCATTTTCTATAAGTGAATTGCATTCCTTATACAGTCCAATGTCTTTAATTACATTCAGGAATAAATCTAGAATGAATTACATGATCAAAGCTAGTCATTATACTCTAAATTGAAGTAATCTGATCAGCAGAGTGAAGTCTTCTGATTACTTGAAAAGTCTGCTGATTATTCTTGAAAGTCTTCTGGTCAGCTGAGTTGGTCTTCTGATCAGCTGAGTAGAGGATAGGGGTTTGCTGTGATGATCCAACCTGGGTGATGGATCTTCCAGCTTTATTGTGAGTGATGATCCAACCTGGTTTGATGGATCTTCCAGCTCTATCTCCGAACCATGTAGGACCATCAAATCAATATGATGATCAGCCTGGATGATATCCCACTGGTTCAGATTGCCCTCACCATCTGATGTTCCTCATCATCAGATGGGTTGTAGCATCTACTGTGTCCTTGTTGAATTTCTTCGCTTCTCTTGAAAGGGAAGGAAGATTGGAAGAGGCTTCAATGGAGTGTGAAGAGAGAGCCATGGACTGGGTCTTCTTGATTTGTTTAGACACAGTAGCCTTTGATAACAAGCTCTCCATGTAGAACTTCCCCCTGGAGAAGAAGCTCTGCTTGCTTGCTACTTTGTCCTCTGCATCTCTCCTTCCTCTAGTTTTCAACAAGAACTTCTCTCCTTCCTCTAGTTTTCATAGGCATACTCATGTTGGTTGAACCAAGTATGCTGATCTGCATCATTTTCATCTTCTGGACAAATCTTCATCTCCTTCACCCAAGACCTTGGTTGAGGGATGATCTCCATTCCATCTCTTCTTTCGAATATCTCCATACCTGAAAAGTGATTTATGTTCTTAGATGTTCTCATAACTTCCTCCTTTTATAGGGGTAGAAATGAGGTAGTGGAGTGAAAGATGACAAAACTATAGAGTTGATAGGTCTGAATTTGTGAAAAGTTACTTCTTAAGATCAATAATGAGATTCTTGATCTAAGGGTTCACATTTAAAGAGATTCAGACTCTATCTTATGGAATGCAGAATTTATAAATTTTGAGCAAGAGTTATTTGAAATCTGTACAGTGCATGCATACTGTTGAGTCGGTGAGGATGATGTATTAATCCAACCAAGTATAACTCAATAGTATACTGTATGTATGTATATAAATAAAGTATTTTATGAAGAATAGTTTATTAGTATACATAGATATACATTGCTTAGAGTAAAGATGTCAAATAACTTTGTTCAAGTCTGCTGGATATATATATATATATATATATATATATATATATATATATATATATATATATATATATATTATGCACTGCAGATGATAGAGTATTTCATCAAGGATTCTTAAGGTATCATTGATTCCCCCTTGATTAGATGACTCTATGTTTTCCCTCAGCTTTATTTGTCTTCATCGAGAATGAACTTACCTGAAGATGAGGGTGTCTATTCACCTCATCTTATCCTCCTAGTCTGCTGCAAATGTATCAACTGAGGTCTTCAGCTGATCTTTGCTCTTCATGTGCTTGGATCCAGGAGTCCTAAGCTGTAGCATAGGATCTTGAATCGTTCTTCAGCTAGGGGCTTAGTCAAGATATCTGTGTGAATTTTCTCCATCTTGATGTCCTTCTTTTCAAGGTGGTCTCTTATGAAGTGGTGTCGAATGTCGACATGCTTGCACCTTGTGTGGAGGACTGGATTTTGAGTGATGGCAATGGCACTGCTGCTATCACAATAGATAGGGACTTCTCTTGCCTCTACATTGTAATCCTTGAGTTGTTGAACTAGCCAGAGCAGCTGACTACAACAACTTCCAGCTGCTATATATTCTGCTTCAGTGGTGGAGGTTGCAACTGAAGTTTGCTTCTTAGAGAACCATGATATCAACTTGTTGCCTAGGAATTGACAGGTTCCAGATGTGGATTTCCTATCAATTCTACATCCTCCATAGTCTGAGTCAGAATAACCACTCAATTCTAGGTTGTCATCAGCAGGGTACCATAGTCATAAGTTGACTGATCCTTTTAGGTACTTGAGAATCTTCCTTGCTGCTTCTAGATGACTTTGCTTTGGGTTTGCTTGAAACCTAGCACATACTCCTACAGCAAATGTTATGTCTGGTCTGCTAGGTGTAAGGTATAGTAGAGATCCAATCAGTGCTCTATATTCAGCTTGATCAACTGCCTTTCCAGACTCATCTGGTTCCATTTTGAAAGATGTCATCATTGGAATCCTTGCAGTCTTGCTTTGTAGAGCTTTGAATCTTTCTAATAGGCTTTTGGTATACTTGGACTGGTTGATGAAGATCCCTTCTGGACTCTGCTTGACTTGAAGTCCTAGGAAGTAATTCATCTCACCCATCATGCTCATTTCAAACTTTCCTTGCATAAGTTCAGAGTACTTTTTGCACATCTCTTGATTGGGTGATCCAAATATAATATCATCTACATATATTTGCACCATTAGAATGTCTTCTCCTTCTTGTATTCTGAAAAGAGTTCTATCAACCTTGCCTTTGGTATATCCATTGTCAAGTAGGAATTGTGACAATGTGTCATACCAAGCTCTAGGGGCTTGCTTTAGACCATAGAGAGCCTTCTTCAGTCGATATACTTGATCACCTTTTTCAAATCCTGGAGGCTGCTCTACATATACTTCTTCTACCAGAATACCATTTAGAAAAGCACTTTTGACATCCATTTGATATAGCTTGAAGCCCATATATGATGCATAAGCTAGAAACAGTCGAATAGCTTCTAGTCTGGCTACTGGAGCAAAGGTTTCATCATAGTCAATCCCTTCAGATTGTGAATATCCTTTTGCAACAAGCCTTGCTTTATTTCTAGTTATCACATCATTTTCATCCTTTTTGTTCTTGAATACCCACTTTGTTCCTACTATTGTGGTTTTCAGGACGATCTACCAATTCCCATACTTCATTTCTTTCGAATTGGTTTAGTTCTTCTTGCATAGCAGTGATCCAATTGCTATCTGTCATTGCTTCTTCTATGTCAGCTGGTTCAATATTGGACAGGAAAGCACACCAGCAGAACATAGATGATTGGGAGTTCTGATTCAGTTGTCTTCTTGTCTTGACACCTGAGTCTGCTCCTCCTAAGATGAGGTTTGATGGATGGTTGTTCCTCCATGTATGCCTCACAGGAGTATCTGCATTAGATGAGCTTGGATTCTCATCTGTTCTAGTGCCATCAGGGGGGTTGACTTTATTTGGTCGATCATCATTTGTATCTTGTGTGTCAAAGAGATCATTCCCCCTTGCATTTGGGATTGGTGCATCTTGATTCTGGTCAGCTTGCACTGCTTGAGTTTGAGATCTAGTGACAGGTCTATGAGGCTTATCTTCCTCTGGTTCTTCAGGGAAAGGTTCATTGACTTCAATGAACTCATCTGGTCTGGACTTGATCACTAGCTGTCTCATCTGATCTGCAGCTGAGTTTGTTTCTACTGCACTCTTTTCACAAGATTCATCAAAAACAACATGAGGTGTTTCTTCCATAAGAAGGGTTCGTTTGTTGAGTACTCTAAATGCTTTGCTAGTAGAGGAGTATCCTAAGAATATCCCCTCATCTGCTTTGGCATCAAAGGCATTCAACTTACTCTTCCCATCGTTGTGAATGAAACACTTACAACCAAATATATGAAAGTAAGATACTCTAGGTTTTCTTCCTTTCCACAGTTCATATGGGGTTTTCTCATGAATTTTGTGAATACCTGGCCTGTTTTGAGTGTGACAAGCTGTGTTGATAGCTTCTGCCCATAGCTTCTTAGGAGTGGAGAATTCAGCAAGGAGTGTTCTTGCAGCTTCTTTGAGTGTTCTCACTCTTCTTTCAGCTACACCATTCTGCTGTGGTGTTCTTGCTGCACTTGTCTCATGTTGAATACCATTAGAAGTACAATAGGCAATAATATAGGAATTAATAAATTCAGTGCCTTTGTCACTTCTAATTTTCACAATTGGTTCTCCTTTCTCTACTTGGATCCTGTTCAATAGTTCAGGGAGCTTCTGCTGAGTTTCACTCTTCTTGTATAAGAAGATAACCCAAGTAAACTTGGAATAGTCATCTACAACAATAAGAGTGTACTTCCTCCCTGTTAGAATGGTTGGAGTGATTGGTCCAAAGAGATCCATGTGAAGCAATTCAAGAACTCTGCTGGTTGATGCTGTCTTCTTGGTCATGAAGGAGACCTTTGTTTGCTTTCCTTGTTGACATGCATCACATACCTGATCTTTACAGTAGAGTTCATTAGGCAGACCATCAACTAAGGATTCCCTTGCTAACTTGTTCATAGTCTTAAAGTTCAGATGACTAAGGCGTTTGTGCCATAGCCAGCTGACATCTTTAGGGCTCTTCACAAGCAGACATGTATCCTTAGGACAGCTGTTCCAATTTGCAAGATACATACTTCCCTTTCTAGATCCTGTTAGAAGGTTTTGTTTTATTCTTTTATCACTTATGAGACACTCATCTTTAGAGAATTTAACTGAGTAACCAGTGTCACAAAAATGAGAAACAGATAATAAATTAAACTTAAGACCTTCTACATATGATACATCATGTACCTCAATGTCACCATTTTTAAGGGTGCCATATCCTTTTGTGTTACCGTGCGCGTTATCACCAAAGAAGACTTTTGGACCTTTCTTCTCTATGTAGTTGGTCAGCAGGGCTTTGGTTCCTGTCATGTGAGTTGAGCATCCACTATCTATATACCAAGTTTCTCCTGCTAGACCTCCTCTTCTGTATAGGTCCCTCCTTTCCTGCAAGAAAGGTTAAGTCTTAGGTACCCATTTTGTCTTGGGTCCTTGGGTGTTAGTACTACCCTTGGGAACCCACATATACATTGGTCGTTTGAACAACCTTGAGCACTTGAGTTGCTTCCCTCGGGCATCACAGAACCAAATCTTACCAGTTAGCACCTTGGACTGATCTGATTTGTTCTTTGTGTCAGCTAAGTAAAAGTCAAATGGTTTCCCTTTATAGGAGTGTACATACATGATCTTTTGACTAGTTACATTCGGCCTGGGTGCATTAGCTGGATGATGCACACGATTATATGGATCATACTCTTCTGTTCTCACAATATCATAAGAGATAGGGGGTGCAAAGAAAACAGATTTGTTTAAAGAAGCTTTCTTCTTCTTGGCTGGAGCAGCATACAGCTGAGACTGTCTCAAACGAGATGGTCTAGGCTGTTTGTTGTTCTTCTGTACAGGCTTGGGGTTAGCTTGTCCTTTACCATTTTTGGTTTTGGGATAGTTAGCCTTAGCTGGTACAGATGTCTTTTGGTTCATATCAGGTTCATTGTGTTTAGAACACTCACCCTTTTCATGTGTCTGAGTAGTGCACTTGTTAGGTGTACTACCCCCAGCTGGAGAGGATGTAGATGGATTAAGTTCATAGCCAAAACCCATCTTATTTCCATTTGATCTATAATATTCAGAGATATTTTCAATAGTAGTAGAGGCTTTATTGAACTCTAATATCTTTTGATTTAGGCATTCCTTCTCCTTTTCTAAGAGCTTGTGTGCTTGGAAGAGATCATCAAACTTGGATTGTAGTGAACGAAATTCCTTAGTTTCTAAAGCTTGAGTTTCTAACATCCCCTCATACAACTGAGTTATTGTGGTATTTTCTTCCCTAAGGAGTTCCACTTCTCTGGTCAATCTTTCATTCATTGTGACCAACTCAGGGGTGTTGTCAAACTTAGTCTTTTTCAACTTAGCAATTTCTTTCCTTAGATCCTTGTTCTCCTCTTCCACCTCTATAAAAGCTCTGGTGGCAATATCCAGATCACCTTTTACCTTTCTTAAAGATTGATAATAGGTGTCTTCTGATTCGCCTTCAGATGAGTTTATCTCATCTGTTTGTGAAAAAATAGGTGAATGGAAAGTAGTAGTATAGGAATTTACCTCATTTTCACCTATGGCCATCATAGCTAGATCATCTGAATCATCTGAGAAGATTTGACAGTCTGGTGATGTTGAGAGTTCATCGCTATGATATTCAGATTCTTCAGTCACCATAGCTTTCTTGTCTGAATTTCTTCTTGGCCTTCTTTCTTCTTTGTCATCCAATTCCAGCTCAGGGCATTCATAGACATAATGTCCTGGTTTGCCACAATTGAAGCATGATCCAGATCTCTGATTTGAGTTGCCTTTCCTTGGAGGAGTGGCATCTTTTCTTCTGGATCCTCGACTGTTAGATGACTCCACATCCTTTCTAGGATGTCTTTCTGGTGTTCTTTCTCTGGAACCTCTGGAGGGTGAACTGGCTCTTCTATCTTTGTAGTTTCTATAGAATTTTCTATATTTGCTGTTGAGAGTGTTCATCCTTTCGAATCTTTTGATCATAAGGGCCATTTGCTCTTTCAGACTCATGTCTGATCCTTCAAAGTCTTCTATTTTCAGAGAGGTCTTGCCAGATGAGGTACTTGCAGCTTTTGTATTGGCTGCCTTGAAGGCTACAGTCTTGGAGGTAGATGGGGTTGCAGTTGGCTCATCACTTCCTGAGTTTTCTTCTCTTTCCAGATCATATTCATGAGCTTTTAGGTTCTGAAATAGAGTTTGAGCAGACCACTTCTTGATATCTTGAGTATCCTTGATGATGGTCTTCTTGAGTCTCCATTTCTTGGTTAGAGAGTCTAGAATCTTTAGATTTTTCTCTCTATTAGTATATTTCTTGCCCAGAGACTCTATCTCATTGATGATCTTGGTAAATCTATTGTCTAGCTGATCAATAGACTCTTCTGGTTACATCTTGAAGTGTTCGAACTTCTTGACTGCTGTAGACAACTTGGATTCCTTGATCAGCTCAGTTCCTTCACAGAGAAGTGCCAATGCCTCCCACATTTCTTTGGCTGACTCACAGTGGATTACTTTTGCAATGTACTCATTTGGAAGAGTTTGCATTATGTAATCTTGAGCAATGCTATCAAGATTTGATTGCTTCATCTCTTCTGGTGTGAGATCCTTCATGGGCTTGGGAGCAAGTTCTCCAACTGGGACTTCTGGATCACCATTTGCAGTGTTGACTGTCATGATGGTGATTGGGCCTTCTATGATTACTGACCACATCTTGTAGTGGACTGATGTGAGATTCTTCCTCATCCTGATCTTCCAGTAATCATAATCCTCAACTGAAAACATAGGCAACTTTCGCATATTAGCACTCATGCTGTATGAGTTTTCAAAAACAAGTTTTTCAAAAGAATAGATCTGTTCAAGAGGACTACAGAAAGACTCCCTCAAGTCTTCTGATAATCTAGAGACAGTAGTCCGTTAGAACCACTGCTCTGATACCACTTGTTGGTCCCTGAACGAGTAGTGAATGGGATTAAAGTCTAGAGGGGAGGGGTGAATAGACTTTAAAACTTTTTCAAACGGGTTGGGAACCTCTTCTGATTGCTATGTCAACTGGACTACAAGTCTGCTGGTCCAGATGACTATAGTGATCTGACTGAAGAGGTTATATGCGGAATTATGGTAGGCCTTGTTTAGACTCGTTCTTTTAGTTCTTATGAAAGTGTTAACTTGTTTTACTTAATGAAAATGCTCAGCTGATGCTGGTTTGAAAGTTATGGCCTTGTTTTAAAGACAGTTGAAAATACAGTATGCACTATATAAAGATAAATGAAATGACAGAAATATAAAGTGCAGTAAGTAAATAACACCAGGTTTATAGTGGTTCGGATATATGTTCCTACTTCCACTCTCACGTCTCAACGTGATGTTTAATCCCTTTAATTTCCCAAAAATTACAAGGGTCTTGTCCTTTATAGTCCCAAGGATAGGACTTTGAGATCTGAGTCGTCCTAACAGCTACGGTCTCCACAAGTGATTGTAAGCACTTGTACTTTGAGGGGTTCAAAAACTTTAACCTTTCGGTGAGGGTTTGGGGTTTTTGAAGTGTATCCAACTAATGGTTCAAGCTTATAATTTGCTTAACCACTATGCCTAAAACAATGAATATGTATTATGAACAGGTTTCAGGTTCTTATGGGTTGGATAGAAATCACGTAAGAGCTATAGATATTCTAATGGTTTCTGGCTCTTTTGAGAACTCTTAGAACAGTATGGCTTTAGCTTTGATTGCTTGCTTGGCTTATTGAATTCTCTCTTGTGACTTCTTGTTTGTGATTTCTCATCCTCTTGTATTTATAATGGTGATTGCTTGCAACTAGCCGTTGGAGTTGACTAGCCGTTGGGGCAATCTTTCCATGTTGGCTTGATTCCTTGATTCCAGCCGCTTGATTGCTTCAATCCTGGGATCATGTCAATCTTCTAAATAAGGTAGGTCTTCATTTAAATTGCAAGATGACTTTGGAATCAGCCGAGTCCTGGAAGAGCACATAGGCTTCTGATCTGTACTACTAGTCTTCTGACTACTCTTCTGGCCTTAGGTCTTCTGTCTTCTGATATCAATCGAGTAATGTTGGTGTATACTGTAAAGCAAACTTTTAGTGGGATTTTTTTACGTATATTCGATTTCCTTTTATCTGAAATAAATATTTTTTCACATTATTGCATTCTTTGCGATTACTTGTATGTCTGCTTATCTTGCATTGTAGATGATGTGGTGGGTTTGTAGTCACATAGAAGATCACATCGTCAGTTCCTTGTAAGATATAAACAGTATTCGCAACTGAGATAGTTCTGGACAAAACTATTGGTTTAAGTTGTAGTGTAAACTTGTTAGTGGCTTGTCTTGGCCATTAGTTTATACTAGTGCGCTGTGGCGTATTGAATGGATCACAGATAAGACATGTTCTTTTGTTCTGACTGTTATGAAGAACTAGAAGTCTTGGTGACTTTTATGATTCTTAACCCTAAGTGTGATATTTAGATGTGTGGGGTGCTTGTTCACTACTTTGATGTACCATAGGTGAGAATCTTGGTAGATTCTTCACGCTCCGTATTTTGGGTAGTGACATCGCTCGCATGATGTCTACTTATTGGCATTAGGGCACCGTGTCCTGTACATCCAGGCTGATGATGTCCCCTTGAGGAAACTCATAAAGGATTGTCGTATTAAACCCTGCAGGTGGATTTAATCCGTACGACAACAAGGTTGAGTGGTACTACTCAAGGAATTATAGTAATTAATTATTTAAAGAAGTCAGAAGCTTTAATAATTAATGGACGTGCGATATCTTAAACACGGGGAATTATAAAGTCTAATAGAAGCCCTGATTCGGTTCGGGATAGGACGGGAGTGCAACATTAATTCTCTTGTGGAATGAATTAATGTTCTCGGGCCAAATTATATGTTCTGGGCTGAACATAAGAGTATTTGGGCCTGTAAGAAGCCCAAGCCCTATACCTTCTAATGGATCCCTAGTCTGGCCCATGAAACTTATGGAAATTATAAATAGGAGCCCTAATTCAGTTTTGAAACCCTAGCACACACGAAATAGAGAAAAACGGCTAGGGTTTCAAGGAGACGAAATTGAGGCACCTTCTCCACGTTTGATAGCACGCCGTCCACCCGGTGTTCGAGCGAAGTTGGGAGACAGACTAGAAGATCTGTAGATTGGAATCAACGCCTCGATCTTCAAGGGTAACGGATCTAAACTATGTTTTAGAAGCATGTTTAGGTTTTATTTATTTGTTTATACGTTTGGCATCCGACAACGATCCTGGTGACGGACCGCCTTCGCCGGCATGTTCCAGCAATTGGTATCAGAGCCTGGATTCGTGGATTGTTGCTCTGCCTGAAACGTATGATTGTATGATTCAATTTATTTTGTTTCATGTACGTATGCGTTTCTGTTGGTTAATTTTTTTATTCTTCTATCGCAACCCTAGTGTTATGTAATCGTTTTTCCCACCAGATAATAAGTGTGGGTAGTATAGGACTATTTCATAGATCACTAGTAGGGTTTTGCTCGTTTATATTGTAATTTTTGATCGTGAGAACGGGCGGTGTCGATGGAAGATCTGAAAACAGTAATCTGAGTTTTTCGAGTTATGGCTTGGACGGTAAAAACTGTTTTGGCCATAACTTTTGACTCGGGTGTCCGTTTTCAGCACACAAGACCTTTTCGGAAATGTCTCGACGAGATCTACAGGAGTCTCAGCTATGCTGGGACGACGAGTGGCGAGGCCTAATTCTAAAGCCTTGTTGAAGTTTTCGGCCAGTTTTTGTCGGTGGACGAGAATTCGAGGTTTTTGCATTGCGTGAGAGGCCGATGCGAGGCATCCGTCCGCACCACTGTTTTTATCATTGTAATAGCTTATAATAGGCTGTTTTTGATAGGTTTTCAAGGGGTTGCGATAGATGTGCATTTATTTATTTTTTGCCTATGTTTATCGCATCTTATATTGTTATAGCATGCATATGTTAATTTTTGTTAATTTGCTATGCAAATGAATAATCTTCATGTTAAAATGACTAAGTGAGATAATTGAATTTTAATTAATTTATAGGCCTCCACAATTGGTCTTTAAGTAAGGTGTATGTTGCTCGTGGGACCTTGGGAGTCTTCCCCTAACGGGTGCAACATTCACGAGCTTACTAGTTAAGACTTCTAATAAAACTGTTTTAATCTTTAGATGAAGTGTGTGATCTTCCCTAACGGATGTGTCATCCATGAGTTCATCAGTAAAGAATAATTCAAGATAACTATTGTTAAATTGTGGTCATCACTTAGATGTGAATTTGAATATAACCCCCCAACGGGGTCACTGTTCTAATTCACATGGCCAGTTAAAGTTCGACTGTTAATTTCATTCGTCATAAGGATAAGTTGACATGATATTGAAATTAAAGACTGAATGTCTGGTCAATGAATACATGTGTAAACGACCACCCTAACGTGGCTTGCATATGTGTTTGTTGGGCTGTTGGAGGTTGTGTTGAATGTTGGTTTTGAAGGTTTCCAATGTTTTATGCTTCAAACTTATGTGATTTATTGCTTGCATTTTATTTATTTCAGATACATTATGGTGACATTCAACCCACTTATGGTTATCTTAAATAAAAATAAGCTTATTGGTCAAAATTACTTGGATTGGAAAAGAAATTTGGACATTGTCCTAGTTGCTGATGAGTACAAGTTTGTGCTCGATACACCTGCCCCTGCCCCTTTGGGAGCCGAATCTACTGAAGAGCCGAATCTACCGAATCTACTCGCTCCCAAATTCTTTTGAGAACTTCCGTGTAAACGCGATCATGAGTAAGAAGGATTATACTTTAACCGAGCTTCTTACGGAATTGGTCGCGGTGGAGGGTCTCATGGGTAAACGACCACAAGCCAATGTTACTGTTCAGGCTGGACCTTCTTCGTCTAATGGCAAGAAGAAGAAAAAGCCTTTACAGAAAAAGGGTGGTGGTGAAAGCAGTGGGAGCAAGAAACTAGCACCTTCTGGTGGCGTGAAAAAGCCGAAGGGCAAATGTTTCAAGTGCAACAAGACGGGACATTGGAAGTCTGATTGTCCTCTCCTGAAAAAGGACAACTCTTGTACGTCTCTCGCTTTAGTTGTTGAAACATGTTTTGCGGCTTGTTCTGCCTTTTCTTGGGTAGTAGATACAGGAGCCACTGACCATGTTTGTTACACCTTGCAGGGGTTTCTGCAGACAAGGGAACTGAGTGAGGGCGAGATTACTATTAGTTTGGGCAATGCTGCGATAGTATCAGTGGTTACAGTGGGAGATGTGCACTTATGTTTTTCTAATTCTGTTTTAGTATTAAAGAACGTTTTATACGTGCCGAATTTTCGGAGAAATTTAATTTCTGTTTCGAAGTTATTTTTGGATGGATGCTCAGTTGTTTTTAATGACAATGTTGTTATTATGAGAAATGACTCTTTAATCTGTTCTGGCACGTTAGAAAACAATCTTTATATTATTACGTGTGCACATCATACTGTGACTGAAGCTCATTCATCATCATCATTAAATAAGAGAAAGGAACCTTCTAAGTTGAATCAAACATACCTTTGGCATCTACGATTGGGTCATGTCAACCTAAGAAGGATTCAAAGACTAGTAAGTAGTGGGTTTTTGGAGTCTCTCCAAGTGGAACCATTCTCAGTCTGCGAATCCTGTTTGGAAGGCAAGATGACCTCGAGGCCTTTTAAGGCCAAGGGTAATAGGGCTAATGATGTGTTGGAATTGATTCACTCTGATTTGTGTGGGCCTATGACTGTTCAAGCTAGAGGAGGCTTTGAGTACTTCGTCACTTTCATTGACGATTACTCAAGATATGGATACATCTACCTGATGCGCCACAAGTCTGAATGCTTTGGCAAGTTCAAAGAATTTAAGGCAGAAGTGGAGAACCGTCATGGTAAGAGTATCAAGTCACTGCGTTCTGATCGTGGTGGCGAGTACCTTAGCAATGAATTTAGGCAATACTTATTAGAGAACGGGATTAGATCCCAGCTCTCTGCGCCTGGTACTCCGCAACAGAATGGCGTGGCTGGGAGAAGGAATAGGACTCTATTAGATATGGTGAGATCGATGATGAGTTATGCTTCATTACCTACCTCTTTTTGGGGTTATGCCTTGGAAACAGCGGCGTACCTTCTAAATTATGTACCTTCTAAAGTGGTTCCAAAAACCCCGATTGAATTGTGGTCTGGGCGAAAGCCTAGTCTAAACCACATTCGGATTTGGGGTTGTCCAGCACATGTGCTGAACAAGGAAGCTGATAAGTTAGCACCTAGAACTGAAGTACGGTTGTTTGTAGGATACCCTAAGGGAACGAGAGGTGGTTATTTTTATAGTCCTAATGATCAGAGGGTGGTGGTGAGTACCAATGCCCGATTTTTAGAAGAAGACTATATGAATGAGCATAAGTCCAATACTGAGATCATTCTAAATGAGTTGAGAGGAGACAATGGCACACCGAGTGTGCAAGAGGAAATACCACAAGAGACTGCACAACGTGGCGACTCTGATGAACCTTTGTATACATTGCCTCGTCGTAGTGGGAGGGTTGTTCGCCAACCTGATCGTTTCATGTTTGTGGGAGAGTCTATTGACTTGATTCCAAGTGATGAACATGATGATAACGACCCCTGGACATACAAAGAGGCAATCAAAGACAAAGATGCAGAGTCTTGGCACAAGTCCATGGATTCAGAAATTGAATCTATGGATGCTATGGAAGTGTATGACCTAAGTGAACTTCCCCACGACAAGAAAGCCGTTGGGTGTAAGTGGGTCTACAGACGTAAGAGAGGGTCTGATGGGCAGATTACTGCTTTTAAGGCACGGTTGGTGGCAAAGGGTTTTACTCAGAAAGAAGGAATCGACTATGACGAGACCTTCTCACCAGTAGCCATGCTAAAATCGATCCGGATTCTCTTATCCATAGCTAATCACATGAACTATGAGATTTGGCAAATGGATGTCAAGACAGCTTTCCTTAATGGAAATTTGGATAAAGACATCTATATGCAGCAACCCGAGGGTTATGTGAAGAAAGGCCAAGAGCATCTAGTCTGGAAGCTGAAAAAGTCTCTTTATGGGCTAAAACAAGCTTCCAGGTCTTGGAACATTCGTTTTGATGAGGTGATCAAATCTTTTGGATTTGAACAATGTCAAAATGAAATTTGTGTGTACAAGAAGAGTGACAGATACGTAGTGATATTCTTAGTATTATACGTAGATGATATTCTTCTTATTGGCAACAATGTGAAAGTATTATCAGACGTAAAGGTGTGGCTTTCAGAACAGTTTCAAATGAAGGATATGGGAGAAGCATCGTACATTCTTGGTATTAAGGTCACTCGTGATCGAAAAAAGAGAATGTTGTGTTTATCTCAAGCGTCTTACATTGATACTGTGATTGCTCGTTTTGGCATGCAGAATTCCAAGAAGGGTGTACTACCTTTCAGACATGGAGTCCCTCTATCTAAAGATATGTGTCCTAAGACACAGAAGGAGATAGAGGAGATGGCTAAGGTTCCTTATGCTTCGGCTGTAGGAAGCCTTATGTATGCGATGCTGTGTACGAGGCCTGATATTTGCTATGCAGTCGGCATGGTAGCAAGATATCAGTCTAACCCTGGTCAAGGACACTGGACTGTTGTTAAGCATATTCTCAAGTACTTGAAAAAGACTCGAGATCATATGCTAGTATACCAGTCAAATAGTTTGATTCCTTTGGGTTATACCGATTCAGATTTTCAAGCTGATCGAGATGAACGGAAGTCAACCTCGGGTTATGTGTTTATGCTGGGAGGCGCAGCCATATCTTGGAGAAGTGTGAAGCAGAAATGCATCGCGGACTCCACTATGGAAGCCGAGTACGTAGCTGCCTCTGAGGCCGCAAAGGAGGCTGTCTGGCTGCGTAATTTCTTTCTGGAATTAGGGGTATCTCAGAGTATGCCGATGTGTATCACTGTTTATTGTGATAACGCAGGTGCAGTGGCAAACTCGAAAGAACCTAGAGCCCACAGAGCAAGTAAACACATATAGCGAAAGTACCACATTATACGAGATATCATAAATCGAGGAGACGTGGCTGTAGCTAAGATTGCGTCGTTAGATAACTTGGCTGATCCTTTTACAAAGACGCTGGCAATAAAAGTCTTTGAGAAACATGTAGAGGGTCTTGGTTTACGATGTATTACAAGCTAGACTTTGAGTATAAGTGGGAGAAATGTTGATGTCTTTATGTGTATACTAAAAGTTAAGCTTTAGTATAAGTGGGAGATTGTTGGTGTATACTGTAAAGCAAACTTTTAGTGGGCTTTTTTTACGTATATTCGATTTCCTTTTATCTGAAATAAATGTTTTTTCACATTATTGCATTCTTTGCGATTACTTGTATGTCTGCTTATCTTGCATTGTAGATGATGTGGTGGGTTTGTAGTCACATAGAAGATCACATCGTCAGTTCCTTGTAAGATATAAACAATATTCGCAACTGAGATAGTTCTGGACAAAACTATTGGTTTAAGTTGTAGTGTAAACTTGTTAGTGGCTTGTCTTGGCCATTAGTTTATACTAGTGCGCTGTGGCGTATTGAATGGATCACAGATAAGACATGTTCTTTTGTTCTGACTGTTATGAAGAACTAGAAGTCTTGGTGACTTTTATGATTCTTAACCCTAAGTGTGATATTTAGATGTGTGGGGTGCTTGTTCACTACTTTGATGTACCATAGGTGAGAATCTTGGTAGATTCTTCACGCTCCGTATTTTGGGTTGTGACATCGCTCGCATGATGTCTACTTATTGGCATTAGGGCACCGTGTCCTGTACATCCAGGCTGATGATGTCCCCTTGAGGAAACTCATAAAGGATTGTCGTATTAAACCCTGCAGGTGGATTTAATCCGTACGACAACAAGGTTGAGTGGTACTACTCAAGGAATTATAGTAATTAATTATTTAAAGAAGTCAGAAGCTTTAATAATTAATGGACGTGCGATATCTTAAACACGGGGAATTATAAAGTCTAATAGAAGCCCTGATTCGGTTCGGGATAGGACGGGAGTGCAACATTAATTCTCTAGTGGAATGAATTAATGTTCTCGGGCCAAATTATATGTTCTGGGCTGAACATAAGAGTATTTGGGCCTGTAAGAAGCCCAAGCCCTATACCTTCTAATGGATCCCTAGTCTGGCCCATGAAACTTATGGAAATTATAAATAGGAGCCCTAATTCAGTTTTGAAACCCTAGCACACACGAAATAGAGAAAAACGGCTAGGGTTTCAAGGAGACGAAATTGAGGCACCTTCTCCACGTTTGATAGCACGCCGTCCACCCGGTGTTCGAGCGAAGTTGGGAGACAGACTAGAAGATCTGTAGATTGGAATCAACGCCTCGATCTTCAAGGGTAACGGATCTAAACTATGTTTTAGAAGCATGTTTAGGTTTTATTTATTTGTTTATACGTTTGGCATCCGACAACGATCCTGGTGACGGACCGCCTTCGCCGGCGTGTTCCAGCAAGTAACACTCTTCTGATCTGGTAATTCTTTGTGCTGCTTTAGGCCATCTTCAATCTTGGACTCCATCAGATAAGTAGGTATACAAGCACCTTAACTTATCTGGTCTTCAAGGATCTCCTAATCTTCATGTCTTCTGCTCTTCTCATCTTGAGGATAGGCATGTAAGCCAGGGTTGTGCTGCTCAGCTGATATCAATATAGTTGATCACACAAGACTAGTCTAAGCTGTTCTATACAAGTCAGCTGATCCTATTACATTTATAAACTCTAAGTGTTTTGGCCATCAAAACTATTTTAACATCAAGTGGGGCTTAGGGTGAATTTATATCCCAACACCCATGAACTCAGGAATTTCTAACTTGAACCCCGCTTCCCAACGATGATCGTCGTCCCCTCGAAAACTAGGCTCGCGAGCCAGGGGAGCAAACGGATTGACGTCGGAGAGAGTATCCTCCTCATCCGAATCGAAATGAATCGAACGCAGCGATCGCGCGCGCGGTGGGTCACACCTGTTGTGAAGGCCCTCAGCGTAAGGACGTGTCAGATAGGGGTTGTGTCGTGCTTCAGTGGCGTAATTGGCAACAGCCTGTCAGAGATCCTCAAGGCTTGCCGTGAGAGCAGCCACTTAACGGCTGAGATCGGCGACCGCATCACGCTGTGCGGCGGCGAGGAGGCATCGTGCCCGGTCTCTGAATACCAACTGACGTAGCGGAAAGATAAACACGAAAAGGTGAACATCTTGATACTATGTATACTAAGTGACGATCTCACAAATATTATTCAATATCAAATTCAACTCCCTTACAAAGCTCAAAAACCAACTATAAGTATACTGCAAAACTCCAAAAACCCTAGCAATGAGGCCCAACATTATCGTGGGCTAATACTAAGAATAAAAGGATTGAAATTATCAATTGTTACCAAAATTAAAACATAACAAAAAATACCACCAGAATCATAATTAAGACCATATCTTCCTTAATTACTTCATTGACTTGAATATTCTATGATGCACTTCATGAACTCTATTGCCACATCAGATTACAAATTGGATAAATGGATTATTTGTAGTTTTCAAAACTATGAACAATATATAATGAATCGTGATTATTTATTGTTACTAGATTGAAGTACGTTGAAGGAGAATTTTATTGATATAAAGTTTGTTAATTTTTATCAAGAAACGAGTAAGATATGAATTTTTTTTTTAAATTAAGACATTTTGGGCCAACTTTGAAAAGTTTCAAAGAATATAGTGGTCGATTTTTAGAATTAAACATTCCCTAAGGACCTATTTACAATATCCGAAACTTAATTTAAACCAAGTCAAGACCTAGTCAAAATCAGCGGTCTGAAACCAAGAACCGTGGTCCAGAACAATGAACCGGGACATGAACCGTTACGAACCATAAGTCCAATAGTTATCGAATTGACGATTCGACTCACTCTAATACGGTTGTGACTCAGCATCGATACGCAAGGAACCCAACGGTGGGACAGTGACAAGTGTCATGGCGACACGTGTCAGACACGTGCGTTTGTCAATGGTGGCCCATGTGATCCACACGTGGTAGTTGACAACAACTTATGACGACACATGTAAGTCATTTGTGTAGGTGTTAAGCGGCACGTTGCAGCGCGTGTGAGCAACTGTAATAGATTTTCGGTGCATGTGGTGGCCCAGGTAGTGTGTGGCAATGCGTGTGTGGATTATCTATTCGGTTCGTTTTTGGCACGTGGGCAGGCTCTCCGGCGCGTCTAGGCAATTTTTCGGTCAAATGAAGTTGTTTTCCAGCGTACGAAGTTGTTTTCAACACTTGTGCACCCTTTTTAAACTTGTTTTGGCTCATTTTAACTCCGTTTTTTGTTCCAAAAATTCTTGTGAGTTATATTTTTCGTGTAAATTCTTAATTTTCATATTACATAAATATTTCAACAAAGAAAGTTTGAGTACTTATTTATTTATTTATAGAAATGAGAACCTTAATTGAACTTATTCCACTTGTTAATTAGCTAATTACACATGAAATTCATTTTTTTAACATAATTGCAGCTTAAAATTCATGTGTTAAAGTTTGTGAACATTGATACATTTTAATGGTTGCTCGTTTTATGAATGTGACTCAAAAAAATAAGAACATTTAATGTTCAATAAATTTGGCATACACATATTTCTTTTGGAACTATGTGTTTTTTTTTTTTTAGAATACACCAGGGATACAAAAGATTAATGTAGAATACAATCCCTAATATATTGCGGAATATCATTTTCAAACCAATCGTAACGCGTTGAAAAATTTCAAGCATCCTGAGCTGCCAGAAGAGCAATCATGTTTTCTTCTCGAGGAATAAAGTTGCACTTCCACATACCAGCAGTCCCTAAAGAACATCGAATTTTCCTAATAATATCCTGCTCAAATCGCTCTAACCCCTGTGATCCATTGATTTCCTGAACTGCAATTGAGGAATCCATAAAAAGATTGGTAACCCTCCTTTCAAATTTGGCACATCTTGCAAGCCCAAGTTCTACAGCTTTTAACTCAGAAGCAACCACCGAACCTGGGTTATTGATACGCTCCCCTCCCATCAAAATTACGCTCCCCTCCCAGTAGCAAATAAATTCTTGTCAGGATTGAAAGTTGCATCTACATACAAACTAAAACTCAAAGAGTCCTGAGTTGGGAGATCCCCTTTGTCTGTGTAGCCCTTAATTTGGGTAAAGGGAAATACTCTTATTTTAAGAAAATCCTGCCAATAGTCCAATGCCCATTTAACCTCAAAATTCAAGGGTACCCGGACTCTCACATCTCCTACCCCATCCACATGTATCCATTTACATCGCTCCTTCCATATAGCCCATGCAACCACAATCACGTTGGGCAATAAACTTCCAATCGATGAGGAGCAAACAATTTCATCAACAAGTTGAATCAAGGAACCTTTGGCAAACTTTTTTAAGATTCCCCAAAGGCCTTGCTTCTTCCAAACTTTTTTAGTAAAAACACAAAGAAAAAGAACATGCATTGTATCCACAAAATGAGCCCCACAACATAAACAACAAGGAGACATAGGAACATGATGTTTAACAAGATTACCTTTCGTGGCTAGCGAATCGTGCAGAGTCTTCCATCCAAAAATTCGGATCTTAGGAGGAACATGAAGCTTCCAAATAGCCTTTGCCACACATTGCAAGTGGTCCTTTGCTGATGAACTTGTTTGATCACAAATATTGTTTTTATTACGAAGATGGGTAGCAAGAACATATCCTGAAGCAACTGTGTAGCTCCCAATCGTAACATATGGCCAATAACTTTGGTCCAAACAATGTCTTCCCATCAGCGGCACTCGAACAATGGCTTCTACCTCAATAGGGAGGAAAGCATTGACCAAAAGTTCTTCATTCCATTGATAAGCTGGGTTAAGAACCGACTCACATTAGATGCACTTGCAATACGAGAGAAGATCCTGCCATCATTTCCCCCTTGTATCCATCTATCTTTGAAGATATGCACTGTATTTCCATCCCCTATCCTCCATCGCATGCCTTGCTCAATAATGTCACGACTCCAAATCATTGATCTTCAGATAAAGGATGGGTTAGATCCCAAGTTTGCAGCTAAAATATCAGTATCCTTAAAATATCTAGCTTTGAATATCCTGCTTACGAGTGTTTCCGGACGTTGCATAATCCTCCAAACATGCTTAGCCAAAAGAGCTTGATTAAATGAAACCAAACCACGAAAGTTCATCCCTCCCTCCTCTCTAGGTTTACATAGTGCCTTCCATCTCATCCAATGAATCTTGTTATCCTCATTCGAAGAGCCCCACCAGAATTTGGCAATAAGTTTCTCAATATCCGTACAAATCGAAATTGGAATCCGGAAACAAGACATCGCGTATGATGGAATAGCCTGAAGAACCGATTTAATCAACACCTCCTTTCCTCCCTCCGAAAACTTCTTATGATTCCAGGAATTGATTCTTTGACGCACACGATCAACCAAATAACCAAACTGGAATCGTTTGGCCTTAATCGTCACAGTAGGGAGACCCAAATAAATATCATGTCCAACTGTCGATCGAACTTGTAAGATATTGAGCATCACCTCCCTGTTCACTTGCTTTGTCAAAGGGCTAAATGAAATGGCTGACTTGTCATAATTAATAAGCTGACCTGAAGCATTCTCATAAATTTGAAGACAATTGTGCAAAGCCAAGCTGTCTTTCGAAGTTGCTTTCATAAAGATCAAGCTATCATCAGCGAAAAAAAGATGAGAAATAACTGGCGCGTCTCTTGCAATCCTGACTCCAGAAAAACGATTTTGTTCAAAAGCACTCACAATCAAATAGGAGAGTCTTTGTGCACACATGACAAATAAATAAGGTGATAAAGGATCCCCTTGGCGTAGGCCCCTGGATGGGGAAAAAGCTGTCGAAAGAGTACCATTAACACAGATAGAATACGAGACTGATGAGATACACTGCTGAATAAGATGAGCCCATCTATGAGTGAACCCCATGCACTACATTACCTTCCCAATAAAGGCCCATTCAACCCTGCCGTACGCCTTGCTCATATCAAGCTTTAATGCCGCATAACCTTCCTGACTTTTGGACATACGAAGCCAATGCATACTTTCGAAAGCAATAAGGATATTATCCGAAATAAGTCGGCCCGGAATGAACGCACTTTGATGAGGGTCAATCATGTCATCCATGAAAATCTTCAATCTATTTGTGATAACTCTAGACAGCAGCCGATAACACACATTACAAAGACTAATAGGGCGAAAATGTGTAACTTGAGAAGGTTGTTTAGTCTTCGGAATCATAACAATTGTAGTATCATTCCAGGTGTCCAAATCCTTACCATCATTTAACACACCCAGAATATGGACTGTAATGTCCTCCCCAATGGTGTCCCAATTTGTCTGATAGAATGAGGCCGAAAATCCATCTGGGCCTGGGGCTTTCCATGGATTCAGATCCTTCATGGCACGATGTACCTCTTCCCGTGAAAAAGGAGTTTCCAACACATGAATCTGATCCCCAGAGAGTTGAAAAGTGATATCCTTGGTGGCCAGGTCAAGCATGTGAGAATTAGGTTTTTTGGACGTGAAAATATCCTTGAAGTAGTCAACAAACACATTAGGGATATCCTCACTTCTAGTAACCCAGTCACCATTAGCATTCTTAATCCTTACAACCTTATTAATTCCCCTCTTTAAGCCATGAAATACGAGACCGCTGCTTCCAATACCATTCTTCCTGTGAGAACAGCTTTTCCAATTCTTGCTCATATTTTTCAACCTGTTCAAAGTTTGGGACATAATCTTCTTTATTCAATTCAGCATTAAGCACCAATTGGACAGAACAAATTCTATCTTTTAAAAGCCCCCCTTTCTTCACAGCCCACTGTTTCAAATTTGTACCATATTTCACAAGAACTGCATTCAAACTTTGATGACTCTCTTTAGCTTTCCAAATTTGCTTCACTAGGGTTTTAAAGTCAGGTTCTTTCACCCAGTGGTTCTCAAACCGAAAGGATGGATTAGTTGCTTGCTTAGAACGTATGGGATAAGAAGCACATGAAATCATAATGGGACGATGGTCAGAACCCATAAAATCCAAATTCTTACACTCATAAGACCTAAACATGTCCAACCATTCTTTAGAAGCGACAAACCGATCCAACTTTTCTGCAATAAAATCATGACCTTTACGCTTATTTGTCCATGAAAACTTTGGTCCATACGTTTTCAAAGTTGACAGTTCATTAAAATCCAGAGCATCTTGAAATTGTAAAAGTGTATTCAAATGTTTCTTCATGCCCCCCTCTTTTCTGAATGAAAAAGTACTTCATTAAAATCCCCCCCAACAAGCCAGGCCTTTGTCTCAAAAACAGTGTAGTACTTAAGCCTTTTAAAAAGTTCCCAGGAAGCATTGCGACCATCCAAATAGGGACTACCGTGATAGCCCGTAAACCTCCATTTAACATCATTAAGTAAAATTTTACAGTCAATATGAGCTGGGGAATAGGACAGGATATGAAGGTCAACATATTTCCAAAGTATCATCAAACCACCAGAATTACCAACACTATGCACATAGAAACAAGAAGAAAAACCAAGATTGTACTTCAAAACATCGGCCCTAGCCGAAGAACACCTAACTTCAGATAAAAACAAAATACTAGGATGGAAATTAGAGACTAATCTACGAAGATAATTGAATGCTCGAGCACCACAGACTCCTCGAGCATTCCAGTAGATCACAATCATTCCCTACGGCGGGGCTGATTCACTTCAGCCTCCGCCAAACTTTGAAATTCAAGTTTCGTTCCATAGACTTCAATCATACTGCGAGCCTTCTTAAAGAACCCCTCCCGATTGCGAACAGCTCCACCTTCCGACCAACCCGGACCACCGCCCCAGAACTCCATCATCTCCCCCGAATCCTCACGCCAAGCCCTCTTCTTACAAAGCAATGCACAACTTTGCATTGACCCCACATCATCAGCCACCACCTTCTCTTGAAGCTCCCTTTCCACCACAGGCAATGCATGTGAGGTCTGTTCATTTCTTTCAAAAACTGGAACATAGGGAACCTCACCCTCATGCAAAATCTCAACATATGCCGTATAATCTTGAGTGCCTAAATCTTTCCCAACAAAATGAACCACCCGGTAATCCTTGCCATTGTCAACTCCAGTCAGGGGTTCTTTTAAGAAACAGTGTTGAAATCCAAGGGGGACAATGAAACAGAGAGATTGCAAAAACTTACCTGTCCGAGGATCCTCTCTCCCCTTGTTCAAACGCTCAGCCTGCCGTTCACCCCCTTCATCTGCATCCAGTCTAACCATGAGTTCTTCAAAACGATGGACGACCTTCCGATGTGACCCTCCCGCAACATCCTGAGCCCCAGAACCTTCCTCGATCACAATACCTTTTCCCTTTTCACGTCTTCTATTCTGCTCCACTTCCAAATCTTGCCTCCTAGCATGCTCACCAGCCCCCAACTTGAGCATTTCAAAAAAACTCTCCAGATCCGCAGCTTTAGGACTTTTCCGTTTGTTGCCTGGAGCCATGTAGAAAAATATCGATGGCTCTTGCACCAGTCCTCAGATTTTCCAAAACAATTGAGCATTCCGCCTCAGAATGATCTAGATGGCCACACAAAAAGCAGAAACCCGAAAGCCTCTCATACCTGAAAACCGCCGTGACCGGTTCATCTTCCACCGTAATATAGAAGAATCGGCACAAACGTTTTGTGATGTCCAGGAGAACCTTAACACGAAGACATTCCCCCCAAGCCTCCTCCCCTTCCTTGGCATCCACTGCTAAGACCTCACCAACGATACTCCCTATTTTCATGCCCAAAATTTTGCTCATAGCAAAAAGTTGAAGGCCATGGACCTGAATCCAAAAGGGCACAAAGTTAAGTTGTATCTGAGATAAGCGTTCCCCCCCATGCAAATTCTCCATAGCAAGAAGTGACTTTCGCAGATTCCAGGGCTGTCGAGACAGCACATCCTGCATCTCAGCATCCGTTCCAAAGGAAAGGAGAAAAAGACCATCTCCAATCCCAGCTATTTTAATAGGGGTTCTCAACCGCCAGGTGCGGCCAAGCATCTTTTTCAAACTCCAGAATGCTAACAGGTCTTCTAGCTACAAAACGCATGGCCACTGAATGTTGTGGAATGGCAAGCTCATTTCTTTGGACAATGATGTGAGTGGTTTCCTTGCTAGAGATACGAAAGCCCTCCATCAGATCATTCAGACTCTCTGCCATAGGGAAAAGCACAGAACTTGAGTAATAAAGAGAAAGTGAAATGAGAGAAGATGAAGAGATCGTCTGGGAAAACTGAGAATAAATAGGAGAAAATCCGCCCCCAATTTTGAGCCAGAGATGTAAAACCACTATTCCCCACCCACTGAAATCCTTTCGTGAGAGAAGAAAAAAACCCCCGTAAAAACTTTGCCCAATCAAAATAAAGCCCCTCGTCATTTCTTGCCCAGAAACACCACGCACCAAAAAAAACCCCAATACAGCCGCGCGTGAGTTACACCATGTCGGACGCAAAATCTACGCCTCAATCTAATGATTGAGAATTTTCAAAATCCAAGAATGTGAAGAAAATCTAAAAAATGTGTAGAAAGGAAAACCCAAACCGAGGCCAATCAAGAGGATGAGTAGGAAAAAAATGTGGGGAAGCCGAAGCGGTTTTGACGGAGAAGATATCCAAGAACCAAGAAAGCAAAACTTCTAGAGAGAGGTTTTGAGGGTCAAAATCGGAACTATGTGTTACTTGATGAAGATGTATAGTTTATCACCCTTTTTAGTATCCCATAAGGATATTCCGACTCAGTGACTCAAGATTTAATTATAGTCAAAACTTGAGCTATGACACTTTTAAAAGAACTTAGTGTAGTTTTTTGGGATAAAATTATGTTTAGATTAGAATCTTACGATATAAAAGTAAACAAGTTGTCGCAAACGACATGTTTACGACCCAAAATGATTCAAGGATCATATTCTTAACTTGAGAAGTTTTGAGCAACACTCGTATAAATAATCCTGATTTGAATTTTTGTCTCATAATTTTTTCATAGTGTTGGTACTAAACTAGTACTCCAAGAGCGCATAAATACATTGAAAATTATTTGAAATCTTTAAGGATATTATTTGGTAGACCAGTAGTGTAGCTAAAACGAGATTTTTTTAGAATAACCATTGTAGTTGGTTTATTAGATTTCCAATAGCATTTTAATCCCCTAAACCACTTTGGGTTGTTTTAACTTATAACATAATTGTGTTTTATTACATTTATGTTGATAAATATTTTAAGCATGTAGTTTCATGTTATTTAGTGGGAATTTTAGCTATTATTTGTATTAAATGCTAGAACTATTTTGTGTTCATATTTTAAAATTGAATCTATTAAATTAATGAAGATACATAGTGAAATTGATGATTAATAACGTTAAGTTATTTTTTAATATCAAATTTTGTAACAAATTTTTCGAATGTCAGTTAGCTTAATATAGAACATATTGATACATATATAAACATTAACCTGTTGAATCACTTCGATTAAAAATCAAACAATAGCTTCAAATAGCAATGAATGCTACATTAATTACATTGAAAACTGAGTACTTGATATCAATGACACATGGTGTCTTAAATTTTTTAATGTTCTTAGAGAACATGATACATTGGATACTATTAGCTATGTTATGAATGATCCATGAGCTGGAATTGAGACTCATATTAAAAAAGGTTTAAGCAACTTACTAGACTTAAAATATATATATATATATATAATTATATAGTTTGAGAGATACTGGTAAACTTAGTTATTGATGACATGATCCATGATTGTGAGCAACATCGATCCTTATTGCTTGTGAGCTTGCCTCGACTCAACTCGTTATGGCTCTAACTCGGATCGTTCATATAGATAAATGAGTTGAGCTCATAAATGTTAAATTTACTAACGAGTTAACTTAGGTTCAACTCGTTATGTAAGATTTTTATTTTAATTACATTAGATTCGTTACCCTCGTTTTTTTTGTCGTCAATATAATCTAGTCTAACGTTAAGTATTCTACTCAAATCGAATATGAGCTCTACACATTGTAAACAATTTAAAAGTGATTGGGTTTCTAAATTCTAACCAAGAGATCACAATTAGTATATTATGTAGAGGTTAGTCAAGCATAGCATAGCACCTGAAGTAGAGAGTGAAGTGTCATCTCACCTGCCAATGCCAATGCCAATGGAGTTACTCCTTACCAAAACTACCCATTTTCCTTGTGACCACCGCATCTGCAGACCTCCATTTCTATATACTCCACCACACCTATCCCTCTCACCAGTCTCACATTCATGGAGCATTAAACTCAAAACCCCTCATCTGATTTCAAAACCCAGATTGAAGTGCAGCAACTCGTTGACTAGGGTTGAAAAGAGGTGGATCGAAGTGGTAGGAGAGGCTATATCCACTGCTTTTCCGGTGTGGGTGGCTGCGGGCTGCTTGTTGGGTTCAATTGGGTCCAACCTAAATGGACGGTAATGGGCATTACTCTCACCATGCTTGGAATGGGAATGACTTTGACATTCGATGATCTACGCTCCGCCTTAGCCATGCCCAAGGAATTGTTGGCCGGCTTCTTCTTGCAGTACTCGGTAACCCCCCGATCAACGTTTAAATATTGGTAGTCATGTGTTTTATGTTTCAAAGATTATTAAATCACAACTCTACAAAAGTAGAGAATCACCAAGTGGCGATTATTAATTGACTCTGATCAACTTTCTTTGATGCTTATCCTCTGTTCCTACTTCCAAATTTAGTTTGTTCAAGTTTTAAAAGTTCACCATCCCTAATTTTAATTTGTGGAGTTGAGTGTAGAGATTAACAAATAAAATATTACTAAAGTGTAGTGAGTAGTTGAGTTGAGAGACAGAGAGAGATGGGAAAAAGAAAAGGTAGAGAGGAACTAGGAAAGAGGGAAAACCTTAGGTACTTTTGGGTGGATACAATCATTCATCCCTTAAATTGTTGATACATTTGGGTGGCAGATAATGCCATTATCTGGATACTTTGTGAGCAAGCTCTTAAACTTGCCATCCCATTATGCAGCTGGCTTAATACTGGTGGGCTGCTGCCCTGGAGGTACGTTCGTGTCGTGCTGTCAAATATCTTCTGTTTATCCGATACATGCATTTCATATCCACTTGTTTCTTTCTTGCAGGCACAGCTAGTAATATTGTTACATACATTGCACGGTACGTGAATCTTTGCAGAAGCTAATTTCTTTTGATTGAACATGTTGAACTGACTAGTTGTGTGCCATAGTGGAAATGTGGCTCTCTCTGTGTTGATGACTGCTGCAAGTACTCTTTCCGCTGTGGTTAGCAACTCCTCGTATATTTTTCCTTTTCATTTCAACGCGTGGATCCAAATCATACGTCTTCTTAGCTGTGTTTTTTTGCCTGCCTTTACAGGTTATGACCCCAATTCTCACAGCAAAACTTGCAGGGCAATATGTTTCTGTAGATGCTGCAGGTCTATTCATGTCAACTTTGCAGGTCACACTATCTCGTTGCACCTTTTAATTTGTACGAGCGTTCATCTCTGGGTTAATTGCAAAATGAATTACGATAGTTTATTTATACGTCTTAGGTTCATATCCAGCTTCAGCACAATACACTACCTGACTGTATTAGACTTCATTTTCAGGTCGTGCTCCTACCCGTATTAGCTGGGGCGTTTCTTAACCAATACTTGCAGAGTCTCGTTAAGATTGTTTCTCCGTTAATGCCACCAATTGCTGTAGCAACCGTGGCGGTCCTTTGTGGGAATGCCATTGCTCAGAGTTCTTCTGCAATCCTCATGTCTGGCCAACAAGTAGTTCTAGCTGTTTCTCTTCTTCACACATTCGGGTTTTTCTTTGGTTATCTATTTTCAAGAATGTTGGGTATTGATGTATCCTCTTCAAGAACTATTTCCATTGAGGTTGGAATGCAGGTAAACACTACCAAACTTGTCTTGTCAAGTCTAATATGTATTTCTTGATTTTTATGTGAATTGGGTTGCAGAACTCGGTACTTGGAGTTGTTCTCGCCACTCAACACTTTGGGGACCCGTTGACTGCAGTACCGTGTGCTGTTTCTAGTGTGTGCCATTCGATTTTTGGCAGCTGTTTGGCTGGAATCTGGAGACGGGACATCCCCGTCACAAATGCAGATTCGAAAGAAGATAAATTGCCCCAAGATTGAGCAGAAAGAGTTCCATTGTAATCTGTCCCTTTTCTTCTTCTCTTACCAATGAATTGCTCATCTTGTAGGGCTCGTTTGGTGGAATAATTTACTATACCAAATACGAGATAACTGGAAATCGATATGAAAATTCTAATTCCGTGCTTTCATCACATATCATGTCATTGAATCTGCAACGCAAATAAGCACTTTTAGATCATTTGGAGTCCCAAAAATAGGTAGCACCAATATTTTGATGCATAAATGGGCATATTTACAGACCAATGATGAAGCAATTGTTCCTATACAGTGAACTAAAACTAGAAGACAAATAAATAAACTACGAAAAACAGCTAGCTCTTTTCACAAAAAGAGAACCAGCAAAACAAATCTGAAAACGCTCGAGATTTTGAAACATCGCTCGCCACCAGAAAATGCTCAGTTCCTGTCTTAAGTTAGTCCAAGCTGTACGGAACCAACCTCTCGGTGAGCAGCAGCCCCAGCTGCAACAAACTGAGATTGGGCTTGCAACAATTTTGCATCCATGGCAATTTGATTGTATGGATTACTATTGATGTCAAAACTCAACAAGGACGACTTCAGTTTAGATGGTGTGTAGTGAGGTTGAGCTTTAGACTCGTTGTCATCATTTATTAAGTTACCTGCCTTGTATTGTTGCTTGACTTCAGATGATTCAATTTCAGATTCCATCCTATACCTGTCTTGATTCTTCACCCAAGTATTCCTAAAGAAACAATGTGGGGATATCGACTGAGGAAGGTTAATAGCATTCTGTACATATACCCTACTACCTTCATGAGAATCCTTCACATGTTTGGCATTCTCGTACGGCAAAACAGGCCCTGCTGCTAATCCTGCCTTGCCTGCAGAGGATAAAACAGGTCGTTAGAATAAATAGAAAACACACAAGCCCCACAGATTTGAAATCCATGGATGATATTTGTATGTTAAGACTTGTAGGATGAATTTAGAATCCATCTCTCATTTTGAACTATTTTTCAAGTGATTAGGATTGGATGTGGAAAACCTGCCTAATTTGGATGGATTTGAAATCTACTCATTTCAAATCAATTCAAAGACAGCCAAAAGGAATCCAAGGGCATACACATCGTATTGATTAAGGTAGTGTTTGTAAACTCTACACAGTGGGGCAGAATCACTTTTCTTCAAAAGCTACTCCTCACAGAATTATTTTTTTTTTAAAAAGTCATTCTGGAAGCTGTCGGTAGAGTTTGCAAATACACCCTAACTATTCCACCTTCTGTTCAACGATAACACCCTAGATTACCTATAGCATATTCATCCCCTCTTCACTACACACTATGATTCTATTATCAGATGTCCCCAAAGGGACAACTAGTCCCCAAAAAATTAAGAAATACTGTATAAAAATAACACATCAAGTTGTTACATAACTTGTTATTAGAGCATAGTTACAGTTGTGTATATCTACTCTTCCACGATTAACATCAAAACATCACTTTCAAATGCTATGGGTTTCATAAACCAGGCCACTAACAGTAATAATAAGAGTTCAAGTTGAGAATTCTGTTATACCATTAGGCACCCGTGGTGGTGGCCGTGCAATCTTTGATATATTCCCTGAAATGGCACCAGTGGACATTTCTGCTGCAATTTTCCGGTTATCATATGCACAACCAATTATTTGTGTTTTGGGAGGAATGGTGCACGAATTTACAGTAGACCTGCATTAATGGAAACCCAAAAATAAAAAACTTTATACAGCTAATTCATACAAACAATAAACCTACTAATCCCTCCATCCATTTACTCATGTTTTAGAAGATTTCACACAAATTACGTAGTAGTATAAGATGACCAAACTATCCTTATTTCAGTATACAATAATAATTTGGAAAGGTGAGCCTTGTGACGGAGCACTTTCTCTTGCTCAATATTAATACGAGGTCAATATTGGAAGATTGAACACATTTTCTCTTAAATTCCTAAAACAAGTAATTTGGGACAATTTTTAACAAAAACTGCCATTAAGGTTTGATAAACAGAGCAAACTGACCCTTTAATCCCAAATAAATAGGGTATGCTTACCCTTAAGGTTTGATATATTATATAAACTACTGCCACGAGTTTATAAATTACAAGCACCACCTTCATATAAATATGTATTTTGCAAACTAAGCCTACTATAATCATTTTCAACATGGGGCTTTCCCATTGTTTGAATGATATAAAAAAAATCGTAATAGTGAGGAAATAGGTGCAATTTATAAAAGAAACAAACATCAACGTAGTGTAAGTAACTAAAAATATAAGTGTTTGAAGGCCAAATTTAGGGGTGACCTTAGAAACAAACATTTTTAACACGTGGCCTAACCCATCAATTACTGAGTTGTTTTAATGGTAGAACTAACAGTAGCAGTGTAGCATATAGCCAAAGTAAGAGAACTGGCAAGCCCTCCAACAAATAAAGAATGACTACAGATTAAAAATAAAAGTTAACCTTGGAAGAGAAACATGCTTTCTCTCGGGAGGAATCACGGGCCCACTTTTCCCAATATTTTCCTCAAGATAGGCAAATTGCTTCTTGAAATGACCAATGGCACTGGATAACACAAAGAAACTCATTACAACCCAAGAATCATATCAATGTTGAATCATGTGGATAGGTTAAAATGCTACAGTTCCAAACCTCGGATAGACAAAACTCGTGCCACCATTTCCAGACATGTAATCCCTCAATAATTGAGGGTGATACTCCAAAATCTCACGATATATTAATTCCCTGATATCTTCCTTGGTCACTTTTCTCTGTTCAAACTCAAATTCCAATTTCGAGATTGGCAGACAAGATGGCTCTCTCTCAATTTTAGACAACCCCTTGAAGTAAGGATCAGCTAATGCCTAATAACAAAATAAACCAAAATCAGCATTAAGATAGTAAATACACGAAGAATTATTGAAGTGCATTGATTTGGTCAGGCAGCTAGTACCTCTTCAGCACTTGGACGATCCTTTGGATCAAACGCTAACAACCTTTGCAACAGTTTGAGAGCCAAGGGATCTACCCTTGGAAATTTCTCACTAAATGGCACTGTGCGCTTTTTCCTCATATCCAATAAGTATTTCCTTGCTTTCTCGTTACGCACCTACGTCCAGGACACAACAATCAGGCATACATTAAAGAATAGGCAAATACGTCTATACATCAGTTGCACCGTGCAACTGATGTGCATTTTCAAATGATATTAGTTGTTTTGACTGAACAGTATTAGTTGTTTTCATTGAACAGTATTAGTTGCATGGTGCAACTGGTGCACCCAAGTGTTACTCTAAAGAATATAATGCACAAAAGTACTTGTAAAAGGGGGCTATGTTTATTACCCTAGATATTGTATCTGATGATGGTGTCCCAAGAAGATCAGTAATCAGATCCAGCTGATGCACAACACTTTTACCGGGAAACAATGGCTTGCCCGTCAAGACTTCAGCAAAGATGCACCCTATGCTCCAAATATCAATAGCAGGAGTGTACTGCAGGAAATTACACCAAATACATGACTCAGATTGAAAAGGATAAAACTCTTAGGAAAATGATGCAACCTGACACAATTACCTTTGAAGAATAGATATATCAACTTCCAGGAGAGTTCAATTGTCCTCCCTGAACAAAAATTGTTTTAATCTACAATCACTACTGATTTTTGTACACTCCAAATTCATGCATTTTATATTGAAATATATTATTATGCTACCCAGAGAAAATAATCCCCAAAACTAATCAAATGCAAAGTAAAAACAAGAAGTATTCAACACCTTACTGTCTTGCACTAATTCTAATTGAGGCAGAAACTAAGAAACAAATGCAAAACTAATAAGAACTAAATGCATTCAAACTTCTATGTGCCATTAGACTTGAATACCTATAAAAACTAGCAATTTCGGCAATAATCCAAAGAGGGTTATTATGTGGGGCCAATTATGGTTTTCAGGGTCAGAGTGCTAAGTAGCTGGATCTCTCCCCAAATTCCCCATTGACTGAATACTTAAAGATTACAGGAGTTCAACCAATATGAAATGCAAATATGCAATAAGACCAAAATATGAACTCAGCAGCTTCTAGGAAGCTAAGAAGCTTGTTTTAAGTGCATAATAAATGTTGAAGTTCCAAACAAATGCACCCCAATTAACAATACTTTGTTGCTGCATATCATAAACTGAAGATGGTTTGATTGATTGATAATTTAATATGAACCATAATGCTGGCACTTTGCGGTCAGATCTTAATTGAGAAAGAAATGAAAGGGAGGACATGGGAACATTTTTTTACCTTGGAGGAGAAAGAACCACACAACTCAGGTGCCCTATACCATCTTGTAGCAACATAATCCTGCAGGTGGGAAAAACATCCACAAAAGGTCACCTCATCGAAACTCACATTTGGATGTAATATAAAACAATAAAAAATGGCATTATTTACTAATGGATTTAAAATGAAGTAGGTGGCAGTATAAAAAAAAAATTTAAGTGTAGAGTGTACCGTCCAAAAGTTTGTAGTCGGAGTGTCGCTGAATGCCACTCTCGCTAGTCCAAAATCACATATTTTAAGTTTGCAATTTGCATTGGCCAATATATTCTTTGGTTTGAGATCCCGATGATAAACATTAGCTGAAAAGAAACATTAGTTAATAAAACTAAGAACAAGTGGTGCACCATTCAACAGATTCCAGATCAACATGAGAAATGCGGACAGGGCTTTTCCAGATAGCTCAGTTCTATCACAAAATATAGATGAAACTATTTGTATTTTCAATCTTTCTAGTTACCTGTATGCATGTATTTCAGTGCCCGTAGCATCTGGTAGAGAAAAAAACGGTGATGCTCTTGGGTCAAGTCATCATTAGCTTTTATGACTTGATGAAGGTCAGACTCCATAAGCTCAAAAACAACGTAAATGTCTTTAAAGTCCCGCTTAGAGGGTGGCAAAATGATCCGCTTGATTTCCACAATATCAGGGTGGCGCAATAAGCGAAGCAACTTAATTTCACGCAAAATCCGAAGAGCATCAGACATATGTTCAAAAATGTCTGTTATTTTCTTTATCGCTACTTTTCCCCCAGTATGTGTATCGGTGGCTGCACAAACAACTCCATAACTACCCTTTCCTATAATCTCTACAATTCTGTATCTATTGGCATCTCCATAGTCAGTAAAAAATTCGGTATCCTTTGAGATCTGTAGAATAAGTATAGCAGCAGGTGATCATGCAGGAAATTGATACTATTTTAAAGATTATATATACAAGCTGTTTATAAATTTCAGACATTAAAATGCATCTTATGAAGCTTTCTTTCACAGATAACTTAAAGTGATACTGCAATAGTAGCTAGTATACTCCTGTCAAAATAAGGTACTGAAGTCAAACTTAGCTTGAGCCTTTATAGCTGTTTTAGAATTTTTGTTTTTCCTTAACGTTTGTTTCAATATATAAGTAAAAAGACTACCCCATTATTTGCCACATGTAAATTTCCATGAGCATTTGCCAAATGGACAAACTATTAAAATTCTAGTGTCCAAAAGCATTGAAATAAAACAATAGGGTTTCCAGAAATCTTTACATGTTAGAAAGTACAGCAAAAACAAATACTCCTGAAATTTATTACTACAAAATTCCTTGAAATAAGTTAGGGTTTTTTTTTTCAGGTAAATTACTTTTCATCTCTGTGATCAAGACTTCTCATGTGAAATTAAGAGACATAATTAATGATTATGGGACATATAGATGAACACATTAATTACATTAAATCTTCATAATACAAAAATGCTATCTACTTTACCAAAAGCAGAAGTAGGGATGAAGAAAATAATAAAAATCAATCCCAGTATAAGATTAAATTAACAGCGATCGAAGAACAATAGAAATTAGCTAACCTTCTTTCCTTGATCTTGTCGCTGCATCGTTCCTTTACTTTTTCAAAGAAACGGCGTCGTACTAGTTCCTCGACCAGATCAGATCAAAATCACAATCCTTCTCACAAGAAAACACACCTCCGAACTATCAACTGATATAAATCAAGTATAAAACTGCATTTGCATCACAGAATAGCAGCTATAAGTGTAGTGCAACAACCACCACGACCACTACACCTCCAAAAACGAATTTCGCACAATTATCACCGGAGTGAAAAGATCGTTCACTAAAATCGTGAAAGGAATTACATAAAATCAGAGGAAAAACAGATTATGAAGGATTGAAGATATGAGAGGGGGGTGAAAAATGGAGGAGGGTGAAGTGGTTTTATACAAGGGGAAAATAGTCTAATCATGTGGTTTTGCGTGTTTTCGGAATTTAAAATTTCGAATAAATTGAATATTTTAATACGATTTTTATATGAATTAATGGAATTATTCATTACTGTAGTTCAGGCGTGACCGTTAGGTGGTGGGTGGAAAATTGGTAATGGGTCGGGCTACTCCATAGAGCTTAGACCATGTTTATCCATGCCCAACATGACCGGGTCATTAAATATAAAATTAATTTTTCACTCTTCCATCTACCCATTTTACACCACAACTCAAACTCATTTTTTTTCACACTTTATCCATAACCACCACAATCACAACCAACATTAATAAATTATTTCTTTTAAAATATAATAGTTGTATCTATTATTAATTTTTTATAATATTTTCACAATATTTAGAAAAAATATATACAATTATTTAATAGAAAAATTTTAAAATATAAAAAGAATAATTAACACAATTTAGAAGAGAAAAAAATTAAGAGAAGAGAAAAGGGAGTGTATGAAATTATAATCCAAAATTGGTCTCTATTTATAGAGAATTTAATTTTATAAATTTTGGTATTTTTTATTTTTATTTTTTTAAAGTAGATAAGTGAAAATTAGAAATTATCTAAATAAAATATAATCAACGAATAAAAAATGGACACATGTCATGTTTAGATATTATGGGAATAAAAATACTCCACAAAAAAACTGGTCATGGTTGGTTGTTCTCGGTTGACGGATGACTATGGTCATCAAATAAATTTTATTTTTCTTTTTTTTTTCCATTTTTTTTTTTTTGTCTTTTGTGGATGCCCTGGTCGTGGGGCATCCGATAAACATGGTCTTAGACTTGGTTCAATTTGCTAAAGATCAATTCGTCTAATAAACAAGTTAGCTTCAATAGAATAGAATGAGATAAAGAATTTTCTCAATACAACTTTAGTAAATATAAAAATAATCGGAAGAAAAAATAATTATAAAATTTAAAAAATAAACTATTTAAATGATATTAAAATAACTCTTAATAATTTTTAGTAAATTATTCATTTTAAAATAAATTTCAATCAACCTATAATATTTATGTTATATATATTCTTGAATTTTATTGTTATGTGTCACTTTAATTTTAAATATTACTACAATTCTTTATAATCATAACATATCATATTCCATTAATTTTATAATTGACACATCGTCTAAACTTATCTAAAAGCGACATGTCAAACACACAAAATTCTCTATTACTATATACGGGAATATATTGAAAATTGATGCATAAACTCATCAATTTTTAACTTGAAAAGCAAAAATACATTAATTGTGATTTAGATTAAAAAAAAAAATCTATTGTTATACTTTATCTTAATAATCTTTTAAGATCAATTAATTAATAATAATTGAGTAATTCCTTAAATAAGTCTTTGTTTCTTTAAAACTATTAATATTAAAGATAGTATATATTTAACATATCCTCATAATTATTTAAAATCAATTTAATATTAATTATGATAACACCTACCATACATACTGATATTTAAATAGATATTTTATAAAATTATGACACACATCATACAAAATTATAAGAAGAGGATGACACATCAACAAATATAATGAGAATGCGACACATCAGAAAAGAAAAAAAAAAAAAAAACTCTATAATTAATATATAGTGGGATATGTGATACATTTATAATTTGATAATAATACAAGTGTTGTACGAGTTTTTTTTTTAAATAAAACTAAAAAAATTTTTAAAAGACTTTCGGGTCATGTCTATTATTAAAAAGGTCATGTTCAGCCTTTAAAAAAATCTCATAACAAGACATAGTTCAGGCTAGGGCCCTAAATTTACATACTAGGGTTTTTTTTTGGGGGGGAAATAATATAGAACAAACCACCCCTAGTTTTTATGATTCAAGCTAAAAAGTTTTAGTAAAACAAATAAGGACAAAATGCCACATAATTGTATCAATTTACCCTTATATTACATTTAATTTTAATTTTCGAATCATTTAATTTAATTAATGTCTAATATACAAAGTCAAACGAATTAAGTTTTAAAAAGCTAAGAGATTATCCCTCGATTATAGGGCAATTCCATTCAAATTAATCACTTTCCTAAAATTCGAGATTATCCCTCGATTATAACGCAATTTCCATTTCAAATTACTTTCCTAAAATTCGAGATCACTCATTCTTCCTGTTCACATTTATATTTTTATATATTCAATAATTTTCTTATTAATCGGAAATATTACCATATCTTTATTAAAATATAAATTATATTATAAAATACTTAATAAAATTAATACATTCAAAAAAATTATTTTACTCGATACACCTCTAAAAGTGTTTAAATAATTTGATGAACAACTTTTATTAACAAATACTTGTTGATTAAGTCTATAATATTTTTACAAGATATATATACGCATATTTTATTAAATGCAACCGATAAGTGCATATACTTTCAAATATGTATACATTTTTTTTATATATGCAATCGATACTTGCATATACTTTAATATGTGCATATGTTATTTTAGCTATGAAAATAGTCAAATATAGTTATAAATATGTTGGGTAATATCTTTGCATATAAAAAATTGTTGCATATTCTCCGTGACATGCATATATCTAATATGTGCATTGCATAATAATAATAATATAACACTTTATCATACGTACATGCTATAATAATTATGATTTTTGTAGTTCGTGAAGTAAATAAACTATTGAATCTAAAAATTATATTTTACGAAAATACACGAAATATGTAGTATACATACAAATATATACAATAAATTGGGTTTATATATGCAACGAAAATTGCATGTTGCGTAATCAGCAAAACCCAAACTTTAAGTGTATACCCAACTTCAACAACAAGAATCATCTTCCTCTGTTTAACTTCCTCCAATTTGCTTCTCATAACATCAGCTTCCTGCAACAGAAATATAATTTTAGTTTATAAAATTCAGATGTGATTATTATTTTCTTAAAGCATTATATCCAGATGAATAAGAAAACGTGCTAGAAATCTGAAACATGCTTACAAATTAATGCAAACTCCAATAGCTTGTATATCACAAACTCCTTGATTTAATTAATCAATAGTATTATAGGCGGATGAATCATGTGCACTCACTACAAGAGATTGAGAATATCGTTGCTCTTGGTGAATACCTAGTGCATTTCGATTGAACCCAAGAGAAATCTATCAACAAAGAAGTAGAATTAGAAGAAAAATAATTCTCCAAATATTTACTGGCACTAATTAAAAACAAGCAGAATTTCATAATATTTTATAAAAAGCAGATTTATTAGCATCAAAGCCTCCAATATGACAATCCATATCCAGACCAACAATAACAGAAAAACAACTCTTTATATGTTTGTGGACAAGACAATTCAAAGTGTAAAAATTCAATCTATTTGATTCACTGGGTAAAACAGTTTCCAATTAACAATTAATCAAAAACTTCCTTTTGTCTTAAGATCATTTGAAAATCGCCCAAAAACTTGCACCCAATTAACAATTAATCAACAATCTGATCTTACAGCCGATTTGAAAATCGTCGGTGAGGAGATAATCATTCAACGACGGCTAGAATCAACAACCGTCGACGAGCAGAATCCGAGACGCCTTGAATTCCAAATAGAATTGAGGATAAAAACGACATAGATTAGGAATTGCGAGAATCAATTATTAGAATCAGCAATTCACGCGAGAAACGATCTAACCCAAAAAACAACAGATCCCGATGAAAAAAATCAGATTACCTATGAAACAGTTCTTCTGAGACGCCGTAAATTCCAAATAGAATCGAGGATAAAAACGGTAGAGATTAGGAATCACGAGAATCAATGGGTGGCCGGCCTCGGCTATGACCGCCCTAGTAAGATCGTTGATTGGTTAATTAAGAAAGTGAAATCCGCCATTGATGAGCTCGCCCAATAGTCCATCGTCTCGATTCTCCCAGACTCACCCAAATTCAAAATATGGGAGGCGGCCATTGAATTGAATTGAATGATCGAATGAAGGCGATGATCAGCGAATTTAATTGAATTGAATGATTCAAATTAGATTTAAATTCGAAAAAGGAAAGAGAAACTGTAATTTTGGAAAGAGTTGAAAATGACATAATTCGAATTATAATATGTAGGGCATATTAGGAATTTTGTAAGGTGCTTTGGTCAAGGCAAAAGATTGGTAATTCTATGATGTACGAAGAAAAGAAAGAAGAATTTTTGTTTGTGAATGATAAAGTCTCTCACCAGAAGGCGTAGAGGGCGTGGAGGAAGGAAAAGCAAAAGCGTGGGATGGGCAAAGACCACTGAAAGATGGATTTCTGGGGAACTCTAAGCTACTCAGAAGAGTTTTCGCTATTGGACTTAGAACACTAAGCCTTACTCGTAGCTACACAGAAAGCTACTACAGTCGGCTAGGCTCCGTATTCGCTGACGGATAGAGTTCAGCAAGCGTGGTTGGCAGCCGTCAGTGCAGTGCTAGCTCGGGTAGCTGGATGGAAGGTTAGAAGGTGGGTTATAGGGATATCCACTCTTCGGAATAGGCAGGTCGAGAGGATCTACTTAGTAGTCTCCTGGGGTTGATAACTTTCCTCTCTTCGATTTAGCAAGTCACTTATAAAGATAGACGTTCTCTTCGTTAATTGTTTTACTAAAACTTTTTAGCTCATTTTGTTTATAGGACTTATGGATTGTCTTATATTGTTAATAAACTCTTTTTTTTTTATAAAGTCTGATTTGACTTGCCCAATTCCACCCTTAGTTTTCAGATTATTTTTATTAAATTTTTGAGTTAGTTTTGTATGAGTGTTCTTATCGTGAGATTAATATCACTTTTTAATATAATTTTATTATTCTTCACTTTATCATAAGCTTCTTATTTACTTTTTATACGGAGATTAATAAATATACTAATAAAAAATGTGTAGTAGTAGTTGAGATACAGATGTAGAAATAAGAAAATACATGTAACAATTTTACTGTTGTAAGTTCCAAATTTCCAATTATTAGAATGAACAATGTTCTTTTTTCGCCTTCTAACTAAGTTTTTTTCTCCTCAGATCCATAGTCGCTTTATGTAGGTTTTTCTAGTATGTTTGTTGGTATCAACGGGTAGATTATCCCTAATGGAGCCACGATGATCGTTCGTGGGAGTTATCCTTGATCTTATTTTATTGATTTTTTAGATAGTTTTAATTTCTTATTTTTCGTTGTGGCTTCTGTTTTTTCCGTCTTCCTACGCCATGTGCGGCTTATTTCCTGTTTCTTGAATGTCTTCTGAGAGAACACCCCCTTCTTGGATAACTCCATCAGACCCTTCTCCCCCACATGTGCCAATCTTTTATGCCAAAGCATTACAACATCAGAACTAATGGTTATATCAGCTGTCCCTGTGATTGTCTCACCAATCAAAGAGCCATTCTTTTCTTCCCTTGCATCACTATCTTATCAGCTCTGGTAACCAGCACACAACCATTTTCTGTCCTGAATTCATAACCCAAAGTGTTAAGTGGGCTAAGAGATATTAGGTTTCTCAAGATCATCCACGGCTTGCATGAACTCAATTAACTGCTCATCAAGGGTTTTCTCATTGAACATCTTTTAGTTATTGGGCTTCCTTTCCATGAACATCTAATTTGACAAAAATTGTGTCAAATACAGATCATCAAATGTCTCAAACACAGCAACTACATCCTTCTCCTTCATCAGCTCTCTAAAAACATTATCACCTAAACTCAGATCAACAATGTTGTAAGCTTTCTCCATAAGCTCTTCTTTCTTGGTCTTGTATGCCTTCGATGCAGCAAGGTCAAGAGGAACTAGGGCATCCTTTAGTCCATTGTGTGACAAGAGTGCCTTCATTTTGGTTTTTCATAAGCCAAAATCAGTCTTACCAGTGAATTTATCTACTTCCAACTTCACATAACCCATTCTTGATTCTTGCCTTTATCTTTCGCTTCCCACAGACGGCGCGAATTGTTATGGAATATTGCACTTAGCTATTCCAATCACAAATGATAAAATAAGACAACAAGAACGCAATGAATTGAACAAGTAAGAACACGAGATTTACGTGGTTCGATCAAATGATCTACGTCTACAGAGGATAGAGGTTCTCTTTACTAATATGAACAAGTGTTTACAATTACAAGTATGATCACTAAGAAACTTGCTAACTCGCTCAACTCACAAAGAATACGATCTCACTTAGAATGATCTCACACAGATTTCTATCAATCTCAATCTATGCACTTAGTGGTGTATTTATAGATGTACAATGTCACTTGAAACTGCCACAAACTAACTAACTACCTAACAGAAATAACTGATAATAACCAACCCTGGAACTAACAGAAATCAGCAGACTTGACTCAGTTGATATGTCTATCAGCTGACTTGGCTTCAGCAGACTTGGACCCCAACTCTTCTGATCTGATCAGGCGACTTACACTCAGTAGAGTTGTCCTTACTCTTCTCAGATTAGTTGACTCTTAACCAGATGACTAACCTTATCAGTTGAGTTGACCCCACTCAGCTTATACTGACTTCAGACCAGATGACTAACTACTCTTTTGATAGATACTAGTATCAAATGACATCTCAATATTGCATTAATCCTAACAAACGAGATGGAAAGCCATGGGTGAGCGAGATTCACAATTGAAACCCTCGTTGTTGCTGGTTTTGAGAATGTGGAAGTGGTGGATCTATTTAACTATTTGTCCCTTACAGCTAAAATTGGGACGCTGAATTGATCGAGGAGGCTTTTATGCCTTCAGATGCAAATCACATTCTCTAGACCACGCATGTTTCGACCCTGCAAGAGAGTTTGACATTTCTCAAAAGATGATCGGTACTTTGTTAGGACAGCTTACCCTCTTGCGCTTGACATAGTTCTTGATGGACCGATTGATGGGTTGCTTGCGTGGAGAAAGCTCTAAACTAAATTAATATTCATTTTTTGAGCACGAAAAAAACTCCTCTCTATGTTCATAAAAAGTGTGTTAACTTTTTTTTTTACATGTTTTAAAAAAAATATATTTTAATTATAAAAAGGATATGTGGGATAACGAGTAATAATATTATCAGTAGATACTCAATCTTGTTAATAAAGAAGAAAAGATACTCAAAAGTTAACTATTTAAATAGAAGAAGCATATTCTTTGTGAACCCAAAAATAAAACTGAGTACACATTTAGTGGACGGAGGGAGTAACAATTATAAAATGTGTCAAAATAAAAATTAAAAATTTTAAAAAATATATAAAAATCTCATTAAAATTTAAATAATTTTTTTATTTACACATTTTCTGTGTTTTAATGAGATTTAAAAAAAAAATTATTTCCAAATTTTTAGATTTTTAGAGTTGTTGAACTTTTGGTTATAGTTTTTAGATTATTTTTAATTATAATGAGTTTTTCTAATTATTAATACACGTCAAAACGGAACAAAAAAAAAAATATTGGGATCAAAACCGCTAACGCTTGACTTAACTTTGGGATTAAATGTATCAAAATAAATTCATTCGAGATAAAAATTCAGAGTGTTGGGATAAAAAACATGAGGGACAATGAATAATGAGATCAAAAGTGATTTTTTTTTTTCTCGAAATGAGGTTGTAAATCTAGAAATTGGAACGATTATGCAATAGAGCTGATTGCTTTGCGCAAATGAAGATAATATAAGGTTTGTGCAAATGTTTGTGGCCAAAAAAGGTTCATGAACGGTCGATTAAACCTCCAAACCACAATTTTAGATTAGTTTAGATTTAATTATCAACTCCAATTTCAGGGTAATGATTATTAAACACTGGGGCTTAAAATCGCAAATCAATTTATTCAATACTCGTTTCGAGCTCGTTTAGTAAAAGTTTTGAGTTCGATTCGACTTTAACGTAAATATCAAATAAATTTGAACAAATATTTATACTCGGTACAATTTGAAGCTCGATTCGAGCTCGGTAACTAAAAAAGGATCAAAATTAGTGTAAATTAGAAAAATGTTTGTTTTAGAATGTAAAAAATCGAGTTTGAAATTTTGAAATTCAATCATTTTTCTAATTTGAAATTTTAGAATTAGAATTTTAAAATCATACCCTACAAATATCTATAAAATCTACAAAAATCAATCCTATAAATCCTTATAAATTATATATATATACATATAAACACTTATAAAGCCTATAACATAAGTTAAGTCATGCCCTACTTAAATCTCAAAACAAACACAAAACATACAAATGGCAGAGAAATGCAGGTCTGTTAATAAAATATTGTTGATAGATACTAATTCTGTTAATAAAATAGAAAATATACTCAAAAGTTAATTATTTAAATAGAACAAACATATTTTGTGTAGACAAAAAAAATAAAATTGGTGACACTTTTAAACAACAAAGAGAGTATTACATTAAATTAAAGGATGACCGTGTAGTGTGTTGAAGAATGAAGAGTGAAATTTGGAAGAAGGAAGTGGTATATATAAATTGAAAAGGTGGTTTGGTTTTAGTAATAATGCGGTCAGGTGGTAGGTGTGCAGAGGGCGCCTATTCATAAGGCGCTCCTCCCCTGCAAAAGGTGAGCGACGCCCATACAGAAGGCGCTTCTATTTATTTTGTTAAACACTCTCCAAACAATAATATATTATTAAAAAAATATCTACACATTAATATTTTGTTAAAAAAGCCGAGATTTACCCCCACCTACTTTTTCTTTAATAATTCCTTCAAAAAAAAAAAAAGGAACTTTTTCTTTAATAATTGACAATGGAGTCCTAATCATTAACCAACCACAAAAGAGTTAGATTTGAAAATCCAAGATGGCCTACTTGTGTGCAATCATAGGTGTTTTGTCCCCTTCCTCATCGAATGTGCATGTTAAAAATAGAAAATTTAGGATTTTAAAATTCGATAGATAGTGATATAGCGTGTATTTATTTGAAGTTTTAAGTATGATTAAATGTATATTTAAATTAAATTAAGTGTGTAAAAGTAGAAAATATAACATTCTTTATATTATTATTGAAATTTTTTTATGTTAAATTAAATGTGCATAAATAATGATTTACATTGTTAAAGAACTTTATGATAAATCGGTATCTATATATTTTTAGATGTGAATTTGATTGAATTTTAAATCATGGACTAAAAAAAACAAGACACATAACATTTTTGATTGGAGAAATCTAATCACATTTTTTATGCGATTAGTCAAATAAAAAATCATCTAATGATAATATAGTAAAAAATGCCTAGTTTATCAATTTTGTTTATAAATAAGAGATAAATGAGGAACATAAAAATTAGAAATAGAATAAAATGGATCAACGTGAGTCAACACGAGTTAAATTTAATTAAAATATATATTTTCACTTTCTACGGTAAGACAGGCTTCGCCCTGCCTTACAACAAGCAATACTTCAAGTATAGTTGGATTGTTAATCCAACGCATGAATTTTATTTTATGTGATTGCACTTCGCAATAGTGCGTCTGCCCTATGCAATATGCAATCGCATTGCATCGCTCTATTAATAAATTAAATTAATATAGATAAAATGACATATATATCCTTATTAAAATTAATTATATTTTTAAATTAAAACACTTTTAACATAATTAAAATTATAAATATAATATTAATAATTTCCATCAAAATTATATTGATATAAACTAATTGAACCTTCTTTTAACCCTAATCACTTATTCCAAAATCCCAAATTTTAGTTCCTAGTTACCATCTTCTAGTAGTAAATTAGGGTTATCTCCACCCAGACTTCCTTGAACTCGACAATGTATGGATATTTTAGCTGAGCAATTAGGGCCATCTACCATCAAAATTCTCAATAAAAATATCTTGAATTTTCTGGAAAATCTGGGACGGTGATTCAAAATCTCCCCCAATTTGATGTAAATAGGGGGAGAACCAAGGATAATTGGATGAAAAATATAACACCCTGTAAATGTTGGAAAGTATGTCAATTTTTTTATGCTACTGAGGAATTTAGTACTTAGGATCTGAAACTAGATGGGGGATTTGGGGGCGGATTACGGAGAGGACAGAGTGTGGGGTTGAGGGCAATGGATTCCGGAGAAAATAGAGGTTGGGGGTTGAGGGTTACTGTATATTTTTTATGAACTCCATTAACATCCTCCATTAATGATGGTTGCTTAACCTTCTAAGAACATGCATTTGTTTTGTTTTTAATTTATTTATTTTGGTTAATTAATTTTTATAAGGATATTTTTAAAAATTCGTTTTGGTAAGAATAATTAATTTTTATCTATTTTGGTGAAAATTATTATAAGGACATTTTTGTAATTTTATATTTTTAAAAATAAAAATTAAATATTTTATTTAAAGGCGAAGCGCGATTGCACATAACAAACTTTGATGACATGTCCGTTATTAATTGGACGTTTGATATTAGACAGGGCGAAACCCTTGTCTCACCGTAGAAAAGCCCAAATTAGAAATAGAATAAAATGGATCAACGTGAGTCAACACGGGTTAAACTTAATTAAAATATATATTTTCACTTTCTTAGTACATGATCAAAACTATGTTACTACATGAACAAAATATTGTTACTTAATTTTTTTAGGCAAATTCTCCAAAGTATTTTTTGACATGTAGTAATAAATTTTTGGTCTTGTAGTGATAATATTTTAATCTTATAGTAACAATATATTGGTTAAGTAGTAAATTGCATGTTTGCGACCTGTAAATTTTGTGGACAACCCGTATCAAGACTTTTGTCCCGCAATTTTTTTTAAAAATATCTTAATTAGACATATTTCATGTGTGAAATATTTCACACAAACGTTGCTCGAAGTCAACGTTTCAATTAAATAGCAACAAAATACCATATCAATCACACTTCTTATGTACACTACCAAAAGTATGCTCACAATTTTGAGCACAATTAAAAAATATATATATAGTAAGAAAATTATGAAATATTATTGATCAAGTAATTTTTGTGAATAAAGTTGAGTAACAATTTAAATAATTAAGTGATGATTGGAGTATGAAGATAAATTGAAAATAAAGTGATATTTTCATAAAAAAAATTCACATACTTGTTGGCAACGGGGCGGGTATGGGGACGGGTATGACCTATTCCAGGACCCGCCCCGCCAAAAAAATTTAGACCCGTTACCCACTCCGCCCCGCTTCAATACCCGTCTAAACTCGCTTCCATCCCGTCCCATGAACCCGACGGGTAAACCCGCCCCGCCATCACAAACTTTTTTTTATTTGTTATTTTAATAAAATAAAATATAAAAATTACTTTAAACTACAAAATATATATATATATATATATATAATATACTGTATATATTTTATTTTAAGCCAATGTATATACTGATATACATATACAATTATTAAGATACATATATATATATATATAATATATATACTAATATACATATATATTTTTTAAGATACATATATATACTGATATACATATATATTTTTTTAATATACATATACATATATTAAATATATATGTCTATACGGGTCGAGTATATATAAAACTATTACCTCGACGGGTATTGTTTGGCTGGGTATTTACTCAACTCGAGATCCGTTTAACCGGGTATTTACCTATCCCGGCCCGTGCGGGCCGGTTTCACGCGGGTCCGAGTTTTTACCCGTCCCATTGTCATCCCTAAGGGCATGTTTAATTTGTTTTGGGATTATTTAGGATAGGGATTGGGGGAGATGGAGATGGGGAATCCTAATGAATAATGATTGTGTGTGTTTGTTTTGGGATGTTGAGTAGGATATGATGTAACTTTATGTCGAATCAATTATGTAAAAATGAGTGATGTTATATTATTATATTAATTATATGAGAAGTATAGTAATAATTGAATGATTTGAGTAATTATTAGATGATAAAATTATTATAAAATGATTTAAAATTATACGAGGTTGCAAATAAAATAATATAAAAATTTACGTTAAACATACAATTAATTTTGGACTTCATATATATATATATATATAAAAGTGTGTAATTGGGTCATAAAAAGTGTGAATTATACGACTAATAACCTTATTCATCCAATCATAAGTAGTGGTGTAAGTGAGTCGAGCCAACTCGTGAGATACTCGTGTTCGACTCGGAAAAAGATCGAAATTGACTTGAAGTTAATCGAGTCAAGTCGAGTTTCGAGCTACTTGAGTAGCTACCAAATTCGAGTTCGAGCTCATAAATACTCGGCTCGAAAGGCCCACAAGCCTTTCGAGCTTGAACAATATTTACTATTTTTTCATTAATATATAATTTATATTTATATACAGATAATCGAACCCGAGTCGAGCTCTTGTTTATTTTAAAAAAATATATATTTTATTATTAATTTTGAATATTATATAGGTACCGAGTCGAGCTCGAGTTTATTTAAAAAAAATACTCATATGTTTTATTATTAATTTTGAATATTATATAGGTACCGAGTCGAGTCGAGCTCAATCATGAAATTTTAGGCTCAATCGAGTCGAGTTTAAAATTTATTCGGTTGAGTGCGAGTTTGAAATTTATTATGAGGTAAGAGAAAAATAGAAAATGATGTTAGGTGTGATTTTCGAAAAAATAATATATTGATAAGATGTATTAGTAGGATATATAGATATTTTTAGGGATGGATGTGGTTGGATAGTGAAATTCGGATGTTAAATCCCAAACTAGAATAGTGAGTCCCAAAACAAACATGCTCTAAAAGTGAGTGAACATACTTTCCACCAAATGGAGTAACAAACAAGGAAATGTAGAGGACAACTCAGTAATAGATGCTACTTTTGACACCAAAATTATGCCTCACCATATACAACAAATGTGCTCACTTATCATGGTGGTATGGTGTCCAATAACATTAATATACACATAGTGCATTCCGAAAACACGAGATCAAATACTATTTCAAATTAAATGATCCGATTGAGGCTACTTGTGTTGTGCTCGTGTCTACGCCAAAGTGACCAAGAAAAGATCCCTCTTACTCGTGCAACTTCATAGAATGGCCAGGTTCCCTGGACCTGGAAAATACGTATTAGTTCATGGGTCGTCAAGCAAATTAAACTTCGATGTTTTGATGAACCAAGAAGATATGCTTGTACTATGCAGCTTATATAGAAATGGGAGTGTTTGGTACAAAATTCTTCAATTCACCTTTATCATCATACTCTGTACAAAGTAATAAGATTCAAAATAAGTTAATCATTACCCCCATTCTGATCAACTACCTCCCATTCTATAATTATTTATTCTAACCAACAATCGTTTTTATCTTCACTTATTCCACGATTATTCCCATTGAAGAATTTGAACCAAGAGCCCCCTAAGTTGCCTGTCCGAACCATATATTAAAAAACTGCAGATGTTAGGTGATCGGAGCAGAAAACATACGTATTATCATGTTCTTATAGCCAAGAATCCACTTATATTAAATCCTATTTATGTTCACTCTTCTTTGTCATGCTGAGGGCATTCCATAAGTGAAGAAGAAACGTCCTACTTGCTATATGTTTCTAAAACTGTCGGGTATTTCTTACCATCTGTCGATCATTATAGCCTAAGGTTCGAGGCTTTCAAGCTCTAAGAAAGAAGAAACCAGTTCCTGATTTGGGAAATCCGCTGCTCATTTATACATCAAATTTAATCGGTCCTTTGTCCTATTGCGATCAAGTAGCTTAGAGGTTAATGGCAGTTTTTCTTTGCTCTTAAGATTTATACTGTACCTTTTGAGATGCCACATCAAGATTGGCTCTTGTCAATTCAAAAATCCACTCGATTTTCCTGATAAACAAACATTTAAAACTAAGGAGCCTACATTTGCTAGACTGCCTGCAGCTAAATGTGGAACTCCGATAGATTTTCCACACTCCGATGATCGAGCCACTGCAGACAAAACATGAAGGGCCTCCGTAGAATCTCACTGTATGTTAAGCTATATTGGAAGAATGATAATTTTTATCCCGTAATATTTTCAAATCAATTTCCGTACTATAGAATCCCTTCATACATCTTCAAACCATTATCTCAGTATATATCTTTTCACTCATATTTATATGACTTCACTAAACCAAAAAAAAATCTACAAAAAAAATATATATATTTACAGTGGGAATTGGGGAAATCCATGACTCACCGGAGAGGATTCAAGTTAAAGAACAGGCAAATATATCTCACTCAGAGAAAGAACTAATTTGAACGAATAGGTCGAGAAAAGAGAAAACCACATAACATTCTCAAAGAAGAGTACCTCTTATTACATGGTTGATGACGAAAAGAACATCCTCAAACCATCTGAAGAAGATTTAAAACAGATTTCCTATCAGGCATGCTTGGTATGGCGCCCTTTACTTGAACACATAGTGAAGCAGCTGCAGCTGAAAAAATCACAGCTGTTAATTTCAGAGAGGGAATTATCTCTGTACTTATGTCTCGACGCTACAAGATAATACAGATAGTTGGCTACTGCAGACTCTGTAGTCAAGCCAAGAAATCCTGCCCTAAACAAGTGAATGGAGAAAAATACCTCCTTACTAAAATACCAAATCAATCTCTAAAAATCCTGGACTAACTTTGACTGAGAATTCACAAAAATATACCAGCAAATTCAAGGCATTCTTTTTTGGATTTTCCCTCCACAAGCGCCACAGCAAAAGCAGCGGTAAAAGTATCGCCTGCTCCTGTGGTGTCAATTACTTTGGCAGCTGTTATGATAGGTTGTCTGATTGGTTCCTCTCCTTTTGTGAAAAGAACTGAACCTTTGGATCCAAGTTTGACAAGAACTTGCTTAACACCCTGGAAAAATGGGAAACATCACTAATTTAATCGAACGCAAAAAAGACGTCTAAACTGGGATATCCAATACTTAATTAGTTGCCACTAGCAACCTGGAATTGTGATAATTTTTTTGATAAAATTCAGGGGACGCTTGGTTCAAAATTCTTCAATGGAAATGGTAATGAGAATCAGTGAGTTAATTATGATGGTTAAAGAGAATAATAGACGGTCAATGCACCTTCATATACTTCATATGGGGTCGTGAGACTCAAACTAAGTTAATCATTACCCCATATTGATTAACTACCTACCCTCCTAAATTATTTCTCCTCAATCATTCCACTATTCCTCATCCAACAATCATTTTTTGTTCCCAATTTTTCCAAGATTAGAGAAACACTAACAATGTAACCATCATTCTCATTGTAATTCAGTATTAATGATTCTCATTACCATTCTCATTGAAGAATTTGAACCAAACAGCCCCTAAGAATTAAGTCAACAGGTCCATGTCAGATGTTTTTAACAATTACACGTGCCTAATTTAGAATGGTACACAACTTGGTTCAACTAATAGAAAATGCATAGTCATGTTGGAATTCTCAAATGAACTTAGTTTCAGACAGCAGGCAAAAAAAAATCAGATATAAAAGGATTAATTGATCAAAATTCTTAAGTAAGATAGGTAATCATCTAAGAAACCATCAAATATTTTCACAATACTGAAGTGAATGCAAAAGGAAAAACATTTGATCAAGAGTCAACCGTTGTAAACTAACCATTTCATGGCATTTTCCCACAGCTTGGCTAATCTGTTCAAAATTTTCCGTCGGCATATTTGTTAGACGAGCAAGCTCGGTTTCATTTGGACTCAAAATATCAATAACCTTAAGTAGTTCAGGTGGGATTGGTGCATCAACTCCCCCAGCATCCAAGATGACTGGAACACTGAAACTTCTGGCAGCCTGAATATACAAAAAAAAAAAAAAAATGATTACATAAGCATATAGTTAGAAGATTACAAACTAATGCAGAAATTTGTATTCAACTACTTAACTTCAGCATTTAGTTGATCTAGAAATGTGTACATGAGATTAAAGACTTTTTTTGTAAACGACGGACAAAGTTCCACTTCAACAAATTTTAAGAATATGTTCAAGATTAAGAGAATGTACAAGCATGTGTTCATATATATAGTCAATTACGAAGATACCTCTAAGGCTTGGTTTATTAACTGTAAGTACATCTCTTAGTTACATAATCACATATGCACTCCTTTATATTAGTCCATTAGGGAAGATTAAAAATAACAGCTAAAAAATGAGGCATTACAGTTTCTCCTTGGTGAACAAATTCACTAAATCCATGAGAACAAATATTCTTGGGATTTCACAACATACTCTTACATTCAATATATATATAAAGGAGCTAGATATAGTTTAGTTATAAGCTTATTCTTACAAGTGTTCTCAGATTTCAACCAGAAAAGATAATTAACTCTAATATTTCCTTTTTTTTTTCCTACCTTTATAAACTTTCAAAAAGGAAATAATTAAATAAGAAGGATAATATACTTCAAAATTGCTAAATAAAAAATACAAGCTTATTATGCCTTACACAGAAACATAACAAATTATCATATGTATTAAACCAGTACAATACTATATATCCGAATTACTTATCATAAAATTAAAACAAGCACTTTAGTTATTCATACATACATACTGGAAGACTATTTTTAATTGCAACCAATATAAAATATACGAGAATTTAAAGAAAAACGAAAAGGGAAAAAAATCTTCATCTTGGCAGTCGGATAAATTGCAATAGAAACAAGGAGAAAAAATCCTTCATATATTATTTCCCCAACAAATAATGAGCAAAGATCATAAAGGAATATTTTAAGAAGTTAGAAGTGTGTTGTACTTTCACAAGAAGAAAAAAGGAAATTCTAAAACAATTCTTCATTTATATATCTTTCTGCTCCTATCTAGAAAAATAAAACAGAGGTTTTAGGACATTGTCATTGTTCCACGGTCTTAAATCCTGTACAATACAGGTTTACAAATTTGTACTCCCTCCATTCCACTTTAACTGTGGCTTTTGGTTTTTCACACAGATTAAGAAGTCATTTATTCCTAATGATTATTTGTATAAAATAACTAGTCTACCCTCCTACAGGTTATAAATGAATCATGTATATGGTCATAATATATCCTCCTACAAGTTATTAATGAAAAGGATAAAGTTGGAAAATATATTTAATATCATTTTGAAAACCAAAAGTGGCAGATACTTTGGAACAATTCTTTTTCTCTAAAACTACAGCTAAAGTGGAACGAAGGAAGTAACAAGTAAGGTATAAACAACTTATTAACCAAAATAAGAAATAAAATCAATTATTATTTTACTTTTTCATCTTCCTTATTAAATGGTGAATACAATCAATTATTCTTTTACTTTTTCAGGATGCAAATAAGAAATAAGTTTTGATCTTATTAATCTAAACATTTGAACGAACGTCACAACGGAGAACAGATATTAAAGCCCCTAGCAATGCCCTCTCAGATAAATTAGCCAGGATCCCTTGAGGACTAGAATATCAAATTATAGATTCTTCAATCCCAAAGAAGAATTCTTAAAACCATTAAGGCTTCCTTTTCTTAGCGATTTCAAGACACCAAAAAAGATTACACAGCAATCAACTTAATGGCTTTTCAATGGCCAAATCAATAAACGCATACCCACCTTTAATGGTCGATGTTCATAAAAACAGGAAACACACAAAAAAAAAGAGGTGCTTTATCTTTGTCATCAAAAACAGAGGTGTGTATTTTAAAGCGATTAAGGCCCTCCTGTTCTTAGTGATTTTAAGACACCAAAAGAGTGATGATTTTACACACTTATCTTAGCTATGGATCAATATGAATCATTCACCTTCAAGAACATGCAAATTTCTCCAACACTTGTTACAGGCATCACATGCAGTCAACTTCATTTCATTAGTACATTAAATATATGCATCTTTTCTATTTCATTATTCTGAATAACTCCCACAGGTATATTTGGGTATCATATACACCAAGTTAATAAGTCACGTCCCAATACTTACAACCATTCTTGAGCCCGATGCTCATCCTGATAAAAGTCTTAGATCCTGCGAATCAATTATAGGTAAACAGTCTGCATAAAGGTAGGCTGCTTTACTAGCTTGCCAGATGCAAAGAGTAAAGCATGCATTCACCAAAACTTCAATATGCCTTATCTGGCTTTTAGCATTTTGTTATAAAGAATTCACTCCACAGTATTTTTCAACTGCAGCAAAGATCATGCTGGATATGTCTTTCATCATATTACTGACCCCCACTTTGCACATCCTTCTTCAATGGGATCGTGAATACAGTTGAGAGAATTTCCACAAAAGAGAAGAAGAGTTCAATATCTATATCCTACTCTAATTAATGGAGTATATAATAGTACTAGTTTTTATACCAACTCCTAAATATCAGACTCTCCATCCTCATCATATATATCCTAGAGAAAATGAAGCCATCTCCAAGAGGAGTTATTGATCAGAACTGTAATAAGATTGCAGATCAAGTTAATTACTCTTGAAAAATGTCTAATATCCTTACATTTTTTTCTAGTTGTTTATATCCACAAGGCTTTTGTAAGGAGATCTAGGAGAAGATAACAGTTCATCATAACTACAAAACAATAACCCTTGAAAAATACAAAGATCCCCATTTTAACACACTCCATCATCCAAATTTCAGATACACAAACAGACCACTCCAAAACCAATAACAAACCCAAATTCTAGCCTACTTCTCGAAGATCATCAGCAATGGATGAACAACTGCACGCAAGCTCAAGACAAAAAATCTAAGGGAGCTCTTGGTTGAGAATTCTTCAATCGGAATGGAAATGAAAATGAATATAGGGTAATTACTAATTATGGTGGTTAATGAGAACAAAAGATGATCAACTACACTACTTCCCCTCCTAAGTAAGGTAATCATTACCCCATTTGATTAATCATCTCCCACCCTTCAATCGTTTCTCCTATTCCACAATCAACAACCATTTTTTTTTTCAAAATTAGAGCACAACACTAATAATTAGTGACCAACATGGAGATAATTCATCCTCCAACAAGTGCCACCTACCTAAACACACTCAACAGTGAAACACAGGATATACATCATTCAAAAACAAAACAAAACAAAAAAAAAAAAACTCAAGAACAAAGAGGCTAGCAGCATTGAATCCAAACTTAACAAGCCCAAATCCTGCTCACCTTTGCAACCTGAATATTAACAGAATCAGGAATCTCCCTCTGAAGCAAAACAATCCCAGCATTTTCCACAACTTTCAAGTCCAAAGTCTGAGGCCAACAAGACATATTCGCACCCCCAACAATGATGATGGAGTTTTGGCCATCAGATTGCAACATTACGACAGCATCGCCCGTGGGGGCATCAGCTACAGTAGTCAAGTGATCAAGAAACACCCCACCCACCTTTAACGCCTCACTGATCAACTTCCCATGAGCATCCTCCCCCACTTGCCCCACAAAGTAAGTCGGATACGCCAATTTGCCGCCGCAGACGGCCTGGTTAGCGCCCTTTCCGCCGGCGAGGGTTTGACCATTCTTTGCAGAGACAGTTTCGCCCTCTTTGGGCAATCTATCAATCTCCACATAAATATCTGCATTGGCCGATCCCACCACCACTAGCGGCGGTCCGTTGTCGGCAGAGGAGAAACAAGAGAAGGGTTTTTGTTTTCTTGAAATTGGGGGAGTGAAATGGGTGGGGATTTTGGAGGATTGGTTTGGGAATGTGGAGTGATGATTGTGGTGGTGCCATGGTTTCGGTGATGAAAGCGCGGCCATTGTGTTGAGATTAGGAGGGCGGTTGTGTTCGTCGTCTTCTTTTACATTCAATTCTTGTTCAAATTTTGGTCTTTGTTGTTGGCTACTCTGACTCATGCTGAGGAGGATTTTGTTTGATAGCGAGCGATGCCTGATTATTTTATTATTAACAAATCAAAATGGAAAACTTTTAATCTTATCCCTAATTATTTGGTGATAAACTCAAATAGGAATCAGGGAATTTATAAACTGGAGTATTCATTCTAGCTTGTCCTAATTTTAATTGATTTCTACGGCGGAGTTTTAAAATTTGGGGTATATGGCTGAAATTGTACAACGATTAAACACAATTTTCTTAAAATAAAATTATCACCAGAGTGTCAAAAAAATAAGAGCAAAAACGAATGCGAAAAACAATTTAGCAATTGTCGAAAGTCTCATCATGGCTTGTCCGTCCGCCACTAAATCGTTGTGACATGCGTGTATGCTGGTCACGTTCACACACAAGTTCAAGTTTGTATGTCATTTCTCATGGGTTCATACTTTTATACCCACTTCCTCATTTGGCATTTTTCGACAATTTTTCTCTTGCCAATTTTTTATTACAACAAATTTGAAAAATCATTTTTCACTCATCCCAACTCTAAAATGTGCGAATAAAATATCGAATCAAAGCTCTCTCTGAAGCGTATTTTCCAACAAAAAGTTGGTTGAACCTTCAATCCTATTGGTGTTTGTATTTTCTGATTATGTAAAATGCGGCTTGCCTGTCAAAAAAAAAAAAAAAAAAGCATCACAAGAGGAAGAAATTACACAAACTTTCTTCCCGAGAGTGGAAGCGCTAGGAGTAAATGGCAGCGTCCTGGCCGTTCACGGAGGGACTAGGCGTTCTCTGCAGTGCAATGTGGTCTTAAGCTCTACTGCACAAATTGTTTACCTATCACTTTGAATAACATGTTCCATGGGTAGAGATTGGAGAATGAACGTATATATGGTCAACCATAACCTCATTGATCGTGTCTATCCTGGAGCTCCTATACAAGAAAAACTTTTTCATCAGTTAAATAAATGGGTCATAAGCTTAAATAATTCATCTTTATACAAAGGATTACATCGATGTGTGTGTGTATATCATCGGTTTTGATATGAAGTTCAATAGTACGAGTATTTTGATGGTATAATGTACGAAGTTCGATGAGAAAGGATTGAATTTTGATCCGATAATCTCAAAATGGAGTTATTACAAGTATTTATCTTACACTATACTACACAACACAAATTGATCTCTTCACCAACAGACAATCTAAGGCCATCATCATCATCATCATCTATGTGGGCTTCAATTTGAGGGACACACTGCAGAAATTGAAGAAGAAGAAGAAGATCAAGAAATGCCAGAAGAGAAAGAGAGGAATGGAATCCATCAAAGGATATGAAATCATTGCAAACCTGTTGATACAATAGCGCTTTCCTGTAGGGGGAGGGCCATCATCAAATATGTGGCCAAGATGGGCGTCACATACGCTGCAAACAACTTCTTGACGGGGCATGAAAATAATAGACAAGTCCAGTTTCGACTTCACATTGTTTCCTATTGGTTGATAGTAGGAGGGCCATCCAGTTCCACTATCAAATTTGGTCGATGATCTAAAAACACAGCACACCAGGCTCAGTTATGCATATAAGAATGTAAAAATAGGCCATTTACTTGAGTAGGAAACTCTGAAAATATGAAAACTCACTCGAATAAAGGAGTGTCGCAGCAGATGCAATGGTAAGTTCCAGGGGTTTTGGTGTTCCAATATTCTCTGGACATACAACCACAGCTTATCAGCCAAAATTCTAAAATAAATGCATAGAAAAGGCATGAAATGAATTAGCCTTCAGCTAACTAGCAGCTGCAATTATAGTATTCAAGAACTACATCTCCATGGTTTCCCTTTTGTGAAATGAGTTAACACTTGGGCGCATCGTGCAATGGGTGCAATTTTGACTAAAAAAATTCAACTGAAACAGTTATTTTTTTATTTTTTTGTGAATCATAGAAAAATGCGATAAATAAGTATTAGTTCAATGAAATGAAAGTATCTGTTCATATAATGAAAAGTATTAGTTATATATTGAAAAAATACTGATACTATTTAGCCCACACACTAATACTGTTTTTCATGCCAACTAATACTTGGTATATTTCAGTTTTTTTGTGAATGAGTCAAAATTGCACCAGTTGCATAGAAGTTTTTGTCCAGTGAAACTAATGAATGTTAAGACTCACGCGTACGGGAAAGGGGCCTAATTATCCTCCTCGAATAATTGTTTGCAAACAAGAAACTATCCAAGAGAGAGAGAGTCAATCTATCTTAGAACTAAGGATGGAGAGCACTAACCCCATACAAAGATAGCAACTATTTACCAATATTTGTATCAATATACTCATAAACAAAACAACTTTACTCGAATTTCATCTTCCTTATATTGAATAAAGATAGAGAAGCAACATGATATTTAAGAACATCTGGATCAAAGGCATATGGGGAGGGATCATACCCAGTGAAGGCCCTCTCAGTACCCTTCTGCCTAGTGACATAAAACTGTTGGTCAGTTAGGCGCTTCCTCCACTCTTGCTCACTAATGTTTCCTGCATCTGCAAACGAACAAATTTACACACTAACTAGGCCAAAGCATGATGAGTTTTACAAGTATAGTAATTTCAGTACAACAAAAATCATCCTACAATTTAAGCACTTGTTCTGTGAGATGAATATTAGTGAATACAAAAAGGCATGGAAATCACTGGATATATATATACGATTCTCCAACAATCAATACATATATTGCACTTTCTGCTTATTCAAAAGCACTGAATATGAGATTTTGATTCTAACAAATTTCACATATTACCAATCCACACTAAAACAACATAAAGCACAATCAATCAACCATCAAAGCAATTAATTGATATATTTCCAAATCTCACTAAACCTAAAATCTGAATGTCTAATTCTCCAAAATTCTCTTTAATTGAAATAATAAAAAACAAATTCCAGTCAAAAATTGTTGAGAGAGAGAGAAAGAGAGACCTCCTTGACTAGCGCTGTCTTGTTTCTGAGAAGAAGAAGATGAAGAAGAGCCCATAGCAGAAACAAAGAAAGTAGGCGGATTCGAGGTTGTTTTAACAAGTGAATTTGGACGAAAATCTAAAGAAATGGAGTGCTTCGTTACACGTGAATGAGGTTTTGATGAAGAGAGGAAGGTAAAAGTAGCTTTGGCTATGGCGTAAGAGGCCATTGTATTGACAAATGGCGGTTAAATGAATGGAAGAATTATAATATGCCGTATTGTGCTTCTCAACAGCCGTTTGATCCAATTCTTACTGTGGCTAACAACACTTAATGTCGATACACGTGGTTATAGATATAGCCACGTCATTTGTGGACTCCATCATGCCATATGCCCCAAATCAATGGCCAAGCCTAAAACGAACTGAAAACCTTAAGTTGTGTTTGGATGTAAGGATTTGATTTTTTGAGTAAGCATTTTAAATGAAATGTATAAATTTAAATGTATGTATGAAATCAGCTCTATAAAGCTCGCGAGCTTCGTTTCAAAGACGAACTCCAGTCAATCAAGAAGGAAAATCTTTCGATTACTGAATTTGGTTCTATTTTTAAAGGTTTGTGTGATCAACTTGCCTCAATGGGTTGTGTTCTTGATGAAACGGATAAGTCCCATTGGTTTCTTAAGGGCCTTGGCCAAGATTTTCATGGTTTCTCCACTACTCAAATCAACATTGATCCATTACTGCCCTTTCTTGAGTTGCTTGCCAAAGTCGAGTCACATTATCTCTTTACCTGCTCTCTTAACAATTCCACCACTTCTGTTGTTGTTCCCGCCATCTTTGCTAATTCTAGTCGCCCCTTGTCCTCTCGTGGTCGCAGCGCCTCCACTGGTCGTGGTCTTCTTTGTCAGTCTGGTCGCGGTTTTCCCTGTCCACCTGGTCGTGGGCGCGACAAATATTCCCCTCGTTGTCAAATCTGTCGTGTTGACGGTCACTATACCGACTCCTGTCCTCAGAGGTATTCCGGGCCTCCTGCTCGTCAAGCGAACATGGCTGCCTCCTTTCGCTCTCCCTCTTCGCCTTTTGATTGGTACGTTGACACTAGGGCCTCCGCTCACATGTCCTCGTCGTTGGCTCACATTGATTGCTCGACCCCTTACACTGGTTCCGACAGCGTGGTGGTTGGTAATGGTACTTTTCTTCCTATTTCTCATATTGGTCGTCATACACTTTCCCCCGATCTTTCTTTGTTAGATGTCTTGGTCGTGCCTCACCTCACTAAAAACTTGGTTTCGGTAACAAGCTCACAAATGATTACAATGTTTCGGTTACGTTCACTAATGATTCTTTTGAAATTCAGAACCGAGCCACAAGAACAGTTCTTGCTCGCGGTCGATGAGATAATGATCTCTATATTTTAGAACATGGTCACCCACATATTATTCAAGCTCTTCATAGTCGTGTTGCTCGCGGGTCTTTTGAACTTTGGCACAACCACTTTGGTCATGTGCATTTTGATGTTGTGAAATTGTTAGACAAATTAGGTCTCATATCTGTCAATTCTATTCTACCTAAACCTTCTTTATGCTCATCATGTCAACTTGCTAAAAGTGCTCGCTTACCTTTTACTGAGAATCATGCTCGCTCTTCTGTTGTATTAGATCTGGTACATTGCAACTTATGGGGGCCATCTCCGGTAACTTCTCGAGATGGTTTCGCTACTATGTTATTTTTTGTTGATGATTTTTCTCGATTTGTTTGGTTTTACTCGCTTCGTTTAAAATCAGACTTCTACTCTACCTTTTTTCAATTTAAGACTTTGGTTGAAAATAAAATTCTCACACTATGTCTTGCCCTTACACTCCGGCTCAAAATGGCCGAGCAAAACAAAAACATAGACACATAACTGAAATGGGTTTCACTCCTCTATTCCCATGAAATTTTGGGTAGAAGCCTATTTAAAGTTGTCTTCCTTATAAATCGAATACATTCATATGTTCTTGATCGTCAATATCCCTTCCAAGTACTTTTTTCCTCCACACCACACTACGACACCTTTCATGTGTTTGGCTGTCGTGCGTATCCTGTTAGGTTTTTGAAATACGAACACCATGTTCGTAGCAACAAAAGTTAAAATTATGTTCACCAACAACGAATCTGATATGGTTGTATAACATAAATTCTAGGATAATTAAAACATTAATAATCCTTACAGTAATTCGTATGCGAGATGTTGATCATTTACTATGGTATCCACGTAATCCTCGTCTACGAACTTGTGATCCAGATTGGAGTTCTCTAAAAGAATTCACTAGGAGAATTCTATGGAGAGAACCAAAGAAATGTTATGAGTGATAAAATGGTGACTGAGAACCTCTATCCCTAGAGGCCTTTATATAGTAAAACAGAAAAGCCTATCTGTGCATATGGGCTTGAGCCCATATATATATTTTACCATAGTTATCACACAATAATCCAATATAGTAATTACGATATATCTAATATATCATCTTATTAATTAAATCTAATTTAATTAAATAAGTTAAAATTTTATCCAATAGAATTATTCTATATTTCTCCATAAATTAAATATCTTGATCAAATTAATTATTAATTCATCCAACTTTAATTCGTAAATTAAGACTACTTGTTGTGTGACCCATAGGCCCTCACATGTCAAGTGATTAGTCAAACTAACGGTCTTAGCAAAACCATAGACAATGAACCAGACAATCTCAATATGTGAGGTACGTTGCGAGGAAATAACAACAACCTGTAATGTGAAGCTCACAATGATATGATCCTTTCATTCACGAATACTCTGATTAAATCTAGAACATGATGATGTGTCTTTTCCAATAATTTAATCAGGTTATCTCATTCTACTAATTGATCACATTGTTGCATTTGAACACCATTCCAAATGTTATGTGCATTGGCCAATGACTAACGATCCAATTAGTTATGAGAAGACGAGCATTCTCTCTAAATCTATTTGAGGAATGAATCATATTCTTGGCTCAACTACCGCGCACATGTACTTTATGGTGTGCCCAACACATGCCTAATCTACCCCGTTAGGAGTGCAAGCACCGGTCATGGTCAAAGCCCATGACGCCATACACGTCGCGTGTATTGACCTCAAGTCGAAGGACATTACATTGCTCCACAAATCGATATTCCCGTAGATACGTAAATAGAATACACCAAACGGTTTCTCGATTGGGCCGGACAAGCCAATACTCTCAAAGTATATGTGCATCCATCATGAGATACCTAATATCTCGTAGTTGTGAGAACCACTACATCCTCTAAGGATATAATGCAGATCGCACACCAATCTCAATCGCATCATCGATATCCCAATCTCGATGATCCTTGATTGAGGCTACTTTAAGAACTATGATATAGTCGATCGAGATCTCACATCTCAATGACATCATTGGTTCATGGGAACACATATAAGAATAAATGCAAACAATCAAACATAATATTCTATAAGTGTATCACCGAATATTATTACTAAAGTTAATAATACTTAAATAATTGAATATGATCAAGTACAATGTCCTTATAATAATTGTCTCTAGGACATCTATACTAACAATCTCCCACTTGGACTAGAGTCAATCACCCACATGTCTAACATTCAAGACTGTTAAAGTCTTTCGTGTTTACATGAACACCAAGTGTTTGGTGAAACATCTTCTAATTTATTCTCGGTGGGAATTCGTTCAAATTATATTTCTCATCTTGTTATGATCTCTTAGATCAAATACTAACGCTTAGATACATGTTTATTTTGTTATTGGATCTTGGTTCATTTGCTTGTGCAACCGCACCAGTATTGTCACAATACAACTTTATTGGACGACTGACAATCGAAACTACCTCTAGTTCTTTCAAGAACTCTAAAATCCAGACTATTGGGATATGAATCCTAAGACAAGTTCTATTTGATGATGAGATGAGTTTTGATAAGCCAAAAAGAGAACTTGAATATATTTCTAAGTGTTGACTGATCTAGTTATGGAAGTCGTCTAATGACACAAGATCAGACAAGTAAAAAGTATTGTTGAAAATAAACTAAGTATAGAAAAGTTTAAATATGATTTTATAATAAGCTTATAATCATTGTATAGAAGCTTATAGTTTATGTGTATTGATGTAATGGTTATAAGGTGACTAAGCTGTTTTATAAAGCTTAAAGTAATGTAATAGTCTTGATAGATTAGTTGATAGGACTAGATTAGTTCTACCGAAGAGAAGAAGACTACATGAAGAGAAGACTTGTGCAAGACAAGACAAGTGTTGAGAAAGCTGAAATATTCTAAGTGTCGAGAAAGAAGACAAGTCAAGTTCACGTGGAGAAAAGTGAAGATATGTTCGTATATATTGAAGATATGAAGTTGTTACGTATCATAACAAAATAACCGACGTATTAGAAGATAAAGATCAAGAAGAAACAGTTATGAAGTTAGTTAACAAGAAAAGGTTGTTGGATAACAAACTTATCTTGAGAAGTGAAGTCTATAAATAGTTGGAGACATTCAAACGTTGAAGACTACAGACTTGAACGAATTTTATGTCAATTTTATGTTGACTAACTACTTCCCCTCAAACATAAGGGTACGTAGTAATGGAAGTATTCGACCAAGTAGTATCGACCTAGGAGGTGGGTGTGTGCAATGAGTCCCTAGAGTTGTGTGTTAGCATAACCAATGTAACTACGATTTCGGGTTTGAATCTCTAAGATAAAGCTAAATTACTACCAAACTTCAAAAGATTAAATCAAATACCAACCTAGAAACTGACAAATAATTTAAATTACTAAAAGGAAGCAAATAACCAACAAGAGAAATTGCCACAACTTAAGAATGAAAATTACTATCAAAATAAGAAATTGACAAATAAAACAAAGATAACAACTACGAATATAATTCGAAGAAGTGCAAGGGTGAGAGAATGCTTCGGGTGTTCTCTACCTAGTGAAATTGGGAGGAATTGCTTTTACTTTGTTAATGCTTCAATTAAGGTTTGCTAAGAGCACCTAAATGCTAGGATGACAACCATTTCCCTTCGGGTAATATAGCCTTAATTCTAAAGTGTTCCCAAACCCGATAATAAGGTTTTCTTCTTAAACCTCACCAACTACTCAAACAACCATTCAAGTAATTAATGTCTTTTAATGGAGTTCTAATACAATTAACTCTCTCCCGACGAATTAAAAGTATAACTAACACAATTGCATACCAACAACTCACACCATAAATATACACATGTTCATGTAACTCTCATCTACGCTAAACATGCATCTAAGATGGATTAATAGAAGTTAACACACAAAAGTACCAATAATTCCCAATAAAAGAAGCAATAATCCTAAAATCAACAATAACAAAGCTCAACGATTCTGAAACTTAACAATCACATGGTTTGAGAACACCCAAAGCAGAAATAAAATTAGCCCATGGTGTTTGGAGAAACACCAATGGCCAAAACAACAAAAAATAGTGAAATAGACATAAACCTTGTAATTATAGAGCAAAAGAGAGTTGTGTGGAAGTCACCTTGGTAATTCTTCCTCAATGTAAGATATTACAATATGACGTAAACTTGTTCTTAAAAAAACCTAATCTATGGATTTAGGAGAAATCAATGTAAAAAAAACTAAGTAATAGCTAGGGTTTTTCTAGTTCCTGGAATAGATGATGATAAGAATCCTTTACAAACTGTTTTGGGAAGGTATTTAAGGCTTCCACAAGTGTGTGAGACGAAATTATCAATCAAGTCCTTGAAGTTCTTCAAAATTCACGAAAATCCCCAAAATTGGTAAGTTGACTCGGTCAACCGAGTGAGTTCACTCGGCCAACCAAGTGAAAATGGATTACAGAACCAAACTGGGTTCCAGAACTCAAACGGGCACTAGTGTGGACTCACTCGGCCGCCAGTGTGAACTCATCCCACTCTACCGCTAGTGTGAACTCATCTCACTCGGCCGCCAGTGTGAAGGTCACTCGGCCGCCAGTGTGGGATGAATTCCCTCGAAACATTCTGTAACTCGACCCCACTCGGCCGCCAGTGTGAAGTCACTCGGTCGACCGAGTGACATGAAGATTTTTTAAACTTTCTGGAAGTCCACTTCACTCGGCCGCCAGTGTGGGACCACTCGATCGGCCGAGTGAATTCTGCTTCTCGGACTTTTCTAACACTTTTCCTTGCTCGTCCTCTAACCGATTTCAATTCCCATGCGCCAATGCTCATTTTTCCTTTAAAGTTGACTATTTCACCTTGTTTCCTACACTTTCAACACATTTCTTGACAACAAGGTTAGTGACACAATTTCTATCAAATATGACCAAAATCGCCTCAAAATGCTACAATAATATAGCAAAATTGAGCTCAAATACGAGCAATCTCACACCCAATCAACCCCCCCAAACTTAGAGATTTGCTTTTCCCCAAGCAAAGAAAAAGAAAAACAAAGGAGGGTGATTGTGAAGGATTTGTGAATGGATACAATGCATAGTATAGGTATGATCAAGCAATCCCTCCTATGAATGGTTCATCAACACATGCAATTTTCTACCACTTTCAAGACAAAATATGATCCAAGCTAAGACAAATTCAACACTTGATTCACCACTCTCTCAAGAAGTGTTTCTCTCAACACACAAGTGTATAAGGACATGTAAGCTCTCAAATGTCAATCCACAAAAAACACAAAAACCATAGGCTTGCTCATCAACTCAATTCTCTACCCATTACTTAGGCATCAATTGTCAATCAAGGAGGTCTTTCACGGGTTGTAATGTAGGCTCTTTGGAATGGGTGGGATAAATTTGGAATTAGCGACTCATTCAACTTGTAGAACAACAAATGTTGGTATTTCTCTTATTTTTCATTCAACTCTCACACAACACTTGCTCTCTTTCTTTTCTTTTCACTCAAAGTGAACTTCACCCCTTTTTTTTCCTTTTTCTTTTCACAACATATTGGAGCCATTTCTCTTCACTTTTGTAATTTGAGCTTTTGGGACTTTTGTTTCCCTTTTTATTTTATTTTTTTTCATATTAAGCACAAGCTCGTTAGCTCTTTTTTTTTTTTTTTTCTACCCCTCTTCTTTTTCACCTTTCTTCTCTCTTGAATTCACTCTGATCAATACAAATCCACTCACTTCAATTCCCTCACCATTTCAACCAACATTGAAGCTCTACAAATGTGACTAGGACAATTAGGCTCAAAAGATGTGGTTTCATGGTGACATTTTGTAGTTTGCCAAAGAAAATTGGTTTTACGGCTCAACGGGGCTAACTACGAAAATATATCGTTTGGTGGGATTTATTTGGCCAAGTGACTCAAATTCAAAGAAATGCCTCCTATAATTTTTGACAATTTCCTCCTAAATCAAGTTTCAAACAAGTCAAAGAGCATGCATAATTCGTGGATGACTCACTCAATAAAAATTGAATCGGAATGATATTTCGATTCAATAAGGCTCAAGTCTCTCCGGCTCAATGTGGTAAACTCAAGCGTTTTCCCAAGTCTAGCTCTTCACACAAAATGCAATCAAATGATAAAGTCATACATGCATCAATTTCCCACTCATTAAGAAACATCACAAGATCACCTCAAGTAAACTCATGCATCCATCAACAAATTCTCCAAAAATCAACCATCAAACAATGAAAACATCCATACATCTATCCAAACAAAACATAACAAATCCCTATCAACAAAAATCCACATAAAACAACCAAAATACAAGAGATTAAACAACAATCCAAAGGTACAAGTTAAGAAATGCTAACGGACATGTACATCAACACACTAAAAATGGAGAGGAAATTAGGACACTTATACCACACCATCGTTGAAGCTTTGAAGTATCATTGAGGTGGTTGAGGTGGGGTGTAGTAGCCTTGTTGGATGAGCCACTCAAAATGAGGACGGAGCATGTTGTTCATCTCAAGAAGTTGTGCATCTATACTTGTTAGATGAGTGTCCACACTTTCTTGCCAAGTCCTCGCTTCGCGATTAGATACACTCAACTGCTCGATACTCGCCCTAAGTGACTCTAACTCACTTCTTCTTCTCCTTTTATAGACAAGTGCAATGTTTCCAACTGGATCTCGAGCCACCCGATTTTATGGAATTTCTTGTTGCTCTTCAGGCTCATCAACATGCATGGGGGCCACTTCAGCTTCCTCTGGATTAATAGGAATTTCAGCTTCAAAATTATCCATTCAAGCACGGTGAGCGGCGGATGCTAAATTCCATGTCCCATACCTCTTTCTGCTCAAGTTTGTCAATTTCTGATTTGGCAGTGGAAAAGGTGTGCCTTCATCAAGTTTCAGACAATAAGTTCCTCTGATCATCTTTAACACCTTCATTTGAATCATTGATCCAAGATCAAGCTTTGAGTCACCATCGAGGGGAACATACCTCTCTCTAGGCACCAATTCGAAATGCTCAGCGATGTGGGTGATAAATCCACCCACTTGGGATTTCTTGACCGGTTTTCGAGTTTGGCGAACCAATTGTGCCATTAGGTATGAAGACAAGTTAACCGGTTTGCGATCAACCATACAATTCATCACATATAGCTCTTCCTTTCTTACCGCGCCAACCTCGACTCTAGCAAAGACTGAGTTTACTAACACTCTTTGCACATACCGAAACACTGGACTACGGATGAGAGATGCTTTAGAGTTGCTCGGATTGTAGACCGGAGTATCATTCCTATATTTTCAGGCTAATTTCTCCCAAAAATCTTGATCATTGAAATCTTGGATCCCTAGGTATACCTCGTTGTCTCCCCTGTTGGGTACTCGAAAGACTTCATTCAGCTCGTTCCCCGTCAAACTCCTGTCTACATTCCCTAAGCGGAATGCGATCCTTCTAGGCACACGCTGCCGATCACAATCCATGTCCACGGTGGTCAAGAATTCCACCATCAACTCCTTGTAGGATGGCTTTTGAATTCGAAGGAAATTTGTCCATCCTATATTGGCAAAGAGTTGATCAACATCCTCCTTTATTCCCATTTGCCTCATACAATCATCATCAATGTACTTGGTTGGGTGGAAACTCATTTGATTTACTTTGACGAAGTTGTCGGCAAATAATTCCCCTCTCACTCCAAGATCGATTCCATAATTGGAGGGATAGTTGCCACACACTTCGTACAGTTGCCAATCAAGCCATTGGTTCATTTCTAGCGTGCTCGGTCCACCATGATTTGCCATTTCTTGGGGAGTGATTCCTTGAAGATGTTGCAAGAAAATGAAGAGAAAATTGAGAGGGAGAGTAGGACCTTGTGAAAAGGGGGTAAGAATGGGTGTGTTGTGTGTGAAAAAGTGGGGAAGAGTAGGGTTTAATGAGTGTAAAATTCGAATGGGTCAGGCTTCGGGTCGGGTCGACCCGAAAAAGATTTTTTTTAAAAAAAACTTACCTTCGCGCCCAGATGCGAAACAGTCGGCCAATTGGACTCCCTCGGTCGGCCGACTGCCAATTCGTTCCAGTACCTCGCCCACGTTCAGAACTCACTCGACCGCCAGGGTGAGCTCCCTCGGTCGGTCGAGTGAAGTGCACTTCCAGTGGGATTTCGTAGTCCAGATCTCACTCGACCAGCCGTTTGGTCCCACTCGACCGCCCGTTTGGAAATTGATTCCAGAAACTTTTCAAAATTTTTATCCCACTCGGCCGCCAGTGTGGGTTCTGTTCCGAAATTATATCCCTTTTTTCAATGTTTCCTCCAAAAATCCCTACAACACTTCAAAACACACTACAACATAGAAATGCATCAAACATCATAACACCTCACTAGCAAAAAATTAGCCCCAAATTCATGTAAAACATGCAATGTAGCACTCATAACAATTCAAAGCTCAATATCATCAACATTTCCCATATCAATCGAATCAAAATCATTCAAGCAATAGACAAATATAGAATACTGTAGTGCAAATGAAATTGTAAAAACGACCACCCCCCCCTCCCCAAACTTAGACTTTGCTAAGCAAATCTAAGTTTGGAAAATAGTGTTTACCTTTGAGTTTGCACTATACACCATTCCATCTTTCTTTATTGTATCATTTCTCCTCATATAGAAGTCAGTGTCCAAGCATCCATTAAGCACCAACTCATACCTCAACCTACTAAACAAAACTAAACCAAAAAGATCAAAAAGCCAAAACTAACTAAAACGAAAAACAAAGAGAAAGCAATAAATGAATGGGTTGCCTCCCATTTAGCGCTAGGTTTAACGTCATATGTCGGACGGAACTCTTTCAAGTTCAAGTCTCTTCAAGAGACTTTGTACCTCCACCCTCTTTTTGGCACAAATTGAAGTAGAATTTCACACGATGACCATTCACGGTGAAGCGGCTCCCATCTTTGCTTTGCAACTCAAGAAATCCAATAGGAAACACCTTCTTCACAACAAACGGACCACTCCACTTTGACTTCAATTTTCCGGCGAACAACTTCTAACGGGAGTTAAACACAAGCACCTCATCCCCTTCTTCGAACTCCTTTTTCTTAAGGCGAGCATCATGCCATTTCTTTGTCTTTTCCTTGAAAATCTTAGAATTCTCATAGGCATGCTCTCTAAATTCCTCAAGCTCACTTAATTGGAGCAACCTCTTCTCACCAACCAAATCACAATCAAAGTTCAACTTCTTGATTGCCCAATAAGCACGGTGCTCAAGTTCCACCGGTAAGTGACAAGCTTTTCCAAAGACAATTTGGTAGGGAGACATGTCCAATGGAGTTTTGTATGTCGTTCGATAAGCCCACAAAGCATCATCCAATTTCATTGCCCAGTCCTTTCTAGTGGTGTTGACCGTTTTCTCGAGAATTTACTTGATTTGACGATTGGACACCTCGGCTAAACCATTTTTTTGAAGGTGATAGGCGGTTGACACCTTGTGCTTAACATTGTATTTGGCTAGAAGATTGGCCATCACCTTGTTCACAAAATGACACCCCCATCACTTATCAAAGCTCTTGGAACTCCAAATCGAGTGAAGATGTTCTTCTTCAAGAATTGAATCACCACTCTTGCATCACTTATCTTGGTCGGAATAGCTTCGATCCACTTAAAAACATAGTCAACACCAGCAAGAATGTAGGTGTACCCACAAGATGGAGGAAAAGGTCCCATGAAATAAATGCCCCACACATCAAATAGCTCCACTTCTACGAACATATTCAAAGTCATCCCATCTCTCTTTGTTATGCCCCCCATCCTTCGGCAACGATCACATCCCCGGATGAATGTTTGACAATCCTTGAAGATTGTTGGCCAATAGAACCCGGCTTGGAGAATTTTTATTCCCGTCTTTGAAGTACCAAAGTGTCCACCATAAGGAAGAGAGTGACAATGCTTGATTATGTCCTCCCATTCCTCTTGAGGTACACATCTCCTAAGCACCAAATCGACCTCATATGTAATTTTTCACTTCCTTGTTGAACTTCTTTCTTTCATAAAGGCCTAAGTCTTCGGGGATCATTCTGCTTGCCAAAAAGTTGGCATAGTCGGCATACCATGGGACACCTCCTTTCACCCCCATCACCGGTATAGTGTCAATCATCAATAAACTTTCATCAGGAAAACTCTTATTCACCTCTACAACATCTCCCTTGCCATCTTCACTTTGCTCCAACCTTGAGAGGTGATCGGCTATGACGTTCTCACTCCCTTTTTTATCTCTCACCTCTATATCAAATTCTTGAAGCAAAAGGACCCATCGAATGAGTCTCGGTTTGGCGTCCTTTTTGTTCATCAAATAACGGATGGCCGCATGATCGGTGTAGACAACCGTTTTAGCTCCCACAAGGCAAGGTCAAAATTTGTCAAAGGCATACACAACCGCTAGGAGCTCTTTTTCGGTAGTAGTGTAATTGGCTTGTGCGGTGTTGAATGTCTTTGAGGCATAGTATATAGGATGAAATCCTTTCTCTATCATTTGCCCCAAAACAACCCCCATCGCATAGTCACTTGCATCACACATCAACACGAACGGCTCCTCCCAATTTGGTGTGACAATGATAGGTGAACTCACTAAGGCCTCCTTAAGTTTCCTAAACGCTTCAAAACACTCATTAGTAAAATCAAATGGAATATCTTTTTCCAACAAATGAGATAAAGGTTTAGAAAGTTTAGAAAAGTCCTTGATAAACCGGCGGTAGAAACCTGCATGACTAAGAAATGACCGAATACCCTTCTCATTCAAAAGTGGAGGCAACTTTTCAATTGCTACCACCTTTGCTCTATCCACTTGAAGTCCCTTGGATGACACATGATGACCTAACACAATTCCTTCATGCACCATAAAATGGCACTTTTCCCAATTCAACACTAAGTTAATGTCCTCACACCTTTGCAAAACAATATCAAGGTTAGTTAAACACGATTCAAATGACTCTCCAAAGACGGAGAAATCATCCATAAAAACCTCCATGATACGTTCAATAAGACCATGAAAAATTGACATCATGCAACGTTGAAAAGTAGCAGGTGCATTACACAACCCGAAAGGCATACGCCTCCATGCAAATGTACCATACGTGCACGTGAAAGTGGTCTTTTCTTGGTCTTCCGGTGCAATCATGATTTAATTGTAACCGGAATAACCATCAAGAAAGCAATAGTGTGAAAAACCTCCTAACCTATCAAGCATTTGATCCATGAAAGGTAAAGGAAAATGATCTTTACAAGTAGCCTTATTTAATTCACGATAATCAACACACACACACGCCACCCCGTGGCGACTTTCATGGCTATTTGCTCATTTCCCTCACCTTGCACAACCGTCATCCCCCCTTTCTTAGATACTACATGCAAAGGTGACACCCAAGGACTATCCGAAATAGGAAATATCATACCCGAGTCTAGAAATTTTATGACTTCTTTCCTAATAACCTCTTGAATAATCGGGTTCACTCTCCTTTGGGGTTGGACTATAGGCTTCCTATTTTTTTCTAGACGGATCCTATGCATGCAAATTGATGGGTTAATGCCTTTCAAATCCTCAATCGACCAACCGATGGCCGATTTGTGCTTACGTAGAACTTCAAGTAGTCTATCTAATTCATGAGATGCAAGAGAAGATGATACAATTACCGAATTCTTCTCGTTTTCTTCTAGGTAGGCATACTTTAAGTGCTCGGGAAGTGGCTTGAGTCCTTCTTTCTTCTCCTCCATTTTAGGCTCTTCTTCCTCCGACTTCAACAAGGGCAAAATAGTGAGATTCCCATGTTTGATCTCCATCGTTTCCTCAATCTCCATTTGTTCCCTATCATCAAAGTCAAAATTGAAACTTTCATAAGTAGATGCAAAATATGAATGAGAATCAATATCAGTTAAATCATCAAAGAAAAGAGAGTAAAAAGGGTCTTCCAAAGATTCTTGGACACATAAGTCCACAATATCGACGAAGTTCAATTGTTCCACATCCATGGGATGCTTCATCGCATTGTACATCGACATCTTCACTTCTTCTTTCCCAACTTTCAATGTGATTTCTCCCTTTCCAACATCAAGTTCCACTCCCGCCGTTAATAAAAATGGTCTTCCAAGAATGATAGGCACTTGTTCATCTTCCTCCATTTCTAACACTACAAAGTCGGCGGGAAACACAAACTTGTCCACTCTAACAAGAATATCCTCTACGATGCCTTTGGCTATTGTGATTGATCGATCGGCAAGTTGAAGTGCAATTGAAGTCGGCTTCAACTCCCCCCTTTCAAGCTTTTCAAACAACGATAGGGGCATCAAATTAATGCTAGCCCCAAAATCACAAAGAGCATTCCTCTTGATCCCATTTCCAATATCACACATGATGACAAAACTACCCGGATCCTTCATCTTTTGGAGCATAACACTACATGCCTTGTTGAATTTCACAAGCTCGGGTTCATCAATCCGTCTCTTCTTGGAGATCAAGTCTTTGAGGAATTTTGCATAGTTGGGCATTTGCTCCAAAGCATTGGAGAATGGAATGTTGATGTGAAGTTGATGTGAAGTTGTTTGAAGTCTTTGAGGAATTTTCATCCAACTTCTTCTTCATGAATCTTTGAGGAAATGGTACCATTGTCTTTGGTACCCCCCACTCATCACATGGCATGCTCTTTTCTTCATCAATCTTTTTCTCCTTCATCTTTTTCCACTTTGGTATTCTTTCTTCAATCCCGTGGTTGATTTTGTCTATTATCCGCCATTCTTCGATTTCTTGCTCGATTACTTCTTGCGGCAGCTTCAATCTCAAGATTGATAGGTTTAATTTGTCCACCACGTGCTCTTGTTATCACGCACCTATGGAAAATTGCACATATCAAATTCTTGAAATAAAAATAAAAATAAAAATAAAATAAAGCAAGTAATTGTAGCTAGCACTAGTATTCAACTAACTATAAGTCCCACTAATAGCACTACGTCACCTCCCCGACAGCGGCGCCATTGACTTGGACAAATTTTATGTCAATTATATGTTGACTAACTACTTCCCCTCAAGCATAAGGGTTCGTAGTAGTAATGGAAGTATTCGACCAATTAGTATCGACCTAGGAGGTGGGTGTGTGCAATGAGTCCCAAGAGTTGTGTGTTGGCATAACCAATGTAACTACGATTTCGGGTTTGAATCTCTAAGATAAAGCTAAATTACTACCAAACTTCAAAAGATTAAATCAAACACCAACCTAGAAACTGACAAGTAATTTAAATACTAAAAGGAAGCAAATAACCAACAAGAGAAATTGCCACAACTTAAGAATGAAAATTACTATCAAAATAAGAAATTGACAAATAAAACAAAGATAACAACTACGAATATAATTCGAAGAAAGTGCAAGGGTGAGAGAATGCTTCGGCTGTTCTCTACCTAGTGAAATTGAGAGGAATTGCTTTTACTTTGTTAATGCTTCAATTAAGGTTTGCTAAGATCACCTAAATGCTAGGATGACAACCATTTCCCTTCGGGTAATATAGTCTTAATTCTAAGGTGTTCCCAAACCCGGTAATAAGGTTTTCTTCCTAAACCTCACCAACTACTTAAATAACCATTCAAGTAATTAATGTCTTTTAATGGACCTCTAATACAATTAACTCTCTCTCGACGAATTAAAAGTATAACTAACACGCATACCAACAACTCACACCATAAATATACACATGTTCATGTAACTCTCGTCTACGCTAAACATGCATCTAAGATGGATTAATAGAAGTTAACACACAAAAGTACCAATAATTCCCAATAAAAGAAGCAATAATCCTAAAATCAACAATAACAAAGCTCAACAATTCCGAAACTCAACAATCACATGGTTTGAGAACACCTAAAGCATAAATAAAATTAGCCTGTGGTGTTTGGAGAAACACCCATGGCCAAAACAAAAAAAAAATAGTGAAATAGACATAAACCTTGTAATTATAGAGCAAAAGAGAGTTGGGTGGAAGTCACCTTGGTAATTCTTCCTCAATGTAAGATATTACAATATGACGTAAGTTTGTTCTTCAAAAAACCTAATCTATGGATTTAGGAGAAATCAATGTAAAAAAAACTAAGTAATAACTATGGTTTTTCTAGTTCCTGGAATAGATGATGATAAGAATCCTTTACAAATTGTTTTGGGAAGGTATTTAAGTCTTCCACAAGTGTGTGAGATGAAATTATCAATCGTATCCTTGAAGTTCTTCAAAATTCGCGAAAATCTGATTCGGGTGGAATTTACGCGTTTTAGACGCACATGTGAAGCATATTTTGATGTGGATTTCATTGATTTATGCATTAAATATGATTGTTTTAACCAAAATGAGAGAAAGGTATTGTTTTGTCGGTTTTGTAGGTAAAACGATGGAATTTGGAGCAAAACACATACCACAAGTGATCGGACTGGAAAGAGGAGTGCACCATTGGATCCGGCTTCAAAAATAGAGTGAAATAGCCAAAAGAATCGAGTCGATCGGAGGTCGGAAGCTCAAGAAACGGAGGGACGAAGTTGGAGGACGAGAACGAGAGACGGAGCCAAGCCGAAACTTCGGCCCGGCCGGGTGGCATGACTCGCCCGGCCGGGCGGCCGAGCAAGCAAAATCTGGGCAATTACGAAGTATTAGCCCGGCCGGGCGACACCACTCGCCCGGCCGGGCGGCAGAACACGCCAACTTACTCATCCATTTACGAAAGTTCCGCCCGGCCTGGCGGCACCACTCGCCCGGCCGGGCCACATCACCCCTGTTCCTTGTATTCTCGGCCAACACTCCGCCCGGCCGGGCCACTTCTCCACCCGGCCGGGCCGCCCCATTTTCGGTGCCAAACGCGTGATTTCTCTATTTTTGAGGGATCTACTTGCAAATATCACACCCAAACCCTACCCCAACACTATAAATACCCCATTTCTTGAAATTCAAGACACCTTCCCCCAATCCACACATAATTACACACATTTGGAGGTGTTTTGGCCATAACTTCTTCATCTCTCCACCAATTCATGCAAGGGAAGAGGCATTAGCTAGGGAATTTCATTCCCTACCACAATCTAGACTAAGATTTCTCTTTCTTTTCCTTTTTATTTAGTTATTTCATTTGGAATTTGTGATTTGATCATGTTTGTAATTAGCTAAACAACTTTGTGGTTCTAAGGCTATGTTTATACTTTGGATGATGCTTATGAATTAATTTCTTGTTTATTTCGTGGTTGTGTTGCTATTTCTATTTGAATGCTTAACTTTCATTGCAAAACATGTTGTCAATGGCCATGATAGTATGTTTTATCTATTGTTAATTGGAATTGGATTGATAAATCTCTTTCATTAATCGTATTTAAGCATTCGACCCAATATTCTTGTGAGCTCGAGAGAGAGGATCAATTATTGGGAGGGTATTAGATGATCTTAGGAACTTTTTGGGAATTTCTTATGCATGCTTAGTAGAGATGTTAGTTTGTATGATATGTCTCTTGGATTAATTGGATCGAGAGAACTGTTAATTCAGCATTTGTGATCAACCTTATAGAAATCAATACACCACTACTTAATTAAGCCTTTAATCATAAGTTGAACCCTTAGTGTGACATATGCCTTGGAACCCACCCTTCCTTCTTTGAGTTTTCATCCATTTTACTTTCGTTTTCTTACTATTGCATGTTAGTTGATCGATTTTGTATTTACTCTTCATTACTTATTGGTGACACATAGTTAGGTAATTTTAGAGTAATTCACACCACTCAAATTATCGATCACGTCTATTTAGAACTCGACTAGCAAACTATCCTTTTACGCTTAACCTCCCTGTGGGATCGACCTCGTGCTTATCACGCTACAATAGACGCCGTACACTTGCGGTTGTTTATTTAGTGTTGCGTATCACGTGTATCAAGTTTATGGCGCCGCTGTCGGGGAGGTTTAGAGCTCTAGAGTGTAGGTTAGGAGGGTTTTAGTTTAGACATTTACTTGTTTTCTTTATTTGCAAAATTCCAAAAATATTTGTGTTTGTTATCTTGATCTTATTTGCAATTCTCATTCTTGTTTGCTCTTTTGATAGACATGGTTTATGATCACACGATCTAGGAGGAACCACCAAGAAGTGTTATCTTTAGATCCAGAGATTGAAGCCAATTGTCGAAGAAGGAACGCCGAAAGGAGAAGACTAGATTTGGAAAAAATGAACCGAAGGGAGAATCCGGTTGTAGAAGAAGTTGAAGAGGAACTTGAGAATCAAGGAGTGGAAGGAGTTGAGGAACCAAACGGGAATGGAGGTAACCGACCTCAAGGAGTGCTAAGGGACAACTTTCGTCGAAGAGTTGAAGAGAATATTGGTATGGAAAGAGATGGTAGACGAAGGGAGGATGAGGAGCCACAAAGAGTCTTGAGAGACCACTTCCGTCCTATTCCAAGGCCCTATGGAGGAGCGGGTAGGGAACCCGTAGATGCTCATAACTTTGAGCTCAAACCGGCGCTAATCATGATGGTCCAAAACAACCAATTTGGAGGGTTGTCAAAGGAGGATCCTAACCTCCATTTATCTCAATTCTTAGAGATAAGTGGAACGGTTAAGATCAACCGAGTCCCTCAAGATTACATCCGTCTCCAATTGTTCCCATTTTCCCTCCGTGATCGTGCAAAGCAATGGTACATGTCTCTTGATCTAAGGACGATCGAAAATTGGGCCGACCTTGTAGATGCCTTCCTTTTGAAGTACTTTCCTCCAAGCAAGACCATCAAGATAAGAGGAGAGATTTCTTCATTTATGCAAGATGATGATGAGTCGTTAGCCGAGGCTTGGGAGCGTTTTAAGGATTTGATAAGGAGTTGCCCTCAACATGGTTTCTCAAGAGACCAATTGATTTGTTACTTCTACAACGGGATGAACCATCGAACGAGAGGGATGGTGGATGCCTCGGCCGGTGGAGGTTCGTTGCTAGGAAAGACGACGGATGAAGGCTATGTGCTTCTAGAGGAGATAGCAAAGAACGGACACCAATGGCCATCCGAACGAAGGCAAAATCGAAGAGTAGCTTCCACTCAAAATTCGGAAGAAAGTGTCAACTTATCCAACAAAGTGGATAAGCTAATCTCTTTGATGACGGCCAAAGCATTAGTGGAGCCCAATAATGATCAATATAAAGAGGCCCATTTCATGAACAACCAACGGGATCGTCATTTTCGAGAGAGAGGTTGGGGAGAAAGACAAACCCATGGGAACTATCACCACTCTAATCCAAATCAATACCATCCCGGTTTGAGAAATCATGAAAATTTCTCCTATGCTAACACAAGGAACACCATCATACCACCTCCGAATTTCAACGTAAGAGATGGTGAAATTGTGGAATCTCCATCAAAGTTATCTTTGGAAGAGATGTTTGGTGCATTCATGGGAGAAACCAAAAACTTCATGAGAGAGACTAGGGAGAATGCAACCAAAACTTGGCAAAGAATTGATGAGCATGGTGAGATGATCAAGAATGTGGCCAACAATGTGAAGGCCATAGAAAAGCAAATAGGCCAACTCTCTAATGCTATTGGAAAGCAACACGTTCCGGGGCAATTCCCCTCTAACACGGAGCTAAATCCTAAGGAGCAATGCAATTCCATAAGACTAAGAAGTGGGACAAGCTACGAAGGGCCCAAGATGCCGTTAGAGGAGGAAGTGGTAATGGCACTCGAGGGTGTTGACAAAGATGATGGCTTAGTGAAAGAGAAAGAAGAGAAAGAAGGGGAGAAAAAGAGTGGGGAGGCAATTCTTCCACAAAACAAAGGCAAGAATGTGGTGCCCCTCCCATATCCACAAAGGGTGAAGAAGAAGAACTTGGATAGCAAGTTTGTCAAGTTTGCGGAGATGTTCAAGAAACTCCATATCAACATCCCTTTCGCCGAAGCTCTTGAACAAATACCACATTACTTCAAATTTTTGAAGGAGACAATGTCACACAAGAGGGAAATTGAGGCGTATGAGACGGTGCACTTAACCGATCGATGTAGCTCCATAATTCAAACTAAGCTACCTCCAAAGCTTAGGGATCCCGGATCCTTCACTTTGTCATGCACCATTGGAGAGGGAGGTACACTAAGAGCACTATGTGATTCGGGAGCAAGCATAAACCTCATGCCATTGTCACTCTTCAAGTCACTTAGTTTAGGAGAGCTCACACCAACCACAATGAGCCTCCAATTGGCGGATAGGTCTATGACATACCCTATGGGTATAGCGGAGGATATATTGGTCAAAATTGACAAGTTTATCTTTCCGGTAGACTTTGTGGTTTTAGATATGGAGGAGGACAAAAACGTTCCATTGATATTGGGAAGACCATTTTTGGCAACCGGAGGTGCAATAATTGATATGAGGAATGGAGAGTTGGAGCTTCGAATGAACCAAGAGATAGTTGTGTTTGACATTCAAAGATATGCCAATTTCCGGAATGATGAGAATGAAGAGTATGGGTATTCTAAGGAAAATCAATCTCCAATGCCCATGAAAGAGAAGATGGAAGAAGAGCCCAAAATCAACATTGTGAAAGAGGACCCTCAAGTGGAAGAGCATGAGTTGAAAATGGGCAAGAAGGCCAAGTTTGGGGGAGTTTTCTTCAAAAACTCCCCCAAATCAAGAAAAGCTACTTGTGCAAACTTGGGAATGAATGAGGCATCAACCTCTTATGATATGATTGAAGAGCCGGATGGGCTAGCTTGTGGATGTTTTGATGGACTTAAGAAGGTTGCATGGGGAAAGAAATTTAAGAACAAGGAGGATGATGGGGTGACTTAATATCCCCTCAAAGAGGAACCGTCCGGCATAGGACGTTAAAAATAGCGCTTCTTGGGAGGCAACCCAAGGTTTTATTGCTTTCATGTTTTTATTGCTTTGATAGTTTTGATGGCTTGGTTTATTTTGTAGGTATGGATGAAGAGTACTATGGATAGCACATTTTGGAAAATGAAGAAGAAGCAAAGCCAACTTTGGAGTGGAGGAAGCAAGTGTTGCAATGGTGATCCTTGAAAAAACATTGGATGTGCAAGGAGGGAGGTAACAACTTGTAGCCCCAAACTTAGAATTTATACATAGTAAAATTCTAAGTTTAGGGGAGTTATTTTTCTTTTATTTTTATACTAGTTGTTACCTTTGCACCGGTTCGTCATTCTACTTGTGTCACATTTTGCACCGGCGCACACTTGGCTTTCACATGATTATATTGATTAAGTTGGTTTTGAGCATATGTTGGGTAGTGGATCTTTGGTGAAATGTGAGCATGAATAGTCATTGGAATCCATTGTTGAGTGGTTGTGGTGATGTCTATTTGCTTTGAATGTATGCATGATTGGTGTTGGAATATGGTATCATGTTGTGTTCATATTTATGATCTTTGATAGCATGAATGCATAATTTGTTGTTGTTTGGGAACATTTGATGAATGTGAGAGTTCTATTGAATAAACCGGTGATAATTGAGCCTTGAATCGAGCATGTAATCCGGTTTAATTCATTTGAGAGTGGACTAGGTTATTGCTAGTGATTCTAGAACTTGCCTAAGTTCTTATTTGAAAGCATGATTGTGTGAAACTTTGTGATGTGATATAGGCCATCTTGTTCTAAAAGAGTCACTTAACCAAAATTTCCCAAAACCGAAGTAATTTTTCGTAGTTAGCCCCTTGAGCTTAATTCCTCATTTTCTTGGCAAACTACAATGTTAACCACTTAGCCTTTTTGAGCCTTTGATACCTATATCTAGTGGGGGATAAAAGACAAAGTGGAAAACATGTGCTTGAATGAATATCTTTGGTGAAAAGAAAAGTTGGAAAAGTTGAAAGAAGAAAAAGAGAAAGATGAAAAGAAAATCAAGGAAAAGAAAAGAGGGACAAAGAGCCCCAAAAGCTGGAAAAGAGAAATGGTTCAAAAGATGAGGTGATGAATGCTTGAAAAAGAATGGAAAAAGAAAAGTGAGGATGAAGTTTGTAAGCTTTGAAAGTGAAAGCACAAATTGTAAAACAACAAGCTTTGTCCTCCACTAGAAGAGTCACAATTCCCAAATTCATCCTACCTTGTCCAAAGAGCAAATGTTACATCCTTGATTAAGTCCTATTGATCACATTGTTGAGCATTTGAGTGTGTGTAGAAAGTAGAAGTTGGGCAAGCATATGGTGATTGCATAGCATGACTTGGTTGATGAGTGCATTAATATCCTTAATTTGTTTGTGTGTTTGAGAGAAACACTCCATCATGTGAGTAGAGGATTTGAGCATTTGGATTATGTTTCCCATCACAATGTGTTGTGTATGTATGCATTCTTTGATTTATGAATGTGATTGCAATAGTGAGCCTATGACTTTCATTGAGAAATGCACTTTGAGAAAGAGATATCATTACATCTTACTTTGCATGTGTGAATTTGCATTGAATATTCCATGGTGATCATTCCACCCTCATTGTTTTAAGTGCTTAGTTGTTTGAGGACAAACAACATTTTAAGTTTGGGGGAGTTTGATTCGGGTGGAATTTACGCGTTTTAGACGCACATGTGAAGCATATTTTGATGTGAATTTCATTGATTTATGCATTAAATATGATTGTTTTAACCAAAATGAGAGAAAGGTATTGTTTTGTCGGTTTTGTAGGTAAAACGATGGAATTTGGAGCAAAACACATACCACAAGTGATCGGACTGGAAAGAGGAGTGCACCATTGGATCCGGCTCGAAAAATGGAGTGAAATAGCCAAAAGAATCGAGTCGATCGGAGGTCGGAAGCTCAAGAAATGGAGGGACGAAGTTGGAGGACGAGAACGAGAGACGGAGCCAAGCCGAAACTTTGGCCCGGCCGGGTGGCATGACTCGCCCGGCCGGGCGGCCGAGCAAGCAAAATCTGGGCAATTACGAAGTATCAGCCCGGCCGGGCGGCACCACTCGCCCGTCCGGGCGGCCGAACACGCCAACTTACTCATCCATTTACGAAAGTTCCGCCCGGCCGGGCGACACCACTCGCCCGGCCGGGCCACATCACCCCTGTTCCTTGTATTCTCGGCCAACACTCCGCCCGGCCGGGCCACTTCTCCACCCGGCCAGGCCGCCCCATTTTCGGTGCCAAACGCGTGATTTCTCTATTTTTGAGGGATCTACTTGCAAATATCACACCCAAACCCTACCCCAACACTATAAATACCCCCTTTCTTGAAATTCAAGACACCTTCCCCCAATCCACACATAATTACACACATTTGGAGATGTTTTGGCCATAACTTCTTCATCTCTCCACCAATTCATGCAAGGGAAGAGGCATTAGCTAGGGAATTTCATTCCCTACCACAATCTAGACTAAGCTTTCTCTTTATTTTCTTTTTTATTTAGTTATTTCATTTGGAATTTGTGATTTGATCATGTTTGTAATTAGCTAAACAACTTTGTGGTTCTAAGGATATGTTTATACTTTGGATGATGCTTATGAATTAATTTCTTGTTTATTTGGTGGTTGTGTTGCTATTTCTATTTGAATGCTTAAATTTCATTGCAAAACATGTTGTCAATGGCCATGATAGTATGTTTTATCTATTGTTAATTGGAATTGGATTGAGAAATCTGTTTCATTAATCGTATTTAAGCATTCGACCCAATATTCTTGTGAGCTCGAGAGAGAGGATCAATTATTGTGAGGGTATTAGATGATCTTAGGAAATTTTTGGGGATTTCTTATGCATGCTTAGTAGAGATGCTAGTTTGTATGATATGTCTCTTGGATTAATTGGATCGAGAGAACTGTTAATTCAGCATTTGTGATCAACCTTATAGAAATCAATACACCACTACTTAATTAAGCCTTTAATCATAAGTTGAACCCTTAGTGTGACATATGCCTTGGAACCCACCCTTCCTTCTTTGAGTTTTCATCCATTTTACTTTCGTTTTCTTACTATTGCATGTTAGTTGATCGATTTTGTATTGACTCTTCATTACATATTGGTGACACATAGTTAGGTAATTTTAGAGTAATTCACACCACTCAAATTATCGATCACGTCTATTTAGAACTCGACTAGCAAACTATCCTTTTACGCTTAACCTCCCTGTGGGATCGACCTCGTGCTTATCACGCTACAATAGACGCCGTACACTTGCGGTTATTTATTTAGTGTTGCGTATCACGTGTATCAAAATCCCCGAAATTGGTAAGTTGACTCGGTCAACCGAATGAGTTCACTCGGCCAACCGAGTGAAAATGGATTACAGAACCAAACTGGGTTCCAGAACTCAAACGGGCGCCAGTGTGGACTCACTCGGCCGCCAGTGTGTAGGTCACTCGACCGCCAGTGTGGGATGAATCCCCTCGAAATCTTCTGTAACTCGATCCCACTCGGCAGCCAGTGTGAAGTCACTCGGTCGGCCGAGTGACATGGAGATTTTTCAAACTTTCTAGAAGTCCGATTCACTCGGCCGCCAGTGTGGGACCACTCGATCGGCCGAGTGAATTTTGCTTCTCGGACTTTTCTAACACTTTTCCTTGCTCGTCCTCCAACCGACTTCAATTCCCATGCGCCAATGCTCGTTTTCCTTTAAAGTTGACTATTTCACCTTGTTTCCTACACTTTCAACACATTTCTTGACAACAAGGTTAGTAGCACAATTTCTATCAAATATGACCAAAATCGCCTCAACATGCTACAATAATATAGCAAAATTGAGCTCAAATACGAGCAATATCACACCCAATCAACTACTGAAACTAATATTACTGAACGTGCGTATACTAAAGAAATTCAAAAGCAAGGAAACTCACAGAGTTCAAAGCAAAGTTCAAAGTTCGTGTTGAAGCCAGAATAGACCAGTTCATATTCAGAAAGGCTAATTGAAAATAGAGAAGTTTTTCATTATTGTTTTGTTTGATAAACAAGGTGCTAGTTACTTGTAAAATAGATAGTTATTAGATCGAAGATATACTTGGTAGTATATTCGAAAAGATCGAAGTCTTAGTTCTTGGGACTTAAAGCCACAAGACAAGTTAATAAAATTTCACGACTGGAGTTGTGAGAATGGATGTAGACATTTGTCGAACCACTATAAATTCGTGTGTTGATTACTTACTGTTTTATTTGTATTTGATTGATTACTTGAATTGTTAATTGATTAATCTGCATACAAGATAGACTAGTAAGGTGTTCATTGAATAGTTGAGTATAATTCATAAGGGCTCATATTATTGATATTCCGCATAGATAATCTCTGATATTTTGAAAGATTTTTAAAAGTCTATTCGCCCCTCCCCTCTAGACTTTTACTAGCTTACTCAATCTTAACTCAACTAGGGACCAACAAGTGGTATCAGAGCAGTAGTTCTTCTGGACTGCTATTTCTTGATCACCAGAAAAGACTTTGAGGGAAGTCTTGGTATCCATCCGTATTTGATCCTATCATCTTACTTGATTTTTCAGTCTCTGTGATATCTTTGATCTATTTGTCATATATCTACTGATCTTCTTGAACAATGGCTATGGAAATCAATGCTAACAAGCTACCTAACTTTTTTGTGCAAGATTATGACTATTGGAAGCTCAGAATGGAGGCCATATTCAGTTCTACACATGATCTGATGGTGTCCATCGTCAAAGAGGGACCAATCGTCACCATGACCGAAAATACTGCTACTCTCGAACCATCCAAATAGGTGTGCTCGTGCCAAAACTAAGGTCATAACTCACTTCAGAAGAAATGAGGCAAAATAATATGGACAACTTAGCAAAGAATTACATTTTACATACTCTACCTAATGAGTATCTGGGTAAAGTATTAAAATGTAAGACTGCTAAAGATATGTGGGATAGACTTGCAGTCCTTTGTGAAGGGACTACCCTGATCAAGGAAAGTAAGTTGTCTACTGCTGTACAAAGATTTGAATCATTCAAAATGAAAGTTGGCGAATCTATCGACCAGTTAGATACTCATTTTACACGCATTATGAATGATCTTGAAGTTTTAGGCAAGACATATACTAATAGGGAGATTAACTTGAGGATTCTTAAGTCGTTAGACGATAGATGGAAGATGGTCAAGATGATCATCAAGAATACTCAAGATATTGATGCATGGTTAACCGAAACTATGTTTCAAACGCTTACAACACATGAGTTTGATTTGGATGAAGATGATCATGTAGCTAGTAGCGATAAGGAGAAAAACTGTATCTAAGAATGTTGCTTTTAAGGCCTCTTCGTCCAGGAGCTCTAGAATAGACAAGTCTAAGTCTTCTAGTATTAAAGACGAACTAGATAGGTCTGATCTAAGTCTCAAGGATCAGATGAGTTTAATGGTCAAAAGGTTTGACAAGCTGAACAAAAGATATGGTAGATATAAACGCTTTTTCAAGAATTTTAGAGGTTCTACGAACAAGGACTCCTCTAAGAACAGACGAGATAGAAACTCTTCCGAAAGGAGAGATGGCATCTCTAAAGAGACCAGGCGAGATAGAAACTCTGATGATAGGAAGGTTAGACGTTTGTCCGATAGACGAGACAAGAAAAGGGATAATTCACCTGTGAAAAAGTCTACTAATGACCCTTTATGCTATATAACTGTGAAAAGCCAGGTCATTACATTTACGAATGTCCGGACCTGCGTTCAGAAGATCGAGAGGAAAGAAAAGCCAGACGCGAACGAAGATACAACAAGGGTAAGAAGGCCATGTTGGCACACGATGACTCTGAAACGGATTCAGACGAGTTGCCTTCGTCTTCATCTGGTTACCCTTCTAGCAATGAGAAAGAAGTTTTCATTGCAGACGATGGCTTAATTCTTTATGGCAAAAATCGAACAAGAGGTATCATCTGCAACTTCTTTTCGTTCATGTGATGACTCAAAATCTGATGAAAGCGATACAGTCGATAGTGGAGTAGGAAGTAGTCTTCATCATTCCACTGGAGTGACTGAAGAAGACCTTCTACTTGCTAACAAAGCGTTCATGGAAGTCAGTGATGAGAACATCTCTTAAAACAAGAAATCATTGATCTTAGAGAAGCTCAGTCTAAGACAGATCCTAATATAACTGTCCTAAACAAACGCTTGACAAAAGAGTTGAGTCAACTCAAAGACAAGTGTGCGTTAACAGACAAGTTGTATCAAGGTCTGTTAAAGACACATGCTACCGAGACTAATGAATTCAATGTTTTAAAGAACAAGTGCAAAAAGCTTGAAGAGCGCAATAAGTTCTTAGAGACTGGAGTCGTAAATCTAGACCTTAAACTAACTGACTTGGTTAATTCTTCGATAATTAATCAACAACTGTCAGATAGGTATAGGGCTCCAGATGACAAGACAGGGTTGGGTGCAGATACACCTAGCTCGTCTACTCAAGTCATTATGAACCCCACTGTTGCTAGTTCAAGTTCTTTGACTAATGATAAAGGAAAAAGACCAATGTAATACGATATTAAAGCATTATCCAAAGGAGTTGTACACAAACAGACTAGAGTTAACACTCCGACTACCAAATGTGGTAGAAAGAATGTTAACAACAGACCTGTTCCATTTAGAACAAGTCAAAAGATGATTACTAACCGTGGACGACCAAACCAGGTCAGATACGAAGATTGGTATCCTCCAGAGACAAGTTCTAAATAAGTACAGACTCGTTGGAATGAGCCTATACCTCCTTTCATAAGGCAGTCTCAGCTCTATTCAACAAGGCCTAGGAAGGTTGCTCCAAAATATCGTACTCAATATGTCTTGTATCCTCCACCTTTATCACATGATATCATTGGTGAGGAAAGACCAAAACGTGTCTATAAACCGTATGGCCCAAATGCATATAAGTCTTATTCGGACTATCAAAGGCCGATGCCTACTCAAGTAGAGGTTAAGTCGAAAGGCTATCTCAAACGAGTAGACCCAAGGTCTGAAGATAGAACAGATAAGGACAAAAGGGTACTATTTTGTAACAAGCATGGTAGAAATCTTAAGAGGTCTCATTTGTTTAAAACTCCTATGTACATATGGATTCCTCTGAACTCTACTAACCCCCCAGGACCCCAATAGACAAGAAGGGTACCTAAGTTATTAAATATCATCATTGCAGGGTCGACTCGACTTGTACAAGAAATGTGGTTTTGTAGGAGAAACTTGGTACATCAATAGTGGTTGTTCGCACCACATGACAGGTACTAAGGCTCTTCTATCAAGCTACTGTGAACAAGAAGGACCCGGCGGTGATCTTTGGTGATAGCTCAATGGCTGTTACAAAAGGTTTCGGTTACATCAGAAATGGAGATGTAGAAATACAAGACGTATCCTACGTTGAAGGTTTGAAGTACAATTTACTTTCTGTTTCTCAATTTTGTGATCGTGGTTATAAGGTACAATTCAAGAGTGGCAAATTTGAGATCATCGATAAGAGGACCCATACGGTTCTACTCGTCGACATCAGACAAGACAGCGTATACATTGTGAACTGGAATAGCTGTCCTAGGGATACTTGCCTTCTTAGTAAGAATCCTAAAAAGATCAGTTGGCTATGGCACAGACGCATATGCCATATGAACTTTAAGGTTATTAATAAGATTGCAAGAGATTACCTCGTTGAAGGTATACCTAACGAAATCTATTTCAAGTCACATGTATGTGACGCATGCCAGAAAGGTAAGCAGGTAAAAGGTTCTTTTAAATCTATTCCTACACCCTCAACAAGTAGAGTCTTAGAACTTCTACATATGGATCTTCATGGTCCTATCACTCCTCCAACTTTGAATGGTAGAAGGTACACGCTTATTGTGGTAGACGACTATTCTAAGTTTACTTGGGTAGTCTTCTTACACAAGAAGAGTGATACACAAACTCTCCTACCTGATCTGTTGAAGAGGATTCAAGTTGAGAAAAGTCGGCCCATTATCAAGATTCGCAGTGATAAGGGGACTGAATTTATAAATTCCTATATCAAAGAATTTTGTTCTAAAAGTGGTATCCAGCACTTGACTAGTGCAGCTAGGACTCCACAACAAAATGGTGTAGCTCGGAATAGAACTCTCAAAGAAGCTTGTAGAACCATAATAGCCAAGTATAACACTCCTCAGAAGTTTTGGGCAGAGGCGATCAACACTGCTTGCCACACCCAGAATAGAAGTGCAATCAACAAAGCACTAGGTAAGACACCCTACGAGGTATGGAAACGTAGAAAGCCTAGAATTTCATATTTCCATATATTCGGATGCAAGTGCTTCAATCATAACAATGGGAAAAGTAAGTTAAACGCCTTTTATGCTAAGGCAGCCGAGGGGATATTCTTAGGATACTCCTCTACGAGCAAAGCATTCAGAGTGTTTAACTACTCTACTCTTTGTGTGGAAGACCACATGTTGTTTTCGATGAATCTAGACAAGACTCGTCTACCGACCAGATCAGTAAGAAAGTGAATGACCTAAAGATTCAATCTGACAAAGAACCAGAAGTGTACAAATCTGTACAAGCCTACAATCCATTCCTGAAAGCCCTCGAGTCAGATGACGAGGTGAAGGTAAGTGACAAAGGTAAGTCTACTAGACCAGTTGACATGCCTGCTCTAGTTGACTCATCTACTCCTGCTAAATCTGCTAGTATAGATGATGTAGATATGCATGATGCTATAGATGACTTAGATGATGAAAGCGTGCCTGTTAAATCCAGAAAAACATGGAAATCTGCTCATACTGTTGATAATATCATAGGTGACTCTACTAAAGGTGTAAAGACTAGACGACAACTCTTTGAGTCGTAAGAACAACCTAGTCCATCTCAATTTTGCTGGTGCTGTTTCCTTTCATCTATTGAGCCTAAGACTGTTAAAGAAACCTTGGCTGATAGTAATTGGATCATCGCCATGCAAGATGAGTTGAACCAGTTTGTTCGAAATGACGTCTGGGAACTTGTCGATAGACCAAAACACCATAATGTAGTTGGCACTAGGTGGATTTTCAAAAATAAGAAAGATGAGAATGATTTAGTCGTTAGAAATAAGGCTAGACTAGTAGCCCAAGGCTATTCACAAGCCGAAGGCATAAACTATGATGAGACCTTCGCACCTGTTGCTAGACTAGAAGTCATTCGATTGTTTCTTGCATATGCTTCTTATATGAAGTTTACTGTGTTTTAAATGGATGTTAAAAGTGCATTTCTTAACGGTATTCTTGCTGAAGAAGTATATGTAGAACAACCACCCGACTTCGAGGTAAAAGGCAATCAAGTGTACAAGTTGAAGAAAGCTTTATATGGATTGAAACAAGCTCCAAGAGCCTGGTATTACACTCTCTCTCTCTCTCTCTCTTTCTACTTGAAAACGGTTTTACTAAGGGCAAGGTCGATAGAACCTTGTTCAGAAGACAAGAAGGGAAGGATATCCCACTCGTTCAAATTTACGTGGATGATATCATTTTTGGTTCACCTAACAAAAGTATGAGTGAGAGCTTTTCGAAACTCATGCAAAGTAAGTTTGAAATGTCTATGATGAGAGAAATGAATTACTTTCTTGGTCTTCAAGTAAAACAATCTGATGAAGGCATATTCATAAATCAAGCCAAGTATACTCGTAATCTACTTGATAAATATGGCATTAAAACCTGTAAAACTGTTAGAGTACCAATGCTACCCGTCTACCGCATGGATCCTGACGAACGAGGTAAGTGCGTCGATCAATCATACTATCGTGGTTTAATTGGTTCATTACTCTACTTGACTGCCAGTAGGCTTGATATAACTTTTGTTGTTGATGTGTGTGCACGATTTCAAGCTAACCCCAAGGAAAGTCACCTGGAATCTGCTAAAAGAATATTGAAATATCTGAAAGGAACCATTAATCGAGGTTTATGGTACCCTACAGATGATGATTTATTCTTAAGTGGATATTCAGACTCAGACTTTTGTGGTTGCAGAATAGATAGGAAATCAACATCCGGTTCATGTCAATTCCTAGGTTCTAAACTCATTTCATGGTTTTCAAAGAAACAGACAAGTGTAGCAACCTCTACTACTGAAGCAGAGTACATGGCTGCAGGTAGTTGTTGTAGTCAGCTATTGTGGCTAATGCAACAACTCAGAGACTACAATATTGTAGAATCTAATGTACCAATATTCTGTGACAGTAATAGTGTTATTGCTATCACTCAAAATCCTGTTTGCATACTAGATGTAAGCATGTAGATGTATGACATTATTTCATACGTGATCATGTTGAGAAGAAGAACATTCGCATGGAAAAGATTCATACTGACATTCAGAGAGCTGATATTCTTACAAAACCATTTCCTGAAGCTCGATTTAGAGAGTTATGCATTAGTTTAGGATTGATTGATCTAGACCCTACTTCTACATAGTACTGTACGAACAAGACATGTATACAATAGCAAGAAATGTATAGAACAGATGAGTTCAACATAGACAAATCACAATACTTTCAGACTCGACTCGATCCAGGTAAAACAAGGTCAGACAAGATGACCAAACAACCCGGTGAGGAAGCTGGTAAAGCTGAGGGTAATACTAGGAGAATATACATTTAAGGGGGAATCCATGATTTCTTAAATATCCTTATGTTGACTCCTAAGTTTGTTAAAAGTCATCTTGATCAAAACCTTGATTACTGCTTATGATTGATATACAATTTATTTTATTCTACTATACTGCTCGTATCTACTCTCACACGTCGATTAAGATGAGATAGGTACTTGAAGAAGTTCGACCGTCAGACAGACAAGCACAGTCGAAGGGGGAACTCGTCTAGTGCAACTGAAGTCTACTAATCTGTTTTGATGAACTCGAACAGACCAGCTAAGTTCTTACATTGTGTGTAAGTCACTAAGTGTTTGGAACTGAATTAAGGGTATTATTGTAATTTGAAATGCGAAATGTTTGGAAAATCTAAAACTGGATTTATACACTCCATTTAATGAGGTGTATACACCCAGTTTCCCGCCTAAACCTACTGCCTTAGGTTAGATGAGTACACTCTTCTATCCTAACCAATAGCAAAGTCGGATTCCAAAATTTACAATATCAAATCACATAATATTCTCGATTACAGTACTGAATTCCAAAGGTTTAGTGTTACCGTTAGATCACTCAAATCGATCTACACCACACATTCAAAAACCCCAAAATCATAAAACCCCCATTCCTGAAATTACTCCCCATGTTTACTCAACTTTCCTACTTTCAAGCTCTCGATTCCTATAAATCCTACAATTCTTCTGTGATTAGTTCTGTTTCATACTCATTCCGATCGAAAATGTCTATTGTTTCGATTTTCGATAATGAATCTAACATGCAAGCTAGGTTCAACCTTGGAAAGTATGCCTCCGAAGGCAAAGTTCATGTGGAGAGTTCTCTCTTCTTCAAAGGAAGGCACACTGATGATAACAGGGAGATTCTACTCAAATGTTATCACTGTGGTTTGAAGCCCTACTTGGAGATGCTCCCAGAAACGGTGTTAGAAGAAGAAGTCTTGGAATTCTATTCATCTGCTACTCATAGAGGAGAGTACATTGAATCCTCTATTAGTGGTAGAAGGGTGAAGGTGACCAGAGAAATGTTGGATGAGAAGCTCCATCTGAATCCAGGTTCTATTGATGTAGAACAATATGCTATCGGTTAGGAGCTAAGATACCTGAGTATCTTTTGTGGGAAGAAATTGAGCTCACAGGTGATGGAAGGCCCCCTGCTATCAAGAAGAAGCAGTTGTTGCCCAAGTACAAGACTCTACTGGACATCGCAAGCAAGATGTTGTTGGGTGTTACAAGAAGCTTTGATTCGGTCACTCTTCAGAAGACAAGAGTAATGGCTGCGATCTATGATGGAATCACTGAAGGCAACTGGCAAAAGTTGTTTATGGATCGATTGATGTACCTTTCGAAGTATGTTAAGATGGATAGTGCTACCGGTGAATGGACAGTGAGTGCGACTGTTAACTTTGGGAACAAGCTAAGTATCCTCCTACCCTACTTACTGCCATCGAAGAAAAATTAGAGTAAGGGTAAGCCATTTCATGTTCTTAAGTTCTACTTAAGAAAAGATGCTATTGATAGACAGACTCAAGGAAGGATTGATGAGAAAAAGCAGATTCAGATCAATCCAAGAGATGATATGATTGAAGCAGAGTCGTCTAGTGAGGAAGAATAAATGGAAGTTGTTGAAGGTGGAACTAGTGGAGCACTAGTGGAGTATGTTTCCTACGAGGCTCAGATAGAACCTGTTGATGATTCTGAGGAAACAGACGAGTCTTCGGAAGAAGAGATGGAGACGGAAGAGGAGTACAATGCAAGAGTTGGCAAGATTTTGAGAAGTGTTCCTTCGCCACAATCACCTCCTCCTACTCGTCTAGTGGAAGAGACAAGTGCGTCACCAGCCAAGAAGGCTAAGTTGGTTAGTTCTTCTGTCCCTATGCTATCTCCTCCATCTATTCCGATCAAAACCAAGGCAAGAACTCTACGTTCTCGTGCCAAGCCTGATCCCTGAGCCCCCCTCCGAAGTTCGTGCAACACTTAAGCTCTTTCCTAACCCAAGACACTACTATATATGCTCCAGCTGATACTTCGACAGCTGACATACTTGTCCAAACCACATCAAAGCCCCAAGAAACCACCACCCAAAATGTTGACCCTCCTAACCCATCTGTTTCGGGAACCCTACTAGCTGACACTTCAGCAACCGAGCTGAGGACCCCACTCACTCAGACCCCTCCCAAAAACAGATTTCCCAACCTCGTGGATTACCCCATGTGTATGCGAGAGAGGAGGCTGCGAGCCCAGATGACAAAGAATTTGAAGAAAATTTTGCCATCAGTCGAGATCGATACAAGTTCTGTGACCTATGAGAAGCTGATCAGAATTTGTACATGGGTCGCATTGCGAAAAAGGGCCAACTGAAGATACTTTTGAAGTGATCTTAGGCATGGGTGGAATATCTAACTTTCAAGACTGGAAGATGGAACAACAAGAAAATAGTGGAGTAAAGAGTTATACTGAACTGTTATCGTCTCACGCCTTGACTACTTTTGTCAAGAGGATGCTCAATGTTCCTGATGATATTATTCCTGTAGAAGAGTCTAAGGAATTAGCCCAGACTAGTGAAAGAATGGATGCTGCTATTCAAGTACAGATCCTTGGTCGACGCCCTTCATTGCTTAACCATTACTCCTCCGGATCTATTGTTCGTCGTCAATACTATTAGTCAGTTTTAGTCTCGGTCGACCATCGATCACTTCCAGGTAGTCAAACAAATCTTACGGTATGTCAAAGGTACGTTAGACTTTGGCCTATCTTTCAACACTGGTCGTCCTCGCCTGCTCACCAACACCGATGCTGACTGGGCTCGATGTCTAGATACTCGCCGATCAACTTATGGCTACTCTATCTTCATCGGTCCAAACCTTGTTTCATGGAGTGCGAAAAAACAACCTACAAATGCTAGATCCGTGTTATCTCTGGAGCAAACAAGACGTCATGTAGGATAAGTATACGTCCATTAGTCAACTCAAGTTGACAAGTCCTTATGCCTTTGACTTCAACTCGGGCATTATTTCCTACATAGATCCACCTCGTCCCTCGTGGAACTCGACGTTAATCTACATATTCTCCCCTGTGTCTTGTTACTTGGTTTGTCGCTCCTGAGTCTATAATCCACAAAGGATAAGTTTTAGTTAGTAAAACAGTACTCGAGACATTTATTATAGTCTTATGATAATTAGAAATAAGTACCTTGTCCCTCTTGGGCTTAGGGCATTCGCGAGCAAAACGGCCAAGGTTATGACAATTATAACAAGGAATCTTGCTTTTATCTTTCTTCTTTCGATTCTTTCTTTTCTTCATCTTCCCTTCAAGATTGTTAGCAGGATTACCGGTCTCAGGTTGCTTACCTTTCTTTCCTTTCCTTTTCTTCTAGTTTTGTTTATGTTTAAAGCCCGAAGCTTAGTTCGAACTAGACCCAGCGACGAGAACACTTGATGATGGTTTGTCAGCTCCAAGCCGTTCATCTTCCAGCTCAACATGTCGAGTTGTATTAGTGAAAGTTTTGATACCTTCATTGTGGGTCAGGCTGACCTTCAAGTGTTCCCATCTATCGGGAAGCGATCGAATAAGAGCTTGAATCTTATGTTCCTCAGAGAGAATATGACCAACAATCTTAAGTTCTCTGATCATATTAGACATCTCACGAATGTGTTTTCTAATGTTATGATCAAATTTTTTCTTGTAAGTATCGAACTTAATAGTTAACTGCCTTAGTCGTGTAATTGACATGCCACCATACTTTTCCCTTAGATAAACCCAGATATCATGTGCAGTAGGTGCTGTTCACACTCGTGAATCATGTCATCAATCATAGAACTTACCAAAATGCCACGAGCAGTGGAATTTTTCTTTTTCCATATTAGGTAAGTTTCTCAGTTCCTCCTCCCCTGAGGTCCATTCCCAGCTCTCGGATCCGCCATCACATGGTTAATAGCGTCCAACGAATCTTGTTTGTCTCTAGTATCCACTTAGCATATTTACAAAATTTATTTTCATTTGGGCTCCAACATCTTAATTACTTCTCGTATCTTATTCTTGTTAACTAAAGATTCATTTTGCAATTTATATCTTAACTTTGCATAACTATATTTTATTCAGAAAATCTATTTATTTACTTTACTAAATTTCCCACTAATTATCCACTTCTTCTCCTTTGATCATATGAATGTTCATAAAATTCTAATTTTTAGGCGCATGCTTATTCTTTTAGGGCATGTTTATTTTGGGACTCACCCGTCCGGACGTGGGACGTAACGTCCTACATCCTGTTCTACTTCGGGATTTCACATCCGGATTTCCCCATCCAACTACATCCACCCCTACAAATACCTATACATCCTACTATACATCACATTCAACTACTCTTACACAATTTGATTTGACATAAAGTTACATCCCATCCTACTCAAAATCCCAAAATAAACGCACACAGTTACTATTCATCAGGATTTCCCCCATCCTACATAATCCCAAAACAAACATACCCTTAATGAAACCATCCTACAAGTATTGTTTTTTGATAACATCTTTTCTCCATTCATGCATGTGTACATATTTATACCAAGAAGTAAATAGCTTCATATTTCCTTATTTCCAAAATGCCTATTCCAAATATATACACATAAGTGCCCTACACGTGTATGTGTATATATATATATATATATATATATATATATATATATATATATATATATATATATATATATATATATAAATAAGCTCCATTACCTAGTTTCTTCACTCAACTTCTTATAGAAATAGGATTTTATAGAGATTTCACCAAATCAAGTAGTTATAGGGATTAATACTTACGGGTTTTTGGCTTCTTTAAAGAGAAATAATGAAAAAGGATGATCTTCGGTTTCTGGAAAGACAGATGATCGTCGGCTTCTTGAAACACAAATGATGGAAAAGGATGATCGTAACAGCGTCGTGAGCTAGTATTGGAGAATGAGTGGTGTTGATTTTGAGCGACGTGGAACTCCAATAGTTGCTGCCTTCAAACTAAGTTTCGATTTTATTATGAGAGGTGGGTGGATATGGTGGTGAAGGAAGTGAATTATTTAGGGTGGAAGAGATGGAGATCTCATGTTTGCAAGGAATCGAGAGGAGAAAATGAGGTGAAGGTGAGTTTGAAGGAAATATTTGATCCCCTATTTATACACAATTTTTTACCGAAGAGGGTGTGAATTTTATATACGTGGCCAAAGGTTTGTCATATATTCTTAGTATGAGGTAGAGTGATTTAAAAGTGGTTAGTAAGCAACCTAGTTTCATAGGTTATGCAAGTGTCCTTTTTTCAGCTTATCATATTATTTACTCATCTAATTTGCTTAATTAAATGTTTATTATATATATACTAGTATGGGCAACACCTCAATTCTTGATGTGTTAACCCATTTTGTGTGATTTTTCTATGTATCATGTAGTAGTGTTAGTGCATAATACATATGCAGTATGGTTGTTAAAAAACTACTCATCATTTAATGTACAATCAGTAGACAAAATACAGGGTGCAACCACTGCACTGATAAGTAATCAACAGTAGGGTAATATTTACACATATTTATAACCTATCAAAATGAGATTTACCTGTCGACCTGTTGAAGTGCATCTTCAAAAAGAACAAAAGAACGTATACATAGCGGTATGCTAGTTTTGTGGGGGCATGTTTCAAAATACATCTTCAAAAAGAACAAAATGATGTACACATAGGGGTAGATTAGTTCTGTTTGGCATGTTTCGGAGTCGGTTTACCAACTGAACCTTGTTGACACTCGTAGATAGTTTTTGGGAGGAGGCTTTTTTGAACCGTAGAGGTGCTTTGTTGACTTTCGTGCATTGATATATCTGACACTAACCTTTTTTGTGGGGAGGACTGTTATGAAGCTGGAAGACATGCTATGACTGTGTTGTGTATATACCTCCGGCCTTTTAGTTCGGTGCTCGATGTCCTAATGTGGAAGAAAAATAACATATCTTTGAATTTTTCATTGATTTCTTCAAGGTTTGGCATGGTTTCATGTATTGCATGACAATAGTAAAGTGTTAAAATGTGTTATTGTAATTTAGTGAATGTACATAAGTGAGTTGTGGTGAAATGTACCTACATTTCTGCTCTAGCCATGGTTTCACCTGACATGTGCAATAACATTTCAGCTTCTGTTTGTTCAATAGTAACGTTAAGACATTCGGTTCCGTCATATAACTCTGCCTCGAAGTGTAGTCTGTACATATATAATAAGCTTGTTATAATGCCTTAATTAAACCAACAAACAACAACAAAAAAACATTGTCATCATATCAGCAGATTGCAGAAACAATTAACAACTACTATAATGTCATTAAATAATATATATATATATATATATATATATATTTTGTTAATTCAGATATATAATTATAGTTTTATATTATTGCTTGTTTTTTTTTTGTTTTTATTTTACATTAAGTAATGACAACCAGTATTTCATGCAAAAAAATGGAACAATTTAAATGGAGAGGTAAAAGTAAGTTTTGATTAAAAATGCAAGGTTGAAATAATTGGGATAAGGCCCTTTGTACATTGAAAATTAAACAACTTATTGAATCAATCTAAATCTAAATATGATGCGTATATATATAAAAATCAATAGAAACTTAGTACAATAGCCTAAATTGGGATGATACAATAGTGAAACAATAACTTACATCGGTTTTGGGCTTGGAAAGTCGTTGTTGCAGTAAAAACATGTGAACTCCCTTCCGTAAACTGCTCCATAATTTCTTGCACAGCCTGGACAATCTAAGAAGTAGAAACGCTGGCCGGACTTGATAACTTGGATTGCACATTTTACCCAGAAGGATTTAACACATGACTGAGATGTTGTTTGTGTTAGTATTAATTCAATTTAAAATTTAGATAAACAACAAATGGATGAATTTAAAAGTACCATTTCAATTAGGCTTAAGATTTGACTGATTTTTTGAATTTGGGAATCCAATGGCTTTTCTTTGGTTTGGTTTTCTTTCACATACAACTTCTCAGATACTATTCTTTCCACATATTCTGTGTTGGCTTTTAACCTGAGTAGATTGAAGTAATTAAAATGTGTACATGTCCGTAAGGGCCAACATAAATCTTGAAGATGATATTTGCAAATTGGAAAGGAGATTTTTCATTACCATGATTCCAGGTGTTTAGCCTGAGGTATAGGAGGGTCAAATAAAATGTTGTTGCCCGACAATGTTCCAACAGATATCCCTATGAGCATGATTTTTTTACTCATTAAAACATTTCAAACAAATATTTTATCATGTTTGTAATTAGTTACAGTTATTTGTTAAGATTTATTCTTCGTTTACATAACTATAAATAAAATATATTAATCCTTACCATGGTAGGTATTGACAGACAATCTCATCCCTAAAATTATTGGCATCTTGTGAACGTCCACACTCAAACGTAGTCCATCAGTCTGCAGGAATTCTTCCCATAAAGTAAGTATGGTAGGCCTGGATCTGCATGCATAAGAAAATAAGAATGTTGTTTCTGGATAATTATATGAATTTTAAGGTTATAATAAACCAATGATCGGTACTTAAAGTGATAAACTTACTCCTCGTTGACAACAACAAATTCTTGTACAGTTTTCTGATTTTTTTGGATAAAACGTGGAGGAAAGACATGTATAACACCACATAGCAAATCTGAGAATTAACAGTATTAACAAGGTCAGACTCATAACATATTGTCACACCCCAATTTTCATAATAGTTAATTTTGCAAAAAATGAGTATAAATATAAAATTAAAAGGACATGAACTGAAATTTTAACTAAATAAATGAGTTTTACAAACTTATATACCAATAACATCTTGAATAGCAGCGGAAGACTCGAGAAAATAAACATTTCAAAATACTTTTTAATTTAAAAGCCTCAATATTAACACCCTTGATTAAATCATTCAAATCATAAGGTAAAATATGACAATTTAATTGACATCCACCGCCTCTCCTCGCCATTAACTCATCAACATGAATCTGAAATGTTAAATGTATGGTATGAGCAAAACCATTAGCTCAGTGAAGTCACTTTGACAATATTAAATACTACATACAAATCAAATGTATAATCACGTATAACCATGTAATTCACAAAAAGTCACATACAAAAAGGTCTTATCAACTGATCCTTCACCGCAAAGGTTAGGATATTTTCACAATTTGAATTTCAAACTCGAACCAGGTTCAGTGAACCTGGACGTTCGTGCTCCACAAGTAATTGCCTGACTGCACGAATTTCTCCACTACCACGAATTTCGGCTCACTATCTGACCCACAATTTTCTCAACCGTTGAGTGAGGGTTTGCCTATAAATCTTAAATAATTCATAATTACGTTTCACGGTTTTCCCAAGGATCTCTTTTAAATCATACTGGGTCCCCTCAAAGACCTATTTTTAGTCCCGAGTTCTTTTCTTGTGCACGGCGGATCCCCCAAAGACCTCTCTTCAATCCTGGGTTCACCGAGGACCTCTTTTCAGTCCCGGGCCTCTTTTAAGCCCTTGGCCTTTCATAAACTTTTACATTAAATATTCACTCACATTCAAGTCATATCACAATGCACATAAACAGTCTATACATATGAAGAAGTTAATAAAGGTAAAGAAACCACACCTTAAAAGATGAACGTGAATGTGATAAGTAGAAGCTTAGAAGCAGTGAACACCAGATTTGCCAATAATGTTTGTGTGAGTATACGCAGAGAAAATAATTTTATGTGATCTAAATCTTAAGAAAATACCGTGTAAAATACAAGAATGTAAAATAGATTTTGTTGAGAAAAATAAGGGATAAAGAAGATATTTTAATATTTAAAAGATTTAAAGTCTTGAGATAATTTACTAATAAAGTTTAACGTTCTAGCATACAAATATCAAGCCTTTCCATCAAATAAAACAACTTAGAGAAAATTGGGAAAAGATCTTATGTGAATAATTATATTTTATATATTCATTTATATTTATATATATTAGAAAATCTATTTTATTAACAATAATAGTAAGAAGATTTGTACGTGTAAATATATATACTCAAATCTGTTAATTAAATCTATAATATCACAAACTAAATATTTTTATACATATATTTATTCTAATTTATTTATTTTATTAAATATTAATATCTTATATTTTTATTAAAGCTTATATTAAATTTTCGGGATGTTACACATATTTATTTTGAACTAATAAGATTTTTTGTAAAAGAACTTAGATGATATGTCTGTCCGTAGAGTCGGCATATTGAGGACAGTCGATGAAAGGTGTTAATTGGTAGATGTGGTCCAAAGATAGTTCCTCGTGTTTGTCAGTAGGTTTGATGTAGGTGCTTCTGCTCAGTGTGATTTGATATTTCAAACTCCCAAGGGTTGGTGTGCCTGTAGTTGTTGCTTTAATTTTGTCGTTTCCAATTAAATATGTGTTGTACAGCTGAAGTGCTTTATCCAAACGTTCTACATCTTGCTCGTATATGATGCATTGCATACTATTATTCTGTTCAAATAAGATGAGAAATAAGACATGATGACATAACAGTAATATATTTGAGTAAGTTTAAATAATTTACCTCTTTATCAACCAAGACGATTCGTTGTTGTTTCCCCCATTTCGAATAGCGGATGGGGGTCTTTTCTGCAATCATAGCTTTTATGAACCAGTTTTGAATATCTGGTTTTAAATTTGCAAGTGTTGTACAACGATTTTCCATTGGCCTAAAAAGGAAAAAATGTCAAATACGTATTAAATTTATTATCATTACTGCATATGGGATACACGTCGAAAATAGCTTGCTTACTTGATATTTTGAAGCATTCTTTGCGTGGGATTATGGGCTCAAGACATACAAATTGCATTTCAAATAAGTAATAACTATATCCTAGTTAGTTTATGCATAATTTTTCAAATATTAATTTAACTATTCATCAGATTATATAATTCCTCATTTTGGCATCTAATGTTATTTTCATGTGAAATTTTTTATTTTTTAAGAACCTGAACTTTTAAAACTATACAAAGTAAGAGGTTGCATTTTTTTCTGCATTGATTTGAATGCAGCTCCATTTATATTGTTTCACTAGGTTCTTTTGATGTCATTTTAAGGACAGGGAAGACACTGCTCGCCAAAACTCTAGCACGTTTTGTGAATGTTTCCTTTAGAGTATCTAATGTAACTACACTTACTCAAGCAAGTTGTTCCTTTCTATGTGGTAGTGTACTGATTGTCATGCCACTTTTATGGAATCAATTCTAACAAGAAGAAAAGAAAATACCCCAACAACAACAGATGAAAGTTAAAACCTAAGCAGCCCCTACCTAATACAAACATCAGAAGAAGTAATTTCCAGGCAGTCCCTAAACTAATACAAACAACAGAAAAAATAAAAATCCAAGCAGCCCTTATCTAATACAAAGAAAAAATAAAAATCCAAGCAGCCCTTATCTAATACAAAGAAAAAATAAAAATCCAAGCAGCCCTTATCTAATACAAAGCGTAGGTTCATTTGCCCATTCATGATAGGTATTCCAATGGTTAATAGAGTGACTATTTTTATGAATCAAATTTGGACAATAGACAAGTGATGAGACCAAAAGCATTTTAACTCTCAAACAAATTAAGTTGTAGACAAATAATATATAAGTTCACACCTATTACGAGAAGAATATTATCCATATCGCCCTTTCAAATTATTTGCGGCATGCTCAGATTAGTCATAATTAATTTTATTAAATCTCTACTTTTTAAATAACAGATTAAAACCTTATTTTTTAATACAACTTTTTGGTTTGCAGGATGCAATTTTTTTTGATATGGTGGTCTAGACAGAAGGTGAAAAAACTGAGATTAACCATTGTCCCTAATATCATCTAAGGCCTGCAATCTGTAAGCAGTCTAATCTAATTTAATTTAATTATGTATTTTTCCTTATCTTTATATGGTTGTTTGTTTACATAAACAAATACATATTGAAAAGGGAAGTTAGTGTCTTTCTCTTATCTAACAAATGGAAAATGTTATCTTCGGTTGGTGAGCAAAATAATGAAGCTTTCATTTTAATTGCATACTAATATTAATTACTGGATTAATTACATATATGTAAGGACAAAGTACAAGCCATGTGTTGGTTTATAGTCTTAAGAGCCATACTATCATGAAACCTTTATAAACATTGTAAACATATTAACTTTCAACTCTTATTATAACCAAGAACCAATATACCCTCACACTCATTTTTTCCATTCAAACAGTGACTCAGTGAGACACACAGTAAATGGTAACATATAATTCAAGAGCTTCTCCTAATTAGAAATCAAGGCTAAACATAAGGTTCTTAATGCTAAAGAATTCAGAAATTGAACAACTTAGAGCACCTGATGTTTTTCTGGAAATAGTTCATTCTGTTGAGAATGAAGATCCTATAAATGAATCAGTTGTACAATAATATCAGTAATTAAGACACAGTTGTCTAAAGAACAAGCAATAATATATATTGAACAAAACAAACAACTGAAATAAGTAAAATCAACCACCATAACTTTTTTTAACAATAATCAATCAGAACAACAAATCTATTTGTAAAATATATGTATTCATATATAAATCCTAGATAGTAGACCTTTGTTATTTATCTTTTCTTCCTTTTTCAACAAAGAATACTACTACCCTACCTTTTCTTTTCGTGTTTGACGGAGAAATAAAAATCCCTACCAAATAATACAATTACTGAGCCAATCTTTCAATTCTTTAGGGAAAAAAAGGAAACACCCTCTATCCTGTTGTGAGAAAAAGTGATGGAAGGTGTAAAGAAGAAACACGAAGAAAAAGAGTACAATTTTTCTCCACCAACAATTTATCAAACAGTTGGTGTGCATATAAATACCCAAACGGTAACAGTCTAGCCCCTTTTCCTTCCTTCCTCCCTTCATTAACATATTTTTTTAGCTGTAGAAGAAAATCATAATTTGAAGAAAACAAAAAATCAAAATGTAAGAAAGAAGGGCAGGGCAATTCTTACGGTAGTCACATTTTACAAAGTGACTACGCAGTCACTTTGTCGAATCGCGCCATGTGGCGTCGTAACCGTAAAAACGATCTGCTACCTATCATACAGGTTTCAGTTATTTTTAGCATTATTTAAATTATATTTTGTTATTTACTATATTACCCTTCTTTTTAAATTTTATTTATATTTTACCTGCACCCACTAATTTAATGAGTGCACCCCCTAATCATATTTTTACTACAATTATCTGCACCCGCTAATTTAATGAATTCACCCCCTAATCATATTTTACAACAATTATCTGCACCCGCTCATTTAATGAGTTCACCCCCAAATCATTTCTTTTTTACAACAGTTATCTACACCCGCTTATTCTATGAGTTCACCCTTAAATTATTTTTTACCACAATTATCTGCACTCGCTCATTTTATGAGTTCACCCCCAAATTATTGTTTTACCACGGTTATCTGCACTCGCACATTTTATGAGTGCACCCCAAAATATTTTTTAAAAAATAATCATATTTAAAAGACTATATTATCCTTTTATTATTTTACACAAAATATAATAAAATAAACTCTAAAAAATCAATTCACCACCAAATCACCCATATTTTAAAAAAAAAGCGTAAAAATATAATTAATAAAAAACTATCGAAATTAGCCACAAATCTCAATTTTTTTCTTTTTAATTTTTCTTCCCCCTCCTCTTTTTCTTTTTTCTTCCCATTTTCAATTTTTTTTTTCAAATTTTTTATTTCCTTGTTTTTTTTTCTTTTCCTTTTTAAATTTCTTGTCTTTCTTTTCCATTTTTTGCATGTGTATTTTTTAAATTTTAATACAAAATAATATTATAGGTATAATTTTATTAAAGTCGATCGACGGTGCACCTAAATTTTAATTTTAATTTGATGAGTAAAGGACCTGCCGGAAATCCATGCATGTCGGCGGGTGACCCAGCCACCACCATGCCCGACCACCCCCTCGACGGCGGCGCTTCGGTCTCGGCCACTGAAGCCCGAGACCCCTCCTCGAATCGCAATCGCGATTCTTCACTTCCACAACAATCGACATAATCTTCCATCTCGGCCACGATCCATGGTGGCCGAAATCCTCTCCTCATTTCGACCACCGACACGACTGCTTCGATCAATCTCCCTTGCGTTCGCGATCCAGGAGCTTCTCCTACATCAACGGCGCTCGTCTGCAACACTCGAATCGACGCTGCCTCTCTCTCGTCGTTCATCTCTATCCAAATCGAAGCTACATTGCTTCATCCGTCTTCTTCACCCTGCTCCTGCGCAGCCTCTTCCTCCGGCTGACGACGACCCGACGGAGGACTGTGAGTATGTTGCTGATGGATCTCTAACCGGACGACACTCGGAGCCGGTGACCTTGCTGATGAAATCCCAAGTGACGACTACTGACCTAGGGTGCCCTCCCATTGGGCTAGGGTTTTCTTCAATTGGGCTTGGTAATGTGCACCCTCTATTTTCTTTAGTACACCCCGATCTACACTCTCTCCACTTTTTTTTATGGTATTATTGTTATTGATATTATTGATACTGGTATTACTTTTTTTTTTGATTACAAGTTAAATACCCATCCCTTTTTTTCCCCTCCCCATGACTAGAACCCAGGACCTAAGGCCTAGGTAGTGGTGCTCTAACCACTTGAGCTATCCCACTTTGTCATTGATACTGGTATTACTAGTTATTGATTGCGGTATTACTATTAATACACTATTGAATTAATATTAATGATTATTGATTATTAATTGTGGTATTACTGATTATGTGAAATTATTTATTACTGATTATTATTATTTTTATGGTATTACATATTATTGTTTATGGTATTACTGATAATTATTTTTGGTATTATTGAATATAATTAGATTTGTGGAATTATTTGTTATTGTATGAGATATTACTATTCAATGTTCATGGTATTACTACTTACTGTTCATGGTATTACTGATAATTATTTTTTGTATTATTGAATATAATTAGATGTGTGAAATTATTTGTTATTGTATAAAATTTTACTGATTAATATTAATGGTATTACTGATTAATGTTCGTGGTATTACTAATTATTGTTAATGGTATTACTGATTACTGTTTATGGTATTACTGGTTATTACTTGTTGTATTACCGACTACTCCCTCCTTCCTATTGAAAGCTACCCAACTTTCCTTATTCGTTTGTCCCAATGAAAGTTACTCATTCATTTTTTGCCAAACTATTCCCTCTCACATTTCATTATATTCTTCTCTCTCTCAATCACATCACCTCTCATACATCCACTTATTATATCATATTTTTTAACCTCTGTGTCCGAAGCTCATGAGGAGCTTTCACTGGGACGGAGGGATTATAATAAAATCATACATATAATATTATTTTGTATTAAAACTAAAAAATATACTAATGAAAAAAAAAGTAGGAAACAAAAAAAACGAAGACATAAAAAGTTTGGAATAAAAATTGAAAATGGGAAGAAAAATTAAAAAGAAAAAAATTGAAATTTGTGCCTAATCTCGATAGTTTTTTTTAATTATGTTTTTACGATTTTTTTTCTAAAAATATGAGTGATTTGGTGGTGAATCGACGGTAACTCGGCAATGACTCGGTTGTAGATTGTAAATGTATAAATTAGGGTTGATTTTATTATGGGTTGGTCTGCTATGGACTCGAGTGCATGTTATGCACCCTAGTCCATGTTGCACTTTTCAGTTCTACTGACTTACACTTTTTGGTAAATGGTGTTGCATTTTTCAATTATTAAACTGTATAATAATATTTTTAGTAATAATTGAAAAGTGCAACACCATTTACCAAAAAGTGTAAGTCAGTAAAACTGAAAAGTGCAACATGGACTAGGGTGCATAACATGCACTCGAGTGCATACTAGACTTTACCTTTTATTATATTTTGTGTTAATTAATAAAAAAATAATATAGTCTTTTAAATGTAATTATTTTTAAAAAAATATTTTGGGGTGAACTCATAAAATGAGCGGGTGCAGATAATTGTGGTATAAAAATAATTTGGGGGTGAACTCATAAAATGAGCGGGTGTAGATAACTTTGGTAAAAATATAATTTGGGGGTGAACTCATAAAATGAGCGGGTGTAGATAACCGTTGTACAAAAGAAATGATTTGGGGGTGAACTCATAAAATGAATGGGTGCAGATAACTATGGTAAAAAATGATTTGGGTGAACTCATAAAATGAATGGGTGCAGATAACTATGGTAAAAAATGATTTGGGGTGAACTCATAAAATTAGCGAGATAATTGTTGTAATAAATTATTTTATTGTATAAGGATAAAAATGTAAATTTACAATAATATATTTTAATTAATTTAATTTAATAGAAAATACAAATTTATGACACATTACGACACATTACGACAATACATATCGTAAAATTTACAAAAGGTAACAGGTCATCAAATCTAAACCTTTAGATTAGATTTTTAATGACTTAGATTAACTGACTACGGTAGTCATTACGACACGTTACGACACCCTGACTACATATAGAAGGTCCCAAGAAAGAATTACCACACCAAAGTAAATACTTTTTTTTTAAAAAAACTAAAAGCCTCAAAGTTAAATTCACCCACATCTTAACTTCAAACTGCAGAGGATGCACAGAGTATTTTAACTTAAAAGTGACAATCAAATTAAAAAGAATACACAAACCTCTTCAATAGCAAGCGACACCGAGACTAAGATGATCAAAGGGCGAAATTGACTTTGCAGTGACAAGGGATCAGAGGACGAAATTAACTAAAAGAGGCGAATTGTAATGAAGAAATGAAGATATGTGAGAAGATAATGCGTAAAAAAAAAAAACTAAAATAAATTTACAGTCAAGGAGACATGTGTCATGGTGCATGTGTGTCAAGGGGACATGTGTTATGGTGCAAGTCTGTCCAGCAAGGTTTTTAGCAACCGAAAACCGAGAAGTTACTGGCCCATTTTTGAGTTAACACCCTTTATACATAGTAATAGATGTATGTGCGTCCCTCCTTCCAATACATCTTATTTGGGTGGAGTCTAACATTTATAATATTTTATTTATGAGGTTTATTCTCATTCTTAATTATACATATTTATTTTAGATAATTTAAATTTTAAAATTACCTTTAATTTACTTAGGAGTTTTTATCTAATTCACACATATATATTTTTAAATAATTTTAAAATTACTTTTACCTATACTTATACTTAATTGCTAGGGATACATTCAAGTCTGAGTAGCTCGTCCATCTTTCCTTGTAAAATAAAATTCTTTGGAAGTGCACAATAAAACTATTGAAATAAACAATTTAAAATGATCAAACGATTAAATATAAACATGCTCAGATATGAATTATGCTCTGGGGTATTACAGTTTCAACATATATTTCAATTCTAAAACTCTCACTCAACAACATGCTAAATTCAAATGTTCATCTATAAACATCATAAAGCAATATCCATGTCATTGAAAAACAAAAAATATGCAGTAAACCTAGTAAACTACTATAAGTTTGTATCAAACTACATCTTCAATCAATACATTCTAAAAAACTAATTGTTTCGATGACGTTTTCTTAAAAATCAAGAAATAGCCAATTCTTCATTCCCTTTGAGAACCCGACTATTAAGTGCAGCATTAGCACTAACGTTATAAAAGATGTGAGCAAGAGGATCCATGTGGGGATTCTTCATCCGACTGTTACTTTGACCTCTTAATTGAAGAACATCGGATCGATGAACACTTCCCATCTTCAAGCATGATGCCCTAGCAGCTCATCTCTTATCTTGTTCCATTATGACCTTCGCTACTTCCTCAAAATCTTTAATATTGTCTTTCATGATTTGAAAGCGAGTAAACGTAGAATCATATAAGGAACATTTATCGGTAAAGGTCCCACACAAATCATCGGGTAGGGTTTGAGCCCAGGTATCCACATCATCTACAACATATCGTAAATATCTTGGTAGAATCTTTTTCTTCATCAGAAAATACAATTGGTCGTACAATGCGAATAAGAAAGTTCCATATTCCTTAAGAGTGTGACGTGGGTCCATTTTATGATTCATAAAAGTATGTAGTACGAGATCTTTAGTGCAGATATCTCGAGTACTAACAGTGCGCATTCGACAAGCCATGCCTAAAAAATGTGTAAATCAGAAACACATAATTATTAGCTAAACTATCACAGGAAAGTTATACCCTTATTTGCAATCTAAGAAAACACAATTTTCCTAATGCAATTAGCATATCCACAAGTGATATATGTTCAACCACTGGCTCCCATAATCAAATGCAATTTTTAATGACGCGTGAGGTGTACGCATCTGACGTCCCTATTTTGCTGACGCGCCTGACGCATTGTGTATCGCTGTATAATTTGTGTTTCATTTTTGGCATATTTTTCGTCCGTTTTGAATGTTTTTTATCAGATTTTTAAAAAAAATTATATTTCCGAAAAATTTGCGTTTAAGTCCTTGTCTTCTATCTAATTCTCAAGGAACATTCCCTATACTACGCCAAAAATAACGAATAATATGTCAATATAACCCTCATTCATCCTACAAAAGTATAGTATCAAGAACAAATTCTAAATCACGCCATAAAAATTCGTAAATGCAAGTCTATACCAGAATTAATGATCAATTTAGATAATCAATTCTGTGTATTTCTCTCGATAGATATATTGTGAATGAGTGAACCGTGTATGAAACAAATGTAGAACTGATTATCTACATTAGAATTCTGCAGACGGTTGTCAGTGGACAATTACGCAACTCCCACTTGACATTTTCGTTTTTGTTTCATGTGTGTATTTATATATTATATAAATAATATATGAAATTAATATTAAATATAATATTAATTTACAATACCAGTCATGCCGTATGTTGATATGCCTTGAATCACACACTTCGCTGGTTATGTTTTCACTCTTTGTGGTTCTGTTGTTAGTTGGAAGGCAACTCTGCAGGCTACAGTCACTTTGTCTACAACTGAAGCAGAGTATATGGCACTGACAGAAGCTGCTAAAGAGGGAGTTTGGTTGAAAGGGCTTGTAGGTGATCTTGGTCTACATCATGATCAAGTTATTGTATTCTGTGATAGTCTGAGTACAATCTGCTTGACCAAGGATCAGGTCCATCATGAGAGGACCAAGCATATTGATGTGAGGTATCATTTTCTGAGGAATGAGCAGAGAATCAAGGTGATGAAAGTAGGTACTGCTGATAATCCTGCTGACATGTTCACCAAGCCGGTCCCACATAGCAAGTTTCGACATTGTTTGAACTTGCTAAATGTTACAAGCTGTTAGTTGCCCAAGAAGGGCAAATCTGAGGCAGAAAGGAGGAGTCTGTTCATCTGGCATTGTAATGATGCATCTGCAAGGAAGATTCAAGTCAAGGTGGAGATTTGTTGATATGCCTTGAATCACACACTTCGCTGAGTTAGTCGGGGGTCTCGCTGTTGGGCTTTAAGCCCAATTCGGTGTTTTATCTCAGTGCTATATATATGGTCTTTGAGATCTGTAATCTGTAACCCTAATTTGATAATAAAATCCGTTCTCCTCTCTGCCCGTGGACGTAGCCAATTCATTGGTGAACCACGTAAATCACTTGTCTTCTTTACGTTTCTTGTTCATGCTCTATAATCCTATTCTGTCACAACACCGTAACATTTACTCTTGCAACATATTTTTGATCTTATCATTATATATTGGTCTTGTAGTATTATGTTGGTGAATTATAAAAATTATGTTTTATACTGTAACTATTATTCGGTGAATTATAAAAAAAATTCCAATCGTAATTGGAGTTTTAAAAATAGAAAGTGTGTGTAATTTTATGTCACTAATTTTTTTTTTCTGGCAATTTTCCTGTTTTTTCACCTAGACACTTCTTTGGAAACCAGCTTTTCTTATTTTCTTTTTTCTTTTGACCAATTAATGGATGAGGAAATCACAACACATACCCATTAAATTAGGGTAGCAACACTTGTCAGTTGTATTAGAAGTAGCCATTTATGAAAATAATAATAATAATTCAATTTAGGTTAATTTCATAAAAAACACGTAAATTATACACCTCGCCTCTGTTTATTGTTACCGTAAATTTTCGTTGAATTGAAGGACAAGTCCTATAAAAAATTCTTCGTTTATTCAAGCCCGTCAATTTTGTACCTCCAATTACTCATTTCGTAAACTACAAATACTCATAAAATTCGTGACTGCTTTATTTGAGACCGAAATTCGATATTTTTTAAATTAATTGGAGTTCAAGCTATATATACATCAAATTGTCATCCATCTAAACCCGTAATTTTGATATAAACTCGGCCTTCAATTCATTGAAAATTGGTCGGAAAAGAACAATGTCTCCTTTGCTCAATCCCGTTCGCGTATAAAAGCTATTATAAATCTATGTATCTTAATGCATATATTTAATTTATTAGGAGTTATTAGAACGACGTCCACTTTTGAACGAATATGAGTCAAAGCCATAACAAGAATAATTCTAGTGGAACTTCTTTCAGAGAGATGGCTCACTCATAGAACGAGGGATAAGTAATTCTAATCATTCATAGTCATGTCATGAATGTTTGGAATTCATATTATGCTAGGATATATTGCTTTTGCAGTTTCGAATTTAAGGAGGATATAAAATCGGTCTATTTTTTGCATCCCATTTAGGCCAATTTGACTGCTTTCAAACGAATTGAAAGGCAAGTCATCCATCAAAATAACGAGTTTGGATAGATGAATAATTTGATAAATGACTTACCCTTCAATTCTCCAAAAAATGGTTGAATGTTGATCGGAAAGAAGGTTGTTGCAAATTAACGTGGATGAATCGCTCAAATTTAAGCTCATGGTGTTGAAATATATATACATAATGAGCAATTGAAGATGCCACATTGACGAGTTTGGAGAGACGAAAAATTAATATATCAGTCGTTCTTTAATTTACCGAAGATTGATGGCAACATCAATAGAAAATGGTGAAATCTATGGTTTTAAAAAATAAAATAAAAAATTGGACATAAATTACGAAAACATAAATTGTTACCCCATTTCAGCACAAAAATTTCAAGGCGTCAATATTAACATCTACATCTCTTATAAATGAATTTACGACTAAATATGTTTGTTGGTAATAAAATGAGATTTTGATTAAGATACCAAAACCCATGATGACATGCCAAAATGTATAAGTCAAATTGATTAAGTATGTTTCAGGACTGTTGGAACATATATATCAGGTTAGTTGAAACAGTTGATGTATTAGGCAGCTTATAGATGTTAGAATGCATAAGTTGATGGGAACACAAGCTTAGTAGATCATGTAGATCAAGTTCCCTTAGGCTCAGAATCAGAAGAGTTCAACCCTGCTGATAGGACAAGATCGATCAGTTCAACCCTGCTGATAGCACATATCAGAAGAGTAAAACAAAAGAGTCAACCCTTTTGTCAGTTCAAGATTCAAAAGATCACATATATTGATCCAATCCTACTAACATGAACTCATAATATGAGGATCATAGTAGATCAGCAGAGTAAATCAGCACACTAGATCAGAAGAGTAAAATTCAGTCTAAGTGAAGAGACAACTATGATGATGAGTCAATCTCACTAATATGAAGATATACTCACCAATGAGTTATCTAAGTCACAATCAGTGAAGATAAGGAGTCAACTCAACTGAAGAAGCAAGTCAACACTGCTCATAAGCCAAGACAGGTGAAGAGATAAGAATGAGCACAGATCTGTCCTGATAACAAGGAATGTTGTCCTTAATCAAGAATCAACCTTCAGGAAGAATGTCTTCTAGTTGACTACTAAAAATTCAAACTCAGACATTGGGAAGAGAGCCATCAAGTCAAGATAAAGATTCTTAGTCGTTTACTTCCCAAATAGAAGAAGTTTTTCAGAACTTAAAGGAGTTTTAATATAAAGGGTCATCCATAATTTCGCACATATAACTTGCTTAGATAGTTACTCAACTGATTACTTCATAGTTCTCAATAGTTTGATTATCTAATCAAGGTTATACATACTCAGAGAAGTTGACTAGACAACTCTCCTGATAGTTTAATTTGTTTGAAAGAAAAGAATTTGCATACACAAGTGCATTCCCCCCCCCCCATACACTTGTGTCATACTCCTTTCAGGACCAACAAGTGGTATCAGAGCAGGGGTTCAAAGACCACTGCTTCTGAAAACCCATCTTGATTTTCAAAGCCAGATTTTAGTGTGGCCACTGAACTGATATTTCTGAAAAACTCATTCATACATACTTTGTGCTTGATTATACACACTTGCAACTAGTTGCAAGTATGCCTAACAATGCAGTTGCTGGAGATGCTGTGGAAACCATCAACAACATGGATCCTAATCCAGTAAACCATATATCTCATCACAAGCTACAAATGTTCTGAATAGAGAATTATGACTTTTGGAAGATAAGGATGAGAGCTCATCTTGCCTGTCTTCGTGATGAGATGCTGAGAGTCATTATTAAGGGACTATTCACCTTCACTAGGGCAAATCCAAAGCTCACATATGCACAAAAGGCTGATCCCAGAGAGCTACTGCCTAAAGATGAAGATGAATTCACTGCTGAAGAGAGAAAGAGGCACAACCTTAATTATTTGGCCATGAACACTCTCTATCAGACAATTCCTAATGATATTATAGGAAGAATCTACCACTGCACAACAACCAAAGAAATTTTAGATACTCTTGCAATAATGTGTGAGGGTACTGACAAGAAAATCTGTTAAGTGTTAAGAAGTTTTTCAGAATTTAAAGGATTTTAAATATAAAGGGCCAACCATAATTCTGCACATATAACTTACTTAGATAGTTACTTAACTGATTTCTTTATAGTTCTCAGTAGTTTGATTATCTAATCAAAGTTATACATACTCAGAGAAGTTGATTAGACAACTCTCATGATAGCCTGATTTATTTGAAAGAAAAGAATTTGCATACACAAGTGCATTCCCCCCATACACTTGTGTCATACTCCTTTCAGGACTACCAATGTTGGTCCCTAAACCAGTATCAATGGTGGTAAAATTCTAGAGGGGGTGAATAGACTTTTAAGATTTTCAAACTTTTTAACGTGCAGATCAGATGAGATGATCAACAGAGCTATATGCTCTATCGTCTGATGCAGATAAGTATGATCTGATCTTAGAGCGCGAGTGTGAGTAGCAGATAAAGATAATAAACCTACTGATTGCTATATCAGCTGGTCAGTTAGAAAGCTATCTCAAGAGCTACTAGTGCGAAATTGTGTAGGCCCTAAATATTTAGACTTGTGAGTTTAATTAAAACGTCTTTAATAAAGAATGATTTTATCAAACAATGAATGTTATCAGCTGATAGTGATATCTGCTAATTGTAAAATCTATACTTAGTGATTTTGACTCTTTTGAAAACTTATGTTTTTTCAAAGTATGAATAAACAATATTGTATTAAGGAAAGCAATAAATAAGACAAGTATTTATAGTGGTTCGAACAACTTGTTCTACGTTCACTCTCACGACTCAATTTGTGATATTATATTCCTTGTTAACTTTATAGTCCCAAGAGAAAACTTTTGATCAAGATACACATGCATTGGTGTATACGGATCTACTAGTTGGGTAGAGAACACATACTCTTTACAAGTTGGGTTTTCTTACAAATAAAATAAAAAAAAGTATGTGAATAACCAACTCAGTGTGAAAGGAACACACTGTTTCTAAGCTCTAAAGATAAGAATATTGAAACGGGCTTAGGATCGGAAACTTAGAGCGAATGATATAAATTAACTTCTGGCTCTATAGAACTCGATGTAGGTTTTTCAGAATGCTTAAGTGTTCTTGATTAAAGCTGATGAGTTCTTCGCGTGGAGTTCCCGTGATTGTTCCAATGAACAAATCCTTGTATTTTTAGAGGAAATTAGCTTGGAACTAGTCGTTGCAACATATCTTCTATATTTGGGTTGAGATCTTCATGATTTGATGTATTCCTTGATTTCTAGTACGACATTACCTTAAAAAGGAATGTGCATTAAATGTTCATTTAATGCATTGTACGACTCTGCAAAGATCTCTGAAACCCTAGTCCAAGTCAACTCATCAAACGGAAAAAAACATTAAATTGACCATTTTCATTAAGTTGGGAGCACCTTCCAAGTTGATGGTGAGCTTTATATCATTAAACAATTCTGTTAAACTTATAACATTTAAAGGGTACAAATATAATTAATTGTAACATAATTGTAGACTTCGAATAAATTTATTAAGATCTCATTTTAGCACAAAATCTATTACCCAATCGTGCTTCCATGGTCTTTTTAGGTCAAAGAATTCACTTGCAAGGCAACAATTAAAGATATCATTTTACGCAATGGATGGAACTACATAGCATGATCAAAATGCACTCGGAAAATGGAAAAAACACAGTCTACCTTATCTTGCAATGGTTGCAATGTTTCTCACGCTGTGGGGGTATTAAGGTGATTCTAAAACAAGGAAAAATGAAACAAAATTATATTAAATTGAAATTTTAATGTCTTCTGACCTCTATTACTTTGATCATATGCAGGTTCCGAATTGAAGTGGTAGTTGATGATGGAAGTGGCACTACCACATTTGTCATATTCGACAGAGATGCACAGAAAATTACTAACACGACTGCATCTACTCTAATGGAAAAAGATGTAACGAATTAATTGAACTACTATGTATTTAAGAACTAAGAGAGGTGATACAAAAAAAAAAATCCAATAACAACTCTTTTCTTCACAGGTCTTGGCTGCTGACAAAGTTGGGAATGACCAAACTCCGGCATGCATATTAAAGATGGTTGGAAAAAAATTCAAGTTTCGAGTCAAGGTCACTGAATACAATTTCAAGACAAAATATCAGTCTTTCACTGTTTCACGCATCCTTGATGACACTTCCAAATCTGATGTAGAAGAGCCAAAACAGGAGGTATTTAAAAAAAAATTATTATTAACAAAAAAAAAAAAAAACTAAAATCTTGGTCTTTCAGGAAAAATTAGACACTCAGACAGCATCGGGGAGTAGCAGAACATCATTAGCAAAAATTAAAGTTGAAGACGCAAGGCTGAAGAAAGACTCTGAAAAACTAGAAGAAGGAAGAGGCAAACGACGCAAAGTGCAAAAGTAAGTGTATATTGAAAGAAAGAACAATGCACACTCTCAATTTGGGAATACATGATTCGCTAAATTGTTGATTCTTTATTACAACTTATAAGCTTTGTTATTCTTTTAACAGGAAAACAACAAACCTCCACGTTTTGGAAGATTCCGAGTAGAAGGAAGCCAATCATGAAGGCACGTAATACCTTACTCAGTAGCCCGTTTATATATTTATGTCTTGAATAAATAAGGATATATCCATTGAGATAAAAACAAGTATGTTACCTCTTTGTTTTCTTCTAAACTCATAACTGATTTATGAAATGCTGACTTTGGTTTGTCTCTCAAGACCTTTAATTTATCAATTGAGACTCAATTATTTGTCTTGAACGTCGTTTTCGTATGAGATAGGGGTCATATACATACAATGTCAATAAAATTGTTAATTTTTAATCCTTATCTTTTGCAAAAAATGAATTACACATTCATTTTAATTATAAACAACACAACATTTATCCATACTCATTTTGTTTATAAACCAGATTTAGCCATCAAACATTACATAAAACAAAGAGAAAAGAATAACATTCTGTATCCTTTGTAAACGCAAGTAACCAAAACATGGAAATCAAGTACAAAGAATAATGCAATCTTATCTTTTCCTAGGCCAAACACCATAAAATGCAGGCATATGGCTCTTATCAAACTGCAAATACTCTGAGTTCGTTTTTGCCAATACATGTTTATCTTTGCATGTTAGACTCACAATAATGAGGAATATTTACCTCTCTCCTGACCAAAAGAAAAGAATTGAAGTGCAATTATCAAAATTTTAAATTTAAACTATTTCATTAATGAAATTAAAGGGGAATTATATACAAAATGTAATTAGGAAAATTAATTACAAATTAAGATGATCATTTATATTCCTTACCAAAAAAACGTTACAAAAATATAGAACCTCAAATTAAAGATGAAAAGGTTGTACAAACTATTTATTCGGGAGTTGTTCAGTTGTTCATATATCCACGTTTCAAATTTGGAGATCAGGTCTTGGATCGTGTATTTTCTAAAGAACTTTGCACATGGTTAAAAATACATCTCCTACGCATCCAGGTATGGTTTCATATACGTAAATTCAGTTTTGTTATTGCAAAGTTCTCAATAAATTTTATGTTCCTGATTTGTGAGCGTAAAGTTCCACTACTAAATGAACACTTTATCATGTTAGCTGTGTTGTATCTCTCAAGATGGTAGACTGTCTAAGATTCCATGGTTAGTGTAATTGAGAGTTCTTTTTATGATTGTGCATTCATGATTTTTGAAGCTCCAAGTTTAAGTGTAGGAGACGTATTTTTAGATCACGTTCGACAAGCTTATTTTTGTAATGAAATTAGGATTTTATAAAGTTGCTAACAAGCCATGTGTCAATTTGATGTGTTTATAATTTTGCCATGTGTCAAATTTGTTGTCTTATACTTTCGACACACGTGTCATTACTATAACATATGCATTTAAGCTCTTGAAACTTGATATAGAGGTTTAGAAAGAGCTTCTTTGGGCTGTTAGGTTCTGTGATTATTGCATTCCACATTTCGTCTGCCATTTGTTTATATACAATTTATGTGAGATGATAAGAGCCCCAAAACACAAACTCTCTTGAATTTTTACAGAGTTCAAAATCTTTGACCACGCTCTTTCCTCCACAACTGATTATCCCATTGAAAGGCAACGTTACACAACATCATAATACCATCCCCCAGGCCTACTAAAAGATTCTGTTTATCACATTTTTTTATATTTGTTTCTTTCTCAGGTATTTGCCAAAGCAAAATAAGCTCCAGCCTCGATAGAAACAGCCCGCAAAAAAGGGACAAAAACCGACGAACTTCTATCACATAACACAATCTTATGGAATCGAATCATACAAAACACACAGAACAATTGGGTAAGTAAACTGCAACTCTATAAACATATATCTCACAAAACACTATCTTACTCATTGATGTCATGAAATCTTCCGTGACTGCTTTGTCAATGTAAGCATGTATGTTTTTATTATTGCTTTTATTGAATTTTAAAAATCAATAGATTTTGAAATTTGAATTTCAAATAAACAAACATTTCCTTAATGTGGGTTATAACTAAGCCGTGCCTGATTTAGAAATTTTTATTTAGGAGTCAATTAATTTTTATAATAAGGGGTTTGATCGCTCAGATACGAGATTCTTTCGTTTCTCTTTACACTTTTTTTTAAAATAAAAATAATTTAATTAACTTATTTCACATTTCATAATTGATTGAAATATTTCTTTGTAAATGTAAATTTACTTACAATTGTAAATGCAATTTTCTATACTTTAAGTCAATAATGTGGACAAAAGTCGAGAGGTAAGGAACCAAAGGCGGCAAATTCTTAAAAGAAAAAGAGAAACATCAAATCCACATGGTATGTTTATGTTGTGATATTGGTTTTGTTTATATTATTAGCATTGCACGTGTACCTTTTTAGTATAATTTTTTTGAAAGCTAGGTATAAAAATTGGTTAAGTTTCTTAGTCCATGAGAAATATGTTTTAATAACAACCTGATTAAGATGTAGCTAAGTCACACCATTAAGATTCATGACACTGAAATATTTTTTCCACACGGGTACACCTACAATATATAAATTTAGGATTGAGCAAAATTTGAGAAAAAATAGGATTTAGAGGATTAAACTACTTAAATTCAATTTGTAATCCATTTATCCATTCTCATGAAAAAACAAGTTGTCTTTGCTAAGAAGAAAAATGAATACTTTTCTGCTCTTTAATTTTTTTTAATAATGCCTCAACAGATTGCACAACAACAGAACAAGAACCAACGAAAGGTACACAAATTATAACAAAAATAATTACATAAATAAATATATATAGCTAATGCAAATTAAATGCAGAACAAAGCAGGAATGCAAGACGCAGACGACTAGAAATTATGAGAGGCAAAAGACCAATTACTTCTTGCAGAACGGAACAAGCTACACTTTACAGCTCACAACCTAAAACGCCAAAACAAAAAAAGGTAACAAAATAAAAATTCCTAAATTATAATGTTGTCCCACCAAACTATCAGGGCTAAAAAAAATATAAAAAACAGGAAGCGTGCGACGACAAATATTCAAACAAAACTCCATTTTGAAGTGCCAATAGTATGATGCATTGGTCTGGAAAGCAGAGGCAACAAAAAATAAAAGAGAAGGATCTCATCTCTTCTCGTTATGTTGCCAACAAGGACGAGTCAAATTACCAAAGAAACGAGAGCCGCCAACATTCCTTGCCACACTACTACAAAAATCAACTTCTTTTCGCCAAAACATAAGATCATACAACTCAATGCTCGCATTCACATCAATGGGAGCAAAAATTGATAACTCCGTAACTGCCGGAGCCGGCCCATACACGTTCAGAATTCAAGGACAAAACTATCATTCCATAGGATCGCTGTTACCAACAGAGGGGGAAAAACCACGACTTGCTCAATTATACATATATGATACAGCAAACGAAGTGCAGAACCAAATTAAAACCCTACCGCGCAGACAAAATCAGCAAAAGTTGGATGAAAAAACTATCAAAGGGCTAATTGAGATGATGGATGAGAACAATGAGCTGGTCAAAGAATTCAGAAGGGCGAGAGATAGATATGAAATGGGAGACAGACATGAACTTTCAATTAGATTGATCGGCCAAAAGTCAAGAGGCAGGCAATATGACCTACCGACAACGAATGAACTTGCAGGACTCCTTGAAGGCGACATATAAGAAGATAGGGATATAATCGTACAAGATAAGACCACAAAACATCAACGCATTAGTGTGCTACACCCATTGTACATAGCATTGCAATACCCTCTACTGTTCCCTTATGGAGAGCCTGGATTCCATGAACAGATACCCAACCGAGAAGGGACCTCATCAACTAAGCGCGCATTTGTCACAATGCGTGAATATTATGCATTCGAAATGCATACAAGACTGACAGAGGCAACAACGATTATCAGGTCCGGTCGTCTCTTACAACAATATGCTGTCGACGTGTACACAACAATCGAACAATACAAACTGCAGTGGATCCAAAACAACCAACAATAGATAAGAGTAGATCTCTACAACAATGTATGCGATACTGTTGCTAAGGGAGACACCGATGCAAAACTACTAGGAAGAAAGAGAATACTACCTCCTTCATACACGGGTGGTCCAAGATATATGATAGAAAACTTCCACGATGCAATGGAAGTTTGCAGATGGAAAGGAAATCCATCGTTGTTCATCACGATTACGGCCAATCCTAACTGGGATGAAATAACAGAGCATCTGCAACAATATGGCAACAATACACCCAATGACAGGCCAGACATAGTCAGTCGAGTTTTCAAGATGAAGCTTGAAGAACTACTTAACGACATTCAAGAACGAGAGACTTTCGGCAAGACTGAAGGAGGTAAAAAAAATCAAACTTTTACAAATACATCGTATAATAACAAAATTGAATAATGTGATTGACAACAAAAAATGGAATGTTCAATGCAGTTATTTATACAATTGAGTTCCAGAAACGCGGTCTACCCCATGCACACATACTTCTATGGTTACAAGAAAAACACAAAAATCCAACAACTGAAGAGATTGATACAATAATTTCTGCAGAGATACCACAGAAGGACACTGACCCAGAAGCATACGCTTTAGTTGAACAGTTTATGATGCATGGACCATGCGGAGAAAAACGACCAGTTCCCAAAGATACATGCACCAAAAAATTCCCAAAGGCTTTCAACGAATACACAACAATAGATGAGATTGGAAAAGTAAGGTGCCGGAGGAGAAATGACGAGACAAAAATCATCATGAAAAAAGATGTCAAACTCGACAATAGCTTTGTGGTACCGCATAATATCGCACTACTAAAAAAATTCCAATCTCACATAAATGTTGAATGGTGCAACCAGTCAAGAGCGATAAAGTATCTTTTCAAATACATCACAAAGGGAGTTGACAAGGCTACAATGATCATTGAGAAAACGGGAGACAAAGAACAGAAAAATGAAGGCCACGAAGAGGAAGCCGACGAGATTAAGAAATATTTGGAATGTCGTTATTTGTCAGCATGCGAAGCCATGTGGAGAATTTTTGCATTTGACATACACTATCGGAAACCAGCAGTGCAGAGGTTGAGCATACACCTTCCAAACCACCAGAGAATCACCTACAAGGAATCTTAAAATCTTGAAAATATATTGAGAAGGGACGGTGTCGAAAGGACGATGTTCACGGAGTGGATGGAAACAAACAAAGACAACAGCGAAGCAAGAGAACTAACTTATATTCAGTTCCCAACAAAGTTCGTATGGGATGCCAAAAATAAAAAGTGGAAAAAACGACAAAAAGGTTCTAGCCTTGGAAGACTTGTCAACATCCATCCTACAGCAGGCGAGTTGTACTATTTGAGAATGTTAGTTTTGATAACAAAAGGAGCAACAAGCCATGATTATTTCCTCACTGTTGGAGATGTGAAACACCAAACATTCAAGGCTGCTTGCTATGCAAAAGGATTGTTGGACGGGAACTCAGAATGGCAAGAAGCAATGGACGAGGCAGCCCAATGGGCAATACCTAACCAATTGAGGAATCTTTTTGTCACACTTTTGCTCTACTGTGAGGTCGGGAGCCCACTGAATTTATGGAATCATTGTTGGCAATCTCTAGCAGAAGACATACCCTACAAACAAAGGAAGGCTTTTGGGTTCGTGGAGTTGCAATTCAATGATGAAGAAGTAGAACACTACACACTAATAGAAATCCAAAAGCTCCTAATCGAGAACGACAAGTCACTTGCATATTTCGATGACATGCCTATACCCAACATAAGCATACTGAAAGAGCTTTCAAATTCACTGTTACAAGAGGAGACTAGATTTGATATCACCGAACAACAAGCTGAACACAATAGGCTGATTCTCACCTTAAATGAAGAATAACGAATAGTGTTTGACACGGTCATGGATTCGGTGAATAACAATAAGGGGAAATTGTTCTTCCTTTACGGGCATGGAGGGACCGGAAAAACATACCTTTACAAAACAATAATTGCAGGACTACGAGCAGAAAATAAAGTAGTCATTCCAGTCGCCTCCTCAGGCATCGCAGCTTTGCTTTTACCAGGAGGGCGCACAACACATTCAAGATTTAAAATACCTTTGGAAATCGCAGAGAATTCGACATGTGATATAAAGCCGGGATCGATGATAGCCGAATTGTTGATATGTGCAGACTTGATAATATGGGATGGAGCTCCTATGACACATCGACACGCATTTGAGGCATTGGACGTGACAATGAGAGATTTGTTATCCCCGTACGATGAAAATGCAGGATCTAAAAAGTTCGGGGGTAAAACCATTTTGCTCGGCGGAGGCTTCAGACAAATTCTACCAGTAATACAAAGAGGCAGCCGACAGGATACTGTATTAGCAGCGATAAACCGATCACCTGATGAGTCGAGATTATTGCATATTTTTGTGCTTTAATTGAATATTTTATTTGAATTAAGATTTCTATTTTAGTGTCTTTTCCCGACTTATGTATTGTGATTTAAATTACCTTGATACTTCATTTTTATTTTATTTAGGTAAAAAGGGATGCAGGTTGTGTTAAGAAATTAACTCTGCAATTAGAGAGTGAAATCCAAAACTTAAATGGGCTGTTGTGAGTTTCAAGAAAGAATAAAAGATAAAGTTTTGGGCCCATTGGTTGTTTTGGGCCCATTGGCCAATTTGATGGGCCAGAATGAATTTTAGGGGTAATCCCTTTGGAATGAATTTGAGCCGCCATTGAGGACTAAGGAAGAAGTCAACGCTGGGATTTTCTTTTGGGGAAAAGGGTGGCTGGCCGTGACATTGAAAAAGGATTTGGAGAAATGGTGATGTCAGCGCACAGAGAAAGATTTTGGTGGATTGTAATTTTGGTTTGATCATTACACTTTTAATTCCTTTTGTTTGGATTAATATTCGAACTATGCATCAATTTATTATTTGTGTTATCTCGTTGATTATGAGTTGCTAATTTCTTTATTCTTTATTCTAGCCCGAGGACGTGAACCCTTATATTGATTATGTTTGTTTAATTAAATAATTCCTGGTTGATTTTGATTTAAATCTCGATTTTGTTATTACTTGAGTAGATGCTATGCATGTTTGAATTAGGAGTTTAATAGGCTTGATCACCCAATTTTATTCCTATATCAACTCGAGCTATCCCATAAATTGTAATCCGTAATTGTTATAATATTTTGGGAATTGTAGCAACTAAGGCAGAACACCTTAGGGAGTAGTAACATTTAGGTTGCATGAAACGAGCGTCTCGTATTCATGGTCTAATTTATCCTATTGTTTTAATTCTTAAATGCGTTCCTCGAGTTGAACCTTAGATACATATTTTAGGGTTATTCGTAGGGATAGATTAATTGGGGGTCGTACCTGCTGATTAATTAAACGTAAGAAGCAATTCGAACTAGTTTGGTCGTACCACTGGTTTAGGGATAAGACTCGAGAATAAATTGAGATAACCGGGTTTGTTGATTAAATTAGTATAATTAATTGAGGGGACACTATCCGAGGGCTAGATCGTTCTCACTATCTGAATACTCATTATTTTATTTGCACTTTCTTATTATTTTCTTGCTTCTAAGTAATTATTAGTCAACCAATCCAAAATTCCCCCCCTTTTTATTGTTTTCATACATAAATTAATTCGATTAAATTACACCATTCCCTGTGGATCGACCCTTACTTGCCCTACTATATTAGTGGGTAGTTAAGGAATTATTTTTGGGTGCCGGCAACAGCACACCAAATTTTGGCGCCGCTGCCGGGGATTCGGTTGTTAATTCGATCGAATACTTTGTGTTTTTAATTTTTGTCAAAAAAATAAAAAATTCTTAACAGAAACTGTAAAATTTCTGAACAGAAACAAAAAAAAAATTATTATATTTGCCGTGGTTTTCTATTTGTTGTGAGTTGCTGATTTGAACTAACACTGAACCCTCAGTGTTAGTTCTGTTTTTCTTTGTTTTGTTTTCAGTGAATGATCACTCGATCAAATCGGAGTGAACGACTTGAATTCAATCCAGAAGTAGAGAGAACAGCAAGGAGGCTTAGGAAGGAGACTCGTACACGTCGACAAATTAATTTTGCATCGACAAGAGAGACGAGCAGTGAAGAAGAAAGTGATACCCCTGAAGAGCCAATTTTAGAGCCAAATTTTGAAAATATGGCTGAAGAAGTTCAAGAGAGAACGATGAATGAGTTGGCAAACCCAACCATAACTCGTCAACCCCTTTGCATTACAATTCCTACTCTTGCTGTTAATGTAAATTTTGAATTAAAATCAGGACTAATTCATTTGTTGCCTTCTTTTCATGGTCTTGCAGGAGAAAATCCACACACCTTCCTCAAGGAGTTTCATGTGGTATGCTCGAGTATGAAACCAACCGGAGTCACAGTAGATCATGTCAAGTTGAGTGCATTCCCGTTTGCACTCAAAAGCACTGCAAAAGACTGGTTGTACTTCTTGCCACCAAATTCAGTGAATGCATGGAATGAAATGGAGAGGGCATTTCTCCAACACTACTTTCCAGCCACCCGAGTGGCAAACTTACGAAAGGAGATTACAGGTGTCATGCAAGGGTCAGGGGAGTCGTTGTATGAGTATTGGGAGCGTTTTAAGCGCCTCATAGCTTCATGCCCACAACACCAGATTGGTGATCAGCTGCTTATCCAGTATTTTTATGAGGGACTCGCCCTCATAGATCGTAACATGATTGATGCAGTTAGTGGATGAGCTTTGATGGATAAAACACCAACAGCTGCACGTAAGCTGATATCTAATATGGCAGCAAATACTCAACAGTTTGGTGCACGAGATTCCATGCTTAGGCCGGCTCATGAGTCAAAGGATGATGCATTGGAGAAAATTGCTAGCATGATGCAGATGATGATGAAGGGAAAAACTTCAGAAATCCGACCATGCCGAATTTGCTCCACCACAGATCATGCCACTGATGATTGTCAGATTTTGAATGAGGAAATAGAGCAGCATGCTAATGCAATTGGTTTTGGAAATTCTCAAGGTCGGAGATATGATCCACACTCCAACACCTATAATCAGGGGTGGAGAGACCATCCTAATCTACGATATGGGAACCAACGAAACTATCAGTATGGGAAAATCAAAGGCCTCAACACCAAGATCGTAAGTTCCAGCTGTTTAGAGGGAATGATCGTAATGTTGAACCTATGGGACAGAATAGTGGTGGTGGAAGTTCTGATATGTCTTTTGAGGATATGTTGAAGTCATTGGCTGCCACGACGATGAAAGCTCAACAAGAGAGTCAAGTAGCCGTGAGGGACTTGCAAGCCGGACAAAAGAATTTAGAGGCCCAAATGAGCCAAATAGCTACAGCCGTCAACCAAATGCAAGCCCAAAACAGTGGTAAGCTACCATCTCAGCCCGAAATCAACCCTCGAAATGTAAGTGCCATCACTTTACGAAGTGGTAAGAAGTTAGAAGAAATTTTGGCACCCGAACGAAGTGAGGAAGATGGAGGGCAGGTTGGAGCAGGTGATAAGGGGCAGTCCCAGGTCCCTAATGGTCAGATTGATGCTCGGGACGAGCTGGTTGGACCCGATAAAGCTGTTCGAAAAAATCAGGATGCAGATTTCAGTAACACTGACCCCCTCAGTGTCAGTGTCCCAGAAAAAAAAATGAGGTAAATGCTCGTAATTCAATTCCTATTATTACTAACCCTTTACATTTCCCGTCCAGATTTAAAAAGGCAGAAAAAGGTGTCAAGGACCAGCAAATACTTGTCGTGTTCCGAAAGGTTGAGATCAACATTCAGTTGATAGATGCCGTTAAGCAAATTCCAAGGTATGCCAAGTTCTTGAAAGAATTGTGCACTAATAGGCATAAGTTGGTTGGGAACGAAAAGATCTTCATGGGAGAGCACGTCTCAGCCGTCTTCCAAAAGAAGCTGCCTAAAAAAAGGAAGGATCCGGGTATGTTCGTTATTCCTTGTACGATAGGGGATCACAAGATTGAGCAAGCTATGCTTGATCTTGGAGCCTCTATTAATGTCATGCCTCGATCTATATATGAGAAGTTAGGCATTGGACAATTGAAGGAGACGGGAGTGACTATCCAACTAGCTGATAGAAGTGTCACACATCCAGTTGGTGTAGTTGAGGATGTTCTCGTACAGGTAGATAAGTTAATTTTTCCTGCTGATTTTTATGTGTTAAATATGAATGATAATCCGGGACATTCCATACCTATTTTGTTAGGAAGACCATTTATGGACACTTCCCAAACAAAAATAGATGTTCATGGGGGCACCCTCACAATGGAATTTGACGGACAAATCATTCATTTTAATATATTTGATGCTATGAAATTTCCTAATGATTCTTACTCTTTTTTTGCCGTGAGTGTCATAGACCCAATTGTACAGGAAGTTTTTGAGCTTGATTGCAAGAATGAATTAGAAAGTTTGCAAGAAATGAAAAAGGAGGACGAGAAATCCATAATTTTGGAGATGTCAGATATGTATGAGGTTGTCTTTGATAAATTGCCAGACATTTACCCAAAAACTCTTCCATCTTCCTTGCAGGCCTTGGATCTTGAATTGAAGCTACCTCCTGAGCACTTGAAGTACACGTATTTGGGCAAAGTTGGATGACATATATTTTTCAAGTCGAGCCATCGACAATATATTTTGCAGCTTCTAGATGACTCTTCTTAGGAGTGGTGATGTCAGGTCTGTTGGCTGTGAGATAGAGAAGTGATCAAATGATTCCTCTATATTCAGTAGAGTTGGTTTATACACCACTCTCATTAGGATCCATCTTCCAGTTTGTGTTCATTGGAATTCTCACTAGTTTGTTTGTTAAACACCCAAACTTCTTAATCATCTCCCTTGTATACTTGGCTTGGTTGATGAATATTCCTTCCTTTGATTGCTTGACTTGAAGTCCCAAGAAGAAATTCATCAGCCCCATCATTGACATCTCAAACTTGCTTTGCATGAGCTTTGAGAATTTCTCACAAAGCTTCTCATTTGGTGATCCAAATATGATGTCATCCACATATATTTGGACAAGTAGGATGTCATCTCCTTCACAAATCCTGAACAAGGTTTTGTCTACTGTCCCTTTGACAAAACCATGATCTAACAGAAACTGTGATAAGGTGACATACCAAGCTCTTTGTCACACCCCAATTTTCATAAAAGTGAATTTTGCAAAAATATTTAGCAATATAAATTCAAAGGGCATAATTTAAATTCTTTAATAATAAAATTGTTTTAATAATAATGAATGAAACCAAACATAAAGAATCTTTACAATATCATAAAAGAAATCCCACAACTGAATTACTAAAAATTTAAATAACACAGTTTATAAATATTCTTAATATTGTAAATAACGTGACTAACTGACATCCATCGCCGCTCCCGCCGTCAACTCCTTGTCCATCTGAAATGTTAAGATGAGGGGTGAGCAAACCACAACTCAGTGGGGACATATTTGTCAGAACTAAATACAATAAGTAATCAAATCGATAAATCACATCAACATGTATAATTCAATAATCTTTCAATACCAATTCAATACCGTCACCCCGTTTATAAAGGTCAGAAGACCTATCATCACCTCGTTTATAAAGGTCAGAAGACCTATCAATTCAGTGACGGAGCCAGAAAATCCCGACTGGGGGCCCGATTAACATTACTTTAAAGATAAAATAATATGTACTGATACTCATTAAAATTTCTCATAATAAAATTGTCAATACATTTCATTTCATTAAATCGAACAATTAAGTTTTGTAAGAAGTTTTGATAGTTTCGACTCAAAATGAAGCTACATTAATGTGTTATAATATTCTATGTTTCATATAATATAATACTGTTAAATATAAATGTACAAAATTTTTTAATCACTAAACTAATATTTTTTTAAAAACATCAATAATATTGTTCAATTTTAAGGACATTTTTGTAAGTCTTAGCAAAAATTTAGACAATAATCTCAAATGCACCATCAATCCATTAACTCTATTTTTAAAAAAATAAAGAATTATGAAACAAATTTAATAAGAAAATACATGAAAAAAAAGAAAAAAAAATTCCTTCCTTCCAACCTTTGTATGCAAGCATTTATTTTTTGTTCCGTCTAAACTTAATATGTAGTACTTAAAATGAAAATAATAGTTTTATTTTCATTTAATAGAAATAATTATTACTAAAACAATACATATAATTATTTTAAAAAATTATCATATATATATATATTAAAAAAATAAAAATTGGTGGGGGGCCACTGGACCCTCTGGGCCCAATGTGGCTCCGTCCTTACCTATCATCACCTCGTTTATACAGGTCAAAAGACGTATCATCACCTCATACATACTTCACATGAATATCAATATAAGTACATATCGCATTTAATAATGACAAATAAATTAAATAGAAATCCCCACCTCAAATGAACGTCGTGCACGAAATGGATGCAACCTTAGCTTACTTCTCACGTTTATCGTCACCTAACATTACATAAAATCTACTTAGACGATAAATCATATTATTACATATTATTAATCCATAAAATATTATACCAAAATATATATATATATTGATACACACGTACTGGACTAACATGGAATTAAAACAACTACATATATATATTGGTTATACATTAAAACTGGATAGCAAGATAATTAACTAATGAGTAATGAATGATGATAAAGAATTTGGATTAAGCAGGATAAGTAAAACTCATTTTCGAAATCAATTCATTAGATAATTTGGGTATTTAAATAATTTGAATCTTGAAACATATATATTGGTTCACGCATATAATCTTTGAGAATAACCTGTAATTAAGCTTTGCCTATAAAATATCTTTACAAATAGGGTCTATCTAACCTGATGAGATAATTTAAAATATCATCATAAAAATATAGTTTGAAATAACAAATAAGAAAAGAGGAAACGTTACAATTTTCAAGAAAAGAGTGGAGGTGCCGCTACGTACCTTCTGATCCAGGGACGAACTCAACTATAAAATTTGTGGTGAAAAATATTTTATGTGATTTCTTTTTGGAAAAATAGGACCAAGTATCAGAATACAAATGAAGTAAAAAGAGTTTTCAGTTGAGAAAAATGAGGGTTATGGGTCATCACGTTCAAAGTTAAGTCTACCAAATGAATCTAAAATGAACAACTGAAATGAGAAAATTGGGGAAAAATTATCATCGTGTATCTTCTTTATATAAATCTATTAAAATAATATTTTAAAATAGACGTAATTAATAAACCCCTCAATTACAATAAATTTTTTTATCTTATATAATATCTATATATATATATATATATATATATATGTATGTATAAAATTGGATATTACCCTCTTGGAGCTTGCTTAAGTCCATAAAGGGCTTTCTTATCTCTGTACACCTTAATTCCATCTTCAAACTCTGGGGGTTGCTCTACATAGACTTCTTCTTTGAGTACTCCATTCAGAAAACCACTATTGACATCCATTTGATAGACTTTGAACCTTTTGTGGACAACATAAGCTAAGAATAACCTTATTGCTTCAAGTCTTGCCACTGGTGCAAATGTCTCATCATAGTCTATGCCTTCTGATTGACAATAACCTTTGGCCACCAATCTGGCTTTGTCTGACTATCACATCATTCTCATTCTTCTTGTTCTTGAACACCCACTTTGTTCCAATAACATCTTGATGTGATGGTCTGTCAACCAGTTCCCAAACATCATTTCTTGTAAACTGGTCCAGCTCCTCTTGCATGGCTGTGATCCAGTTTGCATATTGAAGTGCTTCCTCAATGTCTTGAGGCTCCTTTTCTGATAAGAAGCAACAAAACAAAACACTTTCACCATGAAACCTTCTAGTTTTGACTCCAATACTTGGATCTCCAAGTATCAGGTTAGTTGGATGGTTAGATAACCAATTCCTTCTTTTCCTGATTCCTTTAGTAGAGTTGTCCTCTACTGAGGTTGAGTCACTAGGATCATAAAATTCAGGGAAATTTAATGCAGGATCTAATTCAGGGGTGTTGGCCTCGATGTCAGGGACATTGACATTTTCAACATTGTTAGTTCCCCCTAGAATGTTGGATCCATTAACTACCTCAGCAGAGCCTGCTTCTTCATTGGTAGTTGTTACCTGATTATGAGCTGGGATTGGGTTATTCAGTTCATCATTTCCTTCAGTGGGGTTTGCCTCAGGTAGATTGCCCTCAGGAGTGTTGTCCAGTGAGATGTTTTCAGAAGGGTTGGCCTGGACAACTTCAGTGAATAGAGTATCTTTCTCTTTTAGGCTTTATCTGGTTGTTCTTTGTGTGATGTCATCAGTATCCAAGGTTTTATCCCTGTTCTCAAAAGTAGCTTCATCAAACACAACATGAGGTGTTTCTTCCATAAGAAGGGATTTACAATTGTAGACTCTGAAAGCTCTACTGATTTGAGAATATCCAAGAAATATTCCCTCATCAGCTTTGCTATCAACAACTTTCAATTGCTCTTTCCCATTGGTGTGAATGAAACACTTACAACCAAATATGTGAAAATATGACACTTTAGGCAATCTTCCTTTACAGAGTTCATATGCAGTGTTTATAGCTTCAGCCCAAAATCTCTTAAGCAAATTTGAATCAACAATTAAGGTTTTAGCTGCCTCCTTAAGAGTTCTACTCCTTCTTTCAGTTACCCCATTCTGCTGAGGGGTTCTAGCTGCTTAAGTTTCATGGGCTATTCCATTTACAATGCAGTACTCCTTAATATATGAATTTATGAACTCAGTGCCTTTATCAGATCTTATTTTGATGATATTAAGTCTTTTCTCATTTGACATCTCTTCATTAGCTCAGGGAGTTTGACTTGTATTTCCTTCTTATTAAGGAGAAATACTACCCAAGTAAATCTAGAGAAGTCATCTACTACAACCATTGTGTATTTTCTTCCATTTATACTAGCAGGGGTAATTTGTCCAAACAAGTCCATATGTAACAGTTCAAGTACCCTTTCAGTAGAGATGACTGGTTTGCCTTTAAATGAAGCTTTAATCTGTTTTCCTTCTTGACATGGTTTACAAACATGTTCTTTAATGAAATCTTCATTTGACAGTCCTTTTACTAATGCATTTCTAGCCAGCTTGTTCATAGATTTGAAGTTCAGATAGTTTAGTCTCTTATGCCATAACCAACTTTGTTCATTTGAGCTCTTGGCAATAAAGCATGTTGCATCAGTAAACATGTCCCAGACATCAAAATACACATTTCCTTTTCTAGTTCCAGTCAGTAGAGTTTGTTGAGTTTTATTTTTTATTAAGCATTTATCACTTGTGAACTCAACATTATATCCTTTATCACAGAACTGACTTATGCTTAGGAGGTTATATTTGAGACCAGCCACATATGATACATTAGTTACCTTGACATTACCAATGATCAAGGTACCATAACCTTTTGTAGTGGCTTGTGAGCTGTCTCCAAATGTGACATTAGGACCTTCTTGTTCAATGAATTCAGTGAGGAGTATTTTATTTCCAGTCATGTGCCTTGAACATCCACTGTCCAAGTACTATGCTGTCTTTTTTGTTCAAGCTCCTCATCTTCTTGTGGTCCTTTGGTACCTCCAATAATCAAGGTTTAGGTACCCTTTGAATTTTGGGTCCTGAGAGGTTAGTTGTACCTTTAGGAACCCAAACTTGCCTAATAACCCTGATTGATTCAAGGTGGCTAAGTTGTTTTCCTCTTTCATCAACATACACAGTTTTTCCCTTAAATGCCTTTGGGAAAGAATGTGTGAAAGTGTTAACTCTGTAAGTTTTAGGAGAGATGACATTTCTCCTGATCATATGAGTTCTTTGTGTAACTTGATGAAATCTTTGAGGATGGGCATATAGATGACAATTACCTAAAGGGTTTTGGTTGTCTCATTTTATTGTGCATTTGAGGAGAGTTGTCCTTAAGTCTGTTCAACTGAGGTTGCCTCAGAAGAGTTGGCCTAGGCTGAACATACTTTGGACAACCTCGTTGAATGTTGTTCAGATGAGTTGCCCTTCCATTGGGTCTACTCTGCTGAACACCATTCCTCTTGTATTCAGAGACGTTGGCCATTTCCTTAGGTGTGGGCCTTGTTCTCTGAAGTACTTGAGTTGGCACCTCATTCATTTTGCCCTTTCCTTTGTTCAGTGGCTGAGTTAATTCATTTTCAACTTGTTGTGCCACTAATTTAACAAAGATTTTCTTAGTGTTACTTGTTGAAGCAACACTAAGACAAGGTGAAGATTCGAATGGATCATATCTCAATCCACTCTTTTGAGCCATAGGTCTTTGGAAGCTTTGAATTTCCTCTATTGCTTTAGAGGATTTATTCATTGCAGACATCTTGTTTTTCAGGCTCTCTTCACTTGATTTAAGAACATCATATTCATGTGAGAGGTTTTCAAATTTAGCTCGAAGAATATAAAGTTCAAAATCCTTTCTCTTCTGAATAAGCAGTTGCTCATCAATCTGCTTTTGTTGGTCAACTATCCTGAGAGAGGTTTCATCAAGTTCTCTCAGAAGTTGTTGATACAACTCAGTAGACTTGACATCAACTACAGATTCAGCTTGAGAAGTTTTTGCAAGTTCAAAACTTAGTATTTCATTTTCTCTCACACAATTATCATGAAGTTCTTGTAGCCTAGTGAAGTCTTCCATCAACTTTCCAAGGGAGAGTTTCAGGTTGACATCACTGGTTTCCAGTGAGTGCTTAGATGATGAATTAGATGTAGAAGATACCTCATCATCTTCAATGGACATGTTGCACACATCATCATCATCACTGTTAGAGAACAGTCCATCATTAGAAGAGTTGAAGCTTTCATCACTTTGAGACTCCTCACAAGCCATCATGGCTTTTCTGCTGTTGAGTCTTCTGTCTCTTTTGGCTTGCCTCTCCTTTCTCTCCTTAGAGCTGAGTTCAGGGCAATCATACTGAAAGTGCCCCTTCTTTTGGCAGTTATAGCACAGTTCTTCATCATCATCTTTCTTTGGATCATCTCTTCTTCTAGATGATGAAGGTTCAGCTCTATTGGACTTTCTCCTGTCAGAGTACTTGTCCTCTGACTTTCTTTCTTCAGGCCTTTTGTCCTCAGTCTTGGCTTCATGAGAGTTGTACCTTCTCCTGACCTTGTTGTCTTGGTAGAATTTTTTGTACCTACGAAATCTTGAGTTGAGTTATTCAAATCTTCTAGCCATGAGGGCTAGCTCTTCCTTCATTTCAGCCTTAGAGACTGACTTTGATGATCTTAGAGTGGACAACTTTTCTGGTTCAGCAACTTTGGCTTTGAATGCCACTCCTTTGGTTGGTAAGGAAGGTTCCTCAGTTGGGTTTCTTCTGTTGAGGTCAAACTCATAAGCTTTGAGTTCTGAGAAGACTTGTTGCATGGGCATGGTAGAGAGATCTTTAGTGTTTTGCATCATTACAGAGTATACATCCCACTTTGGAGTGAGACTTCTTAGAATTTTGAGTGCAATTCCCTCTTGGAGTAGACCTTGCCCAATGAGTTGATCTCATTCATTATATTAGTGAATCTACCAGCAAATTTGCCAATTGCTTCATCAGATTCCATTGTGAATTGTTCAAACTTCTGCACAGCAACTTGGAGCTTATTCTCCTTAATTTTGTCAGTACCCTCACACATTTCTGCAAGAGTATCCCATATTTCTTTGGCAGTTGTGCAGTGGTAGACTCTCCCCATTACAACATCTGGAATTGTTTGATAGAGAGTGTTCATTACTAGATAGTTGAGGTTATGTCTCCTTCTCTCATCTGTGGTGAGATCATCTTCATCTTTGGGGATTTCTTGTCTTGGGTCAGCTCTCTGAGCTTCAGTAACCTTGGGATTAGCTTGAGTAAATATGAATGGTCCCCTTGTGATGACTCTCAACATTTCATTGTGAAGGCATGCACGATGAGCTCTCATCCTGATTTTCCAGAAATCATAGTTCTCAATTGAGAACATAGGTAGCTTGTGGTGAGATATGTGATTGACTGGATCTGGAGCCATGTTGTTGATGGTCCCCACAGCATCACCAGGAACTACAGTGTTGTTGTTGTTGTTTTGTTCCTAGCCATATCTCAGATATGAGAGATTAAAGCACAGAGTGGCAAGAATTTCAGAAAGATCAGTTCAATGACCACACTAAAATTTGGTTTTGAAAATCAAAATGGATTTTCAGAAGCAGTGGTCTTTGAACCCCTGCTCTGATACCACTTGTTGGTCCTGAAAGGAGTATGACACAAGTGTATGTGGGGGCGGGGGGAGGGGGGGAATGCACTTGTGTATGCAAATCTTTTTCAATTTTGATCAAACAGCCTATCAGCAGAGTTGTCCTGGACAACTTCTCTGAGTATGATAACTTTGTTCAGATAATCAGTCTACTACGTACTATGAAGTACTTAGTTGAACAATTATCTAATTAAGTTATATGTGCGGAATTATGGTTGACCCTTATGTTTAAACTCCTTTTAATTCTGAAAGTCTTTCTTAACACTTTAACAGTTTTCAGGGGACTTGTCCCAAATCTGTTTTGCACAATTTGTGATGTATATCTTTTGAAGATCAGTTTGTGTGCAGTGTATGAATGTATTACTTGTATGAAATAGCTTGAATGTAAATAACACGGGAGTTTATAGTGGTTCAGAGACTCAAGCTCCTACATCCATTTTCTCTGATTTAACAGGATAATTCCTTCACTTGGAATTAACTTGTTTTATAGTGCCAAGGTGCACTGATCAACCACACTACTCCTTAGTGCCTTGATCCCTAGGAATTCAGAGTCCTAGTACTCTTTCAACTCTTGAACTAAACTGTTCTTCACTTGACAATTCTAGTTCTCACACTTCTACAACAACTCTTTCTCACTTAACTTGAAAGGTTAAAGGGTTGAGGTAGGTTCCAAATAGGGTGAGATATCCTTTACAATTAAGCTCTGTATAAGGATATAATATCTCTCTAAGATTTATATGATTTACAATATGTTAAGCTTAGTTGGTTACTGGAAGTGTATGGTGTTGGGAATAAAATGAGATATGTTTTGATTAATACCAAAACCCCCTGAGACATGCCTAAGTCAAGATGATTATGTTCTAAGAATGTTAGAACATATAGAATAAGGCTAGATGAGGAGCTAATATGTTAGGCAACTCTTAGTTGTTTAGATGCACAATTTGAGAGGGAACATATGCTTTGAAGACTAACAAGATCAAGTCCCCTCAAGGCTCAAATTCTGGAACAATCACTAAGTCTATTGAAGGCCAAGTATGCTGATCAGGAGACTTGTCCAGAAGAGTTGTCTCAGCACAATTAATCAAGAACAAGTGTTCTTAAAGTTTGAGGTCAATCATGTTGAAGATTTAGAGACAACTATACCCTAAAGATCTTCAAAGAATCATGCTAAGATCACCTGTAAGTGAAGCAAAGGGAAAGAGCCAAGTCATCTGAAAAGAGCAAGCCAACCATGCTCATAAGCAAGTCTGCTGATAGTGATAAGCAGAGTTGTCCATTTGATAAGGAATGTTATCCTATCATTGGAACAACCTTCAGAAGCCATGTCCAAGTCTTAACAAGAGAATCTTAAAGTCAGACATTGGGAAGAGTGCTGCAGAATGAAGACAAAGTCTATACAGCCGTTTATTTCCCAAATGAGGACATGTCACTATCAAGAATCTGTCTTCTAAGTTGAAGAACTAAAAGAAGACATTTATGGACATTTGAGGCTGCCTCTCCAACGGGCAAATCCTTCATTTGTCTATAAATACAGAAGTGTGGAGGCCATTTGATAGCACCTCAGCAATTGACAAGAATATCCAACTATCCTACAAGCAAGAGTGCTTTCAAAGCTTTCAAAGACTATCTTAGTCTTCATACACTTCTTCTAAGCTGAACCCAATTGTATATCCATACAAAGCTTAGAGAGATATCCTAATCCTTATACATTGATCTTCATTGTAAAGGATATCTCATTAGTTGGAACCTTACTTCAATCTTTACCCCTTTCAAGTGAGAAAGTGAGAAGGTTGTTGTAGTAGTAGAAGTGGTAGGAGCTGACTGTTGAGAGAAGAACAGTTCAGTTCTGAGTTGAGAAGAGGGTACTAGGACTCTAGACATCCTAGGGATCAATTCACCAAGGAGTGGTGTTATTGATCAAGTGCACCTTGGCACTATAAAATAAGTTAATTCCAAGAGTGAAGGAATTATCCTGTTAAATCAGGGAAAGTGGATGTAGGAGCTTGAGTCTCTGAACCACTATAAATTCTTGTGTTGATTTGCTTTCAAGTACGTTCATACATTCAACACTGCACACAAAAACTGATCTTTCAAAGGATAAACATTCAAAGACTGTGCAAAACCAATTTGGACAAGTTCCTTGAAACTGGAGTGTATTGATTGATTAAGTGATTTCAGAACATATAACTCCCTTAGATAGTTATTCAACTAAGTACTCAATAGTACTTAGTAGTTTGATTATCTATACAGAGTTAATCATCTTCAGCAGAGTTGTCCAAGACAACATTGCTGATCTCTGGTTTGATTAAGTTTGAAAAGAAAATTGCATACAAGTGTATTCCCCCCCCCCCCCTCATACACTTGTTATATACTCCTTTCAGGACCAACAAGTGGTATCAGAGCAGGGGTTCAAACACCACTGCTTCTGAAAATCCATTTTGATTTTCAAAATCACATATTTGGTGTGGTCACTGAACTGATCTATCTGAAATCTTTGATATCCATTGTCTAAACCTTTTCTTGAAGAAATGGCAAGAGGAAACAACAACAACTAGAACCAGCAACAAAATCCTGATCAGAACATTAATGCTGTTGTTTCACCTCCTGATGTTCAAGGATTGGACAATATGGCCACAAATCCAGTCAATCACATATCTCATCACGAATTGCCCATGTTCTCAATAGACAACTATGACTTCTGGAAAATCAGAATGAGGGCTCATCTTGCATCTCTACATACTGATATGTTGAGAGTGATCACAAGAGGTCCTTTTGTGTTCACCCTAGTCAATCCCAGAATCACAGAGGCTCAAAGGGCAGACACAAGATATGTGCTCCCCAAGGATGAAGATGATTTCACCTCTGAAGAAAAGAGGAAAGATAATTTGAATTATCTTGCCATGAACACCCTCTATCAAACAATTCCAGATGCAATCATGGGAAGGGTCTACTACTGCACAACTGCCAAAGAAGTATGGGTTACTCTTGCAGAAATGTGTGAGGGTACTGAAAAGATCAAGGAGAATAAGCTCCAAGTAGCTGTGTAGAAATTTGAACAATTTACAATGGAGTCTGAGGAATCCATTGACAAATTTGCTGGTAGATTCACTAATGTGATGAATGAGATCAACACATTAGGCAAGGTGTACTCTAAAAGAGAAGTTGGACTGAAGATCTTGAGAAGTCTCACTCAAAAGTGGGATGTCTATGCTGTCATGATGCAAAATACCAAGGATCTTTCCACCATGCCTATGCAACAAATCTTCTCTGAACTCAAGGCTTATGAGTTCGATCTCAACAGAAGAAAGCCTGTTGAGGAACCATCAAATCCTACAAAGGGAGTGGCATTCAAAGCCAAAACTGCTGAACCAGAAATGCAGTCCACTCCTAGATCATCAAAGTTAGTCTCCAAGACTGAAATGAAGGAGGAACTAGCCTTGATGTCTAGAAGGTTTGACAAGCTAAATTCAAGGTTTGGTAGATACAAGAAATTCTACCAGGACAACAAATTCAGGAGAAGATACAACTCTCCTGAAGCTCAGGCTGAGGTCAAGAAGCCTGAAGAGAAAAGATCAGAGGACAAATACTCTGATAGGAGAAGGTCCAGTAGAGCTGAACCTTCATCATCAAGAAGAAGAGAAGAACTAAAGAAGGATGATGATGACCTGTGCTATAATTGCAAGAAGAAAGGGCACTTCCAGTATGACTGCCCTGAATTGAGCTCTAAAGAAAGAAGAGAAAGGCAAGCAAAAAGAGACAGAAAGTTCACCAATAGAAAGGCCATGATGGCTGGTGAAGAATCTGATAGTGCTGAAAGCTTCTACTCTTTTGATGGACTGTTCTCAAACAGTGAAGATGATGATGATGTGTGCAACATGGCTCTTGAGGATGATGAGGTATCCTCTACTTCTAGCTCACCATCATTCATTTCACAAAACAATAGTGAAGTCAACTTGAAACTTTCTCTTGGGAAGTTGATGGAAGATTTCACTATGTTACAAGAATTTCATGACAATTGTGTGAGAGAGAATGAAAGATTGGCAATTGAGCTTGCTAAAAACTCTGAGTTAGTTGTTGATGTCAAGTCTACTGAGTTGTATCAACAAGTCTTGAGAGAGCTTGAGGAAGCAAATCTCAGGGTAGTTGACCAACAAAAGGAGATTGATGATCAACTTCTCTCTCAGAAGAGAAAAGATTTTGAACTGAAAATTCTTCAAGCTAAATTTGAAAACCTCTCACATGAGTATGATATTCTAAAATCAAGTGAAGAGAGCCTGAAATTAAAGATGTCTGCTCTGAGAAGATCCACTAAAGCAATAGAGGAAATTCAGAGTTACCAAAGACCTATGGCTCAAAGAAATGGATTAGGTTTTGATCCATTTGAATCTTCACCTTGTCTTAGTGTTGCTTCTACAAGTAACACTAAGAGAATCTTTGTCAAATCAGTGGCACAACAAGCTGAAAATGAAATAATTCAGCCACTGAACAAAGGAAAGGGCAAAATGGATGATCTGCCTACTCAAGTGCTTCAGGAGACTAGGCCAAAACCTAAGGAAATGGCCAAAGCTCCTGAACACAAGAGGAATGTTGGTCAGCAGAGTAGACCCAATGGAAGGGCAACTCTCCTGAACAATGTTCAGAGGAGTTATCCAAGGTATAATCAGCCTAGGCTAACTCTACTGAGAAAGCCTCAGCTGACTAGACCTAAGGACAACTATCCTCAAAGGCAAAATAAAATGAGACAACCAAAACCCTTCATGCCAAAGGGTAATGGTCATAAAAATGCCCTTCCTCAAAGATTCCCTCAAGTAGCACAAAGAACTCATAAGTTCAGGAGATTTGACAACTCTCCTGAAAAACTTACAGAGTTAACACTTTCACACATACTTTCCCAAAGGCATTTAAGGGAAAGACAGTGTATGTAGATGCTAGAGGAAGACAACTTAGCCACCTTGAATCAATCAGGGTTATTAGGCAAGTTTGGGTTCCTAAAGGTACAGCTAACCTCTCAGGACCCAAAACTCAAAGGGTACCTAAACCTATTTAATTGCAGGTACAAAAGGGCCACAGGAAGAGGAACATGAGTAAAAAGTCAGCACGGTACATTGACAGTGGATGTTCAAGGCACATGACTGGAAACAAGGAACTGCTCACTGATTTCATTGAAAAAGAAGGCCCAAATGTCACATTTGGAGACAGCTCACAAGCTACAACAAAAGGTTATGGTACTTTGATGATTGGTAACATCAAAGTATCCAATGTGTCTTATGTGGCTGGTCTCAAATATAATCTCCTAAGTATCAGTCAATTTTGTGATAAAGATTTCAATGTTGAGTTCTCAAGTGGAAAATGCTTAATCAAAGATAAGACTCAACAAACTCTATTGACTGGAACTAGGAAAGGAAATGTGTATTTTGCAGACTGGGACAAGTCTATTGATGCTGCATGTTTCATTGCTAAGAGTTCTAGTGAACAAAGCTGGTTATGGCATAAGAGATTAAACCACTTGAACTTCAAAATAATGATCAAAATTGCTAGAAATGCATTAGTTAAAAGACTACCTAATGAGGTTTACATTAAGGAGCATGTTTGCAAACCATGCCAAGAAGGAAAACAGATTAAAGCCTCATTCAAAGGAAAACCAGTCATCTATACTGAAAGGGTACTTGAGCTTTTACATATGGACTTATTTGGACCAATTACCCCAGCAAGCATAAATGGTATAAAATACACATTTGTGGTAGTAGATGACTTCTCTAGATTCACATGGGTAGTATTTCTCCTTAATAAGAAGGAAACTCAAGTCAAACTACCTGAACTTTTAAAGAGATTGTCAAATGAGAAAAGCCTTAGCATTATCAAGATAAGATCTAATAAAGGCACTGAGTTCATAAATTCATACATCAATGAGTATTGTACATCAAATGGAATAGCTCATGAAACCTCAGCAGCTAGAACTCCTCAGCAAAATGGAGTTGCAGGAAGAAGGAATAGAACTCTAAAATAAGCTGCTAGAACCTTAATTGCTGATTCAAACCTACCTAAGAGGTTTTGGGCTGAAGCTATAAACACTGCATGCCATACTCAAAATAGATGTTTGATTACTAAGGGGCAAGGCAAAACCCCTATGAACTCTGGAAAGGAAGATTGCCTAAAGTGTCATACTTTCACATCTTTGGTTGCAAGTGTTTCATTCACAATAATGGGAAAGAACAGTTAAAAGCCTTTGATAGCAAAGCTGATGAGGGAGTATTCCTTGGATATTCTCAAATCAGTAGAGCTTTCAGAGTCTACAACAAGAAAACCCTTATTGTGGAGGAAACACCTCATGTTGTGTTTGATGAATCTATTCATGAGTTCAGGAACAAGAACTTAGATCCAGAAGAAATCACACAGAGGACAACCAGACTGAGCCTAAAGGACAAAGACACTGAATTCATAGATGTTGTCCAAGCCAATCTCCCTGAAAACTTTACATTGGACAACAATCATGAAGGCAATCCTCCTGAGGCAAATCCCACAGAAGGAAATGGTGAACTGAATGATCCAATCCCAGTTCACATCCAGGTAACAACTACCAATGAAGAAGTAGTGCCTGCTGAGGTAGTTAATGGGTCAAATAATCAAGGGGGAACTCAAAATGTTGAAAATGCAAATGTCCCTGACATTGAAGACAACACCCCTGATTATGATCCTGAATTAGATCCTGCACTCAATTATCCTGAATTCTATGATCAAAATGACTCAACTTCAGTAGAGGACAACTCTACTGAAGAGATCAGAAAAAGAAGGACTTGGTTGTCTGACCATCCTACTGATCTAATATTTGGTGACCCAAGTATAGGAGTCAAAACAAGGAGATTTCATGGTGAAAGTGCTCTATTTTGTTGTTTCTTGTCAGAACAAGAACCAAGTGACATTGAGGAAGCACTTCAAGATGCCAATTGGATAACAGCCATGCAGGAAGAACTGAACCAATTCACCAGAAATGAAGTATGGGAGCAGGTAGATAGACCTTCACATCAAGATGTTATAGGAACAAAATGGGTGTTCAAGAACAAGAAGAATGAGAATGATGTGATTGTCAGAAACAGAGCAAGACTAGTGGCAAAGGGCTACTGCCAGCATGAAGGCATTGACTATGATGAGACCTTTGCACCTGTGGCAAGGCTAGAAGCAATAAGGCTCTTTCTAGCCTATGCAGCCCACAAGAGGTTCAAAGTGTACCAAATGGATGTCTAGAGTGCCTTTCTGAATGGAGTCTTGAAAGAGGAAGTCTATGTGGAGCAACCACCAGGTTTTGAGGTTGGAAATCAAGTTTACAGACTGAAGAAGGCTCTATATGGACTCAAGCAAGCCCCTAGGGCTTGTTATGATACTCTGTCACAATTCCTCTTGGATCATGGATTCATCAAGGGAACTGTGGACAGAACACTCTTCAGAATCACTGAAGGAGAGGACATCTTGCTTGTCCCAATTTATGTGGATGAGATAATATTTGGATCCCCCAATGAGAAGCTGTGTGAGAAGTTCTCAAAGCTAATGCAAAGCAAGTTTGAGATGTCCATGATGGGGTTGATGAACTTCTTTTTGGGACTTCAAGTCAAACAATCAAAAGAAGGGATCTTCATCAACCAAGCTAAGTACACCAGAGAAATGATCAAAAAGTTTGGGTGTGCAACCAGCAAGCCAGTAAGGATCCCAATGAACACAAATTGGAAGATGGATCCTGATGAGAGTGGCGTTCCTACCAACTCTACTGAGTATAGAGGAATCATTGGCTCACTCCTCTATCTCACTGCCAGCAAACCTGACATCACCTTTGCAGTAGGTGTTTGTGCAAGGTTTCAAGCAAATCCTAAGAAAAGCCATCTTGAGGCTGCAAAGAGGATTTTGAGGTATCTCAAAGGCACTGAGAATCTAGGCCTTTGGTACCCTGCTGATGACAACATTGAGTTAACTGGCTACTCAGATGCTGATTATGGAGGATGTAGAATTGACAGAAAGTCCACTTCAGGGACTTGTCAATTCTTGGGGAACAAACTCATTTCATGGTTCTCCAAAAAGCAGAACACAGTGGCTACTTCCACTACTGAAGCTGAATATGTTGCAGCTGGAAGTTGTTGTGCACAATCCTTTGGTTGAGACAACAACTAAGAGACTACAAAGTCAACTCTACTGAAGTGCCTATATTCTGTGATAACAATAGTGCAATTGCAATATCACAGAATCCTGTATTGCACACAAGATGCAAACATGTGGACATCAAGCATCACTTCATTAGAGATCATGTGGAGAAGAGGGACATAAAGTTGGTCAAGATCCACACAGATCATCAAAAAGCTGATATTCTAACAAAGCCACTTGCAGAGGCAAGGTTTTTAGAGCTATCAGCAGAGTTGGGATTACTTGATCCAGGGAAGTTGGACAAGTAAATCCATTGAAGTTAATGGGAGTAAAGGGAACTGGAAAGGTTTTCAGCAGACTTGGTCAAGTCTACTGAAATTCAGAAGAGATGACCTCAAATTTTCAGGACACTTGTCCATTGAATCTCAGGACACTTGTCCACATCTTTTCAGGACACTTGTCCAAGTGGGGTCAGATAAATTGTCTTGGCTATCAAACTATTTCCTTGGTTTGATAAGCACCTAATTTGGGTAATCATTGCCTACTTTGATATTTGTCCCAATTACAGATATCATCTTTATGGGATTAAATTTGTCTCCCACCCAAAAGGTCACTTTCCATGCATTAAATGCCAAGATTTAACTCATGTTTGCATTACACTTTTCAAGCCATGATCTACCTTGAAAACTCCCCAACCATTAAATAATATTAAATAACTTCCACGTTTTGAATAAAACCAACAACTCACTGTTACATTGGTTTTTGACCTTTGGATCAAAACTGGCCAACTCCCCTGAAATCAATCTTGGCCGTCCATTCTGATTTGCCATTTTTTACAACCATTGAAAACTCTCAAAACTCAACAACTCATTGACAAACATTCTTTTTAGAATATTCTCAGGTCTTAAGAACCCCCCACAAACACTTCTTCCCCAAGTATTCGAAACCCTAACTTCCATTTATGTAACCTTCAATGGCTCCCAAAATCAGACCAGAAATGATCATTGACTTCTCCAACAAGGCTCTAGACCTTGATTTTGGGTATCTAAGCAACAAGAACAGCCTTCACTTTGAGCCCATAGTATCCTTTGAAAGTGAAGACCCTGAAGTTACTCCAACTCTTAGATGGCTGAGAAGAGCTGGACTCAAGAAGTTCATGGAAGATAGGCCAAGCTCTTGTCTGGAAAGCTATATGGCTGAGTTCTTTGCTTTCCTCAAGTGGAGAGGTAAGCCTGAAGATGGTGAAGTTGCTACAAGACTTTCCTATGTAGCAGAAGGAGAGGAGGAAGAGAGATTTCACAGGGTGAAATTCTCTTCAGAAGACCTTTAAGGAGCTTTTGGATTGCCTTCTAAGGGAAGGAATCCAGAATTTTATGGTGCTGACCATGAAGAGGAGATAGAACAAGAGTGGCTATTGGTTCCAGGTCCCCTCTCTTCAACACAAAACAAGAAGACTCTTAAGCCAAAATTTCTCAATCTTTTTGAGGTAATCACCAAGAGTCTCTTGAGCAACACTGGAAGCCTGGAGCAGGTCAGCCATCCAAGAATCAGAATTATGGCTGCAGTTATTGATGCTAGTAACAAGGGCATCAAGTTTGATTGGAGGACCTTCATCTTGTCTGAAATGATGATGGAAAAGGCTAAATTCAAGGTGAAAGTCCACAATAAGGTTGTATTGGAAGGGAAACTCAAGTTTTGAACCAGGGCAAGCTTGTTGATTGAGAGATTTTCCCACTATTCTCAAATGCAAACCTTTGCAAAACCCCTCCCTGCCCATAAGATAATGTTTAGAAAGCTCAACAAGAAAACTGAGCAAAGGAGGATGCTACTGGCCAAACCTGCTGAAGAGAAGGTGGAAGAAAAGCCAAAATTGAAGAAGAGGACTAAGGCCAGAGTGGAAAAGACAAGGAGAGTGTCTCAAATCCCCTCAGAAGAAAATTCAGGAGCTTCAACTGAGATTGAAGAAGTTGCTGAAGAGGGAGTGAATGTGCCTTCTGATCACTCAGAAGAGTTGAGACAGAAGTATAATGAGACTAGACAAAAGTCTAAGGGTGATAAGAGGATCAGGGAAGTTATCCCTGAGAAGGATGGAGAAGGCAGTGGGAGCAGTAGGGCTAGCAAGAGAAGGGCCAAGCCTACTGAAAAGGTGTTGGAGCTTCAAGAAGAAAAGTCTCTCCAACTTGCTCTAAGGGAGAGCAGAGCTGAAAGCAGGACAAAGTCTAAGTCTAGAACCAGCTCTTCTGGTTCTGGAACTCCAGAGTCCAAGGTCCCTGAAGATCAACCCTTAGAGGCCAACATCCCTGAAGCTCAGAATCCTGAACCCAACTCCCCTGAAACCCATGTTACTCCCACAAACCAACCAATCACCCCTCTCAATCTTACCAAAAGATATTCTCCAGAAGGGAGTGTGCAAAGAAGTGGGATAGATGTGCTAGCAGATTTAGCAGTAGATGAGACAAGATTGCAATCACCTCTTGACTCATCTATGCTCAATTATTCAAAGTTTTTAGAAGCTGCACTTCATGAGCCAACCCCCCCCCTGAGCAAAGCCCCTTCAGATCCATTGCTCTCAAAAGCAATTGAAGTACCTTCAATTGCACCCAATCCTTCTGAAGCCAATATCCCTGAACTTAACCTTCCTGAAGCCACACTAGGAGAAGACAGAGCCAACTCCCCTATAACCCAAAGTCCCTATTCAAGTGGAGATGAGGATGGTATACTTATGAAAGCATGCTCAGAGGTGGAGCCAAGGCTACTGTGGACAGTTTGTATCCACAACTTGCTGAATTTCCAAGAATTCAGAAGATGTTCCATGAATTGAGGATACTTGTGGATGTGAAGGACAAGACCATAATGGAGATATCACAAGTCATCCAAGATAAGGGTGCAAACTGGTGGCAAGTGGAGGAAAGCAGATTGCTACACTTTGCTGGTGTATTAAAGACTAGATTCCTCATTGATGAGGAGGTGTTTGCAAAGTTAGTGGAGGATAAGATCATTGAGGAAAAAGAGAGAAAGGCTAAGGGCATCAGACACCCTGATAGTAGCTCAAATGATGATGATTCCCCTGATGATCCCTCAAACCCTTCAAATCTCAACCCTCCTGAAACCCCTCAAGCCAACCTCCCTGAACTTTCTCAAACCAAGCTTTTTATGTCAATCAGACTTTCAAACCCTCCTAGAACCTATCATATGAAAGGCTTTGTATCTTTAGAGGTGTTGACCAAGGATGGTAACACAACCAAAGACACGTCTGCCAATGAAAGTTCTTCTGAACCCAAGGCACAACCTAAAGATGTTGAGGTTCCTATGATAGAGGCTGGTTTGATTAAGGCCTATTCAGTGTCAGGAGAGTTGGACACTGATCAGCCCTTAATCATTCAGGATGACTCAGTGGCTGCTGAAATAAGCACTGTGATCTCCCCACAACTGCCATATTTGAACCTTGTTGAAGGTGGAGATGCTGCAGGTCTAAGTGATGGTGTTGAAAAGGAAAACTTAGTTGAAAAATCAGAGGGAGTAGAGGATGAGAGAGATTTTTGCACCCATTCAGAGGTCTAGGTGATGGTGTTGACCATATTTTTGCAGAGGGCTTCTTAACAGATGCACCCATTCAAGTTGATACTGGATCAGCACAAGCCTTGCTTGGGATGCAGTCAGCAAAGTTGGACTCCTTGTCTCATCAAGTCCAATCAGCTCATGAAGAAACCACTGGAGCTTTGGATGAGCATGGAAGAACTTTAACATCTGTTGAAATGAGGCTAACTGGCTCAGAAGATGTGGTGCTACCCACCTTGGAAGCTAGGATCAGTGGAGTTGAGACTGGTTTGCAAACCATCTCCACTGAAGTCATCAAAGCCAAAAACACTATGAGGTCTGTGTCAAAGGATGTCAAGAAAGAGCAATCTTTGCTAAGGAGTAACCACAACAGGAATGTGAAAACATTAAGATCAGTGGTTAAGCAAGCTCTTGGAAGGAAGGCAGCCCTGCAGAGGAAAAGAGCTGAAGAACAAAGGCTAGCTATGGTGAAAGCGGCCTCAGAAAAGTTTTCTCAAGAGGTGATGGGCAACATTGTTGAAGGTGCAGTGGCCAACCTCACTGAGCTTCTTAAGGCCCAACTGGATGCATCTCTAAAAGCAACCATAGAGGAGGTTGTCCAACAAAAGATGAAGCCTGTTCTAGCTTTCCTTAGCTTGAGCAGTGATAGGATGCAAAATATACATGATGAGAATGTATATTTGTTGGAGGAGATGAAGTCTCTAACCCAAGCCCAGTCCTTGATGGCATCAACTATGAGTGAACTTAGGCCTGAATGTTTTGATGCTGCCAAAAAGGGGGAAAGGGAAAGAGCAAGGGCAAAAGGTGCCTTGGTTATTGGAAGCCCAGTTAAAGGAAAGGACAAAGTTGTTGAAGATAAAGGAAAAGAGCCAGCAATGCTGAACCTGGAAGATTTGGATGAAGAGGAGCAGTTAGCACTAGCCTTGAAGAACTCAATGGCCTCAGCTCAAGAGGAAAGAGTTAGGCTACAGCAAAGACCAGGAGGAGAGGTGTCTGGTTTGGACAAAGATGCTGAAGGTGTCCAAACTAGAGGAAAGATCAAGAAGGCCAAAGGAAAGAAAAGAAAAGCTGAGACATTTACTGACTTTCCCAACAGCCTTGATCTGCCACCTGAGTTTAGAATTGATGATGAAGTGCCTACATCCAAAAAGACCAAAAATGCTGAAAAGGACAAGACTGCTGAAGTGTCCAAAGCTGCTGAGAAAGACAAATCTTCTGAGAAAGAAAAGTCTGCTGAGACTAAGTCCACTGATGGTGCCAAAGCTGTTGAAGATGTGGAGGAGCTGTATGAAGAAGGCTTTGGACCAGGACCTAAGAAGAAGAAAGTTGTGTTGCTAAATGATCCATCAAAGCTGTTTCATGAAGGGTATGGCAAAGACCCTGAAACTCAACAGAAGCTAGCCATGATGAGTGCCCAAGAGAAGATGAATTTGATGGATGAAGCACAAAGAGCAAGAGACAAAAGAAGAGCAGATTTTCAAAAGCCCAGAAGGAAGAGAGCAACTTACAACAAAATGAAGCCACAGCTTTTGATCCCAATGGACACCAAATATCCTCACTTGGATAAATGGGTGCCAATTCAGCTGAATGACTCATGGGAGGAAGCCAAAAGGGAGTTTATCTATGACTACTATATCATTGACAGATGGAATGGAAGAGATGCCAACTCCACTTTTGCTGAGTTCATGACAGAGTATCACAGAGAGCTTTATCAACAACTACTTGCAGCTGCTGATATTGCAAGATTTGAACTCACTGCCCCCAAGACAATCATATACATGCCTCCAAAGCTTGATGGATGGATTGACCAGGCAAAGATACTGAAGGAATTCACAGAGATCCTCAAGCTGAACAAAATGGTTCTTGGACCCAAGGTAACAAACCAAGAAGCCATGGATCTGAAAAGAAGAGTGTGGGCACAATATGGGATGGTGCCACCTCCTGAGGATGATCTCTGAAATGGCTAAGTCTTCTGACCTTTTTATGGATGAAAACTTATCTTACCTGAAGATATGTTTTTTTAATTGGTCATCTATGCTGAAGTTTGGTCAAGAATGTTGATGTGGTGTGCTCTGATAATCTGTTTGCTCTGACATAAGTTTTGTGCTCTGATACTTGAAGATCTAGATACTATTAACTGTTTAGTTGTTGCTTTGATGCTCTAGATCTTGTGATTAGTATATGCTCTGAATTTCTGTAATGAAATGATCTAATGTAATAGTGTCTCGAATTCATGCTCTGATATGTTAACTTCAACTATCAACATGCTTGTAATGATTTTCAAATGAATGATAGTTGAACCTACTTTGAATCAAGAAAAATTATTGCAGAAATCTCTCTATGCCTATCTTTGAAACCTATTTGCAACATGAATGGTGAGTACACTAACACATTCTTTTTCAGGATAATTGACCTTAGTCATGTCTTCTGAAGATAAATGTAATAGGTGTAGTCAAGTCACTTTTGCATAAAATGTATAGGTTTTGGCATCATCAAAAAGGGGGAAATTGTTGGGAATAAAATGAGATATGTTTTGATTAATACCAAAACCCCCTGAGACATGCCTAAGTCAAGATGATTATGTTCTAAGAATGTTAGAACATATAGAATAAGGCTAGATGAGGAGCTAATATGTTAGGCAGCTCTTAGTTGTTTAGATGCACAATTTGAGGGGGGACATATGCTTTGAAGACTAACAAGATCAAGTCCCCTCAAGGCTCAAATTCTGGAACAATCACTAAGTCTATTGAAGGCCAAGTATGCTGATCAGGAGAGTTGTCCAGAAGAGTTGTCTCAACACAATTAATCAAGAACAAGTGTTCTGAAAGCTTGAGGTCAATCATGCTGAAGATTTAGAGACAACTATACCCTAAAGATCTTCAAAGAATCATGCTAAGATCACCTGTAAGTGAAGCAAAGGGAAAGAGCCAAGTCATCTGAAAAGAGCAAGCCAACCATGCTCATAAGCAAGTCTGCTGATAGTGATAAGCAGAGTTGTCCATTTGATAAGGAATGTTGTCCTATCATTGGAACAACCTTCAGAAGCCATGTCCAAGTCCTAACAAGAGAATCTTAAAGTCAGACATTGGGAAGAGTGCTGCAGAATGAAGACAAAGTCTATACAGCCGTTTATTTCCCAAATGAGGACATGTCACTATCAAGAATCTGTCTTCTAAGTTGAAGAACTAAAAGAAGACATTTATGGACATTTGAGGCTGCCTCTCCAACGGGCAAATCCTTCATTTGTCTATAAATACAGAAGTGTGGAGGCCATTTGATAGCACCTCAACAATTGACAAGAATATCCAACTATCCTACAAGCAAGAGTGCTTTCAAAGCTTTCAAAGACTATCTTAGTCTTCATACACTTCTTCTAAGCTGAACCCAATTGTATATCCATACAAAGCTTAGAGAGATATCCTAATCCTTATACACTGATCTTCATTGTAAAGGATATCTCATTAGTTGGAACCTTACTTCAATCCTTACCCCTTTCAAGTGAGAAAGTGAGAAGGTTGTTGTAGTAGTAGAAGTGGTAGGAGCTGATTGTTGAGAGAAGAACAGTTCAGTTCTGAGTTGAGAAGAGGGTACTAGGACTCTAGACATCCTAGGGATCAATTCACCAAGGAGTGGTGTTATTGATCAAGTGCACCTTGGCACTATAAAACAAGTTAATTCCAAGAGTGAAAGAATTATCCTGTTAAATCAGGGAAAGTGGATGTAGGAGCTTGAGTCTCTAAACCACTATAAACTATTTTGTTGATTTGCTTTCAAGTACTTTCATACATTCAACACTGCACACAAAAACTGATCTTTCAAAGGATAAACATTCAAAGACTGTGCAAAACCAATTTGGACAAGTTCCTTGAAACTGGACTGTATTGATTGATTAAGTGATTTCAGAACTTTAAAGGAGTTTAAATTAAAGGGTCAACCACTGATTCCGCACATATAACTCCCTTAGATAGTTATTCAACTAAGTACTCAATAGTACTTAGTAGTTTGATTATCTATACAGAGTTAATCATCTTCAGCAGAGTTGTCCAAGACAACATTGCTGATCTCTGGTTTGATCAAGTTTGAAAAGAAAATTGCATACAAGTGTATTCCCCCCCCCCCCATACACTTGTTATATACTCCTTTCAGGACCAACATATGGTAACTCTAAGAATGAAATATTCTTTGAGAGTGCTTAAGACTTGTAGGCTTTGAATGCTTGTAGTTTCCACACCTTGAATGGTCTCCATACTCCAGTATTTATAGAGCAATATGAGGTTATGTCCGTTGGAGAGACAACCTCAAAATGTCTATATTTGTCTTCCTTGAACTTTGCAACTTGAAGAGAGATTCTTGAAAGTGACATGTCCTTGTTTTGGGAAGTAAATGAATGGAAGCTTCTTGTCTTGACTTTGATGCACTCTTCCCAATGTCTAACTTGAAGATTCAGTAGTCAAATCATGGACATTCCTTCTGATCATTGATTCTTTGATAAGGGTCAACTTTCCTTATCATCGGGACTGATCTGCTTATCACTTTCAACTGACTTGTCCTATCAGTAGTGTTGGCTAGCTTCTTCAGTTGAGTTGGCTCTTTAACTTCACTGATCATTGTTTGATAGCTTCTAAGCATCCATACTTCCATATCAGTGGACTTGACCCCATCAGCATAGTTGTCTTTTGCCTTAGTCTGTATTTCAATACTTCAGTTGTTAGTGTGCTGATCAAACTCTGTTGTACAAATCTTCTGATCTTCATTGTATGCATGTCAGTAGACTTGGTCTAACTGATGTGTTCTTCTGAGTTGATCATCAGGGATGTTGTCTCTTTACTGAGCTGGCTTGATCATCAGCATAGTTAGGCTTTTAGTACATCAGCAGTGTTGAGATCAACTTGATTCTGAGCCTTGAGGAACTTGTTTCTTGCAATCTCTTAAGCTTGTGTTCCCCATCAACTTATGCTTCCAAAGCATTTATAAGCCGCCTAACATGTCAGCTTCTCAACTAACCTGATCTATATGTTCCAACATTCCTGAAACATATTCATTCAACTTTGACTTATCTATTTGGCATGTCTTAAGGGGTTTTGGTATCTTAATCAAAATCTCATTTTATTCCCAACATTTATTTTTAGCATTAAGTATTGAATGACTTAATCCCACTGAGTATGCTTGCATGCTCACCCCCATCAATTACAATTCCAGGTTGTAGAGTTGGACGGCGAGAAGTCGTGATGAGAGTCGATCTTCTTTAATTAAGAATAAAATAATGGATTATTTATGTTAATTATGTTGGATTTAATCTTGGATTATGGTTTCTCTTTATGAGTTTTTAATTATTAAGTTAAACGTGAACTTTCCACTTGAATCTTACTATAACTGTTTACAACTGCTTAGTTAAACGAAATTTTAAAATGATAGTCGTTACATTCTTTTTTTTTTACCGTTGTCAGTTTAATATTTAATTTTTGGTGTGTTTAAGTTAGTTAATTCAACTACTTTAAGAAATGTCCGTATTTTCAAAATTGGGGTGTGACACAATGTGTGCAACACTCTAGGAGCTTCTCATAGAAGACCACAACAAACGAGCAATGACCCGCATGCTGGTACATAATACGGTCATGAGTGGCCTTATGCATATCGATCTCAATCAACAAACGAGCATAGTACCATATGCAACGCTTCAGAGTTCTATCGTCGATCTTGATCAATGTACCCAAAGCTGAGTCCATTGCCTCCAAAGAAATCGGGTCCCAGTATTCCATAGAAAGGTCAGCAAGTCTAACCCAGACTTGAGCCAGCTGAAACGTAAAAAAAAAAAAATGGAGAGAGACCTACGATGAGGACTATCGCGACAAAACACCTTCTATGAACATAAATGGTTTTTATGATATTTTGGAAGAGAAAAAATGTAGATTCATTCCAAAAAAATCTGCTTCGGGGATGTTTTCAATAGATTCATTGGTTTTCCCCGAAGAATTAATCGAAGCAGGCGGGAGGTGGAAGATAAGAAATTAAAAAATATATTTTAATAAAAAAATTGTATTTTTCTTTAAAATATATTTAAATGGATAAAATGTTATTATTTATTTTAAATTATAAACACATATGTGGATGATGACATGACGTGACAATTCACTAATCTGGTTCCATAAAAAAACAGATGGTTGATTCTATATCACTACTCTATATATGTATGTATTTCAAACATTTTATAATACAAACCTAAACCCTAAACCCATAAGTTAGTTAAATTGCACCATTAGTTAATTAAAAGCAAAACATAACATTGAGAATTAAATTTCACATTTGAAATAACCTATATTCATTTGATTTTTTAATGATTTAAATATAAAATATATATTCATTTAAAACAAAATAGTATTTTCACATTTTAATTTTAATTAATAACATAGATATATGTTTATATATTCATTTGTAATAAAATTAATTATATTTTTCACACATATATGTATATATATATATATATATATATTAATTTGAAATAAATTTGAATAAAAAATAAAAAAATAGCGACGACTGTTTTGCCTTCTCTAATTAACGAGGAAATTTTGAGAACACTCGCAAATTAGTGAAGGATTTAGCGAGGGAAAATAAACGCTCTCTATTGTTTTTTATTTATTTATTAAAATTCTCACCAAAATCCCTCGTTCATTAACGAGGGGAAAAAATGGCCTTGATAAATTGTAAGGGAAAAAAAAAATCCCTTGACGATTTCCTTGCTAATTTTTGAAATTAAGTCCCTCGTTATACCTCGCTAATTAGCTAAGGCTAGGATTCTCACTTTTTCACATTTTGGTTCAGACTATTTTAAAAATAAAAATATTTGTAAAGGACATGTTTTTTATTTTAAACTAGCGTTATAATTCTCATTTTTTGAATGACCAAGTTATAATATTGATAATTTTACACCTACCACATCAAAATATTGTAACTAATTGATTTTAGAATGAAATTTCACTATGAGATGACTATTCTCCTTCACAAGTTGAACCAGAGGTTGGGATATGCTATTAAATCCTTGTTCAGGAAAAATTTCTTTAAAGATAAAACTCGAGCCTAAGGAAAAAGGTACACCCTTTTAAACCAAATCAAAATGAGAACTACTCGAAATAAGTAACAAAACATGAACTGGCCGAAAAAAAATGTGACCCCCTACAGGAATAGGACATCATGGCAGATCAACACCTCATCGTCCCTTATATGAGGCTACAAAATGCATCCATTGGTAAATGGTGCCGAAGAATCAACACTGAAAGCCTGCGAGGTGATATCGTTCAACTCCTCGATAACATTGTCTGATGTTTGCTGTCGTGATGCACTTTGTCTATCAGTCTTCTTCAAGATAGAGTGGGGTGACCTGTTGGGGACGGGCAGGGGGTCTAGGGCTGGTGGTTTCTTTGAGGAGTTCATGATTGTCCGATGACTCATCCATGTTACCGTTTGAGAGGCTCGAGAACGAATTGTTGGACGGGACTGAAGTAGATGAATTGCTCACTTAGATTGAAGTGAACACAAGATCCGAGTCGGGATTCATCACCCAAGTAGTGTGATTCATCAGAGGTGCACGCCTACATGAGTTAAAGAAGGACGAGGTCTCGCTGGGGTAGGCATAGTTAATCTTCTTTGAGGGTGGAAAGAAGAGCTTTTTTTAGGGTGGCGGGACCTTTCCCTTGTTGCACTGGGTAGTCATATGTCCACTAATCTTACAATGGTTGTAATATTCTGGAAGCCTCCCGTTGGGAAATAAAAGAGTATTTTTTATTAAAATACAAAAACCTGTGATGTGTTGCTTTGATAGCTAAGTAGTAAGTTAAAATGTTTTAGAGATGTTGGAACATTTAGATTAGATTAGTTAATGTTGGTCCCAAAGTTGAGTTAAGATTATAACGAAGTAAAAATCTAGAGGGGAGGGGTGAATAGACTTTTAAACTTTTTCTAAAATTTAATCAAAGTATGTTCTTATTCAGTCTGTTAAGCTGATCTACTCAGCTTGTCTAGTTCAGTAAGCTAGTAAAACAAGTTTACTAAATAAACAATCAAGTTTATCAACTAACAATTAACAATATGCGGAATATCAGATTAATGAGCCCTTAACAATTATTTAAACTCAACTCTTGTTTATGACTAAACACTTCTTGTAGATCAACAATAACAAGTTTATGTTCTTAAGTTGTCTCGTCTATTCAGCACGATTTTTCAATCTAATTGATTATACGAAATTCTTTAGAACAATATATGAACACGTAAAGAACTATAAATCTAAATGAACACAAGATTTTATAGTGGTTCGACAACTGTCTACATCCACTCTCACAAACCAAGTTGTGCTGTTTTATTAAGCTTGTGGCTTAAAGTCCCAAAAATAAGACTTTGATCTTCTCGATTACACTTTCAAGTGTATCTTCGATCCAACTAGTAATTATCCAAGTAACTAGCACACTTGTTATAAAATACAAAAACGTAAAATAAAATTTCTCTATAAACTTCTCCTTCTTCGTAAACCCGCTAATCTTCAAATCTGGGCTTCTTCTCTTCTCATAAGATCTTAGTAAAAACTTTGTGAGTGCTTTGAATGCTTAAGATTTTAATATGCTTGAATACTTGTAGTTTCAGTAGTCTTTTACGCATGAATATCATCATCTATTTATAGATATGAAATATTAAGATAGTTTGTTATCCAACTAAATCTTCTTGATATAACTTCCATAACTTCTAGTAACCGTTTCTTGTAACTCCTTCTTGAGTAGTTATTATGTTAAGTAGTTATTCAGTTATAACAACCTTCAGTTACAACGTCCTTCAGATATCTTTCTTCCTTTAAGTTGTACGCCTTGCTTTTGTATATTCTATACTCAGAATATTCCAGCTTTTAACTCTGACGTCTTCTTGTCTTGTCTTGTCTTCAAGTCTTCTGGTCTATTAAGTCTTCTGGTCTTCTCGACTTATACGTTCTATCAACTAAGCTATACTAGTCTTTTACATTACTTTAATCTTTCAATTAGCTTAGTCAACCTAAAGACTAATTACATCAAACATATATATATATATAAACTTCTATACAATCATTAAAGCTTATTTCATAAACCTATTAATATTTTTCTTTTATTCTTTCGATGTGATTTGTTCTTGTTTATAAAAGACAACTTCCATAACAGATCAGTCTTTACTTCACTTTTATTCAAGTTTGTTTCCAAGTTTATATTGAAATACAAATAGATCAAATGGATTACATTTCCTTAGAAAATATAAGCTAAAATATCAAAATAAGTACAAATCATCTTACACAATACTACCTTCTCCATTGCCTTCTTTATCTTCAGTAGGAACTTGCAGCGCAATGAGAAGTCTTTTGTGGAAATCACCCATGTGATCCTCATCTTTTATGTTCTCATCATGTATGATCTTCTCTTCAATCTTTTTGATCTTGTTGTAATCTGTTCTTCCGGACGATAAGATTGGAGTCTCCCATTTTGGAATATCAGGGGATAAGAAATTGTACCCTGCGGCGGTAGCAATTCTTATGATCATTTTCCAAAGTTCATTATCTTCTGCTTCCATGAATTTTTCAAATTGGATGAACTCGTCTTGCTTGGTCGGAAGATCACCATACCTGCTTACGATCTAGTGAGCTGTTTCCCATCGTTCTTTCAGAACTAACCATTTGGCTGTGTTTTCAGGATCAATAAACACATCTATAAAAGCATCTTCAGTAGCATCCTTGTAACGCCCCGAATCCGGAATGCAGCCTTTGAGGCTCAAACACTCTAAATTCGAGTCGCCACTTAGTGACTGAAAAACCGAACCTAAAAATTTCTTTTAAAGATAGTCATAAGTTGCAATAGAAGCAGTGTGGCCCATTTGTTTAAAAAAATAGATAATGACGAGTAGTAGTTGTTTTAAAGATAACATACATAAAATTCATCGAGCGACTTTTAGAAAAGTTCGTCACTCGACATACGAATGTAATTTTCTCCAATGTGTAGCAATATCACTTATTATAATGAGCATTAATCATATAAAGTCTTATAGCATTTTAATTATTGGGAAACTCTGTGTCATCCCTGCTGCAACGCCGGCCCCTCTCGATCATAACCTGAAAATATTTAGTTTTGGGGTGTGAGATAAAAATCTCAGTGGATATCCTTGTACGCTGCTACACAGATTGACAGTACGCCGAAATAATTATTATTAGTATTTTATCGTAAATAATTCTTATTCATATTTCATTCAAATTCATATCATTGATAATAATTCTCATCATTTCCTTCACCACTGTGGGACGACACTAATAACGACTTATCACATGCAATCACAATCATCTCCTTTTATATCACCATTATATTATCATCTCCTTTATCATAGGGGGGGACAACACTGACAACAACTTACCACGTGCAATCCCCATCATCTCATCTCATTTATCATAGGGGGGACAACACTGGCAACAACTTACCACGTGCAATCCCCATCACATATTTTGACTACAAAAGTCTGTTGACTACGAAAGTCTTTTATCATAGTGGGACCACACTGACAACGACTTACCACGTGCAATCCCCATCATCTCCCTTGACTACAAAAGTCTGTTGACTATATAAGTCTTTCATCATAGTGGGACCACACTGGCAACAACTTACCACGTGCAATCCCCATAAACACTTCCCACCTCCTTCGTGAAATCGAAAGTCATATATCACATATCATAATATCATGAAATAAGTATATCATAATTTATTCTTGTATTTTTAGTTATATGTTGATGTTTGTTTAGTTCAATTCAGAATACACCAACAGTCCATATAACATTTACATCGGCAATACAGTAGTGACACCCACCTGGTTAACTTTTAAGAATAGTTACAAACTTCTTGAATGATTTTAGCAAGCGTAACGGAGGGACCGTCCGAGCTCCGATTAGGCCGCACTTCGCCTAGCACGATTTCTTGAATATTTATTTATTATCAGAAATCTCGATTCTTAAATTTACATAACAATTTATCTTCATGAAAATCTTTAATCACATGGCAAGTAATATCACAAACAATAAACTTTTAACATATATTAATTGAAGCGCTTTAGAAAATAATAACAATTTGGAAACAACTTATATATAATTTAAACAATCTTCATTTAATAATTTAAAGGAAGCAAAATATAAAATAAGATTATTAAGTCTAAACTTAACTTCAATCACATAAAAGCATCATATATTTTTATCGATTTCGGTCCTAGTCGCTTATGAAAATATTGCAATTATTGAAAACATCTTAACATACATTAGAATGCCAAAGAAATTAGGTTTAAATGTATGGAAATCAAACAGGAAGTATTATTTTGCAATTTTAGAAATGGTCCTTGATAAGTAGTTTACAAGGCATAAAATAAATGAATTTTCTACTATATTCGAGAATTAATTCCCGTCAAATGGATAACCCAATTAACATTTTTCTCCAAGGTAATTAAACTACATTATGTTAAGTTTACTGGCAATAAATTGCTTTGTCAAAAACGCGTCCCGATATTGAGTAAAAATGACTCAGAAGTATTGTACCTGAAACAAAATGCTCTGTTTTCCCAGATTTCCCAGCTCACTGCCCCATATTAAAAATTGAATAACTCTCAATATACTCGATCAATTTGTGTCATCTTTTATATTCAAACAGTCTACCATATGGAGTTCATACCCTATTTAGTTTTGAGTCAAAATCAATTTTCTATTGAAAGATATGGACTCCCAAAGTTACTGCATTCAACACAAAATTCCAGCTTGTATTGTAAACTTTGAAAAATTATTTTATACACTTAAATCACGTTTTCAACCAATAAAACACACCTAACATATAACATGCTTATAATAAAACATATATATCACAAGTTCCACAAGATTCGAGTACCGAGAATCATAAACGGAAATCGAAATTCACACAAATAGCATATAAATGTTTGTGTGTTAAAACCTGTGTAGTATCCTCGATTTAGGCTGTGATATGGATTCGAATTCGTGTGGGAACCTGGGGGGATCGATCAAGGATGAAGTTAGCTCGAGTTCTTCATGATTGTTGCAAGATTTTTGAAGAAATAGTTATCAAATACAACATCGAAATAAAAGGCAGCGGCAGAGAAGAAAAAGGTGTGGTGTTCTTCATTCCTCTTGAATCATATGGGCTGTTCTTCGATGCTAGGAATCGAAATCAACTCGGATATATTTCCGGCAATCGAAGGCTGCTATAGAGGTAGAGTAATCAACTTGCTTCCTATTGTTTTAGAAAGAAGTCGATCAAGAGGTAGGAAAAAGTGGAGAAAAGAGAGGTGTTCTTCATTTTTGTTGATTGATTCTTGGAGTAGTGAAAATTGCAGGGGGTGGACGTGTTTTTCTGAAGAGCTGAATGTAAAGAAGCTTGGAGTGAATTTGATATATATAGAAGAAGGCATGAGTGAATAGTGGCCGACTCAAATGGTGGAAGTGTGATGTGGATCAAAAGTGACCACATGATACTTGTGGTTGAAAAATTAAAGTAGTAGATATTTTATCTACCACGGTATTCGTCAGTACTCGGTATTTACTACAAAGTTGTTATTTATTTTTGCGTTAGATTTTCGCGAAAAATTACACGAGAGCTATAAATATTTATTTAGGAATTATGGTGATGAAATCGTCGCGCTTCGAGACAAAAATTAGTTAATTATAACATTGACTCAAGATTGGCTTATATTATGTTTGTTTTAATTCTAATATTTATTTAATAGTAAATTATAAGAATAGGTCATAATATATATAAAATCAGATAAGGAAAGCATTATATCACATAGACACGAAAAATATGACAACCAAGAAAATGTAATTTTCATGAATATGAATCTATTATACATGCGATACTATTATTTATCATTATCAAGCAAGAAATTGTATCAAATCTTTATATTTAAAATTAAGATAACATGACAATATTATTTATTTGAATATATTATGCTTTGTTAAGTAGTTTAACATAAGCTAGCTTTAAAATAAACCGTAAGATTATAAATTTGACTCCATTCATTTTCAACACTTATTAATATTCATCAAAACTTATTCTTTATTTATTTCTTTATTATGTGCTAGGAGTGCTCCCGATCAGATTACTCGTATGTCTTCCTGAAAATCAAATCTTTGAGAACAAATAACACTGTTAATATAATCGAAATACTCTTAAATCATATATTTCTTTATTCCAAATTAATTTTGGGACGGGGTGTTACAATCCTCATCTTGATTCTGCTTGTTGGCTTTCAACTCCTTAATGTGTCTAGCTAACATCTTCTTCTTAGCTTTTCTTTCATCAACAATTTTCTGTTTTTTCTAAATAGATTCTTCATCAAGTTTCTCTAGAATCTGACCTTTCGTTTCACCAGTTGGTTCATTGATTTTCAAATTTCTTTTCCTAATAATCTGAACACTCTCATCTTGTTCAGTTATCTTAGCTTTTCCTTTCAAAAGTCTCTTCTGCTCTGCTTCACTTGGTTCACTCTGAACAACTTTCTTCACAAGCCTTCTCCTTATCTAAGCTGGTTCACTAATGTTACTTCCCTATGCTTGAATTTGGGCTTCTTCTCTTCTCGTAAGATCTTAGTAAAAACTTTGTGAGTACTTTGAATGCTTAATATTTTAATATGCTTGAATACTTGTAGTTTCTTTAGTTTTTTACGCATGAATATCATCATCTATTTATAGATATGAAATATTAAGATAGTTTGTTATCCAACTAAATCTTCTTGATATAACTTCCATAACTTCTAGTAACCGTTTCTTGTAACTCCTTCTTGAGTATTTATTATGTTAAGTAGTTATTCAGTTATAACAACCTTCAGTTACAACGTCCTTCAGATATCTTTCTTCCTTTAAGTTGTACGCCTTGCTTTTGTATATTCTATACTTAGAATATTCCCGCTTTTAACTCTGACGTCTTCTTGTCTTGTCTTCAAGTCTTCTGGTCTGTTAACTCTTCTGGTCTTCTCGACTTATCTATTCTATCAACTAAGCTATACCAGTCATTTACATTAATTTAAGCTTTCAATTAGCTTAGTCAACCTAAAGACTAATTACATCAAACATATATATATATATATATATATATATATATATAAATTTCTATACAATCATTAAAGCTTATTTCATAAACCTATTAATATTCTTTCTTTTATTCTTTCGATGTGATTTGTTTTTGTCTATACAAGACGACTTCCATAACAGATCAGTCTTTACTTCACTTTTATTCAAGTCTGATTTATATATATATATATATATATATATATATATCAATTTGGAACTTGTACATGATTCATATTCCAACAATTTCCCATTTTTTATGAAGCCAAAACTACTTGAATTAATTAAGTTTTAATATGATCAGTTAAGTAGTTATCTAATATAGTAATCACCAAAACTCTCCAAGTTTATATTGAAATGCAAATAGATCAAATGGATTACATTTCCTTAGAAAATATAAGCTAAAATATCAAAAAGTGAAATGATTTCCCCTTGCTCCAATTTGTTCTCGAAGGCAACAACTTGGGCAATAAAATACTTAGCTTGCTCCCGAAGCTAACAGTAACAGATACTACCCATTCTCTTGAATCAGCATCCACTTTGACATTCTTTGAAAAGTATATCAATCTATGCATGAACAACTTCTACCAATCACCTTCCACCTCATCATAAATTGCAGCCATAACCTTAACCTTTTTCAACGTCACTGCATCATGACTCGAGGTAATCCAAAGCAACATTTTGCTTGCAATATCCAACAATGTCTTATATTTTTCTTGTAGTTGACTCTTCTTCACAGCAGGCAGTTTGCCTTCATTCAACTTAATCTTTCTTCCAGTGAACAGCTCCAAATACCTCTACTCGCGACCAGCAGCGTACTGTTCAACATTGATAGGACCTCTCTTCAATTCAAGCTCCTCATCCAAAAATTCTCTTGTGATTTTAATTCTTCAATCACCAACGAACGCCTCTACATAGACTCCTCGTAGCTTTGCACGGGTGTAGAATTCAAGAACCTCCTCTTCAAAACCTTTGAAGGAACTTTCTCCAGAAATGGCCTCAATCCGCACACCGGGCATTTCATCAAAATCTCCTTGTTCCCTTCCGAGTGCTTACCCTTGAAAAATACTGAATTTTCAACATTTACCTTGCCCTTCCATCAAAAAAAAAAAAAACATTTACCTTGCCCTCTACCACCCATCTTGCAACATCAAAAGGGGCATGCATGTTGGGTTCTGGGTCGAATAGCGAAACAATTGTCATTTTTTAGATGATTAATGAAAAAAAAGAACATTATGATCGAATGTAGTATAAATGCAATTGAGAGAATTTGGGGTTTTTATGAAATCGTGGGGAGTAAGTTTTGGAGATAAAGGTTTTAATCAAAATATTTTTTGAATGAACGTCTTAGATTGATTCGAGTTCATCAAACGGTTAGAAGAAGACCTTTGGAATTCATTGCTGTAACTAGGAATATTATGATATCTAATTTTGGAATTTTTGGAATCCATCCCTTCTATTGGCTGGTACTAGGGAAGTGTACTAATCTGCCCTAGTGATACGGTTTTAGGCGGGAAACTGGGTACATACACCTCATTTAATGGGGTGTATAAATCCAATATTATGTTTCTTTATTTTCCAAATTAAAATATCAATATATTCATAAGTCACTTCAACGCTTAGATGAAATATATGTATGATACGAGGTCATCTTATCTGGTCAGTTGTGTTCACCAGAATAGCTGAGTAACCTGGTTGCACCAGTTAAGTTCCCCCTTCAGCTGTGCTTACTCATCTAGTGAGTGTATGTCTTCTGGTACATTAGATTCTACAATGTTGTAGTCTCTGAGTTGTTGCATTAGCCATAGTAGCTGACTACAACAACTACATGCAGCCATGTATTCTGCTTCAGTGGTAGAGGTTGCTTGAAACAGACTACAATGTTGTAGTCTGTTTCTTTGAAAACCATGAAATGACCTTATTCCCTAAAAACTGACATGATCCAGAAGTAGACTTTCTATCAATCCTACATCCCCCATAATCTGAGTTTAAGTAGCCACTAAGATCTATGTCGTCATTAGAAGGATACTATTACCCTCGGTTAACAGTGCCCTTAAGATACTTTAAGATCCTTTTGGCTGTCTCTAAATGACTTCGTTTGGGGTTTTCTTGAAACCTAACACATATACCTACAACAAATGTAATGTCTGGTCTACTGGTAGTAAGATATAATAGAGAACCAATTAATGCGCGATAGTAAGATTGATCGACAGAGTTACCTAGCTCATCTGGTTCCATCCGATAAGCTGGTTGCATAGGAACTCCAACGGATTTGCAGGTTTTAATGTCGAATTTATCCAATAGATTGCGAGTTTATTTCCTTGATTTATAAAGACGCCTTCTGGTGATTGTTTTACTTGAAGACCAAGAAAGTAAGTCATCTAGCCCATCATAGACATCTCAATTTTACTTTGCATATGCTTTCGAGAAGCTCTCACTCACGTAAATTTGGACAAGCAAGATATCTTTCCCTTCTTGTCTTCTGAACAAAGTACAATCTACTTTGCTCTTAGTAAAACCATTTTCTAATAGAAAGAGAGAGAGAGAGAGAGAGAGAGAGTCGTACCAGACATGTGGGGCTTGTTTTAGACCATAGAGAGCTTTCTTTAGTCTGTATACTTGATTTCCTTTAACTTCAAAACCAGGAGGTTGTTCTACATAAACCTCTTCAGCAAGTACACCGTTAAGAAAAGCACTCTTCACATAAAATTTTAAGACAGTGAATTTCATATGAGCAGCATAAGCAAGAAATAATCTAATAGCTTCTAGACGAGCAACAGGGGCAAAAGTTTCATCATAGTTTATACCCTCAGCTTGAGAGTAACCCTGAGCAACTAGTCTAGCTTTGTTTCTTACTACAAGATCATTCTCATCTTTCTTGTTCTTAAAAATCCACTTAGTCCCTACGACGTTATGTCTAGCTGGGTCTATCGACTAGCTCCCATACATCATTCCGAGTGAAATGGTTCAGCTCTTCTTGCATGGCTATCACCCAATTAGTATCAGTCAAAGCCTCTTTTACAGTCTTAGGCTAAATGGTAGAGAGAAAACAACACCAGTAGAAAAGAGATGAACTAGTCCCTTCTTGTGATTCAAAGAGTTGTCATCTGGTCTTAACACCCCTACTGGAGTCACCTATTATCAAATCAGTGGAGTAGGATGATTTCTAGTTCTTTCTAGTCCTAACAAGAACACTCTCAGCATCTATATCATCTAAAGCATCATGCATATCTATGTCATCTATATCAGCAGACTTATCAATAGAGGGAGATGAGTCAACTAGAGCAGGCATATCAACCGGTCTAGTAGACTTACCTTTGACGCTTACCTTTACCTTGTCCTCATCATCATGAAGAATATTCAAGAATGGATTGTATGCTTGAACGGATTCGAAAACATCAGATTTGTCATGGGATTGAAGTTTCAGATCGTCTACTTTCTTACTTAGTTGTTGAATAGCCGAGTCTTGTGCATTTTCATCGAAGACAATGTGTGGTGTTTCTTCCACAACAAGAGTAGAGTAATTGAATACTCTGAATGCTTTGCTAGTATAGGAGTATCCCAAGAATATCCCCTCATCAGCTTTAGAAGCAAAAATCATTCAGCTTACTCTTACCATTATTATGGATGAAACATTTACATCCAAAAATATGAAAATAAGAAACACGGGGTTTTCTACCTTTCCATATCTCATATGGTGTCTTACCGTGCACTTTGTGCAAGCCACACTTATTTTGTGTGTGACAAGTTGTGCTTATGGCTTCTGCCCAGAACTTCTTAGGCGTGTTGTACTCAGCTATCATAGCTCGGGCTGCTTCCTTAAGCGTTCTATTCCACCTCTTTGCAACACCGTTCTGTTGCGGGGTCCTAGCTGCACTAGCTAGATGTTGGATACCAGCTTTAGTATAGTAATCTTTAATATAAGAGTTGATAAATTCAGTGCCTTTATCACTTCTTATTTTAATAATAGACTGGACCTTCTCAACTTGCAGTTTCTTTAACAATTCTGGTAGTTGAGTTTGAGTATCACTCTTCTTGTACAAGAAGATTACCCAAGTAAAAACTTAGAGTAATCGTCTACTACAACAAGCGTGTATCTCCTACCATTAAGAGTTGGGCGATTAATAGGACCATGGAGATCCATGTGAAAGATTTCTAAGACTCTGCTTGTTGAGAGAGTATGAATGGATTTAAAGGAAACTTTTACCTGTTTGCCCTTTTGACAGGCATCGCAAACTTGTGATTTGTAGTAACCCTTCTACAAGGTAGTCACTTGTGATCTTATTAATTATCTTAAAGTTCATGTGGCATAGGCGTCTGTGCCATAGCCAACTGATCTCTTTAGGACTTTTAACAAGAAGGCAAGCATCCCGTGGACAACTACTCCAATTCACAATATAGACGCTGCCTTGTCTGACACCGACAAGAAGTATAGAATGAGTTATTTTATCAATTATCTCGCACTTAGTGCTTTTGAACTCAACCTTATACCCCATGTCACAAAATTGAGAGACTGAAAGTAAATTATACTTTAAACCTTCTACATACGAGACATCTTGAATCTCTACATCACCATTCCTTAAGGTTCCGAAGCCTTTGGTTTTTGCCAAGGAACTATCACCAAATATGACTCTTGGGCCTTCTTGTTCGTGGTAGTTGATGAGCAATTCCTTAGTACTAGTCAAGTGGTGTGAACAACCACTGTCTATGTACCAGGTCTCACCAACTGACCCACCTTTTCTGTATAAATCGACTCGACCCTGCATCGGTGATTAATAATTTAGGTAACCTCTTAAACTTGGGGCCCTTGAGTGTTAGTAGCATTAAGAGGAATCCAAATATACATAGAAGTTTTAAACAATTGAGACCTCTTAAGTTTCTTACCTTTTCGGTCACAGAACAAGACTTTATTTGCCTTATCTGAGCCATCAGCAGACCTAATGTCTACTCGTCTGAGGTAACCTTTCCTTGGTTCGACATCTTTGTAAGTATGAACAATTGGTCTTTGATAGTTCGTAGAGGGTGTAAAGGCTTGTGTATCGTATGGTTTATAAATGCGACGTGGTATATCCTCTCGAATGATGTCATAAGATAGAGCTGGAGGATAGAGAAATGATTGATTACGATTGGGTGGTACATACTGCCTTATGAAAGATGGTCTAGGCTGGTTCCAACCTTACTATACTTGTCTAAGCCTAATCGGTTGAGTGTACCTGTGCTGGTATTTTACCTGATATAGTCTGGCTAGCTGAGTGTGTTGGTCCTGAAAGGAGTATATAACAAGTGTATGGGGGGGGGGGAATACACTTGTTTGCAAATTCTTTTTAACTTTGATCAACCCAGAGCTCAGCAAGGTTGTCTTGGACAACTCTGCTGAAGATGATTAACTCTTCTAAGATAATCAGACTACTGATTACTATTGAGTACTCAGTTGAATAACTATCTAGGGGAGTTATATGTGCGGAATAGTGGTTGGCCCTTTTAGTTTAGACTCCTTTAGTTTCTGAAATCACTTAGTCAATTTAATACAGTCCAGTTTCAGGGAACTTGTCCATATAGGTTTTGCACAGTCTTTGAATGTTTATCCTTTGAAAGATCAGTTTTGTGTGCAGTGTTGAATGTATGAAAGTGCTTGAAATCAAATCAACACAAGAGTTTATAGTGGTTCAGAGACTCAAGCTCCTACATCCACTTTCCCTGATTGAACAGGATAATTCCTTCACTCTTGGAATTAACTTGTTTTATAGTGCCAAGGTGCACTTGATCAATAACACCACTCCTTGGTGAATTGATCCCTAGGATGTCTAGAGTCCTAGTACCCTCTTCTCAACTCAGAACTGAACTGTTCTTCTCTCAACAGTCAGCTCCTACCACTTCTACTACTACAACCTTCTCACTTTCACTCTTGAAAGATATAAGGGTTGAAGTAAAGTTCCAACTAATGAGATATCCTTTACAATGAAGATCAGTGTATAAGGATAGAATATCTCTCTAAGCTTGTGTATGGATATACAATGTAGTTCAGCTTAGATGAAGTGTTTGAAGACTAAGATAGTCTTTGAAAGCTTTGAAAGCACTCTAGCTTGTAAGAACTTGAGGTTAGTTGGATTGTGTTGAGGTACTTTCAAATGGTCTTCACACTTCTGTATTTATAGACAAATGAAGGATTTGCCCGTTGGAGAGGCAGCCTCCAATGTCCATAAATGTCTTCTTTTAGTTCTTCAACTTTGAAGACAGATTCTTGATAGTGACATGTCCTCATTTGGGAAATAAACGGCTGTTAAGACTTTGTCTTCTTTCTGCAGCACTCTACCCAATGTCTGACTTTCAGATTCTCTTGTTAGGACTTGGACATGACTTCTGAAGGTTGTTCCAATGATAGGACAACAATCCTCATCATTTGGACAACTCTCCTTATCACTATCTGCAGTCTTGCTTATCAGCAAGGTTGACTTGCTCTTCTTCAGATGACTTGGCTCATACCCTTTGCTTCACTTCAAGATGATCTTAGCATGTTGAATTGTAGTTCTTTAGGGTGTGATTGTCTCTAGTTCTTCAGCATAGTTGACCTCAGGCTTTCAGAGCACTTGATCTAGATTAATTGTGCTGAGACAACTCCTCTGGACAACTCTCCTAATCAGCATAGTTGGTCTTCAAAAGACTTAGTGTTGTTTCCAGAGTTTGAGCCTTGAGGGGACTTGTTCTTGATGGACTTCAAAGCATAGGTTCCCCCTCAAATTGTGCATCTAATCAACTAAGAGCTGCCTAACATATTAGCTCCTCATCTAGCCTTAATACTATATGTTCTAACATCTCTAGAACATACTCATCTTGACTTAGGCATGTCTCAGGGGGTTTTGGTATTAAATCAAAACATATCTCATTTTATTCCCAACAATTTCCCCCTTTTTGATGATGCCAAAACCTATATTTCTATGCAAAGGTGACTTGACTACACCTATTACATTTATCTTCAGAAGACATGACTAAGGTCAATCATCTTGAAAAGCAATTTGTTAGTGTACTCACCATTCATGTTGCACATAGGTTTCATAGATAGGCATAGAGAGATGAGTGTTTCTTGATTCAAAGTAAGTTCAACTATCATTCATTTGAAAATCATTACAAGCATGTTGATAGTTGAAATTAACATATCAGAGCATGAATCATGAACACTAAATACATCAGAGCATTTCACTATAACAATTCAAAGCATATACAAAATTTTAGTATCAGAGCAATCACCAAAACACTTAGCAGTATTTGGATCAGAGCAAAACATCAGGTATCAGAGTACATGCTTATATCAGAGCAATCCAGAGCATATCAGAGTGAACAGATTATCATAGCACACCACATCAGCAATCTTGACCATATTTCAGCATAGTTGATCAATCAAGATAGGTCAGAAGACTTAGCCATTTCAAAGATCATCCTCAGGAGGTGGCAACATCCCATATTGTGCCCACACTCTTCTTTTCAAGGCCATGGCTTCTTGGTTTGTTCCCTTAGGTCCAAGAACCATCTTGTTTAGCTTGAGGATTTCAGTAAATTCTCTCAGGATTCTTGCTTGGTCAATCCATCCTTCAAGCTTTGGAGGCATGTATATGATTGGCTTGGGGGCTGTGAGTTCAAATCTTGCAATGTCAGCAGCTGCAAGCAATTGTTGATAAAGCTCTCTGTAGTACTCTATCATGAACTCAGCAAAAGTGGAGTTGGCATCCTTTCCATTCCATCTGTCAATGACATAGTAATCATAGACAAACTCCCTTTTTGCTTCCTCCCATGAGTCATTCAGCTGAATTGGCACCCATTTATCCAAGTGAGGATATTTGGTGTCCATTGGGATCAGTAGCTGTGGCTTCATCTTGTTATAGGTTGCTCTCTTCCTTCTAGGCTTCTGGAAGTCTGCTCTTCTCTTATCTCTTGCTCTTTGTGCTTCATCCATCAAATCCATCTTTTCTTGGGCCCTCATCATGGCCAGTTTATGTTGAGTTTCAGGGTCTTTGCCATACCCTTCATGAAACAGCTTTGATGGATCATTTAGCACCACCACTTTCTTCTTCTTAGGTCCTGGTCCAAAGCCTTCTTCATACAACTCCTCTACATCTTCAGAAGCTTTGGCACCTTCAGTGGACTTAGTCTCAGTAGACTTTTCCTTCTTAGAAGACTTGTCTTTTTCAGCAACTTTAGTCTTCTTGGAGATAGGTTCATCATCATCAATTCTGAATTCAGGTGGTAGATCAAGGTTGTTGGGAAAGTCAGTGAATGTCTCAACTTGTCTTTTCTTTCCTTTTGCCCTCTTGATCTTTCCTCTAGTTTGGACACCTTCAGCATCTTTGTCCAAACCAGACACCTCACCACCTGGCCTTTGCTGTAACCTCACTCTTTCCTCTTGAGCTGAGGTCATTGAATTTTTTAAAGCAAGTGCTAACTGCTCCTCTTCATCCAGTTCTTCCAAGTTTAGCACTGCTGGCTCCTTTCCCTTTCCTTCAACAATTTTGTCTTTACCTTTTCCCCCTTTGACTGGGCTTCCAATCACTAAGGCACCTTTTGCCCTTGCTCTTTCCCTTTCCCCCTTTTTGGCAGCATCAAAACATTCAGGCTTCAGTTCACTCATAGTAGATGCCAATAAGGACTGGGCTTGGGTTAGAGACTTCTTCTCCTCCAACAGATATACATTCTCATCATGTATATTTTGCATCCTATCAGTGCTCAAGCTAAGGAAGGCTAGAACAGGCTTCATTTTCTGTTGAACAACCTCCTCCATGGTTGCCTTTAGAGATGCATCCAATTGGGCCTTAAGGAGCTCAGTGAGGTTGGCCACTGCACCTTCAGCAATGTTGGCCAATACCTCTTGGGAAAACTTTTCAGAGGCTGCTTTCACCATAGCTAGCCTTTGCTCTTCAGCTCTTTTCTTCTGCAAGGCTGTCTTCTTGCCAAGAGCTTGCTTGATGGTCAATCTGATAGCTTGAACATTTGCATTATGGTTGTCTCTCAGCATCTTTTGATCCTTCTTGACTTCTTTGGAGATATTTTCCATACTGACTTTGGCTTTGTGAACTTCAGTGGAAATGGTTTGAAGACCAGATTCCACTCCTTCAATTCTTGCTTCCAATGTGGGTAACACCACATTTTCAGAGCCAGTTAATCTCATTTCAACAGAGGCTAGAGCTCTTCCATGCTCATCTAATGCTCCAGAAGTTTCTGCATGAGCAGTTTGAACTTGTTGAGCTAGGAAGTCCAACTTCTCTGATTACATCCCAAGCAAGGCTTGTGCTGATCCACTATCAACTTGGATGGGAGCATCAGTCAAGAGGTCATCTGCAAAGATTTGTTCAAAGCTTATTCCTGCAATATCAGACAAATCAAAAGAGTCAGTAAACACACACTTATCTCCCTCAATTTCTTTTTCATAAGACTCTGATACATCAGCAGTCTTCTCCTCATTTTCAACTATTTCTTTTCTCCCTTCATTGATAATTTCCTCACATAAGGAATCAGGCCTCCTCTCATCAAGGGATTCTTGAAGTTCAGATTTGACTTCAAGAATAACCTGTCCTTCCTCACTTATATCACCCTAATTTGGTAGTACACTCACTATTCTAGTAATCACCACCTCTCTATCATCCTCTACTCCCTCTGGTTTTTCCACTAGATTTTCCTTTTCAACTCCAACACCAAAACCTGCAGCATCTACACCTTCAACAAGGTTCAGAGATGGCAGTTGTTGGGAGATCACAGTGCTTATATCAGCAGCCACTGAGTCATCCTGAATGATTAATGGGCCTTAATCAAACCAGCCTCTATTCTAGGAACCTCAACATCTTTAGGCTGTGCCTTGGGTTCAGAAGAACCTTCATTGGCAGATGTGTCTTTGGTTGTGTTACCACCCTTGGTCAACACCTCTGAAGATACAGAGCCTTTCATATGATAGGTTCTAGGAGGGTTTGAGAGTCTTTCTGATACAGAAGGCTTAGGGAGATTGGCTTGAGGGGTTTCAGGAGGGTTGGGTTTTGAGGGGTTTGAGGAATCATCAGGAGAATCATCATCATTAGAGCTACTTTTAGGGTGTTTGATTCCCTTAGCTTTCCTCTCCTTCTCCTCATTAATCTTATCAACTACCAACTTTGCAAAAAATTTCTCTTCAATGAGAAATCTTGTTTTTGAGACTCCAGCAAAGTGTAGCAATCTGTTCTCCTCTACTTGCCACCAGTTTGCACCCTTATCTTGGATGACTTGTGATATCTCCATCATAGACTTGTCTTTTACATCAACAAGCATCCTTAGATCATGAAATGTCTTCTGAATTCTTGGAAATTCAGCAAGTTGTGGATACAAACTATCCACAGTAGCCATGGCTCCTCCTCTGAGCATACTTTCATAAGTATACTCCTCCTCATCTCCACTTGAATGGGGACTTTGGGTTATAGGGGAGTTGGCTATGGGTTCTCCTAATGTAGCTTCAGGAAGATTGAGTTCAGGGATATTGGCTTCAGAAGGATTGATTGCAATTGAAGGTACTTCAGTTGCTTTAGAGAGCAATGTATCTGAAGGGGCTTTACTTAGTGGGGTTGGCTCAAAGAGTGCAGCTTCTAAAAGCTTTGAGTAGTTGAGCATAGATGAGTCAAGGGGAGAATGTAATCTTGTCTCATCTACTGCTATATCTGCTAGCACATCTATCCCACTTCTTTGCACACTCCCTTCTGGAGAATATCTCTTTGTAAGGTTGATGGGGGTGATGGGTTGATTGGTTGGGGTTATGTGGGTTTCAGGGGAGTTGGGCTCAGGATTCTGAATTTCAGGGATGTTGGCCTCTATTGGTTGACCTTCAGGGACCTTGGACTCTGGAGTTCCAGAACCAGATGAGTTGGTCCTTGACTTTGATTTGGTCCTGCTTTCAGCTCTGCTCTCTCTAAGAGCAAGTTGTAGAGACCTTTCTTCCTGAAGCTCCAACACTTTATCCGTAGGCTTGGCTCTTCTCTTACTAACCCTACTGTTCCCACTTCCTTCACCATCCTTCTCAGGGACAACCTCCCTGATCCTCTTGTCACCTCTAGACTTTTGTCTAGTCTCATTGTACTTCTGCCTCAACTCTTCTGAATGATCAGAAGGCACTTGCACACCTTCTTCAACAACTTCTTCAATTTCAGTTGAAGCATCTGATTTCTCCTCTGAGGGAATTTGAGACAGTTTCCTTGTCTTCACCATTCTGGCCTTTGTCCTCTTTTTCAACTTGGGCTTCTCCTCCACCTTCTCTTCAGCAGGTTTGGCCAAAAGCATCCTCCTCTGCTCAGTTTTCTTGCTGAGCTTTCTAAACAGAATCTTCTGGGCTGGGAGGGGCTTTGCAAAGGTTTGCATTTGAGAATAATGGGAAAACCTTTCAATCAACAAGCTTGCCCTAGTGCAATACTTGAGTTTCCCTTCTAGCACAACCTTATTGTGAGTTTTCACCTTGAACTTGGCCTTTTCCTTCATCATCTCAGACATGATGAAGGTCCTCCAATCAAACTTGATGCCTTTGTCACTAGCATCAATAACTGCAGCCATAATTCTGATTCTTGGATGGCTGACTTGCTCCAAGCTTCCAGTGTTGCTCATAAGACTCTTAGTGATTACCTCAAATAGATTGAGAAATTCTGGCTTGAAAGTCTTCTTGTTTTGTGTTGAAGAGAGAGGGCCTGGTACTAATAGCCATTCTTGAGCTATTTCATCTTCATGTCCAGTACCATAAACTTCTATATTCCTTCCCTCAGAAGGCAATCCAAAGGCTCCTTCAAGATCTTCTGAAGAGAATTTCACTCTATGAAATCTCTCTTCCTCCTCTCCTTCTGCCACATATGACAGTCTGGTGGAAACTTCACCATCTTCAGTCTTACCTCTCCATTTGAGAAAGGCAAAGAACTCAGCCATGTAGTTTTCCAAGCAGGAACTTGGTCTTCCCTCCATAAACTTCTGCAATCCAGCTCTTCTCAACCATCTCAAGGTTGGAGTGATCTCAAGATCTTCACTCTCAAAGGATACTATGGGCTCAAAATGAAGATTGTTTTTGTTGCTTAAGTATCCAAAATCAAGGTCTAGAGCCTTGTTGGAGAAATCAATAATCATTTCTGTTCTTACTTTGGGAGCCATTGAAGGTTTTCAGAAATGAAATTGAGAGTGTTTTGAGAGAGTTTGAAGAAGATGAAGGCTAGGGTTTCGAATACTTGGGGAAGAAGTGTTTGTGGGGAGTTCTTAAGACTTGAGAATATTCTAAAAAGAATGTTTGTCAATGAGTTGGTGAGTTTTGTGTATTTTCAACGATTGTCAAAAATGGAAAACACACTTGGACGGCCAGGATGAATTTCAGGGGAGTTGGCCAGTTTTGATCCAATGGTTAAAAACCAATGGAACAGTGAGTTATTGGTTTTATTCAAAATGTGGAAATTATTTAATATTATAACCAAATTCATTACAGCTAGATCTCTAATTTTGTCTTGATGATATATATGGACGTTTAATATTGTAACGAATTTCATCACTATACTGTTTATCTTGGTATCTAAAATACTATGTTAATCATGAAAATTTGGGTATATTCAAATGCATACTGTTTCAAACTGAAATAGATATACTTTTCCACGTTGAAAAAAATGTTGACTTTTTATTTGTACTGAAATATAGAGAATTATTAATTACTATTTGTACTAAATATTCCAATAAATTCTATATTTTTTGGTGTAGTTATTTTTTTTAAGGCAAATACTTGTGTGCACTAGTTACATACATATAACTTGTTCCTATTTAATACAATTTTCTAAATTGATGAATGTTACTCATGAATTATGGTAAATACGGTATAGTATTAGTTCAAATATAATATACATATAACTGTTACACCTTTTTTTTTTTATATTTCCCCACCCAATGGACCTTTATATATTTTAAAAAATGCAGTTAGTTTTCAGTTTTATTTTTCTATATATTTTTTATGTTTTGAATTTTTAACATGTGTAGCAATTATTATTTGTTAGTTTTTCAAATCAGTGATGCACGTACAAATTATCTAGTTGGCTGGCATGATAATATGCAGGAGGAAACAATTCGAGGAACAATAGAAGATGTTGGGTTTCAAGCCTCCCTGATTGAAGAAGAAACGTCAACAAACGAGACATATTCTCAAACATTTCGCATTCGCATAAAGGGAATGACTTGCACATCTTGTTCGACGACTGTGGAATCCTCTTTGCAAGCACTGCGTGGTGTAGAAAGAGCTCAAGTTGCACTCGCTACTGAAGAGGCTGAAATCCGGTTCAATCCAAACATCCTGACCCACGAATACATCTCCAGAGCTATCGAAGACACGGGGTTCGAGGCAATTATGATCAGCACTGGAGAAGATAGGTGCAAAATACATCTTCATGTTGATGGGGTTCGTTCCGAAAGCTCGATGAGAATAGTCAGGAATTCTCTAGAAGCATTGCCTGGAGTTCAAGATTTGATCTTTAGTCCTGAGATGAATAAGTTGTCACTTTCTTACTCGCCGGATTTAACAGGGCCTCGACATTTTATCCAAGTTATTGAGTCGACTGGGACGGGGCGGTATAAGGCGAAGATTTTCCCGGAAGGAGTGTCCAGGGAAGCTCATAGAAAGGATGAAATAAAGACCTAAGTCCTTTTTATAAAGTTTAGTTTTTACTGTTCCTGTGTTTTTATTGTCCATAGTTTTCATGTATATCCCTGGGATTAAGCATAGTCTGGAGTCGACAAAGATAGTGAATATGCTCAACATTGGAGAGATTCTGAGGTGGGTTTTTTCGACCCCGGTTCAATTCATCATCGGTCGACGTTTCTATATTGGCGCTTATAAGTCATTAAGACACGGGTCGGCTAATATGGATGTTCTGATTGTGTTGGGAACAAATGCAGCTTACTTTTATTCGGTTAACTCTGTTTTGAGAGCTGCAACTTCGCCTAATTTTGAGTCGACAGATTTCTTTGAAACGAGCTCAATGCTGATTACTTTTATACTTCTTGGGAAGTATCTTGAAGTTTTGGCCAAGGGGAAGACGTCTGAGGCGATAGAGAAGCTCATGGACTTGGCTCCTGGGACAGCAATCTTGTTAACTCTTGATGATGAAGGAAATGTGATGAATGAAGAGGAAATGGATAGTAGACTTATACAAAGGAATGATGTGATGAAGATTCTCCCTGGTGCAAAAGTAGCTTGTGATGGGTTTGTTATTTGGGGCCAAAGTCATGTGAATGAGAGCATGATTACTGGAGAATCTAGGCCCGTTGTGAAAAGGAAAGGTGATGTGGTGATTGCAGGGACGACAACCAAGGTTGGGTCGGAGAGTGCACTTGTTCAAATTGTTCGTCTGGTGGAATCTGCACAGATGGCAAAAGCTCCGGTCCAGAAACTTGCTGATCGCATTTCCAAGTTCTTCGTTCCCTTGGTATGTATGTGTGTTATGAAGTTATGTTTCTTTTACATTTTGGTCATTTTTTGATGTTAGTCCTGTAAATTAATCATTTCAACTTTTTCGTCTAGCGACCGACTGCTGGGAATCGGTAACCACATTACTTTTGTTTAAACTTGTTCACTGTATTCGATATTTTTGTCTAATGACCGGCTGGACGAAAAAATTGAATATGGTAAATTTACAGACCATTTTAAAATGTGGAAACGAACTGGACCAAAATAAAGTTAGTGGACTAAAAAAATATGTAAATACTTTAGTCATTCAAGTTTAAAAAGACCCAAGTTGAGATGTGTATTGTTATATGAAATTTGCAGGTTATACTTCTTTCCTTGTGCACTTGGTTTAGCTGGTTTCTAGCAGGAAAATTAAACGGATACCCCAAATCGTGGCTTCCTTCGTCGGTAGATAGCTTCCAGCTTGCGCTGCAGTTTGGGATTTCGGTCATGGTGATCGCCTGCCCATGTGCACTTGGCCTGGCTACTCCAACTGCTGTAATGGTTGGTACAGAAGTTGGTGCTTCTCAGGGCGTCCTCATCAAAGGCGGTCATGCATTAGAAAGCGCTCATAAGGTAGCTAGGATATATAGATAAAAACTTGTATGAACCTGTTCTAAATGGATTTGCGTTCATACAAGTGGTACTCATTGATATATATAACTCGTCGGGCTTATGATGACAGGTGAATTGTATAATATTCGATAAGACGGGAACTCTCACAATGGGAAAGCCCGTGGTTGTCAGGACAAGGCTCTTCAAAAATATGGTTCTTAAAGATTTTTTTGAACTTGTTGCCGCTGCTGAGGTTCGCTCCCTCCTTCTCTCTCTCTTGTGCACGGTAATGATGACTGATGTGTTTTCTTTTGTTAGGTAAACAGTGAACACCCATTAGCCAAGGCAATTGTTGAGCATGCCAAAAATTTCAAAGAAGATGAAGAGAATCCTGTTGGCCTGAAGCCCACAACTTTGAATCCATAACCGGGCATGGTGTGATGGCTGTTGTTTCGGAAAAAGAGGTGCTCATCGGAAATAAGAGTCTTATGTCTGATCATGATGTCGCCATTTCACTCGATAACCCAAGACTTAGCTCAAACAGGGATCCTTGTATCTATTAACAGGGAGCTAATTGGAATTGTTGCAATATCTGATCCTTTAAAGCTTGGCGCTCGTGAAGTCATTTCCTATCTCAGGTTTGTGAACATTAGTGACACGTAGACGCGAAAAAGCACGTAAACTAAAATTGTTGTCTTTCAGCACATATTTTCCTTGTCATAGTTTTAGATAAAATGTGCTGAAGACGATGATTTTGGTAACCGTTGTTGTTTAGCGTTGTAAATCAGTCCTTTATCTGATCCTTTGAAGCTTATTATTTTCTTTCTCAGGTCTATGAATATCAAGAGTATAGTCGTGACGGGCGACAATTGGGGAACTGCGAATGCAATTGCCAAAGAAGTCGGGATAGATACTGTCATCGCAGAGGCCAAACCCGAGCACAAAGCAGAGAAAGTGAAGGAAATACAGGCGGCAGGCAACATCGTTGCTATGGTGGGAGACGGGATAAACGACTCCCCTGCACTCGTTGCTGCAGACGTTGGGATGGCAATCGGGGCAGGCACGGATATTGCAGTCGAGGCGGCTGATATTGTGCTAATGAAGAGCAATTTGGAGGATGTTATTACAGCTATAGACCTTTCCAGAAAAACATTTTCAAGAATCAGACTTAACTATATTTGGGCGTTAGGGTATAATGTTCTTGGGATTCCCATTGCGGCGGGGATGCTATTCCCGTTAACGGGATTACGGCTGCCGCCGTGGATTGCGGGTGCAGCAATGGCGGCGTCTTCAGTTAGTGTGGTTTGCAGCTCTCTTTTGCTTAAGAATTACAGGAGGCCTAAGAAGCTTCATGTACTTGCTATGAGAGGGATTTCTATTGAATGGAGTAGTTTACAAACATAGCCTTAGCTTTGAAATTGAATCTTGTAAATACAAATATGCAAATAACATTCCCATAATGTTAGGATTGTGGAGCCTGTTGTTGGGAACTATCCTATTAGTATCTTCATATTGTAATATATATTTTTCTAAAGGAAGTATTTTATTTTGAGTCACAATTATGTTAAACTAGATAGAACTCCCGCCTATTACACAGACTATTCGTAAAAGTCAATATTCATAAAGTGTATTAATTATTATATAATAATTTAAATAATAGTACTCATATTTTCAATAATATATTAATAAAATTTAATAGTATACCATTTATTTTCTATAATTTCAAATTTTATTATATAATTAATTATTTTAAATAATTTATTGAATTATAATTTATAAAAAAATTATACGAATTAAAGTGTTTTTTTTTTATGAATTAGGTAGTTCTATAAATAATTTAAAAAAATATTGATTAATTAAATTAATATATATACTTTACAAAATGTTTAGATATATTTTTAGGTAAAAATAATACTTATAAAGAAAGTGTATTTAAAATAATATTTTAATTGATTTTAATTTAATTTTAGATATAACTTTCCATTTTAATATTAATGACTAATATGTTTTCTAATCAATAATAAATATACACATCAAAGTTTCTTAAAAAAATAAACTCAACCTAATTATGACACATGTAATATAATTATTCTCCATAACACACATCATCAAGTTTAACCACATCTTAACACGTGACAAACTTAAACTCCCTATATAGGGGGATATTTCATGTATGGAATATTTCTAATTTAAAAAAAAAAAAAAATTGCGGATCATAAACCTTAATTCAGACCGTCCAAAAAATAATTTGCGGATCGCAAGCAGGTGATTTAGTACATGATCAATTTATTGTTACTATAAGATCAAAATATTATCACTATATGATCAAAAGTGTATTACTACATGTCAAAAAATATTGTGGAAAATATGTCAAAACAATTAAGTGTTCAAAATATTTTTAAACGTGTAGTAGTTACATTGTGCTTGTTTCTTTTTGCACGGACTTAAAAAATATTGTTTGTTTATATATAAAGTAGAGAATAAAATAGATAAAGGTAGAGATGAAATAAAGTAAGTCAAAAGAGGAAAATGAACACTTTATGTGAACAGTCCAAAAAAAGAAAACAAACACATTTTTACGTATAAATCGAAAATTACTACTAGCTCCTTGAGATTGTCATAGTTTGATGGGCACAACCATGAGAGGCAAAGTTTTGTGGAGTGAAATGCCAAACTTGTCATCCAAATTCATTTCTTCAAGTAATTTCCAATCAAAATTGTGAATCAGAGATGCTACCATCAGATGTACCATTTTGTAAGCTAATGGTACTCCTGGACAAATTCTTCTTCCACCACCAAATGGAATCAGATCAAAACGGTGACGTTCGGCATCGAATTCTGCATTCAAGAATCTTTCTGGATCAAAAGAATCTGGATTACTCCATGTTCTTGAATCTCTTCCAATGGCCCATATGTTGATAAGAATTATCGCATTTTTTGGTATGGTGTAGCTGTTGATTTTTACGTCGTTTTGATCCTTGCGACGTCCGAGGAAAGGGCCCGGAGGGTGATATCGAAAGGTTTCTTTGATCACTGCTTGCAAGTATGGGAGATTTGAGATGTGGGATTCTTCAACTTGTTTGTTTTCTCCAACTACAGTTCGTAGTTCCTTCTGAGCTTTCGATAATATCTTGGGATTACGTAGTAGTTCTGTCATTATCCATTCTAATGTGCTTGATGTTGTGTCGGTCCCTGCAATAAATAAATCCTAACAAAAATTTCATTGGTTAGAGTTTTGAATTTAATATACATATACAAAAGTATGGGTTTGTTGCATATATTAGCTCTAAAATTACTATGGTTATCCAAAAAGCAGTTACTATTAAACAAACTATAACAAATTTAACGAGTTGTCATTCGCAGAATGAACTGGATAGCGCACGTTCATATGACTATTAGCAGGATCAACTAGCTAATAGAATTTCTCGTCGGCGTCGGGCATGATCCAAGCCACGAAGGGCTATAGATTTTAAGTCCTGTAACTTAGACCAAATCCAACTTTATAGTTATGTAACTTTGCACTCTCTCAATTTTAGTCCTATAACTTAGACCGAGTTCAACTTTGTACCTTCTCAATTTTAGACTTGTAACTTTGCAATAAAATTGATATAGTTAGGACTAAAATACTACCCCCTCCGTCACATTATTAATTAAACATTTACTGTTTGCACAAGTTTTAATGTAGAAATTGTTTATTAGTATTAAAGGTGATAAAGTTGACTTTTTAGGAAAGATATTATGCGTATTTCTACTATAATGGAGAGAGAATTTATTGTTTGTGTGTAAAAAGTAATGACATTTGTGTAGCAATGTTCAAATAATAATGGGATTGAGGGAGTATCAAATTTAGTCCCGTAAACTTAGGCCGACTCCAACTTTATTCCTGTAACTACTTTGCTCTTTCTCAATTTTAGACTTGTAACTTTGCAATAAAGCTGATACCGTCAGAACTAATAGATAAATGGAAAGCTTATAGAGGGACGTTGGAGTATAATTGGACTAACCAGAAGCAAATGCTTTATGTCATGGCGGCATATTTCAGACTCATGATCTCCTTCACTGATTTCCAGAAGCGCTTCCAACAAATCAAGCAAAAAAGATATTTGTTACCATGTTGGTCTTCTCGCATCGCCTATGATGAAATAAATACCTTTCAGCTTCCAATTTTCCCATAAATACGCTCCACCACTCTATGTTTTATCCGAGCATTGTAGATATGTCTAAGTGTAGCTTTTGAATCCGGCCATTCTTTTGTCAAAGCATCTAAAATGTGTATTGGTTGACTGTTTGCCATTGACAGATGTAACACAAATGCATCTTGTGCAGGGGTTAAGCGTCCAGCAAACGCATGACCTTCCAAATATTCCCCAATTGGATGGTTGTGTGTACCTCGTACAACCTTTAACTCCCACTGATCTTCTAACCCAATTTGATTCCCTTGCAATGTAAATTGGCAACCATAATTTTTTGTCCCTGTACTTCTTCTACCAATTGAACTCTTAACTTTCTCTCCTTCTTTGCCAACACTAGATTCATCAACACTCGGTACATTCTTTCTAGAATCATGATAGGTACCATTTCTTTCACAAGCAAGCGTCACACGAGGCTGCCTACCTTTCTCGGCATTGTCAGACCTTTTAATTAGAATGACTATGTCATTCAACCGACCGGTTTCTTGAACCCAATTAATCAACTCTTGCCTAGAGTTAAACAAAGCCATTGTGGAAAATAAATAACCATAGTCTGCCACCATTTCATTTTCGTTTGGTTCCTGTACCAACAACAAATTAAAATATTAAAATACAATTAAAAACCTACATGAAAGTGTACGGCTACAACTTCATGTACAGACATGGACGTGTACGGCCAGAACTTCATGTACACACATGAAAGTGTTCGGCCAGAACTTCATGTACACACATGAAAATGTTCGGCCAGACCATAATGTACGAATATGGATATGTTCGGCCGGTACACAATGTACACGTCCAGGTGTGTTCGGCCATTAGTGGTCGTACACTACTTAACAAAAAATTAACATATTGTGTTCGGTCGGTCGTGGCCGTACATTCACATATGTGTGCGGCCAATATGGCCGTACGCACAGTGATTTTGTTCGGCCACGATATCGGTCGTGCACATCGCGACTGCTGTCACTTAAAAAATTGTACAAAGTGTAAAAAAAGTATAAAAATATGTAAAAAAACATTAAATATATGTACATTAATTTCCTCCATCACTTTTTCTTCTTCCATGATCATGTTTGTTGTGATTATATCATCATATATGAAGGTTTATGGTGGTAGGGTTTATGCATGGAGAAAGAGTTTTAAAAGATTGGAGTAATTTTTTTGTTGTAAAAGTAAAAATAGATGAATTAGGGTTAAATGGGAGTAGAATTTAAGAATGGGCCTATGGGGTGTGTATAACATGGGGGTGTCTTTAATATTATTAGGGGTGTGTTTAACATTTTTTAAATAATTTAAAAGGATAGCTTAGTAAATTCATTTAGATCTATTTTTGTCCAAAAAATTATGGGGTGGGAATAACACAGTCTGGACTCTAGGGTGTTGCCCTCCCGGCACAAATCTAATACTCCCACAAAAAAGAAAAGTGAGATTTTTTTTTTCATAAATAAATAGAGTAGTAGTAGTAAGTTTTAAAAAAATGTCTACTTCAGGTGAAGAAGCTAGGTGATAATTTTCCAAAAGTTACTCTCCCCCAGCCCAAAGCTTGGCGATAATGATACATGAAAAATATTTATTCCTATAATATTTCTTATAAAAAAAAAACCCCAAATTTTAAATAAGGTAATTTTATAGTACAAGTAATGTGATTGAGAGGGAGAAGGGAAAAAAGATATAAAGTGAAGTTTAAGAATTAAAAAAAAAAAAATTGTTAAAAAATGGTATGAAAAATCTATAGACGGACGGATAGAGTATACATCTAATTAAGTCTAAATCCTTTGGAGATGTTTGTTTTGGGATGAGAAATTCACATTTGAGATTTTGAAATTCCATTCATGTTCTACTTTGGAATTTAGATTTAGGATTTGAAAATTTTACCGTACAAATACCTATAAACCATACAAAAGTCAAATCTATATAAACACCTATAATCATATACTATAAAGTTAAATCATACCCTACTTAAATCCCAAAACGAACACAAAACATACAAGTCATTATAATTTTAAAATTCACTAGAATTTGAAATCCGAATTTCAAAATCCTCAAAATCCCAAAACAAACATCCCATCCCCCGAGGGGATGTTTGTTTTGGGATGAGAAATCAGAATTTGAGATTTTGAAATCCCACTCAGTTCTAGTCTGAAATTTAGATTCAGGATTTCAAAATCATAACCTACAAATATCTATTATCCCTATAAAAGTCAACACTATAAATACCTACAAAATATACACACACACACATATATATATATATATTCCTATATAATCATATAATCCTATAACATAAAACTAAATTCTACTTTACTTAAATCCCAAAACAAACACAAAACTTACAATTAATTAGGATTTTGAAATCCACTTAATTTTAAAATTCGAATTTCCAAATTCTCAAAATTTCAAAACAAACATCCCCTTAAGTATTTACTTTTTTATTTTACGACTTAGGGTCTAATTTATATTTTTTTAATTATAAATATTAAAATTTGTTTATTTATTTTTTAATAATAAAAATTAGGCCATTTTAACCTGATGGCCCGACGAGCCGGTATTGGACTGGCACAACCCGACTTTTTTGACAACCCTAATTGTATATGTAATTTTATAATTAAATATTTTTACTTATTTAAATTTAAAAGATTTTTTTTATCATTTTATATTTATTAATTTAATTTAGTAGTAGAGTGAAACAATGCGATTGTATATTGCATAGAATAAATGCACTATTGTAAAGTGCAATCATATTGCCATGAAAAATGAAATACAAAATTTTAAAGGATGGTTTGTCGGCTGTGACGTCACGACCAAGAACAAAATTATGACCTTCATGGGTGCCTTTGTGTACTACCATCAAATTGCCATGCATCTGGATGACTAGGAAGACACAACGATTTTTTATTGAGAAAAACATGTTCTACTGGGAGCGGATGCCCTTTGCTTTGAAAAATATCGGGGCAACCTATCAACGTCTAGTCAACAAGATGTTCGGCTAGAACTTGGGCTGAACAATAGAAGTATATGTGGATGACATCTTCGTCAAAAGTTTGCACAAGGAGGACCATCTCGCCTAGACGTTTTAGATCCTACAAAAATACAATATGAAACTTAACCAAAAGAACTGAAGTAGTAAGCTTGGGGAAGTTCCTCGACCATATGGTTAGTCAGCGGGAAATCGAAATGAACTCATCCAAGATCTAGGCCATCCTCGACATGTAGTCCCCCGAGGAATGTGAAGAAAGTGCAAATATTGACGGGTTGTCTAACGTCTTTGAACAAATTTGTGGTAAAGACGAGTGATCGGTGCAAGCCATTTTTATGCCCTCAAGAAAGAAAAATTTAAGTAGACTGCGCACTGCCAATCCGACTTCAAGAGGCTCAAAGAATACCTCACTGATACAATCTGTTGGGAATAAAATGAGATTTTGATTAAGATACCAAAATCCCTGATGATATGCCAAGATATATAAGTCAAATTTGATTAAGTATGTTTCAAGACTGTTGGAACATATATATCAGGTTAGTTGAACAACTGATGTGTTAGGCAGCTTATAGATGCTAGAAAGCATAAGTTGAGGTGGAACAAAAGTTTAGCAGATCACATAAATCATGTTCCCTTAGGCTCAGAATCAGAAGATGTCAACCTTGCTGATATGACAAGATCAGTAGAGTTCAACCCTGCTAATAACACAAGATCAGAATAGTCAATCGTGTTGATGGTTCAAATTCAGAAGATCACATCACATGAATTAACCTTGTTAACATCAACTCAACAAAGATGTGAAGATCAGAAGTGAAGATCAGCAGAGTAAATCAGCGCACTAGATCAGGAGAGTAAAATACGTCGGCACCAATTGTGGTCTCAAGAAAATCGGCAGATGCTTCTAATTTCTACTAAGAAAGAACTCAAAGTCAAGAGACAACTTTGCTAATGAAGTCAATCTCATTGATAAGAAGACATATTCATCAAAGCTTAATCTAAGTTACAATTGTTGGGAAATAAAATGATTTTGATTAAAGATACCAAAACCCCTGATTGATGATGATCAGATTAGTTGAGATACATCCAAGTATGAATCAGTCTAGTTGTCTCAGGATAGTTGAGACAGTGAGAATGCTTAAGTCTAAAATCTCAGAAATGTTGTGAGATTTATAGTTCAGGATAGTTGTCCAAAGCTGAAATGTTAGGCAGCTTGCTAAGTGTTAAGTGCTTTAGGACAAGTTTGCTGATTATGCAAGTCAAGCTGGCTGAAGTGGACAACATGGCTGAATGATCAAGAGTGATAAGGCAAAACTTCATACATTGATAAGAACTGTATCAAATCAATTGAAGTCCTAATGATCAAGAGCATTGAATGCTATACTCACAGAAGACATATTTATTGAAGCATTTATTGCCATCAAGCCTGAACAAGCATTGAAGACTTAGAAGCATTAAAGACTGAAGAATTGAATGAATGTTGGAACATTCTAGTTAGCACCAGGAATGTTCAGGGCAGTTGTCCCATCTGACCGTTGGTTGAGTGTAAAGACTGCCACAAATCAACCTTGGGAAATGTGCAAATTTGGAAACTGACACAAGTCATCTCAGCCGCATTTTTCAGAAGTCAACACATTCATTCAAGCAACCATTGAAGAGCCTATTACACAGTGGATAATAGAAGATCAAGCTTCATAACCGTTTCAATGGTGCTGCAAATAGACAAGTTTGAATTGTTATCTCTCCAACGGATAGTTGATCAAATTTGCTTATAAATTCAGAAGTGATCAAATGATTCAAAAAATCCAACAACTTGCTATCAAACTATCATCAAGCAATCAAAGGAAACCAAAGTTGTTCTTAAGAATCCCAAGTTTCCTGATCACTTCAAATAGCTAAGCCAATTCTTGTAATATCCCAAGCTTAGCATTGAGATATCCTAAGTCTTTACACTGTTCTTATTGTAAAGGATATCTCTATTAGTTGGAACCAAACCTCAAACCCTTACCTCTTAAGTGAAGTAGTGTTTGTTGTAGAAGTGAGGAGTTAAGGACTGTTATTGAGAAACACAGTCTTAACTCAGAGAGATTGAGCACTAGGACTCAGATTATCCTAGGGATCAAAGCACTAAGAGAGTGTTGTTGATCAGTGCACCTTGGCACTATAAAACAAGCTAATTCCATTGTTAAGGTATTATCCTGTTCAATCAGGGAAAGTGGATGTAGGAGCTTGAGACTCTGAACCACTATAAATTGTTGTGTCATTTACTTACTGCACTCATTTCATTATTACATTACTTACAATCAATCATATTCAGAGAGTTAATCTGAGTAAGTGAAGAAAAACTGTTTTGGACAAAGTCCCTGATCAGCTGTGTTTTCAGAAATTAACTTGGAGTATTCTTTCAAGAAAAAGGCCAACCACATTCCGCACTTAACAACTCTCTTAGATATTTATCCAACTGATCACTCAATAGTTTTCAGTAGGACAAGTATCTATTGAAGTTACACTCAGGCTAGTTGTGAGACAACCTCTCTGATAAGACCAAACTGTTTGAAAAAGAAAAGAATTTGCATACACAAGTGCATTCCCCCCCCCCCATACACTTGTGTCATACTCCACCAAGGACCAACAACAATCAGTGAAGATGAGAAGCAAACTCAACTGAATAAGCAAGCCAACACTGCTGATAAAGTCAAGACAGCTGAAGAGATATGAATGAGCGTAGATCTGTCTTGTTACTGATAATGAATGTTGTCCTTAGACAAGAATCAACTTTCAGGAAAAATGTCTTCTATTTGACTACTAAAGATTCAAATCAGACATTGGAAAGAGTGATATCAAGTCAAGACAAAGATTCTTAGTTGTTTACTTCCCAAATTGAAGACATGTCACTATCACAGATTCTGTTTGTAAGATGCTCATTCCAAAGAAGATGAAAATAGACAATTTGAGGTTGTCTCTCCAACGGACATAACCCATAAATACTGGAGTTTGGAAACCATTCAAGGCATCTAACTAGTCAAGGAAACTACAAACTCTTAACATACAAGCCTTCAAAGCTCATAAGAATTTATCATTCTTAGTTTCCAAAACACTTCAGTACCCATCTAAGCTGAACTCATTGTATATCAATCAAAGCTTAGAGAGATATCCTACCTTTGTACAACTATTCATTGTAAAGGATATCTCACCCTAGTTGGAACCAACCTCAACCCTTAAACCTTTTAAGGAAAGTTAGATGTGTTGTTGTTGTAGAAGTGTGAGAACTAGAACTGTCAAGTGAAGAACAATTCAGTTCGAGTAGAGTGAGTACTAGGACTCAGAACTCCTAGAGATCAAGGCACTAAGGAGTAACGTGGTTGATCAGTGCACCTTGACACTATAAAATAAGTTAATTCTAAGTGAAGGAATTATCCTGTTAAATCATGGAAGTGGATGTAGGAGTTTGAGTCTCTGAACCACTATAAACTATTGTGTTATTTACATACTGTCATTTCATACAAGTAACACATTCATACACTGCACACAAAATTGATCTTCAAAAGATATACAGTAATTCATAATCTGTGCAAAACTGTTTTGGGATAAGTCCCCTGAAAACCAGTTAAGTGTCAAGAAGTTTTTCAGAACTTAAAGGAGTTTAAATATAAATGACCAACCATAATTCCGCACACATAACTTACTTAGAGAGTTATTCAACTGGTTATTTCATAGTTATCAGTAGCTTGATTATGTAATCAAAGTCATACACACTCAGAGAAGTTGACTAGACAACTCTCCCGATAGCCTGATTTGTTTAAAAGAAAAGAATTTGCATACACAAGTGCATTCCCCCATACACTTGTGTCATACTCCTTTCATGACCAAAACAACCATCCTCTCAAAGCCAATTTCGAGTGAAAGACTATACTTATATCTATCAGCTTCTGAATGTTCTAATAATGTGGTGTTAGTTTGAGTAGATGGAAATACACACATGGCAATCGATCCATTACGTTAAGCCCTCTGAGATGTCGAGCTCATATTCATCCTTGGAGAAGTTTGCATATGCATTAGTAACGAGCATCAAAAAGTTGTGACCGTACTTCTTTAATCTTCAGGTCGAGGTGCTCACCACGTTCCCTCTCCGCCAAGTCGTATAGTTTGGAATCGCTTACGCACCGCATACATCTATTAAGGGACACACATTGACCGACTTTATAGTCGCGATCATGTTCAATAAAAGTCCAGAAAGAAAAGCCATCTGATCGAGCCGAGTTCCCACCTCAGCCTGAAGAAAGCTCAGTGATAATCCAATATTACCATACTCACTAACCTCGTTGCGTAGCAGTCCAATGACTCAATTAGCTAGGATTAGTTAGTGTGGAACACCTAATATGTATATGTAACTCTTTGAGATAACGACACATCAACCAAATTAATATAAGAACGACACGTAAGCAAAATCAATATAAAGACGACACATAAGCATTCTAAACTCGCTATTAGTAATATAGGGGATGAATTGCATGCTCTATTGCACTTGCTATAGAAATAAATTTAGTTAAAACACTGCATATGGCTGGTAACAGGGCACAATCAAATTATATCTGATTTCAATGAGCCTATTGCACTGATGCATTTGATATCTAATCAATAATTTCATGGATAAAGTAAGTTCTAAGAAAAATGTAGTTCCATGGAAGGTGGGCACAAGTTTTAAGACTTCATATAAGTGTCCCTTCACGATCGTTGGTCGGATATTACACAGATTGAGAGTGTTTCTCGGAACACTTGTATTTGACTTACTTTCACTATTCTACTTTTAGACTTTGTTATTTAAAGGAGTGTACCTTTTTCTTTGACCTCGGTTTTGTCCCTAAGGTAGGTTTACTCGGGTAAGATTTGAACGTACTCCGATCTCTCACTGGACTTGTAAACTTATGATTTTAAATTTTCTTTTTCTTTTATATTTCATACCTTTTTATTGATCATATTATTTTATAATCATAATTAGCAATTTCACATGGGAATATGGCTAACAATAATTCACATAATAAAGATAAATGTATGCTGCCCTAGAATCTTAATCATCTCATTGGAATTTCGTAACACTAAAACACATGGGGTTTCAATATCACTGATTGGAATAAAGCTAACAATAATTCACAGGCCCAAATTTGAGTTTCAATTCTTTTTTCATTAAAAAGAGTATATTCAAGTATGTTCCTTATACTTCTTCTCTTTACCCAAAGAGATTAATCTTTACCAAAATAGAATTAATCTCTTTGATGGATCTTATTACTTGATTAATAAGTAAGATCAATTCATCAGCCATGCACGAGTGGAGGAACAACCTTGTAGAGTTTGCTCGAAGATGTGGCCTATTCTCAACAACTTCTCCTGCAACACAAGGCAAAAGGGAGATGAATGAACACGAATGAATCTTTCGTAATTTTAGGCCAATATCTAAGTAACTTGGGTATTTCTATGGTAAAACAGGTTTGGCCTTGTCTTACAAAAGACAATACTTTAAATACAGTTAGATCGTTGATCTGACGTATACAATTTATTTTATATGATTGCACTTCGTATTAGAGCATTTGCTCTATGCATTATGCAATCGCACTGTATCGCCCTACTAATAAATTAAATTAATATATATAAAATGATAAAAATATCATTTTAATTTAAAATACATAAAAATATTTAATTATAAAATTACATAAATATTCTTATATATCTTTTTTATTAAAATAATCCTCATTAAATATTACATCATCTAAATTAAAATAATGTATGAGTGGAGTTTCTAAAGGACCTAAAACGTAGGTGTGAAAGTTTTTTTGGGACGGAGAGGGAGTAATGTTTATTCAAAAAACTTGTGCAGATCATTATCTTAAACTAATTAAACTGAAGTAGTATATTTTCATATATCATCTCATGTTGCAACATAAGGGCTAAAGTTAAATTCATTTGTAACATAAAATAAGTTATAATTAAAATAAAAAATATGCAAAAGAACACATGTCACATACATTTACGTTGCACAGGTTGAAATAACAATATAGGAAATTGATTAATGGAATACTTTACTATTCCCTCCAATCCTTAATAAATGCCATTTTTAGCAATTTATAAAAAAAAAAATTAATTTAGATAATTTTACTTTTAATTAATTTTGCTTTCACAGATCTTCGATCTCTCCACATTCACACTACTTTTTTTTACAAAAATTATTATAGCTAGAAGTGGGTAATATGCTGTGCATTTCAGATGCTAATTTGCTGAGAATAAGTTTGATCTTGTAGTATTTTTTTTTAGTGTTGAGAAATGGAGTTTTGTTGAAGCGCATGCAATCAATGAATTAATCAAATATTAACAGTTTCGTTTATGATTTATGCATACTATGGTAATAATTAAGACTTTGGTGAATTAAATTCCTCTACTTTCTTGGTGTTGAAGAAGTTGTTAGAAATATGAGGTGTATGTGTAGACGAAGATTAATGTTGACACAGACTTAAACACAAAAGTTGAGGCTAGAGTTTGACTCTATCTCCGTAAGACGTTATTGCCCCGTACATAGGTGCAATACGGATCACTGGCAACCGTCCCCAAGATACAACGACTTAAAACTTCACGACTGTTGCACTACAAATCGGAAGCTATCGGCGAATCGCAACATGGATATCTGGAACTTTCGACTCGACTCTAATGTAGCAACTACAATTCTAAAATGTTAAGTATGCATATGTAGTTTTAACTCAAGTATTCAATTCTTGACCATGAATCAATGGAAATGAATTTTCGAATGAATGAATAAAATGACCAATGTAGGGGGGTCTATTTATAGACTTCCAATAGTCTTTAGGTAATAGGTGTGACTCTTCACAATAAACTTATTTTCCCAAAAGTTGCAACCTTTAGAAATAAGCAACTATTCACAAAAGGTATGTCTTTTAAATTAACACAATAATTATAAAAGACACAACCTTTGGAATAATCAATTATTCACCAAAAGGTGTGTCTTTTAAATTAACACAATAATTCTAAAAGACGCAACCTTTGAAATAATTAAAATCATTTCACCAAAAGACATGACATTTCATGTCAAGTCACTATCCATCACTATTACCATTATAAATACATTCAACAATGTATTTATCCACACACTAAATGATCAACTTTAATATTAATTTCTCATTCACCCAAAATTTGGTTTTGAGAAATCAAATCAACTAAATCCATTTACGCAAAACAGATTATAAGTTGTCACTTAATATTTTATAAAATGTGGTCAAAACCAACATTTTCCAACAATCCCCCACATGAATGAAATTAATGCATGTGACTCCCTATGAAAGTTCCGACGAACTGTTACTGCATCGGGATAGGTAGCTTCAGGCTTTGAACCTTCCCTAGTAAAATGCCATCGGATTTACTTGCCACTCAGTGAACACGATGTCTTGAACTGGTTGGCGTTTTGTGTAAACCAAGACAATGACATATACACAGCAACGACTCTGATACCCTTTGGTTCTCACGTTGTGTCCATTTCGGCCCTGGACCATATCTTGGATTCATAAGTGTTTTTCATTTGAAGCGGACCCACTTCACACTTATATAGGTGATCTCTTATTAAGAGTACCCCGCAATACTCCACCCTTGGGATATAGGAATCATTAAAAGCTGTTAAGCTTAACCTCACCACACATCAGCAGGTTTTTCTGCACCAGAAGGTGTAGAGTTGCACTTGAAGGGAATCGAGAATGGGTTTCTTTAGTTTTCTCAAGTGCACATCTGAGTGCTTCATAACTTAGTTGTCTCGTTGAACCAAGTTCTTGGGATCCTCCAGTCAGCATGGACGAGTTACCGCTATGAACACCCTTTAATGTGTGGGTTTTAACCCCATTCCCCTTACCGCACTATACATTTGATCTCGATTAATGCCTTTTGTAAGCGGATCCGCAATATTTTCTTTTGACTTCACGTAGTCAATGGAGATTACTCCACTTGAGATCAAATGTATAACGGTGTTGTGTCTCCGACGAATGTGTCGAGATTTACCGTTATACATATTACTTTGTGCCCTCCCAATAGGCAATAGCCGACATGCTATCATAGTGTATCATCACTGGAGGCACTGGTTTGTTTCAACCGAGAATATCCTCTAAGAAGTTTCGAAGCCATTCTACTTCTTTGTCCAATGCAATGAACTCCGATTCCATTGTGGAACGAGCCATGCAAGTTTGTTTAGAGGATTTCCATGACATTGCTCCCCCACATTTCCAATGATGGGCTCAGAGTTTGTGTCGAAATATCCAATTTTCACAACTAGATATTTTTTACATAAAATTCCACCTCAGGAATTTTCGATTTGTTCATTTCAAATTGATAAGCATTACCACATTCTTCAATCTTTATTAGTCACTCCCACACTTCGAGATAATCATGGAATCACTTTATCCCTTTTCATAGTTTACATGATTTTATCTCCTTGTGTGGTGACTTTACTCGAATGTGATTTTTCAAGATGAACAAATCCATATAACTTGTGGAAAGCATTCCACGGAATTCAACCGTTTTAGGTTTTTCCATATTTAGCTTTAGGGTCACACCTTTGCTAACCCCCTTACATTTGAATATGTCGACGGAGACCTTTTTCCCCCACATTCGAATGTATCCATGTGTGGGGACGCATTCCCCCACATTCGAGTTGCTTGTCCCCTTATTTGTGAATTTCTCTTATTCACCAAATTTGGACACAATCTCGAAACATTGGAAAATCGAACATTGAATTTTTCTTTTATTGGACTTCATTCCAATTTCCAACTCAAAAATTAATTTAATCTTTGGTCAACATACCAAAACTAAATTCAATTTCAAATGTAGCATTTAATGTCACCCATAACTCGAGCATAATTTTCGATCAAACTATACGAGTCAAAATCTTTTGAATTTAACATTTGTGCTCTCAAGCACAATTTTAATTTTAAATTAATTTAATAATAAATTCAATTTTAAATATGGCTTTCAGTGCCGCCCTTAACTCGAGTATAATCTCCGATCAAATTATACGAGTCAAAGGTATTTTGGATCATATCCAAAATATAATTTATGCTCGCAAGCACATATCATTCTTGATCATAATAAAACCTTAGTTCGATATTCACAATCAAGGAATGAACCATTATGGAATAATATTTTATAATATTTCACATATTATAAAATAAATTAGACCATAACATTATCTATTTTCGCTCAATACATCAACATCATATATCAACATGAACATATATGATTTTCACGTACCTTTCTGAACCATCATGCACGTCACTCTTCAATTTTGAAGAAGCGCCGCGTCCGTTTACGCGGAACCCCAACAATGCTACTATTTGATTCAATTTTCTGAGATAGCGATTAATTCCAACAACATTGGATTTGTATCTCATAAAAGGCAAATCTTCGAATACACAAAAATAACGTCTTACGATTGTTATATAATTGAGGTGTATGTGTAGACGAAGATTAAATGCTGACATAGACTTAAACACAAAAGTCGAGGCTAGAGTTTGACTCTATCTCCGTAAGACGTTATTGCCCCGTACACAGGTGCAATACGGATCACTGGCAACCGTCCCCAAGATACAACGACTTAAAACTTCACGACTGTTGCACTACAAATCGGAAGCTATCGGCGAATCGCAACATGGATATCTGGAACTTTCGACTCGACTCTAATGTAGCAACTACAATTCTAAAATGCTAAGTATGCATATGTAGTTTTAACTCAAGTATTCAATTCTTGACCATGAATCAATGGAAATGAATTTTCGAATGAATGAATAAAATGACCAATGTAGAGGGATCTATTTATAGACTTCCAATAGTCTTTAGGTAATAGGTGTGACTCTTCACAATAAACTTATTTTCCCAAAAGTTGCAACCTTTAGAAATAAGCAACTATTCACAAAAGGTATGTCTTTTAAATTAACACAATAATTATAAAAGATACAACCTTTGGAATAATCAATTATTCACCAAAAGGTATGTCTTTTAAATTAACACAGTAATTCTAAAAGACACAACCTTTGAAATAATTAAAATCATTTCACCAAAAGACATGACATTTCATGTCAAGTCACTATCCATCACTATTACCATTATAAATACATTCAACAATGTATTTATCCACACACTAAATGATCAACTTTAATATTAATTTCTCATTCACCCTAAATTTGGTTTTGAGAAATCAAATCAACTAAATCCATTTACGCAAAACAGATTATAAGTTGTCACTTAATATTTTATAAAATGTGGTCAAAACCAACATTTTCCTACAGAAGTTCCTTTATATATATATATATATATATATACTTATAATCTATTGGATCTAGTTCCTTAATATTTTGATTGAGTTTTAGAAATTTAGAACTGAAGCCTGCCTGAATGTTTGTTGTTGTATATCTAGGGAGGTTCTCTTCTTGGTCCTGCAATGTCTCTTAGTCGTCGTCCTGTTTATGAAGATAGATTATTATTGGAGCTTAAAGGACCCTCCTGGGTCATGAACTATTGATAAACCATATCCTTTAGTTTGTATTGATGTATGTTATCGAGTGTTTCTTCTTAGCATATGTGCGTATTTCTTTTTCCAGGAAGTTGAAGCATTTCAATCAGGTATTGAATTTATGTTGCATTCGGTCGCAGGTCATTTGTTCTTTCGAGTTTACCAAGTTGATCTCTTACAAATGTAGGTGTGTCAATGATCTAGCTGCTGGGTTGAAACCGTGGAGTATAAAAAGACTTGGTTGGAAATTGCTTGCACAGAGTGTTTGTTTAATGAAGAATATCTCTCGGAATAAAGTTTTTTTTACAACATTTCATTTAGGAATATGATAATCACGAAATCATTTAAATAATGATTTAGGTAAATATACTTTCCCTGCTCCAAAACCAGAAATAAAAAAATGTGAATATTTTTAACAGAAACTAGCAAATCAGCAATCAAGCATTAATTTTACAACAAATTAACCAGCAGCATTGATACAAACATCGTGAATGAAATGTGAGTTTACACTAAAAGGTGTTCTCCATTGGTCACACTCTTCTACTCTTGCAATAAATCCTCTGTCTCTACATAATTTTTCCCAGATTAGTTTCAAATCTTTAAAAATCAATCTCGTGCGAGCAGAGGTTTTGGTTAGACTAGTATTGATCTTGTAACCCAATATCGTTGATTCACATTCAGTGAGGTTATTTAGAAATTTTGATCTCTCCTATCATGAGAAACCTCGACAACACAACCAGATCACAAATCTCTAGTATTATATTACAAGGGTAGCACTTAGACAACACAACCAGATCACAAATATAGAAAATACAGAATCAGTTAGGAAGGAAGCAATTTTTTGGAAGAGAAAACTGACTGAGGCTCTAATCCTCGATCTCAATCAAATCCACCATATATTTTAGCATAAATGAAACCATTATTTTGCTCGTGGATCTCAAATATTGGAAGTTCAGATATAATAAAGTCATCATGCTCATCAATCAAATAGACTATAATTCAGAATGAGCAATTTCTAGAGTGAATACTTTCTCTTTCATTAGCATCTGTCTGTCTGTATATATGTTGAAGTTCAGTACAAAAAAGCAGTGATTGTAACCAGGGGCGGACCCAGAACTCAAGGTTAGGGGGGGCCAAAAAATTTTTTAATAATTTAAAATATTAACATATAGTAGTATATAATATTTATGTATATTATATGTGTATCAAAATACATACATATAATTCAATATATTGTTGTTGAGTTGAAAAAAAAATATTATTGTTGAAGTGAATACTCAAACTGTTGAACAACAAGTAACTTTATCTATTTGTTTTGTTTAAGGTAATTTATATCAATTTCCATCCACCAATTTTATAAGAAGCTAAGTTTTTATTTATTTATATAATACTTTCTACCTGAGTAGATTGTAAACATAATTTTAACCTTAAAGATTTTAAGGACGACTTTCATCATTATCGATTGATGGATTTGATAGAGATTTTCAGTATTTTCATTCTTTTTTTGAAGAAAAAATCTAATAAGCGTGACTTTTTCATCTATAAAAGAATCAAATACAAATTAATTAGAAGAATAGATTAAATTATTTCAAATTATAACTCTTAGTCAATATGATTCTTGTTGATCTTTCTAATACATCAAATGATTAGATTAAATATTTGAAGAATAATTAAAATAATAAAACAAAATAAATAATATATAAATTGAAATTGAAATACCTTTACTATTTATGGCCAGAAGAAGGATCAGTCAAGAATGGCGGCCAGAAGAAGGATCAGTCAAGAATGGCGGCCAGAAGGAGGATCAGTCAAGATTTAAGAAGGGCGCTGTAGAAAGTCTAGGTTTGTGCGTGCCTTTTATAAATTAATTACCACTTACCAAGATGAAGGAATTTTATAGTGGATTAGGGCACTAGGCCGTTTGGGCTCTTAGATAGATAGGCTTAGTTTTAAAAGCCCATGCAGCCATGCACTCTTATTTGGGAGGGGGGCCAACTAAATAAAAAATAATAATTTAATACTAATATATATATATACCCTACTTGGAAACTAAAACGGGGGGGCATGGCCCTCCTGAGATTGTACATACGTCCGCCCCTGATTGTAACAGAGATATTGCCCCGCTCTCGGACACAGCTTGATTTCCTCATTATTTAAAATCACACGCTACTTATAATTAAAGATGCTACCATGTTAATTAATACGCGTCATAAGATATTCGCCCATAATCCCCAGAAATGACCATGTTTCCATCTCAAGAATAATCGATCCCAGGGTAGCTGCTTGTTTCCCCCTCCCTCAATCATGTAATTATGCAAATGGGCTTTATCATATAATTAATTTTCCATGGAACTACGATATGTGCTCCTAATGTTGGGCATTTTTATGCTATTGACTCGTTTGGTTCCTAGTATACACGGCTTGTCTCATGCACCGTACTCTTAAAATGCTTCGAATTAGTCTGAATTTTAAGAAAAACACATCAAAGTATACAAGGAACTATTGTTTGTCCTCAAGCAACAATTACACTCAAAGAGAAAATAGAACCACATCAACATAACTAAGATTAAGCATGAAACTTATAAATTAACGGTTTATTCAATTCAATTCTCCATCAAAGTATCTATCTGATCACTAGACTCCCCGTGTCTCTTGCTCTATGTCGATTCGATTAAGCTCAACAGCCTCATCCACAAGATTTTCACTCTATTGTGTTTGCAATTGGTTTATGACATTCGTCACTTGCCTCGGATAAACTTCCATACTTCTTTGTTCATCGGTCAAGCTTCTCAAATCTCAATTGCTCTCTATACAGACGTAACTATAGGTTGCATTATTTGGGTCCAAATAAACAGGTGACATTTAAAAATAAATAATGGGAAAATTATTGTTAAGGTCATTTCACAAAGAGATTTATCTAATAGGGCATAGGTTTTTTTTTTAAATCTATTAGAGTCAAAATGGCACCTAATAAGACATTGTTGCCCTTTACCAATTTAAATAATTTGAAATTAATAAATATTAATAATTTGAAATTAATAATTTTGAATTAATGCAGTTCCTAGTTATACGCACCTTCCAATTATTAAAAAATTCCTAAAATTAAGCAATTCGAATTAATTGTTAATTATTCAAACAAATAAAATTAAAAAATCTGTATTTTATGATTCAGAAATAAGCGTGTCATAGAGTATACAATTCTCCATATTTTGAATATGCATATATATATGAAATAGATTATGAATTTTAATATGAACAGTGAAATGAATTTTGGTATGTAGAATGGGTTATGAAGACATATGTTCATTTCAATATGAAGTTTAAAACGGCATACAAGACTGAATTTTTTGGTATGCATAAAATAACATGAACCAATGTGCACAGAGTGACATGCATATCAATATGCAAAATAGATGTGCACATTTGTAAATGGCATATTCAAACAGCGGTTTGTTGTGATGTAGGGATTTTATACTTAATTCAGTTAATATCACTGAAAAGAATTGTTCAGAATAATAAGACGAAGACATAAAATGATAATGCCTACATCGGTATCCATGTTTCATATGGAAAGTTCATTTTGATATGAAGTTGTAAGAGTAGTATATGCACCTTTCAGATGCACTTGCGAATAGCAATTGAATAATCAGTTTATCTAAATTCAAGCTGGAAAAACTATATTTGTAGAACGAATACGAGGTCTCATGACAGAATAACGAAATCAGGCAGTTGTTTTGAGCTTCTTGGTGATTCCAGCAATGTACTTCGTTTGATGGAAAGTCTGCTCTAGTTTCGTCCCTGAAGGCTGTCTGGACCCGTCTCCAACAGAAACAATTCAAGTCGAACCTTGAGAATCTCCACAGGCAAATTCATCAGCTGAATCCTCCTCAAACATTCGAACAACAATTCTTCAGACTGGAAGGAAAGGAAGAAGTAAAGATCAAAACCAGACTCGATAAACAAAGAAATAAAACCAATACTATTGCAATAAGCTAAAATTGCAAAGCATACGTTCAGAAAAATAAACAACAACATTTCTCAAATCTGTTCCAAATATATGGTAATCATTTCCACATTAACTAAGTAGTGAATGTAAGACTATGACAGCAGTAGTTCAAACGAGTTTTGCTTAAATCCATCAAAATCACCTTCTAAACCAATGGAAAAGAAGGTACAGAATCTAAAATTTACTGAAATAAACAAAATAATTGAGCGTTTAAATGAGATTGATAATCAGTATAAACCCAGGGTAACCCAATCAAAATAACATAAAACTCAGATACTCATCAATCTAACTCCAAAAATCTACCTCCGCCTTTCGACAGAAGCGAAAATGCATGCACATAGACAACACCAGCAAACTCCAAATCAGAAACCCTAGCCTATCTACATTAAATTTACAAAACAGCGTCTAAAAACTCAAAAGCCGTTACATGCACGGCAATTTTAATAAAGAGGGGAAGGCACGAGCAGTAAAAAATCACACAAAAAACTGCAAAATCGGCATTGATGCAAAAATCGAGAAACGCTCTAAATTAACAAAAATAAACGAAAACTTAAAAACAAACATCGAAATTAAATTGGAACAGAAGTATTAGGGCAAAAAAGCTTACGAGCTGTGCTAATTAACACCACTAAAGGCGCTTTTGGCAATTAAACGCACGAAATACTAAATCAGAGCCCATCGAAATAGGTTGAGCAAATACAGACATTCAAGATGGATCATATAAGTTAAAACGGGAAGATTAAAAAGAACATCATCATTAAATAGAAGTGAATCATAATTTTTTTTTTAAGATGGTGTTACCTTGAATCGACGGCCTTCGGCAAGGTGCTGCAATCTATTGATCGTTTGGAATTGCTTAAATTCACTCGGGTTTAACGAGGGGATCGACGAACAACATCTTCCCATCATCTCAGATTCTTTTCTGCGTGTTCTATACTGTGAACTGTGAATATATTACCGACGAACTGTGAATCGACGGCCACCACTAAGAACAAAACAGATCGCGGTCGGCTAGGCGTCTTCGACTTCACGCACGGCGGCGGTAGAGACAGGTCAACAGCGAAGAGGCTCGGCGGCAACGAAGCTTCGTCTTCGACCATCTTCTTCGTCCAGTGCGACGACGGCGGCAAGGTGGGTGCGGCGGCCAAGGTGGGGGAGGGAGCTCGACCGATTGGGGTGGGGAGAGGGATCTAGGGTTTTGTTTTTTTGGGAATGAATGTGCCCTATAATTTGGGAATTAATTGATAACAATTAATTATGATTTTAAATTTCGAATTAAATTTCAAATATATAAATTAAAGGAGTATATGAATATTAAGGGTAAATACGGTTTTTTGACACTAAATTGACCTTATTAGGAAATTTTAAAAGTTGTATGTTTTAGTTGTTTAATAGGCTATAGAAATGACCTTATTAGTTTATAATCTCATAAATAATTGCATAATTATTATTTTTAAAAGTGAGATAAGCAGAATCTGATGAATTAAGACTTCAACCAAATCATAATGAATCTTTTTAATAGATCAGAAAATTTGACTATTCCCATCATCCTACTACTAATTGATAGGAAAATTAATTAAATCTTGAGTTAATTTTTGTTACGGTACCTCATAATTAATTGTTAACTGAGTTTTCTTAATCGAATTTATTTATCTCTGTATTTTCTCAGATTTTTTTTACTACAATACGTGTATGCATATTTCCCAACATTAATTCATAAAAAAATAAAACATACACAAAAGTGATAACTTGTAATCTCGATCAACAATGTACTTTTAAAAAGAAGTCAGCTAAACTAGGTACTACATTTCATGTAAAATTCTAAATATCAATGATTGAAACATTCAGCCAAAAATAAATTTTCAAAGTGTCACAGGGGGAATATCTACTATTGTATTAATATTAGTTTTGCTTCCTAGATTTTAATTCAAAACTGGAACTTGCTGCTTCCTAAAGGACTTTAATTGAAAGGCCCTTCCTTCAGACATTAGCTTTTTCAACGTCTCATACGTGTGTCTGAATGTTCCCAACAATCCGGAGTTATATACTCGGGCTCGACCACCAGCACCTGTAATTGCATTCTTCTCCTCGATGCAACTGGTTTATACACATTCTCACTCATACTGTAGAATCATTGGGCCTAATGGAAGATCGAAGATTCTTCAACACATCAACATTGAAAGACGACTATTAAATGTAGTCAAGAAGGGGATTCCTCACCTTTGAGAATGTCAAGAAGATCTTAGACTCTCATAAACTGAAAAGCTTATTGCTAAACAGGGTCCAACACCCTACAACCACAAAGCAAACCAAATGAAATTAAAATCAACCATAAGCAACGTTTATGATAAAGAATGCTAAGCATAAAGGCCGAGCGCAACGAAATATACCAATAATGTTGCTCCTAGCCCTTTGTACAGACCAAGACAACCTTCATCTCTGCATGCCTTATTCCTTGATAGTAACACTGCATTCCTCTACAATTTTCAAGAATAAAATTATTTAATATTCAAACAGATGCACATAACATAGATAATTTTCCAAAGGAGAGGACAAATGCCCATGCCAACCTAGGGAAAAAAATGTCACCAAAGCAAGTTTCTAAACAAAAATGAATGATACTTAATTGTTCTTATTTCATTCTACCTATTTTATACTAAGATGGCGATATAGTAAAATTAACCTGAGCAAAATCGTTCACATTAGTATGCCGCAAGCCTTGTCCTGACAAGATCTAATGCAGTAATAGAAGTCATGCCGCAAGGCCACCACCTATAAAATGCACAAAAATGACGATTTAAAGCACAAAAATCTTGTGAATCAAATCCCCCCACCCCACCCTACCACACTTGAACTATTGTTTTTCCTCAAGCAACAATTACAATAAAAGAGAGAATAGAACCACATCAACAACACAACTAGCACAGCTACTCGAATGTTTAAAACAAGACTAACAAGAATACTTTCATACGACTCTAGCACTAGAATTTGCTTTTTGAGCCATAATCAAAAGTGACTTGTCCCTCTTGTACAACTAAGATCTTCAATTCACGACTAAGCATGGAACTTTATCAATTAACGGTTATTCTTGTTTATTCGATTTTGGTTTATTCGATTCAATTCTCCATCAAAGTACAAATTTGAGTGGTGTCCGTCTCCTTTATCTTTCAAATTGTTTTTCGACTCAACTCCTTTTTGATTTCCACCTTCCTCCTCAACTTTCAAACGAGGTCTGCAGCTCCTCTCTACTTTTCGGGTTTTAGCTCTTTTCGTGTTATTGATTTTTCATTTGAACACATGAGCCCCCTCAAGTAGGTAGCTGTTTCAGCCCCTCGTTATTTTTTTCATTTCAATTGTTTTTCGACTCAACTCCTTTTTGTTTTCCACCTTCCTCCTCAACTTTCAAACGAGGTCCGCAGCTCCTCTCTACTTTTCGGGTTTTAGCTCTTCTCGTGTTTTTTATTTTTCATTTGAACACATGAGCCCCCTCAAGTAGGTAGCTGTTTCAGCCCCTCGTTATTTTTTTCATTTCAATTGTTTTTCGACTCAACTCCTTTTTTTTTCCACCAACCACAATTATTTCAAATTTTTTTCGACTTCGTCCACCAACTCAGATTTTCCTTCTCAAGAGAATCAAAACAAATTTACCAAAAACACAAGGAATCTAGGACTACTTTCAAAACCAAAATAACCATTAATTAATTCGACTCCACCACTCAAGCATGAATATCAATCCAATTGCCAATTAGAACAAACTACCCAAGACCACAGCATATTTAACAAAAAGAAAAATATAGCCACTAAATTCATATGCAAATACTAAAGTCGTCAAGTTTCAAGCATTAAAGCATGCAACAACATCAACATACATGAAGAACAAGAGAAACACCACAACATGAGTTATTTAACAAATCATCCCCCCACACTTAGACAGCACAAAAGCAAGAAATACACAAACAAAGCATAACACCCTAGACAAAGAAAAATAGTGTGGAACGGAGTTACCAAAGTCTAAGTAAGTGGCGGGTGTTGAGCCCTCAAAAATCGTAGAATCCTCGTGATGTGGTGGCCATAAACCTTCCTAAAAAAATAACTCAGCCTGTCATAAAAAATAATATAAACGTGGAGAGACAACAAAGAGCGAAACATTTATTAATAAAATATAAAATAAAAACAAGAACAAAAGGAAAATAAAATAACATAAGAACACTGGGTTGCCTCCCAACTTTTTCTTAACGTCGTTGGCTCACGATCAACTTCATTTTCTCGATTATCAAGGATACCTTGCTGTAATTTGTTTCAAACTCCTCAGACATGGCTGCAGCCTTTTTTTTTTCTCGATTATCAAGGATACTGAATCTGGATGTCCTGAAATGATTCCAATACCTAACTCGTGATGCCATTTGGGATCGACTTGGGAGAAAATAAACTTGAACTTGACAACAAGTGTAATGAAATCCTCCACTTAATAATTATTGTCAAATTTAGGGTATTTTAATTTATTTAGTTGTGTAAATATAGTTATTTGTAGCCTTTTTAATTGAACTACGATACATATTATTTATTAATAGGACTAATCAAGTCGAGCTTGAGTTTGACAAGTTTGTAATTGAGTCGCACTCAAGCTAAAAAAAGATAAGCTTAATCGAGCTAATCAAGAAGAGAGGATCTTCACATCCCAATTGTATGACAATTATTCAAGGTTTAATTACCTGCTAATCGAGGACATTAACTCCGTAACTCCAGGCATCAATTTGTAAAGGAAGACTACCCGCAACTCCTTTTATAACAATTCTTCAAGGTTTAATTACCTGCTAATCGAGGACATTAACTCCGTAACTCCAGGCATCAATTTGTAAAGGAAGATTACTCGCAACTCCTTTTATAACTTGGCATGCATTCACAGAGAGACCTATATGAATATTAATTCAAGTTGAAGAAGAAAGATATGGCACACATTTGGATTATTCTGGTAGTCAACAGCTAATCTATGATAATGTGTAGAGAACATTCCACGTGCGAACAAAATGTTCAAGCACCGATGCACTAGAAAAAGCAGACAAAAGAGTTAATAGGACTGTTCACAAAGGTTGTTAGATAGATGCAAAGCAGACAAAAGACATGGAACTACTAATTGGTTCTCTTAATAAATAGTTAACTGATATTAATGGTGGTTTCTCATCTGAGATGTATAGTGCCCTAGGTTCAGAAGTTATATCAGAATAATGATAAAAAACAAGACTATAATCTAAACAGTTACAGGTACATAAAAAATACCAAAAATTATTTTCAGCTTGTACAGGATTTAATAGATGATGCAACAGTCGAGACTCCACAGTCTCTAAACAGCACCAAGTGAAGAGCATGCATTGATTGGTCATCATTTCACAACCGCAAATTAAGCTGAAATGAACTCGCTTCTTTGATGCATCCTCATAGAGTGTTATTTATTTGCCTGTATTTATTCAAAAGCATGAAGAGAATCAGGCAAAAAGTGCAAGTGGAAAAAAATTCGATAGATAATTTGGAAACTGGAAATCTTCGGAACTTCACCTGCCAGCAAAGATTCGTACTAACAAGCGTTCCATGTCGGTCGGGTAACTTAGATAACTCTTTCCGTGACTAATTGACTGTACATAATTTAGTAAAGACTGATTACTGATGGCAAACAGAAGGAATAAATAAAGCAAGATCACTATCATTTTGCAAGCCATGTTTCTAAGAAACCGTTTACCAAAGGCTGAAGCATAATGCTTTAATTGAGCATATAGTGTCCTGCAGTGACAAAAATAAATACTAAATGTTCATCAAGACAGTTCTAAACATAAGAAGATTCTCCATTTTTTCTATTTTCAAATATCTCAAGATTTTCCAATAGCAGCATCAAGAACCATTTACTTGCTTTAATTTATGAGCAAGATTCCCCATTAGTTGATTAATGCCGTTTCAGACTGAGGACAGAGCTGGTTAATAAACAACATAAAGAACTGCAATCTGCATCGTCCCTGAACTGGTCAAAGGAAGCATACGTAAGAACAGAAAAAAATGTAGCAGATAAAAAACAAAGTGGAATCTCCAAAAAAATTCCTTTTTTTTTTTTTTGCATTTCTAAAACTAAAATCTGGACCCATATAGGAATGTGTGCTCATTTGTGCATTATTAGTAAAATATTTCAAAGAAAAAAATGGAAAGCAAGCACTACATAATAACAAATGCTATGTGACAACAAAAGCACAACAAGTTACAAAAGATTGTAGAGAATCTGATAGGAGCTTACAATACTTAAAAGAGCCCAATTTACAAGTGAGAAAATAAAAGCATAATCTGATAAATAATCCCACATTCAAGTATAACAATACAGCAGCAATTAAAGAAATGGTGTGGTGTCAAAACCCCACTTTTCCATCTTACAGAGCACACAAGCTGCAAAAATTTCAAGTATATCTAGAGGAAGAAATCAGCTTCCTCCATAAAATTAACTAAAAAAATGAAAAGTATATTCATGAAGAAATCAATTCTTGCACCCAGCAGAATAATTTAACACAAACAGTATACGATTGCAGCTTCACAGTAGAAAATGTTGGTGAGGGATTTATTGTGAAAACTGAGAATAAATATAAATTAAATAGCACAGTTTGAAGATAGCAGCAAAATATTAAACTCAGATTTACCCTGAAGATGAGCTGTGTTCAGCCAGTCAAGTTTTGATGGAAACTCCGGCACAGTAGTCGCGTTCCCTCTTAAATTACATAAACAAGAAGTCACTTACTAGTTAGGATGTATCTCTAGAAATTATTACAAAAGAATGCACAATATGCATGTCAAAGCTATATAATGAATCAAGAATGAAGGAATTTTAATACACCTTCTGTCCAAATCAGACATGAAGTCCACAAACTGTTGTATTCTATCATTACGAAAAAGTCCACAAACTGTTGCAACCATATTGGGAATAGATTATAAATTCATTTCTTCGTCCTGATTGACATGAAGAAAAAAAAGACAAACATGCATTTTTAATGTTTATGAATCAGAATACGGAGCTATTGGAAATGGAACTGTGAAGAAGAAACATGAAGTAGAAAGGATGATGCACAAAATTAATCATATACAGTATAGAGGGAAATAATTAAGAAGTAGTCTGTTGCTGATATTAAAACCTTCTTTTGGAGTTGCATACTGTAAAAAAATTGAAATCTTCCAAATTCTATAATTAAACAAAATGAACCCGTGGGTGAATATAGTCCCCAAGTTTAATTTTCATGAAGATCTATCTATACCTTCAAGTTCGTAACAGTGACGAAATGGCAATTCCCAAACTTCCACATCTCAAAATATTACGCCGAGAACCCAGAAACCTGTTAACAAGTCATTTGCGTGATTCACTGGACTGAATGCCCATATTACACACAATTGAGAGCACTTGCAAAATGTACACAAACCACAATAATATCTCAATAATTTACATCATTCTTTCATTCCTATATAATAATAATACTTACAGAGCACACAAGCTGCAATTTCAAGTATATCTAGAAAAAGAAATCAACTTCCACATAAAATTAACCATATTAAGTGGAAACATCTAGCGGCAGGTGAAATAACCACAGTTGAGGTTCTGCAGCAGACGGTACTTGCAAAATGTACACAAACCGCAATAAAAAAAAAGAACCCACTCTAAATTAGATACAAGCGTTGTAACTTCTTGGATGATCGTAGCTCGTATTCCTTTGGAATCCTCTGTGATAAACTCTCAGGAACTTCCCAAAGGTATACATCTTTTCCAATTGTCATGTAAGAAATCTACAACATCCCAAAAGAAATAAATTATGAAGACCGGGGCGCTCAATCGTCATAAAACAGGCTATTTCAGTAATTCTTACAGATGCATCTCCATGTAGTTTCTTTTTCTCCTTTAAATGTCTTTAACAACAAGGCATGCAGCTGATTACTGGACATCAGCCCCTTCCCGAGGTATGACTGATTAGCTTCCTCCCTCCCAATCAAAAGCAGGCATCCTGGAAATGCTTCGAAATTGATTTGACAACAGGAATCTCCCTGTACCTGGATAAATGCAACATAAGATACTGACAACCGGGGATATACATACCAAAAATTATTTTCAGCCTATATATACCAGGAGTTAATAGATGATGCAACAGTCGAGACTCCGCATTCTCTAAAGAACACCAACTGAAGAGCATGCATTGGTCATCATTTCACACCCACGCAAATTAAGCTGAAATGAACTCGCTTCTTTGATGCATCTTCATAGAGTGAATCAGGCAAAAAATGTAAGAGCCTAAGAGGTAAATTCGATGGATAATTTGGAAACTGGAAATCTTTGAAACTTCACCTGCCAGCAAAGATTTGTGCAAACAAGCGTTCCATGTCGGTCGGGTAACTTAGATAACTCTTTGCTTGATTAACTCACTGAGGTACATAATTTAGTAAAGACTTATTAATGATGGTAAACAGAAGGAATAAATAAAGTAAGCTTACTACCATTTTGCAAGCCATGTTTCTAAGAAACTGTTTTACCAAAGGCAGCACAATGCTTTAATTTGAGTATATAGTGTCCTGCAGTGGTTAGGCTGAACAATGGACAATTTACTTGCTTAAATATAATAAGGACAGTCAGCCTCCTCCTGTCCCAAATTAGGCTGAACAATCGGTCATGGTACTGTATAACAATAAAATAACACAGACCCAACACAGAGATTAGATTCATGAAAACTCTTGCTGACTTATTATCATATGCTTAAGGATGAGCAATGTAAAAGAACGTCAAACAAAATACACCCAGCAGAATAATTTAACATCATATAAGACAAATTAAAACAACAATAATAATTTTATATTAGCTACACAGTTCAGATCAATAAGTCACACGATTTCACACAAAAAAGTATATGATTGCAGCTTTGCAGGAATATGCTGGTGAGGGAAAACTGAGAATAAATATAAATTAAATAGCACAGAAAAGAAGATAGCAGCAAAATATATATTAAACTCAGGGATTTATGATCGAGGAGAGAAGCTCAGCACCAAACTAGCGTTTGCAGTTTATCAAATTATTACAGTAATTGAGAATGATAAAAATATGTACCTGAAGAAAAAGACTGGTCAATCTTGGACAGTCGAGCTTCGAAATTTCCAATGGGTTACAATTGCTAAACAATTTATGCAAACAATTATCAATAACGGGTATTTCAGGAAGAGGCCATAAAAATACAAAGTGGGAATACACATACATTATCAAACCTGTCCACTCTATCTCGGAAGAGGCCATCAAGAAATCTGCAGTGAGGGTTCCAAGCATAAACATCCACCAAATGATCAAACCTGTTAGTTGGGACCAAAACATACATAACACACATAGAGTTACATTACTAGAACAAAGGAAATCAAAAAAGCCTACACTGAAAATACGTAACGTAGCATAGAGTTACATTACGTAAAGCATCACCTAGTAAAACATGCAACTTGGCAAAGTTAGACGCTAGACGTGATCAGGACCCATACAAGAATGTGTGCTCATGTGTGCATTATTAGTAAAATCTATTTCAAAGAAAAAAAATCGAAAGCAAGCACTCCATAATATAAAATGCTATGACACAAAAGCACAACAAGATACAAAAGATTGTAGAAAATCTAATAGGAGCTTACAATACTTACTAAAAGAGCCCAATTTACAAGTGAGAAAATAAAAGCATAATCTGATAAATAATCCCACATTCAAGTATATCTGCAATTAAAGAAATGGCGTGGTGTCGAAGCTACACATAATTAAAGAATAACAAACCAAAACCCCACTTTTCCATCTTATAGAGCACACAAGCTGCAATTTCAAGTATATCTAGAGGAAGAAATCAGCTTCCTCCATAAAATTAACCAGAAAATGAAAAGTATATTCATGAAGAAATCAAAATTCTTGCACCCAGCAAAATAATTTAACACAAAAACAGTATATATGATTGCAGCTTTGTAGTAGAATATGCTGGTGAGGGATTTATGGTGAAAACTGCGAATACATATAAATTAAATAGCACGGAAAAGAAGATAGCAACAAAATATTAAACTCATGTTTTACCCTGAAGAGGAGCTGTGTTCAGCCAGTCAAGCTTCGATGGAAACTCCGACACAGTAGTCGCGGTCCCCCATAAATTACATAAAGAAGCAGCCATGTTACTAGTTAGGATGCATCTCTAGATATTATAACAAAAGACGAACCATGTATATAATGAATTGAGAAAAATGGAATTGCAATATTACCTTCTGTCCAAATCAAGCTTTGATGGAAACTCCGGCACAGTAGTCGCGGTCCCCCATAAATTACATAAAGAAGCAGCTCATACTCATGTTTACCCTGAAGAGGAGCTGTGTTCAGCCAGTCAAGCTTCGATATAAACTCCGGCACAGTAGTCGCGGTCCCCCATAAATTACATAAAGAAGCAGCCATGTTACTAGTTAGGATGCATCTATATTATAACAAAAGACGAACCATGTATATATAATGAATCGAGAAAGAAGGAATTGCAATATACCTTCTGTCCAAATCAAGCTTTGATGGAAACTCCGGCACAGTAGTCGCGGTCCCCCATAAATTACATAAAGAAGCAGCCATGTTACTAGTTAGGATGCATCTCTAGATATTATAACAAAAGACGAATCATGTATATAATGAATCGAGAAATAAGGAATTGCAATATACCTTCTGTCCAAATCAAGCTTTGATGGAAACTCCAGCACAGTAGTCGCGGTCCCCCTTAAATTACATAAGGAAGCAGCCATGTTACTAGGATGCATCTCTAGATATTATTACAAGAGACGAACCATGTATATAATGAATCCAGAAAGAAGGAATTGCAATATACCTTCTGTCCAAATTAGACATGAAGTCCACAAACTGTTGTATTCTAAATGGCACATTACCACCTGGCTTCATTCCCAACATCACCATACTTGTAACCCAAAAAAAGAGAATATCATGGCCAGTCTCAATTAATTCCAAAACCTCTCATACTACAGATTAAACCAAGTATAGCCTAATTGTGTTGAAGTATAATCATTTGAACTTTTCAAATTAATAAAGTTTAAAAAATTAAAATCTAGGTGATGGATTTTAAATTCATAGTACCAGATACAAAGAAGGAAATCGTGTTTATGAGTCCCAAAAGGCTGAGGCAAGTGAATTCCTTGACTGGACTGCCACTTTCCGACTGATTAGTTGATCATGTCATGCTACTACTGTATAACAATGTATGCACATATTAAAATTTAACAACCCAACACAGAGATTAGTTTCATGAAAACTCTTGTTGGATTAATCCATTATCATATGCTTAAGGATGAGCAATTTAAAAGAGCGTCATATAACCTATTCTTAATATAACCAACCAGTTTCAACAGTAGTGTTATCTGAAACTTCCATTGGCTCTCCAACAGTATCTTCTTTCTTGGTAGTCACCTTCTTGGTAACCTTTCGTGCGACTTTTGGTGGGTTTCAGGCCTTTTGTGTTCCCATGTATCCTTTTTCTATCCACCTCCCATTTCTTTTCAAATTTATCTCCTGCAGACAAAAGCTCGAATGTGTAAGAACAAGAATTGAGCCACACTAAAAATATTACAACAATTTTGTTTCAGATCTCACCTCGACAAGTTAACAAGCCACAAGGACTTAACTGTTGAATGCTTCAGTTCTTCCACCTCCTGCACTAGCTTGTCTCTCTGATTACGCAACTCTTGCAGCTATTCAATAGTTAATGTTCCAATTGCCAAAGACTGCAAATAGTCATAATCAGTTGAAGAAACTCCTTTGCCGATAACAACTTCTTCATTGGTGGTGTCTTCAGTATCTTCCGCATCATCGTTTGCCCCAGCAATAACAACTTCAGCAGCATTTTTCTTCGTTGGAAAAGGAGTGAAACCCTTCTCTTTCAACTCAATGAACAAATCAGCCTTTTTCCTGTTGCTTACAATGATGGTACCTTCAACAACACACCGAATAAATCTGATCTGTACTTGTTGTCACATTTTAACATTTCATTCTCCTTGTTGGCCAACAGAGCTCTCTGCAATGAGAAATTCATTGCTTACAATGAGAAATTCATATGTTAAAAAAAAACGTGAAACATTGTCTTAAACAGAATAAAAAAACTTACCTTTCTTTTGTCATAATACTCAAGCCTTATATGAAAGAATTCCTCAAGAACTGCATGGAAAAGAATGAATCAGTATATCTACCAAGCCCAAAGGGTAAATTGATTTTTTTTCAGTTTACTGTTACATACTCTGTTCAGGGGTATCGTATTTCTTTATGACACCAGTTGAGCCAAACAGATGCATGTTAGTTGTGCACACAATGAAATGCACAATTTCACCACCACTGTTATCCCGGCAACCCTGGATAAAAAGATATCTATTGAGATTTCCATCAAAGATTTCAATCCCCGTGTAAATTAATACAAGTAAACAGTAATGTACCTCGATGAACGGATCCTTGCTCTTGTCATTCTCAGCCGAAACAGAATTCAATAATGGGTGCTTCAGGATCATATAAAGTAGGATAAATATATAAAGTGGGAATACACATACCTCAGATTAAGAAAGAACAAATTACAACACGATATGTCAATTTCTTTCAGGTTTGAATACAGTGACAGGTTCAAAGATGTCAATCGATGGATAATACACCACATCCGTTTAGTTCAAGTGAAACCATCTGTGGTGCTTCAACATGGAGAGGAAAATGACCTGAGACGCAACATATTTATGAAATAAATGAAAAATGATGATAACCAATATACAAATAAAGAGAGTGAAATAAATGTGCAACTAACGATAATAATTACATTCATAAGTTAGTTTCAAGGAAAATCGAGATAGCAGCCATCAAATAAATTGAAGAAATATAAGACGACTTACAGGTGAAAATGATGCTTTCTCAAGATGATCACAACCATCCAATTCGACATACTCAAGGTAAGGGTCATTTGGGCTCGAGAGAAGTTATAGCACAGCAGCCACCAAGTGAAAGTTTCCAAACATCAGTAATTTGTTCATTATAAATTTCAAGAAAAGAGCACTGGCAGTGAAATAACCACAAAAATGCCACATATGCTTTCTTTTTTTCGGTAAAAATGCCACACCATTTCTTTTTGGACCCAAATAAATCTCCTAAGTGGGTGTCGCGGGGAGAGTCAAGTACTAGGTTTGAGGTATAGAAAGTGTCGTCGTGTAAGATGATGGGATTTCAGAGAAAGTCGCATATAAGGTTGTGTGGTCTCAGGAATGGTCGCGTACTAGGTCATGGTGTCCGAAAAGGTCTGGCATTAGGACAGGGATCCTAGGAAGGGTAGCAGGCTAAGCCGGAGGTAACCTTAGGTTGCATTCGGTTATTTGGATCCAAATAAGCGGGTGGCATTTTAAAAAAAATAATAGCATAGTTAAAAAACTTAAAAGTGAAGTGTCATATATGAAGCCATTTTACAAGGTCATGCTAGTTTAAGCCTTAAGTTTACTTGCAAGATTACCTGATGAGTCTTCTTCAATTCTAAAGGGTTTTCCCATGAAGAAACCTTTCTCTTTCTTCTGTAAAAGAGAACCTGCGTTTGACTTCACCTGCCAGCAAAGATTCGGGTAACTTAGATAAAATTGTCCTAAAGTCAAGCATGTGGTACATAATTTAGTAAAGGCTGATTAATGATGGCAAACAGAAGGTATAAAGCAAGATCACTACCATTTTGAACTTTTAGTTCAACGTGATAAAAAGATCTTGCAAGCCATGTTCTAATATATACCTCTTTCTCCCCAAAGTAGTAGTGAATTCTCTCCAGTCGGTAGACGCATCAGCTCTCTGTAAACAAAAATGCCGAAATAAGAAGCACAATGAGAAGAAACTGAAAAATTATGTAGTCCAGGAAAAATATGCCAATATCTGCACAATAAAAATGTATAAAGTACGTTTGAAAGAATTGATCAGCAAGAAACATTTGAAAGATCAGGTGACGGAAAAAGTACCTTCTTCTCCTTCTCCAGAATTTTTCTTATAGTTTGAACAAGTATTAAGGTGGTTGATAGGCAAACCTCCGAGGAAGCCTGCTGATTACAGCCTCGTCAAGATCAAAAGGTCATCATCTTGTCCACGTGTCCAAAACGTCATCATTCATTCTCCTTGTTGGCCAACAGAGCTCTCTGTAATGAGAAATTCATTGCTTACAATGAGAAATTCATATGTTAAAAAAAAAACGTGAAACATTGTCTTAAACAGAATAATAAACTTACCTTTCTTTTGTCATAATACTCAAGCCTTATATAAAAGAATTCCTCAAGAACTGCATGGAAAAGAATGAATCAGTATATCTACCAAGCCCAAAGGGTAAATTGATTTTTTTTCAGTTTACTGTTACATACTCTGTTCTGGGGTATCGTATTTCTTTATGACACCAGTTGAGTCAAATAGATGCATGTTAGTTGTGCTTATAGAAGTAGTTAGCTTAAATTTCTTCATCAAACCATCTGCCTTTGCAGCCAAAAGTTGTTCAGGCGACATACACACAATGAAATGCACAATTTCACCACCACTGTTATCCCGGCAACCCTGGATAAAAAGATATCTATGAGATTTCCATCAAAGATTTCAATCCCCGTGTAAATTAATACAAGTAAACAGTAATATACCTCGATGAACGGATCCTTGCTCTTCTCATTCTCAGCCGAAACAGAATTCAATAATGGGTGTGCTTCAGGATCATATAAAGTAGGATAAATATATAAAGTGGGAATACACATACCTCAGATTAAGAAAGAACAAATTACAACACGATATGTCAACTTCTTTCAGGTTTGAATATAGTGACAGGTTCAAAGATGTCAATCGATGGATAATACACCACATCCGTTTAGTTCAAGTGAAACCATCTGTGGTGCTTCAACATGGATAATGACCTGAGACGCAACATATTTATGAAATAAATGAAAAATGATGATAACCAATATACAAATAAAGAGAGTGAAATAAATGTGCAACTAACGATAATAATTACATTCATAAGTTAGTTTCAAGGAAAATCGAGATAGCAGCCATCAAATAAATTGAAGAAATATAAGACGACTTACAGGTCAAATAGATGCATGTTAGTTGTGCTTATAGAAGTAGTTAGCTTAAATTTCTTCATCAAACCATCTGCCTTTGCAGCCAAAAGTTGTTCAGGCGACATACACACAATGAAATGCACAATTTCACAACCACTGTTATCCCGGCAACCCTGGATAAAAAGATATCTATGAGATTTCCATCAAAGATTTCAATCCCCGTGTAAATTAATACAAGTAAACAGTAATGTACCTCGATGAACGGATCCTTGCTCTTCTCATTCTCAGCCGAAACAGAATTCAATAATGGGTGCTTCAGGATCATATAAAGTAGGATAAATATATAAAGTGGGAATACACATACCTCAGATTAAGAAAGAACAAATTACAACACGATATGTCAACTTCTTTCAGGTTTGAATACAGTGACAGGTTCAAAGATGTCAATCGATGGATAATACACCACATCCGTTTAGTTCAAGTGAAACCATCTGTGGTGCTTCAACATGGAGCGGAAAATGACCTGAGACGCAACATATTTATGAAATAAATGAAAAATGATGATAACCAATATACAAATAAAGAGAGTGAAATAAATGTGCAACTAACGATAATAATTACATTCATAAGTTAGTTTCAAGGAAAATCGAGATAGCAGCCATCAAATAAATTGAAGAAATATAAGACGACTTACAGGTGAAAATGATGCTTTCTCAAGATGATCACAACCATCCAATTCGACATACTAAAGGTAAGGGTCATTTGGGCTCGAGAGAAGTTATAGCACAGCAGCCACCAAGTGAAAGTTTCCAAACATCAGTAATTTGTTCATTATAAATTTCAAGAAAAGAGCACTGGCAGTGAAATAACCACAAAAATGCCACATATGCTTTCTTTTTTTCGGTAAAAATGCCACACCATTTCTTTTTGGACCCAAATAAATCTCCTAAGTGGGTGTCGCGGGGAGAGTCAAGTACTAGGTTTGAGGTATAGAAAGTGTCGTGTAAGATGATGGGATTTCGGAGAAAGTCGCATATAAGGTGTGGTCTCAGGAATGGTCGCGTACTAGGTCAGGGTGTCCGAAAAGGTCTGGCACTAGGACAGGATCCTAGGAAGGGTAGAGCAGGCTAAGCAGGAGGTAACTTTAGGTTGCATTCGGTTATTTGGGTCCAAATAAGCGGGTGGCATTTTAAAAAAAATAATAGCATAGTTAAAAAACTTAAAAGTGAAGTGTCATATATGAAGCCATTTTACAAGGTCATGCTAGTTTAAGCCTTATGTTTACTTGCAAGATTACCTGATGAGTCTTCTTCAATTCTAAAGGGTTTTCCCATGAAGAAACCTTTCTCTTTCTTCTGTAAAAGAGAACCTGCGTTTGACTTCACCTGCCAGCAAAGATTCGGGTAACTTATATAAAATTGTCCTAAAGTCAAGCATGTGCGGTTGATTAAACCCCTAACGTACATAATTTAGTAAAGGCTGATTAATGATGGCAAACAGAAGGTATAAAGCAAGATCACTACCATTTTGAACTTTTTAGTTCAACATGATAAAAAGATCTTGCAAGCCATGTTCTAATATATACCTCTTTCTCCCCAAAGTAGTAGTGAATTCTCTCCAGTCGGTAGACGCATCAGCCCTCTGTAAACAAAAATGCCGAAATAAGAAGCACAATGAGAAGAAACTGAAAAATTATGTAGTCTAGGAAAAATATGCCAATATCTGCACAATAAAAATGTATAAAGTAGGCATGGTAACTAAAGAATTAATCAGCAAGAAACATTTGAAAGATCAGGTGACGGAAAAAGTACCTTCTCCAGAATTTCTCTTATAGTTTGAACAAGTATTAAGGTGGTTGATAGGCAAACCTCCGAGGAAGCCTGCTGATTACAGCCTCGTCAAGATCAAAAGGTCATCATATTGTCCACGTGTCCAAAACGTCATCATCTTCTGTCTACTCTATCTCGGAAAAAAAAAACAATTTCAATAGTCATTAAATAAACCCCACCCCTAATCTGCAAAAAATTGAAGCAACGGAAAAAGAATAAACAAGTTTTTAAAAAAAACAAATTAATGTACTGACCAGAGAAATTAAATGCTGGTCTTATAAGCCTTGGGGAAGTATGAAGTTTTTGATATGAGAGTTGGAGCTGCAATGGAACAAAGACCAATTTAATACAAGTCCATGCAAGGCACTATCATAGCAAAAATGTTGACGAGTAAAGTTTTACTTCTAACAGAAAGATTGTAGAAAATCTGATAGGAGTTTTAAAATACTTTTAACTAAAAGAGCCCAATTTACAACTGAGAAAATAAAACCATAATCTGATAAATAATCCCACATTCAAGTATAACAGGTGCAATTAAAGAAATGGTGTGGTGTTGAAACTAGACATAATTAAAGAATAACAAACCAAAACCCCACTTTTCCATCTTACAGAGCACACAAGCTGCAATGTCAAGTATATCTAGAGGAAGAAATCAACTTCCACATAAAATTAACCAGAAAATGAAAAGTATATTCATGAAGAAATTAAAATTCTTGCACCTTCAGAGTCATTTTTCCAGCGGTGTATTCTAGTGATAAAAGATATGATGTCAGCTTGGGATAAAACGGACATCAAGCGTCTCCAGCACACTACAAAGCATTATTGCAGTTTCCAAAGCTTCCTCATCGTCAATATTACAAGACTAGTATATCCCCAAGTATGCATCAATAAAGGAATGATCTGAAATGGTTAGGGAAATGAAAACATCAACGCATGCAAAACTAATTGTTACCTGGCCACCTGAGCCACCTCATTTGCACTACCCAAAGTAGAAAGCGTCATCCCTGAGCCTGGAGCCTCCTCTTCTTCATGATCATCTACATTGATTGTCCTTCCAAGAATAGAGCTGCTTTTCTTGTTAAAAGTTGACGCTCTCATTTTCCTCACTTTCTTGTCTGGCGAATTCTCAACAGCAGGTTTAAGGACTTCTGTGATCAGTTTCTGACCAACAAGCGGCTCGGATGCCTTGCTAGCTGCTCCTCTTTTCCTGGCACCACCGGCAGGTGGTGGTTTGGAAGCTGCTTTACTGTTGGCTGGTTTTCGGCCACCTTTCTTTTTGTTGACTTCTGGCTCAAAGTCATCGTCACTTAGGATAGTTTCTGTAGCCTTCTTCTTCGTTGCAGCAGCTCTCTTGTTCTTCGTTTGAACAGCTGGCAACTCCGATGATTCCATTACTGTAATGAAAGAAAAAATAAAAAGTTTAAACAAATAGGGAAGAAGTAGAGCCAACCCTATAACTCTCTTCATTCAATAAATGCACCAAAACACGTTTACCTTCAGATGGATCTGGAGAAGACTCAATATTGTAAGCTGCAATTCTCTCTCTTAGATCAGCTATTCCATCATCGTCATCTTCAACAGCAGCTGCTTTTGCCTGCCACGTAAATGTTAAGAACAAGACAAATTTAAAATTCATTTTATTGAAGTGATATCAAAGTTACAAATGACCATCTCCACATTCCTATTTATACAATAGCAATACACTTAGCTGTAGAGAATTGGAAACCGTTACTAACTAACTTAACAATTACTAACAATAGAGGCTCCTAGCATATTCTAGAAGCAGTAGCATATTCCAAAGGATTCCAGAGTATTCCAGAGATTCATCAATACGCTCACGTTGGCTCTAAGCCCCCAGAAATGAACAAACCAAGTTTAGCACACAAGATTGAGAAACGCGACGGAGACAGGGGCTTAGTGAGAATGTCAGCCGGCTGCTCCTCCGTGGGAATGAACCGAACATCAAGAGATTTAGATTGGACGTGCTCGCGGAGGAAATGAACGTCGACTTCTATATGCTTCGTCCGGGCATGAAAAGCCGGACTAAAAGCAAGTTTTATTGCACCATCATTATCGCACCACAGGATCGAAGGTGAGGCAAGCAGAAGACTAAGCTCACGAAACAGTGACGAAATCCATAACAAATCAGTCGTAGCCATGGCAAGTGAACGATACTCTGCCTCCGTACTACTACGAGCAACAACACTCTGTTTTCGTGAGCACCAAGATAAAAGGTTGGATCCTAACTTAACACAAAATCCACTAGTACTCCGTCGATCATCAATCGAAGCAGCATAATCGGCATCGGCATAGGCTTACAATCTGAAATCAAGAACTGGAGTAAAGAATAAGCCATGCGAAATAGTACCCTTAACATACCTCAGCACACGTTTACATGCTTTCCAATGATTTTCTGTAGGCGAGGAGAGAAACTGACTAAGCTTATTTACGGAATAAGCAATATCTGGCCGTGTGAGAGTTAGATATTGTAAAGCTCCCACAGTACTGCGATAGAGTGTCGGATTAACAAACGGAGGAGAATCAAATCTGGACAGCTTCTGACTCGGGCATGAAGGAGTAGGCACTGGATTGCAGTCACCCAGCTTAGTCTTCTGAAGCAAATCGAACACATACTTTGATTGAGTAAGTGTAATACATGAGGAACACATACTCTATGCCAAGAAAGAAATTCACTTCACCCAAGTGCTTCAGAGCAAAACGCGCATGAAGTGTGGAGATAAGTTGTTGAACAAAAATGGCATCATCCCCAGAAACAAGAATATCATCCACATATTAACAAAATTAAAGAGCCATTCTTATGAAGATAGAACAAACAATGATCTGAAGAGGAGCGAGAAAAACCAGTAGCAAGAAGAAAACCAGTAAAAGTGTCATACCATGCCTTCGGAGCTTGCTTCAAGCCATAAAGTGCCTTGTTGAGCTTGCAAACATGAGTTGGCTTAGTAGAATCAATAAAGCCCTCGGGTTGTTGAATATATACAGTTTCGTTCAACTTCCCATGAAGAAAAGCGTTATTTATATCAATTTGTTGCACACTCCATTTTCGAGTAATAGCTAGAGAGAATAAAATCCGCAAAGTCAACGGCTTCACCACAGGACTAAACGTGTCAAAGAAATCCACGCCTGCTGTTTGCTGAAAACCACGAGCTACTAATCGAGCCTTATACCGCTCAATGGACCTGTCCTTCAAACGCTTGATCCGAAAAACCCACTTAGTGGAAATAATGTTCAAATCAGGATTATATGGAACAAGAGACCAAGTATCATTACGGATTAGAGCATCAAATTCATCTTGCATAGCCGCCTTCCACTCAGGAACAATCAAGGCCTGAGACACCGTATCCGGCTCATTCGTCACAGCAGTAGTAAGAAGAACCTTAGGCTTGAAAATCCCTGATTTTGATCTTGTCTGCATCGGATGAGCAGAGGAACTAGGAGGGGGAATACCAGGTAGAAGAACCTCAATATTAACCCCAGTCGACGCAGAGTGGTCGCCAGAGGAAGAAGCATGTGAAGGAGAAGGAGAAACCCTTGGTGAACAACCATTATCCGGTTGAGAAAAAGACAATGGATATGGTGGAGGCCGTGAAAACGAGGGTATGAGTGTAGTTGATGAGAATGGAGGATGAGCAGCCCCAGATGGAGTCGGTAATAAGGACTGATGAGGAAACTCAGACTCGTTGAACTCCACAGTACGAGCAATATACACTCTCCCCAAAGGATGTAAACATCGATATCCTTTGTGAATAGGGCTGTACCCAATGAAGGTGCATTTGGATGACCGAAACTGTAGTTTCGAAGAATTGTAGGGCCTAAGATATGGATAGCACGCACAACCAAAGACCCTTAAGAAATTGTAATCCGGAGATTTACAAAACAACATCTGAAACGGAGATGCGTTAGACAATACCGGTGTAGGTAAACGATTGATTAAAAATATGGCAGTATGAAATGCATCAAACCAAAAACGCATGGGAAGAGAACTTTTAGCCAGTAATGCAAGACCAATTTCCATGATGTGACGATGCTTGCGCTCGGCAAGACCATTCTGTTGATGCGTATGGGGACACGAATGTCGCACCAAAATACCAAGATCGGTCCAAGTCTTATACAAAGCCACAAACTCACCACCCATATCACATTGAAACGCCTTTATATGAAAAGGAAATTGTCGTTCTACCATCGCAATGAATTTGGTAACAACACCCTTGACATCTGACTTTAGAACAAGAGGATATAACCAGGTATAACGAGTGTAATCATCAACAATAACCAAGTAATATCTATAACCATCCGAAGATATAGTAGAAGCTGGACCCCATACATCAAGATGCACAAGTTCAAAAGGCTTAGAAGAATAATGAGCAACTGAAGGAAAACACATTTGATTCATTTTCCCAAGTTTACAGGCTTCACAAAACATAATATCCCTAGAGGCAGTAGGAACATGTAACAAACGTAACACCTTAGAGAGGGTGGCATTACAAGGGTGCCCCAATCTATAATGCCATAGCATGGATTTATTACAATCAGTAGACGTAGCTACATAACACTCTTTATTCGAAATAGGAGGAGCAGAAGTAGTGCCAAAATGCGACAGATCCAATTGATAGAGACCGTCCTTAAGAGCTCCCTTCAGCAGAGTCTCGTGAGAAGTCAGATCCTTTACCACACAAAAATCAGCATGAAATTCGATATATGCAACATTATCTTTCAGAAATTGAGATATACTAACAAGGTTTTTAGTTATATCTGGCACATGAAGTACTTTATTAAAATGTATACGTCTATCAAACCCAATACTCGGTACCGAAAGAGAACCAACAGTTTTAATCTCAGCAGGAGAGCCATTTCCAACCAAAAGATGAGATGTACCACTATCCATGAACCATTCCTGATTCCTGTTTCCCTGAGAATCAGAAGAATTAGCAGCGTGAATAGAATTAGATGAACAACCCTCACCATTATAAACCAAGGGAGAGTACGCCATAGGAGATGATGAGCTAGGCAGATGTTGAGCCATGTGAGCTTGCGGTAGCAGAGGTGACGACATCGGACGAGGTGGTTGAAAACGAGATGAGTGATATCCACGAGAGATCGGAGGCTGCGAATTCTCCAATCCTCTAAAAGTAGGATCATAGCGCTTGAAGCACTTAGCCGCCACATGATAATTGCGACCACATAACTGACAAACAATACGTGGTTTGGGAGGAAATCGACCACCGCGACCCTGGCCACCAGTAGTGGATCTGTTGTTTGTAGTAGCCACATTCGCCATAGGAGATGTTGATGAAGTAGCTGGAAATAACATTGGTGCAGAATTTGCACGAGCAAGACGAAGTTCAAAAGTCTGAAGAATGGACTGAAGCTCATTTAACGAAGGCATTTCTGGTCTTGTGGTTAGATTTACCACAACAGCATAATAAGCAGAGGATAAACCACCTAAAATGTACATAGCTAATTCATCATCTGTGATAATCTGACCAGCAACATGAAGTTCATCCGCAATAGACCGCATTTGAAGAAAGTAATCATCAACAGAAAGATCACCCAAGGTAGTAGTTTGAAGCTGCAGCCTCAAATTTAGAGCATTTGCACTAGACTTAGACCGAAACAATTCATCGAACACCTTCCATACCTCAAACGCATGACAACATCTGGTAACATATCCTAGCATTGATTCTGAAATCGAGCTCAACATCCAACACAGGAGAAACTGATCCTTTCTATGCCACTCATCATTCGTGAAATCAGGAATCTCATCCATAGTACAATAAAGCACATCATCAAAACTATACGCCTTAACCGTCGCCTCGATCTGGTTACGCCAAAATTGATAATTCTTCCTCTCAAGCCGAATTGACAAAGTGATAAACCGAGGATGAGAAGAAAATGATTCAGAAGGAGACGCCATGAGAAGATTACAGAGCAACAAAAACAGAGAATTCAAAACTAGCTATTCAGAGTAAAAATTGGACTACTGATACCATGTTAAGAACAAGACAAATTTAAAATTCATTTTATTGAAGTGATATCAAAGTTACAAATGACCATCTCCACATTCCTATTTATACAATAGCAATACACTTAGCTGTAGAGAATTGGAAACCGTTACTAACTAACATAACAATTACTAACAATAGAGGCTCCTAGCATATTCTAGAAGCAGTAGCATTTTCCAAAGGATTCCAGAGTATTCCAGAGATTCATCAATAGTAAAATGACAAAACAAGTTAGCAACCAAATTTTTGAAAAGAGGCACATTTGGGGGGAAATATTGAGGTTGATAAAATCAAGCATATCTAACCTTTGCTGCTGGAGCTTTCTTCTTAGCAGCAGCTCTGCCACTTGGTTTCTTGACTTCAGCAATTTTATCTGACAAAAATATGGATGTCATCAATTATAAATACGAATTTCTGTTACCAAACATAAGCTATTCTTAATATAACCAACCAGTTTCAACAGTAGTGTTATCTGAAACTTCCATTGGCTCGCCAGCAGTATCTTCTTTCTTGGTAGTCACCTTCTTGGTAACCTTTCGTGCGATTTTTGGCAACGGTTTCAGGCCTTTTGTGTTCCCATGTATCCCTTCCCATTTCTTTTCAAATTTATGTATCTCCTGCATACAAAAGCTCGAATGTGTAAGAACTAGAATTGAGCCACACTAAAAATATTACAACAATTCTGTTTCAGATCTCACCTCGACAAGTTTCTCCTCCAGATTATCAAGATCCTTAAGCCACAAGGACTTAACAGTTGAATGCTTCAGTTCTTCCACCTCCTGCACTAGCTTGTCTCTCTGATTACGCAACTCTTGCAGCTTTTCAATAGTTAATGTTCCAATTGCCAAAGACAGCAAATAGTCATAATCAGTTGAAGAAACTCCTTTGCCGATAACAACTTCTTCATTGGTGACACTCTTCAGTATCTTCCGCATCATCGTTTGCCCCAGCAATAACAACTCAGCAGCATTTTTCGTCGTTGGAAAAGGAGTGAAACCCTTCTCTTTCAACTCAATGAACAAATCAGCCTTTTTCCTGTTGCTTACAATGATGGTACCTTCAACAACACACCGAATAAATCTGATCAGTACTTGTTGTCACATTTTAACATTTCATTCTCCTTGTTGGCCAACAGAGCTCTCTGCAATGAGAAATTCATTGCTTACAATGAGAAATTCATATGTTAAAAAAAAAACGTGAAACATTGTCTTAAACAGAATAAAAAACTTACCTTTCTTTTGTCATAATACTCAAGCCTTATATGAAAGAATTCCTCAAGAACTGCATGGAAAAGAATGAATCAGTATATCTACCAAGCCCAAAGGGTAAATTGATTTTTTTTCAGTTCACTGTTACATAGATGCATGTTAGTTGTGCTTATAGAAGTAGTTAGCTTAAATTTCTTCATCAAACCATCTGCCTTTGCAGCCAAAAGTTGTTCAGGCGACATACACACAATGAAATGCACAATTTCACCACCACTGTTATCCCGGCAACCCTGGATAAAAAGATATCTATGAGATTTCCATCAAAGATTTCAATCCCCGTGTAAATTAATACAAGTAAACAGTAATGTACCTCGATGAACGGATCCTTGCTCTTCTCATTCTCAGCCGAAACAGAATTCAATAATGGGTGCTTCAGGATCATATAAAGTAGGATAAATATATAAAGTGGGAATACACATACCTCAGATTAAGAAAGAACAAATTACAACACGATATGTCAACTTCTTTCAGGTTTGAATACAGTGACAGGTTCAAAGATGTCAATCGATGGATAATACACCACATCCGTTTAGTTCAAGTGAAACCATCTGTGGTGCTTCAACATGGAGCGGAAAATGACCTGAGACGCAACATATTTATGAAATAAATGAAAAATGATGATAACCAATATACAAATAAAGAGAGTGAAATAAATGTGCAACTAACGATAATAATTACATTCATAAGTTAGTTTCAAGGAAAATCGAGATAGCAGCCATCAAATAAATTGAAGAAATATAAGACGACTTACAGGTGAAAATGATGCTTTCTCAAGATGATCACAACCATCCAATTCGACATACTAAAGGTAAGGGTCATTTGGGCTCGAGAGAAGTTATAGCACAGCAGCCACCAAGTGAAAGTTTCCAAACATCAGTAATTTGTTCATTATAAATTTCAAGAAAAGAGCACTGGCAGTGAAATAACCACAAAAATGCCACATATGCTTTCTTTTTTTCGGTAAAAATGCCACACCATTTCTTTTTGGACCCAAATAAATCTCCTAAGTGGGTGTCGCGGGGAGAGTCAAGTACTAGGTTTGAGGTATAGAAAGTGTCGTGTAAGATGATGGGATTTCGGAGAAAGTCGCATATAAGGTTGTGTGGTCTCAGGAATGGTCGCGTACTAGGTCAGGGTGTCCGAAAAGGTCTGGCACTAGGACAGGATCCTAGGAAGGGTAGAGCAGGCTAAGCCGGAGGTAACTTTAGGTTGCATTCGGTTATTTGGGTCCAAATAAGCGGGTGGCATTTTAAAAAAAATAATAGCATAGTTAAAAAACTTAAAAGTGAAGTGTCATATATGAAGCCATTTTACAAGGTCATGCTAGTTTAAGCCTTAAGTTTACTTGCAAGATTACCTGATGAGTCTTCTTCAATTCTAAAGGGTTTTCCCATGAAGAAACCTTTCTCTTTCTTCTGTAAAAGAGAACCTGCGTTTGACTTCACCTGCCAGCAAAGATTCGGGTAACTTAGATAAAATTGTCCTAAAGTCAAGCATGTGCGGTTGATTAAACCCCTAACGTACATAATTTAGTAAAGGCTGATTAATGATGGCAAACAGAAGGTATAAAGCAAGATCACTACCATTTTGAACTTTTTAGTTCAACGTGATAAAAAGATCTTGCAAGCCATGTTCTAATATATACCTCTTTCTCCCCAAAGTAGTAGTGAATCCTCTCCAATCGGTAGACGCATCAGCCCTCTGTAAACAAAAATGCCGAAATAAGAAGCACAATGAGAAGAAACTGAAAAGTTATATAGTCCAGGAAAAATATGCCAATATCTGCACAATAAAAATGTATAAAGTAGGCATGGTAACTAAAGAATTGATCAGCAAGAAACATTTGAAAGATCAGGTGACGGAAAAAGTACCTTCTTCTCCTTCTCCAGAATTTCTGTTATAGTTTGAACAAGTATTAAGGTGGTTGATAGGCAAACCTCCGAGGAAGCCTGCTGATTACAGCCTCGTCAAGATCAAAAGGTCATCATATTGTCCACGTGTCCAAAACGTCATCATCTTCTGTCTACTCTATCTCGGAAAAAAAAAACAATTTCAATAGTCATTAAATAAACCCCACCCCTAATCTGCAAAAAATTGAAGCAACGGAAAAAGAATAAACAAGTTTTAAAAAAAAAACATATTAATGTACTGACCAGAGAAAATTAAATGCTGGTTATAAGCCTTGGGGAAGTATGAAGTTTTTGATATGAGAGTTGGAGCTGCAATGGAATGTTGACGAGTAAATGTTGACGAGGCACTATCATAGCAAAAATGTTGACGAGTAAAGTTTTACTTCTAACAGAAAATCTATAAGTAAATGCTAGTGATCTAACTGATTTTGTCATGAAATTCCTAAAAAGCAAAAAATGGTGAAGTTCATTAACCAGCTTCATTACAACACTTCCCCAGAGGAGACAAACCTTATAGTACTTGATGGTCCAATTTTTTCCGTTTGCCCCCTGTGCTTCTTTCCATGATTCGTACTGAGGCATTGTATAGAAAGATAGTTTTCGTCTCCCATCTCTATGAGCAGCATGCAGAAGAGGAGATTACACATTTAGATTAAAGGAAATAACAGACTATATTCCATTAATTAAAGAGTAAGTGTGTATTTTAAAAACCTTTACGATAGGAGTAATGAACTCCAGTAGAAAAGTAGGAACTTTGAGCAACGATGGCCAGAACGAATGGATGAAATTAATCAGCAGACCCTTGATATGGGAACCATCATGATCCTGATGATAGAAAAAGTCTGACATTAGTTTAACGAAACACGAATAAATAATTCGCTGGAGTTGAGAAACAATGAACTGAATGAAAAGAAAAGTATACAAGTATTTTAAAGAAAGTAACCTGATCAGTCATTATCATCAAGTGTCCATATCGTAGGGAATTGACACTGTCATACTGTTTTCCATGCTGGAGCCCTAGAATTTGCTTGATGTGCTGAATTTCAGCATTCTGCATTAGCTGGGTGTGGCTTGCTTCACGTACATTGAGCAATTTACCTCTCAGAGGGAACACATCGTAGTGATCTCGCCCAACAACAGCAAGTCCAGCAATCTGAGTAATATTCATAGCATAAATTTTGTCAAATGTAAAAAGCAGTATTTTAATAGAGAAATCAAATGATCAAACACTTACAGCAAGTGCCTTGGCTGAATCTCCTTCTGTCAAAATCAATGTACATTTGTCAGAATTTTTCCCTCCAGCCTCATTAGCATCAGCTAACTTGGCTAATCCATAGATCCGTTTGCTTTTTGCCCCATCCGTTTTTTTGAGATCTTTCTTTTGTTTGAATTCTGCCCACTCCTCAATATTTTTCATGATGTCCGACTTTGACACTATAGGGGAAAAAAGGATGAAGTTAAAATTCTAGATTTAAATATACAACCATGTAAGCCCTTTGGATAGATAAAGAAAATATGCATCAGCACTACAAACCTTTGTCCAAGAACTTTGGAGTGAAATCCCAGCTAGAACCAAAACTTGTGGCACGCAGTGTCAGAGTCTCCTTTGTTTGAGAGTCAAAAGCAGGATTGTCAATGAGAGCATTGACAAATACCCACAAATGGTTCTTCACAGTGTGAGGCTTAAGGTCAAACTTTTTGCCCTTATTCTTGTTTTTTATGACATTAACAAGATGGCTTGTTATCTTACTAGTTACATAATCAACATGAGTCTCACCCTTGACTGTTGAAATTCCATTTACGAAGCTGACCTGCTCAAGCCAATATTAGCAGATTAGTCATGTACAGTTTCTTTAACGGATCAGGTTATCATATTTCAGTTTTGAATTATAATTGGTACTATAAACAAAGATAATCCCACAAAAAGTTAAATAACAAAGATCATGTATGATTGCTTACCTGTTGAAATTGTCCTTCACTTCTACTTATACATATCTGCCACCTTTGATGTACTTCCTCTTCAAATCTGGAAAGTTAATAGAAAATCAGCATTCCAGTTGATGTAACTTAGTTAACTAACTCAAGTAGGATAAAGCATAAACATCCAGAACAGGCAAGCACCTTGGCAGTGGTTCTAAGGCGGAAAGTGATGTTGAATTCAGATAAAGGTCACAGTAATTGGAAAATGATTTGAAATGAAATTGCTGTCCGTTCAATTCCACCTTTACTCTTTTTCCCAGGCATCCAGCAACATCAATTGCACGCTTCTTCATTAAGGCAACAACATCATCCTCCAGATGTGTCATGCTAAATTTTGCCAAATCTGGTTTGAATGTAATCTTAGTCCAATTCTCACTTGCTTTGCACTTTGATATCATAGGCTCAGATCTTGTTCCCATGTTATTAGAAAAAACCTTCAGAATAACAGGTCACGTGAGAATTAGTACCCGAATATTGGAAATATAATCTCATACATTTATAAAATAACAACAGAAGACAATTTTCTAACCCATGAAACAATAGCTTGATTTGAATATTGGGAAAATTTAAATGGAAACCCACAAAACAAGGACACTTCAAAACAAACAAAGAAGCTGCCCCTAGGGATCCCTACTATAAGAATCTAAAATAATCCTTAAGAATGAAAAATAACCTATAATATCATAAACCCTAAATCTAGACCAAGAGCAGAGATAATTCTCCAGTTATCAAGATATGATAAAGAAATTCCTCAACTAGACACTGACCTTCAAAACCCACAACCCACCCGATGATCAAGCCACCATAAAAACCAAAAATCAAGGATAATAACAATATGTATCACATTGAAATCTAACAACAATCCTTCAATAAATCATTCAACACTAAGAACAAGCCATTATTCAGAGAAAAAACCCCAATAAAACAGAAATTAAACTACCGTGGACAAACTTCAAGATAAATCTAATTAAATTTATACCTGCTTGTACTTCTTCTGCCTCCTGCCATCCGCAGTCTCAATCACAAACTCGGTCGAGAATATATTCGTGAGTTTCGCACCATAGCCATTCCTCCCACCGGTCGTCTTCTTCTCATTATCATCATAGTTACTACTCGTCAACAAATGCCCAAAAATCAACTCCTGAACATAAACCCCTTCCTCCTGATGGATCTCGACAGGGACCCCATCCCCATTATTATGAGGAGTAATTGATAATTGATTAAATGAAATAGGAAAATGATTTGATACAAGAGGAAAAAAGACCCGCAAAAAAAAAAAAAAAAAAAAAACACTCATAAGTCAAAACAAGCAGAGGATCAAGATCATGGGATTAGATCGAAGAAGAATACCGTGGTGAGAACTTTGTCGGATTCCAAAGAAGCCTTCAACAACTTCACAGCCTACGTAACAAATTAATACATAATTAATACTCCTACATAGAAAAAGGACTTTTTATGAGAAGGAATTGAAAAAAAAAATACCTGGGTCATTCCAAATTTAACCTCTCTCTCCTCCAAAGAGAAGACATCTTTTAAGTTAAACTGTTTGAGCGCAGCGATGATGAGATTGTAGACATGGGCTTGACGGACAAATCATCCATCACCATGTAGGTGACAAGATCCTTGGGCAGGCGGTGCAGGTTTATACCAAAAGGCATAGAATCACATCCACAAGGAAACTCGAGTAATTAAACAGAATTTTTGGATGATTTTCCTAAAACATTTGGCCGTCCGATTCTCTGAAATCACAACTACACACATCAATATGTGTTTAAAGAAGATTCAAAACTTCACTTCTAAATTGCAAGTTTTAACACCAAACAAAAATCTCACATATCAATGGCACTTTTCAAATTTCATCAATGGCGAAAACTGAAGGAAAGGCAACATACAGCTGCGTCGGCGTTTGGCAAAACGACCGCGTCGAGATCATCCCCAATGATCAAGGCAACAGAACCACGTTGCCTTCACCGACACCGAGCGCCTCATCGGCGACGCCTCAGAACACCGTTTTCGACGCTAAGCGTCTCATCGGTCGACGCCTCTGTTCAGAGCGACATGAAGTACTGGCCATTCAAAGTAATCGCAGGCCCCGGAGATAAGCCTATGATTCAGGTCAAGCAAGCAATTTAACCAAAATGAAGGAAATTGCAGAGGGCCAAACTATTAAGTCTTGACTTAGAAAACCCTCATTTCTCTCTAGTCTCTCTCTCTCCCCCTCTCAATCTCTCAATGTAACGGCTATATTTTATTTTAGGGATGGGGTATATACCCCTCCAGCTTTGTTAGATACACTCCCCTTTTCATTTTATTAATTAAACTAGTATGAGACTCGCGTAAATTATTACGCGAGGTTATAAAAAAGAATAATTTAAACAGAAATTTAAAAGTTTAAAAAAAATATAAAAAAGAGAAGTTAAAGGAGAGAGAAAATTGAGGAAAAGGGAGAGGAAAGAGAAAAATATTTAAAAAAATAAATCAAAATTACAGAAATAAAGAGATTATGAAATCAAGAGTTTTGAAAAAGCCACGTCATTTAAAAAAGATTCAGAATTAGTATATAAGGGAGATATGTATGTAAAATACCATATTTGCCTTTTTAGTAAAATTTGTAAAATGTTATAGATACATACACCTCCTTACTTAAAACACTAAACCTAATTTTATACAAAACCCTAACCCTAATTTTGCAGCCGCCGCCGCAACTTTCCGACAGCCTCGACCTCCACTGCCGCCACAACCTCCGGCGTCACCCATTCAAAATCAATTCAGAAAACTAAAAAAAAAAAGTTTTTTTCGACCAACCAGTGTCGATCGACCGTAGAATATATCGTCGACTAATTATAGTCGACGAAAAATACCCTAGTCGACAAAAAATTAATTTCGGACAAGAAATGTCGACTAAAAAAATTATGGTCGACAAATTGCTGTCGACCATAATTTTTTTGGTCGATATTTCTTGTCCAAAATTATAAAAAAACAGAAAGAAAGAAAAGGGAAAAAAAGGGAAAAAAATTACGCTGAGGCTTACCGTGGGAAGACGGTTGGGGAGAGAAGAGGGCGGTGGGGAGGAGGTGGCGGCGCCGCCGCTTGCAGAAATTAAAAAAAAAACAAAAACAAAAACAAAAAAACAAATAACGTCCCATTTTAATTAAAAATTTAATTTACGTCTCATAACTTTTTTAATTGCTTAATTTACGTCTCATTTACATAAATTTGGGGATTTTAAAAAAAAATGGATGTAAATTAAGCAATTGAAAAAGTTATGGGACGTAAATTAAAATTTTAACTATTTTTGGACGTTTTTTCAAAAAAGGTAAAAATTACGGGAAGTAAATAATTTTTTTCTCACTTAGTCAAGTGTAAGCATTAATGCTACACTTAGTCAAATTACAACCCCAGCCTTAACAGGATCCTAGAAAGCATAATGTCGCTTACCAAATGACCAAGTAAGGGGGCTGACATTCTCACCTTCATGATCACTCCAAACCGTGCAAATATACAAAGTATACAATTTTTCAATAGAACATAAGGGCTCAGTAATCTGGAATTCACTATTTTAAAAAATAACTAATGATTTTTTTTTTCAACTTAAAGCCTACAATATTCTTTTTGTGATTAGTTTTAGTCATTTCATTTTTATATACTTAAAAAACTGTTTTGAAAGTTGAAAATATCAATTGTCTAACTTGAGATTTGAGGTAAGTTAAATATATATTATTTTAATTATTAGTCATCATATAATGAACAATCAAAATGATAAAATAAAGTACTATGTAATTATTTAATAAATATACATATACAACCCATTTTTATAAATTAAAATATAAAATGGTTTTCATCAAATGAATATATTAAATAACCAAAATCACTCATTTTGAAATAATCATTTTCTATCATAATTTTACATGTTCATTACTTTTATTACATAGTTATCGCACAAAGCCAACTATGAAATGTACAAATATTAGATTGCACGAACTTGGTTTTGCAATATATATGGGTTCCTAAATATTGATTGAAACTTGCAAAGCTAACAAACAATGGATGTTATTTGTCAGAAACGACAAACATGGCACTTCACATCAGATTTCAACACCCCATAAACTGCAATACCATTGTAACCCTATGATAAATAGTCTAAATTTTGTAAACAGAAGTGATTCCAAAAGTAAATGAATTTTTTTTCTCATAACTGTTGTTGCTTCACACAACAACAGTCTTATATTGACTCCTCTGCTGGGATCTGATCCCACCCCCTGCAAAATTTTCAAATCATAAACAAATTGTCAAAATGAATACCAACAGTAAGGATGCTCTGATAAAGAAAATCTTCTATAATTTTTTTTTGCCCTCTTCTAATTTATTAATTATTACAGAATACAGAGTACTATTATGGATCACTAAAATCCTCTCATTTAAGCACATAATTACTTGGTATCCTAGAAACAAACCACTTTGTAATCTATAAATGAAAGTTTTATTAATGTAATCTATTAAATTCGGTGTTTTGTTGAAGGATTATGCAAGCTGTAATGCTATTAATGTTAAAACAAAGGACTATACAGTCTATATACATCACAGTCAGCGGGAATAAGAAATATAGGAGCAAATGAGCAACTTCGTTTCCAATTCTATAATTATTTGCTTTTGGACAATAAGTTCTCCTATGCTTTCCTTAAGCTCTGTGCTTTACTTAATACTGTTGAAGACAATCTGTACGTGCAATAATCAATCATGGAGCATGTTACAAATACAATGCATAACATCACTCACCAATGGAATATCTTATTCCTTTTTATCATAATGAAGTTGACGAACAAATAAGAGCAATGGATTAGAGTTATCCTGTAATATGAAACATGGAATAACTTTATTGGGTGTTCTTTGGCTTAGAAAAAGTTATTATAACAAATATAAAAATATTAACTATACAAACCATCTCATTAATTAAGGTCCATCCCAAGATCATCAAATGAGTTCTTCATTTGATTATCGAATGCTCAATTATACATGATTCCACCACCGGAGAAAGAAGATCCAAGGAAAGTACATCAAGCAAAATTGTAACAGGAATGTCCATAATCAACATAATTTTATATATATTAAAAAAATCAATGAAATTACCTCAGGTAACTGGAGCAAGTGAAATCCTAATCACTCTCTCCTTTATATGTATTTTTTTTTTAAAAAAGTATATTTTATACCCACCTCATAATTATAAATACAAAAATAGATGTATATAAACTGACTAAGTAACCCTTATATAAATAAAGAGTAAAATAATTTTAAAAAATAACTTGAAAAATCTGAAATTAAAAATGTAATTAAAATTTAAAAGTATTTTAAAAAATTAACTAAATCTTTAAAATTAATTAAATTTGTTTGAAAAAAATCTTAGAAAATTAAATAGAATCTGAAATTAAAAAATAAACCATCAAAACACAATCAAAACAAAATTAAAAATATTGAAATAATTCAATAAAACGTAAAAAAAAGTAAATTTCAAAAAATCAATAAAAGTATGATTTTATTTTTTATTTTTTAATATTTATTTTTGATTGAGTTGATTTTCCTTTCATTTTTTATTTAGTTTTTTTAGAAAATTGAATCATTAATTGGTATTTTTAATTTAATTATTTTATAAATTTTCTTTGATTTATAATTTAATTTATGACACCACCACTATATGCTAAAATGTCAAATAAATTTTGTAAGACTTGAATTCATCTCTATCATAATTAGAATCGTGAATTTATTTGAACCTCAACCCAATTAATTTGTAATAAACCTAAAATTTCAAGGTGTAGGTTTGCCGCATTTTGTTGGTGGGTTATTTTGATTCACAAATTTCTGTGTGATTTTGGGCTCTTCAGTTTAAGTTTATTACAAATTTATAAAATAAAATAAACTTATAAAAAGTTAAATAAATCAAATAAAATTTATAAAATAATTAAATGAAAAATACCAATTAATGGTTCAATTTTCTAAAAAATTAAATAAAAAATAAAGAAAAACCAACTCAATCAAAAATAAATAAAAAATAAAATCGTACTTTTTATTGTTTTTTTAAATTTATTTTTTTACATTTTATTGAATTATTTCAATATTTTTAATTTTGTTTTGATGATTTCTTTTTTAATTTTAGATTCTATTTAACTTTCTAAGATTTTTTCAAAAAAAATTATTTAATTTTAAAGATTTAGTTAATTTTTTAAAATACTTTTAAATTATAATTACATTTTTTATTTCAGATTTTTCAAGTTATTTTTTAAAATTATTTTACTCTTTATTTATATAAGGGTTACTTAGTTATTTTATATACATCTATTTTTATATTTAAAATTATGAGGTGTGTATAGAATATACTTTTTAAAAAAATATATATATAAAGGAGAGAGTGATGTGGCATGATGATGTGGCATTTTTTAATATATGTGGCAAATTTTAATTCCTTCAAAACATAAAATTGGAAGGTAAATGGCGTATTTTGTAAAGTTGAAACTTAAAGGATTTATTTTGGAATGTCTCAAACTTATAGGACTAAAAATAAAATTTCCTCTGTTTTTTCGTGACATTTTTGTTGTTGTTCTGTTTGTGTACGAACACTATCACATTTTTGTTGTTGTTCTGTTTGTTTAAAATTTTCTTCTCTTTTCATCAATAGAAGGTGGAGGATAAATTTGTCCAACATTTAAGAGTTTCGACTGGCTTATTAAAAATAATCTTACTTGAACACTATTAAGTATAAATAGTGGTGTTTGAATATCTCGGATCAAATATTCCGCAAAAAGGCACTGCTAATATATATAAATAATTAATTGTCCAACAATAAATAAATAATTATGAAAATTAATTAAATAGTAATCTGAGAATTACACTAACCAAATTTGAGTACATCCGAGATGTGCATGACCGGGGCAGAAGCTTGGTTAAGTTCTAGTATTAAAAATACTAAAGTGTTAGATTGAATTCGAGTATTCATGTTTTTTTTTTAAATAAAAAAAAGTAGAATAAAATAATTGTGGTGAGTATGTTATCTAAAATAAAAAAGGAAAATGAACACTCATGTGAACCAAAAAAAGAACAATTTATATGTGGTGGGGGAGTAAAATAAAAGGGAATGACTTATGTGCAAATACCTTATGTGTAATTATGTGCAAAACAGGTAATTAAGGAAACAAATTAAATAAGCAAAATCTCAGTAAATTGAAATTCGCGGGTAACCCGGAAAAAAAATGGGTCTAAAATTCAAAGCCCGCGAAATTAAAGCAACATTATTACTCATTCAAGGCAAAATCGGTAACAAATTATAGTTATGTCCTAGTGGTAAAAGCTTACTTTTTTACAAAAAGGTTAAAGGCTCGAATTTCATTTAGATCATTTTTTTCTTCTTTTTCTTTATTTTTATTTTTTTCTTCTTTTTCTTTATTTTTTAATTTTTTACTTTCCTCAAACACTTTTCTTCCCTTTTAATTTTTTTTTTTTTTTTTTACTCTAACTCATTATTTTGCATACAAGTAACAAACAAAATACCAACACATCAATACCTTCTTTTTCTTTTCTTCTTTATTTTTTACTTTTCTCAAACACTTTTCTTCCCTTTTAAATTAATTTTTTTTCCTTTTTAATTTTTTTTTTTACTCTAACTCATTATTTTGCATACAAGTAACAAACAAAATACCAACACATTAATACACAATACACAAAAAAATTAAGATAGTACACACAAAATACTATGAGAGTATCACACATTTATGCATGTCAGTATTAGACAAAATACCAAAATAATAACACAATTTTAATGTGTGTTGCTGTTTTATACATTAATGTAGCATTATCACAAATTTATATAAATAGTATTACACTGTTACATTTAACAGTATTACATTATTGCAATTGACAGTATTACAAAGTGAAAACCAAAATATTTATTACTGGATCATTATTCTCTTCTCCTCTAACCACATTATCCACTATTTTACCATACCCCCATTCTTCTTACATGTTTCTTGTCTTTTTTTTTCATCACATGTGCACATTCTCTTAACAATATCACACCTGAAAGGCATACAGTATTACATAATAAGAAACATGGTATTATAAAAGAAAAATATCTAAGCATTTGAGAATTTCACACTTTCAGCAATTTAGGGAAGTCAGACTCGTGTTATTTGCAAAAAAAATCATCAACTTAGCACAAATAAATGCAAATAATATGGAGTACTAAATTATTCTACATGTCAACATACCTAGACAGTAACACACGAAATACCTAGACAGTATCATACAAAAAATCAACTATTTTTACCAAATTGAATGTTTAAAAAATAAACTAATTAACTCCACAAGTTTTGAAGGACATTAAATCAAAACAGAAACAGTATTACAATTAAAACGTAACAGTATTAAATGCAATTATACCTTTTTTTTTTTAATTATTATTACCTCAGCATCATTATCTTCTCCTCTAACAACATTGCCACCAATTCATCATCCTCATCTCTTGACCTTGTTTTTGTCTCTATTTGCTTCATATTTTTTCAAAGTATCACATCTAAACGCACACTGTATTATATTATACACACAATAATATTATATTTTGCACATAACAGTATTCCTGGTGTTGGGATATAAATCCTAAGACAAGTCCTAAATGATGAAAAGAATAAGATGAAGTTTTGATAAGCCAAAAGTAGACTTGAATATTTTCTAAGTGTTGACTGATCTAGTCTAGTTAAAGAAGTCGTCTTGAGCAGATCAGTAGAGTTCACAAGACAAGTGAGTTCATAAGACAAGTGAAGTTCACAAGACAAGTGTTGACAAGATACATTTCAAAATAAAGTTTAAGTATTCAAAAGACAAGTACATATTATAAGTACTTTGTATATTTGTTAGGTTATTTACTGAGCTATATTAATGATGTATAGAAGCTCATGTTGTTTCGTTTATGTTCATATATTGATGTATAGATTCTTAAGTTGACTAAGCTATTTTATAAAGTTTAATGTAAATGTAATAGTCTTGTTAGGACTAGATTAATTCTATTTTGAAGTCTACAGAAGAAAACCTGCGCAAGACAAGAAGAGAAGAAGACTTAGAATTTGTCTAAGTGTTGAAACCAGACAAGACATGTGCGCGATGACAAGACAAGTAAACAAGAAGGAAGAATGAAGTTAGTTATTCAAAACGCGTATGAAGATAAAGTTTGAAGAGTTAGTTAGAAATAACTAATTAACTACATAACCGCGTGGATGGATAAAGATAAACAGTTGTGAGTTAGTTTTCAAGAAAGGTTGGTTACGAAACAGAAAGTTCTTGAAATTGATAGTCTATAAATACCCCATGGTATTGAACGATTCAAGACTACTGAAACTCGATATACTGAAGAAAATTAAAGACGTACTCAAGCGAATTACTCTCAGAGTTTGAAGATTCAGAAAGAAGCCAGAAGACAAATTGAAGATTCAAAGAAGGCTACTACTGAAGACAAAGAAGTTTTATTTTATTGTATCAAGTTGCTAGTTGCTTGTTAAATAGCTAGTTAGATCGAAGAAACACTTGGTAGTGTTATCGAGAAGATCTAAGTCTTATTTCTTGGGACTTAAAGCTACAAAAACACATTACTCTATTGGACGAGTTAATAAGAATATCACAACTGGGTTTGTGAGAGTGGACGTAGACAAGTTGTCGAACTACTATAAATCTTGTGTTTGATTTACTTTACTGTTTATTTGTTGTTTGATTGATTAACTGCCTAATTGATTGAATTACATATCTGAACAAGACTAGTAGAGTGTTCATACAGAGTTCGCGAATTTTAGTTGAGTATAAACTTGAATTGGGCTCATTGTTAATCTGATTATTTCGCATTGTGTATTCTGATATATTGAAAGATTTTTGAAAAGTCTATTCACCCCCCTCTAGACATTTTCACTAGCTTACTCAATATTAAACTCAACTAGGGACCTACAAGTGGTATTAGAGCAGTAGTTACGAACTGCTGTTTCTTGATAACCGACTTAAGACTTGGGTGAAGTCTTGGTTCTTGATTGTACGTGCTCTTACGTGTTCTTGATCGTTGTTCTTGAATATATCTGTTTCTTGATACTAAACTGCTTAATACTAATCTTCTTGGAATCATGTCTCTCGAAATCAGTGCTAACAAGCTACCGAAGTTCCAGGTACAAGATTACGACTACTGGAAGTTGCGAATGGAAGCCATTTTCAGCTCCACTCACGACTTAATGATCTCTGTCGTCACCGAAGGTCCAATCGTGACGATGATCCCTAACACTGCTGCTTTGGACAAGGACAAACCTGTTGGTACTCTCGTTCGAAAACCCAGGTCAGAGCTAACCTCAGAAGAAATGAGGTAGAATAATTTGGACAGCTTGGCCAAGAATTACATTTTACACACCCTTCCTAACGAGTATCTAGGAAAAGTGTTAAAATGTAAAACTGCCAAAGATATGTGGGACCGTCTCGCTATTATTTGTGAAGGGACATCCCTGATCAAAGAAAACAAGTTTTCTACTGCTGTTCAAAGATTCGAATCATTCAAAATGAAAACTGGTGAAACTATTGACCAGTTGGATACTCGCTTTACTAAGATCATGAATGACTTGGAAGTCCTTGGTAAATCTTATACTGCTCGTGAAATTAACCTGAGAATTCTTAAAAGCCTAGATCCTAGATGGAAGATGGTGAAGATGCTTGTTAAGAATACTCAAGACATAGACGTGTGGACAGCAGAGACCATGTTTCAAACTCTAAAGGCTCATGAGTTTGATTTAGACGAAGATGAACCCATAGCCAGTAGTGACAGAGAAAATGCTGTATCGAAGAACGTTGTCTTTAAGTCTAGTTCGTCTAAGTGCTCTAGAGTAGGCAAGTCGAAGATTAAGACTAAGTCTGCTTCTGTGAAAGACGAGTTAGATACTGATCTTAGCCTGAAGGATCAAGTGAACCTTATGGTTAGAAAGTTTGATAGGCTAAATAAACGTTTCGGTAGATATAAGAAGTTCTATAGAGATCATAGAGGGTCTGCTTCTAAGAACTCGTCTGAGACCAGACGAGACCGAAACTCGTCCGAAAGGAGAGACAAAGTCTCGAAAGGTAATAGACGAGATAGAGAGTCTGATGATAGGAAGATTAAGCGTTCTGATAGACGTGATAAGCGAAGGGATAACTCTCCTATTAAAAAGACTACTAATGATCTTTTGTGTTATAACTGTGAAAAGCCAGGTCACTACATCTACGAATGTCCAGACCTGAGCACTGATGATCGTGAAGAACGCAAAGCACGAAGGGAAAGAAGATACAACCGTGGCAAGAAGGCAATGATGGCCAATGATGACTCTGATTCGGATTCAGAAGAGTTGCCATCGTCCTCATCTAGCTACCCGTCTGATCGAGATCACGATGAAGCTTTCATAGTAGATGATGGCCTATGCTGCATGGCTAAAATTGATCAAGAGGTATCATCTGCAACTTCATTTCAATCATGTGATGAATCGGATTCTGATGAAAGTGATACTGCCAGTAGTGAAGTAGGGAGTAGTCTTCATCACTCTGCTAGTGTGAATGAAGAAGACCTCCTACTAGCTAACCAGGCATTTATTGAAGTCAGTGACGAGAACATCGCCTTAAAACAAGAAATCATTGATCTTAAGGAAGCTCAGTCTAAAGTAGATCCTAATGTAACAGTCCTAAATGAACGCTTGACTGAAGAGTTAAGACAACTCAAAGAAAAGTGTGCATTGACAGACAGGTTATATCAAGACCTACTTAAGACACATGCTATTGAGAGAAATGAGTTCAATGTTTTAAAGAGCAAGTGCAAAAAGCTTGAAGAACGCAATAAGTTCTTAGAGACTGAGGTTGTCACTCTAGACCTTAAACTTACTGACCTGGTTAATTCTTCAAAGATTAACCTTGAACTGTCAGATAGGTATAGGGCTCCAGCTGACAAAACAGGTATAGGTGCAGATTCACCTAGCTCGTCTACTCAAGTCATTAAGAACCCTACTGCTTTCATCTCAAGTTCTAATGATAAAGGAAAAGGACCAATGATATACGATATTGGAACGCCGTCTGAAGGCACTGTACCTAAAAAGACTCGAGTTAACACTCCGATTACCAAGGGAGGTAAGAATAATGTTAACAACAAGCCTGTTCCGTTTAGAACTAGTCTACAAAGGACCACTAATCGTGGACGACCCAACCAGGTCAGATACGAGGATTGGTATCCTGAGGAGACGAGTACTAGACAAGTACAGACTAGACGACAAGAGCCTAGACCTCCTTTTATAAGGCAGTCTCAGCTCTACTCGTCTAGGCCTTGGAAGGTTGCTCCAAAATATCGTACACAACGTGTCCTATATCCTCCACCTTTGTCATATGATATTATAAGTGAGGAAAGACCCAAACGTGTCTATAAACCGTATGGACCTAATGCATACAAGCCCTATTCTGACTATCATAGACCAGCGCCTGCTCAAGTAGAGATTAAGTCGAAAGACTATCTCAGACGAGTAGACCCGAAATCGAATGATAGGCCAGATAAGGACAACAAGGTCTTATTTTGTAACAAGTATGGCAGGAATCTTAAGAGATCGAACTTGTTCAGGACTCCGATGTATATTTGGATTCCTTTGAACTCGACTAACCCCCCAGGACCCCAATAAACAAAATGGGTACCTAAATTATTGTAAGTGAGGAAAGACCCAAACGTGTCTATAAACCGTATGGACCTAATGCATACAAGCCCTATTCTGACTATCATAGACCAGCGCCTGCTCAAGTAGAGATTAAGTCGAAAGACTATCTCAGACGAGTAGACCCGAAATCGAATGATAGGCCAGATAAGGACAACAAGGTCTTATTTTGTAACAAGTATGGCAGGAATCTTAAGAGATCGAACTTGTTCAGGACTCCGATGTATATTTGGATTCCTTTGAACTCGACTAACCCCCCAGGACCCCAATAAACAAAATGGGTACCTAAATTATTGAATATCTTCATTGCAGGGTCGACTTGACTTGTATAAGAAGGGTGGCTCAGTAGGAGAAACTTGGTACATTGATAGTGGTTGTTCGCACCACATGACTGGTACTAAGGCTCTCTTATCGAGTTACCATGAGCAGGAAGGACCAAAAGTGATATTTGGTGATAGCTCCACTACTGTCACGAAAGGATTTGGTTACATCAGGAATGGAGACGTAGAGATACAAGACGTATCCTACGTAGAAGGTTTGAAATATAATTTACTATCTGTTTCTCAATTTTGTGACCGTGGATACAAGGTGCAGTTTAAAAGCTGCAAGTGTGAGATCATTGACAAAAGGACTCACACCATTCTACTCATCGGCGTAAGACAAGGTAGTGTATACATTGTGAATTGGAACAGCTGTCCAAGGGATACTTGTCTACTTACTAAGAACCCTAAAGAGCTCGGTTGGCTTTGGCATAGACGCCTCTGCCACATGAACTTTAAGGTAATTAATAAGATTGCAAGAGATTACCTAGTGGAAGGTTTACCCAACGAAGTTTATTACAAATCACATGTATGCAATGCTTGTCAGAAAGGTAAACAGGTAAAAGGTTCCTTTAAATCAATTCCTACTCTCTCAACAAGTAGAGTCCTAGAACTACTACATATGGATCTTCATGGTCCGATAACTCCTCCAACCTTGAATGGTAGAAGGTACACACTTGTTGTCGTAGACGATTATTCTAAGTTTACTTGGGTAGTCTTCCTACACAAGAAGAGTGATACACAAACTCTTCTACCTGATCTGTTGAAGAAGTTACAAGTTGAGAAGAACCAGTCTACTGTCAAAATTCGTAGTGACAAGGGAACTGAGTTCATTAATTGCTATATCCAAGATTTTTGTGCTAAACGTGGTATCTAGCACCTTACTAGTGCAGCTAGGATGCCACAACAGAATGGTGTAGCTGAAAGAAGGAATCGAACTCTCAAGGAAGCCTGTAGAACCATGCTAGCCGAATACAAAACTCCTCAAAAGTTTTGGGCTGAAGCAATCAACACTGCATGCCACTCACAGAACAGAAGTGCGATCAACAAGGCGTTAGGTAAGACACCTTACGAGGTTTGGAAAGGTAGAAAACCCAGAATTTCATATTTCCATATATTTGGTTGTAAGTGTTTCATCCATAACAATGGGAAAAACAAGTTGAATGCTTTCGATGCTAAAACAGACGAGAGGATATTCTTAGGATACTCCTCGACTAGCAAAGCATTTAGGGTATTCAACTACTCAACTCTTTGTGTGGAAGAAACACCAAATGTGGTTTTCGATGAATCTCGACAGGACTCGTCTGCCGACAAGATCAGTGAGAAGGTAACTCATCTATCGATCGAATCTGACAAAGAATCAGAAGTTTATGAATCCGTTCAAGCCTACAATCCATTCATGAAAGCTCTCGATTCTGATGACAACGAGAAGGTAAGTCTACTAGACCAGCTGACATGCCTGCTCTAGTTGACTCGTCTACTCCTATTAAATCTGTTGATACAAATGATGTTGATATGCATGATGCTATACCTGAGGTAGATGATGATAGTATTCCTATTAAGAATAGAAAAACATGGAAATCTGCGCATGATACTGAAAATATCATTGGTGACTCTACTATTGGTGTGAAGACTAGACGACAACTCTTTGAGTCGCAAGAACAGCCTAGTCCATCTATGTTTTGTTGGTGTTGTTTCCTCTCTTCTATCGAGCCTACCACTGTTAAAGAAGCATTGACTGATAGTAATTGTATCATCGCTATGCAAGATGAGTTGAACCAGTTTGTTCGAAACGACGTCTGGGAACTTGTCGATAGGCCAGAACACCATAATGTAGTTGGCACTCGATGGATTTTCAAAAACAAGAAAGATGAGAATGATGTAGTCGTTAGGAATAAGGCTAGACTAGTAGCCCAATGTATAAATCTTTGTGTTGATTTACTTACTGTTTGATATTTGTTTAAGTGTTTACACATATTAAAGTTCAAAATCAAAGTTGAGTATAAAACTTAAAGGTTCACATTGAAACTGAAAGTACTGTGCTGACCGAGTAAGAACAGTATTAATCAGAACACTATTCCGCATTGTTTACTCTGATATTTTGAAAGATTTTAAAAAGTCTATTCACCCCTCCCCTCTAGACTTTTTCTAGCTTAATCAATCTTAACTCAACTTGGGACCAACATCTCATCAAAGCGTTTCTTTTATCTTTCCTAATGCAGCCCACAGGTTTTGTGTAAAACACCTCTATGTGAACTTTTAGAATGCTGGTTTCAAAGGGCAAGTATTTAAGATTGTTGTGTATAAAGCAACAAAGGTCACTACCAAGAATTATTTCAATAGAAGAATGCATGATATTAATGAGTTAAGTCTCATGCTTGCAATGTGGTTAATGGATAAACCTCCCAAGCAATGGAGTAAATCTCATTTCAATTGCATGGCTTAGTGTGATATGATATTGAATAACATTTGTGAGTCATTTAATGTTGTCATACTACCTACAAGATACATGTCTATTGTGGGTATGTTGGAGTGGATTATGGACTATTCGAGGGAAAGATTGAACAAACATAGACAAAGGGCAATGAATGGGAAGAGGTGGAAGGGTAAACTATCTCCAAAAATGAAGCACATCATAAATGAGAATGTGAAGAGAGTAAGAAGTTTGTATCTCAATGAAGGTTGATGATTTGCATTACCAGATTCGAATGATTTATGGGACTCAATACTCTGTGGATCTTTAGAATTCCACTTATGGTTGTAGAAAACGGGCTCTTACTGGTATTCCATGTATTCATGTCATTAGGACAATATATTGTCAAGGATTAAGGTCAAAAGATTTCACATATGCATGCTATAGGGTTGACACATACAAGCTGGTTTATGATCACTCCATAATGCCAACACTACATGCAAAATTCATCCCAAATCGCGAGGCAAATTAGCAACAACATATACTCCCTCGCCAATTGCCAAGGGAATTTTCGAGGGGCACAATTGTCGAGGACATGTAAAACCCTTGCAAAATGGCAAGGGAAATTTAATTCCCTCGGGCATTGCCAAGGGAAATGCCGAGAAAATGAGTGGTTGAGAATTACCAAGGGATGGGCCCTTGCTAAATGGACATGTCATTAATATTTACCAAGGGCAAGCGGGCCCTCTTTAAATCCCTCGGCTACATCAGTATACATATATTCCAGTACACTTCTTTTCCAATTCCCCAATCCCTCAACTAATGTTATGATATATATATATATATATAATTTATTGCTAGAAGTAATGATATAATTTTATTGTTTAATCAAATTTATTGTTAGGATGAAATTATAATTTTATTGTTAGAATTGATGATATAATTTTATTGTTAGATCAAATTTATTGTTAGGTTCAAATTATAATTTGTTTGTTAGAAAATTTATTGTTAGGATGAAATTATAATGTTATTGTTAGAATTACATTTATTGTTAGGATTTTGATTATTTGGAATTACGATAGAATTAGACGAAACTGTGTCGAATTGTTTAGAAAATTTATATTAAAGTAATTAAAATATGCTTAATTAATCTTAAATATTTAGCGATATTAAACAGATGGACATGAATTATTGAAGACGTAGTTGGATGTATGGTCCAAGATCGTTGTATGAAATTATTAATCCTAAATTTCTTACTAGACTAGATGAGTTTATTGAAAAAGCCACTAGTAATTCGGATTCGATGAGGGGAGGAAAAATTAGGTGTCCTTGCACGAAAGTTGAAATTGATACATTTATACTTTTTAATGTTGTGTTTTTTTTTAGGTGGACAAGATGATGATGATTTTAATTATGTTTAATTAATGTTGAAGTTTTAATTTTTTGTTTCAATTATAATGTTGAATGTATATATATATATATATATATATTATAATATATACAATGAAAAGCTCCAAATTTAATACATTAAAAATTTAATTAATCTATATATATGTGAAGGAAAAAAATTAAACATAATTATATTATTGATAACAAAATATTTTATAATATTTGTATTGAAAAAATATAAAATGTATGTGTGTTACCAATTATCAAATACGCAATCAAGTTTAAATTAAAGAATAAAAAATTGGAAATATAACATATATATTAATTACATTTAAAATATAACGAAAATAGCTCTTAGCCCAACGACAAAGGGGGCGCCCATAAACATCATCAGGATCGAGAGGTCCTGAGTTCAACTACTCGCACACGCAGCTGGGGGAATTAAATGGCCATATGTTGTGGCCTAGTGGTGAGGGGGGTGGCTAGGAACCCACCATAATGCATGAACAATTACATGACATTAAAGCAAGTAAGGAAACCGTAAACTTGCTATTGAAGGACGGGAGAAGATATGTAACAATGAAAAATTTGGGAAAATTTGTTTAAAGGAAGAAAAAGTGAAGACGTAAATCCATTTTAGTGTAACTAAAGGAATCATTTGTTATATCATTTTTTCCAATCATACCATCCTCTCTTTTTGTGAGCTTAGATTGTGCAATCAAAAACTGTAGAGAGATTGCTTTTATGATGAAGTTGTTTTTTGTAATGAATTTTTTTTGGATTAGGAATAGATGATGGTATGATTGTTGTAGAAATTAGGTTGGTATGATCAGATGTACTGATTCCACCTGTGATAATTTGAAAGTCTATATCATGGTTCTGTTTTTATATTATTTTAGTTTTGTTTAATCTTTTGTTTCTAGATAAATTTCATTAGTATGATGATCATTATTGAATAACATATAGTATTTGAATAGTTGTTTGTTCCTCGTGCAAGAGTTTGTGTTGTGTTTGTGAATAAGTGAGCATCTTTGAGTAAAATTGAAGTGTATTTTAATGATTGTGCTTCCATCGATGAAAGCATTTAGTAGAAAAAATATTTTCAAAGATTGTGTGTTTCATTAGTTTTAATTCTTATTACAATTTATTGTAGTATTTAGGTGATTGTGTACCTCTATTTTATTGTTGCATGATAGATATATTGTTGTATTAAGGTGATTGCATAGTTCTGATATTATTGCTGCACAACTAAAAATTGTTATCAAAGATTACTTACCAAATTAATAGATTGAAAAACTCTCACACAATTCTGGAAAATGAAACATAGTCACGGATTACAAATAGGGGAATTACAAAAAACACAAAATAACAAAATTCTACAGACTAATGGTGACTCAAAACATACTATATCCACCATATTACGAAAAAGAAGATCTAGAAACTAATTAGAGCATATTTCATCCAATTTTTTCAGCATCTTTCCTCTCCATCACCGTACCACCAAACTCATGTTTTTCCTTCAACAAAGATAGAATACACACTTAGCTCTTGAAGACATTGGAGGATCTAACCACTCGAAAAAATTACATCCATCCCACCATGTTGAAATTTAAAAAAAAATGACAAAATTGAATAAATAATATTAAAAATGTGTATATAAATCGAACAAATAATACTGAAATTAAAACTAACCTTCCAAGCTTTGTAACCATAGAACCTTCAACTCAGATTATCATCAATCCAAGTTGTTCGTATAAGAGCATTTACTCCACATGAACACAGCTTATAGTTGTTGAATCCCGTAGTAAAAAACTATGATGAAGATGATATTTTTTTGGATGGAGAGAAAGAGGGCGCAAAAAATTAATTATGGTAGTAGGGATGAAGAAGACATGAGGGTGCGATTTTTCTAAATAGTGAAAATGAAAAAAATAGGGCAGAATATGGAAAGAAGATGAGGGTGCGATTTTTCTAGATGGTGAGAATGAAAAATTGGGGCAGAAGACCTGCAATTTTTGGGTTTGGGAAGAAGAAGACCTGCTATTTTTTGGTTAAGGAAGAAGACCTGCAATTTTTTTTTCTATAATGAATGAGGGTTGATTATTTTGTTTTAATGGAGGAGAAGGAGAATGACCCGTTTTTTATTTGCCCACCCATTTTTTAACCACCCCGCCCATTTTATTTTAAATTTTGAAATAATTAATTAAAAAATAAATTTAACGCATATTTTTAAAAAAAAGTCATGTGGGCATAATCGGTTGAAATACCTTCAATAGTCGGTTAAATGACTGATTTCAAAATAATATGAAACCTAATGGACTAAATTAAAAAATTGGTAACCAAGTGGACTAAAATCAAAACCGTGGAACCCTAATGGACTAAAAAAAGGTTTAATCTCAAATCGATAGGTCATAGAGTTGGAGTGGTGATTGAGGTGGACTCTGCAACTTGAGAAGTGGTGTGGGGGCAATGTTTGAGGGTTCGGGTGGTTATTGACATCACAAAACCACTGTGCCGATGTTCCTCTATTACAATCCAAAGGGAGTGCATGACCATTGTTTTTAGGTATGAAAGGCTCCCTAATTTATGTTATATGTGTGGGAAACTAGATCATGTGGAGAAATATTGCGGGATTGCGATCGGCTAGATGGAGTTGTGGTGTGCGGGGAATAGGGCTTTTCTAGAGTAGTTAAGGGTTGATAGTCGTAAGAGTCCATCGGAGGAGGATATGCAGATGCTCGGTAGAGGAAGATAGAAGGGAGATGATGGAAGTGCTCATAGACAGTTTGATTAATGTTGTTGTCACAAACTCCTTTTATTAAGGAGGGTGAAGTAGGGAGACTTGGGCCGCACCGAGAGTGGATCCACAGACGAGCATGGAGTTGGAACCACTCTCTTTTGTTGTTCCACTTGAGAATGAACATCGGTATGTGAAAGAACCACTCTTTGTAGAAGATATATAATGGGTATGATTATCGGGTAACACACTATTTGTGTTGATATTATGGGGATTTTGACTTTAATTCATTTGTTGAAACCATATGAGAAGGCGAAGAACCATATGTTTTGATGGTGGAAAGAACGGAAAAAAAAAGTTGTTGTGAAAGGGGATAAGGGAAAAGGAAAAGAGAAGAAGGATATTATTGATCTCGTCTCGGTTCAGAGAAATACCCTTCCATGCAAAAATAGGCCTCTTATTACCCTGACTGGAGCATGAACGAAGCATTGGGGATCCACCCAAGGCTGGACGGCGGGAGTTGAAAGACCTTTCAAGACGGAAAAGAGTCTTTATGATTACAATGATCAAGGAGAGAGAGTTGATATTTTAGGAGCAGCGGAGACTAAGGTGACTCAGCCCCACCAGGTCGAATGAGTATCATATGTTGGAACGCACGAGGTTTACATAGTACTTGTGCATTTAGTCGTTTAAGTCAGTTAATTTCTCAGTATCGTCTGTCCCTTTTGTTTTCATAGAGTCTAAATGTTTATCGTATCAAGTTGCTGCTATTAAGTCTAAGTTAGATTTCAATTCCTGTTTTAATGTGGATTTTTGTGGTAATGATGGTGGTTTGATTTTGTTTTGGAATGAATGGATGGTCAATGTGTTGTCTCCCTCTTCGGGTCATATTGTGTCACATCCGGTTTTTTTTTTTTTTTTAAGAAACTCTTGTGAAAGTTGAACATGTTGTAAAGAGATAAACTGAAATTCAATTAAAATCAAGAACCCAATTAAATTTATTTAATATATAAAGACTATAATAAATATCTCATAAATAAACCCGACAATTGAGAATAAGAAATAATTATACTTTGTTAAGTCTTAAAAATTTAGAAAAACATAATTGGTCAACATCCATCACCACCACCTCTCGCCCATCAACTCCCCAACTTGCCTCAACCTGAAATAGTATTAATTGGGGTGAGTTAAGCATACTCAGTGGAGTCAAGTTATTCCAAACTAAATATTGAAAATATACAGTCAAGTCATCAACGTAGAACAAATATCATTTGCATATATACTTTGCCAACCTTAAATTAAACAATATACTTTGTCATTGAACACATGTATTTTGCTAACATTAAAGTAATCACATATACTTTGTCAACATTAAAGTAACACATATACTTTGCCAACATTAAAGTAACCACATAAACTTTGCCAACATTAAAATAAACATATATACTTTGCCAACATTAAAGTAATCACATATACTTTGTCAACATTAAGGTAAACACATATACTTTGCCCACATATACTTTGCCAACATTAAAATAAACATATATACTTTGCCCACATATACTTTGCCAACATTAAAGTAAACATATATACTTTGCCCACATATACTTTGCCATTGAGCACAGCGGGTTAAACCCGAGGACCCGTCGATCCTGGACCCTCGTCAGGATCTCTGGCTATTAGAAACTTTGTCAATTGAATCACATATACACATAACTTTGTCAATCGAATTGCATGCGCACATTAACTTTGACAATCAAATCGCATGCACACATTAACTTTGCTAATCGAATAACATGCACATATTAAATTCATGTATCAATCACTCAAACAGTTTATTTAAAGCATTTAATAAAAAATAACAAATGCATCTCTACCAACCACTGCAGAGTATAAAGCACTATAAACCCCACCTAAAAGAAGAATGAAGAATGTAGAAGTCTCATATGAAGCCTTTGCCCGCCCTTGTCCTTGTTCTAATTCGGAAGAATAATTTAGGGACTAAGTGATATATCGATTGAGAATTTTTGTATAGTGAGATATTGATGGGAAGGGAGAAGAATAATTCAAGGAATTAATTGAGAGGCGGAATTAGATAATGCACGTGAAAATCGAGTATATGTAGAAAGTGGAAATATAACTCAGTTGAGAAAAATAGGGAATCATGGGTTATAAATCTAATTTGCTGATTTTAAACGTTCAAAAATTAAGATAACGCTGAGAGAAAATTATGGCAATAAATAAATTTATTTAATATATATACATATATTATGAAATTTCTTATACATTATGAAATTTCTTGTATCTTATGATGTAAAATTCTCGGGTGTTACATATTGATTGTGTGGTTGATTCGAATTCTGTTAAGGGGAGATTCGTTAGGTTTTATGGCAACCCAGTACTTTCTCTTAGGTTTTGTTTAAAATATTGAGGTTTTACCATCATACAACCCCTAAAACTTGGCGTGGGGGGGGGGGAGAGATTTTAATGAAACTTTATTTCATGATGAAAAATTGGGTGGAGAACAAAAATCTTGGTGTCGTTTGTCTCAATTTCAAGAGGCTCTTACTAATAATGAACTTCACACATTGAAAACAAAAGGGGCTAAGTTCACATGGTATAATAAGAGAAAATGTGAGAATCTGATCAAAGAATGTTGGATATGTTTAAGGCAAATGAAGATTGAACTACTTTGTTTCCTTATTTTGAAGTAAAGACTCTTCATTTTATGGGATCGGACCATAAAACCATTTGGTTAAATTGTAATGTAAGGCCTAAACAGAATAAATGTAATTCTCCACGGGCTTTTAGATTCGAAAATCATTGGTTGAAAGAAACAGATTTTAAAAATATGTTTTCACAAGTTTGGAATTATAGAGAAAAGATAGTGCATTTGCATGAAACTTTGTCTTTATGTGGGAAGTGTAAAGTAAGAATATTCTCTAAATTGAGGAGTTGAATGTAGATTGAGGGTAGTAATAACTATAAAGTAACTACCACTCTATTAAAACTAACTCTAACTAATATTCCCCCTCCAGCGAAGCAGATGCGAAGTGACGCAAAACTTGTGTCTAAAGAATTCGAATAAGGGGCGAGCAAGACTTTTTGTAAAAATTTATGCGAGCTGAAATGCGGAAGGGACGAATTGAGTGAGCAGGCGTCCAGAAATGACTAGCGAGAATGAAGTGATAGTCAATATCCATATGTTTTGCGCGCTTGTGTGCGACTAGATTTTGAGATAAAAAAAATGGCACTTTTGTTATCACAGAGAAGAATTGGAGGCTGTTTAGGTAGCACATGAAGTTCCTTTAGCAGCGAGTATAACCATATAATTTCTGAAGTAGTGGTCGTTGTGGCACGGTATTCGGACTCACAACTCGAACGAGAGACAGTGAGTTGTTTCTTAGCAGCCCAAGAGACCAGATTCAGACCTAGAAAGATAGCATAATCAAAGGTAGAGCGTCGAGTGTCTAAGCAACGAGCCCAATCTACATCTGAATAGGCGAGCAAGGTAGACGAGCCACATGAAAACGATAAGACAATATACGTTGTGCCTTTAATGTAGCGAAGAATACGCTTGACAGCTTGAAAGTGGTCGACTATAGGATTGGTTTGGAATTGGCTGACATTGTTGACCGCAAAGGAAAGGTCTGGTCGCGTGATCGTCAAATACTGTAGAGCGCCGACCAGGGAACAGAAAAGTGTTGAATCAGAGAATGGAGTGTCGTCGATGCGAAGAAACTTAGTCGATGAGAGAGGAGTTGCAACAGGTTTAGAGTTGAGAATGTTCGCACGAGTCAAGATATCAGTAACGTATTCTAATTGGCCGAGGAACAGACCGCGAGCAGTGTAAGTGACTTCGAATCCTAGGAAGTACATTAGGCGACCAAGATCTTTAATCACAAATTCTTTATTGATCCTGGAAATAAGACGAGTGATGAAGGTTTGATCATTTTCAGTAATGATTATGTCATCAACATAGATAAGGAGATAAAGAATTGTACGACTTGAGGTGTACATGGACAATGAAGTGTCAGATTTACTTTCAGTGAAGCCGAGGACGAGGAGAAAGTCACAGAACCGTTGAAACCACGCCTGAGGAGCCTGTTTGAGGCCATAGAGAGCTTTGTTGAGTTTACAGACATGATTTGGACGAAGGAGATCAACAAAACCAGGAGGTTGACGCATGTATATAAGTTTTTTAAGGAGGCCATGAATAAAGGCATTGTTCACGTCTAACTGATGAAGCAATCAATTGTTGAAGACAACAAGAGAAAGGACAACGCGGACAGTGACAGATTTGACCACGGGATTGAAGGTGTGATCGTAATCAAAGCCCAGGTATTTGGGTAAAGCCCAGGACAACCAAGCGCGCTTTGTGACGATCAATGGATCCATCAGTTAGAAATTTTGTACGTAAACCCATTTGGAACCCACTATATTTGCACAATATGGAGGAGGGACAAGATCCCAGGTTTTGTTTTTATGGAGAGCTTGAAGTTTGTTATCCATTGCGGCTAACAAATGAGGGAATTTTACGGCGGATTTGAAACCTTTGGGTTCCGAATTATTATGGACAGCGGCGAGCAGTGAGGTATCAGGGGGTGTTTAATTTTGAATATCCCATCTTGGGAGCGAGTTCGCATAGAATTAGTAGGAGTGGTTGTTGGCTAGACACGAGGATGAGGGGTGGAGAGCAAGCTCGCGAAGGGCGAGGAGCTGGGGTTGGCCGAATTGTAGGGCGAGGAGCTAGAGGAAGGAGATTGGGCTTAGGGCAAGGAGTGGTCGGCGGGTGGATGACATCTGGCTGGAGACATAACGAGCATGGATTCGAGGGAGGAGCATATGTGTGATTGGTGGACAACATGGGCTGAGTAGTAGCATTTGGCAAGGGGGTATCGAAAATAGAGATGTCAAGTCCCGAGGACGAGCATCGAGGAGAGTTTCCAATAAAGGGAAAAAAAGACTCATCAAAGCCAGCATGTCGTGAGATGTAAAGGCGTGAAGTACAAGGATCATAGCAACAAAAACCTTTGTAATGCGAGTTGTAACTTAGAAAGGCACAAGGAAGACTCCTAGAAGATAATTTATTAGCAGAATAATCTCAGAGACAAGGATAAACACAACAGTCGAAGACACGAAGATTTGCCTAAGAAGGAGGAGTAGAGAAAAGTATTTCATAAGGGGATTTGTTGTCGAGGATGCGGGTATGAAGTTTATTGATAAGATAGACAGTCGTCCCAAAAGCCTCAACTTAAAAGGTGTTTGGAACAGATGATTGAAAAAGGGGAGTGAGAACCATTTCAGTAATATCGCGATGTTTACGTTCTACTCGGCCATTATGAGCAGGGGTATAAGGACATAACATAGTGTGCACAATACCTGAAGAGTGGAATATATCACGAAGCTTATGGTTAGTGAATTCAGTTCCTCCATCTGATTGAAAGCGTTTAATTTTACATGCACGTTGATTTTCGACTATGTTTTTTAAGATAACAAATGTGGAGAAAAAAAATTAGATTTTAGACGAAGAGGGTAGTAAAACCAAGTGAAACGAGAGTAGTCATCTACAAACACAACATAATATGAGAAACCATCATTTGATTTAACTGGTGAAGGACCCCATAAGTCACAGTGAATAAGATCAAGAACTCGGGATGCTTGTTTTTCATTTAAAGAGAATGGAAGCTGAGTACTTTTAGCCTTTTGACAGGGTGAGCATATAACAGGGCGAAGAAGTAACAAAAAAATGTCATTTATTCTTAGGCAAATTTACAATATCATTGGGAACATGACCTGAATGATTATGCCACAATTCAAAAGAACCACAAGACGTGCGAGCACGTAAAGAAGTAGCAAAAACAGAGTGACATTTATCCAAAACATATACGCCATGATCAAGCCTACCCTGAGCTAGAACCACACATGTATTCCGATTCTTAATTTCAAAGGAATTATTAGAGAATATAAGGCGAACATGAAAGTCATTTGTTAGCTTACTAACAGACAATGATTTCAAAACCGGACCGGATCGGCCGGTTCGACCGGTTGGACCGTGAACCGGTCACGGCACCGGTCCGGAAGACGCCTAAAACCCGTTTTTCAGGTTGGACCGGTCAAAACCCGATTGAACCGGTCAAAACCGGCTAAAACCGGTCAAATCAGTTCCCTCTTAAAAAAAAAAAATTTAATTCTTAAATCTAAAATTTTAATTGTCTAATTTTTGTACGTCTCGCACGCCAACTCTTCAAAATACTTTTTCTCTGAGTTTTCTTCCCCAAATTCCTTCTTCAAGAACCCTAGCCGCTCAGCAACCACCCGAAAGCAGCCCCATTCTCGATGGAAAGAAAAATATACTAGTGAAAATTGTATGAATCGAAATGGGGCAGAAAAACAGGGGTGAAACCATGTATATAAATCTTGATATTTTCAGAATTCTAATGCTGAAGATAACCTTGTTGGTGGTTTTTTATTATTTTGTTCAACTAGTTCGAGGACTACAATTTAGTAAAGTCTAGTATGCACTCGAGTGTATGTTATGCACCCTAGTTCATGTTGCACTTTTCAGTTTTACTGACTTACACTTTTTCGTAAATGGTGTTGCACTTTTCAATTATTACTAAAAATATTATTATACAGTTTAATAATTGAAAAGTGCAACACCATTTACCAAAAAGTGTAAGTCAGTAAAACTGAAAATTGCAACATGGACTAGGGTGCATAACATGCACTCGAGTCCATAGCAGACCAACCCCTACAATTTATATGCTATATGAGAGAGGAAAATATTCTAGGAATTAATGTGTTTAACACTAATTATTGTAACAAAAATGTTATATCCATTGTGATTTTGATTTTTAGGATTTGAAGAGAAGAACTTGAGTGATTGAGTTTGAGAAGAGAGACGCCCATAAGAGTTTGAGAGGCAGTGGAGACACATGAAATTTTATTTTTATAAAATTTTTTTTTTTTTTTCTATAAAGTGTAATCTTTATGTGGAAAATAAAAAAAAAATGTGTAATATGACGTGGCGAGCTCCGGCAAGCCACATCATTAATTGTTGACCGAAGAAAAAAAAATGTGTATCTAATTGCAACACGATGAAAAGTTGGAGTTTTAAAAAAAAAATCATAAAGGTCGTGATTAAATTGATATTGAGACTAAATATGGTGTATTTATTTAGAATTAACCCTAAAAATAATGTTCAATTGTATAATAGTAATAACTAAATAACTTATTTGTCATATATTTGAAAAGGAATAATATGATTATTCCTAACTCATTTCTATATACAAATGATGCATAAGTATGGCAATTTATAAGAAATGTGGGCCAATTTTGAACCCTCAGCTTGACCGAAAAGTTTTGGTATGATTGGGTAGTTCTTGTTTGAAGGGTAGGCGCGAAACAGCGTAACATAACCCAATAGCGAAGCGGGGGAAATGACAAGAAGGCGAACTGCCGAAGACTCTACCAACCGTCAATTAACAGCCGTCACACTCCATAACAACTCAACCCCGCCTCGCCAAACCAAAAGCAATTAATACTTAAATCAAGCCAATTTTACCTGAAATTCTCAACACTCTACGGGTAGCCGTGAAAATCTGTGAATCGTGGGGGGTTTCTTCGAAAGGGTTTTCGCTCCGTGATTTTGTGATCAAAGAGAAGAAGAAGATGACTGATTTTCCGGGAGATTGTGTACTGTTGAAGAATCTTAAAGTGGAATTCAGTAGAGACGATGATGAAGCAAATGGATGCTGCTTCGCTCTGTGTTTCTGGATTTACATTGATAAATGTGCTTCGTTCCCTTCTGGAATTCTCGTTCAGGTTTTGCAAATTTCTATTTATTTCTGATAACGTTTTAGGATGAGGTAGGGTTGATAACTTAGTTGACGAAAGCTAAATTTTAAATTAGTATTTTCTTTCACAGTTGTGAATATTTTGTGGTTATTTTGTCCAATGTGTTTGTGCAAGTAAGCTGTGGTTTTTTGCTCACTCCATTTTCGATGTTGATGTCCTGTTACTGTTATAATTGATAGACAAGGTGTTAGCAAGTGGAGTAATTTTTTTGTTGCTACAGTGTATACATCAGGTTAGTCAGTTTGAACCACTTATGCTGGTGAAATTGAGCTTTGTTTATGCAAAATAGCTTCTCAAGAACTTAGTATCCTGAACAAGTGTAGGAAATCTTTCATCTCATTGTTCTTTAATGTTCATGCTTCATGAGTTTCTTGTGGTTATAATGAAGCATTCAAATATGTTATGGTTTCTTATGCTTTTTTATGATATTGACCAACTAATTTGTGGCGAACTTCTCTATTGGCAATCGTGATTGCTCACAATAAAGATCAGAACCAGGTGATTCTTTAAATTGATCTATTATTGGTTTTTGCATTATGCAGAAGCACCCAAATGTCAAATCTAGTGTGCCTTTCCTGTTCTTGGATGACAAGAAGAAAATAAACCTTTCCCCTCTTCTGCTTATACACAAAGAGGCTCCAGATCCTGACAACCCTGTTCAGACTGTAGTTCCATGTGCCTCATCAGAGATTGAATTTCCCATGAAGAAATGGGTTCATGTTGGATGTGAGGTATTGTTTCACACTAGACACTATGTTTTCATACATTATCAGATCTTCTAGACTTCTACATTTTGTTTCATCTACTGTAGTAATTACCTTTTCTCGATCTTTATAACTCCACTACTCCAGTATGTCTCTTAGTCTATGTTTGTTTTGGGATTATGGCTGATGGTGGAAATCCAGATAGTGTATGTTTGTCTTGAGACTATAGCGGGCAAGGAAAATTCCGAACTTTAAATCCTAGTTTTTGAAAATCCTGATGAATAATTAAAATGTATGTTTGGTTTGGGATTTTATAGGGAAGGATGGCAAAAGTTGATTAATATTGTATTACTCCCTCCGTCCAAATTTATTATGCCCAATTCTACGGACACAAGTTTTAATGTCTATTGATTAGTTTATGTATAAAATAGATAAGTTGTTGGGGGGGGGGGGGGGGGGGGTATAATGAGGTATTGTGGGGTCCACTTATAAATAAAATGATTGTTTATGAATAAAGTAAATGACAATTTGAGTAAATAAGTGATTGTGGGAGGGTTGAGATAAAGGTAGTGTGAAAAGTATTATTTCCAAAATGTGAATGTGGGTTGGATTTAAATCCTTATGTGGATGGGACATACCATCCTACGTCCGATCAGGAAAATCCCAAAACAAATATACCCAAGATTGTAGATTCAGCTTGACTGACACTTGTACTCACTAAAATGGTGTTGTTTTTACAATGTTGTATATATATATATATATATATATATATATATATGTATTTTTTTTTTTAAATCTTGGTTGTCTAATATTAACTCTAATTCTGCTTCATTTACTTGTGATGATTGATTCTACTTCATCTCTGAATGTAGTCCAATTTATATACAAACAAAGAACCTATTACTTTGAGACTAGTCAATAAAAAATTACAAAGAAGTTTGGCCATTTCCACCAGTTATCAAACTAATAAGAAATACCACCATCTTGTATGTCCATTACATAGAAAGTGGTTAAGTGGATTTATATTAGTCATCGTCTACCTTCTATGTTAGAATAAGTTAAAAGTGCATAGAATTGTGGGCTCTTTTTGTTTGAAGAAGTAACATTCTTTGGGATTTTGCTGACTTGTTACGTCTCTTTCTTTTCTTTGACTCCTTTGCGACAATTATCCTGTGCTAACACATCCATCGGCTTCTGGTTGTATTCTCTTGATGGCTTAAAGTAAAATTTTGCACCTAATCAAATATAAGATCTTGAATTGAAGGCGCCATGTATAGAAGATGCTTTGGGTATTTATTTGGGAAACCTTACATGTCAGGTTGTAGTTCAAGGCCTGCTCAAGTAACATCTTTTTTAAAAGAATTCATTGACATGCATGGTTTAAATTGGAGGGAAAATTCATTGCCTATTTTATAGAATAGAAATAATATTTCAAAAAAGGAAATAAACGGGTAGCGGGAATCAAATCCCGATTGTTAGCTTGGAAAGCTAGGGGTTCTAGTATGCGTTCGATTTAGTGCATTGAATGTCTCTAATTCAAAACCGAACATGAAACTTTAATTTCATTCGGGACAGGTCACAGGTGGAAAATATGGTAACTATAATTATCTTAAACTAGTTAAAACACATACAAAATATTATGCATCGGAACATGAATAACAGGATTTAAAAATAGAGCACATTTATATAGTGTCATAGCTGTGAGCTGTCATTATCCATTTACGAGGTCATTAAATTTTTTAGATAAACAAAAAATAAAATAGAAAAGGAAAGGAAGGGAAGGGAAAATGCATAGTAATCTGTTGTACAAACTTTCATATCTTTTTTCATCTTTTTGGTGAATTTCAGGTTCGGAGGGATCTCATGAGGCTAAATATTGATGGGAAAGTTGTTGGGGAGAAGCCTCTAACTTGCTCATTAGACGAGGACATGCATGCAGAGGCTCTGAAGAGAATATACTTCGAATGCCCTGATGAAAACGAGGATATACTTCATGGTTATGTCCATGGGCTTGACGTCCTGTTTCAGACATCAGCGGTCAAAAACCACCATGTCAAGGTTTGTTTTATTTTTTTATTTCTTTTAATTACTTTATTCATTTAAGTCCATTTTTTGCTGACAACATTTACTCCCTCATGTCAGGATCCTCCGATACGGCTATGTATTGACCATTTAAGTACATCTGAGATTGAAGAAGAAAGTGATGGCGTATGGAGCATTGTTGGGGGAAAGGTAAACAGTGATGTGTATTTGGTTTTTCCATGGTCTTTTTTTTACACCGTGTATATCATTTAATTAAACAGGATGATAAAACCATGCCTAAAGTTTTTGTTTCAGTTTATTCGCACTTTTACTTGAATAAAATATTGTGGCTCCTGCATAGTTATAGTGCTGAATTTAATTTTACTTCTGACATGGGGTTGATTGTGTAACCATTTGATGCTACACTGAAATATTTATGCAAGTAATGAGATTTAAGATTTTATTAATTACATCTTCATTTTCATCTCCTTACCTTAAAAACTTATTATATGTGGAATGCAAACTATGGATTTGAATGAGCAACAAAGTGTTACGCCATCCTTGGCCTGTGTTTATTTTTTTAATTAGTGTCCTTGTCCTAACTCCTTTAATATGCTTGACTTTTGTGAAAAAAAAAAAAAAAAAAGGCATCTTGTCGCAGGATTTTCTCTCTGGATCTTACGTTATTGGATGCATTTGGTTATCCTGCAAACGAAGAATTAGAGGTTTTTCATCTTTCATCTCTTTATATTTGGGCATTCTTATTACTCTAATTAGAATTGTGCTCATGTGATGCATGATAGTAATAATTTATTATTTTTAATTAAAAAATTAACAATAATATGTATATATAACTTTTTTTAGTATACTTTCTTATTTGGAATCATTTTGTAAACTAAACCCACGATAAATACTCAAATTAATAATAAACTTAAGGGCACCGCACCGCACCCGGCCCGGGCATTTGCTCAATACACCCAGCTGTATGTGATGGTACATAGTGCTAAAAAATATTGTAATATGGTTGTATTGAGCAATAGTCCAGGTGTGAGTAGTCGCGCCCTAAATTAAATTCAATGCACATATTCAGATCACCAAAAAACCTCATAATGAGTGTCGAATTAAAGATCGTAATGAAGTATTATATTTTTTTATATTAAATTTTTTTTTATTTTAAAATTTTGGTTGAAAAAGTTTATTAACAAATTAAAGGAAAAAAGGAAATAAAAGCATTAGCCAACACACATCTACCCACACACTGCATTAACAGCTTTCCCACCTTTTGTTAAAATCCCGCAAATTTGTAAACATGGAAACTGCATATGGGCGGGAACAATTTCATCTTTGCTCTTTAGGCATGGTTCTGTTTTATATGTAGATAGATTTTGCACTTATTTGCATGTTTTTCTTTTCCTCTTAGGTTGTTGCTTCTCTCTTGTATGCTGACAACGGTGTCCCTGTTGAGAACACTAATGCAGAGCCTCCACTTCTTGTGAACTGTGATGGGATTGAATATAGTTCTGATGACAGACCGTGTAAACTGATCAATGGGCACGCTTCTTTTAAGTTAAAGATATCTAAGGCATGTTGTTGATTTCCTTACCTCTTTGATACCTCAGAAATATGATGAAAGCTTTTCAAGATCTTCTGTCTCTATGTTACTACTGAGGAGATTTATCATGATATTAAAACTCAGTATTGGAAACCGTTCCTTTTCTAGTGGTAGATTACTGAATCAGGTCATTTTTTATTTCAGCTTTCATCAAAGTGTGACAACAGGCTTTTCCAGATAAGGTTTCATATTCCGAAATTGGGAAAATACCCTTTTCTCGAGACCCGCTCTCTCCCTATTCGTTGTGTTTCACGTAATAGGAATGCGCGAACGCCATTGAGAAAGTCATCCAATAAATCTTATTATGTGAATGGATGTGAATCCTCTAGTCCAGATGATGGATCCATGCAGCTTATTACCAATACTGTCCGTGAAGCCAAACCAAGTCCGTCATCAAAGCGGATCAAATTAGGACAAGATATACCATATACGATGTTCAAAGAAGAAACGAGGCAAACAAACAAAGGGCACAATTCTCACGCTTGGACTAGTAATCAGGTAGCCTTGTGGCCCTATACTCTCTCTCCCTCCCTCTCTCCTGACATTTGCATGCGTATCAATAAGTACAAACATCTTGTTTGATGATTCATTGCTTTTTCTGGGTTTAATTTCAGCTGATTGGTTAATCATGTAGATGTAATCAAACCAAGCTGTTTGGGAACTATTCGGGACTTGCTCGAAAAAGATTCGTTTGAGCTTGTTTTATAAAGTTTGACAACATAAACAAACAAACAAACTCAAAACTCAATGATATTGGATTCATTAGCTCGTGAACAGGCTTGTTAGGAAGCTTGTGAGCTAGTTCGTAGAAATTATAATGAATGGTTTGGCTATAATTTATATTTTTCACACTTCTGGTTTATGATAAATATAAAAATATGTAACTAAACTTATTTAACTAACTGAAATTGTAAAATTTAGTAGATAAATATGATTTTTAGAAATATATAATTTTTTTTTTAATTAATTGATAAATAATCTAATTTAAAATTGATAATATTAAGCTTGTATAGGCTTGTTAAGCTCGTGAACCAACAATATTTTTGATAATCAAGATCGAGCTCTGCTCAATAATAATCAAACCAAGCTCAAACACTCTAAAGTCCGGCTCGGTTCGATTACATCCCTAAGCATATCAAGGACTTAGCTTTTGTTATTTCACCTACCATGAATAGATTTACCTTAGTCTTTCCTTCGTAGTTGGACAAGTTAAACACTTCGACAAGTTGGGAGCTTCATTTGTGTTTTTAGATACTTCATGGATGAGAATTTACTTGATTGTAACACAAATTGTGCAACATATGTTTCTTTTAGTCGGTTATACTGAGTTCCGAGTTTCTTTCCTCACCATTCTGTGATTTGTTGGAATTAGAACAACACACACGGGATGAGTTTGACAAGGAGACCAGAAAACCATTGTGGAACAGGGTATAACTCATCTGCTTCGGACAACAGTGAAGCAACACACTCTGACCTGAGAATCATGCTCAGTGTTTCAAGCCCAATTTCAGATTCAATAATCTTCAAATACTGTCTGGGATGTCAAGCAGAGAGATGTCATTTGCTCAAGGAAATTGCTATTTCAGCTAGTGAAGAACAACTAGAAAACTTTGGAAAGCAGGTTTCTCTCTTCTCTGGATGCTTACATCACTGGTAATGTAATCTCTCTCTAATTTGTTTGATTTTGTTCCTACTAATTACATTTCCTTATGGTTTATTTTTTCTCGAGTGAGTTCTTTATGGCATTTTACTGGGTGCTAAAAACGTAGATCTTGGTAAATGAGAACTTTTGGACATATCTTTGGTAAAAGATCGTAGATTCATTAAAAAAATGGGAGAGATACTTTGTTTTCTTGGAAGGTCAATAAAATATCAATGACTTCAAAATTCTGACTGCATAAAATATTAATGAGGAGTTGGATTATGAACTTGTGTATAATAACTAGGACAATGTGTTGGATTGACATTTGTGTGATTCTGTGAAGAAGGAGGAAGTGAAATACTATAAAGAGGGATAATTAAAATATAAATTGGATGAGTTAAGATGGTGGGTTAATAAATGGGGTGGGTTTTGGGATGTGGGAGCTTTTTTTTAATTTTTGGAATAAGTTTGGATCATCTAAATGGGCTAAAATTATGAATGGACTAATCAACAAATCAAGCTGACAATTAAAAAGGGTAAATTTACAACGTAAATAAAATAATTTGTGGTGTTTTGCACTGGATGCCTCTAAATCTGCCCTTGATACGATTTGTTGTCACTATCTTTGAACAAAATGTATCCTTTTTAGCCGTTTATCTTATTAGTTACACACGACTAAGAAGCTATTTGGATATTTGGGTTAGCTTCTAATTCATGCTGAACATGGACCAAGTATTGAATTTTTGCTTCTTCTCTTTAATTTTTTTTGAAGATATTTGAGTGCGTCCCTCAACTACATAATTAAAGAAAAGCATCAGCCACCTAATTATGTTTTTGTGGAGTTGAAACATTTGTGTTTATGTTATGTGAATATATATTTATTCGGTGGGTGCTCATATAGTTTTTTAATGCCTTTTAATCATCTCTCTTTATTTCAGAGAATGTGACCACATTTACTCGAATTATCTGGTTAGAACCAATTAATTCACATCTCATGTTAATGAATCAAGTTTGGAATAATTTCAGGTATCAAATAATAATTGCAAAGAGATTAATGGAGGAGGGAATACATGTTTGGACTTCAATATCAGAGAACAATAACCATATTTTGTGGGAGAAATTGGTTTTCAAAATGAATGAATACTTCATGAAGATAGCCTCCTCTGCTCGTTCTTTGAGTAATCAGGTATATTCCTCTCTTTTTCTTGTTGTTAATAAACATATCTACACATGCAAACAATCGCATATGGACATGTACTAAATTTATTGGCATTTATCAAATTTTAAGGTTATAATGTACTATTGATAACTTTCTCTGAATCAGAGCCTTGTTTTTATACGAATGTTCTCATCGAGAAACAGCTTATCTTCTTCTGTTCTTCACTTCTTCATTTCTAGCATGTGTGATTGTTTGTCAAGGAGAATACCTTCAGGTTTATTTCTTGTTTATTTGTGCAAACTAACATGATTTACACACATATGATCTATTATTGCTTTGGTGACAAACCACTGCCATGTTTCGTAACACATTGATTCACTTGGCCTCTTCTGCTTCCCCGTTTTTTCTTATGGGTTCTCATTTCTTCACAAGTAGCATAATATTTTAACCAAGCACTAAAATAGCATATATGTGCTGCAAAATTCTGGATTTTTTTTTTGTAAAGAATTATGCTTATATTCATTATATTAATGTAAATGAAGATGGTGGATGATAATCAGATTGTTTAATTTTGTGCCACCGGTCATCTATATATCATCAACCCTTTTCTCATATCAGTTACCATGCTTTCTTCGAGTTAAAACTTAAAATTCATTTTGGTCCCATAACTTTTGCCTTCTCCGCAAAAGGTCCTAAAAAGTTAAGTTTTTCAATTTAATCACACAACTCCTTATTGTCCAATTTTGGCCCCAAAGTCTCCGGAATTTGAAGCACAATGTCGCTTTAAGACACGTTTTTTGGCACGTGAGGTGTAAAGCTGTTCCCATAAATCTTGCCTTTTCCGCAAAAAGTCCTAAAAACGTGGCCCAAAATGAAGCCATACTTCAAATTCCAACGACTTTAGGACCAAAACCGTACCAATTAAGGAGTTATTGGATTAAATTGAAAAACTATACTTTTTTGGGACCAGAATGGATTTTAACCCTGCTTTCTTCTGCTATGTAAGCAATAAGTTTTAGTAATTGTCCGACTGTTTTGAACTTTCAGGACTTTGAGTGTCTGAGGAGAATAGCTGGCTCTCAAGATGTCGTTTCCCAAGAAAATTTTGAGAGACTGTGGTCATGGTTGTTCCCAGTAGCACTTACTTTGTCACGAATTGAAGTTAACTCGATGTGGAATTCAATGTCACCCGTTTGGATCGAAGGATTTATCACTAAAGAAGAAGCAGAATCTACACTTAAAGGCCCTGGAGGTCTTTGCAATCCTGGGACATTTGTACTGCGATTTCCTACCTCAAGAAGCTGGCCCCACCCAGATGCTGGTAATCTGGTCGTGACTTATGTTGGTAACGACTGCACCATTCGCCATAGACTGCTCTCATTTGATTTCATTAACAGGTTTATTTCTTTTCTTGATTTAGTTTCCTTTCTAGTGCATGTTAAAATGGTAGCTTGCATGGTATAAAATATTCTATTGGCAAGTTACAAACACCATTGAAAGAAAAACTCCCTTTTTTTTTTTTTTTTTTAAATTACAAATATGGGCCTCAAGAAAATACTAAGACCAGATTTATTTTGTATTTTTTAGTTCTTCGTCCAAGGAAATGACTCTTCCAGAGCTGTTGCTTCAAGAACCTGAGCTCTCACAATTGGGAAGGTAAATATTTTACCTGACCTTTTAGCTTTATTTGTTTACTTATATGGTTTGGATGAATCACTGAATAGAATATATTGGTGAATTGGTAGTTGCTACTTGATAGGGTACTAGGAATGCATCATGTTTCATTAATATTTTGCAGGCCGATAAGAAGTCGCTAGGGCTAGGGGAGCTCTAGAATCAACATGGATTGCCATAATCAAATTAACAACGGTTCGAAGCTCTCTTTTCATGTTGCATCTTGCCTGTCTATCTCTGGCGATGGAGACTACCGAAGAAAGCAGTCTTGTTTTTTGATCCTACAAGGGCATTTGGTTGGTATACATCATACACTCACTATTAATGAGGCTTTATTCTGAGGGTTATAGTGCGGTAAGAAATATAGGATTATTAGCTGCATCAACTACCCATGTATGTATTAATATATTTTTGGTATGCGTATATAGTTCATATGTACACAGGATTTGATCTATATTGGTAGCTTTAAGCCTCGTTTTGTAGATATGTTGAGATATCTATGACCAGTCCTGGATATTTCAATTGGTCCAGATTGAATTGCAAATGATGTGTCTGTCTTTGAGTCATTTGGTATGCACACAATTGAGTGTGTTTTCGTGTTGAGTATTTTTTTTTTTTTTTAATCTTAGACCTGATTATGCATCTATTTTCCATCTATCAAATTGGGTCTGAAGTGATTGAGAAGCCATAGAAAGGGCGTGATTGATGCCTTGTGCTCTTACGGTTTTTACTTTCAAGAAGTGATTAAATTATGGTGATGTTTGCAAATGTGATGGTAGTTGGAATAATTTTTTTTGTTAAAACAAATGTTGAGTCTAACAACTAGAATTCGACTCATTAAACTCAATATCTAAATTTTTTCATTTAATTTTATTAGGTTTGTTAAGCTCAATTTGATAGGTTTTTTTACGAGTCTCATTTTTTTTGCTCGTTAATGTAATCGAGATAAGTTGAGTTCGACCTTCAAGTACTAGATTTAGCTTGATTCGAATAACAGCTTTTTTGAAGAAATCTGTTTGACCCGATTTAACTTTATTAAAATTTTCAAGTTTTTCAGCTTTTCTTTAATATACTAGTATATTGCACATGCAATATTTCATTGGAGATTATCTTTCAAAAAAATTATGTTAACATAAAATGTGTTATCGCATAATCATGTATATGCTATTACATTAGAAAGTTCGACCTCTGAATTTTATGCTTGTTTACTGAGACCATTAATATCCCTAGAATTTATTTACCTACTCCATTAACCCCTTTTACAGTTTTACTTGTGTGTTAATTTTTAGGGTACGTTTGGTTTCTTTGACTAGGCAGGTTTGATTGTTTTATCTAATGTGGTGGGTTGTTTGGTTTGCTTGTTTTGGGCCCGAGAAAATTAATGGGCCCGAGGTACTTTTGTTAGTAATCACATACCTGTGGGATAATTGGTCAGGGCCAGGGGGGTAAGTTAATTTGTCCGTCTTTGTCCCAAAAAACACTATGCACGTGAAATACCATGTTTGCCCTCATATTTTACAATAAATTACAAAAAATACCTTATTCATATGAGAAATTACGAAATTGCCAATTTATAATATGAAGAACCCTAAATTCGCCATTTTCTTCACCTCTCTCTTGCCAAGGGCTCTTCCGAGTTTTTTTATAGTACGATCTATTCATAAATCTTCCTCGGATTGAGAATTTATTCTCGATTCAAATGGTACGCAAGTAACAATTTAGCCTTGTAGAGTATTTTTTATGTGCGTATTGTTTCCGACAAAACATTGATGGACGCATCTGGTTGCCTCAGAAATTCTGGTGCGATCGAATTTAGTCTTATGCCGAATATGATTCAATTTGTTCGCGAAGGTGAATTGATCGATAGTTCATGATTGAAGTCGGGAAATAATAAACTCCTGGAATAAAACAACCATCGTTCTTCTCTTCATTGCTTAAACTTGTGTTTGAATTTATCTAGTGACAACGTTAATCAATTCTATGTGCAACACCCTGGGTATTAAATTGGGTGTTTCACACTTTTAGGTTCAATGAAGGAATGAGATGAGCAAGTTTTTTTTTTTTTTTTTTTTTTTTTGAAATATGAGATGAGCAAGTTTATAATTGGGTACTATTGTTAGAAAATTATCTATTTCGGAAACATTTATGATATTTTTATAGAGCTTCATCATTCAATTATCAATTAGTACTATATTTTTCTTATGAATCAGTGTCAATTAGTGGTGTTTGATTGACTGAAAATTACGGCTCTAAAACAGATTTGAGTAACCAGTGCACTAGTCATATTTGATGGAGCTTTTGATTTTTTTAAAGGCAATTAATGAACTACAAACTCTTCATTTTTTTTGTATTCTACACAATATATAAGTATGTAGATGTGAGGGGAATTTGTTAAATCCCCAAAGAGGATTTTGAATTAATTGATGTGAGTTCGTAGCTGTAATTTTTGTATTTGTGTGGTATCTTTGTATTTATATTTGAATATATGTTGGGATCTTGAAGCATTCATTGAATGTGAGAATTTGAAGAAATTCTCAGACTTTATTTATTTTATTTTTAATTCTTCTACTTTTTTTTAATAAGGATTATTTATATGTATATATATATATATTAAAATGTTTATGTGTATATAAGAATTATAGGAACTGCATCGGCTGAGAAGCAACTGAATATTGTTTTGAAATGTAGGGCTTTGCCATTTGTATTTACCTTCTTCCTGATTTCGGTTGTTGCTTCATTCAATCAAGTGTTAAAATCAAGTGTTAAATTTGTGCAGATGATGAACACACAAGTTCTTGAAGATGTGAATGGCAAGCACATCAGGTTTGTGGAAGACATTGTGAAAATAATAATAATAAAGGGTAGTTTTGACATTTAACATAAAAACTGATTTTATCCCACAATCCAAACTCCTTATGTATAAATTATCATAGAAATTTAAAAATTTAATCCATCAATCTAAACATACAAATTAATTCAATATTTAAATTTGTGAACAGTGCAATCAACTTAATCCTATCCTATTATATCTATCCTATCTAACAAACCAAACTAGCCCTTAGTGTATTTACCTTGGGATGTCATTTTTTAATGAATCAACTGTGACATGTTTTCTTATTAAGAAGTTGTTAGGAATTAATATACAAGAATTAATTCCCCACCTCTCTACAAGTTCGGACTTTTAGATGAAACGGAATTCTTTCATGGTGTTAGGAATTAATATACAAGAATTAATTCCCCACCTCTCTACAAGTTCGGACTTTTAGATGAGACGGATTCTTTCAGAAGTTAATATTTATGTGTGTATATTATAAATTGTCATATGTTTTATTATTTTGAAGTCAATATATATAAGTTTTGGTTGTTTCCTTAATTATGGGTGATTAATGTATTTATCAGATTCAAATCTACATATTCTATTATCTCAACTTTAAGTTTATTGAATTACTCTTCAATTTACAAAATGAGAAGAGAAATAAATAAGGTAAACTATAGTACTAAATTTCATTTATATTCAAGACAAACACACACAAAAAAAAAAAAAAAAAACAAACAAACAAACACATAGCTAAATTCATATTTGTCAAATGCAAAATTCATATTCCAAAATTAGACATTTAAAAAAATTGGCAGCAACATTGGAGATGCGTGACTCCATATGAGGTAACTTAGGAGATGGAAAAGGTGACTTCATCAACCAGCAGCTCTTAGTCTTAGGAGGAGGAGGAAAATCATCCTCTTTGGTACCATTATTACTAATCTCTTCTACTTAAATTTTTATTTAAATAGCCTCTCACTCAAACCATTATTTTTTTTATTAAAAGAGCCTAGTCAATCTAAAACCTTATTTTAAAAAATGGGGTGTTGTGTAATAACCATGTCTTATGGGTTAAATATTAATTTAGGACTTTCTTATCGATATTATTATGACACTTATTTTCACGCCATTTCTTCATCTAGTTGATCAATTCTTCTTTTCTTTTCTTCACGGTGGTAACATCGGTTTATTAAAATAAGAAACTATGATAATTCATATAAGTTCTCATACATCTTCTTAATATAGCTTGATGAATATAAATTTCGATCTATTTTATTATTACAATTTCAAGTGATTTCAAATCCTTATTTATATCGTGACATGGCTTTAATATGATACTCCTATTCAAAATAAGTATCATTTTATATCAATGCACACATATTAAGAAAATATTATTATTTATATTTGAGTAATTAAATGATTAGAAGAGCAAAATTGGAAAAAAAAATCAATAAATTTATATTGAAAACTGTAAAATGTCATCTAATTTACAAAGAGATTGAAAGGTCAAAACGTCATTTATAAAGGATTGGAGGGAGAATGACAAATTCATGGTTGTAAGTGTTCATAACGACCCGTGTTCTATTATAATGACAACTATTTCGTTATTAAAATTTACAGTGATTTCAAATCCTTATATTATGTTGACACATATTTTTTTAATGTTCAAAATAGTAAATAATATGATAAAGTAGTTAAATGATAAACTTGTAACCATAAGTGGTTATAGCAACATCTATGTCGTTATAACGACCCTCATGTCGTTATTTAAATTTTCGAGTGGAATTAGAAACCTACTTATCCCTAGGTCCTCAGTTTGGGGTTTTATAATATATTATTGCGATTATTCACTCAAAACCACGAGAATAACAGGGGTATCATTCAAATCTACACAAATAAATTGGTATTACTAAAATCTACAAAATTGGGATGAAAGCCCTAATATGCCCTTATCTCATTCTTCAATTTCTTATTCATTTTCTCTCTCCAATCCCCTTTCTTCCTACCGAAACTTTTAAATTTACTTTGACCGGCTCTCTCTCCAAACCCCCCAACTCTCTCAACCCTTTCTCTTCTGGCGACCACAGAAACAAATACCCTGCTCTCTCTTCCGGCAACAGTGTAGAACCGGATCTGAAGAGCTTACCGTAGAGGGTGGAAGCGTGGTCGAAGCCAAGGCGGCGGCACAAGAACTTATTCCGGAGCTGCAGATCGAGCACTGCGCCCACCCACGTCGCCCCTCCTCCCTCGCCCTGTCGCTGCTATTTCAAGTAAAAAGCGGCCGACAGATCTGTAAAGGCCATTGTCGCTGCCTGTTCGCACCCCTCCTCCCACGAGCCTCGCCGTCGTTCCTCTGCGTTTCGCCGCCGCCTCGGTTTGAGGAAGAAAAGGGTCGTCACCGAATCTGTAAAGGCCGCCGCGACGGTTTGTAGAAAAAGAAAAAGGTCGGATCTGTAAATTCCTCCTCCCTTGAAGTATTGCATTCTCAGCCTAAACCCTAAAGTCCCAAACTCAGCCGCTAGTACAATTGCTCATCTTTCTTCTCTTTTTTTATCAAATTTTAGATCTGATATTTCTTAGATGTGTAATAATCGCACAGTTTTTTACGAATTTTTTTGCTCATTTAAAAAAAAAAAAGAAATTTTGTTGTGATTCAAAATTTGGGCATATTCGAAAAAACTGTATTTTTTTCGATTTTCTTTTTCCTGATTTAAGACTTTTTAAAAAATTGGTGTTCTATCACTCTATGTCCTGTAATGATTTGTTTTGGTATAATATTTAATTTTGTGGGTTTGGAGTTTGTTTGAATTTATTTTTTCCATTTTTTCTCGTGAAATGAGAGAATTCTCAGATAACTCCAATCTGTATTATGGAATTCCATGTGGTGAAGATGAATTTGTCTAAAAGATCCCGCATAAAGCTAGATCGACGTTTTAGTTGGTGATAAGTTTGTTGAGCCCACAAGCTTGCTTTTCTATAACAAATGTTTGTATACTTCTCTGTATTATGTTGTCTGAATTGAATGACTCATGTAGTACAACTGATTACAGCACCATTTCTCAAAAAAAAAAAAAAAAAAAATCTGATGAATACTGACCTGTTTGTTGTTGTATGTATTGTGTATAGTAATGTGTAATTTTTTAAAATAAAATAGAAATAAAAAATTATTTTATAATTTATGCCATGTATATACATTGTTTGTTGTTAGTATGCAATGTGTGTTGTAAATATGCCGGTATATGCATTATTTGTTGTTAGTATGCAATGTGTGTTATAAATATGCAACATTCACTCGATATATGCATTATTTGTTGTTAGTAAGCAATGTGTAGTATGCATGGTTTGTTGTTAGTATGCAATGTGTAGTAATGTGTAGAAAATTTAAATAAAATAGAAATAAAAAATTATTTTATAATTTAAAATTTGAATGTAAATAATTTTTGAATAAAATTTAAATGTAAATATAATATAAAAAATTAATTAATTTCTCAATCCCTTGAAATATAAAAATAAAAAAGTGAAAAAAAAAAAGAAGAGAAAAAAAATCAATTTCTCGATTTCATTTTAAAAAGATTGGAATAAAAAAATCTGAACAAATAAATAATTTTTGAATAAAATTCACAATGGGACAAAGAGGGTAGATGAAGGGCATAATGGTCACTTTAACTATACCTTTGTAGATTTTAGTATTAAATATTTTGAATTGTAGATATATGTAATGGGCTAGGGCCAATTGTAGGTGTATTTTGATTGAGAAGATGTTTTGAATGTGAAATTGTTAATGATCGTTCAATTGTGCATAGTATAATGAATATGCCATCTATAATTCAATATAATATTGTGAATATATGTAAAATAAGGTGATGTAAGTTATATGGTGGACGTATAATAGATATGTGAAAGAGTAAAGTTGAAAACATACTTTTTCCAAAATTCTTATTTTGCGATTCTATAATGTTTTATTCAAGGAAAATCATGTTTGACAATGAGAATGAGTTTGATTGAGAAACATTATGTAATTTCACCACTTATACAGTAAAGTTTGAATACAAAAGAGTTAATGATTGATCAACGTGTATTACTCGATGAACACGACGTTCAAATACACTCAATTACTTTAAACATGGCTATCCACATTATGTTTATAATCATTAAATGTCATATCGATTATCGTTAATTGTACTAGTCATTACTCTATTTCATAGTGTTTTAATATCTTTATTTATATTTTTTTATCCATATTTTATATAATAGTCATATGTAATCGATACAACACTTGATATATTTCAAAATTAAGCACACACTGCGACCAAATATTACTGTAAAATTGATTCACAAAAGAATAATGTGACATATGTGAACCTATTTCAACATTCAATTTCCACTAAACATAATTTGTGTACATGATCGCTCCAAAATTCAGTAAAGCAAATAAAAAAAAATAAAAAAAATAGAGAGGTGAATATACGCAATCCATGACCTCATGGATCAAAATGATGGTAAAAAAAATATTGATTGTTATATTCTTCCTCCATTAATCATGGTAAATAGTACTCACATCTTTATTGGGAATAAAATGATTTTGATTTAGATACCAAAACCTCTGATTGATGATGATCAGATTAGTTGAGATACACTCAAGTGAGATCAGTCTAGTTGTCTCAGAATACTTGAGTAAGTGAGAATGCTTAAGTCAAAATCTCAAAAATGTTGTGAGATTTATAGTTCAGGATAGTTGTCCAAAGCTGGAATGTTAGGCAGCTTGATAAGTGTTAAGTACTTTAGGACAAGGTTGCTGAGTTTTCAGGACAAGATGACTGAGTGGACAACATGGCTGAAAAGATCAAGAGTGATAAGGCAAAGCTCATGCACTGACAAGAAATAAATCAGAACAATTGAAGTGCAAATAATCAAGAGCATTGAATGCTATACTCACAGAAGACACATTTAATGAAGCCTTAATTACCATCAAACCTGAACTAAGCATTGAAGACTTAGAAGCATTAAAGACTGAAGCATTGAATGAATGTTGGAACATTCTAATTTGCAGCAGGAATGTTCAGGGGAGTTGTCCCATCTGACCGTTGGTTGAGTGTAGAGTCTGCCACAAATCAACCTTGGGAAATGTGCATATTTGGAATCTGACACAAGTCATCTCAGCCGCATTTTTCAGAAGTCAACACATTCATTCAAGCAACCATTGAAGAAGCTTTTACACAGTGGATAAAAGGATGTCAAGCTTCACAGCCGTTTCAATGGTACTGCAAATAGACAAGTTTGAATTGCTATCTCTCCAACGGTTAGTTGTTCAAATTTGCCTATAAATTCAGAAGTGATCAAAGGATTCAAGTATCCAACTACTTGCTATCAAACTATCATCAAGCAATCAAAGGAAACCAAAGCTGTTCTTTAGAATCCCAAGTTTCCTGATCACTTCAAATAGCTAAGCCAATCTTTGTAACATTCCAAGCTTAGCATTGAGATATCCTAAGCCTTTACACTGTTCTTATTGTAAAGGATATCTCTATTAGTTGGAACCAAACCTCAAACCCTTACCTCATTGAGTGAAGTAGTGTTTGTTGTAGAAGTGAGGAGTTAAGGACTGTTATTGTGAAACACAGTCTTAACTCAGAGAGATTGAGCACTAGGACTCAGTTTATCCTAGGGATCAAAGCACTAAGAGAGTGTGTTGATCAGTGCACCTTGGCACTATAAAACAAGCTAATTCCATTGTTAAGGAATTATCCTGTTCAATCAGGGAAAGTGGATGTAGGAGCTTGAGTCTCTGAACCACTATAATTTGTGTGCCACTTACTTTCTGCATTCATTATAGCACTTACATTCAATCATATTTCAAAGAGTTCCTTTCAGTAAGTTAAGAAAATCTGTTTTGGACAAAGTCCCTGATCACTGTGTTTTCAGAAATTAACTTGGAGTTTTCTTACAAGAAAAAGGTCAACCACATTCCGCACTTAGCAACTCTCTTAGATATTTATCCAACTGATCACTCAATAGTTTTCAGTAGGACAAGTATCTATTGAAGTTCCCACTCAGGATTGTTGTGAGACAACCTCCCTGATAAGACAACCTGTTTGAAAAGAAAAAGAATTTGTATACACAAGTGCATTTCCCCCCCGCCCCCCATACACTTGTGTCATACTCCACCAAGGACCAACAATCTTCCTAAACTACCAAAAACTCAATGTATTCTATAGTGTACATACCACAATCACCCTGCATTAGAATGAGTATTAGTATAACTCTAGTCAATTTAGAGGAACATATTAATATTATAATGAGTATCCGTGGAATTGAATCACTAACATGGAGTTCAAAAAAAAAAGTCAAATGCAAAGATGGTGAATGATATAATACCATTCTACAATTTTAAGTACTATCTCCTAGTATGCATAGACAAAAATGTAAGAATGATTCAAAATATATATATATATATATATATATATATACCCTATAATGAAATGTTTAAATTAAAATGAAAGAAAAATCATATTTAACCGTAAAGAATTTGAGTTTTATACTTAATGAGAAATGTACCCAAGAAATATGAAACATACTCAAAGGATGTAGGGAGCCTTGTTAATCCATTGAACGGGCACCAGTGAACTCCAAATGACTGCATATTTAATTTTTAGGAATTAGTAAGAGGCTAATCACCATACGTCAGTAAGTTATATACACATGTGATCAGTAGGTTATCCTTCATGTGCATTCTGCCATTTGTTTATGTCAATTACTTATCTAACACTTCCTTTCACAAAAAAATAAATAAAAAATCTGACACTATTATAAAGAGATCGCCAATCCATAAAAAGAAACTTAATCAATCATAAAGCACACATGTATATATACCAATAAAAAAGTATGGAATATAAAAGAAAAAAGATAACCTAAAACCATAAGCTCACAAGTCGAGCCAGAAGCCGGAGTGCCGTTAAAATCTTGTCTGGAAAAACCCTTCTTAGGAACAAAATTCAGGTGAAGGGAAAAGGTAAACTCCTCTAACAATCAATGTCTGTAAAAGATGGTATTGTTGGGATATCAATATTCCTTATGTTTTGTTTTGATAAACCAAATCTACTTGTAATTGTTCACGTATTTCACAACTTTAAAATACACGACCGCAAGTATACGATGTATATTGTAGCGAAGTAAGTACGAGGTCGATCCCACAGAGAAAGGTTAGTGTAAAAGTAATATTTGTTGGCACGATTCTATCTAGACACGATTGATTTGCAAGGAAGGTTTAAAAACTAAGACTAATTCTAATGCTATCTATAAATGTCACTAGGAAAGTAAAGTAAAACTAGCCCAAATCCAAATCAATAACAAGCTAATGAAAAGAAAATAACAAAAATAATCAAGGAAAAATGTGGTTTCAATGCATATGCAATATTAGAAATCCATTTATAAATAATGACCCATTCAAATGACAATTAAGTTTGTTTTTATAGGGTTGATCACTAAACAAGAATGAATTAATCTCTCGATCTAACTAATTCAAAGGAAAATACAATATAAGTTTGTATCTCTACCTCACAAATATTGTATCTCCTAAATTAGCCCAAAGGATCATTCAATTCCCTCCCAATAATTAATCCTCTCTCGAGATCATAATAATATTGGGTTGCATGCTTATGTACGATTAATGGAATAAATCTCTCGATACTACACCAAACTTAAAATGTTGTTTGTCCCCAAACAACGAGAAAAATAAAACATGAGGGTGGAATGATTGCGAATGAAATGTTCGATGGATACCAACTATGAGACAAAATTGCTGAATTCTCTCAATGACATTTCAAGGTAAAGAAATCCACAAACATTCAAACATGTCATGCTTTAAGAGATGCAAGTTCATGTGCCCAATTTATTGTTCCTCTCAAGGAAGTGTTTCTCTCAACACTCAAAGTATGTGTATGTAGGACGTGTATGCAATCAATCATCAATTCACAAAGATACAAAACCATAAGCTTGCCACAAGTTTACATTCACAACTAATTCTTGTGTGTCAACAATTGAATCAATAAGGACTTTTTTGGGTTATAATGTAGGCTCTTTGGTCAAGGTAGGGTAGATTTAGATGAAGTAACTCATAAACTAGTGGAGAGCGAGAGATAAAGACGCATAGACACATCTCAAGAACTTCTTCTCAAGATAAGGTTACAATTGCGCGGATTGCAACTCAAAAACTCTAACTTCCACAATTTATTTATTTTCTTTAAAGCACATTCTACACCACCAAAAACCATTGAACACTTTTTTCCTTTCAAGCTCTACCAAGTAGCTATACAAAAGAGGTAATTTTGCAATGCACTCACTCTTTTGTATACATCATTCATCAACTCATCTTTTTCTTCTCACTTTTTTTTTTTTTCTTTCTTTCTTTTTCTCTTCTCTTTTTTAGGCACAAGTAACCTCCCAAATTTGCATTCAAGCTCAACTCAACCATATTTGTCAACAATTACGCTCCACTAGTTCATATAAAGGTAGGCTCGAAAAAAAATAGACAAATAGGTTAAATTTACGAAGGTTGCCAAAAAAATATAAGTCAATAGGCTCAAAATGGCTAACTACGGATAAAATTACATTTGGTAAGGATAAATTTGACTAAGTGACTATTCAAACAAAGATGGCCTTATATCATTTTCAAAAGTCTTCACACAACCTAGTTTCAAATAAGACCGGTGGCAAATCTAGAATGTAAAATTATGAATGATGCTCTAAAGAGTAAATCAAACCGATTTAATATCTCGATTCAAAAGGCTCAAAAGCTCACCGGTTATTCATGAACATGAATACGGACACTTTCACAAACATCAATCATCACACAACAAATCATTATGCAAGTGTTCAAACTTCACCAAATAACTCATCACCACATCCAAAACTCAAAAATTCATCAATACTTAAAATCAAGTATCCAAAGAACGATCACCTCAATCATACACACAAATCAATGAACAACTATGACATCCATGCATCCACAATCAACTAAAGCATAATCATACAAGATCAAATCAACCATCACAATAAGCATAAGAGACAAATTGTGTGACGGTGCAAAATGTAACTCAAGTAGAATGGTGCGCCGGTGCAAGGTGTAACAAACTAGTCAAAAAAAAAAAACTCCCCCAAACTTAGAATTTTACTATGTAAAAATTCTAAGTTTTGGGCTAAAATTTGTTACCTTTCTCCTTGCACATCCTAAAGCTCTTCTTAGAAATCACCATTGCACAAGTGCTCTCTCACATCATGATTGATCTTGATCCTTCTCCATTTCTTCAAGTGCTCCAAATTTAATCTTCCATACCTACACAAAATCCCAACCATCAAACAACTACAAAAGCAAGAGCAAAAACTTAAGCAAATAAAATCTTGGGTTGCCTCCCAAGTAGCGTTATTTTTAACGTCCTATGCCGGACATCACTCCCTTTTGTTGACTCTTCAAGTCATACCACTTTTCCCCTTGACCCGATACTTCTTGAATCCAATCCTATCCATTGATCCATCGATGTAGGGCTACTCCATTAGGGCCTTCACTCTTATCACAAAGTCTTTGCTTGCCCGTTTCACCACCCAAGTCGGACATTTTGATGGAATCTTTGAAAACTCCCCCAAACTTAGCTCTTTTGCTCATGTCAAGGCACTTAGCATCAATTTGGGCAATTCTTCCATGAACTCGACTTTGCAACACTCTTCAATCATCTTTTCCCCTTTCTCCAAACTAATGCCACTTCGTATGCCTATGGCCATGCAATGTTCCCTTGGGTTGCACTCGGTAATAGATGGAGACTTGTCATCATCAATTTGTTCTTCAATGGTAGCTTCTTGACAAACTTGAGTCTCACTCACATTCATTAATGCTTTAATGTCACCCATTTGAGCCTTAATACTTTCTACTCTATGCTCCAAATTCTCAAGGGTCGAATCCACCTCGTTCAATGTTTCATTAACCACTCCCATGATTTTTTTTGTTTCTCCAATAACACTAATGAACATTTCCTCCATGCTTAACTTTTTTGACCGTTCATCAATGACTTCATTGGGCACACCAAAATTGGAAGGTGGTTGAAAAAATTTCCCGTGTTGGCATAAAGAAAATCATCATAATCCCTCGACCACTGGTAGTAATGCTCATTGTGGTGATGACAAAAGCTTCCGAAGTGCCTTTCTCCATAGTCCATCTCTCTTTGATAGCCCATAAAACTTGCTCTTTCTACATGACTTGGCCCTGACAACCAATTGGGAGCTCGTTCAATTAGCAAAGTAGTCAATCTAACCAATTGAGTTGTCAAATTAAATATGGCCTCCGAATCACTCATATCTTCAAAAGAGCTTGACCTTTTTTTCACCTGGAGAAATGACAAGAAAAAGAAGCAGTGATATAAAGATAACACTAGAAGCAAGAAAATAAAAATAAATATTTTTGGTGTTTTCTAGATTTTTTTCAAAAGCAAGTAAAATCTAGCTTAAAATCAAACCAACTACCACTCTAGAACTAAAACGCCTTCCTCGGCAGCGGCGCCATAAACTTGTTCACGTATTTCACAACTCTAAAATATACACAACCGCAAGTATACGGTGTATATTGTAGCGAAATAAGTACGAGGTCGATCCCACAGGGAAAGGTTAGTGTAAAAGTAATACTCCCTCTGTCCCAGAGGAACTTGCACCTCTGTGACTGCACTCATATTAAGAAAAGTGTGCTTTTTGTTATTTTGTTGACTTTTCAAAGGGGTATATATGTCCATTCAAGTGAGAGATTAAAGAAGGTTTAATAAAATTAATAAAGTAAACATTCACAAATCAAAAAATAGATGAACAACCGTATCATCAATCATCAATACAACCAAGAAATACAACCTTAGCGTAACTTGAGCAACTCCAGAACACCAAATCACAAACACTCTCAGGTGGAACACACATTTCTCTAGAGAATCACCTTTTTTAATTTTCCCCAAGAAATTAATCTTCTGAATTTGGTAGAAAGAATCGTCAAGCAAAGGGGATTGGACCTAACCGTCGGAAAATTGAAACTCTAAAGGGGATCGGACTCAAAAAGTTGACCAAGCCCTAGAATCGAGTGACGGCGTCAAAGTAATCACTCCGACCGTCGACCTAGCCTCTAAATCGAGTGACGTCGACATAGAATCCGGCACATAAATCGATCCAAACGCAAGAACGAAGAAGACGTTGAAGCAAGTAAATGCTTGAGAGATTTTTCAGATTGAGTGAGAAAACCCGAAAATCAAAAGTTGAAGATGAAGTTTAGAGAGAGAGAGAGAGAGACGGGGGGAGAAGATGAAGAGAGAGGGAGGGGGGAGAAGATGAACTTTCGTGTGGAAGAGAGAGAGGGAAAGGGGGAAGAAGATGAAGTTTCGTGAGAGGGAGAGAGTGGGGAGAAGATGAATTCTGATTAGGGTTTGAAATGGGGGCTAATGGGCTATGGGTAATGGTTTGATGAGTTTTGTTTTGGATTAAGATTAGTTATAAATGGGCCCAATTAATTTATTAAGTGGACTTAGAGTTGTTAATCTAGTTGAATTATTGTTAAATTAGATTAATAAAGTAATGACATATGGGTAAATATGTGAATATTGAGAGGGTAAAAGTTATAAAGAAATTTCTATTTTTGGAGTGTGCAAATTCCTGTGGGACGTCCAAATATGGTAAGTGTGCAAATTCCTGTGGGACGGAAGGAGTATTTGTTGGCACGATTCTATCTAGACACGATTGATTTGCAAGGAATGTTTAAAAACCAAGACTAATTCTGCTATCTATAAATGTCACTAGGAAAGCAAAGTAAAACTAGCCCAAATCCAAATTAATAACAAGCTAATGAAAAGAAAATAACAAAATTAATTAAGGAAAAATGTGGTTAGGCATATGCAATATTTAGAAATCCATTTATAAATAATGACTCATTCAAGTGGCAATTAAGTTGTCTTTATAGGGTTGATCACTAAAGAAGAATTAATTAATCTCTCGATCTAACTAATCCAAAGGAAAATATAATATAGGTTCGTATATCTACCTCACAAATATTGTATCACCTAAATTAGCCCAAGGGATCATTCAATTCCCTCCCAATAATTAATCATTTCTCGAGATGATAATAATATTGGGTTGCATTCTTATGTACGATTAATGGAATAAATCTCTCGATACTACACCAATTAACAATATATAAAACACATTATCATGGCCAATAATAACATGCTTTCAAATAATAATTAAGCACACAAATAAGAGACAAACACCATTTAAAGTAAAACATTAATCCATAAACTTCAATCCAAATAATTACAAGCGTTGGAACCTTAGAGTGTTTTACATAATCTCAAATACAATAAAAGGAGAAATGACTAAATAAAAATAAAAAAAAGGATAGAGAAAGCTTAGATAGTGTAGGTGATGGAGTGTGAAATTCTCAAGCTAATCCACCATTTTGAGCTCCAATGGAAGAAACACCTTCCACTAGGTGTAAGTGTGATTTTTAATGGAAGAAACACCTTCCACTAGGTGTAAGTGTGGGTAAAAATCGCAGATCCTCATGCCTTTCTAGAGTGTTCCCCTGTTTTCGCCAATGTGCTTGTTGGCTTGTTGCTGCCTCTCCGATCAATCCATCAAATTAAATTCAATGGGCCTAAGGCCCATGGCAACTCTTAAGTAAAGGGCTGCTCAAGAATGGCCCATTTCCCTTCAATTAAATTCAAATTGGGCTGCCAATTACAAAATCAATATTAAATTGAATGGACCGCCTGATTAATTAAATGGGTCAAACAATTTAATTGTTTGGCCAAAATAATTTCCAATCTCAATTTCTACCCGTTTTGCCCTCGATTTTGATTTCTTCCTTCATTGGCTTCACTAAAAATTAGGGTGAATGTTTTTGCCTCCAAAATAACCATTTTTCCTACAAAATACACAAAACACCACCTTTCTCTCTATCAAGTGCAATTAGCCCAAATTTAGTAATAAAAACATGAAATTCTATAAAATTGAGCTCAAAATGTGCCATAAAAAATATGCAAATTCCACCCGAATCAGTAATATAATAAGTTATATTGTATAGACAACTTCATTATTCATCTTGTAATAGATAGGTTCTGGTCAGTATCAGCTTAGTTGGATGTAGGCTGATACAATGGAGAAACGCGCATATGCTCATGAAGAGAAGAGAAGAAGACTAGAAAAACAGCTGAGTAAAAACAGCAGAGTAAAATCTGCTGTGGAAAATCAGCTGAGTAAAGACAGCAGAGTAAAATTAGCTGAGTCAAATCTGCAGAGGTCAACAGTTGTGGAAAGCTAGCAAAATCAACTGTAGAATATCAGCTGATTTAGATCCGTTAGACAACAACTATACAAGCTGACGTGGACCAATGAAAACGCGACAACAGAAGTACGGATCTGACACAAAAGATGCAAAATCTTTAAAGTCAAAGATACACTAGTAATATTTCAAATCCACACTATATATATGGGTTCATTATTCATATCTCATGTGTGGAAGGGTGATGCAAAGACTGAGCAAAATGCATAAGTGTTCATCAAATTAGAATAGCTCAAAAAAACCTTCAATGAAAAATCCAGCAAGCATCCATACCTTTACCCCCGGTGAGTGAACTTATCTAAGTCAACATTGTCATATATATATCCAAAGCTTAGAGAGAAATTCTCAATCCTAGTCTGAACCTAAAACAAATTGTAAGGGAATTTCTCATCCTCCTTCTATCCTGACTTTTTTAATAAAATGTTAATATTTAAAAAATTATTTAATACAATATATGTGTTTGACATAAGTTTAACAAAATAAATAGGAGCGTTATTAGCGGCGCCCTTTCTTTAATAAATGTCAGTGAGGAAAGAGAAATTGCAGGTTACACATAATGACGAGAGAATAAAGATAATGAAAAATGCTAGACTTTAATCAAATAATAAATTAATTTATATATTTAATTTATCTTTATCACCACACAATAAATTAATTTATGTATTCAATTTATCTTTATCAAACCACACACAATAAAATATGTCCATTAATATTTTTTTGTTAATTGATTCGACTATAATTTAACTAAATTAATGTATTTAATTATAAAATAATAATAAAAATGTTAAATTCCCGCATCTATTAAAATTGATTTATATTTGCTAGTTCCATATTATATTATTAGCATATATTCAAATATTATCATCCAACTAGTTTTAAGAGAAATAATAATAATGGAAACTTAATATTTCTCTCAAAACCGCATTTTTAGATGACAATATTTGAATATATGTTAATAATATGGATGGAACTGGGCAAATATAAGTCAATTTTAATAGATGTGGGGATTTATTATTTTTATTATGGGCTAGTCTTGGGTGGGATCGTCTCCTTAACCCTCATATAGACAGGTCTCCTTAACCCTCATATAAAAAATAATAATGTTTAAGCAAAAAGTGACAGTCACTTTTGTTAAAATATTATCACTCTTTTACTTAAAAATTATCAATTTTTTACAAATAAAAAATCTAAAAAAAATATGGGTTATCTTACCAAAATTTTAAAAATGAGATAAAAGGGATCTGTCTCACATAAAAAGTTTCGTGACACGATTTCACACAAATATTTACCTTTATTATTATTATTTTATAATTAAATACATTAATTTATTTAAATTATAGTCGAATCAATTAGCAAAAAAATATATTAATTGACATATTTTATTTCTATGTATATGGAGATATGATGTAATATTTAATAAAAATATATTAATTAACATATTTTATTGTGTGGTGTGATAAAGATAAATTGAATATATAAATTAATTTATTGTGTACTGATAAAAATAAATTAATTTATTATTTGATTAAGATCAAACATTTTTCGTTCTCTTTTCTCTCTCTTGTTCCGTCTAAAATTTCTGTTTCTGTATTCTGACATCGATTAATGAAAGGGCGCCGCTAATAACGGTGCTCCTTTATTTCTCTCTCCTCCCACAACCTCTGTAGATTGCACACTGATTGAGGGAAGTGTGTCGTTAATAACGGAGCTCCTATTTGTATTTTGTTAAACTTGTGCCAAACACATATATTGTATTAAATAATTTTCTAATCATTAATATTTTATTAAAAAGACCTTCTATCCTAAACCCTTAGAAGCTAGGTCGAGTTTCTCACACTAGGAACATCAAAGTCACCACTGTAAGAGTACTCAAGAACACGATTCATTGGATACTATCAACCATATTATGGATGATCCTGAAGTTAGAATGGAGACTCAGATTTTTAAGGGTCAAGAGACTTACCATAATTGAAAGGTATTCGCATAGCCTTGTGAAATACTGGTTAACTCAGTCATTGACGACATGATCTATAATTGTGAACAACACCATACTTCCTATGATATTTGGAAATATTTGAAGGAGAAGTATGGTGATACTTCATTTTGTGAGGGACATCAAATTGGGGATTGAATCCGATCACTTCGTAAAAAATGGGAACACTTGAGGGTCATTACAATTTTGATGAAAGTATTGACACTTGAAGTTGTATTATGAGTGACTTGAAGTTAATTAAGTCTTCATCGAATGTTCTCATTTCTGAATCCAGTTCTAAACATGAGAGATACTGGAAAGAAATGACATATCTAGTAGCTTAAGATTGGACACACTACTTGAAATCTAGATATCAATCTTAATGCTAAGAAGAATAAGAATAAGAAATATGCTAGACTAGAGATGGATAAGAGTGAGATGACATGCTACAAATGTAACAAGTGTGGTCATTATACTCGTGAATATGATCCTGAGTCCACGATGGACAAGGTAGTTCATTCTAATATTTGGTTGTGGCATAAATGTCTTTAGTACTGAATTTCCGTCTAAATCTTATGATTGAGGATTATAGACATAGGAATTACAGGCCATTAACTAAAGACATATGAAGATCTTTGTCTATTCCAAGAAAGACGAGATTGAATTGTGTAGGAAATCGAGCTCGAGTTAAAGTCTACAGACTCGTAAAACTTGAGATTGACAAAGGTCAATATTTCATAAAGCATGATGTCTAGTTTGCTCTAAAGATCAATCAGGATCTCACCTCTAGACATGTTCTTCCATGATTGAGATGTGATTTATTATTTCCTTTAGAGATGGTTGTGAATAGTATAAACAATGTGGATTATGGTACTAAACATTTATATGATTTTGGTTTGTATGAGAACAACAATTAGTTTTATGAAGCGAGTTCATAGTTACTAAAGGTTTGTTCCTCTAGCAATGCTTGAGTTATTGATGAAATTCAGTATGTTAGATTAAGTCATGTTGTGCAAGATTAGGAGAACTGACTTGTGAAAGAAGGACTACAATGTCATCTTTATAAGTTGAGTTTTTAACACGTTGATATTGTCTTACTCATAAGTGACTGGAAAACCATTTGATTAAACTAATTCTTCATTGCATATATTTCGTTATGATAAATGCGATTTTGTAAATGTCAAATAACATGGAGCTGGTTGTTTTCACTTCTTACGTCGATATTTTTTCACTTGTTGGACTTGTCCATACAATTTCTGTGTTGGACTTGTCCATACAATTTCTCAAAGTCTAGGCATTTGGATTGCTTTAGACATTACCTAATAGAGGTTGAGAATAAAAGACACAACTTTAAAGGTTTTAAGAACCTATAGAGCATGAATGTTTATCCAACAGTTCAAGGAACCGTATAATGAAAATGACATAATCCGACAATTATCAAAACCTTATATTGTTGCACAAGGATGTGACTGTAAGAAGGAGTGCACGTTGTTGGATATGAAAAGATCCATGATGGCAAAACTTTAACTATCATCTTTGGGAGATGAGTTGTTAATAATTGTCAACGTTTTATGAATAAAGTTATTCATAGATATTTAGTTCAACTCCATTAGAACTCTGAACGAGTGAAATACCTGTTCTTGAGTAATTTTTTGTATCTGAAAATCCGCAACTTATATACTTGATTCTACGAGTCAGTATAAAAATTTGGGTCTGAGGGTTTAGAAATGTATCCTCATAAGGTACTGTGCTAAATCTAAGTGATACATGTTGATCAAAATCGAGGAGTTGGGAGTGTGACATGAGATAGAATCACATAATACCATTTTTTCTGAAAATTTCCTAGTATTGGAAGCATTTTGTATGCTAACCTATTTTTTGTGATTGAAATAATCGTTCTCTATTAAAATCCAAATGAGAGTGATTTACTTAATGTGATATTTGATAGAAGTTTACCCTTTAAAGATCGAATGGATCTTGATGAAAGTAATTATTTAGAGGATGTCACATAGTTTCAATCTGAAAATTTTAGGAAATGTATGTTGGAAAGACATCATGATATTGAAGGACATGCCTTCTATGTATCTTTAGAAAGTGAGATAAATCTTTAGTGAATGAGGAAGAGCCTACAATCGTTTCAGAGGTTCCAACTCGTTCTACAAGAGAATAATGAAAGAAAGCAATGGAACAAACGACAGAGTCGATAAGGTCAAACCAAGTTTGAAAACTTGTCGATCTTTAATTGAGACACAAAGCAATTGAGATAAAATTGTTTCTCAATCAACTAAAAGATAGACCGATGGGTCTATAGTGGGGTAGAAAAGTTGACTTGGTAGAAAATAATTTATACTGAAAAGTGGGTATATAAACTTTTTTCACATGTTGTGAAATTACTTTGATTCGTCTACTTCTGGCTAGATTTATAATTACATTAGAATGGACGTTTAAACTGTTTTTTCCCAATGGAGAATTGGAAGAAGAATCTACATGTTAAAACAAGTGGGATTCATTCTTCAATGAAAGGGGCGATGTTTGTAAATTGTAGAGATCGATTTATGAACTTAAACAATCCTCAAGGTAGTGGTACTTGAGATTTCAATGAATGATTGTCTCATATAACTTTGTGATGATAGACAAAGACCATTGTGCTTACGTTAAACGGTTCTAAGCAGTTTTGTAATTATGTCCTATGTACGAAGTATGTTGATACGCTGTTAGCTGGAAAACAATAATGAGTATATTTTGGTGAAAATATTCATAGAGATAGTTCAAAGAAGTTACTTGAGTTGTCTCAGGAGTCATACATAAAGAGATTTCTAGAAAAAATTCAGAATGGATGTATGAAAGCCTGTTGATACTCATGTTGTAAAAGATGAGTCATTGAACTGTAATGAGTGTTCGAAAACTCAAAGATGGAATGTTAGTAGTACTATATGCGAATGTAATTGAAAGTCTGGTGTATGCTAAGATGAGTGCACATCCAGATGTATGATGAGCTGTTGGTTTGGTTAGTAGATATCAATTCAATTCAGAATAGACACAGGTGATAGTGTAAGGGATTGCAAGATATCTGAAATGTACTACAGATTAATTTGAACCTAAAGGGTATATAGACATGTATTATCCACTATGCAAGTAGAACTCGTGGCAAGTGCATCTTTAAGTACGAGAAATAGTTTGGGTAAGAAATTAATTGAAACTTTTGGAAAAGTAAGCAGTCCATTAGGAGTTGTAACGATTCCTCGTGGAATCAAACACTCCAATAAGAGTTATAGCGATTCACTATGGAATTGAACACTCCAGTGGAAGATGTAACGATTCATTGTTGAATCAAACACGTTAGTGGGAGTTGTAGCAATTCATTGTAGAATCAAACACTCTAGTGGGAGTTGTACCGATTCATTGTTGAATCAAACACTCTAGTGGAAGCTGTAACGATTCACCGTGGAATCAAACACTCTAGTGGAGAGTTGTAATGATTTACACTACCTTGGGAGTTGTAACGATTCATTGCCGAATTAAACACTCTAGTGGGAGTTATACCGATTCATTGTTGAATCAAACACTCTAGTGGAAGTTGTAACGATTCACTGTGGAACCAAACTCTCTAGTGGGAGAGTTGTAACGATTCATCTGTATTCTGTGCTATATAACATCTTACACTCAAAGGGCACTTAAATTGTGGATATAAGAAGCGATTCTTGTAATTCATGTGATCGTGTTCTGACTTCGAGGATCACAGTACATATGTGGAATTCAATTGGGTTCTAGAATCTTCCGCTGCATTGAGAATTACAGGTTGGTAATTCTAATTCTGATTAATTAATTCCAACAATTATTACTCCATCGGTCCACCAAAGTGATAATTTTTTTATACATGTCTTTAAAAAAAAAATTAATTATAAAAAAGAAATGTGGGATAACGAATAAAGAACATTGTTGGTAAATACTCAATCTTGTTAATAAAGTAGAAAAAATACTTAAAATTTAACTATATAAACAGAAGGGCTAGTTTTGGGTGAGACCGTCTCACAGAATGAGATCCGTGAGACGGTCCTTATATATAAAAAGTGATAATGTTTGAGTAAAAAGTGATAGTATTTAATTAAAAAGTGATAATCACTTTTGTTATAAATATTATCACTTTTTACTTAAACATTATCACTTTTTTTACAAACAAAAATCTGGAAAAAAAATATGGGTTATCCTACCCAAAATTTTGAAATATGGGTTAAAATGATCCGTCTCACAGAAAAAGATCTGTGAGATGGTCTCACACAAGTTTTTGCCTAAATAGAATAAACATATTTTTTGTGGACAAAAAATAAAACTGAGCACACTTTTAATGGACAGGTGAAATATAATTTTAAAAAAGCTAAAGAATCTTTATAATATTGTTTAAACCACATTGTCCGAAGATGTGATACTTTTGTTTATTTTATAATACTCATTTTTTAAAAGTATTACTCATAATAAAATGTAAGAGTGTCATGTCTTATAGATTCATACATGAGACGTTAATATATATAATCCTTTTTAAGTAAAATAGATATTTAAAATACAAATTGATTCAATTGATAAGTATTGATAACCTTTTCATCACGAGGTGCAAGGTTCAAACACACATATATATATATATATAAATATTATTTATTTATATCGAAACTTATACATAGTAATATAAAAGGTAAATATTATCAGTAAAAATGACACTTGCCAAACACATTAGTCCAATCTTATGGATTTCGAACAGAAAAGGGCTATCTAGGGAGAGGGTCGCACGACACTGTGTTTGGGTCGCTACGAAGTAGGGGTGTGCACCGGTTCGAAATTAGATCTGAATTGATTTGGATCGGAACCAGAATCTACTCTAATGGATGAGCCGGAGATCGGACCAGAATAAATCCGGTCCAAACTTGGACTGGACCGATTTTTTATTTTTTCAAGTTATTTTAAGTGGTAGCGAGAACAAAAATGATGAATTTGTGTATGAAAATTAAAGTGTTGGTTCTTCATTGGAGATCAATTTCCCCCAATATAAATTTTATTTACAATATTATTAATGGTATTTTAATACTAAAAATAAATTGAATATTTTTGTTCAATTATATACTAAAAAAAAATGTAATAGATTTCAACACGTTTACCTCACATTCTCACCAATTATTTGATTCTGAGCATATTGTGTTTCTATTCTTTTTTCATTAAATATTTTCGAAGTTTTCAAATTAACAATCCTAATTTTATTTAGTTTATACTAGTAATAATTAAGAATGCATTATTAAAAATATATAAAGAATATACATAAAAAATAATTAAAATTCGGGTTTTCAGTCCGAACGAGTAAATTTCGGTCTAAACTCGGGCCGAAAACCCGGAATCCTAAAATTTAGTGGACTGAGGACCGGACCAGACACTAATCGGACGGTCCGATCCCGATCCGTTTTCGATCTGATTTTTTTTTTTTTGCACACTCCTACTACGAAGACTCCCTAGAGTGTGAGTTATTCATGAATTTCTGGTTCTTAAGGGGGTAGATTATTACGATTCCACACCAGATCCACAAACAATTATGGAAAAGTAGTAAGGAGTCGAATCTTCACCCTCAAGCTAGTTTTTGGGTAGAGTTGGGGCTTCCTAGTTAAGTGCTTAACAATTTGGTCCGACCTTCCAAATTTTGAACGTGATACGAAAAAAAGAATATTTGGGAGAGGGTCGTCCGACACCAAGAACCGAGATGTGTGATCTGCCTAGGTAGCCGTGAAGGCTTCTAGAGGGTGAGTCATTTGTGGACCTACAATTCTTAAAGGGGGTCGATTGACTTAACATTTAATTGCCAACTATGGGCTGGTTTAGTTCACTTGACTGAACATATAACTCTAAAAAAATGAAAATATCGCTATCGCAATAAATATTGCAACCTTAATTTTACAGATATATCGCTGGATATATCGATATCGCATATCGATATCGCAAAAAAAATGAAAAATGATGAAAATCTTATTAAAATCTCAGAAATTTAACCTGAAATTTTAGGGATTATTATAACATGTTATTATGCATGTATTCCATTTAAAAACTAATAAAATTATATGTTTAAAACAAGCATATAGATAATAAATTATATTAAATTGATTAAATTGACAACATAATACAATATAAATTGATTAAATATGCATAATAAAATGCAATTAATATCAAAATGATGACATATAAACTTCAAATATATTAGGTGAAATGACATTTTTGTCCAAATAACATTGATAAAATATAATTAAATATTGACTGACGAAAATTAATTGACAACATAATACAATACAAAATTATTAAATAAAAATGATAAAATACAATTTATAATATCAAAATGATGACCTATGAGGTTCAAATATAGTAGGTGAAATGACACTTTTGTCCAAACAACATTGTTATTAATCTCCCATGAAATATTGCATATGCAATATAGTATATTAAAGAAAATCTGAAAAACTTGTGAAGTTCGAACTTAGCTCATCTTGATTACATTAACGAGAAAAAAAATAAGCTTGACTAGATTCGTAAAAAAGTTTATCCAGTCGAGTTTAACGAGCCTAATGAAATAAAAAAAAAATTATTCCGAAAGTGACGGCGACGGCCGAAAGTGGTGGTGACATCGACTGCAATTAGAGTTATAGTTTAAATGTTGAAAGGGGGAATATAGTTAGTAGTGAGAGTGTGTTTAGTAATAATAATTTATTTAAAAAGATATTTTAAATTTTTAACACCATTATTAAATTAATAAATAAAAAGGGGGAGTGCATTTTAACAAGTCAGAGGTGCAAATAGCGGACCCTATCAAAATGAGATAAGGGTGTTATCTGGGCCTAAAATGTGTTTGGTTATAAGGGCGCGGGTAAAGGCACCCAAGGATCCTATGAGGACACCCACCAAACATTTTTTTAATCTTTCAAAACATGTGAAATGTCACATATACCCTTAGGGTAAAATTTATGAAAAAAACGAAGATGAGTACACCCACTCATTCTATTTCACAAAATTATCTCCACCTCCACCATCACCACCACCAAAACAAACACCATTCTTCAACAAAAAAAACTCCAAAATTTCAACAAAAATAAACAAACAACTGTACGAAATTTTTTCCGAAACAAACATGTTCGAAATTTTTTCCAAAACAAACTCAATATGTTCGAAAAAAATTCCAAAACAACTCAAATTTGTCCGAAAATTTCAAAAGACTGTATTTCGGGATTTTTTTTCGGACATATCAACATTGTCCGAAAAAAAAAGGGTTGTTCGAAAATTTTAACCCAACAAAGTGAATATGTTCGAAAGTTTTTCCTAAATAAACTCATTGTGTTCGAAAAAAATTCCAAAACAATTTTCATTTGTACGAAAAATAAAATCTAACACAGTGTTCGGGAAAAAAAATCGAATAGAGTAACTAGATTAGGAAGAAAATTTCGGACAAATTCAAAAACCAAAAAAAAAATTCAAAACCCTAATTTTTTTTGTTTAGATTTGTAACAAAAATTCCAAAACCCTACTTACCTTCGTTTGACGGCGGCGATAGCATAGGAGGGGGTGTGGACGACGACTTTCTTGGAGGGAGGAGGTGGGGGGCGGCCGCTTGAAGGAGGAGGTGGTGCGGCCGGCGGGCTTCTTCAACACAGAGACGGCGACGACTTTTTTTCTTCAACGGACGGACGACGACGGCAGGCTTTTTTTACAAATCTGGTGGTGTGCTTCTTCAACGGACGGCGACGACGTCGTTCTTCACAAGGAGCGACGACGGCGTTCTTCACACAGAGACAGCGACGGCGGCGTTCTTCACGACGACGACTTTTTTTCTTCAGACGGGGTGCGCGGCCACGCCTGGGAGGGAGGAGGTGGGTGGGCGGCGGCAGCGCCTGCGAGGGAGGAGGTGGGTTGGCGGCGGCCATTGGAGTGATGGGGAGGGAGTGGTGGCCTGGGTGTACTGAAATGGAGAGAGGAAGAGAAGAATGAATGGTTTTAATTGAGGGGAGGGTAATTTTGAATTTTCCACGTGGGTGTACTCATCCGCTTTGTGGGTGTCCTCATCGGATCATTGGATGCCTATGCCTTTAGCCGCTCCCTTGGTATAAATGGTGGAGACCCAAGAATACTTTTTTTTTTTTTGGAGACCCAAGAATACTTATGTAAGACAAAACTGTATTTTTAATCGGGTAAAAAAGAGACTATTATTGTGTATCGGGTAAATGAACCAAATGATCAAACAGCGATTTTTACGAAGGCATGGACTGCATTTATCATAGAGAATCTAGAGAGAAAAGAGTATAAAAAGTACTCCTTTGGAGTATATGTATCGGGGTGTGCATTAAACAAAATTGGAGGGGTATATACCCACGCCTTTAACAAAAGCTGAGGGATTGAAATACTCTACGGAAATAAACTTTTCACCCAAATTTGGGAGCAACATAAACCCTAATTTAAACCCCGTTGGTGAGTTGACTACGCAAAATGTCTCCTCTACTCGGAGCATCAAAAGCCCTAAAATCTCCAAGGTTTATGTTAAATCTCTATTACACTAATTACAAACCGAGAAGACTGGATTCAATTGCGTATTTGAATCCAATATGTAGCTGGACTCAGTGTGCATTTTTTGGGTCGCATTTTAGGGAAGATCCCAGCATAGATTTGAATGAGTATCCAACCGAAAACATTCGCAACTTCTCGATTATTGCGCATGTTGATCACGGAAAATCAACACTCGCCGACCGGCTTTTGGAACTTACCGGAACTATTAGGAAAGGCCATGGGCAGCCGCAGTATTTGGATAAATTACAGGTTTTTGGCTACATTTATTTGCTTTTGGAATTTATATGTTGGATATGCATATTTCGAGAGATGGTTTTATGGAAACATGGATATTATATGCTTGTATCATTTCTTATTAATCATATGTAAATGTTGGGTTTCTGGTTACTGCTCGTTTTCACAGCAAGTTGGGAAATTGCCTGTTGAATATATGGAATTAAAATAGGAATGTTATTATTTTAACTTTTTTTTTTTTTTTTTTTTTATCTTTAGGAGGAATTGAAATGCAAGTTCAGGGATACGATTGATTTAAAGATAAATTTGTAGGTAATTTTGAACTTGCGCTGGTAGGTAACTCCACTCGTATTTTTTTCCACCAAGAACATTTTCTAAAACTCTTTGACGCCCGAATTTTAAGTATCCTACTTTCACGCAATTCTCAAGGTTCAACAAGCAATCAATATTTACAATCAAGGGTGTACTACTATTTGTAGTAGCGGACCTTAATAAAAAAACGAGCCTGCCCAATAAGTAAAGAGTAGTCTTCTCTGCTTGTTAATAAGTTCTTAAATATATCTGGTAGATAATGAAATCTATCTTGATGGGGTGAGGGATAATGGATAAATTATTGTTGAATTTGGGATTTAAGTCTCCCTAAAGACATGTATAACATAGTTCATTTCTATTCGATCCATAGATTTTTATACTAGGTCATTGCTTATTTATAGGAATAATTTGGTTGTCCTAGGTAGAGAGAGAACAGGAATAACTGTCAAGGCTCAGACGGCAACTATGTTTCACCGGCATAATTTCCATGGCACTGATACAAAGCTCTTGCTGAACCTGATTGATACACCTGGTCACGTGGATTTTAGCTATGAAGTGTCTAGATCTTTGGCAGCTTGCCAGGGTGTCCTCCTTATTGTTGATGCAGCTCGAGGTGTCCAGGCACAAACTGTTGCAAATTTCTATCTTGCTTTTGAATCAAACCTCAGTATAATTCCAATCATTAACAAAATTGATCAGCCAACAGCTGATCCAGATCGTGTTAAAGAACAGCTAAAGTCTATTTTTGATCTCGATCCAAATGAAGCTCTGTTAACATCAGCCAAGACAGGTCAAGGTCTCGAGCAAGTACTTCCAGCTGTGATAGAGCGAATACCTCCTCCCCCCGGAAGGAGTAGTTCGCCATTACGCATGCTTTTACTGGATTCTTACTATGATGAATATAAAGGAGTTATCTGCCATGTAGCAGTTGTTGATGGGGCTTTGCAGAAGGGAGATAAGATTACGTCTGCTGCAACTGGCCAATCTTATGAAGTTTTAGATGTTGGAATCATGCACCCTGAACTCACGCAGACCGGCATCCTTTTAACAGGGCAAGTGGGATATATTGTTACTGGCATGCGAACAACTAAAGAGGCACGAATTGGGGATACACTTCATCACACTCGAAGCACTGTAGAGCCCCTCCCAGGTTAGCTTTTCCATGCTTATGTTGTATTACTTGTATATTTGTCGTGCCTTTATTCTTGGAAAGATTTTTTTTTTTGTCATATTTTTAGTATTTTGATTGAGTGCAAACAGTAATTGCGATTTGAATTTTCCAACTATGTATCAAGTACTTCTTAAATTTTCTGCTGGTTCCTGATGTTGAAAGGTTTCAAGCCGGTAAAACATATGGTATTTTCGGGTGTATATCCAGCTGATGGATCCGATTTTGAAGCACTTAGTCACGCCATTGAAAGACTCACTTGCAATGATGCTAGTGTGTCAGTTACAAAAGAGAGTAGCACAGCACTTGGCATGGGCTTCAGGTGAGGATAAGCTGCAGCTAATTATTGCTGAAAGACAATATTTTCTGTTTGATGATTCTAGTGTCCAACAGATGTGGTTTCTTGGGCTTACTACATATGGATGTTTTTCATCAACGGCTTGAGCAGGTATATTCTGTTACCCTTTGCAGTTATTTTCTTCAAAATGTAACCCAGTGGGAAATTTCCAGGCTAATTGATTTTTTTTCACAACATTCAAAGGGCTACCTTCTGCATTATAGCCCTATTGTTTTTTCAGTTCCACGAGTTAATTTTTCCCCTAATATTGTCAGAACTAAATGGAAAAGGTCAAAATAGTTGTCTTGCATTAACCAAAGTTGAGCATTTACTTCCAATAAATAACATTCGGTGTTGTCTCATAAATGCCTTTTACATGAAACGAATTTTACGTTAGGATTACAACTTTATTAGTAATATTTATATATGTTTTATAAATAGGAACATGGAGCTCATGTGATTTCAACTGTTCCTACTGTGCCACATACTTTTGAGTTTGCAGATGGCAGGTATGTGGTTTCCATTGTTCTACTTTGGTTTCTTTTTATGCTGTATAACAACTGTTAGTTTCATTTCTTTCTAATAGCAAATTGGATATTCAAAATCCTGCTTTGTTGCCTTCGAATCCCAAACAACGGATTACAGCTTGTTGGGAGCCCACTGTAATAGCAACTATTATAATTCCTAGTGAGTAAGCTCTCAAGCTCTTCAAGGTCCTATTGAACCTATTCTTCTATCTAAATTGCATTTCCAACACCAGTATATCAATTGCAAAGCATTAAGCATTTGATACCATTGAAGGTATGTGGGGTCCATCATCACCCTTTGTACGGAACGGCGAGGCGAGCAGTTGGAGTACTCATTCATTGACAGGTGAATTGTCTAAACAATTGAGTTTCTCCAAATTATTGACTATGACACACGGAAATCTCTGTCTATGCTAATCATGAAATTAATACTCCTATTTGTTACTGGTTATGCTATCTATTGCCCCTGTGGTTATTATTGTTAGCTCTGTGTTTCGTCTGCAGCCAAAGAGTCCTCATGAAGTATCGGTTGCCATTGAAGGAAGTTGTTGTTGATTTTTACAATGAATTGAAGAGTATGACTTCAGGATATGCATCTTTTGATTACGAGGAATCAGAGTATGATTCTTCTCTTTTGTCGGCTATATTGTGCTTACACACATTGAATTGGACATCAATAACTAATAGGATCCTATATATGTACAATTGGTTCTTAACAGTTATCAGGCCTCTGATTTAGTGAAACTCGATATCTTGTTAAATGGACAACCAGTTGATGCTATGGCGACTATAGTTCATAGATTGAAGGCTGTACGTGTTGGTCGTGAACTGGTGGAGAAGCTGAAGAAGTTCATAGACAGGTCCGTTGATTAGATATCTTTTATTTTGTTTTTTAATTAATACGGACTACATACATTAATACTTGGTTGAACAGGCAAATGTTTGAGATAACTATACAAGCTGCTATTGGATCAAAAATCATTGCTAGAGAAACGTAAGTCTTGTTTCTCTCTCAACCCAAAAACGCGTATCTGGCTGGTATGTAATCTTTGTTTCTGATCAGGGTGTCGGCTATGAGAAAGAACGTGCTGGCTAAATGTTACGGAGGGGATATAACAAGGAAGAAGAAGTTGTTGGAGAAACAAAAGGAAGGAAAGAAACGCATGAAACGTGTTGGGTCTGTTGATATACCTCAGGAGGCTTTTCATCAGCTACTCAAGAGTTCATGAGTGTGTTTTCATCTCATATAATTTTGGCATTCTTTTACTACAGTATTTATTAATTTTAAAATTGTTCACTCCTTTTAAAATATTTACTTGAAAAAAAAGACGTAAATATTTCAAATAGTACGTACGTTAATCCCTTAATCCCTAGACGTGTGAATAATAGGGTTTGAACTCACTCCATTAATTTAGTTTAATATAGTGATCAAGCCATTGATATCAAAACTTTGAGAAGTAATTATCTTGTTTGTTTATCATTGTTTTTTCTGTAACAAACCATGATGGAGATTGGAGACAAAACCTGCTAAGCCCTGAAAAATTATCAGTTTGGATTAATTTATTACCCGAATTAATCATTAATCCTTAATGAAGTGTGTATTAACTTGACTTTATGCGACAACTCATGTATCAGTAGTTTGAGTTAGCTTTCATTTTTTAGTATAACGTCCACAGTTAAGAGTTAATCTATACCAATCTTTAAACAAGAACAAGATTTAAATTGACAATGATTTTACGTGGTTCACTCTATTTTTGTTGCATCCCAATTTGCATAGTAAATACTTTAGGACAATCCAAGCAAAAATATGAAATTGTATAAAAGTTGCAGCGAAAGTAAATACTAAAAATACCTGTCATTTCAAAACTTAATTTCAATCACTCAAAAATAAATTCAAAATGTAAACAATTTTTTTAATACAACCAAAATGACTTTTTATTAAACGAAATATTTAACTCTCAAAACTCGTAATTCTAACATGAAATAACATACAAACTATTTAAATCACTACTTTAGAATAATAATTAATTTCTTGTTTGCATCCCTTCAACACATTTCTTTTTTCTTGTTAATTTATAAAATGTTAATATAATTGAGACGAGCAAAACAACTAGTTTAGTGAAGTTTCTTTGTTACAGTTAAATATCACTTCAAACATATCATTGACCCACAAACATTCTTAAAATAATATGTCACTTTCAGTATCGTTGTATGTTGTTTTATCACCTTATACACCTAATGAAATTAAATTTTGTTCATTGTCTGTTTTGGGTGGCTGGACCTTTTTTTATTTTCTTTGTTTTTGGCTTATTTGTGTATTCCAATCCACTTCTAATGAAATTTCTTTTGAGTAAAAAGGGTACGTCTATTTGCACCTCTGGCTTTGTTAAAGACACTCATTCATCTAGTTTATTAATTTAATAATGGTGTAAAAAAATTAAAATACCCTTTAAATAAAATATCAGCACGACCACTACTAACCACACCCCTCTTTCAACGTATACTCCAAAATAAAATAACTGAATTGAAGCAATAAAAAGAATTTGCATCATTAACTACTGAAGAGTTTTACATATGAAAAATTGTTAGTAACAAAATTAATTGACCCAACTAATAAACTCTATATCCACAAGTCAAAAAAAAAAAAAAAAACTCTATACCCAAATCGGCCTCCCCTTTGCCTTGGATACTGAGGTTGCAGTTGTGAATCCATTGCAGTAAATCTGTATACAGAGCCCTTAGTACATACAAATAAAGGTAGTCAGATTAGTTCAAAAAGTGATAAAGCATACCAATGGTATGAATATTGAATAGTAGTGACAATCTCTCCGAGCTTGAGCTTGTACAGGATGGTGGTCTTACCAGCAGCATCAAGAACAACCATAAGTGTTAGTTGATATAGAGGTTAGGTAGTTAGTTTGTTATCTTCCATTAACTAACTCTTGTATTCTCTCTATATATTGAACTCAATATACAACTTCCTCTAAAAAATTGAGAGAGTATTGGTATTCTACATGGTATCAGCCTAAAATTCTGGGCAAATTTTTCTCCCCCTCATTCTCTTCTTCCTCCTCTCGTCTTTCATGGCGGAAACCCCAACAGTTACGTCCGTCTTCGATGTGACGTTAACCCTACATGCCATGACCCACCTTGTTTCTATCAAGTTAAAACCCTCCAACTATCTCATGTGGTATGGGCAAGTTTTCCCTCTTCTTGTTACGCAAAAATTCCTACCATACATTGATGGTTCGACGCCGGCGCCCCCCAAATCGGTCACCACCGCTGGAGTCTCCTCTCCTAACCCTCTTTATACTTCTTGGTACTCTCGTGACAAAATTGTAAGTGTTTTCTTGACCTCAACTCTCACCGAAGAGGCCATGGCGGTCACCGTTGGCTGTTCTTCTTCCTTGGAAATTTAGACAGCCCTTGCTACTGCCTTCAACCAGCCATCAAAGGCTCGTGAGCTCCGCTTAAAAGACGAATTACAAATGATAAAAAAAGGCTCAAGATCTGTCTCCGAGTATGGGGCTGCCTTCAAAAATTTGTGCGATCAACTTACCTCCATGGGAGGTGTTGTTGACAACACTAACAAGTCCCAATGGTTTCTTCATGGTCTCGGTTCTGAATTTCATGGTTTCTCCACATCTCAAATCAACCTTACCACTATCCCTTCCTTTTTCGACCTGCTCGCGAAGGCTGAGTTGCACGAACTGTTCACAAGATCTCTGGAAACCCCTTCGTCTTCCTCTCACGCTCCTGCCTTCTATGCTCACTCTTCGAGCGATTCTAGTTCGGGTCGTGGTCTCTCTTCTCGATCTGGAGGTGGCCGTGCTCAGCCTGTCTCTCGTGGTCACACTTTCTCTGGTCGCGGTCGTGGTCGTTCCAGATTCTCTCCTCACTGCCAGATATGTCGTTTTGATGGTCCCTTCGCTACCTCTTGTCCTCAACGCTACGACTCCCAGCCTGCTCGCCAAACCAAGATGTTCGATTCTATCTTGGGCCCATCTCCCTCTCACCCTCCTCATCAACCAGACTGGTTTGTCGACACTGGTGCTTCCTCGCACATGGCCTACTCGTCCACTGCCCTTGACACTTTCTCTCCTTACATAGGCTCTGACAAAGTAATGGTTGCAAATGGTAATATCCTTCCAATCTCTCATATTGGCACTCATCATTATAATTCTCATTTATGTCTTGGTTGTCCCTTCGATCACCAAAAACCTTCTTTCTGTTAGCAAATTAACCAATGATTTTCGTGTTCGTCTCATCTTTTCTAATGATTCTTTTGAAATACAAAATCGGATTACAGGTATGGTTCTGGCTCAGGGCAGACTTGACAATGGCTTATATGTTCTGGATAAATGTCACTCTATTTTTGCCTCATCTTTACGTGCTCGCACATCTTGTAGTTCGTATGAATTGTGGCATAATCGCTTAGGGCATGTACACTTTGATATTGTAAACTTGCTTAAAAATAAAGGCCTCCTTTCTATTACATCTGTGCTTCCTTGTCCTATTGTGTGCTCGTCATGTCAAAAAGCGAAAAGTGCTTGGCTCCCCTTCATTCCAAATAAAAAATGTGATTCCCATGTTCTTGATATCATTCATTACGACCTATGGGGACCTTCACCTATCAAATCTTATGATGGTTTTTCTTACTATGCTGTATTCATAGATGATTTTTCTCGTTTTACATGGTTCTACCCTCTTCGTCACAAATCTGATTTTTTCTCTACATTTTGTCATTTTTAAAAATATGGTTGAAAACCAACTTACATGCAAGATTAAAAGTTTTCAATCTGACGGGGGTACTGAATTCACAAATCACAAATTACGTGACCTTTTTAATTCCTCAGGAATAATCCACACCATTTCTTGCCTATATACTCCAGCTCAAAATGGGCGAGCAGAACGTAAGCATAGGCACATTACTGAAATGGGCCTTCACTATTGTTTAAATCTTCCGTTCCTCCTAATTTTTTGGTTGAAGCCTTTTGCACTGCTATCTATATTATCAATAGACTTCCTACACTTATTCTTTCTAACAAATCTCCTTATGAAATTTTGTTTTCTTCTCCTCCTTCTTATGAAAATTTATGTGTCTTTGGATGTAGAGTTTACCCATGTCTATGTGACTATGCTCCTAACAAATTATCTCCTCGTAGCATTCCTTATGTTTTTCTAGGTTACAGCTCGTGCCATAAAAGTTTGTTGGTCCTTGAAGGAGTATATAAAAAGTGTATGGGGGGGGGGGGGGGAATACACTTGTATTCAAATCTTTTAAACTTATAATCTAACCAGAGCTCAGCAAGGTTGTCTTGGACAACTCTGCTGAAGAAGACTAACTCTTCTAAGATAATCAAACTATAACTCATTTTATTCCCAACAAGGTTTTTATTGTTTTGATCCTCAAGTCTCTCGCTTATACATTTCTCGCTATGCTTGTTTTGACGAGACATCTTTTCCCTTTGCTGGCGACTAACCGTGTTCCTCAACCACAACCCTTGATATCTCGTCGTTTGACGCTTTGATGCCGCTCTGCACTACTCTTTCCTCGGGCCCTACTTTTCCTCGTGCTCGTAACACCACCGCTTCCCCTTTCTTACCTTGCTCAGTCTGTCCCCACTCGGATATTCTTCCTCCTGGTCGGCATTAAAACCCCACATTACCTCCTGCTGCTCGTCCAGATGTTCACCCTCCTCCACCTGTTCCTCGTCCTCCTCAGGATCCCAGACCACCTCCTCGTCCTCGCATCTGGCCTACAGCCACTCCAACTCATTCCATGCGAACCCGTTCTTAGGATGGCATATTCAAAGTCAAACACCCTCCCAATAATTCTCTTCTTACAACAACTGCTTTGCTCGCCTCCATTCACAACAACATTGAGCCAAAAAGTTTTTCCTCCGCTGCTAAATCTCCTCAATGGCTTTCTCTAATGGATGATCTAGTCCCTCCTCCTCCCAATGCGAATATCGTCGGCTCCAAATGGATTTTTCGTACAAAGTTTCTAGCCGACGACTCTATTGATCGCCATAAAGCTCGCCTGGTCGCCCAAGGGTGCACTCAAATACCTGGTTTCGACTACTAGCACACCTTTAGCCCGGTCATAAAATCCTCCACTGTTCGTATCATCCTCTCCTTAGCCGTCCTGAACAACTGGTCGCTTAACCAATTGGATGTCAACAAAGCCTTTCTCCATGGTCTTCTTCAGAAACCAATCTATATGAGGCAACCACCTGGGTTCACTGATCCTGCTCGTCCTAATCATGTCTGCAAACTAAATAAGGCCCTGTATAGCCTCAAACAAGCTCCTCGAGCATGGTTCCAGCGCTTCTGTGATTTTCTTCTCATGCCCGGCTTCTCTGAGAGCAAATCTGATACCTCGTTGTTCATCTACATGTCAGGTCGTACCACTCTTTTTCTTTTAGTTTATGTTGATGATATAATTATCACTGGAAATGATCAATCCTTTATTACTCGCCTTATCTCCAAGATCAATAAAGAGTTCGCTATCAAAGATCTTGGCCGTCTTACATTCTTTTTAGGTCTTGAAGTTACCTATATTGCTCGTGGCCTCTTCCTTGGTCAATCAAAGTACGCCATGGATATTCTCGCTCGGGCAAACATGCTAGAATCAAAACCAGTCGCCACTCCTCTTTCTTCCTCAGATTTTTTTCGCCTAGATGGCGTTCCTTTCTCGGATCCTACCTTGTTTCGCTCCTTGGACAGCGCTCTTCAATACCTAACGATCATTAGACCAGATCTTTCTTTTGCAGTAAATATTGTTAGTCAATTTCAATCAAATCCTACCGTCGATCACTTTCAGGCCGTCAAACGCATCCTTCGCTATGTAAAAGGCACCTCCCATCTTAGTCTCTCCTTCAAATCTGGTTCCTCATCCTTGCTTGCCTACTCTGATGCCGACTGGGCTCGTTGCCTCGATACCCGCCGCTCTACTTTTGGATATGCGATTTTTCTTGGCCCTAATCTTGTCTCCTGGGCAGCCAAAAAGCAACCTACAGTCTCTCGCTCTAGTTGTGAGTCTGAGTACCGTGCCATGGCGACCACTGCCTCTGAAGTTGTTTGGATTTTCTCGCTCCTCAAAGAGCTTCATGCCCTGCCTCTCAAACCACCTACGCTTCTTTGTGACAACAAGAGTGCCATTTTTTTATCTCAGAATCCGGTGGCACATAAGTGAGCTAAACACATCGACATTGATTATCATTTCATTCGAGAGCTCGTCACTTCTGGTCACCTAAACACTCTATATGTTCCTTCCCAATTTCAAATCGCGGACGTTTTTACCAAGGCTCTTGCTCGTCCTCTATTTGAATTTTTTAGACACAAGCTCAGTGTTACGTCTCTCCCGCTTCGCTTGAGGGGGAATGTTAGTTGATATAGAGGTTACGTAGTTAGTTTGTTATCTTCGATTAACTAACTCTTGTACTCTCTCTATATATTGATCTCAATATACAACTTCCTCTCAAAAATTGAGAGAGTATTGGTATTCTACAATAAGAATCTGCATAACCTTCTTGACGAATAGCTGGCTAAAAAGCTTCGTGAAGGTCAGCCCCATTTCTCTTCTTTCTTAGATTTTTGTATATCATACACCCTATTCATCTTTCTGACTATTTGAAAAGTAATTTTGGCTTGCATTGCCATATGTATATACATATTCGTTTGTGCATGATGCGCTTCACTTTTTTTTTTTGATCGAGCATAAGGAATACCTATTACAGAAAACTTAGATAATATGTTACCGTGGAGACCGGTTTGGAGTCGATCATATCAGCACAGGAAAGAATGTCGCGAAAATATTTTGATTGGCTGAGAAGGAGACCAGTGGACGTGTAAATAATTTATAAGCCAAGAAAATAAGTGAGTTTACCGAGGTCTTTGATAGTGAACTCCTTTTGGATTCGAGCAATAAGGCAAGCAATAATAGAGTTGTTATTTCATGTGATGATAATGGCATCAACATAAACGAGAAGGTAAAGAGTCGTGGTCGCCTGATGAAAAAGAAATAGAGATGTGTCAGATTTACTTTCAGTAAAGCCCAAAGAGAGAAGAAAAGTGTTAAAACGAAGAAACCAGGCCCTTAGTACCTGTTTTAGACCATAGATGGCTTTGTTTAGACGGCAGACGTGGTCTGGGCGAGTAGGGTCAATATGACCAGGAGGTTGCTCCATATAAACGGATTTGGTGAGGAGGCCATGAAGAAAGGTATTGTTGACATCTAACTGGCGAAGAGGCCACTGTTTGAGAAAAGCGAGAGATAGAATAATGAGAATAGTGTAAGCTTTAACAACAGAACTGGAGGTGTGGTCATAGTCAAAACCAGGAAGTTGCGAAAACCCTTGAGCGACGAGACAGGCTTTATGGCGATGATATTTTTAGTTTGTGGGCGAGGAACAAGAGTCCACGTGTTGTTGGAATGGAGGGCATTGAGCTCGGCATCCATAGCCGCAGTCCATTCTGGAGATTTGGAGGCGGATTTGAAACCTTTAGGCTCTTTGGTAGAGTGAATGGAGGCGAGCAATGTATTTGTGGCGAGGAAGGAAGTGTTGATAGGATATTTTGGTTTGAAAATGTCGTATTTGGAGCGAGTACGCATGGCGTGAGTTGGGCTAGGAAGATCCTGATGATGAGGGGTAGAGCGAGAGGGAGGAAAAGGGAGAGGGCGAGCAGGCGGATCGGGTAGTTGAGTCGATGGAGAGTGAGGAAAAGGAACATCATTCATGGAAATGCAGATAGAGCAGGGCGATGAAGATGAAGAGATTGATGGATCCATGTATGTGGAGACATCAAGAGAGGATGGCGAGGAAGAGCAGCAATCCAGAGTTTTGAAAGGAAATTTATGTTCGTCAAACTGGGTATGTCGAGTAATATATATGCGAGCAGATGAAGGATTCAGACAACAGAAAACCTGGTGGCGAGAGCTGTAACCAATGAAAACATATTGAATACTGCAGGAGATAGTTTGTTAGCAGCATAGTCACAAAGATAAGGAAAGACTTGATACCCAAAAACATGTAAATTGTCAAACTGAGGTGGAGAGGAGAAGATAAGTTCATAGGGAGATTTGTTATTTAACACCGAAGATGGAAGGCGATTAATAAAGTATACAGATGTGCCAAAGGCCTCAACCCAGTATTGGGTAGGTACAAAAGAGTGAAATAGGAGAGATAAACCTGTTTTAGTGATATACCGATGTTTTCGTTCTGCTCGTCCATTCTGTGCAGGTGTATAAGGACAAGACATAGTGTGAAGAATGCCATTTTGTGAGAATAAGCTTTGCAAGTTTTTGTTAGTGAATTCAGTGCCCCCATCGGAGTGAAATCGTTTTATTTTAGAGCATAATTTATTCTCAACCAATTGTTTAAAATGAACAAAGAAAGAGTAGAAGTTAGATTTTTGTTTCAAAGGATAGAACCACACAAAGTGGGGAGAAATCATCAACAAAGATAATGTAATATCAATAGTCATCACAAGAAGGGGCTGGAGAAGGACCCCATAAGTCATAGTGCACAAGATCGAGCAAAGCATGAGCGTGAGATTTATTCATAGTAAAGGGTTGCCGAGAACTTTTAGCAATTTCACAAGGTGTACAAGATACAGGAGTAGGGAGAACAAAAGTAACAAATATGTGTCCTAGGCTAGCGAGCAGTTTTACATTGCTAAAATGAGTATGCCCAAGACGATTATGCCAAAATTCATAGGAAGCCCTGGTGTTATTCTTAGTATGTAAAGCAGAAATAAATGAGCGAGAAGGTCTATCCAAAATATAAAGACCATTTTCACAGCGCCCCTGGGCGAGCAAAGTCCCTGTAGCTCAATTCTGAATTTCAAAGGAAGAGTTAGTGAACAGAATAGAAATGGGGTGATTGGATGTAAGCTGACTAACATATAATAATTTTGTAGTAATATTAGGGATAAAAAGAACATTATAAAGAGAGAGAGATAGGGGGAGAGAGATTTGGAACCAGTGTGGGTGATCAGTAAGGAATTATCGATGTCGACCACTACACGATCCGAACCTGAGTAGAGAGACGAGGAGTCGAGAGCCGCAGGCGAGGAGACTATATGGGCTGATGCTCCAGTGTCGAGATACCAATCTGAGACATTGGAGGGAGTGATCGATGAGTAAGTCGGAATAGACTCGGCACAGTTGGATTGGCGAGCAGGAGGAGTGGTGTAGCGCTGGGGACATGAGTCAGCTAAGTGACCATCCAACTTGCAAATCTGACATCGCGGAGAGTAGCGGCCATGACCTCTGCTTCCAAAGTGGCCCTAAAAGTGACCAGTAGAAGGAGAACGCCTTAGAATTCCTCGACCACAACGAGGAGGGCGAGCAGTTTGAGAGAAGAACGAAGGAACAACCGGAGAAGAAGTGGAAGAGCTGTGAAGAGATCATGAGATTCAGCCATGGCGAGGAGATTAGAGAAGTAGGGGAGAAGCGAGATATTTATTTGAGAGGTAGAGAAGCCATGAAAATCTGGTCCAAGGCCACGAAGGAACCAATGGGATTTATCAGTGTCATCAAGAACACATCCTATGGATGAGAGTTGATCGCGTAGATTCTTGAAGAGGATGTCGTATTCAGCAACTGTGCGGTGACCTTTCTTGATGGTTTGAAGCTCATCTTTGAGACGAATTTCTCGGGCCTTGGATGGTTGATTGAAGGCTGTGGCGAGATACGACCATACTTCTGCCGAGGAACGACAACCAACGATAACTGCCATGGTTTCTTTGACACACAGTTTTGCTTGCTCTTATGCTAAGAGATTAAGTTATTCCCCATATAAAAGCAACCTCCACTTGTGCTTTTTCTGTCATCATAATCACCTGCCCAATCTGCATCACTATACCCAATCAAGGTACAGTTTGTATCTTTGCTATACCAAATACCTAAATTACATGTTCCTGCAACATATTTTATAATTCTTTTGACATCATTCATGTGTGATTCTTTAGGGTTAGATTGATATCTAGCACATAGACATACACTAAACATAATATCAGGCCTACTAGAGCTCAAATAAAGGAGACCACATGTCATTGATCTGTATAATGTTGGGTCAACATTCTGGCCAACATTATCTTTACTCAGTTTCTGAGTTAATCCCATAGGTGTCTTCATGTGTTTAGAGTTCTCTAAATAAAACCTTTTTACTAGGTTTCTAGCATACTTGCTTTGTGAAATGAAAATACCATCTTTTTGTTATTTAATCTGCAGTCCTAAGAAGTAATTTAAATCACCAACCATGGACATTTCAAATGTAGATGTCATTTCATTCACAAACAGTTTGAGCATATTATCACATGTAGATCCAAATACTATATCATCAACATAGATTTGAGCAATCATAATAACATTACTCTCATGTTTAATGAACAGTGTTCTGTCAGCTTCTCCTCTAACAAATCCAAACTCAATTAGAAAATCAGTAAGTCTTTCATACCATGTTGTAGGTGTTTGTTTCAAGCCATATTGATCCTTTTTCAACTTAATAACATGATCATGAAACTTAGGGTTTTCAAATCCTTTTGGTTGTTCAACATAAGCTTCTTCCATGTGAATACCATTTAAGAAAGCAACTTTAACATCCATTTGATGCAGTTTTATGTCAATATACCATGCAATGGCAAGTAAAAGTATAATGAATTATATTCTAGCAACAGGAGCAAATGTTTCATCAAAGTTAACACCTTTTACTTGTGTATAACCTTAAGCAACTAACCTAGCTTTGTTTCTAATAATGTTTCATATTTCATCAGTTTTGTTTTTAAAGATCCATTTAGTTCCTATAACATTTATGTGTTCTAGCCTAGGAACTAAAGTCCAAACATCATTCCTAACAAACTGATTTAGTTATTCATGCATGGATTCAACCCAATTCTCATCATCTAATGCTTCTTTAACAGTTTTAGGTTCAATCATAGAGTGATAACATTCATGGTTTACCTTACTGCACATAGATGACATACAAATAGACCTTACCACAACCTTTGAGTTCATACACATCCTTCTTCTGGTTTGAACACCTGTGGATTGTTCACCAATGATTTGATCATGTGGGTGATACTTCTGAATTCTTATGCAAGGTGTCTTCTAAAGATTATACAGATTTTCTGGATCTGTATTCTTAGATGATTCTTCTGGTGTGTCATCATTCTTCTCAACATTCTGAACTTGTTCAACTTTTTCAGTATTGATTGGAACATCAATCAAATCTGAAATGTCTTCATCTTCAATGCTTTTTCATGTAATGCTTGTATCATCATCAAATACATCATTTACTGATTCTTGTACAGTATCAGTCCTACAATTGTATATTTTGTAGGCTTTGTTGTTCCTAGAGTAACCAAGGAAGAATCCTTTGTCACTCTTTTAATCAAACTTGTGTAGCTGATCCCTGTCATTTAAGATGTAACAAACACAACCAAAGACATGAAAATATTTAAGATTAGACTTCCTATTGTTCAGAATTTCATAAGGAGTTCTAGTAGAATCTGTACTAATATAAACTCTGTATGATATATGACAAGCAGTGTTTAGAGCTTCAGCCCAAAATCCTTTAGATAGATTCTTAGAACATAACATGACTCTAGCCATTTCTTGAAAAGTTCTATTTTTCCTTTCAACTATACCATTTTGTTGAGGAGTTTTAGGTGATGAAAACTCTTGTACTATCCCTTTTAACTCACAAAACTCAGTAAATGAACTATTTTCAAACTCTCTTCCATGACCAGTCCTAATTCTGCACACTTTGGAATTAAAAACATTTTAAAATCTTTTGTACAAAACTTTGAAAATGGAGAAGGTTTCAGATTTATCTTTTAAGAATTCAATCCATGTGAATTTAGAGTGGTCATCAACCACTACTAAGGAATATCTTTTACCTCCAATACTTTCTATTTCCATAAGACCCATAAGATCCATGTGAAGTAATTCGAAGCAGTGTTTAGTTGAGCAGTGTCCCAACATTTTGTGAGACACTTTTACTTGTTTGCCTTTTTGACAAGGTCCACACACCTTTTTATCTGTTAATTTCAGATTTGGTAGACCTGTAATAACTTTCAATTTCTCAATCTGCCTGTAATTAACATGTCCAAGTTTGTGATGCCATAAAGTGCTCTCATCAAGTTTAGCATATTACATGTATGTTTAGATTTAGTGACATAGCAATTGTCAGCTGATTTGTTTCTATCATGATACATTCAAAATCTTTATCTAACACATAACATGATTTTTTGTCAAATTTAACATGCAAATTATCATCACATAATTGACTAATGCTTATAAGATTGACAAGTAATCCATCAACATGCAAAACATTGGATAACTTAGGAAAACCAGGAACATTTAATGTCCCTATACCAATTATTTTTCCTTTAGATCCACCACCATAAGTGACATTACCACCATCATAAGTTGTATAATCAAATAGACAAACAATTTGACCTGTCATGTGTTTAGAGCAACCACTGTCAACGTACCATAATCCAGGAATACATGCTTTTAGAGACATATGAACAACATTACAAGTACAATTTTCTTTTGAAATCCATACAAATTTATGACTATGTTGTCTTGAATGTTGAGTCATTTCAGGCAATACAGAAGTTTTCAGATGAATTTTCCTCTTCAAACATTGAGGACTTTTGTGACCTTTCTTAAAACAGTAATGATAAATCATATATTTTACACTGATCCGAGTTTTAGCAGAAACACTAGGGTTGTAATTCACTTCACCTTTTACAAACACAGTAGGTTTCTTATTTTTAGAAATTTTGGAATTTTTACCTTGATAGCCAATACCTGTTTTCCTTGAGTTGTTAGTCATTAGAGACTCTTCTAGTTTCATCTTTCCTTCAAAAAATATTTTAAAGCTCAGTGAGGCTTCTTTCAATCTGTCTTCAAGTTTAGAGATTTCAACATCCTTCCTTGTCAAAATGCCTTCAAGCTTGGTGATAGATTCTCTTAAGTCAGAGTTTTCAAAATCCAGAAACTTAATTATGTGATTAAGTTTCTCAGTTTCAAAAGATATCTTAAAAACCTTTTCATTTGTTAAAGGGTTTTCATAAGAATATTTCTTAAAATCAATAACAGACACTTCTATTCTTTCTTTGAGTTTAGAAATTTCTTTATCCCTTTTTGTTAAAAGACTTTCTAGTTTAGAAACAGTTTTGGATAAGTCTTGAATGTCAGCATCACTTCTGGATAAACCTGCTTTACTTGATGTACCTGTTTCTGAGATATAACTTGTGAAACAATTAAATTCTGGAGTACTATTACTCAGTGATTCTCCAAATGACGGCTCATTTGTGCTCACATCGTAATAATCATACAGATTATCATCAAAAGTATCATCATATTCAATTCTTGCAGAGAAAGCTCTTTCAATATCTTTTTCAGGATCATGTTCAACATCAGACTCATCACTTAAAGTAACACTAAAATTAAGCTTCTTTTTTAGTATGGTGTTTGCACATTCATTAGCATAATGACCATATCCAGAATATGCATCACATTTAACATTCTTCTTATATTCTTGATCAGATCTAAACTTGTTACCTCTTTCCAATTGTCTAGAAGGATTACAAGTATTCTTCCTAACAAGCAATTGTATAGTGTTATTAATCTGAACCTTAGGTTGAATATTATCCTTAAACTTGTTGTTGTTCTTCCTTTAGAAGGTTTTAAACTGTTTAGTAATGAAAGTCATGTAATCAGGATTGTTGAAACATTCCTCAATTTCATCTTCATCAGATCCGATTTCAGTAACATAAGGAGACTTTCCAGAACCTGATGATGTAGATGATGAGGCATCACCTTTGAAAACAAGAACTTTTTTATCATTATCAGTCTTTTCAGAAATGTTCATTTCATAAGTTTTCAAATTACCAATCAACTCATTTTGACTCAAGACATCAGTATCCTTAGCCTCTTCTATAACACATATCTTAGGATCAAAACGTTTAGGGACAGATCTAAGAATCTTATGTACTAACCTTGTATTGGATATTGGATCTCTAAAAGAGTGAGATTCATTTGAATTTCAGTTAACCTTTCATTGTAAGATGAAATGGTTTCATCATCTTTCATCCTCAAATTCTCAAATTTGGTTCCAAGCATACGAAGTCTGGTTCTTCGTACACTGTCCGATCCTTCACAATGTTCTTACAGCCGAACCTATGCATACTTCGAAGATATGCAGTTTGAGATGATTTTGAACATTGAGGCATCAGTTGAGGTGAAGATAGCATTCAATGCCTCAGAATTGTAACTGGCAGCAGTGATTTCATCATTTGTCCAGTCGAGCTCTCTCTTGATCCGAGCTTCATTATCTTCATCCGTCGTGGTTCTTCGTTGAGTCCAACCAACAAGAACACTCCTCCAGGCTCGTTCATCAATGGATTTGATGTACATTCTCATCTTTGGTTTCCAGAAGGCATAGTTCGTGCCATCTAGAGTATGAGGCTTTAGTGCGGGTGAAAATGGATACTCCATTTTAAAATCACACACTCTAAGCATAATCTCTACTTAGTGTATCAAGTAGTTGGCTCTGATACCAACTGAAAGTGTTTGTGCGTGCGAAATCAGAGGTGTTGTCAATCGTGTTGGCACTGTCCTGACAACATTAAGCAACATAAATTAAAATGCACTTTGGAAAATGGAAGTATTCAAAATTTGCATAGATTATAAAATAATCTACGATGATCACTATATAAAATATGTGAAACGGATTACAACCTCTTAGAGGTGTACAAAAACACTTCGAATGAGTGTATACGATTTACTAGAACCTATGAAACTATCTCCCTCATAGATCTATGCATAAAACTCTAGTAAATAAGACTATGATCAACACATTATTATTCGGGTTTACAATAGTATATTAATCTACAAGAAGAAATAATAATATTCCTAATTAGAAGCATATACGCATTCAATAGACTAGTAATCAAGATTTAGCTTTTCTTCTTGTATATCTTGTGTTGAGGCAGCTACGGTATTTATAGGCATCATGGACGAACTGCCTTCAACTCATATGTTCATCACAGCCGCGAGATCAAGCGGTTATGAAACTTCTCTTCACATCTCCTTGAATGTAGGAACTTGTTATATTATGCCTAGTAACTTCTCACTCCTATACAATTGCGTGACCTGGTGTTGCCCACGTCTTCTAACTGCATTAGGGAAATTACTAAACAACAAGTGTAAGATCGGAGTTAGTGAAAGAAGGAAGGGCAAATTCTGATGTTGTCATAAGTGTTGGGAACATTAGTTACAACACTTGACTGTAAGTGTTGGATCATTATACAAAACACTTATTTCAACATCAACAAAGTCATCTTGCTTTTATCTTTCTTCTTTCGATTTTTTTTCTTTTCTTCTTCTTTCCTTCTGGATTGTTATCAGGTTTGTTGGCAGGATTACCAATCTCAGGTTGCTTACCTTTCTTCCCTTTCCCTTTCTTCCAGTCTCGTTTTCGTTTAAAGATCGAAGTTTGTTTCGAACTGGACCCAGCGACAAGAACCCTCGATGACGGTTGGTCAGCTCCAAGCCGTTCATCCTCCAGCTCAACATGTCGAGCTGCATCATTGAAAGTTTTGATACCTTCATTGTGGGTTAGATTGACCTTCAAGTGTTCCCATCTATCGGGAAGTGACCGGATAAGAGTTTGGATTTGTTGTTCCTCAGAGAGAATATGACCAGCAGTCTTAAGTTCTTTGACCATATTAGACATCTCACGAATGTGTTGTCTAATGTTATGATCGAGTTTTCTCTTGTAAGTATCGAGCTTAATGGTCAACTACCTTAGACGTGTAATTAACGTGCCACTATACTTTTCCTGCAGATAAACCTAGATATCATGGGCAGTATGGTGCTGTTCAAATTCGTGAATCATTTCATCAATCACAGAACTTACCAAAATGCCACAAGCAGTGGAATTTTTCTTTTTCCATGTTAGGTAAGTTTATTGGTCCCTCCTCCCCCGAGGTCCATTCCTAGGTCTCGCATCTGCTAGCACATGGTTAATAACGTCCAACGCATCTTGTTCGTTAAGAACATACCATATCTTATGGCGATAGGTGTCATAATTATCATTATTGGGTTTTTCTACCTTATTCAACTCAGCGATAATCGTTTTTGATGCCATTTTTTTTTGTCTTAGTAAAAAGTGATAAAAATAAGTTAATTTGCAAATATGTATTTTCATGCTTTATGTTCAAACAAAATGGACATCTAATAAGTTGATACAAAATATGATTTCCAAAAATAACTTGAAGTTACTAATCATCAATCTTATGAAGTATCTCATCAACCGATTCCATATCCAAACATAAAACATATTAGTTTCAGCATATAGTTCGATCAATATCTAAAACTCCCACTCAACAACATGAAACAACATGCTAAATTCAAACGTTCATCCATAAACATCATAAAGCAATATCCATGCCATTGAAAAAACAAACAATAAGCAGTAAACCTAGTAAACTACTATGAGTTTGTATGAAATTACATCTCCAATCAGACATTCTAAATACTAATTATCTCGACTTCATTTTCTTAAAAACCAAGGAATAGCCGATTCTTCATCGCCTTTGAGAACTAGACTATTAAGTGCAGCATTAGCACCAACGTTATAAAAAATTGTGAGCAAAAGGATCCATGTTAGGATTCTTCATCCGACTGTTACCTCGACCTCTTAATCGAAGAACATCGGATCGATGAACACTTCACATCCTCAAGCATGCTGCTCTTACAACTCGTCTCCTCTCCTGTTCCACTATGACCTTCCCTGCTTCCTCGAAATCTTTAATAAAATATTTAATGATTTGAAAGCCAATAAACGTAGAATCATATTGGGAACATTTAGCAGTAAAGATTCCACGCAAATTATCGGGTAGGGTTTGAGCCCAAGTATCCACATCATCTACGACATATCGAGTATTAATAGTGCGCATTCGTAAAACCATACCTAAAAAATGTGTAAAATATAAACACATAATTATTAGTTAAACTATCACATGAATATTACCAGCATTTGTAGTCTAAAAATCACATTTTTCTAGTGCAATAAGCATATTCCCAAGTGATATATGTTCAACCACCGACTCTCATTATCAAATGCAAATTTTAATTCAAACATCCATTGTTTAAATAAAATTAAAACATACATATTATGAAATTACATTTAAAATGGAGTTTCCAGAAATTTTCAGAGGAAAAAACGGGGTTAAAATGTGCCGCCTAATGATTCCACGCGCCCGCACGCGCCGCTTGTCACATACACATGCCCACACGCGCCATCTGTCACTCCCACGTGCCCACACGTAGGGGTGTGCAACGGAACCGAACCGAATTAGAGGAACCGAACCGAACTTCATCATAATTAACCGAAACCGATCCGAACTAAAGTAAAACCGAAACTAACAATTCGGTTCGGGTTCGGTAAAAAACCGAAAACTGAAAAAAAAAAAAAAACCGAATCTAAGTACATTTATTTATTTAATTTAAAAAAAAAAGTAATTTATTTACTTAATCTAAACTAAGGATTTATTTTATTTAAAAAAAATAGTAACTTACCTACCTAATCAGTAATAAGCAAACAACAAACTAAGTATCTAACTTAGATTTAACGATTTAAATACCTACAACAATTCTACAAAAAACGAAATAAATTAAATCATACTGTGGTCTGTGGAATATGGTGGGCTGCTGCATATGCAACTGAAAATCTCAATTAGGATTTAGGGTTTAATTAAATTAGGGTTAGGCTATTTATATGTCCCCCGAATTCGGTTCAGTTTTCGGTTAACCAAATTATTTGGTGATAAAACCGAAACCGAATACCGAAATGTACAAAAAATACTAATCGAACCGAAACTGAAAAACCGAACCGAATTCAGATTTCAGTTCGGTTTCAGTTTTTTTTCGGTTTTTGCTCACCCCTACCCACACGCATCGTCAACCGCTGGCACGCGCTCCCATGCGCCTAAATGATTTTTTTTAAAACCACGTGTGCTGCACGCGCTTGGTGCTGTTTCCCGAACGAGTTATACACGCTGACACTGTCTGATTTTATGACGTATTGACGCGTTTGACGTACTGCGTACTGCTTTTACTTTCTGTTTTATTTTTGCGTGTATTTCGTCCGATTTGAACATTTTCGTCTGATTCAGAAAAATTACGCTTAAGTCCTTGTATTATATCTAATTCTCAAAAAATAATCCTAATATTCTCTGAAATTATACAAAACATGCCCAAAAATGTGAATTTTTCTAAAAATCATAACTTATTCAATACTAAGCCAAAATTAAAGTATATTATATCAATAGAATACTCATTCAACGTACTAGACTCTAATAACAAGAAGAGATTCGAAATCATGCCAGCAATTTTTTGAAAATTTCAAATTAAGCATACTTTAAACAAAATATTTTCGTAAAGAACATTAAAATGGTAAATCATTAGGCCAATTTCCAGAATTCCTAATCCACAACACATAATATGTTTTTTTCATATAAATCACATTATCAACATTTCATCAAAATAAAAAATTTATAATAGTTTCATCAAAATAACATAGAAATACACAGATTTCAAAAAAATAGAGGTATGATTCGTACGAGAAACCAACATAATGGCTCTGATACCATTGTTGGATAATAAGGATTATTAACATACATTAAATACAGCGGAAGATTGATGTACCAGTTGTTTTCCACGTACTCTCACCGGAACTGTGATCCTGCAGTCGAATACAATATTGATTGTATTTTGTTTCCACAATCTTATTTGCCATGATGGATGATCAATGTACTCAAAATTCTCTTCTGTGTATTTTTCTCTCGGTGAAGATGATGCAAATGTGTGAACCGTGTTGTGAAAATAACTACAGAACTGATTATCAAATTCAGAATTTTGCAGACGGTTGTCAGTGGGCAGTTACGCAACTCCCACTTGACATTATTTCATGGGTGTAAATATATATTATATAAATAATTAATATTAATTTACAGTGTGCATGGTCCTTGTTTCCTAGTAGAAGGTATAGACTGATTACATTAACTACTTGACTCTGATGTATTTGCATTTGTTCCATTGCTCTTAAAGGTTAGAATTTAGAAAAAAATAAAAACCTCTAATCATTTGGACTTTTAAGATTTGTACAAAACTTGAATTTCAACAGAGCTAGCTAGGTAGGGGGATGCTAAGTACGTCATATAATAGTATGTAGGATAACTGCATTAGTAATTCCCTATCACAATTTTCTTATTTTAATTATTTCCACTTGAAAATTGTGAATTATTCCAATTGCTATCAATATTGTAGTTAAGCAATGTTGGGAATAAAATGATTTTGATCTAGATACCAAAACCCCTGAATGATGATGATCAGATTAGTTGAGATACACTCAAGTTTAAGATCAGTCTAGTTGTCTCAGGATACTTGAGTAAGTAGGAATTCTTAAGTCTAAATCTCAGAAATGTTGTGAGTTCAGGATAGTTGTCCAAAGCTGAAATGTTAGGCAGCTTGATAAGTGTTAGTCTTTAGGACAAGGTTGCTAAGTTTTCAAGTCAAGCTGACTAAAGTGGACAACATGGCTGAAAGATCAAGAGTGATAAGGCAAAGCTTCATGCATTGATAAGAACTGTTTCAGATCAATTGAAGTGCTAAAGATCAAGAGCATTGAATGCCTTACTCACAAGAGACACATTTAATGAAGCATTTATTGCCATCAAGCCTGAACTAAGCATTGAAGACTTAGAAGCATTAAAGACTGAAGCATTGAATGAATGTTGGAACATTCTAGTTTGCAGCAGGAATGTTCAGGGGAGTTGTCCCATCTGACCGTTGGTTGAGTGTAGAGTCTGCCACAAATCAACCTTGGGAAATGTGCATATTTGGAATCTGACACAAGTCATCTCAGCTGCATTTTTCAGAAGTCAACACATTCATTCAAGCAACCATTGAAGAAGCTTTTACACAGTGGATAATAGGATGTCAAGCTTCACAACCGTTTCAATGGTGCTGCAAATAGACAAGTTTGAAATGCTATCTCCCCAACGGATAGTTGATCAAATTTGCCTATAAATTCAGAAGTGATCAAAGGATTCAAGCACCCAACTACTTGCTATCAAACTATCATCAAACAATCAAAGGAAACCAAAGCTGTTCTCAAGAATCCCAAGTTTCCCGATCACTTCAAATAGCTAAGCCAATCTTTGTAACATCCCAAGCTTAGCATTGAGATATCCTAAGCCTTTACACTGTTCTTTTTGTAAAGGATATCTCTTTTAGTTGGAACCAAACCTCAAACCTTTATCTCATTAAGTGAAGAAAGTGTTTGTTGTAGAAGTGAGGAGTTAAGGACTGTTATTGAGAAAAACAGTCTTAACTCGGAGAGATTGAGCACTAGGACTCAGATTATCCTAGGGATCAAAGCACTAAGAGAGTGTTGTTTATCAGTGCACCTTGGCACTATAAAACAAGCTAATTCTATTGGTAAGGAATTATCCTGTTCAATCAGGGAAAGTGGATGTAGGAGCTTGAGTCTCTGAACCACTATAAATTGTGTGTCATTTACTTACTGCATTCACTATAGCACTTGCATTCAATCATATTTGAAAGAGTTTATCTCAGTAAGAAAAGAAAAACTGTTTTGGACAAAGTACCTGATCACTGTGTTTTTCAGAAACTAACTTGGAGTATTCTTTTAAGAAAAAGGCCAACCACATTCCGCACTTAGCAACTCTCTTAGATATTTATCCAACTGGTCACTCAATAGTTTTCAGTAGGACAAGTATCTATTGAATTTCACACTCAGGATAGTTGTAAGAAAACCTCCCTGATCAGACCAACTGTTTGAAAAGAAAAAGAATTTGCATACACAAGTGCATTCCCCCCCCCCCATACACTTGTGTCATACTCCACCAAGGACCAACAAGCAACATTCATGATATGAAACTCTTTTTTAATCGATTATATGGATGATTCTCCGGCTGTGATCACAAATTTCTTTATTTCCACCTGAATTAGTCTCCGCATTTTGTTTCTGTCTCTTGTCAAATAATCATTCCAATATGGTGTATATATAGCATATTCTTGAGTATATATATTCTGATCTACTATCTTGCAGTAATTCTTTTATGTCGTCCTCCATTCAGCAATGGCTTGAAGAGAAGGTTGGCTGTGGGATTTCTTCGACAATTTGCGTTGTAAAGTCTTCCTCCAATGGAAGAGGATTATATGCTACTCAACATATAAAAAAGGATAGTTGCGTTTTCAAATTTCTGTTGCAGAATGTGCAGCTATCGAAATTCGATCTTCCCCCAGAATAAGAACGTCGTTGGAACATGAATTTACAGATACCGCATTGGGTAAATAGACAATACCACACATTGGGTAAATAGACAATACTTGAGGGAAAAGAGGCTAGGACCAACAAGTGGTATCAGAGCAGGGGTTCAAAGACCACTGCTTCTGAAAATCCAACTGATTTTCAAATCTCATTATTTCTGTTGTCACTGAACTGATCCAAATTTCTGAAAAACCTATTTGTGTTTATCTTAATATATTTCTATAGAAATGGCTGAAAATGCAGTTCCAGGAGATGCTGTCAACACCATCAACAACATGGGTCCAAATCAAGTGAATCATATTTCACATCATAAATTGCCAATGTTCTCAATTGAGAACTATGATTTCTGGAAGATCAGGATGAGAGCACATCTTGCTTGCCAGCATGATGAAATGCTCAAAGTCATCACCAGAGGGCCCTTCACATTCACCAAAGCAAATCCCAAACTCACCGATGCTCAGAAAGCAGATCCAAGGGAATTTCTACCAAAGGATGAGGATGAGTTTACAGCTGAAGAGAGAAAAAGGCACAACCTGAACTACATTGCCATGAATACCTTGTACCAGACCATTCCAGATGTAGTGATGGGAAGAGTGTACCACTGCACAACAGCAAAAGAGATTTGGGACACCTTAGCACTTATGTGTGAAGGTACCCAAAAGATAAAAGAAAACAAGCTTCAAGTGGCTATCCAAAAATATGAACAATTTTCTATGGAGCCCAATGAAACTATTGATCATCTTGATGGCAGATTCACTGACATCATGAATGAGATAAACTCTCTTGGCAAGTTCTATGCCAAAAGAGAAGTTGCTTTGAAAATTCTGAGAAGTCTCACATCCAAGTGGGACATATACTCTGTCATGATGCAAAACACCAGCAATCTTGACAACATGCCCATGCAGCAAGTGTTCTCTGAACTCAAAGCATATGAGTTTGATTTAAATAGGAAGAAAGTGCATGATGAGCCATCCTCCTCAAGCAAAGGTGTTGCTTTCAAAGCCGCTGAAACAGAAAAGAAGAATACTCAAAGATCCTCTAAAACTGTTTCAAAATCTGAAATGAAGGAGGAGCTGGCACTCATGGCTAGGAGATTTGAGAAGCTCAACTCCAGATTTGGTAGATACAAAAAGTTCTACCAAGACAACAGAACCAGAAGGAGATTCAGTTCTCCTGACAACAAACCAGAGGACAAAGCCTCTGATGAGAAGAAAGAAGACAGATATGCTGATAGAAAGAAGTACAGCAAAGCTGAACCATCATCATTAAGGAGGAAGGAGTCCTCAAGCAAGAAGAATGATGATGAAGATGTGTGTTACAACTGCCAGAAAAAGGGTCACTTTTAGTATGATTGTCCTGACCTAAGTTCAAAAGAAAGAAAAGAAAGGCAGAATGTTGGGAATAAAATGAGTTATGTTTTGATTGAATACCAAAACCCCCTGAGACATGCCTAAGTCATGATTGAATATGTTCTAGAAATGATAGAACATATAGTATAAAGGCTAGATGAGGAGCTAATATGTTAGGTAGCTCTCAGATGATTAGATGCACAAATCGAGGGGGAACACATGCTTAGAAGTTCATCTAAATCAAGTCCCCTCAAGGCTCAAACTCTGGATACAACACTAAGTCTTTTGAAGACTAACTATGCTGATCAGGAGAGTTGTCCAGAGGAGTTGTCTCAGCAAAAGAAGTCAAGATCAAGTGCTCTGAAAGTTGAGGTCAACTATGCTGAAGAAATAGAGACAACCATACCCTAGAAAACTACAAATCAACATGCTAAGATCACCTTGAAGAGAAGCAAGGGTATGAGCCAAGTCATCTGAAGAAGAGCAAGCCAACCTTGCTGATAAGCAAGACTGCTGATAGTGATAAGGAGAGTTGTCCAAATGATGAGGAATGTTGTCCTATCAATGGAACAACCTTCAGAAGGCATGTCCATATTCTTACAAGAGAATCTGAATGTCAGATATTGGGAAGAGTGCTGAATAATGAAGACAAAGCTCTTACAGCCGTTTATTTCCCAAATGAGGACATGTCACTATCAAGACTCTGTCTTCAAAGTTGAAGAACTAAAAGAAGACATTTATGGATATTGGAGGCTGCCTCTCCAACGGGCAAATCCTTCATTTGTCTATAAATACAGAAGTGTGAAGACCATTTGAAAGCATCCAACTTGAACCTCAACCGAGCACATCTAACCTCAAGTTCTTACAAGCTAGAGTGCTTTCAAAGCTTTCAAAGACCATCTTAGTCTTCATACACTTCTTCTAAGCTGTACTACATTGTATATCCATACACAAGCTTAGAGAGATATCCTATCCTTATACACTGATCTTCATTGTAAAGGATATCTCATTAGTTGGAACCTTACTTCAATCCTCACATCTTTCAAGAGTGAAAGTGAGAAGGTTGTAGTAGTAGAAGTGGTAGGAGCTGACTGTTGAGAGAAGAACAGTTCAGTTCTGAGTTGAGAAGAGGGTACTAGGACTCTAGACATCCTAGGGATCAACTCACCAAGGAGTGGTGTTCTTGATCAAGTGCACCTTGGCACTATAAAACAAGTTAATTCCAAAAGTGAAGGAATTATCCTGTTAAATCAGGGAAAGTGGATGTAGGAGCTTGAGTCTCTGAACCACTATAAACCTCCTGTGTTGATTTACTTTACAAGTACTTACATTCACTCAACACTGCACACAAGACTGATCTTTCAAAGATACACATTCAAAGTTTGTGCAAAAACTGTATTGGACAAGTTCCCTGAAAATAAATTGGACTGTATTGGATTGACAAAGTGATTTCAGAAACTTAAGGAGTCTAAACTAAAGGGCCAACCATTATTCCGCACATATAACTCCCCTAGATAGTTATTCAACTAAGTACTCAATAGTACTTAGTAGTTTGATTATCTTAGAAGAGTTAGTCTTCTTCAGCAGAGTTGTCCAAGACAACCTTGCTGAGCTCTGGTTAGATTATAAGTTTAAAAGATTTGAATACAAGTGTGTTCCCCCCCCATACACTTGTTATATACTCCTTCAAGGACCAACAAGTGGTATCAGAGCAGGGGTTCAAAGACCACTGCTTCTGAAAAGCCATCTTGGTTTTCAAAAAAAAAAAACACATATTTGGTGTGGTCACTGAACTGATCTATCTGAAGTCCTTTGTATCTATTGTCTAACCTTCTCTTACAGAAATGGCAAGAGGAAATAACAACAACCAGAACCAGCAGCAACAAAATCCTGATCAAAACATAAATGCCGCAGTTCCACCTCCTGCTGTTCAAGGATTGGACAATATGGCAACTAATCCAGTCAATCACATATCTCATCACAAATTACCCATGTTCTCAATTGATAATTATGATTTCTGGAAAATCAGAATGAGGGCTCATCTTGCATCTCTTCATACTGATATGTTGAGAGTGATCACAAGAGGTCCTTTTGTGTTCACATTCGTTAATCCCAGGGTCACAGAGGCTCAAAGGGCAGATACAAGAGATGTACTTCCTAAAGATGAAGATGACTTCACTGCTGATGAAAAGAGGAAGGATAATTTGAATTATCTAGCAATGAACACTCTCTATCAAACAATTCCAGATGCAGTCATGGGAAGGGTCTACCACTGCACAACTGCCAAAGAAATTTGGGATACTCTTGCTGAAATGTGTGAGGGTACTGAAAAAATCAAGGAGAATAAGCTCCAAGTTGCTGTGCAGAAATTTGAACAGTTTGCAATGGAGTCTGAGGAGTCCATTGATAAGTTTGCTGGTAGATTCACTGATGTAATGAATGAGATCAACTCATTGGGCAAGATCTACTCTAAAAGAGAAGTTGGATTGAAGATCTTAAGGAGTCTCACTCAAAAGTGGGATGTCTATGCTGTGATGATGCAAAATACCAAAGATCTTTCCACCATGCCCATGCAACAAATCTTCTCTGAACTCAAAGCATATGAGTTCGACCTCAATAGAAGAAAGCCTGTTGAGGAACCTTCAAATCCTACTAAGGGAGTGGCATTCAAAGCCAAAGCTGTTGAACCAGAAATGCAGTCTACTCCAAGATCATCAAAGTCAGTCTCAAAGACTGAAATGAAGGAAGAACTAGCCTTGATGGCTAGAAGGTTTGAAAAGCTAAATTCAAGGTTTGGTAGATACAAGAAATTCTACCAGGACAGCAAATTCAGGAGAAGGTACAACTCTCCTGAAGATCAGGCTGAAGCCAAAAAGCCTGAAGAAAAGAGATCAGAGGACAAGTACTCTGATAGGAGAAGGTCCAGTAGAGTTGAACCTTCATCATCAAAAAGAAAAGAAGAATCAAAGAAAGAAGATGATGAAGATCTGTGCTATAACTGCAAGAAGAAAGGGCACTTCCAGTATGATTGCCCTGAATTAAGCTCTAAGGAGAGAAGAGAGAGACAAGCTAAAAGAGACAGAAAATTCACCAATAGAAAGGCCATGATGGCTGGTGAAGAATCTGATAGTACTGAAAGCTTCAACTCTTCAGATGGACTGTTCTCCAACAGTGATGATGATGATGATGTCTGCAACATGGCTCTTGAGGATGATGAGGTATCCTCTACTTCTAGTTCACCATCATTCATCTCACAAAATAATAGTGAGGTCAACTTGAAGCTTTCCCTTGGAAAGTTGATGGAAGATTTCACTATGTTACAAGAATTTCATGATAATTGTGTGAGAGAAAATGAAAGATTGGCTATTGAACTTGCCAAAAACTCTGAGACAGTTGTTGATGTCAAGTCTACTGAGTTGTATCAACAAGTCTTGAGAGAGCTTGAGGAAGCAAATCTCAGGATAGTTGACCAACAAAAGGAGATTGATGATCAACTTCTCTCTCAGAAGAGAAAAGATTTTGAACTTAAAATTCTCAATGCCAAGTTTGAAAACCTCTCACATGAATATGATATTCTTAAAGCAAGTGAAGAGAGCCTGAAATTAAAGATGTCTGCTCTGAAGAAATCCTCTAGAGCAATAGAGGAAATTCAGAGTTATCAAAGACCTATGGCTCAAAGAAGTGGATTAGGCTTTGATCCATTTGAATCTTCACCTTGTCTTAGTGTTGCTTCTGTGAGTAACACTAAGAGAATCTTTGTTAAGTCAGTGGCACAAACTGAAAATGAAATAATTAAGCCACTGAACAAAGGAAAGGGCAAAATGGATGATCTGCCTAATCAAATGCTTCAGGAGAATAGGCCTAAACCTAAGGAAATGGTCAAAGCTCCTGAACATAAGATGAATGCTGGTCAGCAGAGTAGACCCAATGGTAGGGCAACTCTACTGAACAATGTTCAGAGGAAGTGTCCAAGGTATAATCAGCCTAGGCCAACTCTTCTGAGAAAGCCTCAGCTGAATAGACCTAAGGACAACTTTCCTCATAGGTAGAATAAAATGAGACAACCAAAACCCTTCATGCCAAAGGGTAATGGTCATAAGAAAGCCTTTCCTCAAAGATTCCCTCAAGATGCACAAAGAACTCAAAAGTTCAGGAGACTTGACAACTCTCCTGAAACTTATAGAGTTAACACATTCACACACACTTTCCCAAAGGCATTTAAGGGAAAGACAGTGTATTTAGATGCTAAAGGAAGACAACTTAGCCACCTTGAATCAATCAGGGTTATTAGGCAAGTTTGGGTTCCTAAAGGTACAGCTAACCTCTCAGGACCCAAAACTCAAAGGGTACCTAAACCAATCTAATTGCAGGTACCTATGGGCCACAAGAAGAGGAGCATGAGGAAAAAGTCAGCATGGTACCTTGACAGTGGATGTTCAAGGCACATGACTGGAAACAAGGATCTCCTCACTGATTTTATTGAAAAAGAAGGCCCAAATGTCACATTTGGAGACAGCTCACAAGCAACTACAAAAGGTTATGGTACTTTGATGATTGGTAACATCAAAGTATCCAATGTATCTTATGTGGCTGGTCTCAAATATAATCTCCTAAGTATCAGTCAATTTTGTGATAAAAATTTCAATGTTGAGTTTTCTAGTGGAAAATGCTTAATCAAAGATAAGGCTCAACAAATTCTATTGACTGGAACTAGGAAAGCGAATGTGTATTTTGCAGACTGGGACAAGTCCACTGATGCTGCATGCTTCATTGCTAAGAGTTCTAGTGAACAAAGTTGGCTATGGCATAAAAGATTAAACCACTTGAACTTCAAAACAATGAACAAAATTGCTAGAAATGCATTAGTTAAAGGACTACCTAATGAGGTCTTCATTAAAGAGCATGTCTGAAAACCATGCCATGAAGGAAAACAGATTAAAGCCTCATTTAAGGGAAAACCAGTCATCTCTACTGAAAGGGTGCTTGAACTTTTACATATGGACCTATTTGGACCAATTACCCCTGCAAGCATAAATGGTAGAAAATACACATTGGTTGTAGTAGATGACTTCTCTAGGTTCACATGGGTAGTATTTCTCCTTAATAAGAAGGAAACTCAAGTCAAACTACCTGAACTTTTAAAGAGAGTGTCAAATGAGAAAAGCCTTAGCATTATCAAGATAAGATCTGATAAAGGCACTGAGTTCATTAATTCATACATCAATGAGTATTGCACATCTAATGGAATAGCTCATGAAACCTCAGCAGCTAGAACTCCTCAACAAAATGGAGTCGCAGAGAGAAGAAATAGAACTTTAAAAGAAGCTGCTAGAACTTTAATTGCTGATTCTAATTTGCCTAAGAGGTTTTGGGCTGAAGCTATAAACACTGCATGCCATACTCAGAATAGATGTTTGATCACTAAGGGGCAAGGCAAAACCCCCTATGAACTCTGGAAATGAAGATTGCCTAAAGTGTCATACTTTCACATCTTTGGTTGCAAGTGTTTTATTCACAATAATGGGAAAGATCAGCTGAAAGCCTTTGACAGCAAAGCTGATGAAGGAGTATTTCTTGGATACTCTCAAATCAGTAGAGCTTTCAGAGTCTACAACAAGAAAACCCTTATTGTAGAGGAAACACCTCATGTTGTGTTTGATGAATCTATTCATGAGTTCAGGAATGAGAACTTGGAATCTGAAGAAATCACACAGAGGACAACCAGACTGAGCTTAAAAGACAAAGACACTGAATTCATAGAAGTTGTCCAAGCCAACCTACCTGAAAAACTCTCATTGGACAACAATCCTGAAGGCAACCCTCCTGAGGCAAATCCCACTGAAAGGAATGGTGAACTGAATGATCCAATCCCAGTTCACATCCAGGTAACAACTACCAATGAAGAAGCAGTTCCTGCTGAGGTAGTTAATGGATTAATTAATCAAGGGGGAACTCAAAATGTTGAAAATACCAATGTCTCTGACATTGAGGACAACACCCCTGATTATGATCCTGAATTAGACCCTGCATTAAAATTTCCTGAATTTTATGATCAAAATGACTCAACTTCAGTAGAGGACAACTCTACTGAAGAGATCAGGAAAAGAAGGACTTGGTTGTCTGACCTTCCTACTGATCTCATACTTGGTGACCCAAGTATTGGAGTCAAAACAAGGAGATTCCATGGTGAAAGTGCTCTTTTCTGTTGTTTCTTGTCAGAACAAGAACCAAGTGACATTGAGGAAGCACTTCAAGATGCCAATTGGATCACAGCCATGCAGGGAGAACTGAATCAATTCACCAGAAATGAAGTTTGGGAGCTGGTGGATAGACCTTCACATCAAGATGTTATTGGAACAAAGTGGGTGTTCAAGAACAAGAAGAATGAAAATGATGTGATTGTCAGAAACAAAGCAAGACTTGTGGCAAAGGGCTACTGCCAACATGAAGGCATTGACTATGATGAGATATTTGCACCTGTGGCAAGGCTAGAAGCAATAAGGCTCTTTCTAGCCTATGCAGCCCACAAGAGGTTCAAAGTATATCAAATGGATGTCAAGAGTGCCTTTCTGAATGGAGTCTTGAAAGAAGAAGTCTATGTGGAGCAACCACCAGGATTTGAGATTGGAAATCAAGTCTACAGACTGAAGAAGGCTCTATATGGACTCAAGCAAGCCCCTAGGGCTTGGTATGATACATTGTCACAATTTCTCTTGGATCATGGATTCACCAAGGGAACTGTGGACAGAACTCTCTTCAGAATATCTGAAGGAGAGGACATCTTGCTTGTCCAAATTTATGTGGATGACATAATTCTTGGATCTCCAAATGAAAAGCTGTGTGAGAAGTTCTCCAAGCTCATGCAAAGCAAGTTTGAGATGTCCATGATGGGGTTGATGAACTTCTTTTTGGGTCTACAAGTCAAGCAATCAAAAGAAGGAATCTTCATCAACCAAGCAAAGTACACCAGAGAAATGATCAAGAAGTTTGGGTGTGCTACCAGCAAGCCAGTAAGGATCCCAATGAACACAAATTGGAAGATGGATCCTGATGAGAGTGGTGTGCCTACCAACTCTACTGAGTATAGAGGAATAATTGGTTCACTTCTCTATCTCACTGCCAGCAGACCTGACATCACCTTTGCAGTTGGTGTTTGTGCAAGATTTCAAGCAAATCCTAAGAAAAGCCATCTTGAGGCTGCAAAGAGGATCTTGAGGTATCTCAAAGGCACTGAGAATCTAGGCCTTTGGTATCCTGCTGATGACAACATTGAGTTAACTGGCTACTCAGATGCTGATTATGGAGGTTGCAGAATTGATAGAAAGTCCACTTCAGGGACTTGTCAATTCTTAGGCAACAAACTCATATCTTGGTTCTCCAAGAAGCAAAACACAGTGGCTACTTCCACCACTGAAGCTGAATATGTTGCAGCTGGAAGTTGTTGTGCCCAGATCCTATGGTTGAGACAACAACTAAGAGATTACAGAGTCAACTCTACTGAAGTGCCCATATTTTGTGATAACAATAGTGCCATTGCTATTTCACAAAATCCTGTCTTGCATACAAGATGCAAACATGTGGACATCAAGCATCACTTCATTAGAGATCATGTGGAGAAGAAGGATATAAAGTTGGTCAAGATCCACACAGATCATCAAAAAGCTGATATACTAACTAAGCCACTTGCAGAGGCAAGGTTTCTGGAGCTATCAGCAGAGTTGGGTTTACTTGATCCAGGGAAGTTGGACAAGTAAAACTCATTGAAGTTAATGGGAGTAAAAGAGCTGAATTGATATTCAGTAGACTTGGATAAATCTACTGAAGTGCAGAAGAGATGATCACAATTACTCAGGACACTTGTCCATTGACATTCAGGACTCTTGTCCACATCTCTTCAGGACACTTGTCCTTGTAGGGTCAGATAAGTTGTCTTGGCTATCAAACTATTTTCTTGGTTTGATAAGCACCTATTTTGGGTAATCATTGTCTACCTTGATACCTGTCCCAATTTCAGATATCATCTCTGTGGGATTTCATTTGTCCCCCACCCAAAAGGTCGTTTTCCATGCATTAAATGCCAAGATTTAACTCTTGTTTGCATTACACCTTTTCAAACCATGATCTATCTCGAAAACTCCCCAACCATTAACTAATATTAAATACCTTCCACGTTTTGAATAAAACCAACAAGTCACTGTTACATTGGTTTTTAACCATTGGATCAAAACTGGCCAACTCCCCTGAAATTCATCCTGGCCGTCCAAGTGTATCTTTCCATATTTGACAACAGTTGAAAATACACAAACCTCACCAACTCATTGACAAACATTCTTTTTAGAATATTCTCAAGTCTTAAGAACTCCCCACACACTCTTCTTCCCCAAGCATTCGAAACCCTAGCCTATTCTCTTCAAACTCTCTCAAAACTTTCTAAATTTCATCTCTGCAATTTTCAATGGCTCCCAAAGTTAGACCAGAGATGATCATAGATTTTTCCAACAAGGCTCTTGACCTTGATTTTGGTTATTTGAGCAACAAGAACAACCTTCACTTTGAGCCCATAGTATCATTTACAAGTGAAGATCCTGAAATCACTCCAACCCTGAGATGGTTGAGAAGAGCAGGCCTTCAGAAGTTCATGGAGGAAAGGCCAAGATCTTGTTTGGACAACTACATGGCTGAGTTCTTTGTCTTTCTCAAATGGAGAGGCAAATCAGAAGATGGTGAGATTTCCACCAGATTGTCCTATGTTGCTGAAGAAGAGGAGGAAGAGAGATTTCATAGAGTGAAATTCTCTTCAGAAGATCTTGAAGGAGCATTTGGATTGCCTTCTGAGGGAAGGAATCCAGAATTTTATGGTACTGGCCATGAAGATGACATAGCTCAAGAGTGGCTATTAGTGCCAGGTCCTCTATCTTCAACACAAAACAAGAAGACCCTCAAGCCAGAATTTCTCAACCTCTTTGAAGTAGTTGCTAAGAGTCTCTTGAGCAACACTAGGAGCTTGGAGCAGGTCAGCCATCCTAGAATCAGAATCATGGCTGCAGTCATTGATGCCAGTGACAAGGGTATCAAATTTGATTGGAGGACCTTCATTATTTCTGAGATGATGAAGGAAAAGGCCAAGTTTAAAGTGAGAGCTCATAACAAGGTTGTGCTAGAAGGGAAACTCAAGTATTGCACCAGGGCAAGCTTGTTGATTGAGAGATTTTCCCATTATTCCCAAATGCAAACCTTTGCAAAGCCTCTCCCAGCTCAAAAGATTCTGTTCAGAAAGCTCAGCAAGAAAACTGAGCAAAGGAGGATGATAGTGGCCAAACCTACTGAAGAAAAGGTGGAGGAGAAGCCTAAAATGAAGAAAAGAACAAAGGCCAGAATGGTGAAAACAAGGAAAATGTCTCAAATTTCCTCAGAGGAGAAATCAGATGCTTCAACTGAAATTGAAGAAGTTGCTGAAGAGGGAGTGAGTGTGCCTTCTGATCATTCAGAAGAGTTGAGACAGAAATACAATGAGACTAGACAAAAGTCTAAGGGTGATAAAAGGATCAGGGAGGTTGTCCCTGAGAAGGATGGTGAAGGAAGTGGGAGCAGTAGGGCTAGCAAGAGAAGGGCCAAGCCTACTGACAAAGTGTTGGAGCTCCAAGAAGAAAGGTTTCTACAACTTGCTCTTAGAGAGAGCAGAGCTGAAAGCAGGACCAAGTCAAAGTCAAGGACCAACTCATCTGGTTCTAGAACTCTAGAATCCAAGGTCCCTGAAGGTCAACCAATGGAGGCCAACATCCCTGAAATTCAGAACCCTGAGCCCAACTCCCCTGAAACCCATATAACCCCAACCAATCAGCCTATCACCCCCATCAATCTTATAAAGAGATACTCTCCTGAAGGGAGTGTGCAAAGAAGTGGGATAGATGTGCTAGCAGATATAGCAGTTGATGAGACAAGATTAAATTCTCCCCTTGACTCATCTATGCTAAATTACTCAAAGCAATTAGAAGCTGCACTTTTTGAGCCAACCCCCCTGAGTAAAACCCCTTCAGATCCATTGCTCTTTAAAACAACTGAAGCACCTTCCATTGCACCCAACCCTTCTGAAGCCAACATTCCTGAATTAAACCTTCCTGAAGCCACATTAGGAGAACCCAGAGCCAACTCCCCTATAACCCAAAGTCCCCATTCAAGTGGAGATGAGGAGGAGTATACTTATGAAAGTATGCTCAGGAGGAGCCATGGCTACTGTGGACAGTCTGTACCCACAGCTTGCTGAATTTCCAAGAATTCAGAAGACATTTCATGATCTAAGGATGCTTGTTGATGTAAAAGACAAGTCTATGATGGAGATATCACAAGTCATCCAAGATAAGGGTGCAAACTGGTGGCAAGTGGAGGAGAACAAATTACTACACTTTGCTGGAGTTTCAAAGACAAGATTTCTCATTGATGAGGAAGTATTTGCAAAGCTGGTAGCTGATAAGATTAATGAGGAGAGGGAAAGGAAAGTTAAGGGCATCAAACACCCTGAAAGTAGCTCTAATGGTGATGATTTCCCTGATGATCCCTCAAACCCCTCAAAACCCAACCCTCCTGAAACCCCTCAAGCCAATCTCCCCAAGCCTTCTGTATCTGAAAGATTATCCAATCCTCCTAAAACCTATCATAGGAAAGGCTCTGTATCTTCAGAGGTGTTGACCAAGGGTGGTAACACAACCAAAGACACATCTGCCAATGAAGGTTCTTCTGAACCTAAGGCACAGCCTAAAGATATGGAGGTTCCTGTATTAGAGGCTGGTTTGGTTAAGGCCTATTCAGTGTCAGATGAGTTGGACACTGATCAGCCCTTAATCATTCAGGATGACTCAGTGGCTGTTGATATAAGCACTGTGATCTCCCCACAACTGCCATCTTTGAACCTTGTTGAAGGTGGAGATGCTGCAGGTCTAGGTGAAGGAGTTGAAAAGGAGATGATAGTTGAAAAATCAGAGGGAGTAGTAGATGAGAGAGATGTGGTGATCACTAGAATAGTGAGTGTACCACCAAATGAGGGTGATATAAGTGAGGAAGGGTAGGCTATTCTTGAAGTCAAATCTGAACTTCAGGAATCCCTTTATGAGAGGAGGCCTGTTTCTTTAAGTGAGGAAATTATTGAAGAAGGGAGAAAAGAAATAGTTGAAAATGAGGAGAAGACAGATGATGTATCAGAGTCCTATGAAAAAGAAATTGAGGGAGGCAATTGTGTGTTTACTGACTCTTTTGATTTGTCTGATATTGCAGGTATGACCTTTGATCAAATTTTTGCAGATGAACTCTTAACAGATGCACCCATTCAAGTTGATAGTGGATCAGCACAAGCCTTGCTTGGGATGCAATCAGAGAAGTTGGATTCCTTGGCTCACCAAGTACAATCAGCTCATGCAGAAACTTCTGGAGCCTTGGATGAGCATGGAAGAACTTTGGCATCGGTGGAAATGAGGCTAACTGGCTCAGAGGATGTGGTGCTACCTACCTTGGAGGCAAGGATCAGTGGAGTTGAGACTGGTCTGCAAACCATCTCCACTGAAGTTATCAAAGCTAAAAACACCATGAGGTCAGTTTCAAAGGATGTCAAGAAGGAGCAATCTTTACTAAGAATCAACCACAATAGGAATGTGAAGACATTGAGGTCAGTGGTGAAGAAAGCCCTTGGAAGAAAGACTGCCCTGCAAAGACAAAGAGCTGAAGAGCAAAGGCTAGCTATGGTGAAAGCAGCCTCAGAAAAATTTTCCCAAGAGGTATTGGCCAACATTGCTGAAGGTGCAGTGGCCAACCTCACTGAGCTTCTTAAGGCCCAACTAGATGCATCTCTAAAGACAACCATGGAGGAGGTTGTCCAACAGAAAATGAAGCCTGTTCTAGCTTTCCTTAGCTTGAGCAGTGATAGGATGCAAAATATACATGATGAGAATGTATATCTGTTGGAGGAAATGAAGTCTCTAACCCAAGCCCAGTCCTTATTGGCATCTACTATGAGTGAACTGAAGCCAGAATGTTTTGATGCTGCCAAAAAGGGGGAAAGGGAAAGAGCAAGGGCAAAAGGTGCCTTAGTAATTGGAAGCCCAGTTAAAGGGGGAAATGGTAAAGACAAAGCCCCTGAAGGAAAGGGAAAAGAGCCAGCAGTGCTGAATTTGGATGATTTGGATGAAGAGGAGCAATTGGCACTTGCCTTGAAAAACTCTATGGCCTCAGCTCAAGAGGAATGAGTAAGGCTACAACAAAGACCAGGTGGTGAAGTGTCTGGTTTGGACAAAGATGCTGAAGGTGTCCAAACTAGAGGAAAGATCAAGAGGGCAAAAGGAAAGAAGAGACAAGTTGAAACATTCACTGACTTTCCCAACAGCCTTGATCTTCCACCTGAATTCAGAGTTGTTGATGATGAGCCTATCTCAAAGAAGGCCAAAACAGCTGAAGAGCCCAAGAATGCTGAAATATCCAAGATTGCTGAAGAAGACAAGTCTTCTGAAAAAGACAAGTCTACTGAGACTAAGTCCACTAAAGGTGCCAAAGCTTCTGAAGATGTAGAGGAGCTGTATGAAGAAGGCTTTGGACCAGGACCCAAGAAGAAGAAAGTGGTGGTGCTAAATGATCCATCAAAACTGTTTCATGAAGGGTATGGCAAAGACCCTGAAACACAACAGAAATTGGCCATGATGAGGGCCCAAGAGAAGATGGACTTGATGGATGAAGCACAAAGAGCAAGAGACAAGAGAAGAGCAGACTTCCAGAAGCCAAGAAGGAAGAGAGCAACATATAACAAAATGAAGCCACAGCTACTAATCCCAATGGACACCAAATATCCTCACTTGGATAAACGGGTACCAATCCAGCTGAATGACTCATGGGAGGAAGCAAAAAGGGAGTATGTCTATGATCAGTATGTCATTGACAGATGGAATGGAAGAGATGCCAACTCCACTTTTGCTGAGTTCATGATAGAGTACTACAGAGAACTTTATCAACAATTGCTTGCAGCTGCTGACATTGCAAGATTTGAACTCAAAGCTCCCAAGCCAATCATTTACATGCCTCCAAAGCTTGAAGGATGGATTGATCAAGCAAGGATTCTGAGAGAATTCACTGAGATCCTCAAGCTGAACAAGATGGTTCTTGGTCCTAAGGGAACAAACCAAGAAGCCATGGCCTTGAAAAGAAGAGTGTGGGCACAATATGGGATGGTGCCACCTCCTGAGGATGATCTTTGAAATGGCTAAGTCTTCTGACCTTTCTTGATTGATCAACTATGCTGAAATATGGTCAAGAGTGCTGATGTGGTGTGCTGTGAAAATCTGTTTGCTCTGATATGCTCTGGATTGCTCTGATACTAGCATTGTGCTCTGATACTAAAAATCATGTATATGCTTCAAATTGTGATAGTGAAATGCTCTGATATATTTAGTGTTAATGATTCATGCTCTGATATGTTAAATTCAACTATCAACATGCTTGTAATGTTTTTCAAATGAATGATAGTTGAACTTATTTTGAATCAAGAAACACTCATCTCTCTATGCCTATCTATGAAACCTATGTGCAACATGAATGATGAATACACTAACACATTGCTTTTCAGGATAATTGACCTAAGTCATGTCTTCTGAAGATTAATGTAATAGGTATAGCTAAGTCACTTTTGCATAAGTTGTATAGGTTTTGGCATCATCAAAAAGGGGGAAATTGTTGGGAATAAAATGAGTTATGTTTTGATTGAATACCAAAACCCCCTGAGACATGCCTAAGTCATGATTGAATATGTTCTAGAAATGATAGAACATATAGTATAAAGGCTAGATGAGGAGCTAATATGTTAGGTAGCTCTCAGATGATTAGATGCACAAATTGAGGGGGAACACATGCTTAGAAGTTCATCTAAATCAAGTCCCCTCAAGGTTCAAACTCTGGATACAACACTAAGTCTTTTGAAGACTAACTATGCTGACCAGGAGAGTTATCCAGAGGAGTTGTCTCAGCAAAAGAAGTCAAGATCAAGTGCTCTGAAAGTTGAGGTCAACTATGCTGAAGAAATAGAGACAACCATACCCTAGAAAACTACAAATCAACATGCTAAGATCACCTTGAAGAGAAGCAAGGGTATGAGCCAAGTCATCTGAAGAAGAGCAAGCCAACCTTGCTGATAAGCAAGACTGCTGATAGTGATAAGGAGAGTTGTCCAAATGATGAGGAATGTTGTCCTATCAATGGAACAACCTTCAGAAGGCATGTCCATATTCTTACAAGAGAATCTGAATGTCAGATATTGGGAAGAGTGCTGAATAATGAAGACAAAGCTCTTACAGCCGTTTATTTCCCAAATGAGGACATGTCACTATCAAGATTCTGTCTTCAAAGTTGAAGAACTAAAAGAAGACATTTATGGACATTGGAGGCTGCCTCTCCAACGGGCAAATCCTTCATTTGTCTATAAATACAGAAGTGTGAAGACCATTTGAAAGCATCCAACTTGAACCTCAACCGAGCACATCTAACCTCAAGTTCTTACAAGCTAGAGTGCTTTCAAAGCTTTCAAAGACTATCTTAGTCTTCATACACTTCTTCTAAGCTGTACTACATTGTATATCCATACACAAGCTTAGAGAGATATCCTATCCTTATACACTGATCTTCATTGTAAAGGATATCTCATTAGTTGGAACCTTACTTCAATCCTCACATCTTTCAAGAGTGAAAGTGAGAAGGTTGTAGTAGTAGAAGTGGTAGGAGCTGACTGTTGAGAGAACAACAGTTCAGTTCTGAGTTGAGAAGAGGGTACTAGGACTCTAGACATCCTAGGGATCAACTCACCAAGGAGTGGTGTTCTTGATCAAGTGCACCTTGGCACTATAAAACAAGTTAATTCCAAGAGTGAAGGAATTATCCTGTTAAATCAGGGAAAGTGGATGTAGGAGCTTGAGTCTCTGAACCACTATAAACCTCCTGTGTTGATTTACTTTACAAGTACTTACATTCACTCAACACTGCACACAAGACTGATCTTTCAAAGATACACATTCAAAGTTTGTGCAAAAACTGTATTGGACAAGTTCCCTGAAAATAAATTGGACTGTATTGGATTGACAAAGTGATTTCAGAAACTTAAGGAGTCTAAACTAAAGGGCCAACCATTATTCCGCACATATAACTCCCCTAGATAGTTATTCAACTAAGTACTCAATAGTACTTAGTAGTTTGATTATCTTAGAAGAGTTAGTCTTCTTCAGCAGAGTTGTCCAAGACAACCTTGCTGAGCTCTGGTTAGATTATAAGTTTAAAAGATTTGAATACAAGTGTATTCCCCCCCCCCCCCCATACACTTGTTATATACTCCTTCAAGGACCAACACAGAACAAAAGAGACAATAGGCTGAACAACAGGAAGGCCATGGTAGCTGGGGAATCAGCAAGTGAAGAGAGTGTTTACTCTTCTGATGATGGGCTATTCTCCAACAGTGACAGTGATGATGACTGTCAAATGGCTTTTGAAAATGAAGAGGTATGTTCATCTTCCAATTCTTCTAATAACACACATGAGTCCAGTGAAATCCACTTGAAACTCAACTTTGGGAAGTTACTTGTGGATTTCACCAGACTACAAGAAGTATGCAATATGGCATTGAGAGAAAATGAGCTATTGAATTCTAAAGTTCAAACTCCCAACCTTCCTGAACCAGAGTTTGACTTTAAATCAACTGAGTTGTATCAACAGACTGTGAGAGAACATGATGAAATGTCTCTCAAAGTCACTGAACAACAAAAGCTGATTGATGAACAAGATCTGGCCTTGAGGAAAAAGGATTTTGATCTTAGAATCCTTCAAGCTACATTTGATAATCTCTCAAATGAATTTGATACTCTTAAATTGAGTGAGGGGAGCTTAAAAATAAAGATGTCTGCCTTGAACAAATCTGCTAAAGCAATAGAAGAAATTCAAGGGTTTCAAAGACCATTTGCTCAAAAAGGTGGATTAGGCTATAATCCATTTGAACCCTCACCTGGTCTTAATATTGCTTCATCAAGCAATTCTAAGATGATCTTTGTAAGATCAGTGGCTCAACAAAATGAAATGGAAGTAAATCAACCACTGATCAAGGAAAAGAGTAAAGGAATTTTTATACCTACTCAAGTAAACAATGCTTCTAAACCCAAACCAAAGGAAAAGGTTAAGAACAGTGTGTACAAGAGGAATGAGGTTCAGAAGGGAAGAACCAATGGAAGGTCAAACCATCTGAATACTCATCAGTGGAGTTGTCCAAAATCTGCTCAGAAAAGGCCAACTCAAATGAGGCAACCTAAACTGAATAGATTAAGGCCCAACCTCACTGATAGGTATAATAACTTCAGGAAGCCTGAACCTTACATGCCAAAAGGAAAAGGCCATCCAAACCCCTATCCTCAAAGGTCTTACCAAGCTGCACCTAAGTCTAGTAACTTCAGGAGATATGCCCCAAAGAAATTCACCAACTCTCCTGAACCCTACAAGACTAACACTTATGCACAGAAACCGCCCAAGGCATTTAAGGGTAAGACTGTGTATGTAGATGTAAATGGAAACCAAGTCAGTCACTTTGAGTCAATCAGAGTAATTAGGCAGATTTGGGTTCCAAAAGGTACAGCTAACCCTCTAGGACCCAACATTCAAAGGGTACCTAAAATTTGACTTTGCAGGACTGCAAGGACCACAAGAAGAGGAGAAGCATCAACAAGAAAACAGCATGGTACTTAGACAGTGGATGTTCAAGACACATGACTGGGAACAAGGAGCTTCTCTCAGAGTTCATTGAAAAGGATGGTCCTTCAGTAACCTTTGGAGACAGCTCTCAAGGGATCACAAGAGGTTATGGTACATTAAACATTGGTAGTGTCAAAATTACTGATGTCTCATATGTCCTAGGCCTAAAATACAATTTGTTGTCTATAAGTCAAATCTGTGATAAAGGATACAATGTTGAATTTGCACCCAATGAATGTATTATCAAAGATAATTCAACACAACATGTGCTACTAACAGGGGTGAGAAAGGGAAATGTCTATTTTGCAGATTGGAGCAAAACCCATGAAGCAGTTTGTCTTGTTGCCAAAAGCACAAGTGAGCAAAGCTGGCTATGGCACAAGAGACTAAACCATCTGAATTTCAAAACCATCAACAAGATAGCAAGAAACTCTCTAGTTAAAGGGCTGCCTAATCAAGTGTTCACTAAGGAACATATATGCCAGCCATGTCAGGAAGGGAAGCAGATCAAAGCCTCATTCAAAGGAAAGCCTGTCATTTCGACTGAGAGAGTTCTTCAACTACTGCATATGGATTTATTTGGTCCAATTATCCCAGTAAGTATAAATGGAAGAAAATATGCTTTAGTTGTTGTTGATGATTTCTCAAGGTACACTTGGGTAGTATTCTTGCTGAACAAAAAGGAGACCCAAGTCAAGCTACCTGAATTGATGATGAGATTGAGCAATGAAAAGGGCCTAAGTATTGTCAAGATCAGATCAGACAAAGGCACTGAATTCATAAACTCATACATCAATGAGTACTGCAGCAAGAATGGCATTACTCATGAGACTTCAGCAGCAAGAACACCTCAACAAAATGGGGTTGCTGAAAGAAGGAACAGAACCTTAAAAGAAGCAGCAAGAACATTGATTGCTGAATCCAAATTGCCTAAAAGGTTCTGGGCTGAAGCCATTAGCACTGCATGTCACACTCAAAACAGATCCTTAATCACCAAAGGTCAAGGTAAAACTCCATATCAATTATGGAAAGGTAGATTGCCCACTGTTGCCTATTTTCATATATTTGGTAGTAAGTGTTTCATTCACAATAATGGGAAAGAGCAATTGAAAGCTTTTGACAGCAAAGCTGATGAAGGAATATTTGTTGGATATTCACAAATCAGCAAAGCTTACAGAGTCTACAATTGCAAAACTCTTATTGTGGAAGAAACACCTCATGTTATGTTTGATGAATCTATTAGTGAATTCAGGGATAGAAACCTGAATATTGATGAGTTAACACAAAGAACAACCAGATTAAGGCTTCAAAGCAAAGAAACAGTGTTTGTAGGTGTTGCCCAGCCTGAACTTGATGACAATAAAAAACTGGACAACTCTACTGATGGCAATCAACCAAAAGTCAACCCACCTGAAGTAGAAATTGAACTGACTGACCCCATCCCAGTTCAAAATCAGGTAACAACTACCAATGAAGAAGCAGGCAATGTTGAGGTAGTAAATGGGTCCAATATTCAAGGGGGAACCAATGAAAATGTCAACTTATCTGACAATGAGGACAATACCCTTGAATATGATCCTGAACTTGATCCTTCAATTAACTTTCCTGAATTTAATGAGTCTAGTGATTCAACTTCAGATGAGGACAATCCTCCTGAAGGGATCAGGTCTAGAAGGACTTGGTTGCATGACCACCCAACTAGCCTGATACTTGATAACCCAAGTGAAGGGATCAAAACTAGAAGGTTTCATGGAGAAAGTGCTTTGTTTTGTTGTTTCCTTTCAGAACAGGAACCAAAAGATATTGAGGAAGCACTTCAAGACACCAACTGGATCATAGCCATGCAAGAAGAGCTGAACCAGTTCACCAGAAATGAAGTATGGGAGCTGGTGGATAGGCCAACTCATCAAGATGTCATTGGAACTAAATGGGTATTCAAAAATAAGAAAAATGAAAATGACATCATTGTGAGGAACAAAGCAAGACTGGTGGCCAAGGGATATTGTCAATCTGAGGGGATTGATTATGATGAGACTTTTGCTCCAGTAGCTAGACTTGAGGCAATCAGACTCTTCTTAGCATATGCAGCTCACATGAGGTTTAAAGTGTATCAAATGGATGTGAAGAGTGCATTTCTCAATGGGGTACTCAAGGAAGAAGTATATGTTGAACAGCCCCCAGGCTTTGAAGAAGGAGACAAGGTGTACAGATTAAAGAAAGCTCTCTATGGCTTAAAACAAGCTCCAAGAGCTTGGTATGACACCTTATCACAGTTCCTTCTAGATCATGGTTTTGTCAAAGGCACTGTTGACAGAACCTTGTTCAGAATCTGTGAAGGAGATGATATCTTGTTAGTCCAAATCTATGTGGATGACATTATATTTGGATCTCCAAATGAGAAGCTGTGTGAGAAATTCTCCAAACTCATGCAGAGCAAATTTGAGATGTCCATGATGGGATTGATGAATTTCTTTCTAGGACTTCAGGTCACTCAAACAAAGAAAGGAATATTCATCAATCAGGCCAAATATACAAGGGACATGATCAAGAAATTTGGATGTGCTACTAGCAAGCCAGTCAGAATTCCTATGAATACAAACTGGAAGATGGATCCTGATGAAAGTGGAGAATCAACAAACTCCACTAACTACAGAGGAATCATAGGATCCTTGCTATATCTCACCGCAAGTAGGCCTGATATCACATTTGCAGTTGGAGTCTGTGCAAGATTTCAAGCAAATCCAAAGAAGAGCCACCTTGATGCTTCCAAAAGAATTCTAAGATATCTCAAGCGATCTGAGAATCTTGGATTATGGTATCCAGCTGATGATAACATTGAGCTCACTGGATATTCAAATGCAGATTATGGAGGGTGTAGAATTGACAGAAAGTCCACCTCTGGAACATGTCAATTCTTGGGCAGCAAGCTAATCTCATGGTTCTCCAAGAAGCAAAATACAGTTGCCACATCAACAACTGAAGCAGAATATGTAGCAGCTGGAAGTTGCTGTGCTCAGATACTTTAACTCAGGTAGCAACTTAGAGATTACAAAGTCATCACCAATGAAGTTCCAATATTCTGTGACAACAATAGTGCAATTGCCATTTCACAGAATCCAGTGCTACACACCAGATGCAAGCATGTTGATATCAAGCATCACTTCATAAGGGATCATGTGGAGAAGAAAGATATCAAGCTTGTCAAAATCCACACCGATAAGCAAAAAGCTGATATCTTAACTAAGCCATTAGCTGAAGCAAGGTTCTTGGAACTTTCAGCAGATTTAGGCTTACTTGATCCAGGAAAGATGGAAAAATGAAGAAGGAAGCTCAAATGAAGGGGGGAGTTCATTAAGTTGAACTTCAGCAAGGTTGACCAACCTCACTGAAGCTGTCTGTCAAAAAGGGAAACTCAGTGAAGTTGTCCCTATAGTATTCAGCAATGTTGGTCAGGAGATCTGTCCTAGTGGGACCCACTCAGCAACATTGGGACCCACTCAGGCATGTTGGTCAGGTATTTTGACCAAAACAGAAGTAAAAACACATCTCAGGATGTTTGTCCGAGTTAATAGGGTGATAATTGCTATTTTTAGCATTGATTGGACATTTAAAAGATTTCTTGGGCTAAGAGTAGGCCACTTTTGGATGGCGTGTGATATTAAGGTTTTTGCCCCCAAAATGGTAAATCAGCATTTAATGCAAAAATCTCTTTTAAGATTACATTAATTACTGTGCCATCATTAAAGCCATTGATTAACATCACAATATCCAATCGGTTTTAAATTTTATCCACCCTCATACACTATTAACCAACGGTTAATAAATTCTGCACATATAAAAACTCTTAGGTTTTTACCCCCCTTCCTCACGCACTCATATTTCCAACTCTTAAGCTTTTTAAAAACCCTCTCAAAACCTGCAATTTCTTCAAACTCACTTCTTTCACAAACTTATTTATGGCTCCCAAAATCAAAAGAGAAGAACTAGTAGATTTCAATGATCCATCCTTGGATATTGATTTCTCATATCTCAGTAATCCAAATTCTCTATGGTTTGAGAAGTTGGTGGCCTTTGACAGCCCAGATAAAGATGTTCATCCAGTCCTCCAATGGCTTAGGGAGGCAGGGTTTGAAAAAATTTTAGGCACCAAGCCTGATTCTTGCTTAAATCCATTTATGGCAGAGTTCTTTGCCCATCTCAGATGGAAGGGCAAAAAGGGTGATGTGTGCACCAAGTTGACTTATGCAGAAGAAGATGAAGAAGAAGAAAGTCAACACACCATCATCTTCACCTCTGAAGATCTTGATGCTAGCTTTGGGCTACCATCTGAAGGCTTGAATCCAGAATTATACAGAGAAGGAGAAGAACAGGAATTCTCTAATCCATGGATGAAGGTTCCAAAGAAGCTGGTAAGTGCTCAGAACAAGAAAACACTAAAACCAACCTATGATCACTTATTTGATTGTGTTGTGAAGAGTCTATTGAGCCATTCTGGGAATGTTGAACAAATTAGTATGCCAAAGTTAAGAGTGATGGCTGCTGTGATTGACTCTGCTGAAACGAGAGTCAAATTTGATTGGAAAAGTTTTATTCTTGGAAAAATGATGAATGAAAAATATAAATTCAAGGAGGTGAAACATCACAAGGTTGTGGTAGATGGGAAACTTCAATTTTGCACAAGAGCAAGCCTGCTCTTGGAAAGATTTGCCCATTACACACACCTCCAAGCCAAGCCAAAGCCATTTCCAGCCCAGAAGGTGATGTTTAGGAAGTTGTCCTCAAAGACTGAGAAGAGAAAGCAAGAGGCAGCATCCAAGCAGGCACTAACTGTTGCACCAGCTATCAGATCCTCTCCAAGAAAGAGGAAAGCTCAACCAGAAAAAAGTCAGCCCAAGATGAAAAGGATGAAGAAGATTCTTAGTGAATCTTCTCCAGAGAGACAGTCTAGAAGTGGAGGTGCTACTTCTGAGGAAATTGACAGAGTGGAAGAAGAAGGAGTCAATCCTCCTGAAGAAAGTGAAGAAGTCAGGGAAATTGTCCCTCTGCAACCTGAGTCTGTAACTGAGTTCAGGGACCTTGATGTGCCAACAAGGTTAGAAAGAAGAAGGAGGATAATCAAAACTTCTGAGAAGCAGAAGTTGATGGAGGAGGAGAAGCAGAGAAAGGAATTCTTCAAGGAGATTAGACAAGCAAGTAGGTCTAACTCCAAATCAAAGTCCAAGCCCAACAGCCCTGAAGCCAACTCTCCTGATATTCAATCTCAAAGAATATCACCAACACATGATGAATCAAGGCATGAAGAAGAGGAGTGCAAGACTCCTGAAGATGCCCCAATTGTGGCCAAGAAGGTTTACTCCCCTGAAGGTGCTCCTGATAGGACAGGGATTGATGTGTTGGCTGATTTAGCTGACATTGAAGATAGGCCATTCTCCCCCCTTGATCCCAGACTTCTATCTTACACCAAACTTCTTGAAACTGCTCTTCAAGAGGGTGATCAAATTTCTGTTAATCTCCCACCCATTCAAGCCATCCCAATAACCTCCTCAGGAACATTGCTCTCTAAAGCACCTGAGTCCCAAATTGTCTTAAGTTCTTTTGAACCCAACCCATCTGAATCCAACCCATCTGAGCCCCAGCCCAACTTACCTGAATCCCAGTCTAACCCTCCCGAATCCCAAGCCAACTCTTCTGATGGAGATGATAGTGATGATGAGAATACTTATGAGGGGATGCTAAGGCAGATTGCCAAAGCTAATGTGGACCAGCTATACCCAGGATTGAAGGATTATCCTAGGCTGCAACAACAGTTCTAGATCTCAGGGCACTTGTTGAGATCAAAGATAGGACAATGGTGGAGATAGCTCAGGCTATCAAGGATAAGGGAGCTAGCTGGTGGCAGGTTGAAGAAAACAGGCTTTTACATTTTGCAAATGTGAAGAAGTCCAGTGTGTTGACCACTGAGGCCTTGTTTTGCACAATAGTCCATGAGAAGGTGCTTGCAAAAGGAGTTAAGCATCCTGACAGCACCTCTGATGATGATGACAACACAAACCCCAATCCCCCTGGCCTGAATTCTGCTCAGGTACATTACTTAACCTATCATTCTATTAAGGACTCTGATCAATCAGAGGAGTTGACCAAGAGTGGTGACTCAGTCCAAGATGCATTGGCCAAGGATGGTTCTTCTGAGCCTGAGGCAAAGCTTGACAATGTTGAGACTTCCATAGGAGAAGCTGGTTTGACTATAGCCTCATCAATGTCAGGACAGTTGGACATTGACCAGCCCTTAGTCATTCAGGATGACTCAGTGGACTTGGGATGCCCAAGCACTGTGATCTCCCAACAACTGCCCTCTATGGATCCTATTGAGGATATGGAGGTGTCAGGTCTAGGACCAGAAGGAGTTGAAAAGGATGATAGTATGGAAAAATCAGAGGGAGAAGGTGATGATTGTGTGATTACTGGTAGTTTGAGTGCACCACAATTAGAGGGAGATGAAGTTGAAATATTGGGTGCAGCCCAATATGAGAGTCAGGTTATTCTTCAAGTCAAATCTGAACTTGATGAATCCCTTAGTGAAAGGAGGCCTGATTCTCCAGTGAATGTGAATCCATTATTTGTGAATGAAGAAAAGAATTTAGTTGAAAATGAGAGAGAGGGTGCTGATGTATCAGACCTTATGGGAGAAGAAAAGAAAGAGAGTGTTGAGGGAGATTTAACTAACCCTTTAAGTTTTGCAGATTCAGTTGCTGTCACCATAGAACAAATTTTTGCAGATGCTTCCCTCACAGATATTCCAGTTGATGCTGACATTGATCTTGAAGCAATCTCAGCAAATGTGTCCACTCTGAACAAAATCTACTTTGAGCAAGCCAATGCCACTGAGGCTGGATTGCAAATTGCTACACAAACTGCAACCTCCATTGAGGAGCAATCAGAGAAGTTGGACACATTGGTCAGAGAAGTTGGGAAGGCACATGCTGCAACTGTTGATACCCTTGATGGCCAAGGAAAGACTCTAGCGTCTGTGGAGATGAGGCTCACTGGCTCAGAAGAAGTGGTTTTGCCAACCTTGGATGCCAGAATCAGTGGTGTTGAAACTGGACTGCAAACAGTTTCAACAGAAGTTACCAAGGCCAAGGATGCAATGGCAAAATTCACAAAAACTGTGAAAAAGAAGCAGCAAGGCTTGAAAGATCTTTACAAGCACAATGTGCAGGCATTAAGAAGGACAATTAAGGATGCATTAAGGCAGAGGACAGCAGCTCAGAGGAGGAAAGCTGAGGAGCTAAAAGCTGCAATGGTGAAGGAGGCTGCTGAAAAGTTCACAGTGGAACTTATGGCCAAGGTCTCTGATCAAGTTGTGTCCAACCTCACTGAACAACTGCAAGCCAAACTTGATCAATCCTTGAAGGCCACACTTGATGCTATTGTTGCTCAGAAAATGAAGCCAGTCCACACCTTTTTTAGTATGGCTGATGATAAGATGCAGAACATTCATGATGAGAATGTGTATTTGCTGCAGGAATTGAAGTCCCTCACTCATGCTCACTCACATCTCTCTGTCACAATGAGTGAATTGAAGCCCCAGTGTTTTGATAATGCCAAAAAGGGGGAAAGAGAGAGAGCTAGGGCAAAGGGAACCTTGAGGATAGGTGAATCCAAGGGAAAGGAAAAGGTCCCTGAAGTTGAGGAGAAGGAAGAAGAAGACAATGGGAAAGGCAAAGGCCCAATGAATGTTGAAGATCTGACTGAAGAAGAGCAAATCCAGATTGCAGTAAAGGAGTCTATGGCTTCTGTGATGGAAATTCAGGCCAGAAGGCAACAGAGACCTGGTGGTGAATCTGCAGGCCTTGACCCGAAGGAAAAAATTGTTGAAGTAAGGGGGAAGGTGACCAGAGCCTCTGAAAGAAAGAGAAAGGAACAAGCCTTTACTGAATTCCCAACCAGCCTGACCCTTCCATCTGAGTTTCAATCTGAAGAATCAACTCTACTGAGGCAGTCAAAGAGGCTGAAGAAAGCAGCCAAGTTGCCTGAGATCCAAGAGGAAGAAGCTGAAGAAGAAGAAGAACAGGACAAAGAGCCTGAAGTCAGAGTGCCCAAACTTGCTGATGATCCTTCAAAGTTGTTTGAAGAAGTATTTGGAAAAGATCCTGAAACTCAGGAGAAGCTGGCTCTTCAAAGAGCTAAGGAGAGGATGGATCAGTTGGTTGAGGCCAACAAGGCAAGGGATGAGAGGAGGGCAAACTTCAAAGCTCCAAGAAGAAGGGAATCTCACAGAAGACTCAAGCCTCAGATGTTGCAGAGATGGGACACTCAGTACCCTCACCATGACAAGTGGGTGCCAATCTCACTGAATGATGCATGGGAGGAGGCCAAAAGAAGCTTTGTGTATGACTTTTATGTCATAGGAAAATGGCTAGGAGAGAGTGTTGATGAGGTGTTTGTGCAGTTCATGTTTGAAAACCATAGGGATCTGTACCAGAAGCTGTTTGCAGCTGATATGGCAAGAATTGAGTTCAAAGCCCCTGGTCCCATTCTGTACATGCCTCCCAAGTTCAATGGGAACTTGATTGATGAAGGAAAGATTCTGGAGGAGTTCATCTCAATCATGAGGATGGAGAAGATGAAGCCTGGCCCAAAAGGAACCAATCAGGACATTTGGGAGCTGAAGAAGAGGGTCTGGGCTCAGTATGGAATTGCTCCTCAAGATGATGGAACTCTTTGAAGCATAAGTTCACTCCTTCCCTTATCACTATGATTGTCTTGTTTTGATGTTATCTTGTTTTATCTGTATCAGATTAGTGAGTCCTTTGTTATTTTTTTTCTACATTGTAATGATCTATGACATATATGAAAGGATCACTATATTTCTATCAAGAGATAACAACTCATTATCTCAACTAACCTGACATGACCTATTTACTTGATTTATTATTGTGCTAACAGTTTCTTTCAGGAAAGATGACCAGGTCACTCATCCTGAAGATAAAGTCTAGTATAAGTCAAGTTCCCTATGTAATAGGTTTTGGCATCATCAAAAAGGGGGAAATTGTTGGGAATAAAATGATTTTGATCTAGATACCAAAACCCCTGAATGATGATGATCAGATTAGTTGAGATACACTCAAGTTTAAGATCAGTCTAGTTGTCTCAGGATACTTGAGTAAGTAGGAATGCTTAAGTCTAAATCTCAGAAATGTTGTGAGTTCAGGATAGTTGTCCAAAGCTGGAATGTTAGGCAGCTTGATAAGTGTTAGTCTTTAGGACAAGGTTGCTGAGTTTTCAAATCAAGCTGACTAAAGTGGACAACATGGCTGAAAGATCAAGAGTGATAAGGCAAAGCTTCATGCATTGATAAGAACTGTTTCAGATCAATTGAAGTGCTAAAGATCAAGAGCATTGAATGCCTTACTCACAAGAGACACATTTAATGAAGCATTTATTGCCATCAAGCCTGAACTAAGCATTGAAGACTTAGAAGCATTAAAGACTGAAGCATTGAATGAATGTTGGAACATTCTAGTTTGCAGCAGGAATGTTCAGGGGAGTTGTCCCATATGACCGTTGGTTGAGTGTAGAGTCTGCCACAAATCAACCTTGGGAAATGTGCATATTTGGAATCTGACACAAGTCATCTCAGCCGCATTTTTCAGAAGTCAACACATTCATTCAAGCAACCATTGAAGAAGCTTTTACACAGTGGATAATAGGATGTCAAGCTTCACAACCGTTTCAATGGTGCTGCAAATAGACAAGTTTGAAATGCTATCTCCCCAACGGATAGTTGATCAAATTTGCCTATAAATTCAGAAGTGATCAAAGGATTCAAGCATCCAACTACTTGCTATCAAACTATCATCAAGCAATCAAAGGAAACCAAAGTTGTTCTCAAGAATCCCAAGTTTCCTGATCACTTCAAATAGCTAAGCCAATCTTTGTAACATCCCAAGCTTAGCATTGAGATATCCTAAGCCTTTACACTGTTCTTTTTGTAAATGATATCTCTTTTAGTTGGAACCAAACCTCAAACCCTTATCTCATTAAGTGAAGAAAGTGTTTGTTGTAGAAGTGAGGAGTTAAGGACTGTTATTGAGAAAAACAGTCTTAACTCAGAGAGATTGAGCACTAGGACTCAGATTATCCTAGGGATCAAAGCACTAAGAGAGTGTTGTTGATCAGTGCACCTTGGCACTATAAAACAAGATAATTCTATTGTTAAGGAATTATCCTGTTCAATCAGGGAAAGTGGATATAGGAGCTTGAGTCTCTGAACCACTATAAATTGTATGTCATTTACTTACTGTATTCACTATAGCACTTGCATTCAATCATATTTGAAAGAGTTTATCTCAGTAAGAAAAGAAAAACTGTTTTGGACAAAGTACCTGATCACTGTGTTTTTCAGAAACTAACTTGGAGTATTCTTTTAAGAGAAAGGCCAACCACATTCCGCACTTAGCAACTCTCTTAGATATTTATCCAACTGGTCACTCAATAGTTTTCAGTAGGACAAGTATCTATTGAAGTTCACACTCAGGATAGTTGTAAGACAACCTCCCTGATCAGACCAACTGTTTGAAAAGAAAAAGAATTTGCATACACAAGTGCATTCCCCCCCATACACTTGTGTCATACTCCACCAAGGACCAACAAGCAACATTCATGATATGAAACTCTTTTTTAATCGATTATATGGATGATTCTCCGGCTGTGATCACAAATTTCTTTATTTCCACCTGAATTAGTCTCCGCATTTTGTTTCTGTCTCTTGTCAAATAATCATTCCAATATGGTGTATATATAGCATATTCTTGAGTATATATATTCTGATCTACTATCTTGCAGTAATTCTTTTATGTCGTCCTCCATTCAGCAATGGCTTGAAGAGAAGGTTGGCTGCGGGATTTCTTCGACAATTTGCGTTGTAAAGTCTTCCTCCAATGGAAGAGGATTATATGCTACTCAACATATAAAAAAGGATAGTTGCGTTTTCAAATTTCTGTTGCAGAATGTGCAGCTATCGAAATTCGATCTTCCCCCAGAATAAGAACGTCGTTGGAACATGAATTTACAGATACCGCATTGGGTAAATAGACAATACCACACATTGGGTAAAGAGACAATACTTGAGGGAAAAGAGGCTAGGAAAAGATTCAAAATGGGCTGAGTATCTTGATTACCTTCCTCCGTATAAGGATATCAATATTCCATTATTATGAACAACTCATGAACTTGAAATGCTAAAACCAAGTTACTTGTTTGGACACTATCGCAATCTACACACCCTATTAGAAGGATATTTCATCATAGTTAAAGTTATCCTTGGGAAAGGTAATACTGAGTTGGAGGAGTTCAAACATGCGCTTGCATTAGTGATTTTAAGACATTTTAGGATCGTAAAAGGCCTTGCACTTATGGTCCCTTTTGCTGACTTTTTGAACCATAGTGGGAGTGGGAGTCCAGGAGTGTTGTGCAGCATGGGAGAAGAAGCAACGGGGTTTTTTTTGCAAGTAGAGATATTTCTGAAGGGGAAGAGGTTCTAATGTGTTATGAAAAGCATCTCAATGCAAAACTCCAGGTGGATTATGGAATATGTGTTTCTAACAATGAATATGACCTTGCCCAGGTATCTATTAATATAAAGGAAAGGGACATACTTAAGAGTGAAAAAATCAAGACTCTAAGGATCTCTACGAAAACCAACACTAGATGCGGAATATCAGTACTGCATAAGTGAAGTTAAAGTTGGTAGTCCAAAGGGAAAAGGGATACCAGTACAACTACGAGCATTTGCTCGTATTCGATCTTGCACTAGTGAGGAAGAACTAAAGGAGTTACAAGATGGACATATGGCTATGAAAAATGTGGAGAGAAAACTTAGTGCACATATATTTTTGGCCAAGACGATAAAAGGGTCACTCAAAGAATACGAAAAAGCCCTTGAAGATGAGGCACATGAGGTAAAGGAGCAATTGGCCTAAACTCTTCTAAAAGGGGAGTTACGAGTCTTGAAATCGGCTTATGATTGGCTAGATAGCTACTATCGTAAGTTAGCCATAGTGATAAAGCAAGGAAAATAGCAGATCGATTACTACTGTGGTTCAGACTTTTTTTTGATTAATATTGTTTTTGGGATTTCCCTTTTAAGTCCCACATTATCTGTTTTGTGATGACATTCAATTTTTGCACCAATGTTATTGCAGTATGAAAAGGTTAGCATATTCAGAATGTCTGTTGATAACTCTTTAGGTTAAGTATATGTAGAAACCTATCATTAGTAGTTAGTGTCTGCAGATGATCATCATATCTTTGAATTAGTAGCTGGGAGTACAAAAACACATTATTCGTCACTTGTCCATCGCTTGGCCCAAGCAAATGCTATAAGGATTTTTTTTTTTTTTTTGAATGTGATCAATGATCAATGTGATTTATACTTATCTTTAGTCAATAATATATTATTATTATTAGGAATTCTAAATTTAATTTTAGTAATATAATATAATTTTTTTTTTTTGGAAAGTTGAATTAATTAATGACAGAATGAGAGAATTTATACTCCATACTAGTACTTTTTTATCCTCATATTAATCACGAAATTAAAATTGAGCCCAATTGAATCTAGGCTATCCCTTTCCAAAATAAAGAATTTATAAGTTGCGTCCGTAAAAGGAATCAAGGATGGATACACAACTTTAATTTTCTGCCTTAATTTCGCTAGATTAGTTTCTTAATTTTGTTTGAGAGTTTCTTCATAGTTCATACAAACTAATTAATCATCTCCAGAATACAGAGCTTTGCAAATCCTGATGCAGAGTACTAGACAATTTCGCCTTAGAGAGCGTGCACGCAAATTGTTTGCTAAATTTACAATATGAATTACTTGGAGTCCGCACTAACATTTGGAATAATTTCACACTTGGAATGATCAATTGACAAACACGTTCAGGAATATATTAAACAAACAAGAAGAACAAGTTGGATTCAAGAAGATCAAATGTTGGAGAGCCAACTTAAGCTTAGGCTGCATTCACATGTGCATCCTTCTCAATATAGGTGAAGAGTATATGCATTTTTGTTAAGTTAAGGACATAGTTGCTTACCTATTTAATTTCAATGATCTTGTCAGTATTAAACAACTGGAGTTCTATTGTTTACATCTAATTGGGGTGTGGAGTTCTATCATGGAGCCTTGAGCCTCAATATATGATCAGTGCTTCTAAGTTCTAACAAAAATATGTCCTTCTACGGTATGCTTTAAATCATTTTCTCTGCGATAACTTTAGGCATAAAGCATTGATGCATATCGTGAAACAAAGACTTTAGTAGTGTTTTGGATAGTTTTGGGGTCTCTGAAGATTTTAGGAAGTAATTGTTAAGAGTTTATAGAAAAATGTGATTTATTAGGGGTAAAAAATACAATGAAAATGTGGAGTGTGCTTATGCTTTATATGAAAGGAATTGCGATAAGATTTATTTCCATGTTGTATGATATTTTATCGGCATATGCTGCAATACAAGAGAATATAGTTCAGTTTTTGAAACTCCATAGTCGTACTGTCAACTAGCCTGTATCTTTTCCCAAGTTAAGATAAATTGGAATTCTCATTGCCACAAGACCTGTGTTGTATATATTCTTAGCTCCAGTCCCATGAATGGATCTTCAGATTTTAATTTATTCATTCCTCTCATGTTTAGGTGTCAAGAGGTTTGTATACATCTTTGCAGCCGACTATGGTGTGGTAAATTATCTGCTGCAAGGATATCTTTACGGAAATTTATTGCCATAAACTCCAACTAGCTTGTATTTGGTTTGAAATTATCATTGAGCATGTGTGGAGTTCTAGCATGGAGCATTGAGCCTCCATATATGAGTACTTCTGAGTTTTGACAATAATATATCCTTCTACGGTATGCTTTAAATAATTTTCTCTGCGATGTCTTTTTACAGAAAGCATTGATGCATATCATGAAACAAGGACTTTAAAGGAGTGTATGGATGGTTTTGGGGGTCTCTAAAGATTTTAGGAAGTGAATGTTAAGAGTTTATGGAAAAATGTTATTTGTTAGGGGTAAAAAAAATAGTGGAAAAGGTGAAGAAGTCTCCTTATGCTTTTTATGAAAGGAATTGCGATAAGATTTGTTTCCATGTGGTATGATGTTTTATCGGAATACATATTCAGTTAATACAACAAAATATAGTTTGGTCTTTGAAACTCCATAGTTATACTATCAACCAGCCTGTATCTTAATGGTGCGAAGCAAGGTGGATTGCACCATCTTGCTAGCTACTCTTTGTGTATTTATAATTATATTTTTTTATCTTGTGCTTGATCATGACCAGCTTGGAGGTGGACCTTGTGTATTTTTTTCTTTCTGTTTCTTAAGTTCATGTATTATATTGATGAAATTGCTTATCCCTGTAGGTCTCTTGTGATGGAGGTTTTAGTTCGAACTCAAAGATGTACAAAGTTAATGGAACTGCAAATATTAATGCTATCAGAGCTACTTCAGAAGCAGGTGTTTTCGTTGAACTTATTTTTCCCTTTACCAGTTTTATCTCGGCTCTTTTACTTGAGTAGCCCTTGATGCTAATGTGAGATTTTTTTTCATGATCTTTTCCAAGGTTAAGATAAATTGGATTTCTCATTGTCACAATAGCTGTGTTGTATATAGTCTTAGCTCCATTCCTATGAATGGTCCTTCAGATTCTAATTTATTCATTCTTCTAATCTTTAGGTGTCACGAGGTTTGTATACATCTCTGCAGGCGACTATGGTGTTGTAAATTATCTGTTGCAAGGATATTTTAAGGGAAAGGTATTACCATAAATTCCAAATAGCTTTTACTAGATTTGAAATTATCATTGATTCTGGGTCGTGGAGAACCTTTAGCAATAAAAAGAGAATCATTGATTCTTTATGATACTCGAATTAACATGATATAAAATGATTTATTGAAAATTCATCATCATTGCTTGCATGTATGGAGAGATATTGGAATGTTCATGTAAGGTTGAAAGAAAACGGCCGGAGAGATGAATATAAAGTTGACAAGTTCCTTATATTTTTTACTTTATTGTAAACTTCCTCTCTAACGCATATTTTATATATATCATGTGATTCACAGAGCTGCAGAGACAGAGTTGCTCACGAGGTTTCCATATGGAGGTGATTCTCTCTCTCTCTCTCACTCTCTCTCTCTCTCTCTCTCATGTCAAAATTAGACAAAACACCTAACCCCCTGTCCCCCCCAACCCACAAAAGCTAACCTTCTCTTGGACTGAAGTGGCATTGTTCAAGTTACAATAGTTACTTCCTTCTTTATTTAGTTACTTATGTTCTCTTCTTGACATATTATTATTTAAACTAAAAAACTCAGTTACTTCACCATGATGCTAAATTTAGAAGACTCAACTGAGTATCCTTGTGGCATAACTTTGTTCATATTTAAATTACTTGCTTGTGTCTAATCGAGTTCTTGTTTCACCTGGATATTGCTTTGATGGAGTTTGGATTTTTAGCCATGCACTTGTGAATGTTCTTGTGCACCTAATTTGAACATAGTAGGTAGGTCTCAATCTTACCTAAAGTGTCTCTGGTTTTCAGGTATTATTTGAGGCCTGGATTTATACACGGAAAGCGTCGTGTTAGGAATATGAATTTGCCTCTTGGTGTTATCGGTTCTCCACTGGAAATGGTGAGTTTTTATTTTTTGGCTTCGGTTTGTAATTTCATTATTCGTCCCAACATGCATACTGCCAAAAACTTTCATCTTATGAAGGAAATGTTCTTTACATGTTCTCTTGCATATTCTTATTGAGATTTCATCATTCTTAAGTAATATTTACATTCGTTGCAAAATAAGTCGCCTATACTGACATTGTATGGGTGCTTAAAAATGCTAAATCTCTGAGCCCCTGTCCCCCCCCCCCAACCCACAAAAGCTAACCTTCTCTTGGACTGAAGTGGCATTGTTCAAGTTACAATAGTTACTTCCTTCTTTATTTAGTTACTTATGTTCTCTTCTTGACATATTATTATTTAAACTAAAAAACTCAGTTACTTCACCATGATGCTAAATTTAGAAGACTCAACTAAGTATCCTTGTGGCATAACTTTGTTCATATTTAAATTGCTTGCTTGTGTCTAATCGAATTCTTGTTTCACCTGGATATTGCTTTGATGGAGTTTGGATTTTTAGCAATGCACTTGTGAATGTTCTTGTGCACCTAATTTGAACAGAGTAGGTAGGTCTCAATCTTACCTAAAGTGTCTCTGGTTTTCAGGTATTATTTGAGGCCTGGATTTATACACGGAAAGCGTCGTGTTAGGAATATGAATTTGCCTCTTGGTGTTATCGGTTCTCCACCGGAAATGGTGAGTTTTTATTTTTTGGCTTCAGTTTGTAATTTCATTATTCGTCCCAACATGCATACTGTCAAAAACTTCCATCTTGTGAAGGAAATGTTTTTTACATGTTCTCTTGCATATTCTTATTGAGATTTCTGATTAGTGTGAAAATTGCTCGAAATTCTTGTGTTTAATTTGCATAATTATATAGGATTTTGTGCATTATTTACACTAAATTGACTAATTACACTTGATTTGGAGAAGTGGTGTGATTTGCTATTTTTATAGGAAAATAAGTGTTTTTAGAGCAAAACACGTCTCGATTATTTTATGAAGTCAATTGAAGGAGTAAGACGAGACTATCCTCGAAACAAGAAAAGATTGAAAAATTAAAATTATTTGGGTTTTGCAATTATTTTTGCATCCCATTTAATTAAGTTGTTTGAGCCCAAAATGAATGGTGCTACGTTGCATGGGCTGAAATGTATTGAATGAATAGAAGCAAAATGGCTTTAGTTTGGGCCCACTTCTTTTATTTTGCAAATGGAAGAAAGTAGCAGCCCACAAAATGAATTATTTTTTTGCAAAAGCCCGTGAGCTTCAGCAAAAGGGAGCAAAAGGGGCCACTTGCAATTCAAAACAAAAAGCCCATTTTCATCAAATGAGGGGAGGATTACACAGCAAGACAGAAGCTGGGGAGCAGTTCAGCGCAACACTCCATTGGGAGAAACCCTCCCTCCCACATCATTCACTCACTCAATAGTTTAGTTTAATCATTTCTTAGATAGATTTTAATGTAGTATTTTATTTTATTGCAAGTATTGAAGTTTTGAAGACCATTTGAGGTGATACATTTCTTTAATTTAATGCTTTGTTATTTATATTTAATGAGTTTAATTTCATTTGTTAATTTAGTTATTAGTTATGTTTGTTGGTGTTTGGGTGTTTGGATTTATGAGGAATTAGATTTTTAGCTTGATTTTGGATTGTTAAATTCTATTGGTAGTGTATTGATTAGATTAATGGGTTTTGCATGATCATTTACTTGAATTCAATTATTAGATTATTTGTTGAAGCTTGATTAGTGCAACGAGAGTTGGTTAGTCATGATAGATCGTATAATCGAGGGTTGGAAGTCGAGTAGATTGAGTTAATATTGGGTTATCGCAACGAGAGTTGGGTAATTTTCATTAGAACCCCATTAATTTACACGAATTATTTGAATGTGAGTTTGGGTAATTGGTGAGGAGACTATAGGAGCTTGGTTTCTAGTATTCAGGTGGAAAAGCATGATTAGGGCTTAGATTAGATTAATTTAGATAGAGTAGAACCCCCTAATTGTGTGATTATCCGGGTAAGAACGACTCTATTCTTCCTCCCAATCTTAGGTGCTTTATTAGATACATTTTTAGTGATTGATCTTATCATACACCAACTAATGAATTAAACGTCCAAGTTAAGTTTTAATCGATTTCCACATATTGAAGAACACCCGAACACTACTTCTCACATTTGATATTTGATCATCGTTTACTTGTTTTTTCTAGTTAGTTTTTATCTTGTTGATTTTTACATTTAGTCTTTAGCTCACCCCCATGTTCTATCCCTATAATTACGTGTCGACGCACAACACTAAGGCTACACAAGCAAACTAGTCCCGTGGTTCGATAATTTAACCGGGCACTTACTTTTACTACGAGGAACCTCTTACACTTGAGAGGTGAGTATTGAAAAATACGTGTCAAATTTCATCATTCTTAAGTAATATTTACATTTGTTACAAAATAAGTCGTTTATATTGACATTATATGGGTGCTTAAAAATGCTAAATCTCTGAGTCGGATCCCCTTGTTGGACCTCTATTAATCCCTCCAGTTAATGTTGATTTTGTGGTTAAAGTTTCTGTTAGAGCAACAACTGATCCAGTTTTCCCACCAGGGATTGTCGAGGTGTGTGGAATTATATGACAATTTCGATAAGCACCGAGTCTGTCTTCGGTCAATGTTTTTCTTCTATATGAGGCGTGTATTATATCTTGAGAGTGGAATGCCATTGCTATATATACCCTAATTATACGATTTAGGTGAGAAACTTACAATCAAAACGATCATCTCGAACAAGCTATAAATTACCTTGCTAAACATTTTAAATACGAGACATTTACCAAGTTGTGGATGAAGCACACACATTCATTAGTTACTTCTCAGAAGTTTGAAAACGAATATAGACTTCAAATCATGGTTCCTTTCGTTGAATTTATGAACCATGATGTCTCTTCAGAGTCAATTTATAGCGTTGAAGAAGGTATATTGGAGATTACTGCTGATCGGGGCTATGTTGAAGACGGTCAAGTAATGATGAATTATGGAAAAATTCAGAATGCGATTCTCCTGCTGAGTTTTGGATTGACCCTTTCTAACAACGCCTATGATTTCATCCCAATCAACCTTAACCTAGAGCGAGGTGACAAACTTTACTTTGAGAAGCAAAAAATTCTACGCAATTAATGCAAAACTTTGGAAGATGACTAACCATACACCACTAAGTGGAATTCGTTCAATATCAAAGAAGTGGATTTTTACTGTGAAAAGAGGGTTGGGATACCAATACTTCTACGAACATTTGCTCGTATTCATGTTTGGAATTCTCAGCAAGAATTAGAGGAGTTGAAAGTAGCTGCACTAATTGATGGATGAGTAGCTAATCATCCATTGAAAGATACGTAGAGGACGATTAAAGCTCATGTATACTTGGTGAAGGAGATCGACGATTTATTCAAGAAACATAAGGATGCTCGTACTAAGTCTAAGCGTGCAGGTGGGGGAAGTGAACGATTGACAAGAGATCTATTCGACGACGAGGTAAGAGTTTTGGAGAATGCTCGTGATTGGCTAAAAAATTACTCTTATATGCTAGGTATAAAGGCACAACTGAAGCTCATTGATTGATATTTAGTTTGTTTGTTGGTTTACATTTCTTCAGTTGATGAAAGCTAATAAATGATTCAGTACAATACCTCTAAGAATTGGAATTTAGATTTTGGCTGAAAAACTACTCTTATATGTTGGTTTACATTTCTTCAGTTGATGAAAGCTAATAAATGACTCAATAAAATACCTATGAGAATTGGAATTAAAGCTCAATGATTGATATCTTAGTTTTTTTTGTTGGTTTACGTTTCTTCAGTTGATGAAAGCTAATAAATGATTCAGTACAATGCCTCTAAGAGTTAGAATTCAGATTTTGGATGAAAAACTACTCTTATATGTTAGTTTTTTTTTTTTTTTTTTCGTTTACGTTTCTTTAGTTGATAAAAGCTAATAAATGATGAGGATTCAGGCCTAAATATGTCACTCAAAAGATGTTAAACCATTATATACTCGTATAGAAATATTTAGTCTACTCCCAAATGTAACACGAGATCTCCAATTTGATAATATATTAAATGAATCTGTAGTCTGGTGTGTTTAACTTAAATATATCATAATAATTATAATATAGTACTAATTGATAACTATTGGGTGGGAAATTTTCAGTTTCTATATATTCTCGACGAATGTTACCATATAAGAAAATATAAACCCTAGCCGATGTTCTCCTTGTTGAAATTCATTTTTCTCCTTGTGCAGATTTGATTTGTTCAAGGTCTCTGGATTTGTTCGTGTGTGAGTGCCTAATGGATTCCCTACACACCGATTTGCCTGTGACATTGGAGAAGGGTGAGGATCTGATCCTCGATCCGATTAAGGGGCATGAAGATCACTTGTCCATGGATTGTCGACGCGTATGGAATTATATGACATTTTCGATAAGCACCGAGTTTGTCTTCGGTAAATGCTTTTCTTCTATATGAGGCGTGTATTATACCTTGAGAGTGGAATGCCCTTACTATATATACCCTATTTACACGATTTAGGTAAGAAATAAATTACCTTGCTAAACATTTTAAATACGAGACATTTACCAAGTTGTGGATGAAGCACATGCATTCATTAGTTACTTCTCGGAAGTTTGAAAATGAATATAGACTTCAAATCATGATTCCTTTTGTGGAATTTATGAACCATGATGTCTCTCCAGAGTCAATTTATAGCGTTGAAGAAGGTATATTGGAGATTACTGTTGATCGGGGCTATGTTGAAGATGATCAAGTAATGATGAATTATGGAAAAATTCAGAATGCGATTCTCCTACTGAGTTTCGGATTGACCCTTTCTAACAACGTCTATGATTTCATCCCAATTAACCTTAACCTAGAGCGAGGTAACAAACTTTTCTTTGAGAAGCGCAAAATTCTACGCAATTAATGCAAAACTTTGGAAGATGACCAACCATACACCACTAAGTGGAATTCGTTCAATATCAAAGAAGTGGATTTTTACTGTGAAAAGGGGGCTGGGATACCAATACTGCTACGAGAATTTTCTCGTATTCATATTTGTAATTCACATCAAGAATTAGAGGAGTTGAAAGAAGCTGCACTAATTGATGGACGAGTAGTTAAGCATCCATTGAAAGATACGTAGAAGACTATTAGAGCTCATGTATACTTGGTGAAGGAGATCGACGATTTATTCAAGAAATAAGGATGCTCGTACTAAGCCTAAGCGTGTAGGTGGGGGAAGCGAACGATCTACAAGAGACCTATTAGACGACGAGGTAAGAGTTTTGGAGAATGCTCGTGATTGGCTAAAACATTACTCTTATATGCTAGGTATAAAGGCACAACTGAAGCTCGTTGATTGATATCTAGTTTGTTTGTTGGTTTACGTTTCTTCAGTTGATGAAAGCTAATAAATGATTCAGTACAATACCTCTAAGAATTGGAATATAGATTTTGGCTGAAAAACTACTCTTATATGTTGGTTTACGTTTCTTCAGTTGATGAAAGCTAATAAATGACTCGTTACAATACCTATGAGAATTGGAATTGAAGCTCAATGGTTGGTATCTTAGTTTTTTTTGTTGGTTTACGTTTCTTCAGTTAATGAAAGTTAATAAATGATTCAGTACAATACCTTCGAATTAGAATTCAGATTTTGGATGAAAAATAACTCTTATATGTTAGTTTTTTTTTTTTTTGTTGGTTTACGTTCCTTTAGTTGATGAAAGCTAATAAATGATGAGGATTCAAGCCTAAATATGTCACTCAAAAGATGTTAAACCATTATATACTCGTATATAAATATTTAGTCTACTCCCAAATGTAACACGAGATCTCCAATTTGATAATATATTAAATGTATTTGTAGTCTGGTGTGTTTAACTTAAATATATCATAATAATTATAATATAGTACTAATTGATAACTATTGGGTATGAAATTTCCAGTTTCTATATATTCTCGATGAATGTTACCATATAAGAAAATATAAACCCTAGCCGATGTTCTCCTCGTTGAAATTCATTTTTCTCCTTGTGGAGATTTGATTTGTTCCAGATCTCTGGATCTGTTCGTGTGTGAGTACCTAATGGATTCCCTATACACAAATATGTCTGTGACATTGGAGGAGGGTAAGGATCTGATCCTCGATTCGATTAAGGGGCATGAAGATCACATGTCCACGGATCTGTGTCTTGTGGGGGTGGTTCTTGACTGATCAAACAGTTAACTTCAACTCTATGTGAAACCTGCTCTCCAGCATTTGGAAACCGGTCAAGGGGGTGGCCGTCAAGCCAATCGGAAGGGGTCGATTCTTGTTCTAGTTTTACCATGCTCTCGATCTGAAGAGGGTTGTTGACGAATCCCCTTGGTCTTTTGGGAATCACCCTTTGTTAATCCACCACTTACAGAAGGGTGATCTTCCTCTGTGGGTTCCAGAGAATGATTCTCCCTTTCGGGTTCAGGTGTATGATCTTCCTCACGGGTACATGTCGGAGAAGGTGGGGATCCAACTGGGAAATTTCATCGGATCATTCATGGAATATGATGAGTCTAATTGTGGCTGCTTGGAGGAGTTATATGCGGATTCGGGTCAAGGTGGATGTGAGTAAACCATTTAAGCGCTTCAAGAACATACGACAAGCGAACGGGGTTTCGTGTGTAGTGAAGTTTAAATATGAAAAGTTGCCCTCATTTTGTTTTGTGAGCGATCGGCTAGGGCACATGGAAAACTTTTGTGAGGTTGTTTTTTATTCGAAAGAGGGGAACATCAAAAGGGGTTGGGGAACTTTCTTGAAGGCACCAAATAAACGTGAATCTGGATCAGGCACGAATAGATGGTTGTGTGATGGGTCGAACGCTAGAGAGGAGACCATGGGACGAGATAAGGATGATCTACAGGGGGACGGTGCACAAAACCCCTACATTAGGAGTTTCAACAAGGGTAATCGAGAAAGGGCTCGGCCTTGGCAATTGTGGGGATCTTTCGCACCAATCCCATGTTTGAGGAGGATGCTCTAGTAGTGCAGGAGATGGAATCGAATTCGGCCCTGGCGGGGGAACGGAAGAATAAAAGGGGGAAGATGGCAGAGCTTACTGGTAGTGATAAGGAGCTGGATGGAGGAAAAATCAACCCAAACAACCATTTTTTAGCGGCGGGCCCCCAAGGTGGGGCTTGCCGAGATTAATGATCGTTTTAAGTTGGAACTGTAGGGGCATTGGTTAGCCGGATACAGTTCCGTCTCTTTGTGAGCTGGTGAAAGCTCATCGACCAGATAATGTTTTTCTTTGTGAAACTCTCGCTATGTCTAGTAGATTAGAATTTGTTCGTTTAAAGTTGAATTTTCCCAATTGTTTTTCTGTCGATTATAATGGCCGTTCTGGTGGCCTCAATATTTTTTGGAATAATAAAGTCACTTTTTCTTTGCTTTCGTACTAATTGCATCATATTGATATGGAAATTAGCGGTAAAGAGGGTGACTAGAGATTAACGGACTTCTATGGGTACCCGGACAGATCTCAGAGGCTGCTCTCATGGAACTTATTGCACACTTTATCGAGGCATAATGGGTTACCTTAAATATGTATAGGGGACTTTAATGATCTCCTCAACGTGCATGATAAATGGGGCAGGGTGAACCATCCCCCTCATCTCTTTAGAGGGTTTCGGGAAGCGGTGGATTTTTGTGACCTTACCGATGTTCCTATCACTGGCTACCCCTTCACATGGTCAAGGGGCCGGGGAACGAAGGACGTTGTTGAGCAGCAGTTGGATCGGGCTATGGGTAATAGAGGTTGGCATCATCTATTCCCCGATGCCAAACTCCTTAACCTATTAACACCAGTATTTGATCATAATCCGGAGAGAATAGTAAAGAGACGAAGATCGTTCAAGTTTGAGAATAAATGGTTTGAAGAGAAGGGCTTCTTTGAAGTAGTTAAGAGTTGTTGGGCCGAGTTTCGTGACTTTGACGTTACAAGGTGACTGCATGCAACCTCAAAAACCCATGCTGAATGGGGGAGGCATGTATCATCGGTGTTTGTACTTCAGAAGAAGGAGTTGGAGATAGAACTCGCTCGTTTACAGTCCCGAACAGATGGTCCCTCGACAGACAAGTACAAAGAGATTCGGCTTCTACTTGTTAATTTGTTGATTAAGGAGGACATGCATTGGCGACAACGGGCTAAAGTGTTTTGGCTTAAAGATGGAGACCTAAATACAAGGTTTTTCCATAAAATGGCTTCTGTCCGCAGGAAGCAAAACAAAATTGAAAGGTTACTCAAGGAGGATGGTTCATAGGTCGAGACACAAACTGAGATTGAGGGAGTGGTAAAAGTTATTTTCAGAATCTGTTAAGCACCAGTAATGCCATGCAAGACGTGAATGGTTTTCTAAGCACCATGCAGCCACGCGTTACTCAAGATGACAACTTGAATTTGATCGAGGAGTTCGCCAAGAAAGAGTTCCTAATCGAAGTTAATCAAATGCATCGGATAAATCCCCGGGGCTGGATTGCTTCAACCCTGCTTTTTTTTTTTTCCAGAAGTTATGGTCAATAATTGGGGACGACATTTTTCGGGCATGCACAGCTTGGCTCAGAGATGGGCAGTTCCCTACGGGCCAAAGGACACACTAGTGGCACTGATCCCTAAATGTGAAAATTTGAGGTCAATGAAGGAGTTTAGGTCGATCTCCCTTTGAAATGCAATCTACAAGATATTATAGAAGGTGTTATGCTACCGAATAAAGAAAGTACTCCCTGATTTAATCAATAAGGCCTAGTCGACATTCGTGGAGGGTAGGGCTATCCAAGACAATATTCTCATTGCCTTCGAGCTTATCCATTCGATGAAAAAGAAGGCCTAGGGTAAATCACGGGATGTGGCACTAAAGATTGATATTAGCAAAACTTATGTTAGGGTTGATTGGTCCTATCTAGAGGCGTTACTCTGTCGTTTGGGTTTTTTGTGAGCCCTGGATTCACTGGATGTTGTTATGTGTAACCACGGTACGCTACTCATTTAAAGTAAATGATGAGGTGGTAGGTCTGATCTGTCCTGGTAGAGGACTGAGACAAGGAGATCCTCTCTCTCCTTATCTCTTTATCTTATGTGCGGAAGGCTTATCTGAATTGTTGAGATGGGCAAATAGAGATGGTCGGCTACATGGGGGTAAGGTGTGCCGTAATAGTCCAGCTGTGTCCCACATTCTCTTTGTAGATTACTACTTACTGTTTTGCAGAGCAAATTTAGGAGAAGTACGATCCTTGAAGAATGTGTTGTGTACCTACGAGGAAATTTCGGGTCAAGCTATAAATTATGGGAAATCAGGAATTTTCTTTAGTAGCAATGTGGATGTCGGATCGAGAGCTGCTATTGGGGATATTTTAGAGGTTCATAATCCTCTCGACATTGGACGCTACTTGGGATTGCCTTCTTTAGTGGGAAGGAATAAAAGGGATATCTTCGAGTATATTTGGGAGAGAGTCTAGTCCTAACTGAAGTCGTGGGGTCACAAAAAGCTCTCTAGAGCTGGGAAGGAAGTACTCATTAAGGGGACTGCTCAGGCGATTCATACATTTTGTATGAGTGTGTTTCTTTTACCGAAGACTTTTATAGACGAATTGCATGTCATACTCAACCAGTTCTGGTGGTCGAACGATTCTCAAAATAAAGGGGATGTGAAATAGTCGAAGTGGGAGGATTTATGTATGGAGAAGAAACGAGGTGGTATGGGCTTCAAGAACCTCCATCTCTTCAACATTACACTTTTGGAGGATGTTTGTTTTGGGATTTTGAGGATTTTGAAATCCGGATTTCAAAATCTAGTGGATTTCAAAATCCTAATATTTTTTATGTTTTGTGTTTGTTTTGAGATTTAAGTAGGGTAGGATTTAACTTTATAGTATAGGATTATAGGTGTTTATAGGTATCTATATAGGATTTGTAGGTATTTATAGGGTTGATTTTTGTAGGGTTTACAAGTATTTGTAGGATAAGATTTTAAAATCCTAAACCTAAATCCCAAACTAGAACATGGGTGGGTTTTCAAAATCTCAAATCCGGATTTCTCATCCCAAAATAAACATCCCTTTTGGAAAGATGGGTTGGAGGCTACTTACGGACTCGGATGCGTTCGTATGCCGCATTCTCAAAGCCAAGTATTTCCCAAGGGGTGACTTACTGACTTCCTCTCGGCACCCTTGGGTAGGAGCCCAAGTTTTACTTGGAGGAGTATATGGGCTGCGAGCGATCTCATCAGGAAGGGGACCCGGTGGAAATTGGGCATAGGGGCTTCAGTGAGAGTATGGAATCAACTGTGGCTGAATTCAGATGAAGATTTCTATGTGCGTACCCCTCATATTCCAGGTTTCGAGGACTTATGTGTAGCCAGCCTTATAAGCCTGAGCACGTGTCTCTGGGATACTCAAGTACTATCCCATGTCTTATTACAATCAGACGTGGATAGGATTTTGAAAACGGTCATTCCACCGGATGAAACTCTAGATACCTTAATGTGGCATTTCGAACGGAACAATTGTTACTCGGCGAGATCGGCGTACAGATTGGCCCACTCACTCATCTATCCTCTCGCAAGGACGACGAACAGGGGTTCGGGGTGTTTATGGGGGGTGTCAGTTCTGCCAAGGCTCAAAGCCTGCGTGTGGAGAATTTGTAAGGGATTTACCCCGATAAAAAATGAGCTACATAGACGACAAGTTATGCGCATTATGTGAGTCGAGTAGGAAACAAGTTGGACTTTTTTCATGGATTGTGCTTTTGCACATGAATGTTAGAGGCGGGTTGGTCTGGAGATCAAGGTGGAAGCAATCGCTAGAGTTGAAGACTTATTAACTGATAGGGTGATGCGCCTTCTATCGTCGATGATAGGGAGAGTCTTGCTGGATTTCTGCATGGTGTTGTGGAGCATATGGAAATGTCGAAATGAGAAGGTTTGGAGAGACCAACCAAAAGATGACGACACAGTTGTCCATCTATCGCGGATCTATTTGCACGAATGGGAGGAGGCGAGAAGAAGGAGCCCCGGGACGACAACAACTACGAGATGTAGAGCCTGGCATCGCCCACCAATCAATGGCCTCAAAACCAATATTGATGTGACATTTCAGCCTTTCGCATGTGATGCCCGGAAGGTACAACTCGGACGAAGGAGAGGCAGTTGGGCTACACGAGGCACTATCATGGATAAAAGAATTGGGCTACACGAGGCACTATCATGGATAAAAGAATTGGGCATGGAGAGGGTAGAAGTGGAGATGGACGTAAAATTAGTGGTGGATACAATGTCAAGTTCCTCGAATGCAAACTCAAGTTTCAAGGATATCATTAACGGGTGCAAAAAGCTACTCACGAGCTTAAATAATTGCTCTATTAAATGGGTTAATAGGGATATCAATATTATGACACATAAACTTGCTAGGAGTTCTTGGGAGTTTCCAAGTCCTTATTATTGGGTCGAGCGTCCTGCTTTTGTGGATAGCCTTCCTAGTATTTCTTGAACTTGCTAATCAATTTGAAACGCCTTTGATTTCAAAATAAATAAATAAATAACTCTTGAGTAAGATACATACATAAGAATATATATACAATATAATCCTAATACTAATAACAAGTGTCCAGTAAAAAGTTGACACATCATCTAACTTTGTCATGACGATCGCGCCTTGCCGCTATATAAAATAATTATTTTTTATGATATATTTTTTTTTACCAAAATGTCCTTATAATATTTAAAAAAAAAGTATCCCTAGAGTTATTTCACGAGCCAGGCTAGGCCGCAAATATCCAAGCCCGATAGAAAAAGGAAGCTCAACGAACCCGACCCGAGAGAAACATGCATCCCAACGTGCCCGAGAGAAATAGATAGACTGACGGCCCTGACCCAACCTATTTGAAAACTCTAGATATGTCACTAGTGTAAGACCCGCGTATTACGCGGGTTGAAATAAATTTACAATATATTTTAATTTATTAATAAAAAAATTATTTTAAAACATGTATAAATTTGAAAACTTTCTTATAGACAGTACATTTATATATTTTTCCATTTGAAGTGTGTGTTATTTAACATACATCAATAATAGTCTAGTTGATACATGATGGTGAAGTCATAAATTCAAAATTTTAAACTCTTTCTTAAATTTTGATACTTAATTATTAATTTTCAAGTATTTTGATTAAATTTTTATACTCAAATCTTTAATTTTGATTTAGTTAATATTTTTATTACATAATTGATATGAAAATAATACATTCATATTATGGAAATAATACTACACCATTTCTCAATAATTAAAGAAAATCTCAAAAAAAAAAAATTCATAATTTTCCATAATTAATTTATTATATACGTAGTTCTAAAATTTTCTCAACGGTAGTTCACTTATTTAGTATTAATTAGTCAAATTTCTTAACAAAATTCCAAATAATTCCTATTATTTAGAAATGATTAGTTATGTGGGGGAAAATTAATGATAATCTTAAATTTAAATATTTAAAATTGAATTCGCATAGATGTCATACCATTGTGTAATACTAAATATGCTCCCTTAGTTTGCAAATATATTGTCTATAGTTTTTAATCTTAAATTTATTAATATGATAATATATCTTAGACTTTATTCTTAAAAAAAAAACATTAAATTTCTTGATCTCCCAATTTAGAAGTATTAGAAAATTCTTCATTTATTTCGTCACCTAAGATAAGATGCGCGATTAATTAGATAAATGACTTGCCCCGTCAATAAAATTTAAAGAACAAAAAACCCGCCTTGTCGACCTGTCCCACCCCCGCCAATAAAATTTAAAGAACAAAAAACCCGCTTGTCGACCTGTCCCACCCGAATACCAATGGGTCCAACATGCTCGGTCTATATTATAAAAAAAATCATTTAACAAAATTTAATATAGTTTTTAAATGTAATTTTACTTATTTTATTTAGCAGAAATAGAAAAAAATGATTAAAAATGAAAAAAGAAAAATAATTAAAATTAATAAAAAGTAAAATTAGATTTTGAAAATATAAATGGGTGAAAGAAAGAGAAGGAGGGAGACAGTTATGAAAAAAAGAAAAAGAAATAAAAAATTGAAAATCCAAACTCAGAGAATGTAAAAAAAAAAAAAAATTGAGGAATGTAAGGATAAGATTTAGAATTAGTATCAGTAATAATTATCCTATAATATCAAAAGATTTTTAAATATATTACTCCGTATAAATGTAATTTTAAAAATATATACATATATTAATTTAGAAATAAACACATTTAAAATATTAAAAATTTCATAATTAATACTCACGCAAATATTTGTAAAAGAAATGTAAATATCTAAAATGACCACAATATATTCACTCAAAGATTTTAGAAAGAAAGTTACAGTATCTTAGGACGTTAGAATTTATTTTCATTTAGGGTTTTCTTAATTTTCACCAAAATTTTTGAATTTTTAGAATACTTAATTTTAATTAAAATTAAAATTTGAGTTTAAAAATCACAAATAGATCGTCCATCTAAAAAAATTGTGAACATATAATTCATGTCACGTGTTAATAATTTTGTTTTTGGAATTACGTGTTAATAAATATTAATACTCAAAATAAAATAAAATGTTAGGTTGTATTTGGATGGGGGAATTTAATTTGAGAAGACATTTCAGGAGTTAAAAATACATAGATTTCAAATGACATGGTTTCAGTGAGAATTTGAAATCTCTCAATTTTAACTAAAAATTGTGTTGACACAAATTCAAGTATTTGAAATCCATTTATAATCCAAACATGTAGAATGAATTTGGACTGTGGCGTAAATTAGTTCATAAATTAGTCCATAAGCCCAAATCCAGTGGAACCAAATGCATCCTTAAATTAGTTCATAAATCTGCACCTAGATAAAAGTTATCGTGTGGCGTAAATTCAGTGAAGTTATGAATTAAATTTAATTTCATAAGTTTAGCAAAAAAGTTGAAACATATGTAATTGTGTAAATAAATAATAGGAAAAGTCTTATATGCACACCATACACACCAAAGTGACGTGGTGCACTCACTTTTTTTTTTTAACCGCTTTTTTTCTGTTTTTTTTTTATTCTTTTTTTTAACGCTTTTTTTTTAACTCCTTTTTTTTAACCGCTTTTTTTCTGTTTTTTTTTTAATTCTTTTTTTTTAAACTCCTTTTTTTTTAATGCTTTTTTTTTCTGCTTTTTTTTAATCGTCATTTTTCTGCTTTTTTTTTATACCGTTTTTTTCTGCTTTTCTTTAACCGTTTTTTTCTGCTTTTTTTTTTAACCGTTTTTTATTATTTATTTGAGAGAATATGTAAACCCTAAAAAAATATACACACCTTTCACTATGTTTGTCTTCACACCCTAGCCGTCGCCTTCCTCAGTTCCGGCCATCTGCTCCCACTCCAGGTTCCTCTCCCGACCGTCCATGAAAACCGTTGCCTCAGTTTATGATGAAACATTATTTGTATAAAGTGGTAAACATTATTTGTGAAAAGTGGTAATCTCTAATACTGATGAAAAATGGTAAACATTATTTATGTAAAGTGGTAATCTATAATACTCAAAAGTGGTAAACATTATTTGTGTAAAGTGGTAATCTCTAATACTGAAAAGTGGTAATCTCTAATACTGAAAAGTGGTAACTATTATTAGTGAAAAGTGGTAAACATTATTAGTGAAAAGTGGTAATCTCTAATACTGAAAAGTGGTAACTATTATTAGTGAAAAATGGTAAACATTATTAGTGGAAAGTAGTAACTATTATTAGTGAAAACTTAAAATTGGTAATACTGAAAAGTGGTAACTATTATTATTAAAAAATAGTACATATTATTAGTGAAAAGTGGTAATCTTTAATACTGAAAAGTGGTAACTATTATGAGTGAAAAGTGGTAATTTTGTTGTTGAAAAATGTAGCTATTTCTTATTGAAAAGTGATAATTTTGTTATTGAAAAAGTGGTAAACATTATTTTTTAAAAGTGGTAATTTTTTTAGTGAAAAGTGTGGTTCTTTCTTATTGAAAAGTGGTAATTTTGTTATCGAAAAGTGATAATCATTATTATTTAAAAGTGGTAATTTTGTTACTGAAAAGTGTGATTCTTTCTTATTGAAAAGTGGTAACTAATATTATTGAAAAGTTGTGATTTTATTATCAAAAAGTTGTAGTTAAGAGAAAATAAACAGAAATGAAAAAATAATAAAAGTTGTATTTAAGAAAAAAAAAACAGAAATAGAAAAAAGTAAAAAAAAAAAAACAGAAAAAAAAAAACATGCAACCACTTGGATAATATTTAATTTGTTAATTTTTTTCGTCTTTTATAATATATACAGGATAGACCTGTGCATTAGTGTGCACAATGCACACTGTGCGCAGGAGACCAACTCTAAATAATAAATGATAGGTTATATATTTTTCCTTAAAATTTGATAAATTTAGTAATATAAGACGTTTACCAAATTAAATAATAATTACTTGGTAATATAAAAAATTCCATAAATTTAGTAATATTGATTAAGCAAACAAACCCATTTTAAATTTCAAAAACTTCATAATTAATGTGAATGAATATTTATATATGTTTGGTTGTTAGGATTCCTTTTTATTTAAGTTTTTATCAATTTTAAACTAAAAATATTCCATTTGTAGGATACTTAATTTTAATTCAAATTAAATGAACAAAATTACTGGAAAAATTAAAAGATGAAAAAAAATTATTGTAAAAATTAAAAAATGAACAAAAATTAACATGTTAATCAGGATAATATCTCGAATGAAGTTCCACAAAATAAATAAAAAATTCAATGAATTTAAAATTTACAAAGAGATCTGTGAATTAATCGTAAGGTAAAGTCTAGTATGCACTCGAGTGCATGTTGTGCACCCTAGTCTAAATAAAAGTGTAAGTTATTAAACTGAAAAGTACAACACAATATTACTAAAAAGTGTAAGTCACTATAACTAAAAATATTATTATACAGTTTAATAATTGAAAAATGCAACACCATTTACCAAAAAATGCAAGTCAGTAAAACTGAAAAGTGCAACATGGACTAAGGAACTCGAGTTCATAGCAGACCAACCCTAATCGTAAATGGAAAAATAATGAGGAAAAGGAAGATAGAATATGAATCAAAATTTATGCAAAATAAAATATTATAAATGAAAGATTAATTAGAGATTTACAATATATTTAATACATATCATTTCACTAATTGAGAATGAAAGGAAGTGGCTATATTTTCCACAAAATTAAAAAAAAAAAATCAATGAATTTAAAATTTTCAAAGAGATTTGTAAATTGATCGTAAATGAAAAATAATGTGAAAAACAAAAGTAGGAATCAAAATTTATGCAAAACAAAATACGGAGTATTAAAAATGAAAGATTGAAGATTTATAGTATATATAATATATATCATTTTGCTAATTGAAAATGAAAGGTAAGTGGTTATATCTTCCACACGAAAAAAAATCAATGAATTTAAAATTTATAAAAAGATCTATAAATTTATGGTAAATGAAAAATAATGAGAAAAACTACGTGAATGAACATAAGACATTTTGAAGCCAAGGCTTCTATGAATGAGTAGCAAAGAGCTCAATAGAAAATTAAAGTAGCAAAGAAAAATATAAAAAAAAAATACAACAATATACATGTTACACATAATAAAAAAAAAAAAAAATTGAGACAGGCTTACTGCAATCGTAAAGGAGAAACCTGCACCAATAATCAATTCCATCTATATAAAATTGAGAGACGGTGTGGGGAGAGATCAATTAATAAATAAAACCCTACTAATAAATTAATGGTCAAGATCATCTATATAAAATTGAGGGTTAGAGATTAAAAAATAAAATAAAATAAAAATTAATATTCAAAAAAATTCATTTAAATTTTAATATTCAAAGGATGAGATAAAAAATAGACACGTTAAAATTAATGATTAAGATTAATAAAAGTGAAATTAATAAGATAAAAGAGATTTTGAAATAAAGTAATTTGAAAAAAAAAAAAAGATTGAAATAGACCAATTATTTTGTAACATGTGACACCTAAAATGTTTGCAAATATATGATAAATATTAAGAATTTACCATTAAATATTTTTATTTATTTTAAACTAAAAGGATTGCATAGAACAAACACACTAATGTGAAGTGCAATAATATAAACAAATTTTGATATATTGGATCAACAATCCAATGATATTTGAAATATTGTTTGTTGTAAGGTAAGACGAAACTTGTTTTACAATAGAAAGACCCAACAATAAATTAAGCACAATTTCTTCTCAACTTTAGGAGGTATGCTCGTCAGTTGAAATTAATGTGATAATGTAAAAAAAATTCAGAGTTAGAACAGTGTGGGGATCCTTCAAATTAATCGGTTCTTAAGTCAGTACCAAATCTTTTTTTTTTTTAAATCGGCCAAGGATTTTGGTGCGTTAATTCTAAGTTTGTAGAAAGATGAATGATAGCGGGTTATAGAGATTTAGGTCACATATTTAATAGGATAAATGGAGGATTCAAATTATTTAACGAATGGTATGCAGGAATAAGTTAGGAATGAAATAATCATTCCTTTATTAATTTAAAATGTCATGATTGATATATTATTTTTTTAGGAATGATTATTCCAAATGGAATGTTCATTCTTAAAAGTTAATGAATGATCATTCCTTCTCTACCCATGATTTTATGTATTTCAGAATGAATTTTTATTTTTATATTTTTATTATCATTATACAAAATGTTAGTATTACATTTTTTATTTTCATAATATTATTTTACAATTCCAACAATAATAATATTAATAATTTTAAAAAATAATAAATTCAATATTTAATATTATAATTATTAAATAATACTACCTCCGTCCCTGAAAAATTTTCATAGTTACTTTCACGATATACACGTATTTACCCTTTATACCATATCTTTTGGGGTCCATCATACACTCAATCAAAACTACGTTATTTACTTTATATATAAAAGTTTACAAAATTACCTTCAAAGCTCTAATTATTATACTTTTTCCTTAAACTTCGTTCCATCAAATGAAAGCTTTTCAGGGACGGAGGGAGTAAGTAATAATCTATATCATTAATAATAAATTTAAAAAATGAAAAAAAATAGTAAAATGTATATTAATAATATATAATAATAAAAATTTTAATTATAAAAATATCGATAATACATATAGTAAAAAATTAATAACTATGAAAATATTTATTAATGTAATAGTAATTAAACACTCAATAATAATTTTTTATATACTAATAATAATATATATTAATATATAATACTGTAATTTTTAATAATAATAATTTTAACAATAATAATAACAATTAATTGCAACAACAAAAATGAACAATAATAATAATTTAAATAATTCTAAACCTTAATACATTCATTCCATTTACCTCTTTAAAATGGCAATTCTAAAGTGGGTGTTAGTTTTGAAATTATGTAGGACGGAAAAAATTCGAATTGGGAAATCTTGGATGGGGAAGTTATATGATGAATATTGATTATTTGTGTTTGTTTAGGGATTTTGATTATGATAAGATGTAACTTTATGTCAAATTAACTGGGAAAGAGTGAGTGATGTTGTATTATAATATTATATAATGTAATTTTATGTCAAATCAATTGAGTAAGAATGTATGATGTTGTATTATTATAATGCCTAGTTTTGGTTTGCTTGATTAGGTTGAATTAGGCTTGATTGACTTTTTATTCCCAACGAATCAAATATTTGGTTTGATTGATTGTGACCCGGGATTAATGCAAGGCCCACTAATTTTGTACTCGCTATTTATCATGCATTTGAAGGACTAATAGTCCTAGGGGAGGGGTGAGTTAATCTGTCCCATGTTTTCCCATCAATCAATCCAAACTAGCCCTAAGGGCATGTTTGTTTTGGGATTTTGAAATCCGGATTTCAAAATCTAGTGGATTTTAAAATCCTAATGTTTTTTGTGTTTTGTGTTTGTTTTTTGATTTATGTAGGGTATGATTTAACTTTATAGTATAGGATTATAGGTTTTATAGGTGGTTTGTAGGTATTTATAGCGTTGACTTTTATAGTGTTTATAGGTATTTATAGGGTGGGATTTTGAAATCCTAAATCAAAATCTCAAAGTGTAACGGGGGTGGAGTTTCGAAATCCCAAATCCGGATTTCCCATCCCAAAACAAACATGCCCTAATAGTATAATATATATGTATTATCAGGGATGGATGGAGTTGAATGATAAAATCCGAATGTAAAATTTCGAACTAGAACAAGACGGAGGATGTTACGTCTCATTCGGACGTGTGAATCCCAAATCAAACACCCCATAAGTATTTTGAAAAAAAAGTTCCCAAACACACCCCTAAATTAAATTATACTGGAGGTATTAGCCCTCAAACAGCTCGATTTGAGTGTGGGCGCCATTATCGGCAATGGCAGTGATATAATGAGAATTGCGAAAGTGTTTGAATATGCTCGCCAGTGGAAATCCGCAGCTAAGGAAGTTGCGGGGCACTCCCTACTCTTCGCTCAATTCCTTTCCCTTTTGCATCTCACCGACGCCTACATCTTCTCCCCAACCCTAGTACGCTTCTTCAATTCATTTGTTTCGATTCCTACTTTTACTGCTTAATTAACTTGTGTTGATATCAAATTTTGTCAAGGCTCATGGCCCGAGCATGCTACCCACAATGAATCTCACCGGCGACGTTTTGCTCGTTGAGAAGCTCTCGCCATTGCTGGGGAAGGTCGTCCCCGGCGACGTCGTTCTCGTCCGCTCACCGGTTAACCCTAGAAAGGTTATAATTAAGCGTGTTGTTGGCATGGAGGGTGATAGAGTCACTTTTTTGGTGGATCCCGGTCACAGTGACCGCTCTCAATCGCTGGTGGTACGTATTCGATTGATTACCTTGAACAATTAAAGAGTGGAAGAAAACTGTGTCTTGAATTATTTTTGCATATATTTTTTCCAATTTTATGCTTCAGATGTTAGATTATTCCTGTTTGGAGATCGATTTGACTATATGCGGGGAGAGAAATTCAATGTCTATAGGAGAATTAAGCTTTCTCGACTTAATTATGCCTTGTCCTGTTCTGGATTTACCTCTGAAGGAGTTCAAAAAAAAAAAAAAAGGTGCTAAATGAATAAGAAGTTACTGGATAAAGAATGACTACAATGCAAAATTATATATGTATTTCAGTGGCCTTGTTCTTGATATTCTTATGATGCTGTCATTACCTGTTATATACGCTTTACTTGTGGCCTCTTCTTGCTTGAGTTATTGTTGTCTTTACGAATGTTTGGATTGTTGTGCATGGGAGGATTGACCATAAAACGAGCTTCTATTTTCTTACAAAATGGCTTGAGGACAAGAGCATGCACTATTGTGTTTGTTTAATATGTTAAGCTGTGCATATCATAAAAAGTTCCGTACCTTACATTCTTATTTCTAACCTAGCTTCCCCGCTGGCCTTACCCTTATTAGAGTCTTAGACTTAAATTTGCTTGTTGCTATTGCATACTTATATAAGAGTGATAAAGTATTTATTAAAATTCTTTGTTCTCCGCAGTAGGCAGCCATAGTCTACCAATTAGAGGGAGCTGTAAAATACTAAAATGGCTATCAGCCTTGGTGTAATTGTAAATATACCTCTTAATTAACTGCTGCATCAAACCTAGAATCATCTTTTCAATGCATGATTAGATTGATAACTATTGAAGAAAGAGTTGCACTATCATGGAATATTGAAGTCCTTGTGCTATATTTGGAAACAATAGGTGCCAAAGGGCCACGTGTGGATCCAGGGAGATAATGTCTATTCATCGAGGGATTCACGAAGCCTTGGCCCGATTCCTTATGGGCTGGTTCTTGGCAGAGTCTTTTATAGAGTAAGATTCATTGTCTTGTTCATTAACTATGTGGTTATAGGTTTAAATGTTTATACTTGCAGCTTTCTAGTGGGAACTTATTAGTGTAGTTGGTAGATGGAGATTATGAGTATTTTGTGAGTGTAGTGTGTGTAGAATATAGATAGTAATTTTAGAGTGGAGCTCTTGTCTCCAATTGTCTTAGATTTTATTAGCTCAAATGTTTTGGCTTGGTTACAATGCTTGCTCTATATAATATTCTACACTAGTATAGATGCCTCTAGATAAATACATATTATGTTACTAAGCATGAAATATAATTCATATAGACGACTAATAAGAAAAAGAAATGGAACTTAGATTTTAATTTCTTGATAAAAAAAATAGATGGAGTTTTACTTATAGATTGTTTAACAGACTACGTCAATTTTCTGGCTCAGTTATATACTCCACCGTCCCACATAAATTTGCACACCTGCCATATTGAGACATTCCATATTAATTTGCACACTTCAAAAAAGGAAACATCTTTATAAACCGCCACCCTCGAAATATACACATATTTACCCATATGGCATTCCTTTTTGGACCCACTCATACACGTTTTTCTTAAAATTTGTGCACTCCTAAGGGTATAAATTCCTTTGGGACAGAGGGAGTATATAAATATATATTTTTTTGAGAAGAAACAGAAAATTTTGTTGCAACAATAGGGATGATGAATCAGTTATATGTATTGCAGAATTACTTGGAAGGGAATGCAGGTTTCATTGATAAATAGATGGGAATATTAATATGCTTGTTTCTCTTTTACCAACTTTCAGTGAAGTGTCTATATTTTATGTTTGGTGTTTTATTATCATTCTGTAATACTGTATTGCTTGTATGATTAGTGTTTTTTAATTTTTTTAATATTTATTTTATAGACAATGATGTAATGAAAAGTATCACACTTATGATATTTAGGACTTGTTTACGCATGTATTTTTTGTCCATTTTTTTCTTTCTTTCAATATCTTAGATATAAAATAAAAATATTATTGTCTTCAGTTGAACAATATTATATTTGTCCTAAATGTAGTCTGGAAGGTGAAATAAAATTAGTTTAATTAAATAAAATAAACTAGTAATGTATTTTTTTCCTTATTATCAATATGATTCGTCTTCTCAGTTGCATTCTAGAGTAAACTAGGATTGAATAATTGTCCCAGACACAAGAAAGACTTTCATTAATATATGATGATATTAATTAATCTATTCAAAGCATAGTGGTATCACTCGTAATGACAGGTGTTCCATTCAATATCAACTTATCGTGTTATTTTTGGTTTACAGGTGTGGCCACCTCAAGACTTTGGACCCTTGGCACAATAAGATCGAAGGGAATTTTCATTTCAATTGTAGTTACAGGTATTTAAACCTGTCCTTTACCTTTTAAAAAATGACAAAAACTTGTATGAAGTTCTCATAACTTATAAATTATACTCCCTCCGTCCCACTATAAGTTTCCCACTTTCCTTTTTTGGATGTTCCACTATAAGTTTCTCATTCCATTTTTGGCAAATTATTTTCTCTCTTCCAATCACATCACTTCTACTTTATCTATTATTTTATTATACTTCATCTCTTACTAATCTATTATTTTCTCTCTCACCATCACATCACTTCTATTACATCTATTATTTTATCATATTCCTTAATCTAAACACCCAAAAGAAAGGGGAAACTTATACCGGGACGGAGGGAGGTATGACCCATGAGCTTATATGTTTTGAAGCAAAGTAATGTGTAAATACAAAACTGAAGTTCTGTCTCATACATGAGACTGTCTCACCTAAGGCCCCTCCTTAGAAAATTATTCATCACTTAACCCTTTGGTTCCATATTATGATATGTAAATCTTCCCAGTCAAACTGTTTGGTAAACGGTTTCTGTAAATACTGAGTCAAACAGAACTCCTCATTTAGACAGGCAATGTTGCATCTTTCAAGTACAAATTTCCCTATTGGTTGTCTGATATTGGAAATTATGCAGTTGCATTGAGACGGGTATTGGTTGTTGGTTGCTTGGAACCTGGATGATAGACCAACACTGCCCATGATTGCCTGTGGATAATTGATTGCTAAAGTGAGCCTAAGTGGAATATAGAGGAGAATAGAACTTATCTTATTGCAGATGTGATCTGGTAACGACTCGTTAGACTTGAATTTTCTATTTTTAAATTCATCGATACATTCATAGAGTCTGTAGGCTGTAGCTCAGATGGGCAAACCATATGGTCCTGTTTGTTGAGAATTTGATTCATTTGTGATTTACTAAGATGTGAATTATTTTCATTGTGTCGTTCAATTTTAATTCGGAGAGAATTTTCTCTTATGGTTTTTATCAGTAAGTTTTGCAATTTGTGTTTTTACTTATTTAAAGTTAACTTTTAAAACATATATATACTATATGTGTTTCTGTTTCGACTTGTGAACTTTTAAGCCAACTTAGCTTGTCGAGCATGCATGTTTTAACAAATTAAAACCGTATAAGCCGTATCAGGACTATTGTAAATAACTTGTATTTACTTTTTATACTCCATTCAGTATCCCAATTCAGGTTTAGCTTATAAATACACATAATGTACATACATGTATATAGGGGTGTGCAACGGTTTGAAATCGGACTGGGACCGAAATCTACCCTAATGGGTGGATCGGAGACCATTCAGTCCGGGTTTGGACTGTTTCAGATCGGTTTATTTTTTCAAGTTTTTCAAATTTATGGAATCGAAAACAAGAATGATGAATTTGTGTATGAAAATGAAAGTGTTCTTCATTGGAGATCAATCTCCATCTCCGTCAATGTAAATTTGATTTACAATCTAATCTAAACCTTTTTTATAATTGCAAATAATCTCTGTCAATGTGAATTCGACCTCACTAACATCCTCCACCGCGTTGGTGACCCCCCCTCCCGTGCCCTTGAACACAACGTCCCAAGCCCCTCTCAAATTGACCTCAGTTAATTGCATACCGTGGAATTTTCAGAATTGTATGTTCCACCCCGACTACAATTTATTTCACTTTGCTCGCCGTTCACGACTACATCGGGCTCTTTCGCCAATCCAAATCAGTTGTATCTCTACTGGAGACGTTAAGATTATTTGATCTTGAGTGCCATTATTAACTTCATCACTCTCAGTCTCATCCCCGTTTATTGCTTTCGCCACAACATCACACGCTACCTAAACCACTCTTGCCATCATCATATATGACAAATCATCGAAGGGGCGTATCCTTGCCATCAAGAATCGAATTCATCACCCTCTCAAGTGGAATCGTTGGATCACATAATTCATGCTCAAAATAAAGAAAGTGGTAGACGAGCTCTCACCCTTTACGTTGCACCGACTCCAAAGGTCTTGTCTTGTCCTCAAGGTCCTTAATGGCCTCGACGACCCATTCAAGGAAATGGGCAATGCCATCCAAGCTCGTGATACCCCCCGATTTCCTTCGAGAAATTGCACGACAAACAATTGAGCACATAGGCTCAATAGGTTGCCCTCGCGTCGGCTTCTGCCGTGTCACTTGTTGTTGCTTTCCAAGCCTCTCGGTAGCATGCCCGATCTATTTAACAACGACCTCTTGCCCTCTCGGTGCAGTCGGCTCAACAACACCGCTTCTCATCACAACTAAGCCCCGCGCCAACTTGAACAACCGAGCGCCCACTCTTCGGGTCTCCGTCCAGGCCGTATCTTCGTAAATGTCAGTTTTCAGCGTTTAGGGTCATTCTACTAGGCGCTTCCCTGAGCTTATGCCTCCCCATCTAGGTAGTCCGCTCCCTCGGCTTACTCGAATCATTCGACTCACACGGCTGTGTTCGCCCCTACATCTCCGAGCTGCATTCTAGATTCCTATGCATCACACCATATTACCACGGATCTAGCGAATGTGTCAATTCATGATAATTACGATGGGCATGATGTCGTTGTCAGTGATGGTAACAAATTATTTATATTGCTTACAACTCCCTCCATTTGTTTAATATATTTTTCAACTATTTTTAAAATAGGGAAAATATCAATTTTGGTCACCCAGTTTTACCTCTTTTCATATTTGGTCACCCACATTTAGTCACTATCAAAATTGGTCACCCAGTTATTATATTCTATTAAAATTGATCACTCTGTTAGTCAATCTGTCATTGACTAACGGATTGACTAACGGAAAAGAGTTTTGAGCCGTGAAATTTCTCAAAAACTCAAAACTAAGGTTAAAAAATTCGCATGCATCTTCTAGAACTAATGAAACAAACTGTGCAAAAATTACGAAGCAAGAATGAAACATGTGCAAAAATTACCAATATTTATAACAGGTCAAAAGGAGTTCTGATGCAACGTCATTCAATCAACCATGTTGTTGGTTTACTTTTTATTTTATAGATAATGAGAATTCTTTCATGCATCTTCTTCTTGTACATTATATATAATATTTATAAGTTCTAATGTATCTTGTAAATTATATTTATAAGTTCTGATGTATCTTGTAGAACGTGATTCAATCAACCTGTTTACTTTTTATTTTATAGATAATGAGAATTCTTTCTCATGCATCTTCTAGAACGTGAAACCTTTCAGTAAGTTTTTAATAATTATTTAACTCAATTCTGAATTCATTTTTGGTGGTTTACTTTTTATTTTACAGAAAATGAGAAACTCAAGAGATAGAATACAACTTCGTACTCTGTTTTTTTTTTTAACAATTGTAATCTGTTTTCTAATCCTTGGTTTCATATTGAATTTGTATAATAATTGGAGATATAAACTTATTTCAATTCATTTCCCTATTTATAATTATTAGAGCATAATTTGTGGTGAAGATTAATTGTAAAAAAAAATCTAAATTAGTCAATGACAGATTGACTAACAGAGTGATCAATTTTGATAGAATATAATAACTGGGTGACCAATTTTGATAGTGACTAAATGTGGGTGATCAAATATGAAAAGAGGTAAAACTGAGTGACCAAAATTGATATTTTCTCTTTAAAATACATGTCATTTTGAGTTTTTTCTTTCTTTAAATCTTACTATTTTACCCTTATTTATTTACCTAAAATGAATATGGAACATAAAGTTTTTCTATTTTTTTTTTTTTTTTTATGGAAGTTAAATACCCATCCCATTTTTCCCCTCCCCATGACTCGAACCCAGGACCTAAAGCCTAGGTAGTGGTGCTCAAACCACTTGAGCTATCCCACTTTGTCTAAAGTTTTTCTATTAAGAAGAAAAAGAAAAAAACACCTAAAATCATAAGTCCACAAGTCGGATCAAAGGCGGGGGTGCCGTTAAAATTTTGCCCGGGAAAACCCTCTTTATGGACAAAACTCGGGTCAAGGAAAAAGGTACACCACTCTAAGTAGCAGTCTTACTGAAACGAAAATACTCGCAATACGTATAATTAAATAAAAATGAAAGGGGAGATAAAATCTTGGCATTGGCCTCTCTAGACAGAAGAGTTGGCCCGGGTCTTTACATTTATATCCGCTGCCTGGTTTGCTTCCCTAAAGATGTGAGTGAAGCGGACAGACATGTCCACTAATAAGTTTCTAGATGTGCTCCAGAGGCCCTGAAGTCTCAAAGGAATGATGGGAATAATTTCCTTCCAAGTCTTGACGGCCAACTCAGAATCTGATTCTACCTACCTGTGTCTTCATCCCTGATTGTGGGCAAATAAAATAGCATAAAGGCCAATTGCAATCTCTATCTCTAAAGGGAAGCCCAACTAGCCTCCCGGGCGAAGACAGCAACGAAGAATCCCCTTGAGTTTCGGAATAGTACACCAGCAAAAATAGGTCCTAGAAAGGAGAAACAACTGCCATCTACATTCAACCTGAATATGATGGTTTGCATATAATTCAAACGGGATCTTACATAGATTTTAATATAAAATCAACCAATGTTTTAACTTTTTCCTAAATATATAGCATGTTTGCATTATTATTGTTATGATTATTATTATAAACGATGATAAGGAATAATAACATATGTTTATGTATAGTTTTCTAGCTCAAACTACTTGAGTTATTTCAATTCGTCTTTTTTGCTTATATTTTCATTATAGTATTGTTTGCTTGTATTTACTGCTGGTAAGATATTAGTAAGTATATATATATAACATAACTACTCTTAATATTTAGCTTGATTATAAAAAGAAAATTAAGAAAAGGGATGTATTTACCCAAAAAAGGTGCAGTTGGTCATAACTTATGCAACAACAGGGTAGCACCATGCTGGGGTTGGAGAGTGATAATTGGGAAGGGAGCATGCACATAAGAGGAGGACAACTCAAATGAGAAGTTGTGTAAGATCATTGACAGTGTGAATTTGGCCTCTATCATGGCCAAGTGTTGGCCGATGCATACGCGAGGCCCGTTGCTGAATGGTAGGAACGAGAATTGATTTTGTGTTGCACTTGATATTCCATCACCGAACCTCTCAGGTTTGAACTCGTTCACATCTTCTCCCCATATCTCGGGGTCAAGATGAAGTAACCCTATTAGCACCATCAGATCCACCCCTACTGGTAACGTTATGTTTCCTAGCTTCGTTGTTTTTGTAGGGGTTCGAGTTATTAATGGTGCTGATGGGTAGAGACGTAGAACCTCGTGTAGAATCATAGTTACCTGTAAATTTATGACTCTGTTAATTAGTACAGTATAATTTAAATATTTCATGTTATCTTATATACGTACCATTCATTTAAAGAGGGTATTGTGTAACATGAAATCTCAACCAGTAAGAAAAGGGCTAAGTGAGCTTACGATTTTAAGGCGATTGAGGCTATCGAATGTTGGTTCGTTGCCTCCAAAAACTCGTAAAACCTCTTCCCTTGCACGAGCTTGCCATTCTTGATGCTTGCTCAACATAACCATGGTCCAAACCAACAAAAGTGAAGTTGTTTCTGAGCCTGCAAAGTAGAATAATCTGCATTCTCTTATTACATCTTCTATACTCATTCCCATATTCTTCTTCCCAATTTCTCTTGCATTTGTTTCCATCAAAGTGCTTAACAAGTCATCATCTATGTTTTCTCCCATTTCCATCGCCTTGTCTCTTTTCTTGATAATGCCCCTCACTGACAACTCAATTTCCTTCTTCATTGCTTTCATTCTTCTGTTTGCTCTCGTCGGAAGAAATCTGGATCAAAATTCATTTAATTCACTATAAGCTAGAAAATTGATTTTTAAAGACTTTTATTAGCTAGAAAAGCTATAATTTATGTCATTAAATTAGAATAAGCTAGTGATTCAAATTTACCTCCACCCAGGGATGAACATGAATTGTATGAGTTCCAAAACGAGCTTCATCTGCTCCTTTTGGACCTCGAATATTCTTCTTCCTTCTTCATGGTTGCTGCTAAATGCTACTCGTGAAATCACATCGCCCGATAAATTTTCAAGGTAAGGCCAAACATCAATTTCTAGCCGTGAATCATCGCTGCTAGAAAATAAAGCTTCCCATTTTTGTAACATGTTTGCACAACTCAAACGAATTGCAGGAACCATATTCTGCGTAGTTACACAAATCATGGCTTATATAACAACAAATAAATGCATGGGTAATTAATGTTCTTATATAAAATTGTACATCTGATTGCAACTGTCACTTTATACAAAAACAGTTGGTACTTTATAACCAAAAAAAGAAGAAGTTATAATTCGGTTAAATTAACATCATTTAATAAATAAGTTGCACAACAAAACTGATTTACATAAGATTTTAGAGTCTTTTAAATAATTTTACTTTTAGTTAATTTTCAAGTGTATGTTTGCATTGAGACTGTTCAAGGAAATTTATGATTTTAACTCGTGTGTGTTTGATTGATAAATGTAGTAGGACTGTAGTGTAGGATTTAAAAAAGAAAAAACAAGTGCAAAATAAGTGAGTGAAATTATTATATTTTGAAAAATAAATGTGTGTTGTTGGAAAAAAGGAAAAGTATGAGAGATAATGTAAGAAAATGTGGGTATTGGTTATAAAGATGTTTAATGGGTTGACCCTTATCCATTAAGATCAGTTCTACAGGGCCACATGTCTAAACGGGACTAAAGTCTTACCAATTTACTCTTAATGGTCCACAAATAGTTGGAATCTAACTCTAATTCTAGTGGATGACAAACTAATAATGGACCACTAACGGACTACAAAATAAAAAATTAAATTAAATTAAAATTAAAATCCAAAATATATACCCTTCCGTCTCATACTTGTTTATCATTTTCTAAAAATGAAATCACTTTTTTACTTCAAATATTATTAAACACACTATCTCTCATATCTACTTTATCACTATATCTATTTTATTACTTTAAATACTAGAGTATTAAACAACTCTTATATCAAAATCAGTGCTTGATTAAATGGGTAAATTAAAAAATATGAGATGAATGAAGTATCATATAACATGGTGTAATTCAAATTTCACCGTATAAAATTAATAGATGCATAATAATATAAGGGTTAGTCTTGGGTGAGACCGTCTCACAGAATGAGATCCGTGAGACGGCCTTTATATTTAAAAAGTGATAATGTTGGAGCAAAAAGTAATAGTGTTTAAGCAAAAAGTGATAGTCACTTTTGTTAAAAATATTATCACATTTTACTTAAACATTGTCACTTTTTTTACAAACCAAAATCTGAAAAAAAAATATGAATTATCCTACCCAAAATTTTGAAATATGGATTAAAAAGACCCGTCTCATAGAAAAAGATCCGTGAGACGGTCTCACACAAGTTTTTGCCATAATCTAAATCGCTACCCTCAATATTTTTATGCATATTTGAATAAAATGTTATTTCCCGACTCATTTCACCTAAAATATACACAATAAAAAAAAATTATTAGTAAACTTATCATATAATTATATTAAAACTAAATTGTAAAATATTAATTATATTAAAACTATAAGGTTTTGAGCTAATCAGTCCGAATTAATTTAAAGGGGTTAAGAAATCTTTAATAGGTTAATATTTTGGTGAATTTTGAACTCTAGTTTACCAAATATTACAAACTAAAAGTTAAAACAATCATTTCCAAATGGATCACCCAAAAAGAGAAAATCACTTTTGATTAAATACTTATATAAAAATTAATTATGAAAAAAAATTAATCACTTTCTCATAAAGAAAAATAAATTGCAAAACACCCCTCAAGAATATATGAAATTACCTTCAACTTCTCCATGTGGAAAGCAGGGTTGACTATTTTTCTATGCTTAGCCCATTTTTGACCCTCAAGAAACAGAAGCCCTCCAGCAAGTGTTTCTCCAATTGGATCTGGCCGAGGCTTTTGAAACAAATCTGGATTCATAAGAATCTCCTTCATAAGCTCTGGATCAACGATCATCAATTTCGGAGACGGCCCCAACCACACAAACGCATTCTTACCTGCGTTACCAACTACTAATATTGTTACTTGTAACATTCAATCGATTTTTCAACCTAACCAAAATAACTGAATTTTAAAAAGTATAACCGAAATTTAAAATTTTGAACTAAACTAAATTAAAATTTTGGTTGGTTCAGTTTTTCTTCTATCTTTTCCAGCAATTTTCATCTCCTAAGTTGCACAATTAAACCTTTTTTTTTTTTTCCTAGCATTCTTTACACTAAAATCAAATTTAAATCACAAACCAACTACCAACTAAAATCAAATATCAAACCAGAAACCATACAAATTCTTCAAACGAAAATCTCATTATAAATCATTGCATATTACATAGATACTTGTAATAACTATATATATACTCCATATTGTTACCTCAAAACTTACCATACTTGCGGATGGTTTGGTAATAATATGGAAAAATATGGGGCGCAAGATTGTCGGAAAGTTGGATGCCTCTTGGTTGTTCTTCTTTCATTACTGAGACCAACTCTTTGATGTCTCCCACTAGAAGTTTGTAAGGATTACCATTGAGCCCCTGCTTCCTCAGCAGATTCTCCAGTTTCTTAGGCCTGAACCAGACCCAATTTAGTAACTTCACTATCCCTGCTACCACCCCAGCTATCATGAATGACAAGATGATTGAGCTAAGTTTAGCTTCCATCTTCATTAATTTTCACCTCTCACCTTTTGAAAAATGAAATATTAAGTCAAATAATTTCAGATCTTCAAAAAAAAAAAAAGTCCTAATGATTACAAAATCATTGTCAGTTGTTTGTCTGAGACCGTACCAATTTTTGGGACACAAATTTAAATTTAAATATATTCTTTCTATGTTGTCATTTATTTTTGTCACAAACATTAAAGAATATATATAGTTGTCCATTTGGTGGTGGTTAGTGAAATGTGATGTAAAAGGGAAAAAGATAGAGATAATTGTTATTTGAAAAAAATAGGTAACAATCGAAGAGACGAGAGAGAGTATTTTTTACACTTAATTATTCGCTGAACCAATTTGATTTTTTTTTAGGGTAATTACTTTTTTTGTTCTTTATAAATTGTATTTCATTTTGATTTTTGTCATAAAATTGTGATTTTTACTTTGAAATTAGTTTTCTATATTTACAAACTCGGTATTATAGTCCTTTTACAGAAAAACATATGCTTTTTTTTTTACCTCGATTAAAGATTGAACACTTATGACAAAAATTGTCTCTATCTAAGACTTTTTGCAATATCAAACTCATCATTAGTATCTAACATATAATCATCCCCAAATTAGACGAGTTACCTCCGTTTACTTAAAAAAAGACTAATTAAAACAAAACTTTTATAAATGTAGATGACTGATTTCAAACTCGAAAAATTTAGAGAATACAAATTTAAACTAGTTTTCCCAACTTAACTAGTTAAGTACTAAGAGACAAAAAAAAAAAAAAAAAAAAAGGTATTTTCCTTTATTTATAAATTAATAATTTATAATCTATCTTACGTGAAATAAGGGAAGTTTTCATCATGTGAGCTTTCTGAATGGTACAGGATTTGAGATGGCAGAAGGATGAGACAAAAATATGGATACATGCATGTGAAGATATTTGGAAGGAATTAATAATCTAATACTCTAGCTTGTTGATTTTTTCCATTTTTCAAATAAAAAGGCAAAAAAACAAGAAAACAGCAAACCTACTTTGATTGGTTACCCTAATGCGTTAACTAAACCAATTTTATATAATTTTCAATCGCATAAATTTATATGATAAATGATTCTCATGTGATATTCAAATTTCAAAAGCATAGTAAAAATAAAGTTTAATTACATTAAACTCATAAAATTATCAAAGTATTTACCCTTAAATTATTAAACATTTAAACTGTATCACAGCCCAGAATTTAATATCGTTATAAATTAATCAAGAAATTTAAAGAAGACAAACAATAATAAATGAAATTGTTGATATTTTTACTAGTGATGTTATCACATATATTACAACATCATAATTCGACATTTTTTTAAATTTGTACAAATTTTAATTTTAATGTTTGCATTTGATGTTGCTTTGGATATTTTGACATAGGTTGAATATTTAAAAGCTTCCACATCAATCTGAAAAGTTTGAAGGATCCAAAATTGTGGAGAATCTAGATCATCTAGTTGTTGTATCTACATACTACAAGCATCATGAAAGACTTAAAATAAATTGCAAAATTGTGGAGAATCTAGATCACCTGGTTGTTGCATGCAAGGTTGAAATTTAAATATTGGTGGAAATATGGAAATCTTAAATTTTGAAAATATCGAATATCAATTTTAAAAATTATAAAAATTTAGGGGGTGTATTCAATTGAGATTCTATTGGATTTTTTTGAACTTTTAAAATTTGGAGGTATTCAATTCGGATTTTTAAAAGTCTTTCAAAATTTTGAGGTATTCAATACGGATTTTAAAAAGTCTTTAGAAATCTTTAGGTATTCAGATTTTAATACTCTATGGATTTCGTTGGATTCTCTTTAAAAAATATAAATAAATTTCACTAATCAAAATCTCTTCTAAAAAGTAGAGATTTCAATGGATTCTCTTAGAAGACTCTAAAACAGAAGAAAAAAAAAAACTGTGTTAACTATGTTCTTTGATAAGCATCACAGATTTTTCACCACCATTATTATCGTGAAAAAATTGTGAAAAAAATTACATCTCTGTATTTTAAAATTATGTTCTTTCTTTAAAAATTATAGTATATCGGACACCGTCAATAATATCTAATCGACGTCAATTCCCCATTATGTCATCTAAAAGATTTTGGTGGTCAAGGTCGTCACCCCAGAAATGCAACTATTCAATCGAATTTTTGGTATTTTCAAATTGCAATTCACAAGTTCGCTGGATTACATAAATTTCTTCGGAAAGAAGGTCGCTTTGATGAATTTTCAGTCCAATATATTTGGAATTGCTTTCTCATTCTCAAAGACAACTACAACAAACAAAGAACTACAACAAACAAAAAACTTAAGCTAATGCATGGAGAACTTGCTAATTATGTGAAAATGAGACCAAGGTATAAAAGTGATGAAAATGAAGATGAGAATAATAATGATAAATAATAATTTTTTTTTTGAACTAGGTTTTAGGGGCGTAGTTTATGGAAATCCATGTAAATAAATAAAAAAATGTGTATTTCAGAATCCTGTCAAATCTATAAAAATTCATATAAATCAATAAAAAAGCCAATCAAACTCTGCATAGAGTCTATGGATTTTCTAAATCCACTGACTTTTCAAAGTCCAAAAAAATCCAACAAAATCTCAATTGAATACACCCTCCTTAATAACAAACTTTTAATACATTTAATTAACAAAACAATTTGAATACATGTTACATGATAAATTTATATAAAATATAATATACAATATTATTTCATATGATATTTATCAAAAAAATTCAAAATTTATGGACATTTTTTCGATAATCTCTTGATATTTTATCGATATTAGGCTTGACATTGTTATTATCTATCGATATTTATTAATATTTTTTATAAATATCAATTCTTCTCAATATATATCAATATCGGTGACCACGAAAAATGAATATATCAAAATATTTTCGAATATTTTCATCATTGATTGTATCTACTAGCATCATGAAAGACCTAAAATAAATTGTAATGAAGCTACACTTTGCACATAGCCCTTTTCAAATTTAGTATTCCCCCATCCCATTATAAGTTTCTCACTTTTCTTTTATGGATGTTCCACAATAAGTTTTTCATTTCATTTTTTTCCATATTTGACATACTATTTTTTTTTTCTCTCAATCACATCACTTATACTTTATCTATTATTTTATCATACTTCATCTCATACTTGTCTATTATTTTCTCTCTCACCATCACATCACTTGTTGTAACACCCTCTCTCACCATCACATCACTTGTTGTAACACCCTCAAATTTCCAATCACTTAAAAATGCACAAAATATTATTTCCTTTAAAATAAATAAATTATGTACATTATATATATATATATATATATTTGGAGATATTAATGTTTAATTTATATATATTATAGGATTATACATAAATATACTCGTAAGCATAATTAGGAGTGATATATTTTACTGTATACATATTATACGCATACATATGAGTTGGTGATGAATCAGATTAATTTATTATTGTTATACATTATTATTATTATTACATTAATAATTTTAAATAATTCTGCCTTGATTAATTAACAACACGTATGCTAAAATTATCCCCCAAGTATCTCAATTCTATTACGTTCAAACTCAAACTTGAGAGATTTGTTTTTAATGTGATCTCAGACTTCTTTAGTCCCAAGTTATTCTCAACTAATCTTATCTTCTCCACCCTTACTTTATGATACGGTATATTTTCTCTTAACACAATCACAGAAAGAACTCCCTCTCTACGAAAACTTTCTAAACTAACCACTTTAAGCCTAGCCTATATAGTGATCGAGTCGTTATCATCTAAGTTGTCGTGTTCTCTGGATCGGACAGTTACTGCAATCTCTTTTCCAATTGGGTTCGGTAAAGTTTTATTTTCTCCTAATCTTATTTTAAATTTTTTGTCGTTGATTTTTCCGTCTTCCAGTTTTTGAATTTGGGCGGCTATAGTCTCTGAAATTAGAAAATGTTTTAAAATCCAAATTATTGTCAAACCTTGTTCTAGTTATTATATTTGAGACCAATTGCTCTAATTATTTTAAGATCAATTAATGACTAGCTAGATAGATATACTTGTTATTATTTAATTAGTTGTTGCTGTATAAAATTCAAATCATTTTAGTTTCTTCATTGATTTCTAAAACAAGTTGAAAACTATATTTAGTCTCGTGTACAGAAAACTGTTAGTGATAGATGTAGTTGATTTTTATCAAACCAGCACTAAGTTTGAGAGTTGCGGATAAAGTCATAGTTCAGTTGGATAAGTGGCAGTAGCATCTCGGTTAATTATGATTTCATTTATATTGATAATAACCCTATATATATATATATATATATATGATGTGCCAAAATTTGCACAAGGGGATTGGATATCCTCCGAGTTGGATATCTGATTTCCCAAACACGTAGAAACAATCCAATGATGCTGCTGCCTTCGATAGAATCCTCGAGAACCTGAAAACATCCTTCGATTTACCTATTTATAGAGACTCCCTCTTAAGGGGAAGTCAAGGATTCCTTCTGTTTCAGAGCCACCTCTTGGACCCAGCCTTGCTGGGTTGACAAGGTCTTCAACTCCTCTACTTCCGGAAAGACCGGGGCCACTCCCCCTAGTGGACTCCTTCCACTAAAATGAAGGAGGGAAGAATCTTTCTTTAGTCAGTCTCAGTCCGATTTATGTGGAGATCTCCTATATTCTCGGTTCACCAATTCATATCAAGATCGAATCTTCCAGATAAGTGTCTCCGAGAGGAGCTCCCTCCGGAGGGACTTCCAGAAGGGATTCCTTATCCAAAGCCCTTTCCATAGCCCCATATCTTCTCTTTTATCTTATCCTTTATACACGTGTCGATTTCTTATTGAACGACATTTTTAGGCCGCATCATCTACTCCCCCTACTCTCGTAAAAGGAATATATCTTTTAGGAGAGTAGAGAATTCAAGTAATTCCAACACAGAGACGTTCCTGGAGAGACGTGTATAATTCTCGCTCTGGAGAGGAATTTCGAAAATGCTCTCCTCCGAAAAATTTCCCGCCTCCAGTTCTGAGGACGTTTCGGCTTCCGTGCCCGGGTCCCACGCGGTCGCCTTTTTCTCTCTCTGACTATCTTCCCGAGGAAAACCTCGATTTCCCCCTTTTCTCATTTACTTCACACAACCTTTTCTTCTCTTTTTCTCCTTTTCGAATTTCACCTTCTCGAAAAATCCCTTTGCGTTATTCAGTGCTCTTCTCAGGCGTCCTCCGTTCCGAGTTTCACCGTCGCGGGTCGCCTTCGTAGTTTTCTCCTCAAGGTAACCTAGCTATCCTCTTTCTTTTATTAACACTATTTAGTCGATGTCTTGTCCTTTCTCTCCGCCTGAGGTTCTTAGACGGAACCCTTCTGAGTCCTCTCCGCTTCCAATGGGAAGCCCTGAAAATAGGATTTCCACTTCCTCCTTAATCGATGACAGTCACCTAGCCAGCCTTATCCAAGCCCACGTTTTTCCACCGGAATACACATTTCGAATTCCTTGCTTAGATGAGCGCCCCGATCTCTCTGAACCCCGCACTCTGGCCTTTTTCGAGGCCCAAATTAGGGCAGGACTTCGATTTCCGATTCACCCCTACTTGGCCGCCATATCTACCCGCATGCAGATCCCTCTTAATCAGTTCACTCCAAATGCTATCCGTGCCATGATAGGATTTTTCATTCTGGTGAAGGGGAATGGCGGTGAGCCTTCTGCCGAACTGTTTCTGAGCCAACACTCTTGTAAAGTGAACGATGGCTTCTTCTATGTTTGTGGGAGGAGGTCTCGTGTTTGCAAGTTCACGAAAAAACTCCACGAAGAAGAGTCATCTTGGAGAGATTACTATTTTTTCGTTACTAGCCCCACTGATTGGCCTTTTCCCCATGAAAATTGGATATTCCATAATCTAGGAATACTCCCTCCTCCTTTGAAAGCTTACTCCGTTTCAAATCACACTGTTATGACTAATCTTAATACCCACGTCAGTCTGCACGATTATTTTGATATTCTTGGTATTTGCAAAAATCCTCGCATCCTCTCCCACTTTGGCTTTTGTCCTCAAGATTTCCCTTTAGAACCTCGAGATGGTAAAAAATCTTCTATTCTTGTATTTTGCTTCTTGCATGTGGTTATTTTTCTGAGTTCTGAGAATTTTCTTGGTTATCTGCAGCAATGAGTTGGTTAACTCACATCTCACAGGATGCCCCTGCTCTCGGCATAGTGAAGGCCCCTGTGTTATCTGCTTCGAAGATCTCCCAAAAGCCCCTCAGTCTCCTGCTCTAGAAAGCTCAGCAAAGACCCCGGCTCCAGAGAGTTCTTCAAAAGTTCCTCCTCTCCCCAGTTCTTCTACTCAAGTCCCAGGTTCTGTTGCCAGGAGAACTCGCTCAGCTACTAATGCCTTCTTCTCCGACTGTGGCACTTCTAAAAAAAGAAGGGAAAAACCGCCCGGGCTCCTACTGAGAAAGAAGCTGGCCCTTCCGCTGTGTACGAACCTCTCCATCGCCTTATCATACAATGCCCTCCTCCTTCCAACACTGAATTATCCGACAAGCCCCTTCCTGAAGATCAACTACTTCGTGGTGCTCATCTTTTTTCAGAGGTATTTTCCATTACTTTCATGGTTTCTATCTTCTTTACATCTTAAACATTGTTTCTTTTCTTCCTGTAGTTTGGTCTTGCCTACACTAAGTTATTCGACCAAGGTGTTGAGATGGTGGCTGAGCTTGAACTTCTCCGAGCTGAAGCATCCTCTTTCCAGTCAACCCTCAAGGGTATCTCTGCGGAGAAGGACAAAGCTCACAAACGAGCTCAAGCTTTGGCTGAGGAGTTGCCTCTTCTACGGGCTCAAGGCAAGCAGGATGCAACCCGGATAAAACATCTGGAAGAGGAGGTGGGACGGATGGAACGCGAGCTGCCGGATGTCGGAGTGCAGGCTTGCATTAAATATCTGTTCACCTCCTCCTTGGGTCAAGAATTCTTGGGGACTCTTCATACTCAGTGGCTGTCCAGTTTTCTAAAGAGCTCAAGTTTCCTATGCGCCATGGTGGGCCCCCATATTCCTCACTTCATCGACCATAGCTTCAGCAATGCCGTGTTCGAGCACTCAGCCCCGGGGTTCGATGGGACCTACTCCCGTGAATTTCGCCTGGATCAGCTCGCTACTCCTCCAAAATTCTTAGGGGATCCTAAGGAGAGCCCCGACAGTCCTTGGTGGCTACCCGGAATGGGTCAGGCCATCACCAAGTTACAGGCATCCAAGGTGGGTATGGCTGAGCTAGAGCCTCTGGAGCAGCTGGTTTATCCTTATGTCTCCGCTCCAAATATGGTAACAGGGGTAGATGGGGAGACGGGCGTTGAGGATACCTTGAGAGGTGAGGAGGGCCCAGAGGAGGGCAGAGGATCTAGCAACCATGCTGCTGTGGAGGAGGGTGCCGTTGAAGGAGCTGTGGTCGAGGGAGCTGAGGTCGAGGGGGCTGTTGCTGAGGAGGCTGCTGTTGAAAAAGCAGTTTAAATTTCATATTTTCATGGTCACAACGAACAATTTACATTTCTTTTGTTTCGCTACACTCTTTATTTTCTGCTCGTAATACTTGTTCTCATACTTTGTAGGGGACCCCACACTCCTGGATATGTGGGGGCTTTTTGTAGTAATCGTGTTAGCTTCATATTGCTTGTTTGTTGGCGTGCCTTTTCTTTTCTGCTTGCCTGAGTAACCTACAAGACCAGTAAAGAATATGTTGGAGGTGTGCTCTTCCCCCCCCCCCTTTTGTTGGTCTTGTAGGTTATACCGTAATCGTCTCTTGGTTGTACAATCTTTTGATTTCAGGTGGCTTGGTTATGAGGAGACATCCTCCATCTTTTCTTGACTTCTGAACTTCTATTTGTCTCTCTCTTTTAGAAGGTCTTGAATCATAAAACCTGTCTTTTCATTAACTAGTCTTTGTGGTTCTCAAGTATGGTGAGGGCTCTCTGGAGCACCTCAGCCTCTAGGCCTTTGGGTGTTTCTTACTCTTATTCTTAAAAGATTTTAATTCATAAAATCTTCTCATTTCATTGATTAACCCTTTTGGGTCTCAAGTAAGGTGAGGGCTCTCTGGAGCACCTCGGCCTTTAGGCCTCTGAGTGTTTCTCACTCTTATTCTTAAAAGATTTTAATTCATAAAATCTTCTCATTTCATTGATTAACCCTTTTGGGTCTCAAGTAAGGTGAGGGCTCTCTGGAGCACCTCGGCCTCTAGGCCTCTAAGTGTTTCTCACTCTTATTCTTAAAAGATTTTAATTCATAACATCTTCTCATTTCATTGATTAACCCTTATGGGTCTCAAGTAAGGTGAGGGCTCTCTGGAGCACCTCGGCCTCTAGGCCTCTGAGTGTTTCTCACTCTCGCAATTTTTATATTCATACATCGTATATTCAAATATGAGAAAGATAATCAAGGTATGATAATTCTGTATAAATCTTTTTCAAAAAGGGATAAAGCTTCATTGATTTATTGTCAGTTTTCAACATAGGCCATAGATAACCTACGCCGGTCTCATTAAAAACCTCTTTACGGAAAAACCCCAACAGGAAAACCCGTAAAGAGGGAAAAAGAGCTCCGGTGAAGCCACTAAGTACATCAAACAGGAATATGAATTAATGCAAAAATCTTAAAGGAAAAAATCGTAAACGGTCTCAAGACCTTACATTCTCTTCAAACAAAGAACCTCTTCAAATGGCAAACGTTCCAGGGTCTGGCTATATCGACTCCTTCCATACTTTGCAGTCTATAGGCTCCTCCCTTCAATACCTGTGTGATTTTGTAAGGTCCCTCCCAGTTGGGCTCCAACTTTCCCGTATTCTTTAGGGCATCAGCTCTCCTTAACACCAGGTCTCCCACTCTAAAGGACCTCGGGATCACCATTCGGTCATACGCAACTTTAATTCTGCTCTTGTATCTCTCCGCACGTACTCTAACCATCTCCCTTTCTTCTTCCATTAAATCCAGGGCCTCTCTCATTAGCCTCTCATTTTGATGTTCTTCAAATTGGGCAATTCGGTGGGACTGCAGCACGGCCTCTGGAGGTATCACCGCTGCAGCTCCATAGACTAGCTGAAAGGGGAGACTCTCCAGTTGCTGTCTTTGGGCTAGTTCTGTATGACCATAGTACATTGTCTAACTCATTCACCCATCCTCCTCCTATTTTCGTCAGCCTTGTTCGAATACCGTCTACTATCGTTCGATTAGTAACTTCCACTTGTCCATTAGCTTGAGGATGAGCTACGGAGGTGAATCTCTGTATTATGTTTAGTCTTGCACACCATCCTCGTACATTTTCTCCATTGAACTGTGTTCCATTATCAGAGGCCAATATTCTGGGTACCCCGAATCTGCAGCAAATCTGTCTTCTCAAGAATTTGATCACATTCTCCTCATCTATTGTAGCCAGAGGGGCAGCTTCAACCCATTTGCTAAAATAGTCTACTGCTACTATCATAAATTTCCTTCCTCCAGAGGCTGGAGGGAAAGACCCTACCAAATCGATTCCCCACTTAGCAAAGGGATATGGAGAGTGCATAGCTCCAATCTCTTCCGCAGGAGTTCTTATCAAGGGACCATTTTTTTGACACTTGACACATTTTTTCACGAACTCTTTGGCATCCTTCGTCATGGAGGGCCAATATAATCCGGCCCTTAAGGCTTTCTTCACCACTGTCTTATATCCCTCATGGCTAGCCGCATCTCCTTCATGAATTTCTTTGAGTGTGTACCTCGCTTCTCGGGTTGATATGCACCTCAAGTATGGTTGGGTAAACGACTTCTTATATAAGTATCCTCCAATAATACAGTATTTGATCCTAAGAGCTCGAGTCTCTCTGGTGGTAGGGCCCCCTGTTTCCTTAGTGAGTTCCGCCCATATATCTTTCCTCCAATCATCTCCTTCCTCAATGGAACCAATGGGGTTCCCGAGGGTCTCTCTTTCTGCTACCACCAAGGTCACTGTTCCTTGTCCATCAAACTCTGTGGAGCTGGCAAGTTTGGAGAGGCTGTCCGCGTGCATGTTTTTCTCTCGAGGTACCTGGACCACCTTACAATCTTGGAATTTGCCCATCACCTCTTTGGCTCGTTCCAGATAAGCAGCCATTCTGTTATCTTTGGCTGCATATTATCCATTCACCTGTTGAACAACTAATTGGTAGTCGGAGTATAGAGTTACCTTTAGAGCTCCCAATTCCACTGCCATCTCCATTCCTCTGATCAAAGCTTCGTATTCTGCTCCATTATTTGAGGTCATGAATTGGAACCTCACTGCGAATTGTAGGTCCTCTCCTTGAGGGCTTACTAGCACTATTCCTGCTCCACATCCGCTCAGAGTCACTGAGCCGTCTACGTATATCTTCCATCCCTCTGCTTCCTCTGGTTTAGTAGATTCTTGTATGAAATCAGACAAAGCTTGGGCTTTTATGGCCCTCCGTGGCTCGAAGTCCACATCATATTCTTGGAGCTCTATTGCCCATCTCACCATCCTTTCTGGGAGGTCTGCTCGGCCAATGACCTGTTTCAACAAGTAATTAGTGCGGACCAGTATTTTGTAAGAGAGGAAATATGGGCGCAATCTTCGCGCCGTAAATACCACGGCCAGAGCGGCCTTCTCGATTTCCGAGTACCGAGCTTCAGCTCCTTGAATGACCTTACTGACGTAATAGATAGGATGTTGGAGAGGTCCCTCTTCTTTGACCAAGGCTGTGCTCAATGAGAATTCCCCTACACAGAGATACAGAATGAGAGTATCTCCGGGAGAAGGTTTTGTCAGCTTCGGCAGCTGGGACAAATGATGCTTCAGATCCTCAAAGGCCTTCTGACATGTTTCACTCCACTCGAACTTGGCTCCTTTCTTGAGAATTTTGAAGAAGGGGTGGCTTTTTTCGGCAAATCTGGCTATGAATCTGCTCAATGATGTGATCCTCCCATTGAGCGTCTGGAGCTCTTTCACGTTCCTCGGTGGCTGCATGTCCAGTACAGCCTTCACCTTAGCTGGATTCACTTCTATCCCTCTTTGAGTAACCATGTATCCGAGGAACTTCCCCGATTTCACTCCAAAAGAGCACTTGGCTGGGTTCAACTTGATACCGTTCTCTCGAATTATCTGGAAAATTTCCTCCAGGTCCTCCACATGTTGATCTGCTTTCACACTCTTGGCCAGCATATCATCCACATATATTTCCATGTTTCTTCCTAGTTGGCTTCGGAAGACAGCATCGACCATCCTTTGATATGTTGCTCCAGTATTAATTAATCCGAATGGCATTCGGACATAGCCAAACGTTCCGCATGCTGCTATGAAGCACACTTTTGGGACATCTGAGGGGTTCAGCTGGATCTGGTGGTATCCTTGGTATGCATCCATCATGCTTAGTAGCTCGAATCCAGAAGTCGCATCCACTAACTGGTTTATCCTTGGCAAGGGATAGTGGTCTTTGGGACATGCTTTGTTGAGGTCCCTGAAGTCGATACACATTCTCCATTTCCCTCCCCCTTTAGATAGTAACATTGCATTGGAGAGCCATTCCGGAAATTGTACTTTCACCACGTGTCTTGCTTTTAATAGCTTCTCTACTTCTTCTTTCACTATACTATTCTTCTCCACTCCAAAGTTTCGTAACTTTTGTTTCACTGGTCTTGCCTTTGGATCAACATTAAGGCAATGTAGTGCTATATCCGGAGGGATACCTGTCATGTCAGCTGGAGAGAATGCAAATATATCGGAATTTCGACGTAATGTAGAGATTACCTTCTCTGTGAGTTCAGGTCCCAGTTGGGTACCTATCTTAGTAGCAAAGCCGAGTTTCCCTGGGAAGAGCTCCACATTCATCAGCTCCTCATCTGTTTTAACACTTACTTGATCAGGTGTCATTCCTTCCACTTTCTCTTTACCTCAGGGTCATTTCCTCTTGTTCTCTCCAGGCCCTTGGTTAAAGCCCTGTCCGCCATCTTCACCGACTCTGCGTAGCACTTCCGTGCTTGGTATTGATCTCCTTTTACTTCTCCCACTCCCGTAGCTGTAGGGAATTTCATTTTCATATGAAATGTGGAGATGATTGCCTGAAAGAGGTTCAGGCTAGGTCGTCCCATTACTACATTGTATGATGAGGGGATATCCACAATGAGAAATTCCACCAGGTGGACTTTTCGAGCTGGAGCGTCCCCCAATCCCACCTGTAACACCATGGATCCCAAGGGTTGGATGGCACCTCCAGAGAAGCCATACAGGGAGGTATCTACAGGTTGTAGCTTCACACTCAGTTCCATCCTCTTGAAGCACTCAAAAACCATAATATCAGCCGAGCTTCCCGTATCTACAAAGATTCGGGCAACGTCAAACCCAGCTATGTCGGTAGTGATCACCAAGGCGTCGTTATGATCTTCCTTAACTCCTTTCACATCCTCCAGCCCAAATCTGATATTAGGCGTCTCTGTCATACGTCCTACTTCTTTCAGTTGACCTCCTTGTCCTGTTTTTAGAGCTCGAACACTTTGTTTTCTCTTTCGGAAGGAATCCCCATCTGCTGGGCCTCCCACAATCATGTGGATTACTCCTTTCTTTGGGGGTGGAGGGGGCATATCCTCGGCCGCCTCCTTGGTTTCCTTCCCTTCCGGTTTTCTTTCATGTTCCTTCCGCTTCTGTCCCCGAGGGCCCTGCCTGTCTCTAAATATAAATTCTTTTAGATGTCCCGCTTGGATCATCCTTTCAATCTCGTCTTTCAGGTGATAACACTGATTTGTGTCATGTCCATACTCATTGTGAAATCTGCAAAATCGATCAGACTTGGGCTTCTGAGGTCCTCGACTTCTGGAATATGGGAATTTCAAGTCAGGATGATCTCCTGCCACCTCCAGTACCTCAGCGGGTTCAATTCTCAAGGGTGTGTACTTCTCAAACCTTCCACGAGGGTCGGACCGGGAACCTCCAGATGGATTACTGTCTCTTGTCGACCCGGAAGTCCGAGGGACCTCTGGACTGGAACGCCTGGAGGGGCCCTCTCTTCTTCTATCTCGATCTTGTGGCCTAGTCTCCAATCTCTTGGCTTTTCGAACCTCCTCCAGGGTGAGGTACTTCTCTGCTCTATGTAGCAACTCATCAAAGTTCTTAACCGGCTTCTTAGCTAAGGAGGAGAGGAAGTCTCCATCCCGTAATCCATTAGTAAGAGCGTTAATCTTCACCTCCGGAGAGGCTGTAGGGACCTCCAGAGCTGCTTGATTGAATCTCCGGAGAAAAGATCTTAAACTCTCGCTCTCCCCCTGCCTCAGATTGAAGAGGGTCAAAGTGGCCCGCGGCTGCCTCCGGGCACTTGCGAATTGATGGAGAAATAACTCACTGAATTCCTCCCAGGATCAGATTGTATTGGGTTCTAATTGAGTGAACCACTGCTGTGCCGCTTTTGCTAGGGTGGTCAAGAACACCCTACATTTGATTCCCTCTCCGTAGCGGTGTAATAACGCAGCGTTCTCGAACCTTACTAGGTGTTCATATGGGTCTGCCGTGCTATCGTATTCAAAATTGAGGGGCTTAAAATTGAATGGTAGTTCATCCTGTAATATGTTAGGAGAGAACTGACATCCAGAAACATAAGCGGATCTACTCGCTCGATTGTTCATTTGTATCCTCATATCCCTCATCTCCTTCTGTAGGGCCTGTATTTGGTCGCTAACTGGCCCTCCGTAGGTATCATCGGTGCTTTCTTCTGCTTCAGGGAGCTCTGTCTCTCGAGGTGCCAAATCTGCATTCCTTCTTGTATTCCGAGGGGGAATGCTTTTTTCCGCTCGGGAGGGCACCTTATCATCTCCTTCTACCCGCATCCCTACTTCCTTGGATAACACTTGGGAGGCTCCTGGTGCCTCTTCTTGGGGTCTCGGGGTAGGTATCTCCAGATTCCCTGGTGTAGCTCTGGGGGCTCGATATCCTTGAGCATCGAAAGCTCTCTCTACAACCTGCTTGATGAGGGCGTTTAATTGATCTGGAGAAACTAGGCATGGCTCCGAATTTGGAATATCCTCCCATTGGGGATCCGCAGTCCGGAACTCTGGGGCTTCAATGTTCACTGTTATCCCCTCTTCGATTGGGAGGGGATGGTTTTCCTCCCCCAGGCCGGTGTTAGGCGTTATTGGCGGATTTAATCCGGAAAGGGTATGAACTGGATCTTTACCCCGGCCTCCCTTTGGTGTGGGGTCATTCGGCAAAGGAGGATTTTCCCCTGTAAGGGGTTTCTTTCCCGAAGTAGACGTGGCCGTTTTGTTTCCGCCACCCATTACTCGAATAGGTAGAAATTCGTGAGAAAAACTTTCAACTCTTTCCCACAGACGGCGCCAGTTGATGTGCCAAAATTTTCACAAGGGGATTGGATATCCTCCGAGTTGGATATCTGATTTCCCAAACATGTAGAAACAATCCAATGATGCTGCTGCCTTCGATAGAATCCTCGAGAACCTGAAAACATCCTTCGATTTACCTATTTATAGAGACTCCCTCTTAAGGGGATGTCAAGGATTCCTTCTGTTTCGGAGCCACCTCTTGGACCCAGCCTTGCTGGGTTGACAAGGTCTTCAACTCCTCTACTTCCGGAAAGACCGGGGCCACTCCCCCTAGTGGGCTCCTTCCACTAAAATGAAGGAGGGAAGAATCTTTCTTTGGTCAGTCTCAGTCCGATTTATGTGGAGATCTCCTATATTCTCGGTTCACCAATTCATATCAAGATCGAATCTTCCAGATAAGTCTCTCCGAGAGGAGCTCCCTCCGGAGGGACTTCCAGAAAGGATTCCTTATCCAGAGCCCTTTCCATAGCCCCATATCTTCTCTTTTATCTTATCCTTTATACACGTGTCGATTTCTTATTGAACGACATTTTTAGGCCGCATCAATATATATATATATATATATATATATATATATATATATATTTAAGACTTAGTAACTTAGTAGTATAAGATTTTGTGTATTTACTAATTAAGAGATAATAATACTAAGTCATGAAATTTTATTATTCTAGGTGACGAGAGACACTCATAGTAAGCCAGGCTACGTTTTTGCAAGGTTAATCATATCCAGATTTAATTAAGGTGGGATTTTCTTACTTACGTATTCACTTTGTCACCTTTAAATGTTATTTGTGAATTTAATTGTTGCTTAGCTACATGATCCTATGTTTATGATTATTATGGGTTATTTCGACGGAAAGGTCGTTATAGCTAGCGGGGACGACGGTCCGGGATGGTAAGATCCTTGGGGGCAACTCCACCGTATACAGATTGGTCAATTTAATTGGTCAATATATGGAAGAATATTTATTATGGGTTATTTCGACGGAAAGGTCGTTATAGCTAGCTGGGACGACTGTCCGGGATGGTAAGATCCTTGGGGGCAACTCCACCGTATACAGATTGGCCAATTTAATTGGTCAATATATGGAATACTTATGTCATGGAAGACTTATGTACGCATGTTTGTGAGTGTATGATTTTATTTGCATTGATATTTAACTGTGACAAAGAGGATCCCACTGAGCTAGTTGTTTGCTCACCCCAATTAATTTAATATTTTACAGATTAACGGAGTTGCGGTGGAGGGACGGTGGAAGTGGATGTCTAGTCATGCAATGTTTTTCCTCATATTATTTTTGCTTTTAATTAGTTAGTTGCATCTCGAGTTAGACTTAATTGTTCACTAATGCACTATTTGATTTCTTTGAAACCAGTTTTTGAGCCTTACTTGAAGAATTAAAGTTTGGTAATAATTTTCTTTAAGAAATTTGAGTTTTATTAAATCTTCCGCTGCAAAATCTTTTATAAATTCATAAATTCGAATTTCATTAGCACTCAAAGTATGTTTTCATCTAGGCCCTAAAATCGGGATGTGACAGAGTGGTATCAGAGCAGGTCTACGTTCTTGTAGACTTGTAAAAAAAAAAAAATCTCTTTCTTTTAGTTTCAATTGTTTTAACCTTTATATACATGCATTCATTATGTTTATAAGTTATAAGTTATGACATCCATCACCGCCCTCCGCTTCAACTCAAATAAGGTATGATATGTAATTCATTTGATATTTATTATTGAGAGATGAACACATAGTACAAGGCTTAAGTGTTTATTTTATTTTCCAAGGAATGAGGAATTTCTAAAGATTTATAAAAGGAGATAATGACTTCTTACTAAATTGATAATGACTAGTAGGAATAGAAACGATGCTGCCACGTCGACAACCTATTCCAAGCCAACAACGAGCCTGAGAACTTACGAACTAATGCTAGCATCGTGGAGCAGTTTCGTCGTTATAAACCACCTACCTTCAACGGGCGTGATGGACCCACGGCAGTTGAGGAGTGGTTACGAGCTCTTGAGCGCGTGTTTCGCCGTCTCGAATGCACAGACCATCAACGTGTGACTTGCGCTGAGTTCCAACTAGTGGAGGACGCTGACCATTGGTGGGAAGGCTACTGGAGATCAAGAACAGATGAAGAACGTAACATACTAGAATGGAATGGATTTAAGGAGATTGTTATGGAAAGATTTTACCCCGAGACCTATCGGGAGCAGATGGAGTCGGAATTCTTTGAATTCCAACAAGGAGGCTTAATTGTGGAGGAGTATGAGAGAGAGTTTAGTCGGTTGGCCCGTTTTGCCCCACACATGGTAGATACCGAACGAAAGAAAGCCCAGAAATTCAAGAAGGGACTACGTCCTGAAATACGCAGTATCCTTGCTAGTCACGGGGACATGCCTTTTAGTAATCTGGTGAAGAGAGCAGGAGAAATTGCAGCAAGCCAACAACTAGATAAGAACAGTCGAAGGCCAACTGAAAATTTTGGAAAAAGAAAGAGAGAAGGTTCAAGTGAAGGGGATGATGAAAGTAACAAGCGAGAGAGAGCTAATGAGGATGTAGGAAGTAATAAAACATCAGATAGACGTACTTGTCCGCAGTGTGAAAAGAATCATAATGGGGAGTGTTTGTTGGGCCAAAATCGATGTTACTGGTGCAAGGAACAAGGACATGTGATAGCTGAATGCCCAAAGACGAAACGTGGAGCTAGTGCAAAAGGACCAAATGCGGGAAGTGGTGGTAGAGCTCGAACTTTTGCCATGGGACAGTATAATCAAGGTACGTAACCAATTTCGAGGACAAAATTTATTCTAAGGAGGGTAGGATGTAACACCCTCAAATTTCCAATCACTTAAAAATGCACAGGATATTATTCCCTTTAAAATAAATAAATTATGTACATTATATATATATATATATATATATATATATTTGGAGATATTGTTGTTTAATTTATATATATTATAGGATTATACATAAATATACTCGTAAGCATAATTAGGAGTGATATATTTTACTGTATACATATTATACACATACATATGAGTAGGTGATGAATCATATTAATTTATTATTGTTATACATTATTATTATTATTACATTAATAATTTTAAATAATTCTGCCTTGATTAATTAACAACACGTATGCTAAAATTATCCCCCAAGTATCTCAATTCTGTTACGTTCAAACTCAGACTTGAGAGATTTGTTTTTAACGTGATCTCAGACTTCTTTAGTCCCAAGTTATTCTCAACTAATCTTATCTTCTCCACCCTTACTTTATGATACGATATATTTTCTCTCAACACAATCACAGAAAGAACTCACTCTCTACGAAAACTTTCTAAACTAACCACTTTAAGCCTAGCCTATATAGTGATCGAGTCGTTATCATCTAAGTTGCCGTGTTCTCTGGATCGGACAGTTACTGCAATCTCTTTTTCAATTGGGTTCGGTAAAGTTTTATTTTCTCCTAATCTTATTTTAAATTTTTCGTCGTTGATTTTTCCGTCTTCCAGTTTCTGAATTTGGGCGGCTATAGTCTTTGAAATTAGAAAATGTTTTAAAATCCAAATTATTGTCAAACCTTGTTCTAGTTATTATATTTGAGACCAATTGCTCTAATTATTTTATGATCAATTAATGACTAGCTAGATAGATATACTTGTTATTATTTAATTAGTTGTTGCTGTATAAAATTCAAATCATTTTAGTTTTTTCATTGATTTCTAAAACAAGTTGAAAACTATATTTAGTCTCGTGTACAGAAAACTGTTAGTGATAGATGTAGTTGATTTTTATCAAACCAACACTAAGTTTGAGAGTTGCGGATAAAGTCATAGTTCAGTTGGATAAGTGGCAGTAGCATCTCGGTTAATTATGATTTCATTTATATTGATAATAACCCTATAGATTTAAGACTTAGTAACTTAGTAGTATAAGATTCTGTGTATTTACTAATTAAGAGATAATAATACTAAGTCATGAAATTTTATTATTCTAGGTGACGAGAGACACTCATAGTAAGCCAGGCTACGTTTTTGCAAGGTTAATCATATCCAGATTTAATTAATGTGAGATTTTCTTACTTACGTATTCACTTTGTCACCTTTAAATGTTATTTGTGAATTTAATTGTTGCTTAGCTACATGATCCTGTGTTTATGATTATTATGGGTTATTTCGACGGAAAGGTCGTTATAGCTAGCGGGGACGACGGTCCGGGATGGTAAGATCCTTGGGGGCAACTCCACCGTATACAGATTGGCCAATTTAATTGGTCAATATATGGAAGAATATTTATTATGGGTTATTTCGACGGAAAGGTCGTTATAGCTAGCTGGGACGACGGTCCGGGATGGTAAGATCCTTGGGGGCAACTCCACCGTATACAGATTGACCAATTTAATTGGTCAATATATGGAAGACTTATGTTATGGAAGACTTATGTACGCATGTTTGTGAGTGTATGATTTTATTTGCATTGATATTTAACTGTGACAAAGAGGATCTCACTGAGCTAGTTGTTTGCTCACCCCAATTAATTTAATATTTTACAGATTGACGGAGTTGCGGTGGAGGGACGGTGGAAGTGGATGTCTAGTCATGCAATGTTTTTCCTTATATTATTTTTGCTTTTAATTAGTTAGTTGCATCTCGAGTTAGACTTAATTGTTCACTAATGCACTATTTGATTTCTTTGAAACCAGTTTTTGAGCCTTACTTGAAGAATTAAAGTTTGGTAATAATTTTCTTTAAGAAATTTGAGTTTTATTAAATCTTCCGCTACAAAATCTTTTATAAATTCATAAATTCGAATTTCGTTAGCACTCAAAGTATGTTTTCATCTAGGCCCTAAAATGGGGATGTGACACTTGTACTACATCTATTATTTTATTATATTTTTTAATCAAAACACCCAAAAGAAATGGAAAACTTATAGCGGGACATAGGGAATACTTGTTATTAATTAGATCTTAGTATCCGGTCCTAGAAATCGACTAATTTGGGGAACCAATCTCACCGCACACTAGCGAGGGTCTCGTTTAAAGCTAAAACTAAGTTATATATATGACCTGACTCTTAGAAATTATTTGCACCTTATGGATTTTAAACCTGAGACTTAAAAACGATCACACTTCTAAGTTTCAAGTTTATATCACTAGATCAACTCCTTAAAATTATATTTAAAAAATTATTGAATTGCTATAATTTTTTTTTTTTTTTGGAAAACGACAAATTATATTATTAGAGGGTATCAGGAATACCCGACAATACATAGAAAAAAGTAAGCGGAAACACCCTACTAATGACTATCTAATGCACAGTAGGGGTTCTCTCACCCAATCATCAAAATAAAAATAAGAATTACAAAGAGAAGAAGCCTTTATCCACATACAGGATTCCACCTTGATAATGTCCACAATGTCTACAGTGTTGAAGACCAACCCTTTGAAGACCACTCTGTTCCTCTGTTTCCATAAATTCCATGCAGTACAGTGCCATATCAGTGCCCAAATTTCTTTCCCTTTGTTCCCAATAGCTGCGCAATGATTTTCAAAGTGAAGGAGGCCTGCAGCACCAGTTCTGTACTAGATGTCGAACCAATCGTAAATCTGGGACCAAACTATAGACGTGCCAGAGCAAGAAAAGAATAAATGATTGGTATCTTCATCGTGCTCGCCACAAATTTTGCATTCTGTTGAGAAGAATTGATTGAACGCCCCTCGCCTTTTGAGGTTAAGAATAGTTGGTATTTTATTTTGCAACATTCTCCACGAGAACGCGCCAACCTTCAATGGGACTCCTCTGATCCAGATATTCCGAAGTGCCTCCGTGTCAGACAAACTTCCAGCGGACTCGCCCAACAAGAGTTGGTACGCTGAGCTAACCGAGTATCTGCCATGTTTCTCCAGCTCCCACGTCCAATAATCGTCTTCCTTTGAATCTGCAATAAACCTGCCAATAATCTCATAGATACTCTCAACCAAGTTAATTTCCCTGTCAAAAAGATTTATGTTCCAACACCAATTGACTGACCAAACCCCGTCCACCCAAACAATTCTATCCGACACTAAACAATTACTATCCTTCTCAAAACGAAATAATCTAGGAAACAAAGATTTGAGGCTCCTGCCATCGACCCAATCGTCAATCCAAAATTTAGTAGATTTCCCATTACAAATAACCCTGTTACAATTATGAAAAAACCAGTGACTCGACCCAATATGAGAAACTAAAGTAGACCACCAAACAGACCAAGATTTAGGACATTTACCCTTACTCTTAAAACGCTCCACACACTCTACAAAATTACCATATTTAGACTCAAGAACCCCACAAACTCTCTCTCTCTCCTGAAGCACTCTCCACCCCCATTTTCCCAAAAGAGCAGAATTAAATAAATCAAGATTTTTGACACCCATCCCACCCTTATCCCTATTCCTGCATAAGATTTCCCAACTCACCCAGGGTATCCTCCTCCCGATAGAGTCGCCACTACTCCATAGGAATTTCCGTTGGATAGAATGAATGATTTTAGTTACCTTAGAGGGGGCGCGGTTGAGGGAAAGGGAGTGGGTTGGGAGATTGGCTAGGATGGATTTGGTTAACACCAGTCTTCCCCCGAAAGAGAGAGATTTGAGATTCCAGAAACTTAATCGATTTTCCACTTTGCGGATGATCTCTTTCCAGCTCGCTGCAAGCTTGTTGTTTGCCCCAATTTTTAGACCAAGGTAATTGAGAGGAAGCTCGACAGTCTTACAATTGAGAATAGATGCCCAATACTCCAAATCTTCGTGAAGAACGTTAACCCCCGAAAGTGTGCTTTTAGCATAGTTGATTTTAAGACCTGTCCATATCTCGAATAATCTGAGAATGCTTTTGAGGACCTTAATGTTACTGCTGTTTGCTTCCCCGAAAAAAAGTGTATCATCCGCAAATTGCAGATGAGACACATTTATCTTTTTGGAGCCGACCCTCGCCGGTCTGAAAAAACCGTTGTTAACCGCCTTGCTCACCATGAGGCTAAGGCACTCCCCTACGATAGTGGACAAGAACGGGAAGAGCGGGTCTCCCTGTCTAAGGCCCTTTTCCATCACAAACTCTTTAGTTGGGCTCCCATTGACGAGAACAGACATGGATGCAGTTTGAACACACTCTTTCACCCAAGATAACCACTTTTCTTTGAATCCCATACAACCCATCATATCGATCAGAAATCCGTGGTCCACAGAATCGTACGCCTTTTCGAAATCCAATTTAAACAAGAATAAGCTAATTTTCTTGGTCACTGCCTCGTCTATCACTTCGTTGGCCACAACAACACTATCGAGAATGCTCTTTCCACTTATAAATGCCGATTGATGAGGAGATATTATGGTGTCGAGGACTTTAGCAAGTTTGCCCGCGAGCAGTTTAGACAGAATTTTGTAGAAGCAACCCACAAGCGATATCGGCCTATACTCCTTGATCGAGATAGGATTACGGACCTTCGGGATAAGGGTAATGAATGCAGCGTTCGTGCCTCTTGCCAGCTTAGCCCGGTCATGGAATTCTGAAATAGCTCTCGTAAAATCATCTTCCAAGATGCTCCAAAAACATTTGATAAACTTAAAATTAAACCCATCGGGACCCGGACTTTTGTCTTCCCCACATCCCCAAACCGCGTGTTTAATTTCCTGGCTAGTAAACGGACTACAAATGACCACATTATCCGCACTACTGAGTTTAGGGCAGATGATACCTTGAACTTTCGGTCTGTCCCAAATCTGCTTCGAAAAAGCTTCCTTGAAAGAATTGAAGATCCCTACTTTGATTTCCTCTACGTCCTCAGTCCACAGTCATTTAAAATACATGCCTACTATTCTGTTACTCCTCTGTTTCTTTCGGACCATCGCGTGAAAGAAACTCGAGTTGGAATCACCTTCTTGTAGCCATTTCACTCTCGATTTTTGGAAGGTCAACCTATGTTTCTTGTCTTTTAAGATGGTCAGGGCCGAGATTGAAGATGATCTGAGTAGAGAATCCTCTTTATTCCACCCTTTTGTCTCCAGTTTCAAATCCAAATCGTTAAGGATGGATTCCTCTTCCTTAATTCTTGAATCGAGACTATTCCCCTGTGAACCTCTCCAAATTCTGATTTTCTTTTTGAGAGCCTTGAACTTTTCTTTAATAACGAACGCACCCCACCCAGAGATATCTTCGGACTTCCAAACCTCCAACACCAGCTTCTTGAAGGACTCCTCCTCAGCCCACCAATTGACCACCCTGAAGGGCTTAGGTCCCCAGTCTTTGACATAGCCCGGACTCAAAACAATAGGGGCATGATCCGAGAACGTTCTCCTAAGGCCTTCTTGTTTAGACGAAGGCCACAAGATGAGCCACTCTCTCGACACAAGGAAGCGATCAAGCCTACTACAACAATCCCCATTGTCTTTATACCATGTGAATTTTCTACGAAGAAGGGGAAGGTCAATAAGTTCCATCGAATCAACGAAGGATTTGAAAGAGTTGTCGATCTTAAACCTGGAGGATTTCTTAAAATTCTTCCTCTCCGAAAAGTGAAGAATAGAGTTAAAGTCCGCACATAAGCACCACCGAGCGGACGGAAACTGGGTGATCCTGAATTCCAGGCTTCTCCATAGATCCTCCTTCTATTTGTTGGCGTAAATGTTGACAATCTTAACATCAACCTTATCTGGTCCCCAAACTCCTTCCACTCCAATTGCATCACTTTCACCCCAGCTGTTGGATAAGCTAAAACTTGATTTCCTCCAAATACTCAGAATACCACCGGAAAATCCATCCGCTCCTTTGAAAAACCAGTCAAAATTATCCCCATCCCAAATTGCCCTACAAACCTCAGGCCCGATAATTTCTAATTTCGTTTCCTGAATACAAACGAAATCTGATTTCACATGCACAATGAGTTCCCTAACAAATGCCCTTTTCGTCCTATTTCCCAATCCCCTGGAATTAATACTCAGAATCTTCATAAATAACAAGTATGACGTACCATAGAAAATCACTGCGGCTTAGAACTGCACCGCGAGTGCTTCCCTGTCCCTTGCCTCGAACTCGATCAATTTCTGAGATAATATGGTAACATCCTTATCAGTGCAGAAGCCCATAAGTATGCACAATTCTAAGATTTCGGAGGCCTCATTTTCAATCGACGTCCTATGAGAACCTTGGATACTTGGTCTAGGGGAATTAGGGAACCGAGAGGTCTGATCTTGTGTACTTCTCGAAGCTTTCATCGATTGTGGATCGGGTAGCTCACGACCCGAGTCCATGTCTTGAATAAAATCGGGCCAGGGCCTAGTTTGTTTTGATTCTGCCCTATTGGTTTTCCTTCTCTTGTTTTTCTTGGATTTGCGGCCCCCACGCTTAGTCCGTGCTTTAATAATTGGGCCCAGGTTGAATGGGTCGGATCCACTAGAATTTTGGTGTGAGCCCATAGAATCCGTAAGCTTCTCTATTTCTTTAGCTCCTAAAGGCTCTGGGTTGTTTATTGGGCCCTCAATGATCGTTTCATGGGCTGGGGCGCAAGTGGGCTCAGAGGTACTGAGATCAATTTCCTCTATATCAGAATCAGAGGAGCGGTGGGCCCCCTCCCCAGAATTGATGTCATTGATGGCGCATGCCTTAACACAATAATCGATAATAGGTCCTCCTTTTGGAGACTCCATGGGACGTTCCTCGCAACACGTGTAAGCGTCCATAATAGCTTTATCGGGTAATGAATGCACAACCTGAAGACTGTTCAACTTCCCGACATTATGGGAGTGACTGCCGCCGTCACCTTCCGATTCCGATCCGTCGGTGTAAAATATGGAGCTGTCCAGAAAAGACGAAGAATCCGAGCAAGAGGAATCGATATCTGATTCGGACTCGGAAGACACAGACTTGAAGGAGCCTCTAGAGAAAGATTCTTCACCTTGAACTTCAGAGATCCAGATTTGGAACGTAGACCTAGCAATCGTAATTTGAATTTTAGCATTGATAAGAATCCAGCAGTTCGTGGCTAGAAGGACCCTGCCCCTCGAAAGATCTACCTTATGACTTGTATACTCGTCAATCAAAATAACCTTCCCGAAGGAAGATCCAATAGCCATGAATGTTTCCTTATTCCAGGCATGCAGAGGGACACCATAAATATTAAGCCAAACCCTACGAGTTTGGACAACGTCTTCCGGCTCCCAAGACCTTAAGGAGGAGAATATTTTGTGAAGCCAAGAGTGCTCTTCATTCAGAAGCGATTCGCCAAGGTCCTGGTTGGGGACAATTAAGACCTTCAAGCCACCTAGGGCCTGGACCTTGAAGTTCTTGAACCCGCCTTTAGATAACTCCTCTGATACTGCTGATAATTGATCCTCAGAATGGACGTACCCGACCAGACATTTCTTAGCCCAAGAAAAATCTTCTTCGACCACCATACACTCAATAGGGGGAAAATCTGAACCAACCGGGAGTCCGGGGTCCGGAGATTGAGAGCGCTCTTGAAAATTAACCGCTTCTTTGATACTCCTGGAATCTCTTAATCCGCCATGAACTGGATAACTTTGGCATGTGGGACTTGGCCGAACTCTAGGCGACATGCGACCGGCTACTGCCGCCCTGATCTTTCTAGATCCAATCCACATTTTGTCTATTGCTGCAGCAATGTGGTTAATATTCAAGCCCTGGACGAAGGTAACGAAAGCATACCTTCTTCCTATTTTCGTCCTTTTTGGTGGAATAAAGACGTCCTTAATCCTCCCTTGGACTCTGAGCCACTCGAAAATGTCCATTTCTTTCCAATCTTCAGGGAAGTTCGATACAAACACTCTTTGGTTGCCGATTTGTTTCTGGCGGTTCGTCTTCTCTCTCTCAAACGAGGGGGGACTGGTACAAAGGATGGGATGCGGGTTGAGGAGGCTGGTAGCGGGGTGCAGGGGGTTGGAAGGTTGAGGGTTTGGGTGGCTGTAGTCTATAATGTATTTTTTTGTGGAAGGGGACATGAATACGGTTACTGTGAATGGGCTGGAGATGGGTCGGATCTAGTTTCTTGGCTTGGTTAAGGGGCATGGAAGGGTATGGTTGGTGCCGGAAAAACCTAGGGTAGCGGCGCTCCGGACGGTTGGGAGGAAAACCCTCTCTCTCTCTACCCTCATTTTTTTTAAATCTAACTCTTAATCAGTTGCTTTGGCCAGTATTCTACACTGTGCATTTTAAGATAATGAGTTTAAGAATAGTTGAAAAAATATATAATTAATTAACATTTAATAACTAAATTACAAATGGTGTGAATAGGAATATATGTTTTTCAGAAGCAGTAGGATATTGCCATTACCCCATACTGGACGATATGAATGGAAGCTACAACCTGATGAGACAAGTGTCATAGTAGACTTTATATTAATTTTTCCTAGTTTTTTTAAAAAAAATTAACTCATTTTTCTCAACTTAATTTTAAGTTCCTACCATTTTTCTAATCATACTCACTCTGTTTTATAGAGTTTGGCATTTCTGATTTTATATAAAATTGAGTAACATATTTTTTTGACACATTTATTCTTCATTAATTTTTCTCTTTTACTTCTCTATTTCCTTTTCTTTTTCCCAACTTTTTTTTCCACCTCTTCTTTGATCTTTCCAAAAAATTCATTAATATATTTTTTAAAAAATAGGGATAATTTAGGAAGATCATTGATAAAAATAGAAAAAGTTACAAATTTTTTAAAATAAAATTTAAAATTAAATGCGATAAATTTTATGAAACGGAGAGAGTATATTGTTTCAATGGACTGGTACATAATTACATAAAGAAGTTTGTTTTGAAAATTCACTTTATTTTTACAATTTTTCTTAAAAAAAATTAATTCGATCAGCTTAAATGAAATATGATAAAAAAATATAATCAAAACAAACAGAGAAAACATAGCGTACTCTTAAGATTTTTATTTTTACAAGGTATGCATTGAGCGTGGAATTTAAAATATTGTTTCAATGGACTGGTACATAATTACATAAAGAAGTTTGTTTTGAAAATTCACTTTATTTTTACAATTTTTCTTAAAAAAAATTAATTCGATCAGCTTAAATGAAATATGATCAAAAAATATAATCAAAACAAACAAACAGAGAAAACATAGCGTACTCTTAAGATTTTTATTTTTACAAGGTATGCATTGAGCGTGGAATTTAAAATTTCTAACTCGTATAAATTGAAAATCGTAAAGTTCTAAATTTATCCGTTGAATCCAAAAAAATATGAAGGATCATCTTTCCTTAGAAAGACATAGGATGGTGGGAGGTGTAGAAGAAAATTGACAGGTTGATACCTAAGTTTTTCATTTCTCTATTTTCTTTCTTATCGACTTTAGCTTTTCATTTATTTATCTTTTTCTCCTTGTTTCTCCCTATTTTTTATTTCTACTTTTCTCTATTTTTTATTTTTCTTATCTCTCCTTACTTCAACTATCTACTGTACGTATAATACTATATTTTTTAGTTCACATGCAAAAAACAAAGGAATTTTTTTTTTTTACACAAAAAACAAAGGAAAAATTAAGCTCATTTTTTCAACAAAAACTCATCATCTCTCTACTTTTTAGCAATTCTGTATTTTTCTATTTTTTCTCTTTTCTATCCCTCTCTCAATCTATCTTTCTTTTTCTATCCCCTTCTCCATCTATCTTTTTTTTTTTTCCTATCCCCCTCTACCTAGACATGGCCAAAATCGAACAGGCAAATCGTCGAACTTGCAAACCGGTCGATTTTTAACTGTCGGTTATGGCAACCGTAAAATGACCGTTTGATTACGGTTACAGATTTTCAAAAATCGAAACCGCTGATTTGGTGATTTTTTTTTTATATACAATTCTTTTATTTTCTAAGTATAAATTTAAGCTACTCCCTCCGTCCCACAGGAATTTGCACACTTTCCATATATGGATGTCCCATACCAATTTGCACACTCCATAAAAGGAAATATCTTCACAACCCTCGCCCTTAAAATATACTCATATTTACCCATATGCCATTACTTTTCCACACTCAATCTACTTTTTACTTTACTTTATTCATAAAAGTTTACAAAACTACCCCTCAAAACATCCATCATTACACCTTTTCTTACACATTTCTTAAAATGTGTGCCGGTCAAAGGGTGCAAGTTCCTCCGGGACGAAGGGAGTATATAATTTGTATTAAATTCTAGTAATATATATATATATATAATTATATATATATTTTAAAAGGGTTAAAACGAATAACAAAAATACGAGCGAAAAAAACATATCGCAAAACCGGCGGTTAAAAATCAAACTGTTGATTACAAACCGTAACTGGCGGCTCGGTTACTGTTCAATTTCAATTTAATTTTTTTCCAAACCGTGACTACCTCAACAACCCACCACTACAATATAATTCTATATTTTTTTAATCAATGTACACAAAGCAAATGGAGAACTTTTAAAAACACAAATAAAGTATTAATTTATGATAATCAAGAAAAGAATTAACAATATATCTTACACACATCTCATAACTCATAAAATTTGACAACAAATCTCACACGACTTATATATTTAATAAATATATCTTCTTCCCTTCTAAAGTATATATAGTAAAATAAAAAAGTTACACGAAATTTTATTTAATAAGAAAAGTCACATGAAAATTTGGTTAATATTTGTTTTTTATTCAATTATACAAAAAAATAATTATGTTAAATATAAAAATTACTCCCTCCGTCCCATACTTAAGACACATTTTTCCATTTTGGGCGTCCCATACTTGAATGCACATTACCTAAAATAGCAAAAACACTCTTAAACAATCTTCTTAAAACATCACAATATTACAACAAATGCCACTACTTTATTACTCTAAAAAGTAACTTTATTACTCCCTCTGTCCACCAAAAGTGTGCTCACTTTTTTTTATATATGTTTTTAAAAAAATCATATTTTATTTATAAAGAATATATTTAATATAATGAGTAAAAAATATATTTGGTAGATACTCAATCTTGTTAATAAAGTAGAAAAAATATTCAAAAGTTAACAATTTAAATAGAATAAGCACATTTTTTGTGGACCCAAAAAAAGAAGTGAGCACACTTTTGGTGGACGGAGGGAGTACTATTTATAAAGTTGAAAAGTCTTTACTACCCTCACTTTATCTTATACAATACTAATAAACAATTCATTAATTAAAACTCGTGCCCAATTCATTTGTGCCTTCAAGTATGGGACGGAGGGAGTAAATTTTATTAAATTAAATTTATGTTAAATATATACATTATAAAAATATGAATTAATTTATTCTTCATAATGTATATCTCACAAGAAAAATGACTAAATTTTTTAATTGAATCTAAGGCAATTTTTACAAATTAATTTTTTTAGTTGCATCTTAATTATATTAACAAAAATAATTTTAATTTAATAAAAAATTATATTATAAAATTGAATTTTACATTTAATTTATAATATAATCACATGAACAAAAAGATATACTCCATAATGTAAGATTTTAATTTATAAAATTTAAATATAAGTATATATTAAAATTAAAATTTGTATATATTTCACATATATGCATGAAGAGATATAAATTATTTTTTTTGTGTGTGTGAGATATAAATTTAATTTATATTTTAACTGTAAAGACAAATAATAATCGTTTTTTCGTGTAATTCTATTTTTATTTTTCTACTTTAGAAGGGAAGCAAATATATTTATTAATGCTTTTATCAAATTAAATTTAGATCATATCTAGATTGTTCGGCTATAAAGGTTCATTGAAGAGCATTTTAATTGGATAAAGTTAATAGAATTTGTTGTTTCCTGTGGGTCATTAATCTATGAGTAAAGTGGAGCAAACGTTACATTTAATTAGCATCCTTAAAATCAAGCGACGAATATTGAACAGTGGATTAATTAGAGTCTTTTAATCGATTAATTTTTCTGCCATGATTAATTGTTATTTTCATACTCGTAGTTTATTGCTTTAACTTAAAATCCCCCTTTTATCTGTTCATTTATTAGTGTTCTCGAAATTCATATAAGAAACAAATTATAATTTCTCTGTTATATTTAGATAATTAGATTGATGACCCTCTTACTTTTCACTCCTATATATTAGTAGGGTAATGAAGAGAAATTTTACTTGGTGCACCTCGATCGCGAGATCAATATATATAATAGTGTAATATTTCCTTCCTAGCATCATGAAAAATATGTGTTACATGTTTATATTAGGCTACACTTGCTTACTTGTCACATAAATTAATACACCCTCCATTTTTAATTAAAAGTATTTTGCCTAGCTTTTTTAATATTTTCAAAATAAGTGTCATTCTACACTTTTTACTTTAATTTTGACAATTTTACGCTTATACATTATACTCCCCCTATTTTCTTTACCTTGATATAAGTTTTTTCCCTTTTGAATATAGTATTATAGCACAAATCATGAATAAATCTTAATTATTGCATACATGAATATCACCTACAATATTGGCCGACAAAGTGGGATAGCTCAAGTGGTTAGAACACCACTACCTAGGCCTTAGGTCCTGGGTTCGAGTCATGGGGAGGGGAAAAAAAGGGATGGGTATTTAACTTCCATAAAAAAAACCTACAATATTGGCCACATTTATTACTAAACATAAATTTAATATTAAAATTAACTATCATTAATGAAGGGTAAAATGGTTCATAATTATATATCTTAATTTGTTGAAAATTGTTAAAATGACACTTAATTAAAAATGGAGGAAGTATATCGGACACTTATTTTTATTACGGGGACCCTCGTACACTAGATAGAGATATATTGTTCATTTAAGAGGCGAGAAAGTGCAAAATGCGAGGAAATGAGAAAATAGAGATATATTATACTCCCGATCTTTTAGAAACTTCACCCATACAATATCTAAAATATTATATTTAATGTTATTATTTTTATGGTACATACATTCACACAAGTCAACTCACTTATTTATTTTTTTATAAAATTATATCTCAAAATTCGATTTATTATAATATTTTTAAAAAAAGGGTGTGAACAGTAAATATGATAGTTAATTCAGGACGGATGGAGTATAAGAATATCTAAAAATTAATAAAACTTTTTTTTTACTAGTAAAATAAATTATTATTAAAGAACTAGAATCAACCAGTACTGAATGACAATAAGAAGTCGGGGGAGTGTTCCAAGTGTTTACCCCGACTGGATTACATTTAGCATAGTGGGAGAATTCGTGAGCAATCAGATTAAAGCTACGCCCTACCCAACAAAGTGAACAACAAGGCAACAGTGCCAGCTATGATGATTTAATATCATCCAATATAGGTTGCGCAGTAGAAGAACAACCCATCATACCATGAGCACCTGCAATGATTGAGGCTACCGAAATATTTCGAGCGAGGACGAGTTGGAGAGCAGCCTGTAGAGCCATAAATTCCGCTATCTCCGGATCACATAACCCATCGAACCTGACGGGGTATCCAAGGGATCGGAGAAAGAGCCATGGTCATCTTCAATGTAAATTCGAATTCCCACAAATAAAATATCTTCCAGCCCGTATCAAGAGAGCGGAAACTGAGGGAACGAAAGCGCGCATGGAGGTGTTCCGGCCATGTATGTCCTGGGCCCAAAGTAGTGCAGTCTTTCCTCGCCAAATCAAGGATTTGGGGCTTCTTAGATAAGATCAAAAGTACGCTATACCAGGTACACACTTCTTTGATTGCTGGCTACTATTTCATTACTCAACAGTAATTCTTTTCTATCTTCTTTATACTATAAAGAAGCTTCTAATACAACACTAATAAGCACAAATGCCCAAGCTTCTGATAGAAATAAATGCATCTTGCATTCGAGCGGAAAGGGATGGCAAATAGAAGAAGTCCCTTTGAGTGCTATCTAAGAATCTACCCCCTGCTTCCGGAATAGTGATTGGTTAAGTTAGCAGTTGAGTGGAATTGGAATATATGAGGCGAGAAGGACAGATGCTTCTTGCCTGCTCTCCGCGCTTTATTGGAATATCGCGTGGTTGAGTGAGCGTTCTAAAACCCACGACCTACATAGAAAAGCCCTTAGATCGGGCCAGACATCAAACCCGGATGTAGTTCTCTACTACCTACCTACTTAGAAAATCATAGAAGTCCTATCTACAATGGATAGATAAGATAATTCCTAACTCGTCTTTTATAGTCAGTCCACTAGGAAAGAACTAAGAACTTAGAAGGCAAGTCATCTGGTATTCTTGCTGAACAACTACCTTCTATCTCCTGGGCTCATCAACTGCTATAGAAAGAACTCTTAGCCTAGCTACAAACTGTGTGTATCAAAGAAGCTTCCTCGGGATGAGCTTCTAGCAGACTTCGTCCAGTCAAGCACTTAAGACATTCCCCGCTCTGTCTTCTCTAAGAGCTAGCGAAGCGCGACTCTACCTATTGAATTGCTCTGGACTGTGGTGATCTGAAATAGATTCCCCTTCCGAGGCTAGAGTTTGACTCTATCTCCGTAAGACGTTATTGCCCCGTACTCTGGTGCAATACAGATCCTGGCAACCATCCCCAAGATACAACGACAACATTTCGCCTGTTGCACTACGAAATGGAAGTTTTCGGCGAATACCAAATAACTACAACTCTAAAATTTTAAGTATGCATATTGTAGTTTAAACTCAAATTTCAAAAATCAAGTTTACAACTCTTGACCATGAATCAATGGAATGAATTTCCGAATTAATGAGTGAAATGACCAATGTAGGGGGATCTATTTATAGACTTCCAATAGTCTTTAGGTAATATGTGTGACATTTCACAATAAATTTATTTTCCCAAAAGTTGCAACCTTTAGAAATAAGCAACTATTTACAAAATGTATGTCTTTTAAATTAACACAATAATTCTAAAAGACACAACCTTTTGAATAATCAACTATTCACCAAAAGACGTGTCTCTTAAATTAATACTATAATAATTCTGAAAGACATAGCCTTTGGAATAAAATCATTCCACCAAAAGACATGACATTTCATGTCTATAAGTCACAATCCATCACTATTACCATAGGTTTTGTTGCACATAAAGGTGCAAATTGCACTTGAGGGATTCAAGAATGAGTTTGATGCGGCCTAAAATTGTCATTCGATGGAGAAAATGTACGAGGATGGTGCGCAAGGCTAAACATAGTATAAAGATTCACTTCCGTAGCTCATCCCCAAGCTAATGGGCCGGTGGAAGTCACTAACCGAACCATAGTGGATGGTATTCGGACGAGGTTGACGAAAATAGGTGGAGGATGGGTGAACGAGTTAGACAACGTGTTATGGTCCTACAGAACTAGCCCAAAGACAGCAACTAGAGAATGAGAGTGAAAGAACACTCGAGAGCCTAGAGGCCGAGGAGAGCTGGAGAGCTCCTCACCATATTTGAGACCCTAATGGGTCACTTAAGAATGAAAGAAAGATTTTTACAAGTTAAAATCTTCCAAGACTGAGAGTGAAAGAACACTCGAGAGCCTAGAGGCCGAGGAGAGCTGGAGAGCTCCTCACCATATTTGAGACCTTAATGGGTCACTTAAGAATGAAAGAAAGATTTTTACAAGTTAAAATCCTCCAAGAATGAGAGTGAAAGAACACTCGAGAGCCTAGAGGCCGAGGAGAGCTGGAGAGCTCCTCACCATATTTGAGACCCTAATGGGTCACTTAAGAATGAAAGAAAGATTTTTACAAGTTAAAATCTTCCAAGAATGAGAGTGAAAGAACACTCGAGAGCCTAGAGGCCGAGGAGAGCTGGAGAGCTCCTCACCATATTTGAGACCCTAATGGGTCACTTAAGAATGAAAGAAAGATTTTTACAAGTTAAAATCTTCTAAGAATAAGAGTGAAAGAACACTCGAGAGCCTAGAGGCCGAGGAGAGCTGGAGAGCTTCTCACCATATTTGAGACCCTAATGGGTCACTTAAGAATGAAAGAAAGATTTTTACGAGTTAAAATCTTCTAAGAATAAGAGTGAAAGACACTCGAGAGCCTAGAGGCCAAAGAGAGCTGGAAAGCATCTCCCCATAATCAAGACCTAAGAGGGTTACTTAGAGAACAAAAATTTTATGAACCGAGACCATCTGCCAAGATTCTACCTAAAGAATGAAAGAAAAGATAGACAGAAGCATAGAAGCTAAAGAAAACCTCCCCGAGCCACCTGAAACTAGAGGTGATTCCTCGAAAGGGTGAAAGATTCCTTGAATCTTTTAAGATGATTCCTTGAAGGTTATGTAACCGGAAGAAAATAATGGTGCAGCCTACAAGATGAATAAGGGGGGAGGAAAAGAGCACACATCCACCATGTTCTCTACTGGTCTCATAGGCTGCCCACGTAAGCAAGAAAGAAAAAACATGCCAACAAACAGATAGTACGAAGCTAATACGATCATCACAAAAAGCCCCCACATATCCAGGAGTGTGGGGTCCCCTACAGAGTATAAGAAAAACAAGTATCATGAGCAGAAATTAAAAGAGTGTAGCAAAAGAAAGGTAAAATGTTTGTTATGACCATGGAAACATGAATTTTAAGCTGCCTCTTCAACAGCAGCTCCCTCGACCACAGCTCCTTCAACGGCAGCTTCCTCAACAGCAGCATGACTGCTAGACCCTCCACCCTCCTCTGGGCCCTCTTCACCTCCTGGAGTAGCCTTAGCATCCTTTCCATCACTTGCTTTTACCTCATTCCCGGGAGCAGAGGCATAAGGATAGACTAATTGCTCCAAAGGCTCCAGCTCAGCCATGCCCACCTTGACCGCCGGCAAATTGGCAATAGCCTGACCCATTCCAGGTAACCACCAAGGACTGTCAGCACTTTCTGTTGGATTCCCTAAGAATTTAGGAGGGGGAGTAAGCTTGTCCAAACGAAAGGCACGAGAATAGGTCCCATCAAATCCTGGGGCTGAATGCTCAGCCACGGCATTGCTGAAGCCGTGATCGATGAAGTGAGGAATATGTGGCCCCATAGCGCATAGGAAGCTTGAGCTCTTTAAAAAGCTGGACAACCATTGAGTATGGAGAGTCCCCAAGAATTCTTGACCCAAGGAAGAGGTAAACAGGGATTTGATGCAGGCCTGCACTCCGACATCCGGCAGTTCACGCTCCATTCGCTTCATCTCCGTTCCCATACGCTCCACTTCCTCTTCCAGATTCTTGATCTTAGCTGCCTCTTGCTTACTTTGAGCCCGGAGGAGAGGCAATTCCCCAGCCAAAGCTTGAGCCCGCTTTTGAGCCTTGTCCTTCTCCGCGGTGACACCTTTAAGAGTCGATTGAGAAGAAGACACTTCAGCTCGAAGGAGTTCATTCTCAGCAACCAGTTTGACAAGGCCGAACTACATGACAAGAAGAAATAACATTTGAGAGATGTAAAACCTAGACGCCATAAAGATAAGGAGAAATACCTCAGAAAAAAGACGAACATACCTCAGAAAAAAGATGGGCGCCGCGGAGCAATTGATCTTCAGAAAGAGGCTTGTCGAAGAGCTCGGTGTTGGAAGGAGGAGGACAACGGCTGATGAGGCGCTGAAGAGGTTCATAGGAGGTAGAAAGAGGGACTTCTTTCTCAGCAGGAGTCCGAGTGGTCTTGCCCTTCTTCTTTTTAGAAGTGCCGCAGTCGGAGAAGAAAGCATTTGTAGCTGAGCGAGTCCTCCTAGAGACGGAGCCAGGGACTTGAGTGGAAGAGCTAGGAAGAGGAGGAGCCTTTGTGGAACTCTCTGGGGCCGGGGTCTTTAAGAAACTCTCTAGAGCCGGAGCAGGGGAGTGAGGAGCCTTAGGGTGATCTTCAGGGGCTGTCACTGCAGGTGCCTTCACCATTCCAAGAGCAGGAGCATCCCACGAAATATGAGTCAACCAACTCATTGCTGTAACCAACCAAGAAATTTTTAGAATTCAGAAAATTAGCCACATGCATAAAACGAAATACAAGAACAAGGAATTTTTTACCATCTCGAGGTTCTAAGGGAAAATCCTGAGGACAGAATCCAAAATGAGAGAGGATGCGAGGGTTTTTGCAGATACCAAGGACATAAAAAAAATCGTGTTGGCGGACATGAGCATTGAGATTAGTCATAACAGTATAGTTTAAGGCAGAGTAAGTTTTTAGAGGAGGAAGAGGTACTCCCGGATTATGATATATCCAACATTCGTGAGGAAATGGCCAATCGGTGGGGTTAGTCACAAAAATATAGTAATCCCTCCAGGACGACTCTTCTTCATGGAGTTTTGTCATGAATTTGCAAGCACGAGATCTTCTTCCACAGACATAGAAGAAGCCATCGTTCAGCTTACATGAATGGGCTCACCGCCATTCCCCTTTACTAGAATAAAGAATCTGATCATGGTGCGGATAACATTAGGGGTAAATTGATTAAGGGGATTTGCATGCGAGTAGATATGGAGGCCAAATAGGGGTGAACACGAAATCGAAGACCCGCCCTAATTTGAGCTTCAAAAAAAGCTAGGGTTCGGGGCCCAGGAAAATCGGGGCATTCATCTGAGCGAGGAATTCAGAGGGTGTACTCCGGCGGAAAGACTTGGGCCTGAATAAGACTGGCTAGATGGGTATCATCGATTAGAGAAGAAGTGGAAATCCTATTTTCAGGGCTCCCCATCGGAAACGGGGTTGACTCGGAAGGATTTGGTTCGAAAGACTCAGGTGGAGAAGAAGGAGAAGACATTGACAAAGTAGTGTTAAAAAAGAAAAGAAGTTAGCTAGGTTACCTTGTTAGGAGAAGTACAAAGTCGGACTGGGCGACCGGCGACGAAAGGACCTGGGGAAGAAGACGCCTGAAGGAGAAAAGGGAAAATAATGGGGAACTTTCGAGAAGATGAAATTCGAAAGGAAGATGCGTGAAGTGAATAGGAAAAGGGGGCTAAAACCGAGGCTTCTCCTCGAGAAAGTAGGAAGAGAGAGAAAATTGCGACTGTGTGGGACCCAGGCGCAGAAGTCGAAGCGTTTTCGGAATAGTGGGCGGGAAAAATTTGTGAAGAAGAATACTCCCGAAATTCCCCTCCGAAGTAAGAATAAAACACGTCTCTCCAGAGATGCCTCTATGCTGAACTCACTTGAATTTCCTACTCTCACAAAAGATATAATCCCTTTATGAGAGTAGGGGGGAGTAGATGATGCGGCCTAAAATTGTCATTCGATAAGAAGTCGACACGTGTATTAAGGATAAGATGAAAGAATCTCTTCTGGATGTCCCTCGGGAGGGAGCTCCACCCACGGGAGAGATATCAGGAAGACCTAATCCTGAGGAGAATTGGTAGTCCGAGAGTTTAGGAGAAGTCCCGCACGAAACTGACTAAGGCTGGATAAAGGAAGACTCATTCTTCCCTTATCTCAACGGAGGAAGCCCACTAGGGGGAGTGGTCGCGGACTTTCCGGGATTAAGAGAGTGGAAAGATTCTGTCAACACAGATGGGCCGAGTCAAAGGTAAAAGGAAATACAGGTCCGAAATAAGGGGAAACACTAACTTCTCCTCAGGTATGATTCCTCTATAAATAAGTAAACCTAAGGACATTCCTAGGTTACGATCTCTAACTTTACTCAACTTACCAAGCTGCTCATAATTATTTTGATCTCTTTCAAGAGCCTTATCGATAATCGAGGGACTTTCCTATCCTTACCACGCCTTAAATCACCTATACTGACTTAGGCATCGGAGTGTCCGCGCCGGACTCCCCTCCGGCGTGTCTTTTGCAGGTTCTGGAGGATCATTTCAAAGGAAGCAGCGTACCCGGATCATTCATACGCGTTCGGGAATTCGGATATCTGACTCCGAGGATATCTAATCCATCCGTGCAATTTTTGGCACATCAGAGTTTAAAATGCATTTTTCAAGTGCGAATCCGAGTGTTTCATAACTTAGTTGTCTCGTTGAACCAAGTTCTTGGGATCCTCCAGTCATCATGGACGAGTTACTGCTATGAACACCCTTTTATGTGTGGGTTTTATACTCATTCCCCTTACCCATTATCCTCATAAACATTTTATCATTATCGGCCGGTATTTAACAAAATGCAATAATCATTAATTAATTGCATAAGTATTTAGAGGATTTTCGTGACATTGCTCCCCCACATTTCCAATGATGGGCTTAGAGTTTGTGTCCAAATATCCAGTCTACGCAACTAGATATTTCTAATATAAAATTCCACCTCAGGAATTTTCTATTTGTTCATTAAAAATCAATAAGCACTATCATGTACTTCAATCTTTACTCGTCACCCCCACACTTCGTAAATAATCGTAGGATCACTTTATTCCTTTTCCACAATTCACATAGTTTTATCTCCTTGTGTGGTGACTTTACTCGAATGTGATTTCCAAGATGAACAAATCCATATAACTTGTGGAAATTATTCCACTGAATTCGACCGCTCTAGATTTTCCTTATTTAGCTTTAAGGCCACGCCTTTGCTAACAACCTTACATTCGAACATATCGATGGAGACCTCTTTCCCCCCACATTCAAATGTATCCAAGTGAGGAGACACATTCCCCCACATTAGAGTTGCTTGTCCTTTTATTTGTGAATTACTCTTATTCGCCAAATTTGAACACAACCTCGAAACATTGAAAAAATTGAACGTTGAATTTTTGTCTTATTGGACTTCATTCCAATTCCGAAATTAATTTAATTTTTGGTCGACATACCAAAATTAAATTCAATTTCATATATGGCATTTAGCGCCACTCTTAACTCGAGCATAATTTCCGATTAAAATATATGAGTCAATATCCTTTGAATTTAAATTCAAAACACATTTGTGCTCTCAAGTATACAATTTTAATTCTGAAATTAATTTAATAATAAATTCAATTTCGAATATACCTTTCAGTGCCACTCTTAACTCGAATATAATACTCGGTCGAATTATATGAGTCAAGGTCTTTTGAATCAAATCCAAAACACAATTTGCGCTTCAAGCACAGTTTCAATTGAGACTTTAATTGTCACAATTTACTCGAGAATAATTTCTGAAGGAATTATACGTGTCAAACATAATCCTTGAGCCCAAAATTCAATTTCAAAATTAAAGCTCACAAAATTTGACCAATATTCAATATAGTGTGTCATCACTCATCAAGAGACCAATTTAATAGTTTTAATTAACATCAATATGGCCTTAGAATGCTGCAAGCCAATGCTACAGGCTTAAACCCATAAACTCATTTTAAGGCCCAAACATATTTGATGACAATTAAAAGCACAAACCAAGGCCTGTTATCCGTTAATTTTAATTGGCCCAATGATTTGGCCGAAGTTAACACGTAGACCTTTAAGAGAAAATCTGACCTCCTTTTTTTTTCCCTCATCAGATTAGCAGAAGCAATCAAGCGACGTCTTCTCTAAATTATAACGCCCATTCCTCGATACACGACTTCACTGGAAATTACTTCTTCTTCCGATGCCCTTTCAACCAATTTCCTGGAGCCATCACATCCATTCGAGGAGCAAAGAAGGGTCATATCCAGGATAAAGGGGTGCAGATATTTTGCCATTGTCAAAACGCCGCCGCCACAGACATGTTCGAGATCCCCTTTTCCCTGGTTCAATCGCTGCTTTTCTTGTTGGAGAATTTAAGTGGCGAGATATCTCAATTTTCCTCTGCAAAAACTTCATTAGACATAATCTACCCGAATAAATGTGCACCCGGTTGTTGCGTTGGAAAAGAACGCCCTCGGATATCAACCGTTCCTTTGCGAGCGCTACGAATCACGGGTTTGAATCGCTCGTTATCCTTTGGCAATCCTCACGTAAGTCTTCTCGAAAATCCTGAAATGACCTGCAAAAGCACGCCGGAAGGTGGCCCCGGCGCGGAATCTCCGACGCTCAAGTCAGAATCCTTCTTAGAAGAATTAAAGAGGAATTTCCGTGTAATTCTAGGGAAATTCTGGCGAATAATGTGATATTTCTTCTGAACTCGGTGTATATTTCGTAAGAGTATGTATATTATGTAAAAATAACCTCTTTATATACCTGGTCATTCCTCTCTGGGGAGAGGAAGACTCTTTCTCCCTATATTTGCTCGCACTTCCCTGTAAATCCGGCCCAACTCCCTAAAGGTTTGGTCCAGATTCCTAAAGACTCTTCCATATACTGGCCCCTATCTTCGTGGATTGACTTCTTCTTTTGACTTAGTTAGGAAAGAATGGACCATACTACGCGTTCCCTTTGGGCCAGATCCTTGGACCTAGGGGTGGGAATAGGCCAGGCCGGGCCAGGCCTTAAGAAAAAAAGCCTGGGTCTGGTATATAATATTTGGGCCCAAGCCTGGCCTGTGGCCTATTATAGGCTTTTTTAAGAGGCTAGGCCTGGCCTTTTTAGTAAATAGGTCTGGCCCGAAAGCCTTTTAAAGGCCTTTTTAGTATTATTCAAAATTAATTTTTATCGCACTATTAAATTATAAAAACTAACTTTTTAAATTTCAAAATGAAAAAATAAGAACAATAAAAAATTAATCAAAAGGTACATAAAATTATACTCGCAAATGTTCATATCAATTATTTTTAACTATTACAAAGAAAAATAAAATAAAAAGTATATAATTTCTTCACGATAATCTCATCATATATTGAATATTATATATTTATTGTATTTTTATATATTATATATTTATACATATAGAAATAGAGTTAAATAGGCCGGCCTGTTGGGCTTAAAAGGCTTACGAAAAAGCTCAAGCCCGGCCTATTTAATTAAAAAGGCTTTAAAAAAAGCTTGAGCCTGGCTTGTTTATTAAACAAGCCGAGCCGAGCCGAGCTTTACAAGGCCGAGCCGTAGGCCCCTGTCGGGTAGCCTGGCCCATTCCCACCCCTGCTTGGACCCCAAAGACCACTAATCTTCTCATATGGGCTAAAAGCCCAATTACTCTTATTTCCCTCTTTAGGCCCAGGAGTGTATTAATCCAACCTTCAAGCCTATTGACCTAATTAAGACCATTATAATTTATCTTGTCTCCACGTGTCGACTTTTCCAAGAGCGACATATTTTATCCGCATCAACCACTCCCCCCTACTCTCGTAAAAAGGATAGTTTTTAAGAGAGTAGGAGAAAGAGACGAGATAAACTCTAAAAGAAACAATCCTTTTTCCCTTAATTATCCTCTCTTTGAATTTCCCTCAAAGTATAACACATTCGATTTTCCATAATTGTTTCCAGAATCCTCGCGCCTTTTCCACTTCTACACGCTAACTCAATTTCGAAATCTGCATCAGGCGTCTGCTCGAGGGCCAACATCCAGCCGCCCCTTTTCAGCCACGCGCTTTTCAATTGGGAAGCATTTACTTCTCCTCAATTTTTTTTTTCTCTCTCTCTCTTCATCATAATTATTTCAAAAATTATATTCGCTCCACAGAAAACCCTCTTTCTTTCCTTTCAAACTTATCCATCCTCTCTCATTTTCATTTTCAACTTCTCCTTACTGCCATTAACTTCTCGCGCACGTCCACCGGCCACAGACATGTTCGAGATCCCCTTTTCCCTGGCTCAATCGCTGCTTTTCTTGTTGGAGAATTTAAGTGGCGAGATATCTCAATTTTCCTCTGCTAAAACTTCATTAGACATAATCTACCCGAATAAATGTGCACCCGGTGTTTGTAAAATGTCCACAATGACTTTAGCACGGATACAAACAACGATTTTCGAATGGTTGCGTTGCCATACGCCAACAAGTTCGATTGTGTGACTCGAAGTCATTAATAATTTTATCACAATTTTCGCCTGTCTCTTCATCTTTTAATTTGAACAAATTCAATTTTCCCATTACTTACATTAATAGGTCTTCCAATAATTTTACGCACCAAATATGTCTGTACACTTAAAATGATCAATTATTAAATGATCCAACTATGACAAATATTTTGCATAAGAGTAGAATTCTGAAGAAAAATATTGAAATAGAATTTCACAAATAATTATTGCATTTATTTTCCCTGATAAGTCGAGTGAGATCTTTTGTCACTTTCAAGCCAACTTCGAATACACAAGATTAACATCTTACAATTGTTGGATATTTAGGTGTATGTGTAGACGAAGATGACCTATGCATGACACACTCATTACGAATGAAAGTCAAGGCTAGAGTTTGACTCTATCTCCGTAAGACGTTATTGCCCCGTACTTCGGTTCAATATAGATCATGGCAACCGTCCCCAAGATACAACGACTTTAGAGCCCTCCGCCTGTTGCACTACGAAATGGAAGCTATCGACAAATCGTAAATAAGTATCCAGAACTTTCGACTCGACTCTAATGTAGTAACTCAACTCTAAAATGCTAAGTATGCATATTGTAGTTTTAACTCAAATTTCAAAACACAAGTTTACAACTCTTGACCATGAATCAATGGAATGAATTTCCGAATTAATGAGTGAAATTAACAATGTAGGGGGTCTATTTATAGATTTCCAATAGTCTTTAGGTAATATGTGTGACATTTCACAATAAATTTATTTTCCCAAAAGTTGCAACCTTTATAAATAAGCAACTACTCACAAAATGTATGTCTTTTAAATTAACACAATAATTCTAAAAGACACAACCTTTTGAATAATCAACTATTCACCAAAAGACGTGTCTCTTAAATTAATACTATAATAATTCTAAAAGACATAACTTTTGGAATAAAATTATTCCACCAAAAGACATGACATTTCATGTCTATAAGTCACAATTCATCACTATTACCATCTTTATTATATATATTTGCAAACTTTTGGACTGCCACGTGTCGCAATTTGATTCGTCTACCACAATCTCTCTCCTCTCAATGGTCTTCATTTCAAAAATCTTCTTCTAACCTCATTTTCCTCCTTTTCATTTTAATCTCATTCGTCCATTTAAACAAATTAGTATTAACCGTTCGATTTTTATATAATCTCCTATATAATAACCCTCCTACTTTCGTTTTCAACATTCATTTTCAGAGAACTTTACGATTGTCTACAATTTCAACCCGTGATTCGGATGTCACATAGTTTTTTTTTTTTAAATTCCGTACTCCCTTCTTTATAGGGACCTTCTATATGTAGTCAGGGTGTCGTAACGTGTCGTAATGACTACCGTAGTCAGTTAATCTAAGCCATTAAAAATCTAATATAAAGGTTTAGATTTGATGACCTGTTATCTTTTGTAAATTTTACGATATGTATTGTCGTACTGTGTCGTAATGTGTCATAAATTTATATTTTCTTTTTAAATTAAATTAATTAAAATATATTATTGTAAATTTACATTTTCATCCTTATACAATAAAATAATTTATTACAACAATTATCTACTCCCGCTAATTTTATGAGTTCACCCAAATCATTTTTTACCATAGTTATCTGCACCCATTCATTTTATGAGTTCACCCAAATCATTTTTTACCATAGTTATCTGCACCCATTCATTTTATGAGTTCACCCCCAAATCATTTCTTTTTTACAACGATTATCTACACCCGCTCATTTGATGAGTTCACCCCCAAATTATATTTTTACCAAAGTTATCTGCACCCACTCATTTTATGAGTTCACCCCCAAATTATTTTTATACCACAATTATCTGCACCCGCTCATTTTATGAGTTCACCCCAAAATATTTTTTTAAAAATACTTACATTTAAAAGACTATATTATTTTTTTATTAATTAACACAAAATATAATAAAATCAACCCTAATTTATACATTTACAATCTACAACCGAGTCATTGTCGAGTTACCGTCGATTCACCACCAAATCACTCATATTTTTAGAAAAAAAATCGTAAAAACATAATTAAAAAAAACTATCGAGATTAGGCACAAATTTCAATTTTTTTTCATTTAATTTTTCTTCCCATTTTCAATTTTTATTCCAAACTTTTTATTTCTTCGTTTTTTTTGTTTCCTACTTTTTTTTCATTAGTATATTTTTAGTTTTAATACAAAATAATATTATATGTAATAACCAGTAATACCATAAACAGTAATCAGTAATACCATTAACAATAATTAGTAATACCACGAACATTAATCAGTAATACCATTAATATTAATCAGTAAAATTTTATACAATAATAAATAATTTCACACATCTAATTATATTCAAGTGATTATTTACTAGAATCTTCAAAATCCAACTCCACAGTGCTCAAATCTACAAAAGTTTTTGGACATTATTTAAAACTTCAAAATAATGGGAAAAGCCCAATTATACCCTTATGTTGGGTTGATTTATTCTCTCTCCTCATCAACCTCAAATTCAAATTCATTTTCTCTGTCCAATTCACTTTTATTTCCATCAAATTCAAATTTATTTTCTCTCTCCAATTCACTTTTATTTCCACAAAAACTGTTTCAGATTCATTTTTAAATTTCAATTGACTCTATCCAAAAACTCCCTTTATCTCTCTCTTTCGACAATCCATGGAGGCGACCCACAGAACAGATGCAGCTCTATTCCAATTTTTTGTGGCGACAATGGCCGAGGAGGTGGTGCGTTTTTGTGTTCTTTTCTTCAGATTTTGAAAAACGTTAATAATTACTTTGAACTACTGTAATTATTGGTTCCTGGGTTTTAGTTTTTTCGATTTAGGAGTAAATCTTGTAATGTTTGCTTGGTTTACATTTGGACATACGGTCGCGCGATTCCAGAGGCAGAGATTTGGGGGAGTCGCGGTGGTGCTGCAACGGATGGGCGGCGGAGCTCTGCGCGTTGGACAGCGATGGCCGCGCGTGTTATTCGATGCGCAGGAGCGGTGCGACGCTATAGTTGCGCCAGTGGACGTTGTTGTTCAGGCGAAGAGAAGACACGACAGGTAGGGTCGCGCGGTCGGCGGCCACACAGATTCTGTGTCTACCGATGCCGGCTATTTCCAAGGCGACGGCGGCGGCCACACGGATTTTCAGATTTTAGGGCAATGGGCTTTCTAATGAGTTACTAATGAGCTAGGGTTTGCCAACCCAGGTGTGCACCCCAGTTTCATTTAATACACCCCTAGTTTCACTCGATACACCCCTCCTATGTGCACCCCAGTTTCACTCGATACACCTCTCCCGGGTGCCCCCACTAATCTCCTTAGTTCACCCCCCGTTTCAGAAAATTGATTCGTATTTTTATATGTATTGATTTTGTTTCCAATTTCAAATTCTAAATTGAGGGAATTTTTTTTTCTTTGTATGTTTCTTAAATCCTAATTTATATTTTCAATAGTTTTATATTCATCAAGTATATTATGTGAAATTTTTTGAAGATCAAGCTCGTCTCTCAATAAGAAACTTTGTATATGCATTATTTGTTTAATAGTACGCAATGTGTTGTAAATATGCATTTTTTACTCAGCATATGCATTATTTGTTGCTAATATGCAATATATGTATGCATTATATATTGTTCGTATGCAATATGTGTATGCATTATATATTGTTCGTATGCAATATGTATATGCAATATTTTTGTTGTTAGTATGTAAATATATAGTACTCAATATAATGAAATATTATAATGTAATATTATATAAAAAACTAAATAAAATAGAAAAAAAATTATTCTATAATTTAAAATTTGAATCTAAATAATTTTTGAATAAAAGTAAATATAATAAAAAATCTTAATAAAAAATCTGATTAAAATATTTTGAATAAAAAAGCATAATAAAATTTAAATAAAATATGAATAAAACTTGAACAAAACAAATAAACTGAGTAAATTATAAATTAAAATTCTGAACAAAATTTGGAGACTGATTTGACTGAAAAAATTATAAGTTAAATTCAAAGGAGAGGAGGAAGTTTGAAAGTTTTGAAAAAATTCACAATAGGACAAAGAGGGTAGATGAAGGACATAATGGTCACTTTAATTACATCTTTGTAGATCTTAGTATTACAATTTTTGGATTGTAGATATATGTAATGGGCCCTAGCCCATCGTAGATATATGTAATTTTCCCTATATTCAATAATACATAAAATAATTATCAGTAATACCATGAACAGTAAGTAGTAATACCATGAACATTGAATAGTAATATCTCATACAATAACAAATAATTCCACAAATCTAATTATATTCAATAATACCAAAAACAATTATCAGTAATACCATAAACAATAATATGTAATACCATAAAAATAATAATAATTAGTAATAAATAATTTCACATAATCAGTAATACCACAATTAATAATCAATAATCATTAATATTAATTCAATAGTGTATTAATAGTAATACCGCAATCAATAACTAGTAATACCAGTATCAATAATACCAATAACAATAATACCATAAAAAAAAGTGGAGAGAGTGCAGATCGGGGTGTACTAAAGAAAATAGAGGGTGCACATTACCAAGCCCAATTGAAGGAAACCCTAGCCCAATGGAGGGCACCCTAGGTCAGTAGTCGTCGCTTGGGATTTCATCAGAAAGGTCACCGGCTCCGAGTGTCGTCCGGTCAGAGATCCATCAGCAACATACTCACAGTCCTCCGTCGGACCGTCGTCAGCCGGAGGAAGAGGCTGCGTAGGAGCAGGGTGAAGAAGACGGATGAAGCAATGTAGCTTCGATTTGGACAGGGATGAAAGACGAGAGAGAGGAAGCGTCGATCCGAGTGTTGCAGGCGAGCGTCGTTGATGTAGGAGAAGCTCCTGGATCGCGAACGCAAGAGAGATTGATCGAAGCAGTCGCGTCGGTGGTCGAAATGAGGAGAGGATTTCGACCGAGATGGAAGATTATGTTGATTGTTATGGAAGTGAAGAATCGCGATTGCGTTTCGAGGAGGGGTCTCGGGCTTCAGCGGCCGAGACCGAAGCGCCGCCGTCGCCGTCGAGGGGGTGGTCGGGCATGGTGGTGGCTGGGTCACCCGCCGACATGCATGGATTTCCGGCAGGTCCTTTACTCATCAAATTAAAATTAAAATTTAGGTGCACCGCCGATCGACTTTAATAAAATTATACCTATAATATTAGTTTGTATTAAAATTTAAAAAATACACATGCAAAAAATGGAAAAGAAAGACAGGAAAATTTAAAAAGGAAATGAAAAAAAAACAAGGAAATAAAAAATTTGAAAAAAAATTGAAAATGGGAAGAAAAAAGAAAAAGAGGAGGGGGAAGAAAAATTAAAAAGAAAAAAAATTGAGATTTGTGGCTAATTTCAATAGTTTTTTATTAATTATATTTTTACGTTTTTTTTTTAAATATGGGTGATTTGGTGGTGAATTGATTTTTTAGAGTTTATTTTATTATATTTTGTGTAAAATAATAAAAGGATAATATAGTCTTTTAAATGTGATTATTTTTTTAAAAACATTTTGGGGTGCACTCATAAAATGTGCGAGTGCAGATAACCGTGGTAAAACAATAATTTGGGGGTGAACTCATAAAATGAGCGAGTGCAGATAATTGTGGTAAAAAATAATTTAGGGGTGAACTCATAGAATGAGCGGGTGTAGATAACTGTTGTAAAAAAGAAATGATTTGGGGGTGAACTCATTAAATGAGCGGGTGCAGATAATTGTTGTAAAAATATGATTAGGGGGTGAATTCATTAAATTAGCGGGTGCAGATAATTGTAGTAAAAATATGATTAGGGGGTGCACTCATTAAATTAGTGGGTGCAGGTAAAATATAAATAAAATTTAAAAAGAAGGGTAATATAGTAAATAACAAAATATAATTTAAATAATGCTAAAAATAACTGAAACCTGTATGACAGATAGCAGGTCGTTTTTACGGTTACGACGCCACATGGCACGATTCGACAAAGTGACTGCATAGTCACTTTGTAAAATGTGACTACCGTAAGAATTGCCCTTCTTTCTATGATTAAGATCAAATGTCATTTCTTTTTTGTGTATCAGTTGATTCTTATTGGATGACAAATTATATGACTTCTCGATTATATGGAGCCCTCACAAACTCAAGAGCAACCATTAGAGCCCTCATAAATTCAAGAACAACACAAGAGCAATCATCAGAGCCCTCACAAATTTCAAGAGCAACACAAGATCAACTATAAGAGTCCTCACAAATTCAAGAGCAACAATCAGAGCCATGACAATCATAAATATTTCTCAATTACAATCATTTTCGATGTATATATCTCTATAATTTTTTTTTTTTTTTGTCTTATTTAGGAATGTACTTTATATTCATAATGTAATTAACTTTTTTTTTATGATTCAAAATTTATTTTTGACACCAAATTGTATACAATATTTTATTTAAATATTTATTTTAATTATTTTATCTTCATAATTTAGTCCTTTATATTTTGGAGAAATTTTTTTATATAAATTTAAATAAAACGTGAACAAAACCTTTCAATAATGTAATCATTATTTTTTATATGTTAAGAACAATCATTACTTAAAACATTCCATTAACCTAAAGATATTAATTTAATTCAATTAATCTATCTATATATATCTCACTTTATTTCACATGTTATATCTTTAAATTTCGAATTTCCTTAAATAAATGAAAACGAATTTAATCAAATTGATTGGATTGACTTTATCATGTTAGGAATATTTATTCTGTTACTGAAATATACATGTAGTACAACAAATATCCTAGATGCGGAAATTCTAGGACAACAACACGCTCATTGATTAAGAATTAGTGGATTTAGTGAAATACCTGGATCCATAACAATATTTTGTATAGGAAATGCCTCACCAATTTAGTTCGATCGATGGGGTGGTTTTATGGCATTCCTCAACTAAATCTCCGTATGGGTGGGTCCTTCGTTTCACTCTTGATGGGGAGAGTAGAAAACTATATGCGATTTAGTATATTGGGGGCCATAACCATGATGCTCTTTATATAGTACTGAATTAGGGTTTCCATAATTCCCGTAACAAAGTCCTATTTGGTATCTACTCATAAATCCATATTAATTTTAATAGTCAACCGTATCACAATAATAGATATAACTATAAATGACTAATATAATTGCATTAAATATGTGGCCCATATATATAGGAAATAATAATTTCCTAACAATCTCCCACTTGGGCTGCATATTAACCTTAAGCAATTATATTTCCTTATGTGCACAACTTTACGTCATTCATTCTTTGACTATTGCCTTACAATTTTGTCCATCTCATATACTAGAAATGAGACTATCACAGTTTTCATCACATCATATATTGTGACTAAACCATGATAATCACCATACTAGTACACTCAATGACATAGATCAAATATGGTGAGCAGCATGGAAATTTCGTGCAATGTGATCTTAATCATGCCTATTTCCAACTGACCCAACTGTAATCTTTACCGAGATCAACATATGCAATGTAAAATATCACATATTAACACATAATGAGTTCAGAAATAATATAGCCATCAACTTTATTCTGCAGAAAAGAGATCCAAAAAAAAACCCATAGAACATTAACTCCCACTAAACTAAGGTAAAGTTTTGAACAACACCCATATGAGCAGTATGCTCGTGAAACAATTTTGGTGTTACTGCCTTAGTTAAGGGATCCGCTAGCATAGAATCCGTCCTAATATGTTCTATGGAAATTTGTTTATTCTGAACTCTCTCCTTAACAACAAGAAACTTGATTTCAATGAACTTCGACTTTACAGAGCTCCTGTTGTTATTCGAGTAAAGAACGGTTGAGCTATTGTCACAATAAATCCTTAGCGGCCGTTCAATGCCGTCAACCACACGCAGCCTAGTGACAAAATTCTGCAGCCATATCCCATGGTTGGATGTCTCATAGCATGCAATGAATTCTTCAACCATGGTGGACGAGGCTATGAGGGTCTGTTTAACAGACTTCCATGAGATAGCTCCACCGGCCAATGTAAAGACATATCCAGATGTGGAGCGTTTGCTATCTTGACATCCAGCAAAATCGGAGTCAGAGTACCCAATGATCTCCAAATTGTCTGATCTCCGATAAGTGAGCATGCAATCAATTGTTCTCTTCAAGTATCGCATTACGCATTTGGCTGCCTTCCAATGTTGCTCTCCTGGATTGCTCAAGTATCTTCCTAATACTCCCACTATAAATGCCAAATCAGGACGAGTACAAACTTGAGCGTACATAAGGTTTCCCACTGCCGACGCATAGGGAATCTTTTGCATCTCTCTTCTTTCAAAGTCATTATCAGGGCACTGTTTAAGACTAAACTTGTCTCCTTTAGCGACAGGGGTATCCGAAGGTTTACAGTCTTTCATGCCAAATCTACTCAAAATCTTATCGATATAGCTCTTTTGCGATAATCCAAGAATACCTTGAGAACGATCTCTAAGTATTTGGATTCCTAATACAAAAGAGGCTTCACCAAGATCTTTCATCTCGAATTTCTTCGTCAGAAATCTCTTAGTTTCACACAATAAGTCTATATCGCTACTAGCAAGTAGAATATCATCGACGTACAAAACTAAGAAAATGTATTTACTCCCACTAAACATGTGATATACACAATCGTCAACGACATTCACCTCGAAACCATATGAAGTAATGACTTGATGAAATTTGTGATACCATTGATGGGATGCTTGTTTAAGCCCATAGATGGATTTCTTTAATTTGCAAACCATAGACTTTGGATCTCCGGATACAAAGTTTTCCGGCTGCGCCATATAGATTGTTTCTTCAATGTCACCATTGAGAAACGCAGTCTTTACATCCATCTGGTGTAGCTCGAGATCAAAATGAGCTACCAGTGCCATAATAGTTCTAAAAGTGTCCTTCGATGATACTGGAGAGAAGGTCTCTTTATAGTCAATACCCTCCTTTTGAGTAAAGCCCTTAGCGACCAGACGAGCCTTATATCTTTCGATATTGCCCTTTGAATCCTTCTTGGTTTTTAATATCCATTTACAACCAATGGGTTTCACACCTTCAGGCAATTTGACAAGATCCCAAACGTCATTATCGCTCATAGACTTCATCTCATCCTTCATGGCATCAATCCACTTTTGAGAGTTAGAACTACATTTGGCTTGTGCAAAGGTGATTGGATCATCCTCTGTCAAACATATGCCATCCTCATGTTCTTGGAGAAATGCTACATAATCATTCGAAATTCCACTTCTCCTTTCTCTAGTGGATCGCCTTAATGGCACCTCTTGAGGTTGATGAGTTTATATTTCAGCTAATGGAGGAAGAATCTCATTGTTGTCTTGATTTGGAATGACGTTAGGAACATCATTCTCTACTACTAGAATGACGTTAGGAACATCATTCTCTACCACTGGAATTGTGTTTTGAGCAGCAATAGGTATAGAAACCATATTACTATTAATAACAGATTCCTCCTCAAAGACAACATTCCTTATGATATCTTCCCTCCCAAACTCAATATCCTCAAGAAATCTAGCATTTCCCGTTTCAAAAAAGGTTCTTGATGTGGGATGGTAAAATTTATACCTCCGAGAATACTCAGGATAACCAACAAAGTAACAGCTAACCGTTCATGAGTCCAATTTTCCTTCATGCGGCCTGTAAGGTCGCGCCTCAGCTGGACAACCCAGATGTGCAAGTGTCTAATACTAGGTTTCTTGCCCATGAAAACTTCATAGGGGGTTTTGGTAACTGCTTTGCTAGGTACCCTATTGAGAATATGTATTGCGGTCTTCAAAGCTTCTCCCCAAAGTGACTCTGACAAGGATGAATGTGAAATCATACTCCTTACCATATCCTTAAGAGTTCGGTTTTGCCGTTCGGCAACACCATTCATGCTGGGGGACCCCGGCATTGTGTATTGTGGAACAATTCCACACTCTTTGAGGAAAAGTGCGAGGGGCCCGGGACGTTGTTCTCCCGATCCATCATATCGTCCGTAGTATTCACCATCACGATCCGATCTAACAACCTTAATTTTCTTTCCAAGTCGAAGTTCAACTTCGGCTTTGAAAGACTTGAAAACGTCCAAAGATTGGGATCTCTCATGTATCAAATATAGGTAGCCGAATCTAGAGTAATCGTCTATGAACGTAATGAAGTATCGTTGTCCATTCCAAGATGCTGTAGGGAATGGACCACAAATATCAGTGTGAATAAGTTCTAAGACATCCTTAGCTCTTTCGACACCTAATTTCCTTACTTTTGTTAATTTCCCTTTGATGCACTCAACACAGATCTGAAAATCTGTCAAATCTAGGGGATCAAGGATTCCATCTGACACAAGCATTTGCATTCTCTGTTTAGAGATATGCCCTAAGCGCTTGTGCCACAAAATGGCAGAATCCTCACTGAATTTCCTTTTTGTACTTTTAGAACTTGTTTGCAGTATAATGTTATGGGAAGTAACAACATCAATTATATATAGATTATCAATTAAGGAACCAGTACCAATGAGATTTGAATTTTGAAAGAGGCTAACTTTATTATCTCCAAAAGAACAAGAAAATCCCAATTTGTCCAAACAGGAAATATAAATTAAATTTCGTCTAAATGACGGTACAACAAATGTCTCAAATAAATCCAAATAAAAATTAGTCCTTAAATGCAATCTAAAAGTCCCTATAGCCTCTACTGCGACTTTATTGCCGTCGCCCACATAGATGAAGCTTTCAGCATCACTTGGCGGTCGACTCCACAGGCAACCCTACAAAGACATACTTATGTGAGTAGTAGCACCAGAATCTACCCACCAAGTATCTTTTGGTACAAAAGATAAATTCACTTCAGAACAAACAAAAGTTAGAGGTGTACCCTTCTTAACACGCCATGCAGCGTACTTGGGGCATTCTTTCTTCATATGCCCCGACTTCTTACAAAAAAAGCAATTTTGTTCATCAATCTTTTGCTTCTTTTGTTCAGAAGATCCCTCTGCAGTACCCTTAGCTCTCTTTGTCTTCCTTTTCTGAGAGTTAAATGTCAAATGAGCACTTTCAGTCTTATCCTTTTGCTGCCTCTCTTCTTCTTGCACACAGTGAGATATAAGCTCATTAAGGGACCACTTGTCCTTTTGAGTGTTATAACTCACTTTGAATTGCCCAAAGTGTATAGGAAGTGAGATCAAAACCAAATGCACGAGCAAGTCCTCAGACAGCTCTAACTTTAGTGCTTTTAGTTTTGATGCAAGATTAGACATCTCCATAAAGTACTCCCTTATGTTCCCTTTGCCCTTGTACTTCATGGAAACGAGTGACGACAAATGACTACTCGCCTCTGACTTTTCATTTTTTGAAAGTACTGCTCAATGGACCGAAGGAACTTTTTCACATTTTCACTCTCAGTAATAGAGCCCCGAAATGCTTCCGGAATGGATCGCTTCATGATCATCAAGCTCATTCGGTTAGATCGATCCCATTTCTCAATTTTGACCTCTTTCGGGTCATCCTCAGTAGGAATGGGTCTATCAGACCGAAGAGCCAGATCGAAATCCATACAACCGAGAACAATCTCTATGTTCTCTTTCCAAATTTTGAAATTCGTCCCACTCAGCTTTGGGATATTATTAATTTGAGCAGACACATTATCAGCTGGGATGTTATTAATTTGAGCAGACACATTATCAGCTGTAGCAACAGAAACTGGAGAGAGAACAATTATAAGTATACTCACACAAACTTATATGTCATAAAACGAATAAGACATGAATGAATAAACAAAAATTTGAGGACCCAAGCAAGATACCGAGTACAACATTAACCTCCGTCGAAGGACAAAGAGTTAATTGTAAGTAGTATTCTTGGTGCAATGATCAAACACTAATGATAAATTCGGTCAAACAAAAGTCTGTCGAAGGATGGACTAATGTTCACATGAAGAAAAAATTAATTATTACGTGCTTATCATCACAGATGTACTGTCATTCGGCCAGGTTGTGTCAAACCGAAGGGCCGATCACAACGTGCATAAATAACTTTACACCAACATCTATGTAATCTTAATAAAATCACTCTCGACAACAGAGGTTGCGAAGGCTACTTGTTGTTTTGATTGATTATATTAAAATTATTAGACAGAAAAATAATAATTAATATTGACTTGATTTAATTATATTTTCAATCAAACAACATAATTGTCATGTCCCCAATTTAAAGTCTAGAAACCAAATTAGACCTTAATTAATAATAGCGTTTACTCGTCCACTCAAAATATGAATTATCATTAAAAAAAAAAGGAACAGTAGTAGTAATACTTCAAAATTCCAAAAACACCTCATTTAATATTTGTTAAATTATCGCAGCACAAACATGAATCTTAATCCCCCAAAATAGCATAATTGAGTCAAATATAAAAATCAATTACTAACAGATAAATAGTTTAATTATTAGGAAGGACAATCCTATACACTCATTTTCAAACAAAGGAAACAAATTAAAACAATTCAATTAAGGAAAAATTGATGTGTTAATACCCGATTATGCCCTTGGTCTTAGAAAACAATATTAATTCATTAATATAATTAATTTCAAAATTGAAATACCATTTTCCACGCATTAGATGATAATTAATTAAAACCCTAAATCTATTATCTAAGAAGCGCAACAACTCTTCCCCTCCCCACTGCAGCAACGGCGCCGCAACGACAACAACTCTTCCCCTCCCCACCGCGTCAGCGGCGCCGCAACGACGGTATCTGCCCAACCTGCCTCCGCGATCGGCTCGATACCTCTGTCTCAATTGCTGCAAATTTCGTCCCTGTGCAGCTTTTAGCGTCGTCCGCCGCTGAGCGCCACCAGATCGACCGCCATTCTCCCGAGCTCAGCCGCGTCCTCCGTGCCCTATAGTAGAGCAGGCGTCGTTCCCCGCCGTCGAAGATCCTCCGCGTGCAGCCACTGTCGTCGCCGCTTGTAGACTGTTGCAGCGCCGCCACGTCGCGCCACCCCCTTTGTGTTCGGCGTCGATCCTGCTCGCCTGAAGAAGCCGCCCTGCAATTTTGTCGTCTTCCATTGTTGCAGCAGGTAAGAAGGTAAGAATTTTTTTGTTTTGCTTTCTTTTCTTGTTTCTGCCGTTTTGTTGCTATTGCAGGTTGTGAAGGTAAATTAATTATTTTGATCTAGGGTGGAGGTGGATAGATTTCTTCCAGATGTTAGGTTTGAAGATTTTTTGAATATAATCCATTGAAACTAAGAATGGAGCAACATCTTGTAATTTTCTGCATAATTTATATGGTGGATTTTTTGATTAGATTGTAGATTCTCAAATTTTGTCTCATTGTTCTCATTAACAATCTGCAATTTAAATTGCTGCAGGAAATTAGAAAAATCTGCTTTGAGATTTATATCACTGCAACCCTTCCCCTATGGCCGCGTTTTGGGTTTGTTCCTCATTCTGAAGTATCTTTATTCAATTCTCTCTTTTTAAAACTAATTTCGTCCACTGCCATTTGATTTTGGAATTCAATAAATATGTTTTGTTGGTTGGGTTCGCAAATATCTGTGTTTAATTGAAATAGTCATTTTCTTATGAATTCTGAGCCTAATCGGATTTCTGTGGACTTGAAGAAATACAATTAGTCTAGTGGGCCAAATAAGCAGTGAAACATCTGTGTTTAACATATTCTAATGACAGATTCAGTGTTGGAAGTCCCTAAAGGCCAAATAAGCAGTGAAATTTCAATATACTAATGACAGATTCAGTTGCTTGCAACTTATATTTTTGTGTGACATTAACATAATATAACATCTATTGAGTTTAATATTTTCATTTAATTGTTGTTGCAGTGAGGGGACTTTTTTCTTGCACAAGAATAATGGTGGAGGCAATTGTATGAGATACTGAGTACTCAAAAGTTGTGTATCTGAAACTTTGCATATTTTTGTTCTTTGATAGATATTTTTAGATCAGATACTCTTGTGCAAGGTACATAGTAGATAAAATCTAATACGTAAAGAGTGATAGTTAAATTGAAGTTGAAATTTAAGCTACTAAAGAATTATACATATTTTTTCATTCGTTCACTGAGATTTATCTGGCAATCAAAGACGTGAAGTTCAACTCCATAGTGAATTGAATTGGGAGATTAGTAAATTTTTTGAATTTATAAATCGTTTTATTAAGTTATATGCACCATATTTTTGCATATATCATCGAGAATATGCAACATTTTTTTACATATTATTATTTGTATGAAGGCATCTACAACAAAATATTTGCATATGTTATTTACCATATGCACCGTTTTTTACATATATGTTTATATATTTTACATATTTTATATAGATGACATATATTGTTAAATATATAAAACCCAAAGAATCATCTCTATCACTAATGATATTAAATTATCGAATTATATATTCTATATTAATTTTTTAAAATAAAATTAACATTTTAGAACATTTTATTACAGATTGAATATTATCAATTATTTTAAGTTATATGCAACATATATTTGCATATATATTTTCAAATCTGCATATAGAAATTTATTAATATATTTTAAAAATAAATATAAATCTTAAACATATATTTACATATATTGTTGGGAATAAAATGAGATATATTTTGATTGAATACCAAAACCCCCTGAGACATGCCTAAGTCAAGTTGAGTATGTTCTAGAAATGTTAGAACATATAGTATAAAGGCTAGATGAGGAGCTAATATGTTAGGTAGCTCTTAGTTGATTAGATGCACAATTTGAGGGGGAACATATGCTTTGAAGTCCATCAAGAACAAGTCCCCTCAAGGCTCAAACTCTGGATACAACACTAAGTCTTTTGGAAGACCAACTATGCTGATCAGGAGAGTTGTCCAGAGGAGTTGTCTCAGCACAATCAATTCAGAAGAAGTGTACTGAAAGCTTGAGGTCAACTATGCTGAAGAAATAGAGACAACCACACCCTAAAGAACTACAAATCAACATGCTAAGATCACCTTGAAGTGAAGCAAAGGGTATGAGTCAAGTCATCTGAAGAAGAGCAAGCCAACCTTGCTAATAAGCAAGACTGCTGATAGTGATAATGAGAGTTGTCCAAATGATGAGGAATGTTGTCCTATCAATGGAACAACCTTCAGAAGCCATGTCCAAGTCCTAACAAGAGAATCTGAAAGTCAGACATTGGGTAGAGTGCTGCAGAATGAAGACAAAGTCTTAACAGCCGTTTATTTCCCAAATAAGGACATGTCACTATCAAGATTCTGTCTTCTAAGTTGAAGAACTGAAAGAAGACATTTATGGACATTTGAGGCTGCCTCTCCAACGGGCAAATCCTTCATTTGTCTATAAATACAGAAGTGTGAAGACCATTTGAAAGCACCTCAACAGAATCCAACTACACAAGAATTCTGAAGCTCATAGAACTTTCATAGCTTTCAAAGACTATCTTAGTCTTCAAACACTTCTTCTAAGCTGTACTACATTGTATATCCATACACAAGCTTAGAGAGATATCCTATCCTTATACACTGATCTTCATTGTAAAGGATATCTCATTAGTTGGAACCTTACTTCAACCCTTATACCTTTCAAGAGTGAAAGTGAGAAGGTTGTAGTAGTAGAAGTGGTAGGAGCTGACTGTTGAGAGAAGAACAATTCAGTTCTGAGCTGAGAAGAGGGTACTAGGACTCTAGACATCCTAGGGATCAATTCACCAAAGAGTGGTGTTCTTGATCAAGTGCACCTTGGCACTATAAAACAAGTTAATTCCAAGAGTGAAGGAATTATCCTGTTAAATCAGGGAAAGTGGATGTAGGAGCTTGAGTCTCTGAACCACTATAAAATCTTGTGTTGATTTAATTTCAAGTACTTACATACATTCAACACTGCACCCAAAACTGATCTTTCAAAGGATAAACATTCAAAGACTGTGCAAAACTGATTTGGACAAGTTCCCTGAAACTGGACTGTATTGTTTGACTAAGTGATTTCAGAAACTAAAGAAGTCTAAACTAAAAGGGCCAACCACTATTCCGCACATATAACTCCCCTAGATAGTTATTCAACTAAGTACTCAATAGTACTTAGTAGTTTGGTTATCTTAGAAGAGTTAATCATCTTCAGCAAAGTTGTCCAAGACAACCTTGCTGAGCTCTAGTTTGATCAAGTTAGAAAAGAATTTGCATACAAGTGTATTCCCCCCCCCCCCATACACTTGTTATATACTCCTTTCAGGACCAACAAGTGGTATCAGAGCGGGGGTTCAAAGACCACTGCTTCTGAAAAGCCATCTTGGTTTTCAAAATCATATATTTGGTGTGGTCACTGAACTGATCTATCTGAAATCCTTAAATTGTTGACTAACTGTGTGTTCTTGAGATATGGCCAACAACAATGCTGCCGTTCCACCTTCTGCTGTCCAAGGATTGGACAACATGGTCACAAATCCAGTCAACCACATTTCACATCACAAATTGCCCATGTTCTCAAAAGACAATTATGATTTCTGGAAAATCAGAATGAGGGCTCATCTTGCATCTTTGCATACTGATATGTTGAGAGTAATCACAAGAGGTCCTTTTGTGTTCACCTTTGTCAATCCCAGAGTCACTGAGGCTCAAAGAGCAGATATAAGGGAATTGATTCCCAAAGATGAAGATGACTTCACTGCTGATGAAAAGAGGAAAGATAATTTGAATTATCTTGCCATGAACACCCTCTACCAAACAATTCCAGATGCAATCATAGGAAGGGTCTATAACTGCACAACTGCCAAAGAAATTTGGGATACTCTTGCAGAAATGTGTGAGGGTACTGAGAAAATCAAGGAGAATAAGCTCCAAGTGGCAGTGCAGAAGTTTGAACAATTCACAATGGAGTCTGAGGAGTCCATTGACAAATTTGCTGGTAGATTCACTGATGTGATGAATGAGATCAACTCATTGGGCAAGGTCTACACCAAGAGAGAAGTTGGATTGAAGATCTTGAGAAGTCTCACTCAAAAGTGGGATGTTTATGCTGTAATGATGCAAAATACCAAAGATCTTTCCACCATGCCCATGCAACAAATCTTCTCTGAACTCAAAGCTTATGAGTTCGACCTCAATAGAAGAAAGCCTGTTGAGGAACCTTCAAATCCTATTAAGGGAGTGGCATTCAAAGCCAAAACTGCTGAACCAGAAATGCAGTCCACTCCAAGATCATCAAAGTCAGTCTCAAAGACTGAAATGAAGGAAGAACTAGCCTTGATGGCTAGGAGGTTTGAAAAGCTAAACTCAAGGTTTGGTAGATACAAGAAATTCTACCAGGACAACAAATTCAGGAGATACAACTCTTCTGAAACTTAGGCTGAGGTCAAAAAGCCTGAAGAGAAAAGATCAGAGGACAAGTACTCTGATAGGAGAAGGTCCAGTAGAGCTGAACCTTCATCATCAAAAAGAAGAGAAGAATCAAAGAAAGATGATGATGAAGACCTGTGCTACAACTGCAAAAAGAAAGGGCACTTCCAGTATGACTGCCCTGAATTAAGCTCTAAGGAGAGAAGAGAGAGGCAAGCTAAAAGAGACAGAAAGTTCACCAATAGAAAGGCCATGATGGCTGGTGAAGAATCTGACAGTGCTGAAAGCTTCAACTCTTCTGATGGACTGTTCTCCAACAGTGATGATGATGATGATGTCTGCAACATGGCTCTTGAGGATGATGAGGTATCCTCTACTTCTGGTTCACCATCATTCATCTCACAAAACAATAGTGAGGTCAACTTGAAGCTTTCCCTTGGAAAGTTGATGGAAGATTTCACTATGCTACAAGAATTTCATGATAATTGTGTGAGAGAAAATGAAAGATTGGGTATTGAACTTGCCAAAAACTCTGAGGCCGTTGTTGATGTCAAAACTACTGAGTTGTATCAACAAGTCTTGAGAGAGCTTGAGGAAGCAAATCTCAGGATAGTTGACCAACAAAAGGAGATTGATGATCAACTTCTCTCTCAGAAGAGAAAAGATTTTGAACTTAAAATTCTAAATGCCAAGTTTGAAAACCCCTCACATGAATATGACATTCTTAAATCAAGTGAAGAGAGCCTGAAACTAAAGATGTCTGCTCTGAAGAAATTCCCTAGAGCAATAGAGGAAATTCAGAGTTATCAAAGACCTATAGCTCAAAGAAGTGGATTAGGTTTTGATCCATTTGAATCTTCACCTTGTCTTAGTGTTGCTTCTGTAAGTAACACTAAGAGAATCTTTGTTAAGTCAGTGGCACAAACTGAAAATGAAGTAAATCAGCCACTGAACAAAGGAAAGGGCAAAATAGATAATCTGCCTACTCAAGTGCTTCAAGAGACTAGGCCAAAACCTAAGGAAATGGCCAAAGCTCCTGAACATAAGAGGAATGTTGGTCAGCAGAGTAGACCCATTGGAAGGGCAACTCTACTGAACAATGTTTAGAGGAATTGTCCAAGGTATAATAAGCCTAGGCCAACTCTTCTGAGAAAGCCTTAGCTGAATAGACCTAAGGATAATTATCCTCAAAGGCAAAATAAAATGAGACAACCAAAACCCTTCATGCCAAAGGGTAATGGTCATAAGAAAGCCTTTCCTCAAAGATTCCCTCAAGTAGCACAAAGAACTCAAAAGTTCAGGAGACTTGACAACTCTCCTGAAACTTACAGAGTTAACACATTCACACATACTTTCCCAAAGGCATTTAAGGGAAAGACAGTGTATGTAGATGCTAGAGGAAGACAACTTCGCCACCTTGAATCAATCAGGGTTATTAGGCAAGTTTGGGTTCCTAAAGGTACAGCTAACCTCTCAGGACCCAAAACGCAAAGGGTACCTAAACCTATCTAATTGCAGGTACCTATGGGCCACAAGAAGAGGAGTATGAGCAAAAAATCAGCATGGTACCTTGACAGTAGATGTTCAAGGCACATGACTGGAAACAAGGAACTCCTCACTGATTTTATTGAAAAAGAAGGCCCAAATGTCACATTTGGAGACAGCTCACAAGCGACTACAAAAGGTTATGGTACTTTGATGATTGGTAACATCAAAGTATCCAATGTGTCTTATGTGGCTGGTCTCAAGTATAATCTCCTAAGTATCAGTCAATTTTGTGATAAAATGTTTAATCAAAGATAAAACTCAACAAATTCTATTGACTGGAACTAGAAAAGGAAATGTGTATTTTGCAGACTAGGACAAATCTACTGATGCTGCATGCTTCATTGCTAAGAGTTGTAGTGAACAAAGTTGGTTATGGCATAAAAGATTAAACCACTTGAACTTCAAAACAATGAACAAAATTGCTAGAAATGCATTAGTTAAAGGACTACCTAATGAGGTCTTCATTAAAGAGCATGTTTGCAAACCATGCCAAGAAGGAAAACAGATTAAAGCCTCATTTAAAGGAAAACCAGTCATCTCTACTGAAAGGGTACTTGAACTTCTACATATGGACCTATTTGGACCAATCACCCCTGCAAGCATAAATGGTAGAAAATACACATTGGTTGTAGTAGATGACTTCTCTAGGTTCACATGGGTAGTATTTCTCCTTAATAAGAAGGAAACTCAAGTCAAACTGCCTGAACTTCTAAAGAGATTGTCAAATGAGAAAAGCCTTAGCATTATCAAGATAAGATCTCATAAAGGCACTGAGTTCATTAACTCTTACATCAATGAGTATTGCACATCTAATGGAATAGCTCATGAAACCTCAGCAGCTAGAACTCCCCAACAAAATGGAGTAGCAGAAAGAAGAAATAGAACTTTAAAAGAAGCTGCTAGAACTTTAATTGCTGATTCAAACTTACCTAAGAGGTTTTGGGCTGAAGCTATAAACATTGCATGCCATACTCAAAATAGATGTTTGATCACTAAGGGGCAAGGCAAAACCCCCTATGAACTCTGGAAATGAAGATTGCCTAAAGTGTCATACTTTCACATTTTTGGTTGCAAGTGTTTTATTCACAATAATGGGAAAGATCAGCTGAAAGCCTTTGATAGCAAAGCTGATGAAGGAGTATTCCTTGGATACTCTCAAATCAGTAGAGCTTTCAGGGTCTACAACAAGAAAAACCTTATTGTGGAGGAAACACCTCATGTTGTGTTTGATGAATCTATTCATGAGTTCAGGAATGAGAACTTGGAATCAGAAGAAATCACACAGAGGACAACCAGACTGAGCCTAAAAGACAAAGACACTGAATTCATAGAAGTTGTCCAAGCCAACCTACCTGAAAAAGTCCCATTGGACAACAATCCTGAAGGCAACCCTCCTGAGGCAAATCCCACTGAAAGGAATGGTGAACTGAATGATCCAATCCCAGTTCACATCCAGGTAACAACTACCAATGAAGAAGCAGTTCCTGCTGAGGTAGTTAATGGATTAAATAATCAAGGGGGAACTCAAAATGTTGAAAATGCCAATGTCCCTGACATTGAGGACAACACCCCTGATTATGATCCTGAATTAGATCCTGCATTCAATTACCCTGAATTTTATGATCAAAATGACTCAACTTCAGTAGAGGACAATTCTACTGAAGAGATCAGAAAAAGAAGGACTTGGTTGTCTGACCATACTACTGATCTAATACTTGGTGACCCAAGTATAGGAGTCAAAACAAGAAGATTTCATGGTGAAAGTGCTCTTTTCTGTTGTTTCTTGTCAGAGCAAGAACCAAGTGACATTGAGGAAGCACTTCAAGATGCCAATTGGATTACAGCTGTGCAGGAAGAACTGAATCAATTCACCAGAAATGAAGTATGGGAGATGGTGGATAGGCCTTCACGTCAAGATGTTATTGGAACAAAGTGGGTGCTCAATAACAAGAAGAATGAAAATGATGTGATTGTCAGAAACAAAGCAAGACTTGTGGCAAAAGGCTATTGTCAACATGAAGGCATTGACTATGATGAGACATTTGCACCTGTGGCAAGACTAGAAGCAATAAGACTCTTTCTAGCCTATGCAGCCCACAAGAGGTTCAAAGTGTACCAAATGGATGTCAAGAGTGCCTTTCTGAATGGAGTCTTGAAGGAAGAAGTCTATGTGGAGCAACCACCAGGTTTTGAGGTTGGAAACCAAGTTTACAGACTAAAGAAGGCTCTGTATAGACTTAAACAAGCCCCTAGGGCTTGGTATGATACACTGTCACAATTCCTCTTGGATCATGGATTCACCAAGGGAACTGTGGACAGAACTCTCTTCAGAATCTCTGAAGGAGAGGACATCTTGCTTGTCCAAATTTATGTGGATGACATAATATTTGGATCCCCCAATGAAAAGCTATGTGAGAAGTTCTCCAAGCTTATGCAAAGCAAGTTTGAGATGTCCATGATGGGTTTGATGAACTTCTTTTTGGGTCTTCAAGTCAAGCAATCAAAAGAAGGAATCTTCATCAACCAAGCTAAGTACACCAGAGAAATGATCAAGAAGTTTGGGTGTGCTACTAGCAAGCCAGTAAGGATCCCAATGAACACAAATTGGAAGATGGATCCTGATGAGAGTGGTGTGTCAACCAACTCCACTGAGTATAGAGGAATCATTGGATCACTTCTCTATCTCACTGCCAGCAGACCTGACATCACCTTTGCAGTAGGTGTTTGTGCAAGGTTCCAAGCAAATCCTAAGAAAACCATCTTGAGGCTGCAAAGAGGATTTTGAGGTATCTCAAAGGCACTGAGAATCTAGGCCTTTGGTACCCTGCTGATGACAACATTGAGTTAACTGGCTACTCAGATGCTGACTATGGAGGTTGCAGAATTGATAGAAAGTCCACTTCAGGGACTTGTCAATTCTTGGGCAACAAGCTCATATCTTGGTTCTCCAAGAAGCAAAACAAAGTGGCTACTTCCACCACTGAAGCTGAATATGTTGCAGCTGGAAGTTGTTGTGCTCAGATCCTTTGGTTGAGACAACAACTAAGAGACTACAAAGTCAACTCTACTGAAGTGCCAATATTTTGTGATAACAATAGTGCCATTGCTATTTCACAAAATCCTGTCTTGCATACAAGATGCAAACATGTGGACATCAAGCATCACTTCATTAGAGATCATGTGGAGAAGAAGGATATAAAGTTGGTCAAGATCCACACAGATCATCAAAAAGCTGATATCCTAACTAAGCCACTTGCAGAGGCAAGGTTTCTGGAGCTATCAGCAGAGTTGGGTTTACTTGATCCAGGGAGGTTGGACAAGTAAAACTCATTGAAGTTAATGGGAGTAAAAGAGCTGAATTGATCTTCAGCAGACTTGGACAAGTCTACTGAAGTGCAGAAGAGATGATCACAATTACTCAGGACACTTGTTAATTGAAACTCAGGACCCTTGTCCACATCTCTTCAGGACACTTGTCCTTGTGGGGTCAGATAAGTTGTCTTGGCTATCAAACTATTTTCTTGGTTTGATAAGCACCTATTTTGGGTAATCATTGTCTACCTTGATACCTGTCCCAATTACAGATATCATCTCTGTGGGATTTAATTTGTCCCCCACCCAAAAGGTCGCTTTCCATGCATTAAATGCCAATATTTAACTCTTGTTTGCATTACACTTTTCAAGCCATGATCTATCTCGAAAACTCCCCAACCATTAACTAATATTAAATAACTTCCACGTTTTGAATAAAACCAATAACTCACTGATACATTGGTCTTTGACCATTGGATCAAAACTGGCCAACTCCCCTGAAATTCATCCTGGCCGTCCAAGTGTGTTTTCCATTTTTGACAACCGTTGAAAATACACAAATCTCACAAACTCATTGACAAACATTCTTTTTAGAATATTCTCAAGTCTTAAAACTTCCCCACACACTCTTCTTCCCCAAGCATTCGAAACCCTAGCTCATTTTTCTTCAAACTCTCTCAAAACTCTCTCAAATTTCATCTCTGTAATCTTCAATGGCTCCCAAAGTTAGACCAGAGATGATCATAGATTTTTCCAACAAGGCTCAAGACCTTGATTTTGGATACTTGAGCAACAAGAATAGTCTTCACTTTGAGCCCATCATATCATTTGCAAGTGAAGATCCTGAAATCACTCCAACCCTGAGATGGTTGAGAAGAGCTGGTCTTCAAAAATTCATGGAAGAGAGGCCAAGCTCTTGTCTGGAAAATTACATGGCTGAGTTCTTTGCCTTTCTCAAGTGGAGAGGTAAACCTGAAGATGGTGAAGTTTCCACCAGACTTTCATATATAGCAGAGGGAGAGGAGGAAGAGAGATTTCATAGAGTGAAATTCTCTTCAGAAGATCTTGAAGGAGCTTTTGGATTGCCTTCAGAGGGAAGGAATCCAGAATTTTATGGTGCTGATCATGAAGAGGAGATAGCACAAGAATGGCTCATAGTTCAAGGTCCCATCTCTTCAACACAAAACAAGAAGACTCTCAAGCCAGAATTTCTCAATCTCTTTAAGGTAGTTGCTAAGAGTCTCTTGAGCAATACTGGAAGCTTGGAGCAAGTCAGCCATCCAAGAATTAGAATAATGGCTGCAGTTATTGATGCCAGTGACAAGGGTATCAAATTTGATTGGAGGACCTTCATTATATCTGAGATGATTAAGGAAAAGGCCAAGTTCAAGGTGAAATCTCACAATAAGGTTGTGCTAGAAGGGAAACTCAAGTATTGCACCAGGGCAAACTTGCTAATTGAAAAGTTTTCCCATTATTCTCAAATGCAAACCTTTGCAAAGCCCCTCCCAGCCCAGAAGATTCTGTTTAGAAGGCTCAGCAAGAAAACTGAGCAGAGGAGGATGCTAATGGCCAAACCTACTGAAGAGAAGGTGGAGGAGAAGCCAAAGTTGAAAAAGAGGACAAAAGCCAGAATAGTGAAGACAAGGAAAATGTCTCAAATTCCCTCAGAGGAGAAATCAGATGCTTCAACTGAGATTGAAGAAGTTGCTGAAGAAGATGTGCAAGTGCCTTCTGATCATTCAGAAGAGTTGAGGCAGAAATACAATGAGACTAGACAAAAGTCTAAGGGTGATAAAAGGATTAGAGAGGTTGTCCCTGAGAAGGATGGTGAAGGAAGTGGAAGCAGTAGGGCTAGCAAGAGAAGGGCCAAGCCTACTGACAAAGTGTTGGAGCTTCAAGAGGAAAGGTCTCTACAACTTGCTCTTAGAGAGAGCAGAGCTGAAAGCAGAACCAAATCCAAGTCAAGGACCAACTCATCTGGTTCTGGTACTCCAGAATCCAAGGTCCCTGAAGGTCAACCAATAGAGGCCAACATTCCTGAAATACAGAACCCTGAGCCTAACTCCCCTGAAACCCATATAACCCCAACCAATCAACCTATCACCCCCATCAATCTTACAAAGAGATACTCTCCTGAAGGGAGTGTGCAAAGAAGTGGGATAGATGTGCTAGCAGATATAGCAGTAGATGAGACAAGATTACATTCTCCCCTTGACTCATCTATGCTCAATTATTCAAAGCTTTTAAAAGCTGCACTCTTTGAGCCAACCCCCCTGAGTAAAGCCCCTTCAGACCCATTGCTCTCAAAAGCAACTGAAGTACCTTCTATTGCACCCAACCCATCTGAAGCCAACATTCCTGAACTAAACCTTCCTGAAGCTACCTTAGGAGAACCCAGAGCCAACTCCCCTATAACCCAAAGTCCCCACTCAAGTGGAGATTAGGAGGAGTATACTTATGAAAGTATGCTCAGAGATGGAGCCATGGCTACTGTGGACAGTTTGTACCCACAGCTTGCTGAATTTCCAAGAATTCAGAAGACATTTCATGATCTAAGAATGCTTGTTGATGTAAAAGACAAGTCTATGATGGAGATATCACAAGTCATCCAAGATAAGGGTGCAAACTGGTGGCAGGTGGAGGAGAACAAACTGCTACACTTTGCTGGAGTTTCAAAGACAAGGTTTCTCATTGAAGAGGAAGCTTTTGAAAAGTTGGTAGATGATAAGATTAATGAGGAAAAGGAGAGGAAAGCTAAGGGCATCAAACACCCTGATAGTAGCTCAAATGATGATAGAGAGGTGGTGATTACTAGAATAGTGAGTGTACTACCAAATGAGGGTGATATAAGTGAGGAAGGACAGGTTATTCTTGAAGTCAAATCTGAACTTCAAGAATCCCTTGATGAGAGGAGGCCTGATTCCTTATGTGAGGAAATTATCAATGAAGGGAGAAAAGAAATAGTTGAAAATGAGGAGAAGACTGCTGATGTATCAGAGTCTTATGAAAAAGAAATTGAGGGAGATAAATGTGTTTTTACTGACTCATTTGATTTGTCTGACATTGCAGGTATAACCTTTGATCAAATTTTTGCAGATGAACTCTTAACAGATGCACCCATTCAAGTTGATAGTGGATCAGCACAAGCTTTGATTGGGATGCAATCAGAGAAGTTGGATTCCTTGGCTCATCAAGTCCAATCAGCTCATGCAGAAACCACTGGAGCTTTGGATGAGCATGGAAGAACTTTGGCATCTGTAGAAATGAGGCTAACTGGCTCAGAAGATGTGGTGTTGCCTACCTTGGAAGCAAGGATCAGTGGAGTTGAGACTGGTTTGCAAACCATCTCCACTGAAGTCATCAAAGCTAAAAACACCATGAGGTCAGTATCAAAGGATGTAAAGAAAGAGCAGAACTTGCTAAGAATCAACCACAATAGGAATATGAAGACATTGAGGTCAGTCGTGAAGAAAGCTCTTGGAAGAAAAACTGCCCTACAAAGGCAAAGAGCTGAAGAACAAAGGCTAGCTATGGTGAAAGCAGCCTCAGAAAAATTTTCCCAAGAAGTGTTGGCCAACATTGCTGAAGGTGCAGTGGCCAACCTCACTGAGCTTCTTAAGGCCCAACTGGATGCATCTCTTAAGGCAACCATGGAGGAGGTTGTTCAACAGAAAATGAAGCCTGTTCTAGCTTTCCTTAGCTTGAGCAGTGATAGGATGCAAAATATACATGATGAGAATGTATATCTGTTGGAAGAGATGAAGTCTCTAACCCAAGCCCAGTCTTTATTGGCATCTACTATGAGTGAACTGAAGCTTGAATGTTTTGATGCTGCCAAAAAGGGGGAAAGGGAAAGAGCAAGAGCAAAAGGTGCCTTAGTGATTGGAAGCCCAGTTAAAGGGTGAAAGGGTAAGGACAAAGCCCCTGAAGGAAAGGGAAAGGAGACAGCAGTGCTAAACTTGGAAGAATTGGATGAAGAGGAGCAGTTAGCACTTGCTTTGAAGAACTCAATGGCCTCAGCACAAGAGGAAAGAGTGAGGTTACAGCAAAGGCCAGGTGGTGAGGTGTCAGGTTTGGACAAAGATGCTGAAGGTGTCCAAACTAGAGGAAAGATCAAGAAGGCAAAAGGGAAGAAAATACAAGTTGAGACATTCACTGACTTTCCCAACAACCTTGATCTTCCACCTGAATTCAGAGTTGATGATGATGAGCCTATCTCAAAGAAGGCCAAAACTGCTGAAGAGCCCAAGAATGCTGAAGAGGACAAGTCTTCTGAATCTGCCAAAGATGCTGAAGGTCCCAAGTCCACTGAAGATATTGAAGAAGTATTTGCTGAAGGATTTGGACCTGAACCCAAGAAGAAGACAACTGTCCTAGCTGATGATCCATCAAAGCTATTTCATGAAGGGTTTGGTAAAGATCCTGAAACCCAACAGAAACTGGCCATGATGAGGGCTCAAGAAAAGATGGATTTGATGGATGAAGCACAAAGAGCAAGAGATAAGAGAAGAGCAGACTTCCAGAAGCCAAGAAGGAAGAGAGCAACTTATAACAAGATGAAGCCACAGCTATTGATCCCAATGGACACCAAATATCCTCACTTGGATAAATGGGTGCCAATTCAGCTGAATGACTCATGGGAGGAAGCAAAAAGGGAGTTTGTCTATGATTACTATGTCATCGACAAATGGAATGGAAGAGATGCCAACTCCACTTTTGCTGAGTTCATGATAGAGTACTACAGAGAGCTCTATCAACAATTGCTTACAGCTGCTGACATTGCAAGATTTGAACTCACAGCCCCCAAGCCAATCATATACATGCCTCCAAAGCTTGAAGGATGGATTGATCAAGCAAGAATCCTGAGAGAATTCACTGAGATCCTCAAGCTAAACAAGATGGTTCTTGGACCTAAGGGAACAAACCAAGAAGCCATGGCTTTGAAAAGAAGAGTGTGGGCACAATATGGGATGTTGCCACCTCCTGAGGATGATCTTTGAAATGGCTAAGTCTTCTGACCTATCTTGATTGACCAACTATGCTGAAATATGGTCAAGATTGCTGATGTTATGTGCTATGATAATCTGTTTGCTCTGATATGATCTGGATTGCTCTGATTTAAGCATGTTCTCTGATATCTGATGTCTTGCTCTGATGCAAATACTGCTAAGTGTTTTTAGTGTTTGCTCTGATACTAAAATTCTAGATATGCTTTGTATAGTGAAATGCTCTGATGTATTCAGTGTTAATGATTCATGCTCTGATATGTTAATTTCAACTATCAACATGCTTGTAATGATCTTCAATTGAATGATAGTTGAACTTATTTTTTAATCAAGAAAACACTCATCTCTCTATGCCTATCTATGTAACCTATGTGCAACATGAATGGTGAGTACACTAACACATTGCTTTTCAGGATAATTGACCTTAGTCATGTCTTCTGAAGATAAATGTAATAGGTGTAGTCAAGTCACTTTTGCATAGAATATAGGTTTTGGCATCATCAAAAAGGGGGAAATTGTTGGGAATAAAATGAGACATGTTTTGATTGAATACCAAAACCCCCTGAGACATGCCTAAGTCAAGTTGAGTATGTTCTAGAAATGTTAGAACATATAGTATAAAGGCTAGATGAGGAGCTAATATGTTAGGTAGCTCTTAGTTGATTAGATGCACAATTTGAGGGGGAACATATGCTTTGAAGTCCATCAAGAACAAGTCCCCTCAAGGCTCAAACTCTGGATACAACACTAAGTCTTTTGGAAGACCAACTATGCTGATCAGGAGAGTTGTCCAGAGGAGTTGTCTCAGCACAATCAATTCAGAAGAAGTGTACTGAAAGCTTGAGGTCAACTATGCTGAAGAAATAGAGACAACCACACCCTAAAGAACTACAAATCAACATGCTAAGATCACCTTGAAGTGAAGCAAAGGGTATGAGTCAAGTCATCAGAAGAAGAGCAAGCCAACCTTGCTGATAAGCAAGACTGCTAAAAGTGATAAAGAGAGTTGTCCAAATGATGAGGAATGTTGTCCTATCAATGGAACAACCTTCAGAAGCCATGTCCAAGTCCTAACAAGAGAATCTGAAAGTCAGACATTGGGTAGAGTGCTGCAGAATGAAGACAAAGTCTTAACAGCCGTTTATTTCCCAAATAAGGACATGTCACTATCAAGATTCTGTCTTCTAAGTTGAAGAACTGAAAGAAGACATTTATGGACATTTGAGGTTGCCTCTCCAACGGGCAAATCCTTCATTTGTCTATAAATACAGAAGTGTGAAGACCATTTGAAAGCACCTCAACAGAATCCAACTACACAAGAATTCTGAAGCTCATAGAACTTTCATAGCTTTCAAAGACTATCTTTCAAGAGTGAAAGTGAGAAGGTTGTAGTAGTAGAAGTGGTAGGAGCTGACTGTTGAGAGAAGAACAGTTCAGTTCTGAGTTGAGAAGAGGGTACTAGGACTCTAGACATCCTAGGGATCAATTCACCAAAGAGTGGTGTTCTTGATCAAGTGCACCTTGACACTATAAAACAAGTTAATTCCAAGAGTGAAGGAATTATCCTGTTAAATTAGGGAAAGTGGATGTAGGAGCTTGAGTCTCTGAACCACTATAAACTCTTGTGTTGATTTAATTTCAAGTACTTACATACATTCAACACTGCACACAAAACTGATCTTTCAAAGGATAAACATTCAAAGACTGTGCAAAACTGATTTGGACAAGTTCCCTGAAACTGGACTGTATTGTTTGACTAAGTGATTTCAGAAACTAAAGGAGTCTAAACTAAAAGGGCCAACCACTATTCCGCACATATAACTCCCCTAGATAGTTATTCAACTAAGTACTCAATAGTACTTAGTAGTTTGGTTATCTTAGAAGAGTTAATCATCTTCAGCAGAGTTGTCCACCTTTCAGGACCAACATATATATTTTTAAATCTGCATATAGAAATTTATTAATATATTTGCATATATATTTTCAAATCTGCATATATAAGTTATATGCAACATTTATTTGCATATATATTTTCAAATCTACATATAGAAATTTATTAATACATAATCAATTAATAGAATTTAAAATAAATAATTGAAATTTATTAATATATTTTAAAAATAAATATAAATCTTTCACCTTCAAATAATTTTTTTTAATATATTGTCTCTAATTTTCATTAAGTTTTCAAATTTGAAAAAAAATCAATTACCGCAGTATCCACATAATCAATTGTTATAATTTAAAACAAATAATTAAAATTTATTAATATATTTTAAAAATAAATAAAAATCTTTCATATTCAAATAAAATTTTCTAATATTTATCTCTAATTTTCATTAAATTTTCAAATTTGGAAAGAAACTAATTAACGCAACGATTCCGTTTACATAGTTAATTTTATTAATCTTTGACTAATTAATTAAAATATAATTTCGTTAATTAAGTAATAAAGAGGGTAGTTTTGTACATGTACCATGAATTTTGTCCCTATTTGAATTAAAGAAAAAAGTTGTCTTTCTATATAAATTTTATAGGTGAAATGTCCTTATGAACAATTCCCCCACAGATAAAATCATGAAGCCCATATTTAATAGATATTAATGATTTGAATATGCGAGATATCATCCTTAATTAAATAAATTATTCACAAATAATAATTACAACCACCGAACCCTGATTTCAGAAGAAAAAATAAATCAGAAAGCCGATAGATCCAATAAAGCAGTGAAGACCGCTTTGATACCACTTGTTAGGAATATTTATTCTGTTACTGAAATATACATGTAGTACAACAAATATCCTAGATGCGGAAATTCTAGGACAACAACACGCTCGTTGATTAAGAATTAGTGGATTTAGTGAAATACTTGGATCCATAGGAATATTTTGTATAGGAAATGCCTCACCAATTTAGTTCGATCGATGGGGTGGTTTTATGGCCTTCCTCAACTAAATCTACGTATGGGTGGGTCCTTCGTTTCACTCTTGATTGGGAGAGTAGAAAACTATATGTGATTTAGTATATTGGGGGCCATAACCATGATGCTCTTTATATAGTACTGAATTAGGGTTCCCATAATTCCCGTAACAAAGTCCTATTTGGTATCTACTCATAAATCCATATTAATTTTAATAATCAATCGTATCACAATAATAGATATAACTATAAATGACTAATATAATTTCATTAAATATGTGGCCCATATATATAGGAAATAATAATTTCCTAACATATCAAACTTGCATGTTCTTTTAATCCAATTAAACAATATATATCTCACTTAATTTCGCATACTTCATTTCGAATTTGCGGAAATTAAGAAACCAAATTTGATTAATAAAGTTGAATAATCTTAGTAAAGAAAAAATGAATTTTATAATTAAAGTCCAATTTTTGTTACATCAGAAAAAGATTGTTGACTAACACTATTATACGGGTACTTAATTAATTAAAATTAATTGTTGTAAAATTGAATAAGTTAATTAATAATTATGCTATGGGATTCGAATTCAAATTTTCCTATAATTTCTCTTAGGTTGTGTTTGGATGAGGGGATTTCAAATCAAATGATTTAAAAATATATGGATTTCAAATGACATGATTTTATTGAGAATTTAAAATCCTCTCAATTTTAACTAAAAAGAGTTTGAAATTCATTTAATTTTTTTAGAAACATATCAAATTGTTCATATTATACACACTAATTAATTAAGGAAAAACGTCATAATTAAAATCAAATTAATAATTTTCATAAATAGATTACAAAATTAAAATTTTAATTTCTCATAATTTGTTTGATATTTTAAATTAATTCTTCAAATTGCATTACATTATTAATATGATATTAACAAGGAAATTGCATAATTTAAGGAATCCGAATTAAAATACAATTCTCAATTTCAAATTAAATAATCAAATTTTTTATTTTTTATATATTATTTTTACACAATTTGGTTATCGTATTTCCTAAAATTAAAAAAACCGAATTTCTCTTTATCATACACACTAATTAAGGAAAAACATATTTCATAATGAAAATCAAATCAATAATTTTCATAAATAGATTACAAGATTAAAATTTTAATTTCTCATAATTTGTTTGATATTTTAAATTAATTGTTCAAATGGCGTTATATTATTAATATATTATTAATAAGAAAATCTTAATATCATATATTTACAAACATTTTAGGTGCCACATGTCACAAAAACGATTGGTCTATTTAAGTATATTTCTTCTCAAATCACTCTATTTCAAAATCTCAAATAGAACTTTTTAATATTAATTTAAATAATAAAAGTTATAAATATAAATTAGTTATTTTTATATTAATAAGTGTTAAATTAAATATATATGCTAAAGATCTCCTTCGAGGATTTTTAAAAAAATCGTATAATTTGAATAATAAAATTTATAAATATAAATTAGTTATTTTTATATTAAATATTAAATTAAATATATCTCCTAATTAAAGAACTTCTCGGAGGATTTTAAAAAAATTCTATAAGTTGAATAATAAAATTTATAAATATAATCAATTATTTTTATATTAAATATTAAATTAAATTTCTCGAAAGATTTAAAAAAAAATCTTATTAATAAATTCAATTTTAAATATTCAAATTTAATAAATTCTATTAACAAATTCAATTTTGAATATTCAAATTTAAGATTATCATTAATTTTCCACTCTCTTCCACCTTAATTATCCTTAATTCAAATCAAAATTTCAACTATAAAATATAGACCTAAATTGTTTGTTTGGTTCACTTAATTTTACTGTTTTCCCTTTCTTCTTTCTCTTGCGACTATTGGTGAGTTTCTATTATACAATTTTTTTTTTTTATAATTTCTTTAATATTTGTAATTTCAATGAGATGATCTTGGTTGTTTGAAAATATATCTCCTATATAATTCTCATCTCCTCCTTCCGATTGCATTCATCTTTCCCATTTCTCTCAATGTTTAGTTTTGATATCTAGCTTATTATTATTTTTCTATATTGTAGATCTCTAATATTTGTTCGAATTTCTCTTAACTTACATTTTTAATATAATTTTTATTAACTTTTGTTTTTTTACGACTCTACAATCTAATCTATTGATTCAGTTGCACTCATTATATGATTTCAACATGATTTATTTTGTAAATTTCTATTTTTTTTTACTGCTTATTCAGTATGATTTTTTTCCTTATCTATTGTTCTACTCCTGTATAATTCTTATCTTATTATTATTTTTCTATATTTTAGATCTCTAATATTTGTTCAAATTTCTCTTAACTTAAGTTTTTAATATAATTTTTCTTTTGAAAAGATTGCATTAGATTCATATGAATTTTTTTTGAAGATTTTAAATCTTCATTAAAGATCTCGAAAGTTTGAATGTTGTAATTTTGTAATCATTATTTATATTTATTTAAATAATGGATTTTTTTTTTTAATTATTCAATCATATCAATAACCTTTTATACATATATGTGTCTTATATTTTGATTTTTAATCTTAATATATTTTCTCATATTTGATCTGATTTCTATGAAAAATAATTACCTTTTAAGTTTTTAAGATAAGCGAATGAATGGTAATATACATATATATATATATATATATATAATTAAAAAATATATTTTATGGTAATATATATATGTGATGCGTCGAAAAAGAACGCCATCGGATATCGATCGTTCCTTTGCGAGCACTATTAATCACGAGTTTTAATCGTCTATTTATCCTTGGCAATCTCCTCGTAAATCTCCCAAGAATCCAAGAATAACCTGCAAAAGTACGCCGGAGGGGGGCTCCGGCGTAGAAGCTCCGACGCTCAAGTCAGAATCGATCGTAGGCGAAATCAAAGAGGAATTCCCCTGTATATTTAGGGAAATTCTGGCGAATACAGTAATATTTCTTCTTAATTCAGTGTGTAGTTCTTGTGAAAGTATGTATAATATGTAAAACGTAAGTAAGAATATGGAAATAACCTGTTTAAATACCTGGCCTCCCTATCCGGAGAGGGAGAGACTTATTCTCCCTATATTCTCGGCTCCTTCCCGTAAATCTGGCCTCAATTCCCTAAAGAACCGGTCTCACTCTCCCTGGAGACTTGGTTCTTCAGCATATCCGCCCTATCTTCGTGGGCTGATCCACTTATTTGACTTGGCTAGGAAAGATTGACTAGTCTTCCCCTACTTGGTCCGGATCCTTTCAGGCCCAAGGGCCAGTAATCTCTTCGAATATGGGCCAAAGGCCCAATCACCCTGATTTCCCTACTTAGGCCCAGGGGTGTATTAATCTTGTTTTCCCATAAATCGACCTTATCATGACTATCATAATTTTATCTTGTTTCCACGTGTCGACTTCTCCGGGAGCGACATATTTATCTACATCAACCACTCCCCCCTACTCTCATAAAAGAAATAATTTTTAGGAGAGTAGGAAAACAATAATCAATAAGATAAATATTAAAGGAATATTCCATTCCTTAAAATACTCCTCGAAATGCTGCTGATTTAATTTGTTTCCTAATAATTATCTTCAGAAAGCTCCACGCCTTTTCCACTTCCACACGCTAACTTACTCTCGATTCTTGGAGCCAAGCGTCTGCCCGAGGGGAAACATCCAGCCACCTTTTTTCAGCCACACGCCTTTTTATTGGGGAGTATTTAATTCTCCTCGACCTTCCCCCTTCTCTCTCTTCCGCACCATTATTTCAAAATTCTCGTTCATTCCACCAAAAACCCTTTTTTCTCTTCTTTCAAACCTATCCACTCTTCTCTTTCTCTCTAATATTTCTGCAATCAACTTCTCTACACACGTCCAACGGCCATTCCGTCATCACTCCTAAAACCGACTTTGCTCCAGGTATCTACTCCTTCCTTTCTTTTCTCATTTACAATACCCTCATGTCCTCCTCCTCAAACTCCACATCCATGGAGAGTTCCACTTCCGACTCGTTTCCTATATTTCCCGTAACTGACCAAGCTTTGGAGGACAAAATTTCTGGTCCCTCGATTCTCACTCCTGAGCGCGTAGCCGCTTTTCTCCGTTCAGGGATCTTCCCCGCCGATTATTCAGTTAGGGCTGCACATAGGAAAGAGCGCCCTAATTTTCCAGGCCATAATACCTTAGCCTTTTGGGAGGCCCAACTAAAAGCAGGCCTTCGATTTCCGATACATCCTTATCTCTGTGAAATTTCCACCTATCTTCGCATACCCTTGAACCAATTTACTCCCAATGCCATACGCGCAATGTTAGGTTTTTATATCCTAATGAAGGGAAATGGTGGGGAACCTTCGGCTCAGCTTTTTCTAACTCAGTACGTGTGCAAGTTTGCGGAGGGGTTTTTTTACGCTAGTGGTCGTACTTCCAGGACCGGAAAGTTCATGGAAAAGCTCCATGAAGGGGTCCAGGACTGGAAAGACTATTACTTCTTTGTTACAAATCCTCTTCCTTGGGAGTTTCCTCATGAGGGGTGGATTTATGAGAATCCTGGGGTACCTCGTCCTCCTCTTTCTGTTTGTTCTTCTCTAAACTTGGATGTAATGAACCATTTAAATGACCATGTCTCTACCCATGGCTTTTTCGATGTGATGGGTATTTGTAAAAATCCTAGAGCCCTCTCTCATTTCGGTTTTGGTCGCCCCGATTACCCCTTAGGTCCCGACGATGGTAATATCATTTCTTTTTCTGAGTAATGTCTACCAAACTGGAGCTGCCTTGTTTATTTAATGTCGTTTCATATTTCTTTGTGCAGCTATGAGTTGGTTAACTCAGATTTCCCGTGATGCCGCTCCTCTCTCGATGGTTACTAAGTCTCCGGCTCCTGAAAGCTCCTCCAAGGCTCTAGTTCCTCCTTCCCCAGTGAAACCAGCCACCGGGTCAGTTGCTAAGCGCACCCGATCCTCTACTGAGAAAGCCTTAGTTTCTACTCTGCCTCCTGCCTCTGATGCTAAAAAGAAGAAGTCCAAAACCAAATCCTCGCTGCCTAATGCCGCTTCCGACGCTCCTGATGAGATTAATGTTGACCATCTCCTGGCTTTCATAGAGCGTCACACTCCGACCCCCGCCACGGAGGCTCTTAATGCTCTGTCCCCCGAGGAGCGAGTTGTGCATGCGGCCCATAGCTTTACACAGGTAGACTCTCCATGCAAATATACTTCTGGATAATTTAATATTGTCAAAAGTATACCTGTCTTACTTCTTTAGATTGTTCATTGTGTAGTTTGGTCTCCTGTTTTCCAACATGTCTGAGCGAGCTCTCCAGTTCCTTCAACTAGTGGATGATCTCCAAAGCCAAGTGGAGCTGGAGAAGGTGAAGAAGGAGATCCTCGATGCAGAATTACAGGACGCTAATCAGAAGTGTAAAGTACTCCAGACGACGCTTTCGGGGGAGATTTCTTCGTTGAAGAAAGAGTTTGGTAAATGAGTTGAACAACTGGAGGTTACTCTCCCTCGGGCGGGTATGAGATTATGCATAGAGTCCCTGTTTACCTCTGCCATAGGTCAAAAATTTCTAGGTACCTTGCATCGGGAGTGGTTGGAGGCCTTTCTTCAGAGCAGCAGCTTTTTAGGGGCGATGGGTGCATATACCCCCCATTTCATCGATCATGGGTTTTCCAACGCCATGGCTAAACATTCTACTCCAGGATTTAACGGTCAGTATACTCGTGCCCTCCGGTTAGACGAACTGGATACTCCCCCCAAGTTCCCTGGAGATGCTAAGGAAGACATCAATACCCCTTGGTGGTTACCTGGGATGAGGAAGGCAGTCTTGGAGCTGAAAGATGCTGCCCTGAACTTGGATGATCTTGCACCGGCAAAGGATATAGCTTTCCCTATTCATGTGGAAAACCCAACTCCAGTGGCTACCGTGGCAGCAGGTGCTCTGATGGAGAAGGCAGAGGGTGGCGATTCCAGTGGGCGAGCTGAGGAGGCAGGAGAAGGTTCCGAGGGGAAGAATGATGTTCCCCTCTCTTCATAACTTTATTTCCCTGATAACACTTTGGTACTTTTAAAACACTTTTTATTTTGTTAAGGCCTCTAAGGCCCTTTTGGTATTTTCCGGAGACTCCACACTCCGGGGTTTTTCTGTGGAGGGCTTAGGCATGGTGCCTCAAGTCTTGAATATTCCTGCTTCTCTTTCGTTTAATATCGTACCTCAACATTTATTACTTGGCATGCATATATACATATATATCTCTATCTCTGTTATAAGGTGTGGTATCTGTTAGCATGTTTTCGACATTTTCTGGACACGTAAAGGCTCTAAAGCTCCTAGAGGAACCTTAATGAGGAGATAGGGTTTATATCCCTGTACTTACTTGGTGATTTGCTAACGTTTCTAGTCTTTCTCTTGACACTAGAGTTTTTAGGGATTATCCTCTCCTCTAGGTCAGAATTCGTAGGGACTATACTCTCCCTTAAGTTGTTTATACTCGTAAGAGTTGTTTATACTCGTAAGAGTTGTTTATACTCGTAAGAGTTAGTTTATACTCGTAAGAGTTAGTTTATACTCGTAAGAGTTGTTTATACTCGTAAGAGTTAGTTTATACTCGTAATAGTTAGTTTATACTCGTAAGAGTTAGTTTATACTCGTAAGAGTTGTTTATACTCGTAAGAGTTAGTTTATACTCGTAAGAGTTAGTTTATACTCGTAAGAGTTCCTAGGGATTATACTCTCCCTGAAGTTTAGGATGTTTAGGGATTATACTCTCCCAAAAGTTAGAATTCGTAGGGATTATACTCTCCCTTAAGTTGTTTATACTCGTAAGAGTTTGTTTATACTCGTAAGAGTTTGTTTATACTCGTAAGAGTTTGCGAAAGTCGCTAGGGATAGGGTTTATTGACAAGTTAATTATATCTTCTGCTGCTATACCCCCTACTCCCCCTAGCTTTAGAGGCTGTCGTGGATAGAAACTTTAGGAATTCTTCCTAGGTATTTTCTATTCGAATCTTCATGAGTTGGTGTAAATCTCTCTATTTTGCAGTATCTCTATCATGTTATGTTTTAATTTTCAAAACATGTTCGTTATTTCAGTACTCATTATGCAGGCCCTTAACAGTTGTCTTGACATGATATTAACATACGAGAAACATTTCATCATAAAATCGGCATACAAGAGTTATTTCATCACAGTATTAACATGCATTTAGGGAAATTGCTGAAATTTTATCAAAACCGGTGCTCCATTGATCAAAAGTGTTCATCAACATAGGCAAATAAGGGGAACCTATGCCGGCCTCATTAAAAACCTCTCCATGGTAAAACCCCAAAGGGAAACCCACGTAGAGGGAAAAAGAGTGCCGGTGAAGCAATTATTCGAATAAGAAGTAAACATTCAAAATTGTTCATAAAGAGAAAGGAAGTAGGGGAATAACACCTTCCTCAAACATAAAATCTCTTCAAGTGGCACACGTTCCATGGCCTTAGTATCTCTTTCCCGGTCATGTCTTGGAGCTTGTATGCTCCGCCTTTTAGTACCTGTATTACCCTGTACGGACCTTCCCAATTGGGTTCCAGCTTCCCCGTGTTCTTCAAAGCATCTGCTCTGGGAAGGACTAAATCTCCCACTTTAAAGGAGCGAGGGATCACCCTGCGATCATATGCTGCCTTGATCCGACTCTTGTACCTTTCTGCTTTTAATCTCACCATCTCCCTTTCTTCATCTATCTGGTCCAGCGCCTCCCTCATCAACTCTTCATTTCTTTTTTCTTCAAAATAGGTGATCCGGTGCGATTTGAGTCTGGCCTCAGGAGGTATCACTGCCGCTGCCCCATATACCAAGTAGAAGGGAGATTCGCCCGTAGCTGTTTTAGGGCTGGTCCTGTAGGACCAGAGGACGTTGTCTAGCTCCTTTACCCATTTTCCTCCTACCTCTTCCAATCGTGTCCGAATACCATCCACTAGGATTCTGTTTGTAACCTCCACCTGCCCATTAGCTTGTGGATGGGCTACTGAAGTAAACCTCTGTGTAATGTTCCACCTTTCGCACCACCTCCTTACTTTCTCTCCATTGAACTGCGTTCCGTTGTCGGAAACCAAGATTCTGGGTACTCCAAACCTGCAACAAATATGTCTAGCAAGAAAAAGAATTACATTATCTTCTTCGATTTTGGCCAAGGGCACAGCCTCTACCCATTTACTGAAATAGTCCACAGCCACGATCAGAAATTTTCTCCCTCCAGGTGCCAAGGGGAAGGGTCCCACCAGATCTATTCCCCATTTGGCGAAGGGACAAGGCGAGTACATAGCCCCCATTTCCTCTGCGGGTACTCGTATCAAAGGCCCATTCTTCTGACACTTCTCACATTTCTTCACATATTCTCTAGCGTCTCTAATTATGTTAGGCCAGTAGAAACCGGCCCTAAATACCTTTTTCACCATGGTCTGGTAACCTTCATGGCTGGATGCGCAACCTTCATGGATGTCCTTGATCACTAGCTCTGCTTCTCTTCTTGAAAGACATTTTAGATAAGGTTGAGTGAAGGACCTCTTGTACAATTGACCACCTAGGATGCAATACTTCCTTCTCCAAGCTTTGGTCTCTCTGGACATTGGGGTTACTGGACCCCTGTTCAATTCTTCCCATATTTCTTTCCTCCAATCATCCCCTGCTGTTATCTCTCCAATCAGGGTTTCCGTAGCTATTTGATCCGCCACCAGCAGGGTCACCTTTCCGTCTCCCTCGAATTCAGCGGAACTAGCTAGTTTAGACAGTCCGTCTGCCTTCACATTCTCTTCTCTTGGTACCTGTACCACTTCAAAAGTATGGAATTTATTTTTTAATTTCTTTACCTCCTCTAGATAAGCGATCATTCTCTCATCTTTGGCGAGGTACTCCCCCATGACCTGTTGTACTACCAGCTGCGAATCGGAGTACAGGGTGACTTTCTGTGCCCCTAACTCTGCTGCCATGCTAGCTCCTCTAATCAGGGCCTCATACTCTGCGCCATTGTTTGAGGTTGAAAACCGGAATTTGACAGCAACCTGTACTTCTTGGCCATCAGGGTCAACCAATACTATCCCTGCTCCGCATCCCAAGGCGGATGCTGAGCCATCCACGTACACCTTCCATCCCTGTTCTTCTTCCACTCTGGTAGACTCTTGAATAAAGTCTGCTAAAGCTTGAGCCTTGATGGCTCTCCTTGGTTCATAGTCAATATCATACTCCTGCAGTTCCACTGCCCACCTAACCATTCTTCCTGATAAATCTGCTCTCCCTAGTGTCTGCTTCAACGGAAAGTTAGTCCTCACCATCACTTTATAAGATAGGAAGTAAGGGCGTAGTCGCCTAGCCGTTACTACCACTGCCAGCGCTGCCTTTTCTACCTCTGAATACCTCGTCTCCGCTCCTTGGATGACCTTGCTCACATAATATATGGGCTGTTGTGTGGGGCCTTCCTCTTTCATCAGGGCAGTACTCAGAGAATGTTCCCCTACTGAGAGGTATATGAGTAAGACATCTCCCTGAGTAGGCTTGGTTAACTTCGGGAGTTGTTCCAGATGGAGCTTCAGTTCTTCAAAAGCCTTTTGACACTGTTCATCCCATTCGAATTTTGATCCCTTCCTTAGTGTTCTGAAGAAGTGGTGGCTCTTCTCCGCTGATTTTGCTATAAATCTGCTAAGGGCTGCGATTCTGCCGTTCAAGGTCTGCAACTCCTTCAAGTTCCGAGGGGGTTGCATGTCAAGGACCGCTTTCACCTTGGCAGGGTTAACCTCTATTCCTCTTTGCGTCACCATATATCCGAGGAATTTCCCTGACCCTACTCCAAAGGAACATTTAGCTGGGTTAAGTTTGATACCGTTCTCTCTAATTACCTGAAATATCTCCTTCAGGTCATCAATGTGTTCCTCTGCTTTGATGCTTTTAGCTAGCATGTCGTCTACATAAACCTCCATATTTCTCCCTATCTGTCCTCGGAAAACCGAGTCTACCATCCTTTGATAGGTGGCTCCTGCATTTATTAGTCCGAACGGCATACGTACATAACCAAAAGTACCACACGTTGCAATAAAGCATACCTTTGGTATATCGAGGGGGTTCAACTGGATTTGATGGTACCCTTGATAAGCATCCATCATGCTGAGTAATTCAAACCCGGACGTGGCATCCACCAGCTGATCAATCCTAGGCAGGGGATAGTGATCTTTAGGGCATGCCTTGTTCAAGTCCCTGAAGTCAATGCACATCCTCCATTTGCCGGCTCCCTTGGACACCAGTACTGCATTCGAGAGCCACTCAGGGAACTGCACTCTCTTCACGTGCCCTGCACTCAACAATTTATCGATCTCCTCCTTTACAATGAGGTTCTTCTCTTTACCGAAGTTCCTCAACTTCTGTTTCACGGGCCTAGCTTTGGGATCCACATTCAGATGGTGCACAGCTATTTCTGGAGGGATACCCGTCATATCCGTCGCTGTGAATGCAAAGATGTCTGCATTCTGCTGGAGGGCAAGTATCATCTTTCCCTGGAGCTCAGGGTTCATATTCGTACCTATCCTGGTTGTGAATCCCTCCTTTCCTGGGTAGAGCTCGATGCTCATCAACTCCTCGTCTGCTTTAGCTTTGGGCTGCTCTTGGATTAGCTCACCCACTTTCTGTCTCTTCAGCTCAGGGTCTTCACCCTTAAATCTTTCCATTCCCTGGAACACGGCCCTGTCTGCTATTTTGACCGATTCCACGTAACACTTCCTTGCCTGATATTGGTCGCCACATATCTCTCCCACACCCCCTGAGGCAGGGAACTTCATCTTCATGTGGAAGGTGGAGATCACTGCCTGAAAAATATTCAAGCTTGGCCTTCCCATTACTACGTTGTAGGAAGATGGGACGTCTACAATCAGGAATTCTATGATTTGTACTCGACGGTTAGGGGCGACTCCTAACCCTACTTGCAATAACGCTGAACCAAGGGGTTGAATGGCTCCCCCTGAGAATTCGTAAAGAGCGGTTTCCACCGGTCTAAGCTTTATATTCAGGTCCATCTTCTTAAAGCACTCCAAAAACATGATGTCGGTAGAGCTTCCAGTATCTACAAAAATTCTTGCTACATCGTATCCTGCTATATCTGTGGTAATGACTAATGCGTCATTATGAATTTCTCTAGGTTCCCCTGCGTCTTCTGGCCCGAAATGAATGTCTGGACCTTCTGTCATCTTTCCCACCTCATGGTGCTCTACTTTCCTCTCATTTTTCAGCGACCGAACGCTCTGCTTTCTCTGCCTGAAGGAGTCCCCATCAGCGGGGCCTCCCATAATCATGTGGATAGTTCCCCTCTTCTGGGGAGGGGGTGGTGGCTCCTCATTGCCCTTCCTCTGATCTCTTCTATCATCTTCCTGCTTCCCCTCGGGGTCCTTTCTCTTTTGACCCCTGGGGCCTTGTCGATCTCTGAAAATAAACTCTTTCAGGTGACCTGCCTGAATCATCCTCTCTATCTCATCCTTCAGATGCCAACATTGGTTGGTATCGTGGCCATAGTCGTTATGGAACCTGCAGAATTTGTTTGACTTAGGATTTTGGGGACCTCTGCTTCTTGAGTAGGGGAATTTCATATCCGGATGGTCCCCTGCCACCTCTAGGACTTCGGCTGGCTCTATCCTCAAAGGGGTATATCTCTTCGCCCCTCTCCTGGGGTTCCAGGGTGCGGCTTCCTCTCTTCTTACATTTTCCAGCCTCCTGGAGCTTCTGTGTCTCTCCGGACTTGGCCTCCTAAGCGGAATTTCTTTCCTCCTTTCTCTATTACCCACTATGGCCCTGGTCTCTGATCGCTTAGCTTTCCTTACCTCTTCCAGGGTAAGGTATTTCTCTGCTCTCCTCAATAACTCATCAAAGGTTCGAACTGGCTTCTTGGCTAGAGATGTGAATAGATCCCCATCTCTTAACCCGTTGGTGAGGGCGTTGATTTTGACCTCTGAGGAGGCTGTAGGTACTTCGAGAGCTGCTTGGTTGAATCTTTTTAAGAAAGCCCGTAAGCTCTCGTTCTCTCCCTGGCGCATGTTAAATAAAGTAAGGGTGGCTCTAGGCTGTCTCCTAGCACTGGCGAATTGATGCAGGAACAATTCGCTGAATTCGGACCATGAGTGGACAGTATCTGGTCCCAGTTGTGTGAACCATTGCTGTGCAGCCTTAGATAGTGTGGTCAGGAATACCCTGCACTTAACGCCCTCTCCATACCGATGTAATAGAGCAGCATTCTCAAACCTCATCAGATGCTCGTATGGGTCCGTGGTGCCATCATATTCAAAGTTTAAAGATTTGAAATTAGAGGGCAGTTCATCTTGCAAAATACTAGATGAGAATTGATATCCAGTGGTATAAGAGGGTTTACTTACATTGTCAGTAATATGTTTCTGCATATCCCTCATCTCCTTCCGCAAGGCCTGTATCTGATCACTGACGGCTCCTTGATACGTGTCGTCCGTGCTTTCTCCCATCCCTGTATCCAGGGTAGTATCCCCCAGGACCTTCTCCACATCTCTCTGAGGGGGTCTTTCCAGGATGCTTCTTTCAGCCTGGGAAGGTACTTTTTCTTCTGGGTTTCGAGGGGGATCCTCGTTCCTGGAGGGGACTGGAACCGAATCGATGACATGCTCTGGTGGATTTGGTCGCGTGCCCTTATGGGTAGGTTCGGGAGGGCGAAGTCCTCGAGTGGCAATTATTCTTTCCACTGATTGTGCGATCATCTCATCTAACTGATCTCGAGAGACAGTCAGGAGTTCCGGTTGAGCGTTAGGGTTATCCCTATTGATCCCACTCCCGGAAGCTCCTGATGTACCTGGTACATCTCCCTCTTGAGTGGGAGGGATATCCTCTAATGGGTAACCTACAGGTTGTTTCCCTAGATTTCGATTTGAGGGAAAGCCTGGAGGGGGAATATCTTCTGGTGTATGATCCACAGGTCGTTTCCCTAAATTTCGATTGGAGGGAAACCCTGGCGGAGGCGGAGGAAGAGGAGGAGGAGTATAATCTCCTTTCTCCTTTGTCTGCTTCGTTGGATCTTGTCCTCCACCCATTTAAATACGGAACTTTTCTCACGCCTTAGCTTGAAATGTTCCCACAGACGGCGCCAGTTGATGCGTCGAAAAAGAACGCCTTCGGATATCGATCGTTCCTTTGCGAGCACTATTAATCACGAGTTTTAATCGTCTATTTATCCTTGGCAATCTCCTCGTAAATCTCCCAAGAATCCAAGAATAACCTACAAAAGTACGCCGGAGGGGGGCTCCGGCGTAGAAGCTCCGACGCTCAAGTCAGAATCGATCGTAGGCGAAATCAAAGAGGAATTCCCCTGTATATTTAGGGAAATTCTGGCGAATACAATAATATTTCTTCTCAATTCAGTGTGTAGTTCTTGTGAAAGTATGTATAATATGTAAAACGTAAGTAAGAATATGGAAATAACCTGTTTAAATACATGGCCTCCCTATCCGGAGAGGGAGAGACTTATTCTCCCTATATTCTCGGCTCCTTCCCGTAAATCTGGCCTCAATTCCCTAAAGAACCGGTCTCACTCTCCCTGGAGACTTGGTTCTTCAGCATATCCGCCCTATCTTCGTGGGCTGATCCACTTATTTGACTTGACTAGGAAAGATTGACTAGTCTTCCCCTACTTGGTCCGGATCCTTTCAGGCCCAAGGGCCAGTAATCTCTTCGAATATGGGCCAAAGGCCCAATCACCCTGATTTCCCTACTTAGGACCAGGGGTGTATTAATCCTGTTTTCCCATAAATCGACCTAATCATGACTATCATAATTTTATCTTGTTTCCACGTGTCGACTTCTCCGGGAGCGACATATTTATCTACATCAATATGTATATAATATATATATATATATATACATATGATTAAATATATTTTATTTTATAAACAGTTAATTATGAAATTAGAAAATTAATGATTATACTTATCCAAAAAATTTACATTTTAAATAAAATGATTAAATTTTCAAAGCTAGATTTGGTGAAGACACCATCCTAGCAAATCTTAAATCTTGATAAATATTTATTTAATTTCATATGCTTTAAAATTTATAAAGTTTAGTTATTATTTTAATTTTAGATAATTTTAGAGTATGCCAATCAAGATTATAAAGAATATAACCATGCATGCATTTGAAAAAAAAAATGCTTTCATGTATATGCATGATATTCCCATTTAAATAAATTATGCATGTGATGCGGCCTAAAATTGTCAATTGATAAGAAGTCGACACGCGTATAGAGGATAAGATAGAATAAAGAGATATGAGCTTTGAGAGTACTCTCAGAATGAAGAATCTCACCCCGACGTCCCTCCAGAGGAAGCTCTGTCCATGGAGAGATATGAGGAAGACCTGGTCCTTGAGAAGAATTGGTAAACCGAGGATTTAGGAAAGGTCCCGTACGAAACGGGCTCAGAATGAATGAAGGAAGACTCATTCTTCCTTCTCTCGGCAGTTGAACTCCACTAGGGGAATGGTTGCGATTCTTTAGGGATTAAAAGAGTGGGAGATTATGTCAACATAGTGAGGCCAAGTCAAAGGTGGTGGGAAAGGTAAGGCCGAGATAAGGGGAAAATCCAACTTCCCCTCAGGTATAATTCTTCTATAAATAGATAAACCTAGGTACATTCCTAGGTTACGATCTCTGATTTTACTCAACTTACTAAGCTGCTCATAATTATTCTGATCTTTTTCAAGAGCCTTATCGATAATCGAGGGACTTTCCTATCCTTACCACACCTTAAATCACCTATACTGACTTAGGCATCAGAATGTCTGCGCCGGACTCTGACCCTCTTCAATCTGAGGCAAGGGGAGAACGAGAGTTTGAGAGCCTTTCTCCGGAGGTTCAATCAAGCAGCCCTGGAGGTCCCTACAGCCTCTCCGGAGGTGAAGATCAATGCTCTTACTAATGGACTGCGTGATGGATATTTCTTCTCCTCCTTGGCCAAGAAGCTAGTCAAGAACTTTGATGAGTTACTACACAGAGCATAGAAATACGTCACCTTGGAGGAGGTTCGTAAAGCTAAAAGACTGGAGGCTAGGCCACAGGATCGAGAGAGAAGGAGAGAGGGCCCCTCCAGACGATCCAGTCCAGAGGTCCCTCGGACCTTCGGTCCAACGGGAAACAACAATCCATCTGGAGGCTCCCGTTCCGGCCCTCGCAGAAGGTTTGAGAAGTATACACCTCTGAGAATAGAACTTGGCGAAGTACTGGAGGTAGCGGGAGATCATCCCGACTTGAAATTCCCTTATTCCAGAAATCGGGGCCCTTAGAAGCCCAAATCCGATCGATTTTGCAGATTCCACAATGAAGATGGACATGACACAAACCAATGTTATCATCTGAAAGATGAGATTGAAAGGATGATCCAGGCAGGGCATCTGAAGGAGTTTATATTCAGAGACAGGCAGGGCCCTCGAGGGCAGAAGCGGAATGAACATGAAAGGAAACCAGAAGAAAAGGAGTCCAAGGAGGCGGCCGAAGATATGCCTCCTCCGCCGCCAAAAAGAGGAGTAATACACATAATCGTGGGAGGTCCCGCAGATGGAGATTCCTTCCGAAAGAGAAAATAGAATGTTCGAGCTCTAAGAGCTGGACAGGGAAGTCAAGTAAAAGAAGTAGGATGCATGACAGAGATGCCCAATATTAAATTTGGGCCGGAGGATATAAAGGAAATTAAGGAGGATCACAATGACGCCTTGGTGATCACTACAGACATAGCTGGGTTTGACGTCGCCCGAATCTTTGTAGACACGGGAAGCTCGGCTGATATTATGTTTTTTGAGTGCTTCAAAAGGATGGAGCTGAGTGTGAAGTTGTGACCTGTAGATACCTCCCTAGATGGTTTCTCCGGAGGGGCCATCCAACCCTTAGGGTCTGTGGTGTTACAGGTAGGATTGGGGGACGCTCCAACTCGAAAGGTCCACCTGGTGGAGTTCCTCATTGTGGGTATTCCCTCATCATACAATGTAGTAATGGGAAGACCCAGCCTGAATCTCTTTCAAGCGGTCATCTCCACATTTCATATGAAAATGAAATTACCTACGGCTGGAGGAGTGGGGGAAGTGAGAGGATATCAATATCAAGCACGGAAGTGCTATGCAGAGTCTGTAAAGATGGCGGACAGAGCTTTAACCAGGGGCCTGGAGAGGACGAGAGGAGACGACCCTGAGTTAAAGAAAAAGAAAGTGGAAGGAGTAATACCTGAACAGGTAAACGTTAAAACAGATGAGGAGCTGATGAATGTGGAGCTCTTCCCAGGGAAAGTCGGCTTTGCCACTAAGATAGGCACCCAGCTGGGACCTGAATTGACAGAGAAGGTAATCTCTACATTACGTCGAAATTTCGATATATTTGCATTTTCTCCAGCTGACATGATAGGGGTTCCTCCGGAGATAGCCATACATTGTCTTAACGTTGACCCAAAGGCAAAGCCGGTGAAACAAAAGTTACGAAACTTTGGAGTTTAGAAGAATAGTATTGTGAAAGAAGAAGTTGAGAAATTATTAAAGGCAGGACACGTTGTGAAAGTACAATTCCCAGAATGGCTCTCCAATGCGGTGTTAGTACCTAAGGGGAGAGGGAAATGGAGAATGTGTATTGACTTCAGAGACCTCAACAAGGCATGCCCTAAAGACCATTATCCGCTGCCGAGGATAGACTAGTTAGTGGACGCGACTTCTGGCTTCGAGCTACTAAGTATGATGGATGCATATCAAGGGTACCACCAGATCCAGCTAAACCCCTCAGATGTCCCCAAAGTGTGCTTCATAGCAGCGTGTGGAACGTTTGGTTATGTCCGAATGCCATTCGGGTTAATCAACGCCGGTGTAACATATCAAAGAATGGTTGACGCCGTCTTTCGAGGACAAATAGGAAGAAATATGGAAATCTATGTGGATGATATGTTGGTCAAGAGTGTGAAAGCAGATCAGCATGTGGAGGACCTAGAGGAGATTCTCCAGGTGATTCGAGAAAATGGTATCAAATTGAACCCGGTCAAGTGCTCTTCCGGGGTGAAGTCGGGGAAATTCCTTGGATACATGGTTACTCAAAGAGGGATAGAAGTGAATCCAGCTAAAGTAAAGGTTGTATTGGACATGCAGCCACCAAGGAACGTGAAAGAGCTCCAGACGCTCAATGGGAGAATCACAACTGTTGGGAATAAAATGAGATATGTTTTGATCTAATACAAAAACCCCCTGAGACATGCCTAAGTCAAAGATGATTATGTTCTAGAAATGTTAGAACATATAGTATAAAGGCTAGATGAGGAGCTAATATGTTAGGTAGCTCTTAGTTGATTAGATGCACAATTTGAGGGGGAACATATGCTTTGAAGTCCTATCATTGGAACAACCTTCAGAAGCCATGTCCAAGTCTTAACAAGAGAATCTTAAAGTCAGACATTGGGAAGAGTGCTGCAGAATGAAGACAAAGTCTATACAGCTGTTTATTTCCCAAATGAGGACATGTCACTATCAAGAATCTGTCTTCTAAGTTGAAGAACTAAAAGAAGACATTTATGGACATTTGAGGCTGCCTCTCCAACGGGCAAATCCTTCATTTGTCTATAAATACAGAAGTGTGAAGACCATTTGAAAGCATCCAACTGAATCTCAACTTGACAACTATCCTACAAGCAAGAGTGCTTTCAAAGCTTTCAAAAGACTATCTTAGTCTTCATACACTTCTTCTAAGATGAACTTCATTGTATATCCATACAAAGCTTAGAGAGATATCCTATCCTTATACACTGGTCTTCATTGTAAATGATATCTCATTAGTTGGAACCTTACTTCAATCCTTACCCCTTTCAAGTGAGAAAGTGAGAAGGTTGTTGTAGTAGTAGAAGTGGTAGGAGCTGACTGTTGAGAGAAGAATAGTTCAGTTCTGAGTTGACAAGAGGGTACTAGGACTCTAGACATCCTAGGGATCAATTCACCAAGGAGTGGTGTTCTTGATCAAGTGCACCTTGGCACTATAAAACAAGTTAATTCCAAAAGTGAAGGAATTATCCTGTTAAATCAGGGAAAGTGTATGTAGGAGCTTGAGTCTCTGAACCACTATAACTTCTTGTGTTGATTTACTTTCAAAGTACTTTCATACATTCAACACTGCACACAAAACTGCTCTTTCAAAGGATACATATTCAAAGACTATGCAAAAGACATTTGGACAAGTTCCCTGAAAACTGGACTGTATTGACTAAGTGATTTCAGAACTTAAAAGGAGTTTAAACTAAAGGGTCAACCACTAATTTCGCACATATAACTCTCCTAGATAGTTATCCAACTAAGTACTCAATAGTGCTTAGTAGTTTGATTATCTTTAAAGAGTTAATCATCTTCAGCAGAGTTGTCCAAGACAACCTTGCTGATCTCTGGTTTGATCAAAGTTTGAAAAGAATTGCATACAAGTGTATTCCCCCCCCCCCCATACACTTGTTATATACTCCTTTCAGGACCAACAAGTGGTATCAGAGCAGGGGTTCAAAGACCACTGCTTCTGAAAAGCCATCTTGGTTTTCAAAATCACATATTTGGTGTGGTCACTGAACTGATCTATCTGAAATCCTATCAATTGTTGACTAACTGTTTGTTCTTGAGATATGGCCAACAACAATGCTGCTGTTCCACCCCCTGCTGTTCAAGGATTGGACAATATGGCCACAAATCCAGTCAATCACATATCTCATCACAAATTGCCCATGTTCTCAATAGACAACTATGATTTCTGGAAAATCAGAATGAGGGCTCATCTTGCATCTCTACACACTGATATGTTGAGAGTGATCACAAGAGGTCCTTTTGTGTTCACTCTAGTTAATCCCAGAGTCACTGAGGCTCAAAAGGCAGACACAAGAGATGTGCTCCCCAAAGATGAAGATGACTTTACTGCTGATGAAAAGAGGAAAGATAATTTAAATTATCTTGCCATGAACACCCTCTACCAAACAATTCCAGATGCAATCATGGGAAGAGTCTACCACTGCACAACTGCCAAAGAAATTTGGGATACTCTTGTAGAAATGTGTGAGGGTACTGAAAAGATCAAGGAGAATAAGCTCCAAGTGGCAGTGCAGAAGTTTGAACAATTCACAATGGAGTCTGAGGAATCCATTGACAAGTTTGCTGGTAGATTCACTGATGTGATGAATGAAATCAACTCCTTGGGCAAGGTGTACTCCAAGAGAGAAGTTGGATTGAAGATCTTGAGAAGTCTCACTCAAAAGTGGGATGTCTATGCTGTCATGATGCAAAACACCAAGGATCTCTCCACCATGCCCATGCAACAAATCTTCTCTGAACTCAAAGCTTATGAGTTCGATCTCAACAGAAGAAAGCCTGTTGAGGAACCTTCAAATCCTACAAAGGGAGTGGCATTCAAAGCCAAAACTGCTGAACCAGAAATGCAGTCCACTCCTAGATCATCAAAGTCAGTCTCCAAGATTGAAATGAAGGAGGAACTAGCCTTAATGGCTAGGAGGTTTGAAAAGTTAAACTCAAGGTTTGGTAGATACAAGAAATTCTACCAAGACAACAAATTCAGGAGAAGGTACATCTCTCCTGAAGCTCAAGCTGAGGTCAAGAAGCCTGAAGAGAAAAGATCAGAGGACAAGTACTCTGATAGGAGAAGGTCCAGTAGAGTTGACCCTTCATCATCTAAAAGAAGAGATGAATCCAAGAAGGATGATGATGAAGACTTGTGCTATAATTGCAAGAAGAAAGGGCACTTCCAGTATGACTGCCCTGAATTGAGCTCTAAAGAGAGAAGAGAAAGGCAAGCCAAAAGAGACAGAAAGTTCACCAATAGTAAAGCCATGATGGCTGGTGAAGAATCTGAAAGTGCTGAAAGCTTCAACTCTTCTGATGGATTGTTCTCCAACAGTGAAGATGATGATGATGTTTGCAACATGGATATAGAGGATGATGAGGTATCCTCTACTTCTAGCTCACCATCATTCATTTCACAAAACACTAGTGAAGTCAACTTGAAACTTTCTCTTGGAAAGTTGATGGAAGATTTCACTATGTTACAAGAATTTCATGATAATTGTGTGAGAGAGAATGAAAGATTGGCAATTGAGCTTGCTAAAAACTCTGAGCCAACTGTTGATGTCAAGACTACTGAGTTGTATCAACAAGCCTTGAGAGAGCTTGAGGAAGCAAATCTCAGGATAGTTGACCAACAAAAGGAGATTGATGATCAACTTCTATCTCAAAAGAGAAAAGATTTTGAACTAAAAATTCTAAATGCCAAGTTTGAAAATCTCTCACATGAGTATGATATTCTTAAATCAAGTGAAGAGAGCCTGAAACTAAAGATGTCTGCTCTGAAGAAATCCTCTAGGGCAATAGAGGAAATTCAGAGTTATCAAAGACTTATGGCTAAAAAAGGTGGATTAGGATTTGATCCATTTGAATCTTCACATTGTCTTAGTGTTGCTTCTACAAGTAACACTAAGAGAATCTTTGTTAAGTCAGTGGCACAAACTGAAAATGAAAATATTCAGCCACTGAACAAAGGAAAGGGCAAAATGGATGATATGCCTACTCAAGTGCTTTAGGAGACTAGGCCAAAACCTAAGGAAATGGCCAAAGCTCCTGAACACAAGAGGAATGTTGGTCAGCAGAGTAGACCCAATGGAAGGGCAACTCTCCTGAACAATGTTCAGAGGAGTTATCCAAGGTATAATCAGCCTAGGCCAACTCTACTGAGAAAGCCTCAGCTGACTAGACCTAAGGACAATTATCCTCAAAGGCAAAATAAAATGAGACAACCAAAACCCTTCATGCCAAAGGGTAATGGTCATAAAAATGCCTTTCCACAAAGATTTCCTCAAGTAGCACAAAGAACTCATAAGTTCAGGAGATTTGACAACTCTCCTGAAACTTACAGAGTTAACACTTTCACACATACTTTCCCAAAGGCATTTAAGGGAAAGACAGTGTATGTTGATGCTAGAGGAAAACAACTTAGCCACCTTGAATCAACCAGGGTTATTAGGCAAGTTTGGGTTCCTAAAGGTACAGCTAACCTCTCAGGACCCAAAACTCAAAGGGTACCTAAACCTATCTAATTGCAGGTACCAATGGGTCACAAGAAGAGGAGCATGAGTAAAAAGTCAGCATGGTACCTTGACAGTGGATGTTCAAGGCACATGACTGGAAACAAGGAACTCCTCACTGATTTTATTGAAAAAGAAGGCCCAAATGTCACATTTGGAGACAGCTCACAAGCAACAACAAAAGGTTATGGTACTTTGATGATTGGTAACATCAAAGTATCCAATGTGTCTTATGTGGCTGGTCTCAAATATAATCTCCTAAGTATCAGTCAATTCTGTGATAAAGATTTCAATGTTGAGTTCTCAAGTGGAAAATGCTTAATCAAAGATAAGACTCAACAAATTCTATTGACTGGAACTAGGAAAGGAAATGTGTATTTTGCAGACTGGGACAAGTCTACTGATGTTGCATGCTTCATTGCTAAAAGTTCCAGTGAACAAAGTTGGTTGTGGCATAAGAGACTAAACCACCTGAACTTCAAAACAATGAACAAAATTGCTAGAAATGCATTAGTTAAAGGACTGCCTAATGAGGTTTTCATTAAGGAGCATGTTTGCAAACCATGCCAAGAAGGAAAACAGATTAAAGCCTCATTTAAAGGAAAACCAGTCATCTCTACTAAAAGGGTGCTTGAACTTTTACACATGGACTTATTTGGACCAATCACCCCTGCAAGCATAAATGGTAGAAAATACACATTGGTTGTAGTAGATGACTTCTCTAGGTTCACATGGGTAGTATTTCTCCTTAATAAGAAGGAAACACAAGTCAAACTGCCTGAACTTTTAAAGAGATTGTCAAATGAGAAAAGCCTTAGCATTATCAAGATAAGATCTGATAAAGGCACTGAGTTCATAAATTCATACATCAATGAGTATTGCACATCTAATGGAATAACTCATGAAACCTCTGCAGCTAGAACTCCTCAACAAAATGGAGTTGCAGAGAGAAGGAATAGAACTTTAAAAGAAACTGCTAGAACCTTAATTGCTGATTCTAATCTACCTAAGAGGTTTTGGGCTGAAGCTATAAACACTGCATGCCATACTCAAAATAGATGTTTGATTACTAAGGGGCAAGGCAAAACCCCCTATGAACTCTGGAAAGGAAGAATACCTAAAGTGCCATACTTTCACATATTTGGTTGTAAATGTTTCATTCACAATAATGGGAAAGAACAGTTGAAAACTTTTGATAGCAAAGCTGATGAGGGAGTATTCCTTGGATATTCTCAAATCAGTAGAGCTTTCAGAGTCTACAACAAGAAAACCCTTATTGTGGAGGAAACACCTCATGTTGTGTTTGATGAATCTATTCATGAGTTCAGGAATGAGAACTTAGAACCACAAGAAATCACACAGAGGACAACCAGGCTGAGCCTAAAAGATAAAGACACTAAATTCATAGATGTTGTCCAAGCCAATCTCCCTGAAAAATCTACTTTGGATAACAATCTCCCAAGTATAGGAGTTAAAACAAGGAGATTTCATGGTGAAAGTGCTTTATTTTGTTGTTTCTTGTCAGAACAAGAACCAAGTGATATTAAAGAAGCACTTCAAGATGCCAATTGGATCACAGCCATGCAGGAAGAACTGAACCAATTCACCAGAAATGAAGTTTGGGAGCTGGTGGATAGACCTTCACATCAAGATGTTATTGGAACCAAGTGGGTGTTCAAGAACAAGAAGAATGAGAACAATGTGATTGTCAGAAACAAAGCAAGACTAGTGGCAAAGGGCTACTGCCAGCATGAAGGCATTGACTATGATGAGACCTTTGCACCTGTGGCAAGGCTAGAAGCAATAAGGCTCTTTCTAGCCTATGCAGCCCACAAGAGGTTCAAAGTGTACCAAATGGATGTCAAGAGTGCCTTTCTGAATGGAGTCTTGAAAGAAGAAGTCTATGTGGAGCAACCACCTGGTTTTGAGGTTGGAAATCAAGTTTATAGACTAAAGAAGGCTCTTTATGGACTCAAGCAAGCCCCTAGGGCTTGGTATGATACACTGTCACAATTCCTCTTGGATCATGGATTTATCAAGGGAACTGTGGACAGAACACTCTTCAGAATCACTGAAGGAGAGGACATCTTGCTTTTCCAAATTTATGTGGATGACATAATATTTGGATCCCCCAATGAGAAGTTGTGTGAGAAATTCTCAAAGCTTATGGAAAGCAAGTTTGAGATGTCCATGATGGGGTTGATGAACTTGTTTTTGGGTCTTCAAGTCAAACAATCAAAAGAAGGGATCTTCATCAACCAAGCTAAGTACACCAGAGAAATGATAAAAAAGTTTGGGTGTGCAACTAGCAAGCCAGTAAGGATCCCAATGAACACAAATTGGAAAATGGATCCTGATGAGAGTGGTGTTCCAACCAACTCTACTGAGTATAGAGGAATCATTGGTTCACTTCTCTATCTCACTGCCAGCAGACCTGACATCACCTTTGCAGTAGGTGTTTGTGCAAGGTTTCAAGCAAATCCTAAGAAAAGCCATCTTGAGGCTACAAAGAGGATCTTGAGGTATCTCAAAGGCACTGAAAATCTAGGCCTTTGGTACACTGCTGATGACAACATTGAGTTAACTGGCTACTCAGATGCTGATTATGGAGGATGTAGAATTGACAGAAAGTCCACTTCAGGGACTTGTCAATTCTTAGGCAACAAACTCATATCTTGGTTCTCCAAAAAGCAGAACACAGTGGCTACTTCCACCACTGAAGCTGAATATGTTGCAGCTGGAAGTTGTTGTGCTCAAATCCTTTGGTTGAGACAACAACAAAGAGACTACAAAGTCAACTCTACTGAAGTGCCAATATTTTGTGATAACAATAGTGCAATTGCAATATCACAGAATCCTGTTTTGCACACTAGATGCAAACATGTGGACATCAAGCATCACTTCATTAGAGATCATGTGGAGAAGAAGGACATAAAGTTGGTCAAGATCCACACAGATCATCAAAAAGCTGATATATTGACAAAACCACTTGCAGAGGCAAGATTTCTAGAGCTATCAGCAGAGTTGGGATTACTTGATCCAGGGAAGTTGGACAAGTAAATCCATTGAAGTTAATGGAAGTAAGGGGAATTAAAATGGTTTTCAGTAGACTTGGAAAATTCTACTGAAACTCAGAAGAGATGACCTCAAGGTTTCAGGACTCTTGTCCATTAAATCTCAGGACACTTGTCCACAATCTTTCAGGACACTTGTCCAAATGGGGTCAGATAAGTTGTCTTGGCTATCAAACAATCTTCTTGGTTTGATAAGCACCTAATTTGGGAAATCATTGCCTATTTTGATATCTGTCCCATTCCTTTTACAAATATCACCTTTTTGGGATTTTAATTTGTCTCCCACCCAAAAGGTCGCTTTCCATGCATTAAATGCCAAGATTTAACTCTTGTTTGCATTAAACATTTCAAGCCATGATCTATCTCGAAAACTCCCCAAGCATTAACCAATGTTTAATAACTTCCACATTTGAATAGAAAACAGTTTTTCACTGTTTCATTGGTTTTTGACCATTGGATCAAAACTGGCCAACTCCCCTGAAATCAATCCTGGCCGTCCAAATTGAAACTTCCATTTTTATCCATCGTTGAAAACTCTTGAGACTCACCAACTCATTGACAAACATTCTTTTTAGAATATTCACAAGTCTTAAGAGCTCCCCACAAACACTTCTTCCCCAAGTATTCTAAACCCTAGCTTTCATCTTCTTCAAACTCTCTCAAAACTCTCTCAAATTTCTTTCTGAAACCTTCAATGGTTCCCAAAGCTAAGTCTGAAATGGTTGTTGATTTCACCAATAGAGACTTAGACCTTGACTTTGGGTATCTAAGTCACAAAAACAACCTTACCTTTGAGCCAATTCTCTCTTTTGAGAGTGAAGAACCTGAAGTTACTCCAACTTTGAGATGGCTGAGGAGAGTAGGTCTCCAAAAGTTCATGCAAGAAAAACCAGATTCTTACCTTGAATCTTACATGGCTGAGTTCTTTGCCTTTCTAAAATGGAGAGGCAAGCCTGAAGATGGTGAAGTTGCAACAAAATTGTCCTTTGTTGCAGAGGGAGAAGAGGAGGAAAGATTCCATAGAGTGAAATTTTCAGTGGAGGAGGTTGATGCTGCTTTTGGATTGCCTTCAGAGGGAAGGAATCCAGAATTCTATGGCAATGGACTTGAGCAAGAAATTGCTCAAGAATGGCTTATTACTCCAGGGCCAATATCCTCTACTCAACATAAGAGGACTCTCAAGCCCCAATTTCTTACTTTGTTTGAGGTTGTTGCTAAAAGTTTGCTTAGCAACACTGGAAGCTTAGAGCAGGTCAGCCATCCCAGAATTAGAATCATGGATGCTGTGATTGATGCTAGTGACAAAGGCATCAAGTTTAATTGGAGGACCTTCATCCTGTCTGAGATGATGAAGGAAAAGGCCAAGTTCAAAGTCAAAGCTCACAACAAGGTTGTGATGGAGGGCAAACTGAGATATTGCACAAGGGCAAGTCTCTTGATTGAAAAGTTTGCTCACTATTCTGAGATGCACACCTTTGCAAAGCCCCTCCCTGCCCAGAAAATCATGTTTAGAAAGCTCAGCAAGAAAACTGAGCAAAGAAGAATGCTACTGGCCAAACCTGCTGATGTAAAGAATGAGGAGAAGCCAAAGTTGAAGAAGAGAACTAAGGCCAGAGTGGTGAAAACAAGGAAAGTGTCTCAAATCCAATCTGAAGAGGCTTCAGGAGCTTCAACTGAGATTGAAGAAGTTGCTGAAGAGGGAGTAAGTGTGCCTTCTGATCACTCAGAAGAGTTGAGACAGAAGTACAATGAGACTAGACAAAAGTCTAAGGGTGATAAGAGGCCCAGGGAAGTTGTCCCTGAAGATGAAGGTAGTGGGAGCAGTAGGGCTAGCAAGAGAAGGGCCAAGCCTACTGAAAAAGTGTTAGAGCTTCAAGAAGCAAAATCTCTCCAACTTGCTCTAAGGGAGAGCAGGGCTGAAAGCAGGTCAAAGTCTAAGTCTAGAACCAATTCTTCTGGTTCTGGAACTCCAGAGTCCAAAGTCCCTGAAGGCCAACCCTTCCGAAGCCAACATCCCTGAAATTATCCTTCCAGAGGCCACTCTAGGAGAAGACAGAGCCAACTCCCCTATAACCCAAAGTCTCCATTCAAGTGGAGATGAGGAGGAGTATACTTATGAGAGTATGCTAAGAGGTGGAGCCAAGGCTACTGTGGACAGTTTGTATCCACAACTTGCTGAATTTCCAAGAATTCAGAAAATGTTCCATGATTTGAGGATGCTTGTGGATGTGAAAGATAAAACCATCATGGAGATATCATAAGTCATCCAAGATAAAGGTGCAAACTGGTGGCAAGTGGAGGAGAGTAGACTGCTACACTTTGCTGGTGTGTTAAAGACAAGATTCCTCATTGATGAGGAGGTTTTTGCAAAGTTAGTAGATGAGAAGATCATTGAGGAGAAAGAGAGAAAAGCTAAGGGCATCAAACACCCTGATAGTAGCTCTAATGATGATGATTCCCCTGATAATCCCTCAAACCCTTCAAATCCCAACCCTCCTGAAACCAATCCCAACCCTCCTGAAACCAAATTGCTTTCAACTCCCCTTCTAACCTATCATAGGAAAGGCTCTGTGTCATCAGAGGTGTTGACCAAGGGTGGTAACACAACCAAAGATACATCTGCCAATGAAGGTTCTTCTGAACCCAAGGCACAGCCTAAAGATGTCGAGGTTCCTATTATAGAGGCTGGTTTGGTTAAGGCCTATTCAGTGTCAGAAGAGTTGGACACTGATCAGCCCTTAATCATTCAGGATGACTCAGTGGCTGCTGAAATAAGCACTGTGATCTCCCCACAACTGCCATCTTTGAACCTTGTTGAAGGTGGGGATGTTGCAGGTCTAGGTGATGGTGTTGAAAAGTAGAGCTTAGTTGAAAAATCAGAGGGAGTAGAGGATGAAAGAGAGCTTATGATCACTAAGATAGTGAGTGTACCACAAAATGAGGGTGGTATAAGTGAGGAAGGACAGGTTATTCTTGAAGTTAAATCTGAACTTCAAGAATCCCTTGATGAAAGGAGGCCTGATTCCTTGTGTGAGGACATTATTAATGAAGGGAGAAAAGAAAAAGTTGAAAATGAGAAGAAGACTGTTGATGTATCAGAGTCTTATGAAAAAGAAACTGAGGGTGATGAGTGTGCTTTCACTAACCCTTTTGATTTGTCTGACATTGCAGGTATATCCCTTGACCAAATATTTGCAGATGATTTCTTGACAGATGCTCCCATCCATGTTGATTCTGGATCAGCACAAGCCCTACTTGGCTTGCAATCAACAAAGTTGGACTCCTTGGCTCATCAAGTCCAATCAGCTCATGCAGAAACTTCTGGAGCTTTGGATGAGCATGGAAGAACTTTGGCATCTGTAGAAATGAGATTAACTGGCTCTGAAGATGTGGTGCTACCCACATTAGAAGCAAGAATAGAAGGAGTGGAATCTGGTCTTCAAACCATTTCCACTGAAGTTCACAAAGCCAAAGTCAGTATGGAGAAAATCTCAAAGGAGGTCAAGAAGGATCAGAAGCTGCTAAGAGATAATTACAATGCCAATGTTCAAGCTATTAGGCTAACCATCAAGCAAGCACTTGGAAAGAAGACTGCATTGCAGAAGAAAAGAGCAGAGGCCCAAAGGCTTGCAATGGTGAAAGCAGCTTCAGAAAAGTTTTCTCAAGAGGTGATAGCCAACATTGCTGAAGGTGCAGTGGCCAACCTCACTGAGCTTCTTAAGGCCCAACTTGATGCATCTCTGAAAGCAACCTTGGAGGAGGTTGTCCAACTAAAGATGAAGCCTATTCTAGCTTTCCTTAGCTTGAGCAGTGATAGGATGCAAAATATACATCATGAGAATGTATATTTGTTGGAGGAGATGAAGTCTCTAACCCAAGCCCAGTCCTTGATGGCATCAACTATGAGTGAACTTAGGCCTGAATGTTTTGATGCTGCCAAAAAGGGGGAAAGGGAAAGAGCAAGGGCAAAAGGTGCCTTGGTCATTGGAAGCCCAGTGAAAAGGAAGGACAAAATTGCTGAAGATAAAGGAAAAGAGCCACCAGTGCTGAACTTGGAAGATTTGGATGAAGAGGAGCGGTTAGCACTAACCCTGAAGAACTCAATGGCCTCAGCTCACGAGGAAAGAGTTAGGCTACAGCAAAGACCAGTAGGAGAATTTCTATTTGTTCGAGCGATGGGCGGAGGAAATAACACAATAACGCCTACTTTAGGGAAGAAAACCCTTCCGGGGGAAACTCCCCCTCTGCCAACTGATCCCACACCGAAGGGAAGCCGAGGAAAGGACCCAGCTCATGTCCCTTCCGGATCAAATCCGCCGTTGACACCAACCCCGGCCCTGGGCGAGGAAAACCACCCCTTGCCGATCGGAGAGGGGATAACGGCGATCACGGAAGCCCCAGCGGTCCGGACTTCAGATCCCCAACAGGGGGATACTCCAAACTCGGAACCATGCCTGGTTTCTCCAGACCAATTGAATGCCCTTATTAAGCAGGATGTAGAAAGAGCTTTCGCGGCTCAAGGAGGTCAGGTCCCAAGAACTACACCGATGAATGCGGAGATACCTACTCTGAGACCCCAAGAAGAGGCACCAGGGGCCTCCCAAGTATTCTCCAAAGATGCAGGAGTGCGGGCAGAAGGGGACGAGAAAGTGCCTTCTCGAGCAGAAAGAAGTGTTCCCCCTCGGAACACAAGAAGGAATGTAGATTTGGCGTCTCGAGAGATGGAGCTCCCCGAAGTAGAAGAAAGTACAGATGATACATACCCAGGACCAGTCAGCGACCAACTGTAGGCCCTACAGAAGGAAATGAGGGATATGAGGAAACAAATGACTAATCGGGCAGGTAGATATGCTTATGTTTCCGGATGTCAGTTTTCTCCTAACATATTATAGGATGAACTGCCATTCAACTTCAAGCCCCTCAACTTTGAATACGATGGTACGGCGGATCCGTACGAACACCTGGTAAGATTTGAGAATGCGGCGTTATTACATCGATATGGAGAGGGAATCAAGTGTAGAGTGTTCCTGACGACCTTGGCAAAAGCAGCACAGCAGTGGTTCACCCAACTGGAACCCAATACCATTCGATCCTGGGAGGAGTTCAGTGAATTATTCCTCCATCAGTTTGCAAGTGCTCGGAGGCACTTTCTCCGGAGGTTCTATCAAGCAGCCCTGGAGGTCCCTACAGCCTCTCCGGAGGTGAAGATCAATGCTCTTACTAATGGACTGCGTGATGGAGATTTCTTCTCCTCCTTGGCCAAGAAGCCAGTCAAGAACTTTGATGAGTTACTACACAGAGCAGAGAAATACCTCACCTTGGAGGAGGTTCGTAAAGCCAAAAGACTGGAGGCTAGGCCACAGGATCGAGAGAGAAGGAGAGAGGGCCCCTCTAGACGATCTAGTCCAGAGGTCCCTCGGACCTCCGGTCCAACGGGAAACAACAATCCATCTAGAGGCTCCCGTTCCGGCCATTGCGGAAGGTTAGAGAAGTATACACCCCTGAGAATAGAACCTGCCGAAGTACTGGAGGTAGCGGGAGATCATCCCGACTTGAAATTCCCTTATTCCAGAAATCGGGGCCCTCAGAAGCCCAAATTCGATCGATTTTGCAGATTCCACAATGAATATGGACATGACACAAACCAATGTTATCATCTGAAAGATGAGATTGAAAGGATGATCCAGGCAGGGCATCTGAAGGAGTTTATATTCAGAGACAGGCAGGGCCCTCGAGGGCAGAAGCGGAAGGAACATGAAAGGAAACCAGAAGAAAAGGAGTCAAATGAGGCGGCCGAAGATATGCCTCCTCCGCCGCCAAAAAGAGGAGTAATACACATAATCGTGGGAGGTCCCGCAGATGGAGATTCCTTCCGAAAGAGAAAACAGAATGTTCGAGCTCTAAGAGCTGGACAGGGAAGTCAACTAAAAGAAGTAGGACGCATGACAGAGACGCCCAATATCAAATTTGGGCCGGAGGATATAAAGGAAATTAAGGAGGATCACAATGACGCCTTAGTGATCACTACACACATAGCTGGGTTTGACGTCGCCCGAATCTTTGTAGATACGGGAAGCTCGGCTGATATTATGTTTTTTGAGTGCTTCAAAAGGATGGAGCTGAGTGTGAAGCTGCGACCTGTAGATACCTCCCTATATGGTTTCTCCGGAGGGGCCATCCAACCCTTAGGGTCTGTGGTGTTACAGGTAGGATTGGGGGACGCTCCATCTCGAAAGGTCCAGCTGGTGGAGTTCCTCATTGTGGGTATTCCCTCATCATACAATGTAGTAATGGGAAGACCCAGCCTGAATCTCTTTCAAGCGGTCATCTCCACATTTCATATGAAAATGAAATTCCCTACGGCTGGAGGAGTGGGGGAAGTGAGAGGAGATCAATATCAAGCACGGAAGTGCTATGCGGAGTCTGTAAAGATGGCGGACAGAGCTTTAACCAGGGGCCTGGAGAGGACGAGAGGAGACGACCCTGAGTTAAAGAAAAAGAAAGTGGAAGGATTAATACCTGAACAGGTAAACCTTAAAACAGATGAGGTGCTGATGAATGTGGAGCTCTTCCCAGGGAAAGTCGGCTTTGCCACTAAAATAGGCACCCAGCTGGGACCTGAACTGACAGAGAAGGTAATCTCTACATTACGTCGAAATTCCGATATATTTGCATTTTCTCCAGCTGACATGACAGGTGTTCCTCCGGAGATAGCCATACATTGTCTTAACGTTGACCCAAAGGCAAAGCCGGTGAAATAAAAGTTACGAAACTTTGCAGTTGAGAAGAATAGTATTGTGAAAGAAGAAGTTGAGAAATTATTAAAGGCAGGACACGTTGTGAAAGTACAATTCCCAGAATGGCTCTCCAATGCGGTGTTAGTACCTAAGGGGGGAGGGAAATGGAGAATGTGTATTGACTTCAGAGACCTCAACAAGGCATGCCCTAAAGACCATTATCCGCTGCCGAGGATAGACTAGTTAGTGGACGCGACTTCTGGCTTCGAGCTACTAAGTATGATGGATGCATATCAAGGGTACCACCAGATCCAGCTAAACCCCTCAGATGTCCCCAAAGTGTGCTTCATAGCAGCGTGTGGAACGTTTGGTTATGTCCGAATGCCATTCGGGTTAATCAACGTCGGTGCAACATATCAAAGAATGGTTGACGCCGTCTTTCGAGGACAAATAGGAAGAAATATGGAAATCTATGTGGATGATATGTTGGCCAAGAGTGTGAAAGCAGATCAGCATGTGGAGGACCTAGAGGAGATTTTCCAGGTGATTCGAGAAAATGGTATCAAATTGAACCCGGCCAAGTGCTCTTTCGGGGTGAAGTCGGGGAAATTCCTTGGATACATGGTTACTCAAAGAGGGATAGAAGTAAATCCAGCTAAAGTAAAGGTTGTACTGGACATGCAGCCACCGAGGAACGTGAAAGAGCTCCAGACGCTCAATGGGAGAATCAAAGCGTTGAGTAGATTCATAGCTAGGTCCGCCGAGAAAAGTCACCCCTTCTTCAAAATTCTCAAGAAAGGGGCCAAGTTCGAGTGGAATGAAACATGCCAGAAGGCCTTCGAGGATCTGAAACGTCACTTGTCCCAGCTGCCGAAGCTGATTAAACCTTCTCCGGGAGATACTCTCATTCTGTATCTCTCTGTAGGGGAATTCTCACTAAGCACAGCCCTAGTTAAAGAAGAGGGATCTATCCAACATCCTATCTATTACGTCAGTAAGGTCATTCAAGGAGCTGAAGCTCGATACTCGGAAATCGAGAAGGCTGCTCTGGCCGTAGTATTTACGGCGCAGAGATTGCGCCCATATTTCCTCTCTTATAAAATACTGGTCCGCACTAATTACCCATTGAAACAGGTTATTGGCCGAGCAGACCTCTCGGGAAGGATGGTGAGATGGGCAATAGACCTCCAAGAATATGATGTGGACTTCGAGCCAGGGAGGGCCATAAAAGCCCAAGCTTTGTCAGACTTCATCAATTGGTCCCTGAACGAGTAGTGAATGGGATTAAAGTCTAGAGGGGAGGGGTGAATAGACTTTAAAACTTTTTCAAGAGAGTTGGGAACCTCTTCTGATTGCTATGTCAACTGGACTACAAGTCTACTGGTCCATATGACTATAGTGATCTGAATGAAGAGATTATATGCGGAATTATGGTAGGCCTTGATTAGAATCGTTCTTGTAGTTTCTTAAGAAAGTGTTAACTTGTTTTGCTTAATGAAAGTACTCAGCTGATGCTGGTTTAAAAGTTGGGGCCCTTGTTTTGAATAATGTTGAAAGCACAGTATGCACTATATGATAATATATGTAAAGACAGAAATGTAAAGTGCAGAAAGGTAAATAACACCAGATTTATAGTGGTTCGGATATACGTTCCTACGTCCACTCTCACGTCCACACGTGATGTTTAATCCCTTTAATTTACCACAAATTACAAGGGTCTTGACCTTTATAGTCCCAAGGATAGGACTTTGAGATCTGAGCCGTCCTAACAGCTACGGTCTCCACAAGTGATTGTAAGCACTTGCACTTTAAGGGGTTCAAAAACTTTAACCTTTCGGTGAGGGTTTGGGGTTTTTGAAGTGTATCCAACTAATGGTTCAAGCTTATAATTTGCTTAACCACTATGCCTAAAACAATGAATATACAATATGAACAGGTTTCAGGTTCTTAAGGGTTGGATAGAAATCACTTAAGAGCTATAGATATTCTAATGGTTTCTGGCTCTTGGAGAATTCTTAGAACAGTATGGCTATTTGCTTGATTGCCTGCTTAGCTTGTGAATTCTCTCTTGTGACTTTTTTATTTGTGATTTCTCATCCTCTTGTATTTATAGTGGTGATTGCTTGCAACTAGCCGTTGGAGTTGACTAGCCGTTGAGGCAATCTTTCCATAATGGCTTGATTCCTTGATTCCAGCCGCTTGATTGCTTCAATCCTGAGATCATGTCAATCTTCTAAATAAGGTAGGTCTTCGTTTGAATTGCAAGATGACTTAGGAATCAGTCGAGTCCTGGAAGAGCACATAGTCTTCTGATCTGTACTTCTAGTCTTCTGACTACTCTTCTGGCCTTAGGTCTTCTGTCTTCTGATATCAGTCGAGTAACACTCTTGTGATCTGGCAATTCTTTGTGCTGCTTTAGGCCATCTTCAATCTTGGACTCCATCAGATAAGTAGGTATACAAGCACCTTAACTTGTCTGGTCTTCAAGGATCTTCTAGTCTTCATGTCTTCTACTCTTCTCATCTTGAGGATAGGCATGTAAGCCAGGACTGTGCTGATCAGCTGATATCAATACAGTTGATCACACAAGACTAGTCTAAGCTGTTCTATACAAGTCAGCTGATCCTGTTACATTTATAAACTCTAAGTGTTTTGGCCATCAAAACTATTCTAACATCAAGTGGGGCTTAGGGTGAATTTATATCCCAACAATTTCTCCCTTTTTGATGAAGCCAAAACTATACTTGATAAATGCTCTTAATGAAATAAGATAAGAGTTTATAACATGCTAAAACTGAAGTATCTGATGAAGACAATGAGAGTTTGTCTTGTAAGCAAAAAGAACTAGAACTTGAATATATATAGAGCTTTTACAGATTACAAGTAATAGTTTCTTTAAACTTCTAAAGTAGTCTTCATCAGGTCTTCTAATCTTCAAATGCGGTAGGCAAGGTACAGACGAGCTCGAACTTCTTCCATGTGCTGCACATCTGTAACATTCTCCTCTTCATAGATCTTGTACAAAATCCTTTTGATTTCAATCATGTTGTCTCTTCCTGAGTCCAGAATGGGTGCATCCCATTTGGGTTCTTCAGGTGTTAGGATTCTGCAATTGTCAAGTCCTTTGGCTGTCTTGACAATTTCTTCCCAGAACTCTGGATCTTCAATGTTCATGAACTGGGAGAATTGAAGAAATTCTTCTTCATAAGAAGGGAGAGGGCCAAATTTCCTTACAATGTGGTGTTGAATTTGCCACTTCTTCTTCAGGGGATACCATCTTGGTAGCTCATCTTGAAGGGCTAAATAATCCACATAATTGCTATCAAACACCAGGACATTGTCTTCTGTTGCCTTGTCCTTGATTGCTTTCCTGAGTTTGGCAATTTTCCTTTCAAATTTGGCTTTGACTGCCTTTGCATCATTCAACTTCTTTTGCTTAAGCTCTTGAGCTTCAAGCAACTTCTTTTTCTTCAACTCTAGAGCCTCTTTCTCTTCTGCATTAGGCTCTGCTAGAGCTGACTTCTTACTGGTCTGAGCTGACTGAGCTTGCTCATCTGCCTTCCTTTTCCTTGTCATTCTCTTTTCAGGAACTTGTTCTTCAGGGGCAGTGATCTGAAGAGTCTTGGCAGGAGCTTGAGTGGGTGCTTGGGTATCTTCTTGAGCAATTTCTTTGCCTTTGCCTTGCCTGTTCTTGATTTTGCTCTTTAAACCACCCAAGGTTTCAGTCAAGTCATCTTGTGCTACTACCAGTTCAGCTTGTTGGGCAGTAGACTTCTCTAGAGCCTTTATCAACACATCTTCCCCCTTTTTGGCTTCAGCAAGTGCAGCCGCAAAAGGTACCATTGCATTTCGAATCTCTACCATCAGGGTCTGCTTTAGAGCCATGGCATTGACTTTGCTAACTTGGGTCAGATGTGATATGCTGTGCTCAAGAACTTCAGCATGAGAATTGGAGGAGGAGGCAGCTTCAAATCTAGTTGTAAGGGTTTCCAACTTGGCTGTTGTCTCCTTCAGCTGAGTCTGCAGTTTTTCATTCTCCTCTGCAGCTGATTTAAGAAGAGCTTGTCCTTCAGTGGCTCTTGCTTCAGCATCCTCAATTTTTTTCTTGTAGGTGGTCTCCATGCGGTGCATCTCATCAGTGTAAAGATCAGCAAACATTTTGGAGGTATCACCTGACAGTTACTGATAGGTACTCAAGAGAGTAGTGAATGGGATTAAAGTCTAGAGGGGAGGGGTGAATAGACTTTAAAACTTTTTCAAGAGAGTTGGGAACCTCTTCTGATTGCTATGTCAACTGGACTACAAGTCTGCTGGTCCAGATGACTATAGTGATCTGAATGAAGAGATTATATGCGAAATTATGGTAGGCCTTGATTAGACTCGTTCTTATAGTTTCTTAAGAAAGTGTTAACTTGTTTTGCTTAATGAAAGTACTCAGCTGATGCTGGTTTGAAAGTTGTGGCCTTGTTTTGAAGAATGTTGAAAGCACAGTATGCACTATATGATAATATATGTAAAGACATAAATGTAAAGTGCAGAAAGGTAAATAACACCAGATTTATAGTGGTTCGGATATACGTTCCAACGTCCACTCTCACGTCCACACGTGATGTTTAATCCCTTTAATTTACCACAAATTACAAGGGTCTTGACCTTTATAGTCCCAAGGATAGGACTTTGAGATCTGAGCCGTCCTAACAGCTACGGTCTCCACAAGTGATTGTAAGCACTTGCACTTTAAGGGGTTCAAAAACTTTAACCTTTCGGTGAGGGTTTGGGGTTTTTGAAGTGTATCCAACTAATGGTTCAAGCTTATAATTTGCTTAACCACTATGCCTAAAACAATGAATATACAATATGAACAGGTTTCAGGTTCTTAAGGGTTGGATAGAAATCACTTAAGAGCTATAGATATTCTAATGGTTTCTGGCTCTTGGAGAATTCTTAGAACAGTATGGCTATTTGCTTGATTGCTTGCTTAGCTTGTGAATTCTCTCTTGTGACTTTTTTATTTGTGATTTCTCATCCTCTTGTATTTATAGTGGTGATTGCCTGCAACTAGCCGTTGGAGTTGACTAGCCGTTGAGGCAATCTTTCCATAATGGCTTGATTCCTTGATTCCAGCCGCTTGATTGCTTCAATCCTGGGATCATGTCAATCTTCTAAATAAGGTAGGTCTTCGTTTGAATTGCAAGATGACTTAGGAATCAGCCGAGTCCTGGAAGAGCACATAGTCTTCTGATCTGTACTTCTAGTCTTCTGACTACTCTTCTGGCCTTAGGTCTTCTGTCTTCTGATATCTGTCGAGTAACACTCTTCTGATCTGGCAATTCTTTGTGCTGCTTTAGGCCATCTTCAATCTTGGACTCCATCAGATAAGTAGGTATACAAGCACCTTAACTTGTGTGGTCTTCAAGGATCTTCTAGTCTTCATGTCTTCTACTCTTCTCATCTTGAGGATAGGCATGTAAGGCAGGACTGTGCTGATCAGCTGATATCAATACAATTGATCACACAAGACTAGTCTAAGCTGTTCTATACAAGTCAGCTGATCCTATTACATTTATAAACTCTAAGTGTTTTGGCCATCAAAACTATTCTAACATCAAGTGGGGCTTAGGGTGAATTTATATCCCAACAATTTCTCCCTTTTTGATGAAGCCAAAACTATACTTGATAAATGCTCTTAATGAAATAAGATAAGAGTTTATAACATGCTAAAACTGAAGTATCTGATGAAGACAATGAGAGTTTGTCTTGTAAGCAAAAAGAACTAGAACTTGAATATATATAGAGCTTTTTTACAGATTACAAGTAATAGTTTCTTTAAACTTCTAAAGTAGTCTTCATCAGGTCTTCTAATCTTCAAATGCGGTAGGCAAGGTACAGACGAGCTCGAACTTCTTCCATGTGCTGCACATCTGTAACATTCTCCTCTTCATAGATCTTGTACAAAATCCTTTTGATTTCAATCATGTTGTCTCTTCCTGAGTCCAGAATGGGTGCATCCCATTTGGGTTCTTCAGGTGTTAGGATTCTGCAATTGTCAAGTCCTTTGGCTGTCTTGACAATTTCTTCCCAGAACTCTGGATCTTCAATGTTCATGAACTGGGAGAATGGAAGAAATTCTTCTTCATAAGAAGGGAGAGGGCCAAATTTCCTTACAATGTGGTGTTGAATTTGCCACCTCTTCTTCAGGGGATACCATCTTGGTAGCTCATCTTGAAGGGCTAAATAATCCACATAATTGCTATCAAACACCAGGACATTGTCTTCCGTTGCCTTGTCCTTGATTGCTTTCCTGAGTTTGGCAATTTTCCTTTCAAATTTGGCTTTGACTGCCTTTGCATCATTCAACTTCTTTTGCTTAAGCTCTTGAGCTTCAAGCAACTTCTTTTTCTTCAACTCTAGAGCCTCTTTCTCTTCTGCATTAGGCTCTGCTGGAGCTGACTTCTTACTGGTCTGAGCTGACTGAGCTTGCTCATCTGCCTTCCTTTTCCTTGTCATTCTCTTTTCAGGAACTTGTTCTTCAGGGGCAGTGATCTGAAGAGTCTTGGCAGGAGCTTGAGTGGGTGCTTGGGTATCTTCTTGAGCAATTTCTTTGCCTTTGCCTTGCCTGTTCTTGATTTTGCTCTTTAAACCACCCAAGGTTTCAGTCAAGTCATCTTGTGCTACTACCAGTTCAGCTTGCTGGGCAGTAGACTTCTCTAGAGCCTTTATCAACACATCTTCCCCCTTTTTGGCTTCAGCAAGTGCAGCCGCAAAAGGTACCATTGCATTTCGAATCTCTACCATCAGGGTCTGCTTTAGAGCCATGGCATTGACTTTGCTAACTTGGGTCAGATGTGATATGCTGTGCTCAAGAACTTCAGCATGAGAATTGGAGGAGGAGGCAGCTTCAAATCTAGTTGTAAGGGTTTCCAACTTGGCTGTTGTCTCCTTCAGCTGAGTCTGCAGTTTTTCATTCTCTTCTGCAGCTGATTTAAGAAGAGCTTGTCCTTCAGTGGCTCTTGCTTCAGCATCCTCAATTCTTTTCTTGTAGGTGGTCTCCATGCGGTGCATCTCATCAGTGTAAAGATCAGCAAACATTTTGGAGGTATCACCTGACAGTTACTGATAGGTACTCAAGAGAGTAGTGAATGGGATTAAAGTCTAGAGGGGAGGGGTGAATAGACTTTAAAACTTTTTCAAGAGAGTTGGGAACCTCTTCTGATTGCTATGTCAACTGGACTACAAGTCTGCTGGTCCAGATGACTATAGTGATCTGAATGAAGAGATTATATGCGAAATTATGGTAGGCCTTGATTAGACTCGTTCTTATAGTTTCTTAAGAAAGTGTTAACTTGTTTTGCTTAATGAAAGTACTCAGCTGATGCTGGTTTGAAAGTTGTGGCCTTGTTTTGAAGAATGTTGAAAGCACAGTATGCACTATATGATAATATATGTAAAGACATAAATGTAAAGTGCAGAAAGGTAAATAACACCAGATTTATAGTGGTTCGGATATACGTTCCTACGTCCACTCTCACGTCCACACGTGATGTTTAATCCCTTTAATTTACCACAAATTACAAGGGTCTTGACCTTTATAGTCCCAAGGATAGGACTTTGAGATCTGAGCCGTCCTAACAGCTACGGTCTCCACAAGTGATTGTAAGCACTTGCACTTTAAGGGGTTCAAAAACTTTAACCTTTCGGTGAGGGTTTGGGGTTTTTGAAGTGTATCCAACTAATGGTTCAAGCTTATAATTTGCTTAACCACTATGCCTAAAACAATGAATATACAATATGAACAGCTTTCAGGTTCTTAAGGGTTGGATAGAAATCACTTAAGAGCTATAGATATTCTAATGGTTTCTGGCTCTTGGAGAATTCTTAGAACAGTATGGCTATTTGCTTGATTGCCTGCTTAGCTTGTGAATTCTCTCTTGTGACTTTTTTATTTGTGATTTCTCATCCTCTTGTATTTATAGTGGTGATTGCTTGCAACTAGCCGTTGGAGTTGACTAGCCGTTGAGGCAATCTTTCCATAATGGCTTGATTCCTTGATTCCAGCCGCTTGATTGCTTCAATCCTGAGATCATGTCAATCTTCTAAATAAGGTAGGTCTTCGTTTGAATTGCAAGATGACTTAGGAATCAGTCGAGTCCTGGAAGAGCACATAGTCTTCTGATTTGTACTTCTAGTCTTCTGACTACTCTTCTGGCCTTAGGTCTTCTGTCTTCTGATATCAGTCGAGTAACACTCTTGTGATCTGGCAATTCTTTGTGCTGCTTTAGGCCATCTTCAATCTTGGACTCCATCAGATAAGTAGGTATACAAGCACCTTAACTTGTCTGGTCTTCAAGGATCTTCTAGTCTTCATGTCTTCTACTCTTCTCATCTTGAGGATAGGCATGTAAGCCAGGACTGTGCTGATCAGCTGATATCAATACAGTTGATCACACAAGACTAGTCTAAGCTGTTCTATACAAGTCAGCTGATCCTGTTACATTTATAAACTCTAAGTGTTTTGGCCATCAAAACTATTCTAACATCAAGTGGGGCTTAGGGTGAATTTATATCCCAACAATTTCTCCCTTTTTGATGAAGCCAAAACTATACTTGATAAATGCTCTTAATGAAATAAGATAAGAGTTTATAACATGCTAAAACTGAAGTATCTGATGAAGACAATGAGAGTTTGTTTTGTAAGCAAAAAGAACTAGAACTTGAATATATATAGAGCTTTTACAGATTACAAGTAATAGTTTCTTTAAACTTCTAAAGTAGTCTTCATCAGGTCTTCTAATCTTCAAATGCGGTAGGCAAGGTACAGACGAGCTCGAACTTCTTCCATGTGCTGCACATCTGTAACATTCTCCTCTTCATAGATCTTGTACAAAATCCTTTTGATTTCAATCATGTTGTCTCTTCCTGAGTCCAGAATGGGTGCATCCCATTTGGGTTCTTCAGGTGTTAGGATTCTGCAATTGTCAAGTCCTTTGGCTGTCTTGACAATTTCTTCCCAGAACTCTGGATCTTCAATGTTCATGAACTGGGAGAATTGAAGAAATTCTTCTTCATAAGAAGGGAGAGGGCCAAATTTCCTTACAATGTGGTGTTGAATTTGCCACTTCTTCTTCTTCAGGGGATACCATCTTGGTAGCTCATCTTGAAGGGCTAAATAATCCACATAATTGTTATCAAACACCAGGACATTGTCTTCTGTTGCCTTGTCCTTGATTGCTTTCCTGAGTTTGGCAATTTTCCTTTCAAATTTGGCTTTGACTGCCTTTGCATCATTCAACTTCTTTTGCTTAAGCTCTTGAGCTTCAAGCAACTTCTTTTTCTTCAACTCTAGAGCCTCTTTCTCTTCTGCATTAGGCTCTACTGGAGCTGACTTCTTACTGGTCTGAGCTGACTGAGCTTGCTCATCTGCCTTCCTTTTCCTTGTCATTCTCTTTTCAGGAACTTGTTCTTCAGGGACAGTGATCTGAAGAGTCTTGGCAGGAGCTTGAGTGGGTGCTTGGGTATCTTCTTGAGCAATTTCTTTGCCTTTGCCTTGCCTGTTCTTGATTTTGCTCTTTAAACCACCCAAGGTTTCAGTCAAGTCATCTTGTGCTACTACCAGTTCAGCTTGCTGGGCAGTAGACTTCTCTAGAGCCTTTATCAACACATCTTCCCCCTTTTTGGCTTCAGCAAGTGCAGCCGCAAAAGGTACCATTGCATTTCGAATCTCTACCATCAGGGTCTGCTTTAGAGCCATGGCATTGACTTTGCTAACTTGGGTCAGATGTGATACGCTGTGCTCAAGAACTTCAGCATGAGAATTGGAGGAGGAGGCAGCTTCAAATCTAGTTGTAAGGGTTTCCAACTTGGCTGTTGTCTCCTTCAGCTGAGTCTGCAGTTTTTCATTCTCCTCTGCAGCTGATTTAAGAAGAGCTTGTCCTTCAGTGGCTCTTGCTTCAGCATCCTCAATTCTTTTCTTGTAGGTGGTCTCCATGCGGTGCATCTCATCAGTGTAAAGATCAGCAAACATTTTGGAGGTATCACCTGACAGTTACTGATAGGTACTCAAGAGAGTAGTGAATGGGATTAAAGTCTAGAGGGGAGGGGTGAATAGACTTTAAAACTTTTTCAAGAGAGTTGGGAACCTCTTCTGATTACTATGTCAACTGGACTACAAGTCTGCTGGTCCAGATGACTATAGTGATCTGAATGAAGAGATTATATGCGAAATTATGGTAGGCCTTGATTAGACTCGTTCTTATAGTTTCTTAAGAAAGTGTTAACTTGTTTTGCTTAATGAAAGTACTCAGCTGATGCTGGTTTGAAAGTTGTGGCCTTGTTTTGAAGAATGTTGAAAGCACAGTATGCACTATATGATAATATATGTAAAGACATAAATGTAAAGTGCAGAAAGGTAAATAACACCAGATTTATAGTGGTTCGGATATACGTTCCTACGTCCACTCTCACGTCCACACGTGATGTTTAATCCCTTTAATTTACCACAAATTACAAGGGTCTTGACCTTTATAGTCCCAAGGATAGGACTTTGAGATCTGAGCCGTCCTAACAGCTACGGTCTCCACAAGTGATTGTAAGCACTTGCACTTTAATGGGTTCAAAAACTTTAACCTTTCGGTGAGGGTTTGGGGTTTTTGAAGTGTATCCAACTAATGGTTCAAGCTTATAATTTGCTTAACCACTATGCCTAAAACAATGAATATACAATATGAACAGGTTTCAGGTTCTTAAGGGTTGGATAGAAATCACTTAAGAGCTATAGATATTCTAATGGTTTCTGGCTCTTGGAGAATTCTTAGAACAGTATGGCTATTTGCTTGATTGCTTGCTTAGCTTGTGAATTCTCTTTTGTGACTTTTTTATTTGTGATTTCTCATCCTCTTGTATTTATAGTGGTGATTGCTTGCAACTAGCCGTTGGAGTTGACTAGCCGTTGAGGCAATCTTTCCATAATGGCTTGATTCCTTGATTCCAGCCGCTTGATTGCTTCAATCCTGGGATCATGTCAATCTTCTAAATAAGGTAGGTCTTCGTTTGAATTGCAAGATGATTTAGGAATCAGCCGAGTCCTGGAAGAGCACAGAGTCTTCTGATCTGTACTTCTAGTCTTCTGACTACTCTTCTGGCCTTAGGTCTTCTGTCTTCTGATATCAGTCGAGTAACACTCTTCTGATCTGGCAATTCTTTGTGCTGCTTTAGGCCATCTTCAATCTTGGACTCCATCAGATAAGTAGGTATACAAGCACCTTAAATTGTCTGGTCTTCAAGGATCTTCTAGTCTTCATGTCTTCTACTCTTCTCATCTTGAGGATAGGCATGTAAGCCAGGACTGTGCTGATCAGCTGATATCAATACAGTTGATCACACAAGACTAGTCTAAGCTGTTCTATACAAGTCAGCTGATCCTATTACATTTATAAACTCTAAGTGTTTTGGCCATCAAAACTATTCTAACATCAAGTGGGGCTTAGGGTGAATTTATATCCCAACAATTTCTCCCTTTTTGATGAAGCCAAAACTATACTTGATAAATGCTCTTAATGAAATAAGATAAGAGTTTATAACATGCTAAAACTGAAGTATCTGATGAAGACAATGAGAGTTTGTCTTGTAAGCAAAAAGAACTAGAACTTGAATATATATAGAGCTTTTACAGATTACAAGTAATAGTTTCTTTAAACTTCTAAAGTAGTCTTCATCAGGTCTTCTAATCTTCAAATGCGGTAGGCAAGGTACAGACGAGCTCGAACTTCTTCCATGTGCTGCACATCTGTAACATTCTCCTCTTCATAGATCTTGTACAAAATCCTTTTGATTTCAATCATGTTGTCTCTTCCTGAGTCCAGAATGGGTGCATCCCATTTGGGTTCTTCAGGTGTTAGGATTCTGCAATTGTCAAGTCCTTTGGCTGTCTTGACAATTTCTTCCCAGAACTCTGGATCTTCAATGTTCATGAACTGGGAGAATTGAAGAAATTCTTCTTCATAAGAAGGGAGAGGGCCAAATTTCCTTACAATGTGGTGTTGAATTTGCCACTTCTTCTTCAGGGGATACCATCTTGGTAGCTCATCTTGAAGGGCTAAATAATCCACATAATTGCTATCAAACACCAGGACATTGTCTTCTGTTGCCTTGTCCTTGATTGCTTTCCTGAGTTTGGCAATTTTCCTTTCAAATTTGGCTTTGACTGCCTTTGCATCATTCAACTTCTTTTGCTTAAGCTCTTGAGCTTCAAGCAACTTCTTTTTCTTCAACTCTAGAGCCTCTTTCTCTTCTGCATTAGGCTCTGCTGGAGCTGACTTCTTACTGGTCTGAGCTGACTGAGCTTGCTCATCTGCCTTCCTTTTCCTTGTCATTCTCTTTTCAGGAACTTGTTCTTCAGGGGCAGTGATCTGAAGAGTCTTGGCAGGAGCTTGAGTGGGTGCTTGGGTATCTTCTTGAGCAATTTCTTTGCCTTTGCCTTGCCTGTTCTTGATTTTGCTCTTTAAACCACCCAAGGTTTCAGTCAAGTCATCTTGTGCTACTACCAGTTCAGCTTGCTGGGCAGTAGACTTCTCTAGAGCCTTTATCAACACATCTTCCCCCTTTTTGGCTTCAGCAAGTGCAGCCGCAAAAGGTACCATTGCATTTCGAATCTCTACCATCAGGGTCTGCTTTAGAGCCATGGCATTGACTTTGCTAACTTGGGTCAGATGTGATATGCTGTGCTCAAGAACTTCAGCATGAGAATTGGAGGAGGAGGCAGCTTCAAATCTAGTTGTAAGGGTTTCCAACTTGGCTGTTGTCTCCTTCAGCTGAGTCTGCAGTTTTTCATTCTCCTCTGCAGCTGATTTAAGAAGAGCTTGTCCTTCAGTGGCTCTTGCTTCAGCATCCTCAATTCTTTTCTTGTAGGTGGTCTCCATGCGGTGCATCTCATCAGTGTAAAGATCAGCAAACATTTTGGAGGTATCACCTGACAGTTACTGATAGGTACTCAAGAGAGTAGTGAATGGGATTAAAGTCTAGAGGGGAGGGGTGAATAGACTTTAAAACTTTTTCAAGAGAGTTGGGAACCTCTTCTGATTGCTATGTCAACTGGACTACAAGTCTGCTGGTCCAGATGACTATAGTGATCTGAATGAAGAGATTATATGCGAAATTATGGTAGGCCTTGATTAGACTCGTTCTTATAGTTTCTTAAGAAAGTGTTAACTTGTTTTGCTTAATGAAAGTACTCAGCTGATGCTGGTTTGAAAGTTGTGGCCTTGTTTTGAAGAATGTTGAAAGCACAGTATGCACTATATGATAATATATGTAAAGACATAAATGTAAAGTGCAGAAAGGTAAATAACACCAGATTTATAGTGGTTCGGATATACGTTCCTACGTCCACTCTCACGTCCACACGTGATGTTTAATCCCTTTAATTTACCACAAATTACAAGGGTCTTGACCTTTATAGTCCCAAGGATAGGACTTTGAGATCTGAGCCGTCCTAACAGCTACGGTCTCCACAAGTGATTGTAAGCACTTGCACTTTAAGGGGTTCAAAAACTTTAACCTTTCGGTGAGGGTTTGGGGTTTTTGAAGTGTATCCAACTAATGGTTCAAGCTTATAATTTGCTTAACCACTATGCCTAAAACAATGAATATACAATATGAACAGGTTTCAGATTCTTAAGGGTTGGATAGAAATCACTTAAGAGCTATAGATATTCTAATGGTTTCTGGCACTTGGAGAATTCTTAGAACAGTATGGCTATTTGCTTGATTGCTTGCTTAGCTTGTGAATTCTCTCTTGTGACTTTTTTATTTGTGATTTCTCATCCTCTTGTATTTATAGTGGTGATTGCTTGCAACTAGCCGTTGGAGTTGATTTGCCGTTGAGGTAATCTTTCCATAATGGCTTGATTCCTTGATTCCAGCCGCTTGATTGCTTCAATCCTGGGATCATGTCAATCTTCTAAATAAGGTAGGTCTTCGTTTGAATTGCAAGATGATTTAGGAATCAGCCGAGTCCTGGAAGAGCACATAGTCTTCTGATCTGTACTACTAGTCTTCTGACTACTCTTCTAGCCTTAGGTCTTCTGTCTTCAGATATCAGTTGAGTAACACTCTTCTGATCTGGCAATTCTCAGTGCTGCATTTGGCCATCTTCAATCTTGGACTCCATCAGATAAGTAGGTATACAAGCACCTTAACTTGTCTGGTCTTCAAGGATCTTCTAGTCTTCATGTCTTCTACTCTTCTCATCTTGAGGATAGGCATGTAAGTCAGGATTGTGCTGATCAGCTGATATCAATACAGTTGATCACACAAGACTAGTCTAAGCTGTTCTATACAAGTCAGCTGTTCCTATTACATTTATAAACTCTAAGTGTTTTGGCCATCAAAACTATTCTAACATCAAGTGGGGCTTAGGGTGAATTTATATCCCAACAATTTCCCCCTTTTTGATGAAGCCAAAACTATACTTGATAAATGCTCTTAATGAAATAAGATAAGAGTTTATAACATGCTAAAACTGAAGTATCTGATGAAGACAATGACAGTTTGTCTTGTAAGCAAAAAGAACTAGAACTTGAATATATATAGAGTTTTCCAGATTACAAGTAATAGTTTCTTTGAACTTCTAAAGTAGTCTTCATCAGGTCTTCTGATCTTCAGATGCGGTAGGCAAGGTACAGACGAGCTCGAACTTCTTCCATGTGCTGCACGTTTGTAACATTCTCCTCTTCATAGATCTTGTACAAAATCCTCTTGATCTCAATCATGTTGGCTCTTCCTGAGTCCAGAAGGGGTGCTTCCCATTTGGGTTCTTCAGGTGTTAGGATTCTGCAGTTGTCAAGTCCTTTGGCTGTCTTGACAATTTCTTCCTAGAACTCTGGATCTTCAATGTTCATGAACTGGGAGAATTGAAGAAATTCTTCTTCATAAGAAGGAAGAGGGCCAAATTTCCTTACAATGTGGTGTTGAATTTACCACTTCTTCTTCAGGGGATACCATCTTGGTAGCTCATCTTGAAGGGCTAAATAATCCACATAATTGTTATCAAACACCAGGACATTGTCTTCTGTTGCCTTGTCCTTGATTGCTTTCCTGAGTTTGGCAATTTTCCTTTCAAATTTGGCTTTGACTGCCTTTACATCATTCAACTTCTTTTGCTTAAGCTCTTGAGCTTCAAGCAACTTCTTTTTCTTCAACTCTAGAGCCTCTTTCTCTTCTGCAGTAGGCTCTGCTGGAGCTGACTTATTACTGGTCTGAGCTGACTGAGCTTGCTCATCTGCCTTCCTTTTCCTTGTCATTCTCTTTTTAGGAACTTGTTCTTCAGGGGCAGTGATCTGAAGAGTCTTAGTAGGAGCTTGAGTGGGTGCTTGGGTATCTTCTTGAGCAATTTCTTTGCCTTTGCCTTGCCTGTTCTTGATTTTGCTCTTTAAACCACCCAAGGTTTCAGTCAAGTCATCTTGTGCTATTACCAGTTCAGCTTGCTGGGCAGTAGACTTCTATAGAGCCTTTATCAACACATCTTCCCCCTTTTTGGCTTCAGCAAGTGCAGCCGCAAAAGGTACCATTGCATTTCGAATCTCTACCATCAGGGTCTGCTTTAGAGCCATGGCATTGATTTTGCTAACTCGGGTCAGATGTGATATGCTGTGCTCAAGAACTTCAGCATGAGAATTGGAGGAGAAGGCAGCTTCAAATCTAGTTGTATATGTGTAAGTTTGTATTCTATTGTATTCAGTATTGTAAAAGTTTAGAATAGTAGATTGGAACCAGATCAGAAGACTAAAGAAGACTAAGGAAGATCAGAAGACTACTTCGGAGTAAAAAGACTAATCAAAAGGATTAAGATGAAGCTCAGAAATACAAGAGAAGTATTTTTGAAGAAGCGCAGAACAGTTATTGAGAACTGTGCTGACTGACTAAGAGCAGTAAAACTAAGAAGAGTAGTTTACTGTGTTGAGTTAGTAGAATTGAAGAATAAGTTTGGAAAACTTATTTAAGGCGTAACTGAAGATATATTTGAAGATATGCTGACTTGAAGATAAGTTTAAGTTGGTTACAAAAATGAAGTTACAACAAGCAACGATTATGAGTTAGTTGAGAGTTAGTTTCACAAACTGCTAACTGTCATACTAAAGCTTATAAATACCATGTGATCTTCAATTGCTAAGACTACTGAATCTACTACTACTGATCTAAGAGCAATCAAAGTATTCGAAGCATTCAAGAACTCACAGAGTTGAAGGAGATCAAATCAAGAAGAAGCCACCGTACTGAATTGAAGATTTAAAGGCTACATTCTAGAGAAGTTTTACTTTACTTTTAGTTTGTGATTTGTTGTAAACAAGTTTGCTAGTATCTTGTGAAATTACTAGTAGATCGAAGATATACCTGGAGGTATAATCGAAAAGATCACAGTCTTAAACTTGGGACTTTAAGCCACAAGAAACTCAAGAAGGAAGAGTTAATAAAATATCACGACTGGAGTTGTGAGAGTGGATCTGACCCAGTAAGAACAGTACCGTTCAGAACACATTTCCGCATTAAAACTCTGATATTTTGAAAGATTTTGAAAAATCTATTCACCCCTCCCCTCTAAACTTTTCCTAGCTTACTCAATCTAAACTCAACTTTGGGACCAACAAGTGGTATCAGAGCAGTAGTTCTTTGGACTGCTGTTTCTTGATAACCTTGTAGACTTTGGGGAAGTCTTACTGATTCTTGTCACTGATTGTTGCTCCTTATCAATACTTGTCTATCTGAATCTACTTGCTATACTACTGATCTTATCTGTCTGATTAATCATGGATGAAACCAATGTTAACAAACTTCCTAAGTTCAAGATTGTAGATTACGACTACTGGAAATTGAGGATGGAGGCCATCTTCAGCTCAACTCATGATTTGATGATTTATGTGGTCAAACAAGGGCCAATCACTATCATGGTATCCAACACTTCAACACTGGAACCTACAAAAGTTGTTGGTGTTCTTGTTCCTAAACCCAGGTTAGAGTTAACTGCTGAAGAAATGAAACAGAACAACTTGGACAGTTTGGCCAAAAATTATATTTTACATACCCTTCCCAATGAGTATCTTGGGAAAGTATTAAAATATAAGACAACCAAAGAAATGTGGGACCGTCTACCTATCCTTTGTGAAGGTACATCCCTAATAAAGGAGAAGATAGAAGATGAAGATCATATCAGAGTGATACACAAGAGACTCCTAGATGCATTCTGTGTTCCGAATCTTGAAGGAGGTACTCTCTCAGATTAGTTTTTTTTGCTTTGATTGTTAAGTTTTGATTTTTGAAGTATGTGTAATATCTACTGTTCTTATTATGAATGAATGAAAATATAAGTACTATTTGATGTTAAGACAAGATAACTACTTAACTAGTCTACTATTGAGAAAAGATTCAAGTAGTTTTGGCTTCATCAAAAAGGGAGAAATTGTTGGGATATGAATCCTGAAACAAGTCCTAAATGATGATAAAAGATAAAGGTGAAGTTTTGATAAGCCAAAAGTAGTTTGAATATTTTCTAAGTGTTGACTGATCTAGTCTAGTTAAGAGAAGTCATCTTGAACAGACCAGTAGAGTTCACATAAGACAAGTGTTGTTATAAAAGAAAAGGCAAGTACGATTTATAAGTACTGTGTTTATATGTTTAGGTTGTTATTGAGCTATATTAAACATTGTATAGAAGCTCATGATTTTTCATATGTAAATATTCATTGTATAGATTTCTAAGTTGACTAAGCTATATTATAAAGTTTAAAGTAATGTAATAGTCTTGTTAGGAATAGAATAGTCTACTACTGAAGGATTGCGCGAAGACCAGGCAAGAAGAGAAGGTGTCTACACAAGACAGGTGCGCAACAAGACTCAATAAGACAAGTCAACATGAAGTTAGTTATTCAAGCGCGTATAAAGATAAGGATTAAAGAAGTTAGTTAACAATAACTAATTACTACTTAAACGCGTGGAAGGATAAGTATGAAAGGATAAAGTTAGTTTTCAAGAAAGGTTGGTTACAACTGACTAAGTTCTTGAAGTTGAAGTCTATAAATACTCCAAAGTGTTTATTGATTAAAGACTACTGAAAGACTGATAAGCTACATACTGAAGAATTACTGAAGCGTTCAAAGCTAGTTACTCACAGAGTTGAAGTTCAGAAAGTAAGCCCGCTAGACAAGTGAAGAAACCAGAAGACTGCTACTGAATAAGTTTTACGTTTTTGTTTACTATTTTCAAGTTGCTAGATACTTGTAAATCTCTAGTAAGATCGAAGATATACTTGGTAGTATAGTCGAGAAGATCTAAGTCTTTTTCTTGGGACTTAAAATTACAAGAACACACACTTTGTACTCGATTGGAAGAGTTGATAAGGAAACATCACAACTGGGTTTGTGAGAGTGGACATAGACAAGTTGTCAAACCACTATAAAATTGTTTGTGTTGTTTACTTTACTGTTTTGTTTGTGTTTAATTGATTAACTGTTTAATTGTTAAATACATATCTGAACAAGACTAGTTGAGTATACATAGAATAGAGTTCTCGAATTAAGATGGTGAGTATAAACTGGGCTCATTGATATATTCTGTATTCCGCATATTGTACTTTGATATATCGACAGAATTTTGAAAAGTCTATTCACCCCCCTCTAGACGTTTTCACTAGCTTACTCGATATTAACTCAACTTTGAGGACCTACAAGTGGTATCAGAGCAGTAGTTTACGAACTGCTGTTTCTTGATAACCGACTTAAGACTTTGGGTGAAGTCTTGGTGTGTGTTCTTACGTGCTCTTATTTGTTCTTAATCACTGCTACTGATTCCTTACACTTCTTGATACTATACTGTGCTATACTAGTCTTCTTGAATCATGTCGCTGGAAATTAGTGCTAACAAGTTACCCAAGTTCCAGGTTCAGGACTACGACTATTGGAAGCTGCGAATGGAAGCGATTTTTAGCTCCATGCACGACCTAATGATTTCTGTTGTCACCGAGGGTCCGATCGTGACAATGGTCCCAAATACTGCTGCCCTCGACAAAGACAAACCAATTGGTACTCTCGTCAAGAAACCCAGGTCAGATCTAACCTCAGAAGAAATGCGTCAAAATAATTTGGATAGCTTGGCGAAGAATTACATCTTACACACTCTTCCTAACGAGTATCTAGGAAAAGTGTTAAAATGTAAAACTGCCAAAGACATGTGGGACAGACTAGCTATCATTTGTGAAGGGACATCCCTGATCAAAGAGAGCAAACTCTCCACTGCTGTCCAAAGATTTGAATCATTTCGGATGAAAGCTGGCGAAACTATCGACCAGCTGGATACTCGTTTTACTAAGATTATGAATGATCTGGAAGTCCTTGGTAAATCATATACTCCTCGTGAAATCAATCTTAGGATTCTTAAGAGCTTAGATCCTCGATGGAAAATGGTAAAGATGCGTGTTAAGAATACTCAAGACATAGACAAGTGGTCTGCTGAGACCATGTTTCGAACTCTAAAGGCTCATGAGTTTGATTTAGACGAAGATGAACCCGTAGTCAGTAGTGACAAAGAACATGCTGTGTCTAAGAACGTTGCCTTTAAGTCTAGTTCGTCTAAGTCCTCTAAGGTAGACAGGTCGAAGTCTAAGACTAAGTCTGCTTCTGTGAAAGACGAGTTAGATACTGATCTTAGCCTGAAGGATCAGGTGAGCCTCATGGTTAGAAAGTTTGATAGGCTGAATAAACGTTTCGGAAGATACAAGAAGTTCTATAGGGATCATAGAACGTCCACTTCTAAGAACTCGTCTGAGACCAGATGAGACCGAAACTCGTCCGAAAGGAGAGACGAAGTCTCGAAAGGTAATAGGCGAGATATAGAGTCTGATGATAGGAAGATTCAGCGTTCTGATAGACGTGATAAGCGTAGGGATAAATCTCCCATTAAAAAGGCTACTAATGATCTCTTGTGCTATAACTGTGAAAAGCCAGGTCACTACATATATGAATGTCCAGACCTGAGCACTGATGAACGAGAAGAACGCAAAGCACGAAGGGAAAGAAGATACAACCGTGGCAAGAAGGCAATGATGGCCAATGATGAATCGTCCTCATCTAGCTACCCGTCTGATCGAGATCACGATGAAGCATTCATAGTAGATGATGGCCTATGCTGCATGGCTAAAATCGACCAAGAGGTATCATCTGCTACTTCTTTTCAATCTTGTGATGATTCAGATACTGATGAAAGTGATACTGCCAGTAGTGAAGTAGGGAGTAGTCTTCATCACTCTACTAGTGCTGTTGAAGACAACCTCCTACTAGCTAATCAGGTATTCATTGAAGTCAGTGATGAGAACATCGCCTTGAAACAAGAAATCATAGATCTTAAGGAAGCTCAGTATAAAGTAGATCCTAATTTAACAGTCCTAAATGAACGCTTGACTGAAGAGTTGAGACAACTCAAATAAAAGTGTGCATTGACAGACAGGTTATATCAAGACCTACTTAAGACACATGCAACTGAGAGAAATGAATTCAATGTTTTAAAGAGCAAGTGCAATAGACTTGAAGAACGTAATAAGTTCTTAGAGACCGAGGTTGTCACATTAGATCTCAAGCTTACTGACCTGGTTAACTCTTCAAAGATTAACCTTGAATTGTCAGATAGGTATAGAGATCCAGCTAACAAGACAGGTATAGGTGCTGAGTCATCTAGCTCGTCTACTCGAGTCCTTAAGAACCCTACTACTAATAACTCAAGAATGTTGCCAAATGATAAAGGAAAAGGACCAATGATATACGATATTGGAACTCCGTCTAAAGGTACTGCACCTAAACACACTCGAGTTAACATTCGGATTACCAAGGGAGGTAAAAAGAATGGTAACAACAAGCCTGTTCCACCTAGAACTAATCTTCAAAGGACCACTAATTGTGGACGACCCAACCAGGTCAGATACGAGGACTGGTATCCTGAGGAGACGAGTACTAGACAGGTACAGACTAGACGACAAGAGCCTAGACCTCCTTTCATAAGGCAGTCTCAACTCTACTCGTCTAGGCCTAGACAGGTTGCTCCAAAATATCGTACACAAGCTGTCCTATATCTTCCACCTTTGTCAAATGATATTATATGTGAGGAAAGACCTAAACGAGTCTATAAACCGTATGGACCTAATGCATACAAGCCCTATTCTGACTATCATAGACCAGTGCCTTCTCAAGTAGAGATCAAGTCGAAAGGCTATCTCAAACGAGTAGACCCGAACTCAAATGAAAGGCCAGATAAGGACAACAAGGTCTTATTTTGTAACAAGTATGGCCGAAAGCTTAAGAGATCGAACTTGTTCAAGACTCCAATGTATATTTGGATTCCTCTGAACTCGACTAACCCCCCAAGACCCCAATAAACAAATGGGTACCTAAATTATTGAATATCTTCATTGCAGGGTCGACTTGACTTGTATAAGAAGGGTGGCTCAGTAGGAGAAACTTGGTACATTGATAGTGGTTGTTCGCACCACATGACTGGTACCAAGGCTCTCTTATCAAGTTACCATGAGCAGGAAGGACCAAAAGTGATATTTGGTGATAGCTCCACAGCTGTCACTAAAGGATTTGGTTACATCCGGAATGGAGACGTTGAGATTCAAGATGTCTCATATGTTGAAGGTTTGAAATACAATTTACTCTCTGTTTCACAGTTTTGTGACCGTGGATACAAGGTGCAGTTCAAAAGCCGCAAATGTCAGATCATTGACAAAAGGACGCACATAGTCCTACTAGTCGGCGTAAGACAAGGTTGTGTGTACATAGTGAACTGGAATAGCTGTCCGAGGGACACTTGTCTACTTACTAAGAATCCTAAAGAACTTGGCTGGCTTTGGCATAGACGCCTCTGTCACTTAAACTTTAAGGTTCTTAATATGATAGCAAGAGATTACCTTGTGGAAGGTATTCCCAACGAAGTCTATTACAAGTCATACGTATGCACTGCTTGTCAACAGGGTAAACAGGTGAAAGGTTCTTTTAAGTCAATTCCTACTGTCTCAAGTAGTAGAGTCCTAGAACTCCTACATATGGATCTTCATGGTCCAATAACTCCTCCAACCTTGAATGGTAGAAGGTACACACTTGTTGTTGTAGACGACTATTCTAAGTTTACTTGGGTAGTCTTCCTACACAAGAAGAGTGATACACAAACACTTCTGGCTGATCTGTTGAAGAAGTTACAAGTTGAGAAGAACCAGTCTATTGTCAAGATTCGTAGTGGCAAGGGAACTGAGTTCATTAATTGCTATATCCAAGATTTTTGTGCTAAACGTGGTATCCAGCATCTTACTAGTGCAGCCAGGACACCACAACAGAACGGAGTAGCTGAAAGAAGGAATCGAACTCTCAAAGAAGCCTGTAGGACCATGCTAGCTGAGTACAACACTCCTCAAAAGTTTTGGGCAGAAGCTATCTACACTGCATGCCATTCACAGAACAGAAGCGCGATCAACAAAGCACTAGGCAAGACACCTTATGAGGTTTGGAAAGGTAGAAAACCCAGAATTTCATATTTCCATATATTTGGTTGTAAGTGTTTCATCCACAACAATGGAAAGAGCAAGTTGAATGCTTTCGATGCCAAAGCAGACGAGGGGATATTCTTAGGATACTCCTCGACTAGCAAGGCATTTAGGGTATTCAACTACTCAAGTAAGATCGAAGATATACTTGTAAATCTCTAGTAAGATCGAAGATATACTTGGTAGTATAGGCGAGAAGATCTAAGTCTTTTTCTTGGGACTTAAAATTACAAGAACACACACTTTGTACTCGATTGGAAGAGTTGATAAGGAAACATCACAACTGGGTTTGCGAGAGTGGACGTAGACAAGTTGTCGAACCACTATAAAATTGTTTGTGTTGTTTACTTTACTGTTTTGTTTGTGTTTAATTGATTAACTGTTTAATTGTTAAATACATATCTAAACAAGACTAGTTGAGTATACATAGAACAGAGTTCTCGAATTAAAAAGTTGAGTATAAACTTGTATTGGGCTCATTGATATATTCTGTATTCCGCATATTGTACTTTGATATATCGACAGAATTTTGAAAAGTCTATTCACCCCCCTCTAGACGTTTTCACTAGCTTACTCGATATTAACTCAACTTTGGGGACCTACACAAACCCTTAAGGCGCATGAGTTTGAATTGGATGAAGAAGATCCAATAGTGAGCAGTGATATGGAGAAGGAAATCTCCAAGAGTATTGCTTTTAAGGCATCTACCTCTAAGAAGTCTAGACCATCTATGTCTAAGCCCTCAAGCATAAAAGATGAACTAGATAGTACTGATCTTACTCTTAAGGATCAGTTGAACTTAATGATAAAGAGGTTTGATAAACTTAACAAGCGTTATGGTAGATATAAGAGATTTTATAAGGATTCTCAAGGCTCTAGTAACAGGGACTCTTCTAAGACCAGAAGGGATCACAAATCTTCTGAAAGGAGAGATGAGGTCTCTAATGAGAAAAGAAGAGATAGGACGTCTGCTGATAGGAAGGATAAGAACTCTTTTGATAGAAAGGATAGGAACCGATATCGTTCTCCTATTAAACGTTCTACTAATGAACCTATGTGCTATAACTGTGAAAAGCCAGGTCATTATATCCATGAATGTCCTGATCTGAGTGCTAAAGACAGAGAAGAAAGGAAAGCAAGAAGAGAGCGCAGATTTGCTAAGGGTAAAAAGGCTATGGTGGCTTACAATGATTATGATACAGATTCAGATGAGTTGCCATCGTCTTCATCTGAGTACCCCTCTAGCAGTGAGAAGGAAGCCTTCATGGCAGATGATGAACTGGTGATGATGGCGAAAATTGACCAAGAGGTATCATCTGTCACTTCTTTTCAATCCTGTGACGATTCTGACTCTGATTCTGATACACATGACACTGCTGATAGTAGTGTAGGGAGTAGTCTTCATCATTCCAATGGAGTGACTGAAGAAGACCTCCTACAAGCTAACAAAGCATTCATGGAAATCAGTGGTGAGAATATTTCTTTAAAACAAGAAATCATTAGTCTACGAGAAGCTCAATTGAAAGTGGATCCTAATATAACTGTTCTAAATGCACGGCTATCAGAAGAGTTGTCTCAACTCTAAGAAAAGTATGCATCTATGGACAAATTATATCAGGGTATGCTTCATACACAAGCCAAAGAGACCAATTAATTCAATGATTTAAAGATTAAATGTGAAAAACTTGAAGAGCGCAATAGATTCTTAGAATATGAAGTACTGAGCTTGGATCTGAAGCTATCTGATATGGTTAACTCTTCTAAGATCAATCAAACATTATCAGACATATATAGAGCTCCTTTGATAAAAGTGGGATATGTATTGATATGCCTAGTTCCTCTACTTCAGGCATTAAGAACACTACTTGGGCTAGTTCAAGTTGTTTACAATTAGATAAAGGAAAAGAACCAATGACTTATGATAATGATCCAAAACCTAAAGTACAGTCTAAATACATTCCTCCTACTACCAAGACTGGTAAACAGAAGAATGCATCTAGACCAGTACAGTCAAGATCTTACCAGAAGAGTTTTACTCCTCTGACCAGAGCAGAACAGTCCTGGAATCAGAAGAGATAAACTCAGCACAGTAGGTCAAGACAAGCACAGGCAAGTTGGAAACAACCTAGACCTCCTTTTATAAGGCAGTCTCAACTGTACTCAACTAAACCTAGGAAATTTGTACCTCATTATCATAACAAACATGTTCTTTATCCTCCACCTTTATCTTATGATATTATTGGAGAGGAAAGACCAAAACGCATCTATAAGCCGTATGGTCCACAGGCTTTTAGGCCCTATGCAAACTATTACAGACATACTGATCTTACTGAAAAAGAGATAGAACTAAGGAAAGACTATCTCAGAAAAATAGATCCTAAGTCTGCTGATACTTTGGATAAGGTCAACAAAGTACTGTTCTGTGATAAACATGGAAGAAAACTGAAGAGGTCTCAATTATTCAAATCTTCAATGTTTATTTGGGTTCCTCTTACTGCTACTAACCCTCAAGGACCCCAATAAATAGTGAGTACATAAACTACATGTATATAGTATTGTACTAACATTTCAGGTACTGAGCTGATATCAAGAACAGTACATAAAAAAGGGTAATCCAGAAAGATAGTCCATATCAAGACCACTACATTCATCACAATCAGGCACAAAAGAAGAGTTCTCTACTGAAGGGGGAACTGATCTTAGTCATAGTACTGATCTGATAGTACTGTGTTAATACTAAAAAATGATCTACACTTCGAGAAAGTAATATTCAGAAAAGTTGGAGAACTGATCTGATGTTACTGTGCTGACCCCAAAAAGTGATCTGATCTTCAAAAGGATGGTACTCAGCTGATCACAGTACTCAGCTGAATCCAGATAAGTAGTTCACAATGTTGAAAAAGTGATAAAAATGATGTAAAACTGGTCGACTCAACTATGCTGATAAAAATCAGCAGAGTATTTTTAACCTAACTTGGTGATGTATCTACTAAACAATATACTCATGACCTTACCTAGACCTTAAAGGGTGAAATCATTCAACAACTTGAGTCTATTAGGGAGTTGTATGATGAAGCCAAAAATGGGGAAGGTAAAGTAATAAATGATTGAAAAGATAATCTCTGATCATCAACATATGATGGATATCAAAGCAAGGATGTATGTTGCATTCAGAATTTGAAGAATGAAGATGAAGGATAAGCTCACAAGATAACATTTCTATTCCTTATCTTTATTTCTATTAGTTCTATTTCATACTATGTGATTATGTGTAATATGTGAATTATCTGATCTTATCTGAATATGAATCTGAATTTTGATTTGATGAACTGTTATGATTGACTACATACTTAACTACTGATTTATTAACATTTAAGTAGTTTTAGCTTCATCAAAAAGGGGAAATTGTTGGGATATGGATCCTGTAAACAATATTCTAGTTGATGATTGTATGTTTTGATGGCCAAAAGCAACTTGAAGTTAATGATATATGTGGTTCTAAGTCATTCTAACTAAGTCATATGAAATAAGTTTACTCATCTTAATATGTTATGAAAACTGAGTTTACTGATCTTAGTATTTTACTGATCTGATATATGAACTGTTAGGAACAAAGCTGATAAATGTATTGTATAGACAGTTTATAGTATAGGACTTAGATGTACTCTACTGTATATAGTTCAGTTGATGTATAGATAGGTTTTATATATGTGTAAGTTTGTATTATATTTTATTCAGTGTTGTAAAAGTTTAGAACAGTAGATTGAAACCAGATCAGAAGACTAAAGAAGACTAAGGAAGATCAGAAGACTACTTCAGAGTAAGAAGTCTAATCAAAAGGATTAAGATGAAGCTCAGAAATACAAGAGAAGTATTTTTGAAGAAGCGTAGAACAGTTATTGAGAACTGTGCTGACTGACTAAGAGCAGTAAAACTAAGAAGAGTAGTTTACTGTGCTGAGTTAGTAGATTTGAAGAATAAGTTTGGAAAACTTATTTAAGGCGTAACTGAAGATATATTTGAAGATATGCTGACTTGAAGATAAGTTTAAGTTGGTTACAAAAAGGAAGTTATAACAAGAAACAGTTATGAGTTAGTTGAGAGTTAGTTTCACAAACTGTTAACTGTCATACTAAAGCTTATAAATATCATGTGATCTTCAACTGCTAAGACTACTTAATCTACTACTACTGATCTAAGAGCAATCAAAGTATTTGAAGCATTCAAGAACTCACAGAGTTGAAGGAGATCAAATCAAGAGGAAGACACCGTACTGAATTGAAGATTTAAAGGCTACATTCTAGAGAAGTTTTACTTTACTTTTAGTTTGTGATTTGTTGTAAACAAGTTTGCTAGTATCTTGTGAAATTACTAGTAGATCGAAGATATACCTGGAGGTATAATTGAAAAGAACACAGTCTTAAACTTGGGACTTTAAGCCACAAGAAACTCAAGAAGGAAGAGTTAATAAAATATCACGACTGGAGTTGTGAGAGTGGATGTAGACATTTTTCGAACCACTATAAATCTTGTGTGTTGATTTACTTACTGTTTAATATCTGTTTAACATACATATTACTGATCTAAATCTAAGTTGAGTATAAATCTGAAACTGGAAATACTGATCTGACCCCAGTAAGAACAGTACTGTTCAGAACACTTTTTCGCATTAAAACTCTGATATTTTGAAAGATTTTGAAAAGTCTATTCACCCCTCCCTTCTAGACTTTTCCTAGCTTACTCAATCTAAACTCAACTTTGGGACCAACACATATACACTTTTGTAGTGTTTTTTATACACCTCAAAGAGGTTGTACTCGTTTCACATATTTAATATAGTGAACAGCATAGATTATTTTATAATCTATGCAAATTTTGAATACTTCTATTTTCAGTACGTGCATTTTAATTTCCGCTGCATAGTGTTGTCTGGACAGTGCCAACACGACAGACAACATCTCTGATTTCGCACGCACACACACTTTCAGTTGGTATCAGAGCCAACTACTTGATACACTAAGTAGAGATCTTGCTTAGAGTGTGTAAATCTAAAATGGAGTATCCACTTTCACCCGCACTAAAGCCTCCGATTCTAGATGGCCCGAATTATGCCTTCTGGAAACCAAATATGAGAATGTACATCAAATCCATTGATGAACGAGCCTGGAGGAGTGTTCTTGCTGGTTGGACTCAACCAAGAACCACGACGGATGAAGATAATGAAGCTCGGATCAAGAGAGAGCTCGATTGGACAGCTGAAGAAATCACAACCGCTAGTTACAATTCAAAGGCGTTGAATGCAATTTTCACCTCAACTGATGCCTCAATGTTCAAAATCATATCAAACTGCATTTCATCGAAGGATGCATGGGATCGACTAAAAGAGTATTGTGAAGGATCAGACAGTGTACGAAGAACCAGACTTCGTATGCTTGGAACAAAGTTCGAAAACCTGAGGATGAAAGAAGATGAAACCATTTCATCTTACAACGAAAAGCTGACTGAGATTTCAAATGAAGTTCATTCTCTTGGAGATCCAATATCCAATACAAGGTTAGTACATAAAATTCTTAGATCAATTCCTAAAAGTTTTGAACCTAAGATATGTGTTATAGAAGAAGCTAAGGATACTGATGTGTTAAGTCAAAATGAATTGATTGGTATTTTGAAAACTTATGAGATGAACATTTCTGAAAAGACTGATAATGAAAAGAAATTGCTTGTTTTCAAAGGTGATGTCTCATCTTCTGTAACATCAGGTTCTGGAAAGTTACCTTATGTTACTGAAATTGATTCTGATGAAGATGATATTGAGGAATATCTTAACAATCCTGATTACATGGCATTTATTACTAGACAGTTTAAGACACTCATGAAGAATAAGAGATTCAAAGACAACATTCAACCTAAGGTGCAGATTAATAATACTCAACAATTGCTTGTTAGGAAGAACACTTTTAATCCTTCTAGAAAATTAGAAAGAGGAAACAAGTTTAGATCTGACCAAGGTTATAGGAAGAATGTTAAATGTGATGCATGTTCTGGATATGGTCATTATGCTAATGAATGTGCCAATACCATTCTAAAAAAGAAACTTAATTTCAGTGCTACTTTAAGTGATGAGTTTGATGTTGATCATGATCCTGAAAAAGACATTGAAAAAGCTTTCTCTGCAAGAATTGTATATGATGATACTTTTGATGATGTAAGAACAAATGAGCCATCATTTGAGAAATCACTGAATAATAATGCACCAGAATTTAACTGTTTCACAAGTTCTGTTTTTGAGACACGTACATCAAGTAAAACAGGTTTATCCAGAAGAGATGCTGACATTCAAGATTTGTCTAACACTGTGTTCAAATTGGAAAGTCTTTTAACAAAGAAGGATAAGGAAATTTCCAAACTTAAAGAAAGACTAGATGTGTCTGTTCTTGATTTTAAGAAATATTCTTATGAAAAACCTTTAACAAATGAAAATGTTTTCAAAATATCTTCTGAAACTGAGAAACTTAACCACATAATTAAGTCTCTGAACTTTGAAAATTCTGATTTAAGAGATTCAATTATCAAGCTTGAAGGTACATTAACCAGAAAAGATATTGAAATATCAAAACTTGAAGAGAGATTGAAGAAAGCCTCTCTAAGCTTCAAAAGATTTTCAGAAGGGAAGAACAAACTGGAAGATTCTCTTATGACCAACAACTCAAGAAGAACAGGTATTGGCTACCAAGGTAAATATTCTAAGAACTTTGAACTTAAGAAACCCACTGTGTTTGTAAAAGCTGAAGTGAACTATAAACCTAGTGTTTCTGCTAAGACTCATATCAATGTTAAAGATGTGATATGCCATTACTTTTTCAAAAAGGGTCATAAAAGTCCTCAATGCTTAAAGAAGAAAAATCATCTGAAAAATTATGTATTGCCTGGAATAACTCAACATTCAAGACCACACAGTAGTAAATCTACATGTCTCTAAAAGCATGTATTCCTGGATTATGGTACTTTGATAGTGGTTGTTCTAAACACATGACATGTCAAATTGATTATCTCACTGATTATACTGTTTATAATGGTGGTAATGTCACTTATGGTGGTGGATCTAAAGGAAAAATCATTGGTAAAGGGACATTGAATGTTCCTGGTTTTCCTAAGTTATCCAATGTTCTGCATGTTGATGGATTACTGACAAATCTTATAAGTATTAGTCAATTATGTGATGATGATTTGCATGTTAAATTTGACAAAAACTCATGTTATGTGTTAGACAAAGATTCTGAATGTATCATGATGGGAAACAGATCTGCTGATAATTGCTATCTCATTGAATCTAAACTCATTTGCAATAAGGCTAAAGTTGATGATAGTACATTATGGCATCACAAACTTGGACATGCTAACTATAGACAGCTTGATAAACTTGTTAGACTGAAAGCTGTTACAGGTTTACCAGATCTGAAATTTTCAGATAAAAAGGTTTGTGGACCTTGTCAAAAAGGCAAACAGGTCAAGGTGTCTCACAAAATGTTGGGACATTGCTCAACCAAACATTGCTTCGAATTACTGCACATGGATCTTATGGGTCCTATGGAAACAGAAAGTATTGGAGGTAAAAGGTATTCTCTAGTTGTGGTTGATGATTATTTTAGATTCACATGGATTGAGTTCTTAAAAGATAAATCTGAAACTTTTTCCATTTTCAAAATTCTGTATAAAATATTTAATTTTTTTTTTTAATTCTAAAGTATGCGGAATTAGGTCTGATAATGGAAGAGAATTTGAAAACAGTTCGTTTACTGAATTTTGTGAATCAAAAGGTATAGTACAAGAGTTTTCATCACCTAAAACTCCTCAACAAAATGGCATTGAAGAAAGGAAGAATAGAACACTTCAAGAAATGGCTAGAGTCATGTTATGTTCTAAGAACTTATCCAAAAGATTTTGGGCAGAAGCTCTTAATACTGTTTGTCATATTGCTAATAGAGTTTATATTAGAACAGATTCTACTAGAACCCCATATGAAATTCTGAACAATAGAAAGCCTAACCTGAAATATTTCCATGTCACTACAGGAAATTTGAGAAATCGCGACGACAACAATTCGTCGTAAAAGCATCAATTTTCGTCACAAAATGGGTTTGACGACGATTTTTCTCCGTCGCAAAGAAGGTCGCCGTAGGTGCGTCACATTAGGTAAATGTGACTTTATTTGAATTCGTCATCAACAATCATCTTTTGGCGACGCTAAAGTTCATCGTCGCTATATTATTCCATCTATGGTACTGACGAATAATGCGTCACATTTGACACTAAATTTTGTCGCTGAATATGATATTTCGTCACTAAAAGTTCAACTTTAAATGACGTTTTTATTTATTGTCACTAAAATATTAATTTTTAGCGACGATTATCCATTTAATATCAACCTTTTAAAATTGTAATGACGAAATTTCCATCACAAATAGATTAATTATTTCGTCGTAATTTATATAGTTCGTCACCAAATACTTCAACTTTACATGACGATTTGATTTATTGTCACTAAAATAATAATTTTAAGTGACGATTTTTTCCATTTTCTACCGCATTTGTCAAATTTTAGTGACAACATTATCGTCACAATTAAATGAATAATTTCGTCACCTTTTATATAGTTCGTCACCAAAGAATAACACTTTAGTGACAAAATTTTAATCGTTGTTATATATATATATTTATAATGACGACACAATGCGTCACGAAAGGGTAATATTTAGCGAGAAAATATTTTTGATCACTAAATAGCGTAGAAATGGTGACGTAATATTTTTGTCATAAGAAATATTATTTGGTGACGAATATTATAATTGTCACTAAATTTCTAGATATAATGACAACATATATTTCGTCTTCATTTAAATATTTCATCACAAAAGAATCATGTTATTGTTACAAATTTTTTATTGTCATCATATGTGCATATATATAATGACAACACAATTTGTCATTAAATAGTAATATTTTAGTGATAAAATAGCAATCGTCATAAAATATATATATATATATATATATATATATATGTTTATATAGTGACAACATCTATCGTCATTAATAATTAGTATATGGTGACAATTATTTTGTCATTAATTACATTTTTACTGTGACTAATAAATTCTTTTTTATTGAGATTTTGGTTGAATTGTATATATCTGCATTAATTAAATATATTTATAATAGACTAAAAATATTATTGCAATGAACTAATTTAATTAATAAATTATAATAAATAAATATTTACACTGAACACTAAATTAAAGATGGTAAATAAATTTAAATTGTATAATAAGATGAAAAATAAAATGAACTTAATTGTTTCAACCGTCAAAGCAACAAATATAAAAATAAATAAAAGGAAGGTTCTCCTAAATCTCAAAGATTTATCCCCCTCTCGGTCAAGAAATTCATAAGTTTGTTCATGGTGCCTTTTATATCACTGACTTCTTCCTGAAGTGCACCCACGCGAGTTTCAGATGCTTCCAACTTTTCTTTTGTCTCAAGTAACTCCCTTTTCAATTGGTTAGAAACATCATCCGAAACACTACGTCTACTCGGAGGCTTTGGACCGTAACCAAACCCTTTAATATAACCAGTCCCATGGCCTAGGACCTCAAGAACAATTTCAGCTGAACTTTTATCAATTCCTTGCTCAGCATATTCTTCTCGTTTCTTTACCATTTTCTCCTATGTGGTCATTAATTATGACAAAAAAATTAATTAACATCAATATTAGTAATAAAATGAAATCTCATTTGTACATGCCTACATGACTTACCCAATAAAATGAAATCTCATTTGTACATGCCTACATGACTTACTCATCAAAAGGGCTCTCATGTGTGAACCGTCGCCGCTGCCGTTGCAACAAACCCACCACAAGGATTCACTCCCATTCCAGAATACTTGTAACATTCGGGAACAACCCCCTCTCTCATCGTGATGCATCACCTTCTCCTCCCTGATTATCAACCGTCCATCTCTGTCCTCTTTGTCACTCTAGAACTCAAAATTAACTTACACGTTATCCCTTTTTCTAACCCACCACACCACGATTCTCAGTTGCAAATGGCAGATGGCACCGTAGATTTTAAATTTCAATTTTTGGTATATAAAGTTCTCTAAATTACTTAGTAAAATTTGTCTTGAGAAACTAGTAAACACATAAAAGAAAAGTAAAGCAAAATACATGTCAAATTTTATGGGAGGAAGAGACAAGTCCAAAGTAGCACTCGTCTCATTCATGCATGGTAGATGTGAAAAATATTTCTCTCGTAGTATTTCTTCATCACTCACGACATGTGAGAGGAATGATTGTCGGTCTGAGCTAGCCACGAGATCGGCAGCGGGTATTCCTTTGCGGCGTCAAACCGCCGGCAGCGGTGGGTAATCCTTCCACGGCGCGGAGGCGGGGCGTCGTCTTCGGAATTTAGATCGGTGGTGCATTCTACCCCAATGCAATCGCCGAATTTAGATTTGGAAAATAAATCCAAAGAATTTGGTGGTGAAATTGAAAAGTGAATTTTGGGAATTTTAATAATAAGGGAGAGACGATAATAGGTGAGAAGTCCATTCCCCCAAATACAAACAAACTGGAAATTTTGTCAAACATGTAGGGGCGTGAAAAACAGAACAAGACATTGAAATCAAGAAAACATGGCATACAAAGCATACATAAAACCTATCAATACAGAGACAAAGATGACATTTGGAACAAAAACTCACCTTGTATTTGCTGTCGAGAGACGATAGGAAGAATTGGTTTGACAAGAGAAGACGGGATATTAGAGATTTCGATGGAGATCACTTAAAACATTGATTAAAATATATTTTTCTGGGATTTCGATGGACTGAAAAGTCATGACTGTCATATACTATTACAACGTATGTTGGGAATAAAATGAGAAATGTTTTGATTCAATACCAAAACCCCCTGAGACATGCCTAAGTCAAGTTGAATATGTTCTAGAGATGTTAGAACATATAGAATAAAGGCTAGATGAGAAGCTGGTATGTTAGGCAGCTCTTAGTTGAATAGATGCACAATTTGAGGGGGAACCTATGCTTTGAAGTTTATCAAGATCAAGTCCCCTCAAGGCTCAAATTTTGGAACCATGATCAAATCTGCTGAAGGACAAGTATGCTGATCAGATGAGTTGTCCAGAGGAGTTGTCTCAGCACAATCAATTTAGAAGAACTGTACTGAAAACTTGAGGTCAACCATGCTGAAGAGTTAAAGACAACTACACCCTAAAGATTCCAAAGAATCATGCTAAGATCACTTTGAAGTGAAGCAAAAGGGTATGAGCCAAGTCATCTGAAGAAGAGCAAGCCAACCTTGCTGATAAGCAAGACTGCTGATAGTGATAAGGAGAGTTGTCCAGTTGATAAGGAATGTTGTCCTATCATTGGAACAACCTTCAGAAGCCATGTCCATGTCCTAACAAGAGAATCTGAAAGTCAGACATTGGGAAGAGAGCTGCAGAATGAAGACAAAGCTTATACAGCCGTTTATTTCCCAAATGAGGACATGTCACTATCAAGAATCTGTCTTCAAAGTTGAAGAACTAAAAGAAGACATTTATGGACATTTGAGGCTGCCTCTCCAACGGGCAAATCCTTCAATTGTCTATAAATACAGAAGTGTGAAGACCATTTGAAAGAACCTCAACCAAGCACCTCAAACAAGAACTCACAAGCAAGAGTGCTTTCTAGATTTCAAAGACTATCTTAGTCTTCAAACACTTCTTCTAAGCTGAACTCAATTGTATATCCATACACAAGCTTAGAGAGATATCCTATCCTTATACACTGATCTTCATTGTAAAGGATATCTCATTAGTTGGAACCTTACATCAATCCTTACCCCTTTCAAGAGTGAAAGTGAGAAGGTTGTTGTAGTAGTAGTAGAAGTGGTAGGAGCTGACTATTGAGAGAAGAATAGTTCAGTTCTGAGTTGAGAAGAGGGTACTAGGACTCTAGACATCCTAGGGATCAATTCACCAAGGAGTGGTGTTATTGATCAAGTGCACCTTGGCACTATAAAACAAGTTAATTCCAAGAGTGAAGGAATTATCCTGTTCAATCAGGGAAAGTGGATGTAGGAGCTTGAGTCTCTGAACCACTATAAACTCTTGTGTTGATTTACTTTTCAAGTACTTACATACATTCAACACTGCACACAAAACTGATCTTTCAAAGGATAAACATTCAAAGACTGTTTAAAACCTATTTGGACAAGTTCCCTGAAAACTGGACTGTATTGATTTGACAAAGTGATTTCAGAAACTAAAGGAGTCTAAACTAAAAGGGCCAACCACTATTCCGCACATACAACTCCCCTAGATAGTTATTCAACTAAGTACTCAATAGTACTTAGTAGTTTGATTATCTTAGAAGAGTTAATCATCTTCAGCAGAGTTGTCCAAGACAACCTTGCTGAGCTCTGGTTTGATCAAAAGTTGAAAAGAATTGCATACAAGTGTATTCTCCCCCTCCCCCCATACACTTGTTGTATACTCCTTTCAGGACCAACAAGTGGTATCAGAGTAGGGGTTCAAAGACCACTACTTCTGAAAAGCTATCTTGGTTTTCAAAATCATATATTTGGTGTGGTCACTGAACTGATCTATCTGAAATCCTATCAATTGTTGACTAACTGTTTGTTCTTGAGATATAGCCAACAACAACACTGCTGTTCCACCTCCTGCTGTCCAAGGATTGGACAAAATGGCCACAAATCCAGTCAACCACATTTCTCATCACAAATTGCCCATGTTCTCAATAGACAACTATGATTTCTGGAAAATCAGAATGAGGGCTCATCTTGCATCTCTACATACTGATATGTTGAGAGTGATCACAAGAGGTCCTTTTGTGTTCACCTTTGTCAATCCCAGAGTCACTGAGGCTCAAAGAGCAGATATAAGGGAATTGATTCCCAAAGATGAGGATGACTTCACTGCTGATGAGAAGAGGAAAGATAATCTGAATTATCTAGCTATGAATACCCTCTATCAAACAATTCCAGATGCAATCATGGGAAGGGTCTACCACTGCACAACTGCTAAGGAGATATGGGATACTCTTGCAGAAATGTGTGAGGGCACTGACAAGATCAAGGAGAACAAGCTCCAAGTGGCAGTGCAAAAGTTTGAACAATTCACAATGGAGTCTGATGAGACCATTGATAAATTTGCTGGTAGATTCACTGATGTGATGAATGAAATCAACTCTTTGGGCAAGGTCTACACCAAGAGAGAAGTTGGGTTGAAGATATTGAGAAGTCTCACTCAAAAGTGGGATGTCTATGCTGTAATGATGCAAAATACCAAAGATCTCTCCACCATGCCCATGCAACAAATCTTCTCTGAACTCAAAGCTTATGAGTTCGACCTCAATAGAAGAAAGCCTGTTGAGGAACCTTCAAATCCTACTAAAGGAGTGGCATTCAAAGCCAAAACTGCTGAACCAGAAATGCAGTCCACTCCAAGATCATCAAAGTCAGTCTCCAAGACTGAAATGAAGGAAGAACTAGCCCTGATGGCTAGAAGGTTTGAAAAGCTAAACTCAAGGTTTGGTAGATACAAGAAATTCTACCAAGACAATAAATTCAGGAGAAGGTACAACTCTCCTGAAGCTCAGGCTGAAGTCAAAAAGCCTGACGAGAAAACAAGTACTCTGATAGGAGACGGTCCAGTAGAGCTGAACCTTCATCATCAAAAAGAAGAGAAGAACCAAAGAAAGATGATGATGAAGACTTGTGCTATAATTGCAAGAAGAAAGGGCACTTCCAGTTTGACTGCCCTGAATTGAGCTCTAAGGAGAGAAAAGAAAGACAAGCTAAAAGAGACAGAAAGTTCACCAATAGAAAGGCCATGATGGCTGGTGAAGAATCTGATAGTGTTGAAAGCTTCAACTCTTCTGATGGACTGTTCTCCAACAGTGATGATGATGATGATGATGTCTGCAACATGGCTCTTGAGGATGATGAGGTACCAATGGGCCACAAGAAGAGGAGCTTGAGCAAAAAGTCAGCATGGTACCTTGACAGTGGTTGTTCAAGGCACATGACTGGAAACAAGGAACTCCTCACTGATTTTATTGAAAAAGAAGGCCCAAATGTCACATTTGGAGACAGCTCACAAGCTACAAGAAAAGGTTATGGTACTTTGATGATTGGTAACATCAAAGTATCCAATGTGTCTTATGTGGCTGGTCTCAAATATAATCTCCTAAGTATCAGTCAATTATGTGATAAAGATTTTAATGTTGAGTTTTCTAGTGGAAAATGTTTAATCAAAGATAAAGCTCAACAAATTCTATTGACTGGAACTAGGAAAGGAAATGTGTATTTTGCAGACTGGGACAAGTCTACTGATGTTGCATGCTTCATTACTAAGAGTTCTAGTGAACAAAGTTGGTTATGGCATAAAAGATTAAACCACTTGAACTTCAAAACAATGAACAAAATTGCAAGAAATGCATTAGTTAAAGGACTACCTAATGAGGTTTTCATTAAAAATCATGTTTGCAAACCATGTCAAGAGGGAAAACAGATTAAAGCCTCATTCAAAGGAAAACCAGTCATCTCTACTGAAAGGGTACTTGAACTATTACATATGGACCTATTTGGACCAATCACCCCTGCAAGCATAAATGGTAGAAAATACACATTGGTTGTAGTAGATGACTTCTCTAGGTTCACTTGGGTAGTATTTCTCCTTAATAAGAAGGAAACTCAAGTCAAACTGCCTGAACTTCTAAAGAGATTGTCAAATGAGAAAAGCCTTAGCATTATCAAGATAAGATCTGATAAAGGCACTGAGTTCATAAATTCATACATCAATGAGCATTGCACATCTAATGGAATAGCTCATGAAACCTCAGCAGCTAGAACTCCCCAACAAAATGGAGTTGCAGAGAGAAGAAATAGAACCTTAAAAGAAGCTGCTAGAACCTTAATTGCTGACTCAAACTTACCTAAGAGGTTTTGGGCTGAAGCTATAAACACTGCATGCCATACTCAAAATAGATGTTTGATCACCAAGGGGCAAGGCAAAACCCCCTATGAACTCTGGAAAGGAAGAATGCCTAAAGTGTCATACTTTCATATTTTTGGTTGTAAATGTTTCATACACAACAATGGGAAAGAACAGTTGAAAGCCTTTGATAGCAAAGCTGATGAAGGAATATTTCTTGGATATTCTCAAATCAGTAGAGCTTTCAGAGTCTACAACAAGAAAACCCTTATTGTGGAGGAAACACCTCATGTTGTGTTTGATGAATCTATTCATGAGTTCAGGAATGAGAACTTGGAATCAGAAGAAATCACACAAAGGACAACTAGACTGAGCCTAAAAGACAAAGACACTAATTTCATAGATGTTGTCCAAGCCAACCTGCCTGAAAACTTCACTTTGGACAATAATCCTGAAGGCAACCTTCCTGAGGCAAACCCCACTGAAGGAAATGGTGAACTGAATGATCCAATCCCAGTTCACATCCAGGTAACAACTACCAATGAAGAAGCAGTTCCTGCTAAGGTTGTCTGACCATCCTACTGATCTAATATTTGGGGATCCAAGTATAGGAGTCTAAACAAGGAGATTTCATGGTGAAAGTGCTCTTTTCTGTTGTTTCTTGTCAGAACAAGAGCCAAGTGACATTGAAGAAGCACTTCAAGATGCCAATTGGATCATAGCCATGCAGGAAGAACTGAATCAATTCACCAGAAATGAAGTATGGGAGCTGGTGGATAGACCTTCACATCAAGATGTTATTGGAACAAAGTGGGTGTTCAAGAACAAGAAGAATGAAAATGATGTGATTGTCAGAAACAAAGCAAGACTAGTGGCAAAGGGCTACTGCCAACATGAAGGCATTGACTATGATGAGACATTTGCACCTGTGGCAAGGCTAGAAGCAATAAGGCTCTTTCTAGCCTATGCAGCCCACAAGAGGTTCAAAGTATACCAGATGGATGTCAAGAGTGCCTTTCTGAATGGAGTCTTGAAAGAAGAAGTCTATGTGGAGCAACCCCCTGGTTTTGAGGTTGGAAACCAAGTCTACAGACTGAAGAAAGCTCTATATGGACTCAAGCAAGCCCCTAGGGCTTGGTATGATACATTGTCACAATTTCTCTTGGATCATGGATTCACCAAGGGAACTGTGGACAGAACTCTCTTCAGAATCTCTGAAGGAGAGGACATCTTGCTTGTCCAAATTTATGTGGATGACATAATATTTGGATCCCCCAATGAAAAGCTGTGTGAGAAGTTCTCCAAGCTTATGCAAAGCAAGTTTGAAATGTCCATGATGGGGTTGATGAACTTTTTTTTGGGTCTTCAAGTCAAGCAATCAAAAGAAGGGATCTTCATCAACCAAGCTAAGTACACCAGAGAAATGATCAAGAAATTTGGGTGTGCTACTAGCAAGCCAGTAAGGATCCCAATGAACACTAATTGGAAGATGGATCCTGATGAGAGTGGTGTCTCAACCAACTCTACTCAGTATAGAGGAATCATTGGATCACTTCTCTATCTCACTGCCAGCAGACCTGACATCACCTTTGCAGTAGGTGTTTGTGCAAGATTTCAAGCAAATCTAAGGAAAGCCATCTTGAGGCTGCAAAGAGGATTTTAAGGTATCTCAAAGGCACTGAGAATCTAGGCCTTTGGTACCCTGCTGATGACAATATTGAGCAAACTGGCTACTCAGATGCTGATTATGGAGGTTCAGAATTGATAGAAAGTCCACTTCAGGGACTTGTCAATTCTTAGGCAACAAGCTGATATCTTGGTTTTCCAAGAAGCAGAATACAGTGGCTACTTCCACCACTGAAGCTGAGTATGTTGCAGCTGGAAGTTGTTGTGCTCAAATCCTTTGGCTGAGACAACAACTCAGAGACTACAAAGTCAACTCTACTGAAGTGCCAATATTTTGTGATAACAATAGTGCAATTGCAATATCACAAAATCCTGTCTTGCACACAAGGTGCAAACATGTGGACATCAAGCATCACTTCATTAGAGATCATGTGGAGAAGAAGGACATAAAGTTGGTCAAGATTTACACAGATCATCAAAAAGCTGATATTCTAACAAAGCCACTTGCAGAGGCAAGGTTTCTGGAGCTATCAGCAGAGTTGGGACTACTTGATCCAGGGAAGTTGGACAAGTAAAACCCATTGAAGTTAATGGAAAGTATGGAAACTGGAAAGATTTTCAGCAGACTTGGTCAAGTCTACTGAAGTTCAGAAGAGATGATCACAATTACTCAGGACACTTGTCCATTGAATCTCAGGACACTTGTCCACATCTTTTCAGGACACTTGTCCTAGTGGGGTCAGATAAGTTGTCTTGGCTATCAAACTAATTCCTTGGTTTGATAAGCACCTATTTTGGGTATAAGTTTTGAACAAATATTTGCAGATGACCTCTGGATAGATGCTCCCATCCAAGTTGACAGTGGATCAGCACAAGCTCTGCTTGGGATGCAATCAGAGAAGTTAGACTCCTTGGCTCAACAAGTTCAAACACCTCATGCAGAAACTTCTGGAGCTTTAGATGAGCAGGGAAGAACTTTGGCATCTGTGGAAATGAGGCTGACAGGTTCTGAAGATGTAGTGTTACCCACATTAGAAGCAAGAACTGAAGGAGTGGAATCTGGTCTTCAAACCATTTCCACTGAAGTTCACAAAGCCAAAGTCAGTATGGAGAACATTTCAAAGGAGGTCAAGAAGGATCAAAAACTGCTTAGAGATAATCACAATGCAAATGTTCAAGCTATCAGATTGACCATTAAGCAAGCTCTTGACAAGAAGACAGCCTTGCAGAGGAAAAGAGCTGAAGAGAAAAGGCTAGCTATGGTGAAAGCAGCCTCAGAAAAGTTTTCCTAAGAGGTGATGGCCAACATTGCTGAAGGTGCAGTGGCCAACCTCACTGAGCTCCTTAAGGCCCAATTAGATGCATCTCTGAAAGCAACCACGGAGGAGGTTGTCCAACAAAAGATGAAGCCTGTTCTAGCCTTTCTAAGCTTGAGCAGTGACAGGGTGCAAAATATACATGATGAGAATGTATATCTGTTGGAAGAGATGAAATCTCTAACCCAAGCCCAGTCCTTGATGGCATCAACTATGAGTGAGCTCAAACCTGAATGTTTTGATGCTGCCAAAAAGGGGGAAAGGGAAAGAGCAAGAGCAAAAGGTGCCTTAGTGATTGGAAGTCCAGTCAAAGGTAAGGACAAAGCTCCTGAGGGAAAAGGGAAAGAGCCAGCAGTGCTGAACTTAGAAGAATTGGATGAAGAAGAGCAGTTAGCACTTGCTTTGAAGAACTCAATGGCCTCAGCTCAAGAGGAAAGAGTGAGGTTACAGCAAAGGCCAGGTGGTGAGGTGTCTGGTTTGGACAAAGATGCTGAAGGTGTCCAAACAAGAGGAAAGATCAAGAGGGCAAAAGGAAATAAAAGACAAGCTGAGAAATTTACTGATTTTCCCAACAGCCTTGATCTACCACCTGAATTCAGAATTGATGATGATGAGCCTATCTCAAAGAAGGCCAAAGCTGCTGAAGAAATTAAGACTGCTGAAGAGCCCAAGAATGCTGAAAAGGACAAGTCTTCTGAATCTGACAAAGATGCTAAAGGTCCCAAGTCCACTGAAGATGTTGAAGAACTATTTGCTGAAGGATTTGGACCTGAACCTAAGAAGAAGTCAACTGTCCTAGCTCATGATCCATCAAAGCTGTTTCATGAAGGGTATGGCAAAGACCCTGAAACACAACAAAAACTGGCCATGATGAGGGCCCAAGAAAAGATGGACTTGATGGATGAAGCACAAAGAGCAAGAGATAAAAGAAGAGCAGACTTTTAGAAACCAAGAAGAAAGAGAGCAACTTACAACAAGATGAAGCCACAGCTACTGATCCCAATGGACACCAAATATCCTCACTTGGATAAATGGGTGCCAATTCAGCTGAATGACTCATGGGAGGAAGCCAAAAGGGAGTTTGTCTATGATTACTATGTCATTGACAGATGGAATGGAAAGGATGCCAACTCCACTTTTGCTGAGTTCATGATAGAGTACTATAGAGAGCTTTATCAACAACTACTTGCAGTTGCTGATATTGCAAGATTTGAACTCACAGCTCCCAAGCCAATCATATACATGCCTCCAAAGCTTGAAGGATGGATTGACCAGGCAAGAATTCTGAAGGAATTTACTGAGATCCTCAAGCTGAACAAGATGGTTCTTGGACCTAAGGGAACAAACCAAGAAGCCATGGCACTGAAGAAGAGAGTGTGGGCACAATATGGGATGTTGCCACCTCCTGAGGATGATCTCTAAAATGGCTAAGTCTTCTGACCTTTGTGATTGGTCAACTGTGCTGAAATATTGGTCAGGTTTGTTGATGTGGTGTACTATGATAATTTAAGTGCTCTGATATGCATTGGTTGCTCTAATACAAGCATGTACTCTGATACCTAATGTTTTGCTCTGATCCAAATACTGTTAAGTGTTTTGGTGTTTGCTCTGATACTAGAAGATGCTCTGAAACTTGAAGATCTAAGTAATTTTAAGTGTTTAGTTGACATGCTCTGATACTCTAGATCTTATGTTTAGTATATGCTCTGATGTTTTGTAATGAAATGCTCTGATGTAATTTTTGATTCACGCTCTGATATGTTAACTTCAACTATCAACATGCTTGTAATGATTTTCAAATGAATGATAGTTGAACTTATGTTGAAGCAAGATACATTATTGCAGAAATCTCTCTATGCCTATCATTGAAACCTAATTACAACCTGAACAGTGAATACACTAACACATTGCTTTTCAGGATAATTGACCTTAGTCATGTCTTCTGAAGATAAATGTAATAGGTGTAGCTAAGTCACTTTTGCATAAATTGTATAGGTTTTGGCATCATCAAAAAGGGGGAAATTATTGGGAATAAAATGAGAAATGTTTTGATTCAATACCAAAACCCCCTGAGACATGCCTAAGTCAAGTTGAATATGTTCTAGAGATGTTAGAACATATAGAATAAAGGCTAGATGAGAAGCTGGTATGTTAGGCAACTCTTAGTTGAATAAATGCACAATTTGAGGGGGAACCTATGCTTTGAAGTTTATCAAGATCAAGTCCCCTCAAGGCTCAAATTCTGGAACCATGATCAAGTCTGCTGAAGGACAAGTATGCTGATCAGATGAGTTGTCCAGAGGAGTTGTCTCAGCACAATCAATTCAGAAGAAGTGTACTGAAAACTTGAGGTCAACCATGCTGAAGAGTTAAAGACAACTACACCCTAAAGATTCCAAAGAATCATGCTAAGATAACTTTGAAGTGAAGCAAAAGGGTATGAGCCAATGTTGGGATATGAATCCTAGACAAGTCCTAAATGATGAAAAGATAAGATGAAGTTTTGATAAGCCAAAAGTAGTATGAATATATTCTAAGTATTGACTAATCTAGTCTAGTTGAGTTGAAGTCATCTTGAACAGATCAGTAGAAGTTCACATAAAAGATAAGTGTTGTTTATATTTAAAAGATAAGTACGTTTTATAAGTACTTCATATATGTGTTCTTCTTAGTTTGTTATTGAGCTATAAATGTTGTATAGAGCTCATGATATTTTCTATGTAATAGATAGATTTGTTGTATAGTTCATAAGTTGACTAAGCTTGTATTATAAAAGCTTAATGTAATGTAATAGTCTTGTTAGGACTAGATTAGTTCTATTAGAGTCTACTGCACAAGAAGAGAAGACCAGTCTACTACTCAAGACAGGTGGACTACAAGACCAGTACATCTACTAGACTACTCAAGACAAGTCAACATGAAGTTAGTTACAAAAGCGCATATAAAGATAAGGATTAAAAAAAAAGGTTAGTTATGGAATAACTAATTCATAACAAGAAACGCGTGATTGGATAAAACTTGGAAGTTAGAAATCAGTTATCAAGAAGAGTTGGTTACAACTACTTAAGTTCTTGATTTCAGAAGTCTATAAATATCTCAAGGTATTCATTGATTCAAGACTACTGATTACAGACGTACTGATGTTCTAAGCATTCAAAGGCGATTTACGAAGTATTCAAAGAAGGAAAAACTCACAGAGTTAATCTTCAGAAAAGAAGCCAGGAGACGAAGTCATATTCAAAAGACTGCTACTGAAGATCAGAGAAGTTTTATTTTGTTGTTTTATCAAGGTGCTAGATACTTGTAAAATTTCTAGTTAGATCATAGACGTATCTGGAGGTATAGTCTGTTGAAGATCTAAGTCTTCTTCTTGGGACTCTAAAGACAGGAATTATACACTTGTACTCGATTGGAAGAGTTTAGTGGAAACATCACAACTGGGTTTGTGAGAGTGGATGTAGACAAGTTGTCGAACCACTATAAATCTTTGTGTGTTGTTTACTTTACTGTTTTAATTGTTTAATTGCTTAACTGTTTAACTGCTACTACACTAGACAAGTTGAGTATAGAACAGAGTTCTCGAATTTAAAAGTTGAGTATAAACTTGAATTGGGCTCATTGTTAATTTCGTATTCCGCATATTGTATTCTGATATTTCGATAGAATTTTGAAAAGTCTATTCACCCCCCTCTAGACATTTTCATTAGCTTACTCGTTATTAACTCAACTTTGGGGACCTACAAGTGGTATCAGAGCCGTGGTTTACGAACTGCTGTTTCTTGATAACCGACTTAAGACTTAGGGTGAAGTCTTGTTCCTTGATTGTAGTTGCTTACGTGTTCTTGATCAAATACTCTTGTTATATCTGTTTCGTGCTCCCTGTTCTTGACTTATTTGTTTTTCTTGATCATAACTCTACTTAGCACTTATTTCTTGAAAACATGTCTCTTGAGATCAGCGCTAACAAGTTACCCAAGTTCCAGGTTCAAGACTATGACTACTGGAAGCTGCGAATGGAAGCCATTTTTAGTTCCACGCACGACCTAATGATCTCTGTTATCACAGAAGGACCTATTGTTACTATGGTTCCTAATACTGCTGTTCTTGACCCAAGCAAACCAATTGGTACTCTCGTCAAGAAACCCAGGTCAGATCTAACCTCAGAAGAAATGCGTCAAAATAATTTGGATAGTTTGGCAAAGAATTACATTTTACACACCCTTCCTAACGAGTATCTAGGAAAAGTGTTAAAATGTAAGACTGCCAAAGAGATGTGGGACAGACTAGCTATCCTTTGTGAAGGGACCTCCCTAATCAAAGAGAGCAAACTCTCCACAGCTGTCCAAAGATTTGAATCATTTCGGATGAAAGCTGGAGAAACTATCGACCAGCTGGATACTCGTTTTACTAAGATCATGAATGATTTGGAAGTACTTGGTAAATCTTATACTGCTCGTGAGATCAATCTTAGGATTTTGAAGAGTCTTGATAGTCGTTGGAAAATGGTAAAGATGCTTGTTAAGAACACTCAAGACATTGATACGTGGACTGCTGAAACCATGTTTCAAACCCTTAAAGCCCATGAGTTTGATTTAGACGAAGATGAACCACTAGCCAGTAGTGATAGAGAACATGTTGTATCTAAGAACGTTGCCCTTAAGTCTAGCTCTTCTAAGTCTTCTAATGTAGACAGGTCCAAGTCTAGAACTAAGTCTGCCTCTGTGAAAGATGAGTTAGATACTGATCTTAGTTTGAAGGATCAGATGAGTCTCATGGTTAGAAAGTTTGATAGGCTCAATAAACGCTTCGGAAGGTACAAGAAGTTCTATAGGAATCATAGAGCATCCACTTCTAAGAACTCGTCTGAGACCAGACGAGACCGAAACTCATCCGAAAGGAGAGACGAAGTCTCGAAAGGTAATAGACGAGATAGAGAGTCTGACGATAGGAAGATTCAACGTTCTGATAGACGTGAAAAACGTAGGGACAAATCTCCTATTAAAAAGGCTACTAATGATCTCTTGTGCTATAATTGTGAAAAGCCAGGTCACTACATATATGAATGTCCAGACCTGAGCACTGATGATCGTGAAGAACGCAAGGCACGAAGAGAAAGAAGATATAACCGTGGAAAAAAGGCTATGATGGCCAATGATGACTCTGATTCGGATTCAGACGAGTTGCCATCGTCCGTATCTAGCCACTCAACTGATCAAGATCACGACGAAGCATTCATAGTAGATGATGGCCTATGCTGCATGGCTAAAATCGACCAAGAGGTATCATCTGCTACATCTTTTCAATCTTGTGATGATTCAGAAACTGATGAAAGTGACACTGCTAGTAGTGAAGTAGGAAGTAGTCTTCAGCACTCGAATAGTGCAGTCGAAGACGACCTTCTACTTGCTAACCAAGCATTCATTGAAGTCAGTGATGAAAACATTGCATTAAAACAAGAAATCATTGATCTTAAGGAAGCTCAGTCAAAAGTAGATCCTAATATAACAGTCCTAAATAAACGCTTGACTGAAGAGTTGAGTAAACTCAAAGAAAAGTGTGCGTTGACAGACAGGTTATATCAAGACCTACTTAAGATACATGCAACTGAGAGAAATGAATTCAATGTTTTAAAAAACAAGTGCAACAGACTTGAAGAACGTAATAAGTTCTTAGAGACCGAGGTAGTTACACTTGATCTCAAACTTACTGACCTGGTTAATTCTTCAAAGATTAACCTTGAACTGTCAGATAGGTATAGAGATCCAGGTGACAAGACTGGTATAGGTGCTGAGTCATCTAGCTCGTCTACTCGAGTCATTAAGAACCCTACTACTATTAAAGCAAGACTTTTGCCAAATGACAAAGGAAAAGGACCAATGTTATACGATATTGGAACTCCTTCTAAAGGTACTGTACCTAAACAAGCTCGAGTTAACATTCCGATTACCAAGGGAGGTAAAAAGAATGGTAACAGCAAGCCTGCTCCATCTAGAACTAATCTTCAAAGGACCACTAATCGTGGACGACCCAACCAGGTCAGATACGAGGACTGGTATCCTGAGGAGACGAGTACTAGACCGGTACTGACTAGACGACAAGAGTCTAGACCTCCATTTATAAGGCAGTCTCAACTCTACTCGTCTAGACCTAGACATGTAGCTCCAAAATATCGTACACAAGCTGTCCTATATCCTCCACCTCTATCATACGACATTTTAAGTGAGGAAAGACCCAAACGCGTATGGACCTAATGCTTTCAAACCCTACTCTAACTATCATAGACAAGTGCCTGCTCAAGTAGAGATTAAGTCGAAAGGCTATCTCCAAAGAATAGACCCGAACTCGACTGATAGGCCAGAGAAGGATAATAAGGTCTTATTTTGCAACAAATATGGGCGAAAGCTTAAAAGATCGAACTTGTTCAAGACTCCAATGTATATCTGGATTCCTCTGAACATGACTAACCCCCAAGGACCCCAATAAACAAATGGGTACCTAAGTTATTGAATATCATCTATTGCAGGGTCGACTTGACTTGTATAAGAAGGGTGGCTCAGTAGGAGAAACCTGGTACATAGATAGTGGTTGTTCGCACCACATGACTGGTACCAAAGCTCTCTTGTCTAGCTACCATGAGCAAGAAGGACCAAAAGTAATATTTGGTGATAGCTCCACTGCTGTCACTAAAGGATTTGGTTACATCCGGAATGGAGACGTTGAGATACAAGATGTCTCATATGTTGAAGGTTTGAAATACAATTTACTCTCTGTTTCACAGTTTTGTGATCGTGGATACAAAGTGCAGTTCAAGAGCCGCAAATGCGAAGTCATCGACAAAAGGACACACACAGTCCTACTAGTTGGCGTAAGACAAGGTAGTGTATACATAGTGAACTGGAACAGTTGTCCGAGGGACACCTGTCTACTTACTAAGAGTCCTAAAGAACTTGGCTGGCTCTGGCATAGACGCCTCTGTCATCTAAACTTTAAGGTTCTTAATAAGATAGCCAGAGATTACCTTGTAGAAGGTATTCCCAATGAAGTTTACTACAAGTCACATGTATGCACGGCTTGTCAACAGGGTAAACAGGTTAAAGGTTCATTTAAGTCAATTCCCACTCTCTCAACTAGTAGAGTCCTAGAACTCCTACATATGGATCTCCATGGTCCAATAACTCCTCCAACATTGAATGGTAGAAGGTACACACTTGTTGTCGTAGACGACTATTCTAAGTTTACTTGGGTAGTCTTTCTACACAAGAAGAGTGATACACAAACACTTCTGCCTGAACTGTTGAAGAAGTTACAAGTTGAGAAGAACCAGTCTATTGTCAAAATTCGAAGTGACAAGGGAACTGAGTTCATTAATTGCTATATCAAAGAATTTTGTACTAAACGTGGTATCCAGCACCTTACTAGTGCAGCTAGGACACCACAACAGAACGGTGTAGCAGAAAGAAGGAATCGAACCCTTAAAGAAGCCTGTAGGACCATGTTAGCTGAGTTCAACACGCCTCAAAAGTTTTGGGATGAAGCTATCAACACTGCATGCCATTCACAAAACAGAAGCGCGATCAACAAAGCTCTAGGCAAGACACCTTATGAGGTTTGGAAAGGTAGAAAACCACGAGTTTCATATTTCCATATATTTGGTTGTAAGTGTTTCATTCACAACAATGGAAAGAGCAAGTTGAATGCTTTCGATGCTAAAGCAGACGAGGGGATATTTTTAGGATACTCCTCGACTAGCAAAGCATTTAGAGTATTCAACCGCTCAACTCTTTGTGTGGAAGAAATACCACATTTGGTTTTCGATGAATCTCAACAGGACTCGTCTGCCGACAAGATCAGTAAGAAGGTAACTGATCTATCGATCGAATCTGACAAAGATTCAGAGATATATGAATCCGTTCAAGCCTACAACCCATTCCTAAAAGCTCTCGACTCTGATGAAAAGGAGAAGGAAAGTGCTCAAGGTAAGTCTTCTAGACCAGTAGACATGCCTGCTCTAGTTGACTCTACTACTCCTAGTAAATCTGTTGATGATACAAATGATGTTGATATGCATGATGCTGTACATGACATAGAAGATGATAGTGTGCCTGTTAAGAATAGAAAAACATGGAAATCTGCGCATGATACTGAAAATATCATTGGTGACTCTACTATTGGTGTAAAGACTAGACGACAACTCTTTGAGTCGCAAGAACAGCCGAGTCCAACTATATTTTGCTGGTGTTGTTTCCTCTCTGCTATTGAGCCAACCACTGTTAAAGAGGCATTGGCTGATAGTAATTGGATCATCGCTATGCAAGACGAGTTGAATCAGTTTGTTCGAAACGACGTCTGGGAACTTGTCAATAGGCCGGAACATCATAATGTAGTTGGCACTCGATGGATTTTCAAGAATAAGAAAGATGAGAATGATTTAGTCGTTAGAAATAAGGCTAGATTAGTTGCCCAAGGCTACTCACAAGCTGAAGGCATAGACTATGATGAAACTTATGCTCCTGTTGCTAGACTAGAAGCCATTCGATTGTTTCTTGCATATGCTGCTCACATGAAGTTTACTGTATATCAAATGGATGTTAAAAGTGCATTTCTTAACGGTATTCTTGCGGAAGAAGTGTATGTTGAACAACCTCCAGGATTCGAAGTCAAAGGCAACCAGGTGTACAGATTAAAGAAGGCCTTATATGGACTAAAGCAAGCTCCAAGAGCATGGTATGACACCCTTTCTCTTTTCCTATTAGAAAATGGTTTTACTAAGGGCAAGGTCGATCGAACCCTGTTCAGAAGACAAGAAGGGAAGGACATCCTACTCGTCCAAATTTACGTAGATGACATCATTTTTGGGTCACCTAACAAAAAGCTGAGTGAAAGTTTTTCAACACTCATGCAAAGTAAATTTGAGATGTCTATGATGGGTGAGATGAACTACTTTCTTGGTCTTCAAGTAAAACAAACTCCAGAAGGTATTTTCATAAATCAGGCGAAGTACACAAGAAATCTTTTAGACAAGTATGGGATCAAAACTTGTAAGTCCACTGGCGTACCAATGCAACCAACTTACAGAATGGATCCAGATGAGAACGGTAAATGTGCTGACCAATCCTATTATCGTGGCTTAATTGGTTCTTTACTGTATCTAACTGCTAGTAGACCTGACATTGCATTCTCTGTTGGTGTTTGTGCTCGATTCCAAGCCAATCCAAAAGAAAGTCACATGGAAACTACCAAAAGGATCCTGAAATATTTGAAAGGGACCATCAATCGTGGTATATGGTATCCTTCAAATGATGATCTATCCTTAAGTGGGTATTCAGACTCAGACTTTGGAGGCTGTAGAATAGATAGGAAATCTACTTCTGGTTCTTGTCAATTTCTAGGCACAAAACTCATATCTTGGTTTTCTAAAAAGCAGACTAGTGTTGCAACTTCAACTACCGAAGCCGAGTACATGGCAGCTGGTAGCTGTTGTAGTCAACTACTCTGGCTCATGCAACAGTTACGTGATTACAATATACATGAATCATATGTTCCTATTTTCTGTGATAGTAATAGTGCTATTGCCATTACACAAAATCCTGTTCTGCACACACGATGTAAGCATGTTGATGTGAAGCATCATTTCATACGTGATCATGTAGAAAAGAAGGATATTCGCATGGAAAAGATTCATACTGATTTTCAAAGAGCTGATATTTTTACAAAACCATTAGCTGAGGCACGATTTCGTGAGTTATGCATTAGTCTAGGACTAATTGATTTAGATCCTACTTGCCTATAGCTATGTACTAACAAGACAGGTACATCAATAAGAGGAGACAAGATCACTAGACCAGAGCACTCGACTACTCACGCAACAGACAGGTATACAAGGCTAGACTAGATGACCAAACAACCCGATGAGGAAGCTGGAAAAGCTGAGGGTAATACTAAGGGAATAAACATTTAAGGGGGAATCCTTGATTTCTTAAATATCCTTATGATGACTCTTATGTTTGTTAACAGGTCATCTTGTTCGAAACCTTGATCATTGCTTTAGATTGATATTCATCTTATTTATTTTACTCTACCTGTACCTATGATTACACATTGAAAATAATGAGATAGGTACATACAGTCGTTCGACGATTGAGATAGACAAGCACAGTCGAAGGGGGAACTCGACTGGTGTTCTTAAGGCTACTCGTCTTGTGAAGCTTAAAGGCTACTCGTCTGTTCTGGATAGACTCGAACAGACAAGCTAAGTGTTTCTATTGATTGATAAATGTTAAGTGTTTTGTCAATTGAATTAAGGGTATTGTTGTAATTAGATAATGACAGAATTTGAAAACCCTAGAATTGGTTTTATACACTCCCAGTTTAATGAGGTGTATACACCCAGTTCGAACTCAACTACATTAGGTCAGATGAGTTCACTCCCCTGTCCTAAATAAGAAGAGCCGGATTTCAAATTTTTACAATATCAAATCACATTATATTCTCGATTCCGTAACCGAATCTCAAAGGTCTCGACCGTTGGATCTAATCCTTCAATCGTGGCCGTTGGATCAATTTACAGCTTTAACAAAACTCATCTTCCACACTCACTAGCCTTACTGTTCCATTACTCCCACACGTCTTTTCCACTTTGTTCTTAACTCTTCTACTTGAGACAGTTGATTTCGTGCTATTCCTCAAAGATTACTGCAATCTCTCTAATATACAATGTCTACTCGTTCGATTTTCGACATCAGAACTAACATGCAGGTCACATTTGACCTAGGCCGGTACATCGCCGACAACAAGGTGAATGTAGAACCTTCAGTGTTCTTCAAAGGCCAACACACAGCTGAGAATGAAGAGATTCTGACCAAATGCACACGCTGTGGTCTGAAGCCCTACTTAGAAGCCTTCCCTCAAGTTGTATTGGAGGAAGAAGTACTCGAATTCTATGCCAATGTCACTAGACAAGGTGACATTCTCGAGTCATTCATTGGAGAAGATCGAGTGCAAATCACTCGAGAGGCGTTATTCAAGTTTCTGAAACTGCCCACTGGAACTATTAATGTGGAGAATTATGGCTTAGGGCAAGAAGTTCGATATCTGAGTATCTTCTGCGGAAGGAGGTTGAAACCCAAGCAAGATGGAAAATATGCTGCAGTCAAGAAGGGTGATCTTCTTGACAAGTATCGCACGTTGTTGGACATTGCCAGCAAGATTCTACTCAGCTCCACTGGCTCACATGATTCAGTGACTTTTGCCAAGGCAAGGGTAATGGCTGCAATCTATGATGGCATTACGGAAGGTGACTGGTTTAGATTGATTGCGGATCGAATCATGTACTTCGAAAAGAGTGTCCGAGTAGATGACCACACTCACAATTGGGTGGTGTCTACATCCGTTGGATATGGTAACAAATTAAGTATTCTACTTCCTCGTCTACTGCCGCACAAGTCGAGTTGGAGTCAAGGAAAGTCCTTCCATCCATTAAAGTTCTACTTGAAGAAAGAGGCTGTAAGGAAGCAAGCTGCTGAGAGGCCAGCTGCCCCAAGACGTGTCCAGATTGAGGATTCTGACGTCTTACCCTATGGCAACTCATCTAGTTCTTCAGAAGATGAGTCTGAGGATGAAGAGATGAAGGCTCCTGCAAAAGCTGAGTCGAGTGGAGATGATTCTGAACAGACTCACTCAGACAAGGAAGCTGATGTTATGAAGAAGGATGATGAAGAGAAGGAGACCCAAGTTCTTCGTCTTGTGAGGATTGGTACTCCACCTCCTCCAGAAGAGATGACTTACCAGGTTGGTACTTCATCTAAGTCTTTGTCAATACCCTCTCTCTCTCTCCCCTCTGTTCGAACCAAGGCTAGATCACACCGATCTAGGCCTCGTCCTTTACCCTCAACCTCTCAGGCATTGCCAGCATATCCGCTGAGGGCAAGCCTACCCCAAATCACTCCCAAAAAGGACACAACTGATACTCAGACAGTTGTCACACTTGACCAAGACACATCAAAGCCCATTGAAACCATAGCTTTCACTCCCTCTCCCTCACCAGAATATGGTGAACCCTCCATCCCATCTACTTCAGACAAATCACCAGTTGCCACTGCAACAACTGAGTTAGAGACCCCATCTACTCAGGACCCGTCTGAAATTAGATTTGAATCCCTTGTATACTATCCTATGTGTCTTCGAGAGAAGAGAGTCCGTGCCAAAGTTTCAAGAAATCTGAAGAAGCAGCTCTCGACTCTTGATATCGACACAGCTTCTGAACAGTTTGAGAAGCTAGTCCGCGTCTGTACATGGTTCGCTTTGAAGAAGTCGTCTACAGATGATCTTTTTGAAGTTATCCAAGGTAAAGGCGGCATCTCTAATTTCATGGATTGGGAGATGGAACAAAAAGAGAATAGTGGAGTTAAGGATCACTCCGAACTATTTCCGCGCAAGGCCCTGGTTAACTTGGTTAAAAAGATGTTGAATATTCCTGATGGCATTCTTGAAGATGAATTCTCGTTTGATGTCGGAACCCAGACTGATCTGGTGGAAGACGAGATCAAGCCACAGGTAGCTGAGTTGGCCATTCAGACTTCAGAACCTATTTTGGAAATAGAGGATGATTCAGAAGACGTTGCTGAATGTTCTTTTCAGTTTGGTAAAGAAGATGATGACTTTATGGATGCTGAGATGTTCAATGAAGATGAGCTCGTTGAGAAAGTGCAAGAGCCTCAGTCATCTGTTCAAGTCGTTCCTGAAGGATTCTTAGACGGATTGAAGAAAGATTTGATGGATGTTGTTCAGTCGTCTATTGATAATCTTTTGGAATCTAAGCTGAAATCAACTCTTATGGAGCAGAATCAGTCGATTGTTGACAACGCCAGAGATTTGTTGATTGGTGAAGTTAACAAGTTGGACTCTACTTTCAGAGAAGAGTTGTTTGCTCAAGTTGAAAGTTTTCTGAAGACACAGGTTGATATTTCAGAGAAGAGATCGTTGGAGTTTTCTAGAGCTTTGGCTGAAGAATCAAGCAAAATGGAAAGACTCTATCGAGTTAAGATTTCGATTGCAGATGAGCAAAGAAGAGAAGCACAAGATCAGTTGGTGCGTTCTCAAGCTATTCTAGCCGAGTTCACTGCTCAGAATACTATACTTCAACAGACAGCTACACATTTCAAAGATGAATTTACTTCAACTTATCAGAAGCTAGAGCTGACTACTGATCGTCTAAACAAGATGGTTGATGAGAAGACGATTCAGACTCAAGTTCAGTTAGCTACTGAAGCTATGAAGGAAGCGGTTAAAGAAGAAATGACTCGCTTTACTAGTCTTTTCACTCTTAAGGCAGATGAAGCCAAAAAGGGGGAAGATTCAAGTATTGTAGAGAAGTCAGCTGAACCGGAAGCTAAGGAGGCAGCTGAAACTATTCAAGAGCTCAAAAGACCTAAAAGAGGTAAGCTGGTCAAGACTGCTGATTTAGAGAAGCTGAAATTGATCAAAGGCAAAGAAGCTGCATCTCCAGAAGCTGAGATTAAGACTAGACGAACGAAGAGAAAGTTGGATGTTGAAGATGCTACTGCTACTGCTACTACAATTGTTGAAAAGAAACAAAGGATTAATGATGATGAGATTCATTATGCTAGCAAGAAGAAGATTATGAAGCATATTGAACGTTTGCAGAAGTTAAAAGCAGATGAAGATCTGATGGAAGACAAGTTCATTGATCACTTCATAGATAATGAGCATAGAGCTGAATGGATAGAAGTGAAGAATCAATGGGAACTTGATCATTGGATCATAAGGAAGTTTGGTGATGCTGAGAATCAAGATGAACTTTATCAACTGTTTGACAGGTTCATGGAAGGTCAACACAGGAAGTTATGGCATCTTATTCTAAGGATATCTGCTGGAGCTAACTTTAATATCCTTGTTCCTGGATTTCCTGAATGGAAATGCCCCATGACAAGTTCAAAGAAAAGAGTTGATATGAATCAAATCAAGAAATTCGAAGAACAACTACTCGAGAAGGAGAAGATTGAAGATGAAGATCATATTAGTCTGATTCATAGGAGACTCCTAGATGCATTTCAAGTTCCAAACCTAGAAGGAGGTACTCTTTCAGACTAGTTGATTTACATTCTTAGTTTTTTTTTGCTCTGATATTTTTGTGTAATATCTACTGATCTATTTTGAATGAATGAAAGATAAGAAATATTTTGATGTTAATAGACAAGATAACTACTTAACTAGTCTACTTATGAGAAAATATTCAAGTAGTTTTGGCTTCATCAAAAAGGGGGAAATTGTTGGGATATGAATCCTAGACAAGTCCTAAATGATGAAAAGATAAGATGAAGTTTTGATAAGCCAAAATTAGTATGAATATATTCTAAGTATTGACTAATCTAGTCTAGTTGAGTTGAAGTCATCTTGAACAGATCAGTAGAAGTTCACATAAAAGATAAGTGTTGTTTATATTTAAAAGATAAGTACGTTTTATAAGTACTTCATATATGTGTTCTTCTTAGTTTGTTATTGAGCTATAAATGTTGTATAGAGCTCATGATATTTTCTATGTAATAGATAGATTTGTTGTATAGTTCATAAGTTGACTAAGCTTGTATTATAAAAGCTTAATGTAATGTAATAGTCTTGTTAGGACTAGATTAGTTCTATTAGAGTCTACTGCACAAGAAGAGAAGACCAGTCTACTACTCAAGACAGGTGGACTACAAGACCAGTACATCTACTAGACTACTCAAGACAAGTCAACATGAAGTTAGTTACAAAAGCGCATATAAAGATAAGGATTAAAAAAAAAGGTTAGTTATGGAATAACTAATTCATAACAAGAAACGCGTGATTGGATAAAACTTGGAAGTTAGAAATCAGTTATCAAGAAGAGTTGGTTACAACTACTTAAGTTCTTGATTTCAGAAGTCTATAAATATCTCAAGGTATTCATTGATTCAAGACTACTGATTACAGACGTACTGATGTTCTAAGCATTCAAAGGCGATTTACGAAGTATTCAAAGAAGGAAAAACTCACAGAGTTAATCTTCAGAAAAGAAGCCAGGAGACGAAGTCATATTCAAAAGACTGCTACTGAAGATCAGAGAAGTTTTATTTTGTTGTTTTATCAAGGTGCTAGATACTTGTAAAATTTCTAGTTAGATCATAGACGTATCTGGAGGTATAGTCTGTTGAAGATCTAAGTCTTCTTCTTGGGACTCTAAAGACAGGAATTATACACTTGTACTCGATTGGAAGAGTTTAGTGGAAACATCACAACTGGGTTTGTGAGAGTGGATGTAGACAAGTTGTCGAACCACTATAAATCTTTGTGTGTTGTTTACTTTACTGTTTTAATTGTTTAATTGCTTAACTTTTTAACTGCTACTACACTAGACAAGTTGAGTATAGAACAGAGTTCTCGAATTTAAAAGTTGAGTATAAACTTGAATTGGGCTCATTGTTAATTTCGTATTCCGCATATTGTATTCTGATATTTCGATAGAATTTTGAAAAGTCTATTCACCCCCCTCTAGACATTTTCATTAGCTTACTCGTTATTAACTCAACTTTGGGGACCTACAGCCAAGTCATCTGAAGAAGAGCAAGCCAACCTTGCTGATAAGCAAGACTGCTGATAGTGATAAGGAGAGTTGTCCAGTTGATAAGGAATGTTGTCCTATCATTGGAACAACCTTCAAAAGCCATGTCCATGTCCTAACAAGAGAATCTGAAAGTCAGACATTGGGAAGAGAGCTGCAGAATGAAGACAAAGCTTATACAACCGTTTATTTCCTAAATGAGGACATGTCACTATCAAGAATCTGTCTTCAAAGTTGAAGAACTAAAAGAAGACATTTATGGACATTTGAGGCTGCCTCTCCAACGGGAAAATCCTTCAATTGTCTATAAATACAGAAGTGTGAAGACCATTTGAAAGAACCTCAACCAAACACCTCAAACAAGAACTCACAAGCAAGAGTGTTTTCTAGATTTCAAAGACTATCTTAGTCTTCAAACACTTCTTCTAAGCTGAACTCAATTGTATATCCATACACAAGCTTAGAGAGATATCCTATCCTTATACACTGATCTTCATTGTAAAGGATATCTCATTAGTTGGAACCTTACATCAATCCTTACCCCTTTCAAGAGTGAAAGTGAGAAGGTTGTTGTAGTAGTAGTAGAAGTGGTAGGAGCTGACTGTTGAGAGAAGAACAGTTCAGTTCTGAGTTGAGAAGAGGGTACTAGGACTCTAGACATCCTAGGGATCAATTCACCAAGGAGTGGTGTTATTGATCAAGTGCACCTTGGCACTATAAAACAAGTTAATTCCAAGAGTGAAGGAATTATCTTGTTCAATCAGGGAAAGTGGATATAGGAGCTTGAGTCTCTGAACCACTATAAACTCTTGTGTTGATTTACTTTTCAAGTACTTACATACATTCAACACTGCACACAAAACTGATCTTTCAAAGGATAAACATTCAAAGACTGTGCAAAACCTATTTGGACAAGTTCCCTGAAAACTGGACTGTATTGATTTGACAAAGTGATTTCAGAAACTAAAGGAGTCTAAACTAAAAGGGCCAACCACTATTCCGCACATACAACTCCCCTAGATAGTTATTCAACTAAGTACTCAATAGTACTTAGTAGTTTGATTATCTTAGAAGAGTTAATCATCTTCAGCAGAGTTGTCCAAGACAACCTTGCTGAACTCTGGTTTGATCAAAAGTTGAAAAGAATTGCATACAAGTGTATTCCCCCCCCCCCCCCCCATACACTTGTTGTATACTCCTTTCAGGACCAACAACGTATACTTCCAGTTGGTATACGTGGATCCTTAAGCAAGAATGTGTCTGAAGTACTAGCTGAATTTGGTCATTTTTTCCAACGTTTGTGTTGTAAGAAGCTGAAAAAATCAGAATTGCCTAAAATGGAAGAAGATATCATCTTGATTTTGTGTAAGCTTGAACAAATATTTCCTCCTTCATTTTTTGACATAATGGTTCATTTACCAAGAGAGGCTTTGGTAGGTGGACCAGTGCACTTTAGATGGATGTATCCAATTGAAAGGTTGTATTTGAATTTTTATTTCTTATGTAATTTCTTGCATAATAGTCACATTATTAATAACTTATTAATTTGTTTCACTTTTTTGCGTAGATCATTATGTGACTTGAAGCAGAGTGTGCGTAATAAAGCTCATCCCGTAGGGTCAGTTGCTGAAGCGTATATTGCGAAGGAGTGCTTAACTTTCTGCTCAATGTATTTGCAGGGAATTGAGACTAGATTTAATAGAGACGATCGAAATATTGATACAGGAACTGATGATAGTCTCTGACCGATATAATTAAGCTAGACTACGTGAAGGGTCGACATGTTACTATATTCAAATGTGAATGGTTTGATTTGGGGACTAGAAAGAAATCAGGGATAGTAAAGGAAGGAAATATAACAAGTATTAGAGTAACAGGAAAATGGTATGAGAATGATCCTTTCATATTGGCTGATCAAGCTAGACAAGTCTTCTACATTAATGATCCCAAATTAGGAAGTGATTGGCGAGTAGTGCAACCATTTCAACACAGGCATATATATGATGTTGATGAGATACAAGATGAAACAATGGACACTGAAGAAGAACAGGGAAAAGATGCAGTATATCAAGAGAATCACATTGACGATGCATTTGAAGTTAGTCTTAGTGAAATACAATCACTAAATAGAGAGAACACTAAGGTTGATGACATTGAGAACTTAATAGTTTCAATTACACCCGAGGAACGTGAGAAAGTGGATAATGATGATGACGATGATGAGGAGGAGGAGGAGGAGGAAGAAGAAGAGGATGAATTAGATGACACCATAGTCGATAATTGTAGTAGTGAAGAGGATTCCCAGAAAAATAGTGTTTCTGATGATGAGAGTAGTGATGACAATTTAGTAATTTGATGAAAAAATATACATGTATGTGTGTGGTCCCTTCTTGTCTTGATGATATTCTAATAAACTGAGTATATTGAAACTATTAGATTACATTAGAGTTTACAGAATATGTGTGAAAAAACTTTTAAAGTTAGCTAATGAATTTAGTTTTTTCTGGATTTCTAAATAGTGGAGTTCATAATTTATTTTTTATGCATAGTCGTGGTTTTTTGCATACTAGCAAGTCATTTTTTAAGAATAGGGATGGCAATGGGGCGGGTTCAAACCAAGACTCGCATTGAACCTGGCCAGTATGGGCCGGGTATGGACCCGATTAAGCGTGTATGGGACGGATCGTGGTTTTTGCCAAACCTGCCTCGTCTACCCGTACCCGCTATATATAAATATAGTAATATTTAATATAAATATATATATATATATATATTTATAAAAGCTTATATGTATATTAATGTGTATATGTTTGTAAAAAAAAAATTTATTTAGTTTTTTTAGTATAAAATGAATAGGGAATGTTATTTTAAACAATTATATATTTAATTTGAATTATGTAATATCAAAATAAATATATTGTATACATTAAAATAAAATTAACGCTGGACATGGCGAGTAAAATCCGGTGGATTTTCAAGCGGGGTGGGTTCGGGTATGATAATTTTCTGGCGGGGCGGGTCCTAGGACAGGGCATCCCCATCTCAAACCCACCCCATTGCCATCCCTATTTAAGAACTTGTATTCGAAATTAGAGACAATTATGTCTTTTTTTGACATCAAATAACATTGTCATGAAAATGTATCTTTTATGATGTTGAATAGTCGCCAACTATTGTCAATAATAATTATTAAAATCGTCACCAATTATTATAGCGACGAAAAAAAATTTGTCACTAAATATTTCAAATAATTAATGTCGCAAAAATAGTATCGTCATGAAAATATATATTTTATGACGTTGAATATCGTCATCAATTATTATTAAAATCGTAACCAATTATTTTCGGGACGAAAAAAGTTTGATATTAAATATTTCAAATAATCATGACGAAAAATAGTATCGTTATGAATATATCTATTTTTTTACGTTGAATATCGTCATCAATTATTATTAAAATCGTCACTAATTATTTTTGTGACGAAATAATTTTATCACTAAATATTTCGAATAATTAATGATGAAAAATAACATCGTCATGAAAATCGTCATGAAAATATATTTTTCATGACGTCGAATGTCGTCATCAATTATTATGAAAATCGTCACCAATTATTAGTGTGACAAAAATATTTTGTCACTAAATATCTCAATTAATAAATGACGAAAAATAATATTGTCATAAAAATATATTTTTCATGACATCGAATATCATCATCAATTATTATTAAAATCGTCACCAATAATTTTTGTGACGAAAATATTTTGCCACTAAATATTTTGAAAAATTAATGACGAAAAATAATATCGTCATTAAAATGCATTTTTCATGACGTCGAATATCGTCATCTGTTACAATTAAAATCGTCACCAATTGTTATTGTGACGAAAATATTTTATCTCTAAATATTTAGAATAATTAATGACGAAAAATAGTATCGTCATGAAAATATACTTTTTATGAAGTTGAAATATTGTCATCTATTAAAATTAAAATCGTCACCAATTATTATTGTGGCAATAGTTTAGCATTTTCAAGAAAAAACTATTTTCCATGACGTCGAATTTCGTCACCACTTACTATTAAAATCGTCACATAGTATTACCGTGACATACTTATCACCATCGTCACGAAACATATAAATTCGTGACGATTTTTTTTGTAACTGATGACGAATTTAAATTTCGTCACAATTTCTAGCACTTTAATGACGACAAATAAAAAAAACGTCACGTTTAAGTAATTAATTGTGACGATTTTTGTGTCGTCGCAAAAAAATTCGTCACGAAATGTCTTATTTTCTGTAGTGTGTTTTTGGTTGTGTATGTTATATCTTGAAAGACAGGGATCAGTTCCATAAGTTTGTCTCAAAGAGTGATAAAGGTTTCTTTCTTGGGTACTCAAGAAACAGCAAAGCCTATAGAATTTACAACTTTAGAACTGATACTGTACAAGAATCTGTAAATGTTGTTTTTGATGATGATACAAGCATTACGGGTAAAAGTATTGAAGATGAAGACATTTCAGACTTGATTGATGTTCCAATCAATACTGAAAATGTTGAACAGGTTCAAAATGTTAAGAAGAATGATGACACACTAGAGGAAACATCTGATAATACATATACTGAAAATCTGTATAATCTCCAGAAAACTCCTTCCATAAGGATTCAGAAATATCATCCACAAGACCAAATCATTGGTGAACAGTCTACAGGTGTTCAAACCAGAAGAAGGATAGGTATGAATTCAAAGGATGTGGTAAGATCTATATGTATGTCATGCATGTGTAGTAAAGTTAATCATGAATGCTATCACTCTGAAATTGAACCTAAAACTGTTAAAGAAGCATTAGATGATGAGAATTGGATTGAAGCTATGCATGAAGAACTTAATCAGTTTGTTAGGAATGATGTTTGGACTTTAGTTCCTAGACTAGACCATGTTAATGTTATAGGGACCAAATGGATTTTTAAGAATAAGACTATGAGATGGGAAACATTATTAGAAACATTATTAGGAATGATGGTTGCTCAAGGGTATACACAGGTAGAAGGTGTAGTTTTTGATGAAACATTTGCTCCTATTGCTAGAATTGAATCCATTAGGCTTTTACTTGCCATTGCATGCTATATTGATATAAAACTGCACCAAATGGATGTTAAAGCTGCTTTCTTAAATGGTATTCTAAATGAAGAAGCTTATGTTGAACAACCTCAAGGCTTTGAAAACCATGAATATCCTGATCATGTCTTTAAATTAAAAAAGACTCTATATGGCTTGAAACAAGCACCTAGAGCATGGTATGAAAGGTTGACAGATTTCTTGATTGAGTTTGGCTTTGTAAGAGGAGAAGCTGACAGAACTCTGTTCATCAAACATGATAAAAATGCTATTATGATTGCTCAAATCTATGTTGATGATATAGTAGTTGGTTCTACTTGTGACAATATGCTTAAACACTTTGTGAATGAGATGACATCTACCTTTGAAATGTCCATGGTTGGTGATTTAAATTACTTCCTAGGATTGCAAATCAAACAGCAAAAAGATGGGATTTTTATTTCACAAAGTAAGTATGTTAAAAGTCTTGTAAAAAGGTATGGATTAGAGAGTGCTAAACACATGAAAACACCTATGGGATCAACTCAGAAACTGAGTAAAGACAATGTTGGCTAGAATGTTGACCCAACACTGTACAGGTCAATGATAGGTAGTCTTCTATATTTAAGTTCCAGTAGACCTGATATTATGTTCAATGTCTGTTTATGTGCTAGATACCAAGCTAACCCCAAAGAATCACATATGAATGTTGTTAAAAGAATCATTAAGTATGTTGCAGGTACATGTGATTTAGGCATTTGGTACAGCAAAGACACAAACTGTACCTTAATAGGATACAGTGATGCAGATTGGGAAGGAGATTGTGATGATAGGAAAAGCACAAGTGGTGGTTGCTTCTATATGGGAAACAACTTAATCTCTTGGCACAGTAGAAAACAGAACTGTGTGTCTCAATCAACAGCTGAATCAGAATACATTGCAGCAGGGAGTTGTTGTACTCAATTAGTTTGGTTGCAAAAAATGTTTCATGATTATGGCTTACCTGGTGATGTCTTGACTGTGTACTGTGATAATACTAGTGCTATAAATATCTCAAAAAATCCAGTGCAACACTCATTAACAAAGCATATAAGTATTAGACATCATTTTATAAGAGATCTTGTTGAAAAGGAAGTTGTTAAGTTGGAGTACATATCTACTGAAAAACAATTCGCTGATATATTTACTAAAACTCTTGATGATAAGAGGTTTTCATCTCTACGAAAATCTCTTGGTTTATGTAATATCTGAAAATATGATCAAGGGTGTTGTATCAAATGCGGCAGCATTTGAGACAACACTAAGATAAGTCACTTATGTGTTTCCTTGCCTTAATTTTCGTAATTATTGAATTAATGAAATTCCTTGTGATTAATATTTGAATTCTGAATGACTTGTGAAAAATACTAAAGAGCCTATACACCTCTCAAATGCTACAAAAGAAAATTCACGTATTAGATGCTTTATAAATCACTGAATAACTATGGGACACGGAGCTCGCTACTACGATGATCTCTTTTCAAAAGGTGATATAAATTGCATCAATATATTCACAAATCCATTGAGTAACTATGGGGCACGGAGTTCGCTACTACGATGCACTCTTTTCAAAAGATGGATCAATGTGAAGTGTGATAAAAAGAAAAAGATATTACAGCAACACATATGATGAAAAATCATGAAAAAACTGTGTTGAGGTGTATAGAATGCCAATAATAGTCAAAACACTCGTTAATTCAGATTCTTATCCCAATTTTCGTGGAATTAGTTATTTTTTATAATTATTAAATATTATTCTCTGAAATATTTAATTTGACTTAATCTTGCCTTGTTTTATTAATTCAGTTATTATATATTTCGCATTTTATTATTTTTTATTTTTCAGAATTCTTATTCTACCTGCTAACCACGATCAATTAGTGGGGAAGTTACTTCCACTACTTCACTTGCCTCACTCTCCAAATCGTGTAACTCCTTCTTCTCAATTCTCCGTATAAGATGAGTCTCCATAATAGTGTTGGAAAATACTTGAAAAGCTTTGTTAATTCATTTAAGCCTGGTAATTACTGTTCTTAATTTTATTTACAGCACTCGAGTATATCTAGTTCCTATGTCACATCATTTTTCGACTCACACTGTTTGAATTCTGCTTTGCATTTATCTGAAGAATTTGAAAGGTCTCCAAAATTAATTTTGTGTCTTGTTTTGTGTGTACAGCCCCTATTATGCCTAACACTTCTCAGGATTCTGCTGCACATTCGAATTCAAACTCAAGCAACAAGAACTCTCCAAATTCTCTCAACCTTCTCGCAGAAATGGCATCATCGAACTCACCAAACTCTCCATCATTCACCGTAGGAACCATTGTCGTTCCTTATGCTGATGAACAAACTCCCACTCACTCGTCCCCTCTTGAGATTGTTCCTTACAATTCGTTCGACATTCGCACTGAAATTGCGAATGCGAACGCAGCTGCTGAAATTTCGGCCTCCAATCCACTAAATGAGCCCTCATCCGAAGCTCCCGCACCTGAAATCACTCCAGTTACTCTACACTTCCCTCTGGGCACCCCTTTCAACACCTTGAAAGATGCCTTCGAAACCCTAAGCCTAAAAACAGCACACCCTGTTTTAGTGCTTGAAGGAGAAACACTAGATAATGCCATGTTCAAGGGCGATGTGGACATGCAAACTCAGCAGGAATCCTCAGATGAAGAAGTTATGGCCGCTAAGTTCGAGAGACTACATCGGCAGAAAAAGGGCAAGAAGAAGGTCGTTGTTGTTCCTACTGCAAGAAAGTGGTCGGGTGGAAAGAGAAAGTCCCAACGGAACCTGGGCAAAATTGTTGACTATACTGGGAAGAAGAAGCCCAGAACTGATGGAAATGCATCCGAACCCATTGCGGTGTCTGATTCTGAATCAGAACCAGAAATAGAGCCCGAACAAATTGCACCTCAAGTGGAAGAAGAAGTAGCTGTCAATGAGGATGATGTGGACGAAGTAGCTGAGGAAATGGAAGAGGAGAGTGAACCCACTCCACCAGTCCGTCGATCAAAAAGGTTCCGAGAGCCCGAAAGTGTTGCCTCTCCGATGGCAACACCAGAACCATCAGATCCTGAACAGTCATCCAGTTCCTCAGAAGAGGATGAAAACGAGGTACTTTTCTCTTCTGATGATAAGAATAGTGACTCTGATGAGGACTATAATGATAAGTCAAGCATACAGTATAGAACCATAAGAACTAGGCAGATTCTAAGTGAAATATTGATTAAAGTTCCTGACTTTGAAGAGATGAATCTGCTTGATTGGTTTAAAGAAAGATCTTTGCTGAATGCCTTACAATTTGCATGTCCTTATATTGTTGACTGGATATATGAATTCTATACTAATATCCCTTAATTTGCTGGTGATCCAAACTCTACAAGATATGGACATTTTTGGTTTAGAGGAAATAAGCATATGATTACCCCTAGGAGGATCAATATTTTGCTTAAAACAAAAATTATGGAGGATCATGTTGTTACTGATCATGATGTTATGATAAGCATCTTGACTGGGGGAGTAATCACTAAATGGAGAAGGAGAATTTTGGCCTCTAAACTGACTAGTTTATATTCTATCTTGCATAAGTTGGTGTGTTTTAATTGGCTGCCTACTACAAACAACACCACTCTCACCTTAGAACAGGCTGTTTTGATGTACAAGATTGGGCACTTGAAAATGTTTAACCTAGGACATGTTATTTTCACTAATATGATGACTTTTAAGTCTGATATGTCTGGAAGAGGCATACTACCTTACCCATGTCTTGTGTATAAATACTTGCTGGACAAAGCCTTTGAAAGATATGAAGATGAGGTTGTGAGCCCTTATATCCCAGGTTTCAGCATTTCAAATCAGTTCCTAATACAAGGTGAAAGGGTGGTTGATCTTCCTTTGAGAAGGAATGATGATGAAGCAGGCCAAAGTACAACAACCAGTGTTCCAACACATGATCCCTTCCACAGTTCCACACTGCCTCCAGAAGGAGATGTCTCCTCTATTTACTTATCATTCCACTATATTATGAGGCAGATTGACATTTTGCAGGGGTCTATTGTTAATTTGCAGCGCTCTGTGGAAGATCTTCTAATTCAAAAGAAATTTTGGATGGATCTTCTTTCCACTTCAACAGGGGGAGTAGCTGACAGTTCACACAACCAGCCTACTAACATTGTTGCTCCTGCTGTAGATGAACCAGATTCAGTTACTAGCCGAACTAATGAACCTGCTGCTGACACTGCAATGACTGAGGGAGATGATCAAGACATCCAGGATCTGTATGGTGATGTGTGACCTGGATGTATGATGAGCTTGAAGACAGGAGGAGAGCTTACACTATGGGGGAGTATATGCAGACTATGGAGATGCAACTGAAACACATTTCAGCCCAATCCTTTCCCATGTGTTATCTCAGTTCTTTCTTTGTTGTAAAAGCTTTGTACTTATGTTTATTTTATTCCTCAAACTCTGTTATTTAAATTCTTTAATTATTTAGGATTTATTTTTGCCTAAGTTATTTAAATCTAAACAAATTTTTTTTTTTTGGTTTAGATGTTGTTTACTTTAATTTGATCTTATACAAATTGTTACTTCATATTTTTGGAATATCAATTGTGTAAACTTCTTAATCAATATTTCTGTTGTGTGAACTTCAGTTGTGTTAATGTAGAAAGGTCAAATTGGGGGAGATTGTTGATGTTGATATGAGTGTTTTCTTTTATGATCCAACACTAACAGCCGAGTGTTGTGTTTAATGTTCCCAACACTTATGACAACATCAGAATTTGCCCTTCCTTTTCTCACTAACTCTTATCTTACGCTTGTTGTCTAATGATGTCCCCAGAGCAGTTAGAAGACGTGGGCAACACCAAGTCATGCCATTGCGTGGGAGTGAGAAGTTATTAGACATGGTATAACAAGTTCCTAAATTCTAGGAGTAGTGGAGAGAAGTTACTTACCGCATGATCTCACGGCTGTGATGATCATGGGAGTTGATGGCAGTTCGTGCATGAAGCCTATAAATACAAAAGCTGCCCTCAACACAAGATACACAAGAAGGAAAGCTGAATTCGACTACTACACTATTGAACGTTATATACGCTTCTAGTTAGGAATATCTTTATTTATTCTTGTAGTTCTTCACATTATTGTAAACCCGAATAGTAGTGTATTAGAACATAGTCTTATTTACTAGGTTGTGTGATTAGATCTATGAGGGAGATAGTTTCATAGAACTTGGTAAATCATATACACTTTCATAGTATTTTTTATACACCTCAAAGAGGTTGTACTCGTTTCACATATTTAATATAGTGAACAGCATAGATTATTTTATAATCTATGCAAATTTTGAATACTTCTATTTTCAGTACGTGCATTTTAATTTCCGCTACATAATGTTGTCTGGACAGTGTCAACACGACAAACAACGTCTCTGATTTCGCACGCACACACACTTTCAATAATGACAACTGTGCAGGAATCTGATGTTGCAGCTGTTACCACAACAATCTATGCCATTTATTCAGTTTCAATCTCTGTAATTGGTGTTTAAGTTAAAAATTCTGAAAAATTCTGATACACTTGTTATTTATTTCTAGGTGATAGGATGTTTATTGTTTACAACTTGCTTAATTATGGTTTGCACTTGATGATATTGTTTACTGCTTTTGCTTAAACTGTTTACAGGTTATCATGTGTTTACTGCATGTTGTTTAGTCTTAGTTTTTGTCCATTTTTTTTTTGTTTTTCTTGTTTTTGCTCTGATGTTAGTTGTTTTTCTTGTTTTTGCTCTGTTATTGTTTTAGTGTCTTACTTAAATCTTAAGTTGTTCTTCCAAAACTTAATTTAGGATTTCAGTAAAGTTACTCATGTTGTGAATAAGTGTATTGTTTATACTTTTTCTATTTTGGATAAAATTATCTTGATCTAATGGCACAGATCATTGTAAGATTATCCTTGATCTTCATTTGATTTGATCCAACGATTACAACATGTATTGTCTTGACTAGTGTTTAGCAATGATGTCAACCTCAACTAAGTACATAATACTGAGTATGTATAGATATATATGTGCATCAGGTGTGTTGTAGTCGAAAGGTCAAATTGGGGGAGATTGTAGATGTTGTGAATTCTTAAATGTATCAACATTCGCAACAACATCTTAATTTGACCTTCCGAGATTTTTTCTAAGTCCTTTCTGAAATGTTTCATTAAATGTTGAGCTAAATGTTACAGCATTTCTGGCAGAGTCTAGAAGCTTCTACAAGGATCTGGAACCTGGAAGATTCCAGAATATTGCAGAACTTCGTAGAAGAGTTAGAAGAGGGATCTAGAAAGATCATGGAAGTTGAGTTCCTAAAAAATAGGATCTCAAAGTTGGAAGCCTCAAGAATTCGCACCCTACTCTATAAATACCGAAGGAAGGCTCCACAATTCAGTGTATTTTATTCGATCCATATCCTAGACTAGTGTTCATCCTGTTAGGAAATTGTGGCTCCAATAGTGTTTAAGTAAAAGTAGATTAATGTTGTACTAAATGTTGTGACAGATTGTACAACACTGACTCTGACAGAATATCAGAAATAGAGATACACATCGGAAGACTTGAAACACTAAAAACAAACGAGACACAATGGAAATATTTTTCACATAGATTTTATAAATAAAAATCTATGTGAGCCTTACGGCGAAATATCAATACTTATCTTTAAGTACAAATGTTGTGTGAAATGTTACAACAATAACCTTCACAACTAAAACTACAAACGAGGCAGGTGCCCAGTTTTGAAAACGAACTAAGTGTATAAGAAATTACACACTGTCGAAATTCTAGTCTATCTATGATTACACTCTCGATAGATAAGAAAAGCACCAGCCATATGGGTGTGATACTTCGTATGATCTAAAATGTATAACTACTGGCCACAATTCCTAACAGGGATGAACACTCGATCTAGGAGATTGATCGAATAGAATACCCTGAATTATTAAGCCTTCCTTCGGTATTTATAGAAGTGGGGTGCGAATTCTAGAGGCTTCCACATTGAGGTCCTATTTTTTAGGAACTCAACTTCCACAACTTCCATGATCTTTCTAGATCCTTCTTGCACGTTCCAGGTCATTCTAAACTGCTTCCAGCCTCTTCTAGCTATTCTAGGACGTTCTCTAATATTCTTGAATCTTCCAGGTTCCAGTTCCTTGTAGAAGCTTCTAGACTCTGCCAGAAATGCTGTAACATTTAGCTCAACATTTAATGAAACATTTCAGAAACGACTTAGAAAAAATCTCGGAAGGTCAAATTAAGATGTTGTTGAGAATGTTGATACATTTAAGAATTTACAACATCTACACAACCATCATGAAGTCTCTGGATGTTGCTTCTAAAGAATTCAAAACCAATGTTCCAGTAATTCTTGCAGACATTGGAAAGCAAGTGGATGATACATTGCAAAGTGAAATTACTGCCGTTCTGCTTACTCACATTGATCCTACCACTTCTAAGATAAAAAATATGGAGGACTATCAACAAGAATTGTTACTTACTCTTGCCAATATCAACCCCAACCCCACTGATGAAGAGGTATTTGATGATGCAAAAAATGGGGAAGAAAGGTTTGGGGGGGGGGGGAAGGATGCCTTGGAGGAGAAGGCAGTAGTAAAAGTAGAGGAAAGCAACATAAAAGAAGGAATCTGACTGAACTGTCAAATTATGAGAAGAGTAAGAAACTAAAATCTTTTGAACAGAAAAATGAAGAGAAAGATGAACTTAAAGAGGAAGTACCATCACTTGTAAGAAGAGAACAAAAAAAATTAGAAGTGTGGAGAGCATCTCCAAATCCTGAGAAAGCATTTAAACGAATTCCCCAAACTCCTATGATTCAAGAGGAGATGAGCAAAGAGAAGGCCAATTGAAATGTATTTGAGGAAGTTGCAAACATATTTGTAGAAGGAGCAGGCCAGGATGCCGTTACAAGGAAAGGAGTGATGAAAATGGTACTTGAAGAGAGAGAGCAGGAATGTTCAAAGAAGCCGAGGTGAACAAAATTAAAAGGCATAAGTAGTTTCTTCTAGGAAACTCAAAACTTTACAAGAGCCCCTATGCACTATTGAAAGAACATAAAGCAAAAAAGAAGGTTGAAATCCATAGAAGATTCCCTCATGTGGATAAATGGATTCCCATTCGTATAAATGATGAATAGGAAGAGGCTAAAAGAGATTAGGATCTCAACTTCTATGTGATTCAAAGATGGGGAGAATTTGAGGATGTAGATGGACTTTTAGAAGGATTTATGCTGAAAAGATATCCTGGAGGCTACAAAAAAATCCAGAAAGTAGCTCACAAGGCAAAGATTGTGGTCAAAGCTCCTGAACAAATCTTCTGGGCCCCACCAAGGAAGCTGGATGGAACAGGAATAGATATGCACGCAATCTCGGATTAATTTATTCATCTTGTAAGGGAAGAAGGACTTAGAGGCAAAATGAGGAGATTGCCTTAAAGAACAAGTTTTATGCTTCATATTGCCTTACACCACTATTCAAGGAGACCCCAGCCATGCTGAAAAAGAAGGAAGAAATGCTTAATAAGATGTGAAGAGTTCAAGATTCAAGATTAAAGGTTCAAGATTCAAGATTCAAGCTGTTGGGATATGAATCCTAGAACAAGTCCTAAATGATGATAAAAGATAAAGATGAAGTTTTGATAAGCCAAAAGTAGATTGAATATTTTCTAAGTGTTGACTGATCTAGTTTAGTTAAAAGGAGTCATCTTGTACAGACCAGTAGAGTTCACAAGACAAGTATTGTCAAGGTTAACAAAAGACAAGTACGAATTATAAGTATTTTGTATGAATTGTTTAGGTTGTTATTGAGCTATATTAAACATTGTATAGAAGCTCATGATTTTCATATGTAATTGATATAATCATTGTGTAGATTTTTAAGTTTACTAAGCTATTCTTGATAACCGACTTAAGACTTAGGGTGAAGTCTTGGTCCGTGATTGTATTTGCTTACGTGTTCTTGATCAACATTCTTGTTATATTTGTTTCTTGTTCCCTGTTCTTGACTTATCTGCTTCTTGACCATAAAACTGATTAGCACTGATCTACTTGCTAAACATGTCTCTTGAAATCAGCGCTAACAAGTTACCCAAGTTCCAGGTTAAGGACTACGACTATTGGAAGCTGCGAATGGAAGCGATTTTCAGCTCCACGCACGACCTAATGATCTCTGTTGTCACCGAGGGTCCGATCGTGACAATGATCCCAAATACTGCTGCCCTCGACAAAGACAAACCAGTTGGTACTCTCGTCAAGAAACCCAGGTCAGATATAACCTCAGAAGAAATGAGGCAAAATAATTTGGATAGCTTGGCAAATAATTACATCTTACACACTCTTCCTAACGAGTATCTAGGAAAAGTGTTAAAATGTAAAACTGACAAAGATATGTGGGACAGATTAGCTATCATTTGTGAAGGGACTACCCTGATCAAAGAGAGCAAACTCTCCACTGCTGTCCAAAGATTTGAATCATTTCAAATGAAAGCTGGCGAAACTATCGACCAGCTGGATACTCGTTTTACCAAGATCATGAATGACTTGGAAGTCCTTGGTAAATCATATAATGCACGTGAGATCAACCTTAGGATTCTTAAAAGCCTTGATAGTCGATGGAAAATGGTAAAGATGCTTGTTAAGAATACCCAAAACATAGATGCATGGACTGCAGAGACCATGTTTCAAACTCTAAAGGCTCATGAGTTTGATTTGGACGAAGATGAACCCATAGCCAGTAGTGATAGAGAACATGCTGTATCTAAGAACGTTGCCTTTAAATCTAGTTTGTCTAAGTCCTCTAAGGTAGACAAGTCGAAGTCTAAGACTAGGTCTGCTTCTGTGAAAGACGAGTTAGATACTGATCTTAGTCTGAAGGATCAGGTGAACCTCATGGTTAGAAAGTTTGATAGGCTGAATAAACGTTTCGGTAGATATAAGAAGTTCTATAGAGATCATAGAGCGTCTACTTCTAAGAACTCGTTTGAGACCAGACGAGACCGAAACTCGTCTGAAAGGAGAGACGAAGTCTCGAAAGGTAATAGGCGAGATAGAGAGTCTGATGATAGGAAGATTCAGCGTTCTGATAAACGTGATAAGCGAAGGGATAAATCTCCTATTAAAAAGGCTACTAATGATCTTCTATGCTATAACTGTGAAAAGCCAGGTCACTACATATATGAATGTCCAGACCTGAGCACTGATGATCGTGAAGAACGCAAAGCACGAAGGGAAAGAAGATACAACCGTGGCAAGAAGGCAATAATGGCCAATGATGACTCTGATTCGGATTCAGACGAGTTACCATCGTCCTTATCTAACTATCCGTCTGATCGAGATCACGATGAAGCATTCATAGTAGATGATAGTCTATGCTGTATGGCTAAAATCGACCAAGAGGTATCATCTGCTACTTCTTTTCAATCTTGTGATGATTCAGATACTGATGAAAGTGATACTGCTAGTAGTGAAGTAGGGAGTAGTCTTCATCACTCTACTAGTGCTGTTGAAGACGACCTCCTACTAGCTAATCAGGCATTCATTGAAGTCAGTGATGAGAACATCGCCTTGAAACAAGAAATCATTGATCTTAAGGAAGCTCAGTCCAAAGTAGATCCTAATGTAACAGTCTTAAATGAACGCTTGACTGAAGAGTTGAAACAACTCAAAGAAAAGTGTGCATTGACAGACAGGTTATATCAAGGCCTACTTAAGACACATGCAACTGAGAGAAATGAATTCAATGTTTTAAAGAGCAAGTGCAATAGACTTGAAGAACGTAATAAGTTCTTAGAGACCGAGGTTGTCACATTAGATCTCAAACTTACTGACCTGGTTAACTCTTCAAAGATTAACCTTGAATTGTCAGATAGGTATAGAGATGCAGCTGACAAGACGGGTATAGGTGCTGAGTCATCTAGCTCGTCTACTCGAGTCATTAAGAACCCTACTACTAATAACTCAAGACTTTTGCCAAATGATAAAGGAAAAGGACCAATGATATACGATATTGGAACTCCGTCTACAGGCACTGTACCTAAACAGACTCGAGTTAACAATCCGATTACCAAGGGAGGTAAAAAGAATGTTAACAACAAGCCTGTTCCGTTTAGAACTAGTCAACAAAGGACCACTAATTGTGGACGACCCAACCAGGTCAGATATGAGGATTGGTATCCTAAGGAGACAAGTACTAGACAGGTACAGACTAGACGACAAGAGCCTAGACCTCCTTTCATAAGGCAGTCTCAACTCTACTCGTCTAGGCCTAGACAGGTTGCCCCAAAATATCGTACACAACCTGTCCTATATCCTCCACCTTTGTCATATGATATTATAAGTGAGGAAAGACCCAAACGCGTCTATAAACCGTATGGACCTAATGCATATAAGCCTTATTCTGACTATCATAGACCAGCGCCTGCTCAAGTAGAGATTAAGTCGAAAGGCTATCTCAGACGAGTAGGCCCGAAATCGAATGATAGGCCAGATAAGGACAACAAGGTCTTATTATGTAACAAGTATGGCAGGAAGCTTAAGAGATCGAACTTGTTCAAGACTCCAATTTACATTTGGATTCATTTGAACTCGACTAACCCCCAGGACCCCAATAAACAAATGGGTACCTAAATTATTGAATATCTTCATTGCAGGGTCGACTTGACTTGTATAAGAAGGGTGGCTCAGTATGAGAAATTTGGTACATTGATAGTGGTTGTTCGCACCACATGACTGGTACTAAGGCTCTCTTATCGAGTTACCATGAGCAGGAAGGACCAAAAGTGATATTTGGTGATAGCTCCACTGCTGTCACTAAAGGATTTGGTTACATCAGGAATGGAGACGTAGAGATTCAAGATGTCTCATACGTGGAAGGTTTGAAATACAATTTACTTTCTGTGTCTCATTTTTTTGACCGTGGATACAAGGTGCAGTTTAAAAGCCGCAAATGTGAGATTATTGACAAAAGGACGCACACAGTCCTACTAGTCGGCGTAAGACAAGGTAGTGTGTACATAGTGAATTGGAATAGTTGTCCAAGGGACACTTGTCTACTTACTAAGAACCCTAAAGAGCTTGGCTGGCTTGGGCATAGACGCCTCTGCCACATGAACTTTAAGGTGATTAATAAGATAGCAAGAGATTACCTAGTGGAAGGTATTCCCAACGAAGTGTATTACAAATCACATGTATGCACTGCTTGTCAACAAGGTATACAGGTAAAAGGTTCTTTTAAGTCAATTCCTACTCTCTCAACTAGTAGAGTCTTAGAACTCCTACATATGGATCTTCATGGTACGGTAACTCCTCCAACGTTGAATGGAAGAAGGTACACACTTGTTGTTGTAGACGACTATTCTAAGTTTACTTGGGTAGTCTTCCTACACAAGAAGAGTGATACACAAACTCTTCTGCCTGATCTGTTGAAGAAGTTACAAGTTGAGAAGAACCAGTCTATTGTCAAGATTCGTAGTGACAAGGGAACTGAGTTCATTAATTGCTATATCCAAGATTTTTGTGCTAAACGTGGTATCCAGCACCTTACTAGTGCAGCTAGGATGCCACAATAGAACGGAGTAGCTGAAAGAATGAATCGAACTCTCAAAAAAGCTTGTAGAACCATGCTAGCCGAATACAAAACTCCTCAAAAGTTTTGGGCAGAAGCTATCAATACTGCATGCCATTTACAGAACAGAAGTGCGATCAACAAAGCTCTAGGCAAGACACCTTATGAGGTTTGGAAAGGTAGAAAACCCAGAATTTCATATTTCCATATATTTGGTTGTAAGTGTTTCATTCACAACAATAGAAAGAGCAAGTTGAATGCTTTCGATGCTAAAACAGACGAGGGGATATTCTTAGGATACTCCTCGACTAGCAAGGCATTTAGGGTATTCAACTAATCAACTCTTTGTGTGGAAGAAACACCACATGTGGTTTTCGATGAATCTCGACAGGACTCGTCTGCCGACAAGATCAGTGAGAAGGTGACTGATCTATCGATCGAATCTGACAAAGAATCAGAGGTATATGAATCCGTTCAAGCCTACAATCCATTCATGAAAGCTCTCGAGTCTGATGACAAAGAGAAGGTAAGTGCTCAAGGTAAGTCTTCTAGACCAGCTGACATGCCTGCTCTAGTGGACTCGTCTACTCCTGTCAAAGTTGATGACACAAATGATGTAGATATGCATGATGCTGTACATGATATAGATGATGATAGTATTCCTGTTAAGAATAGAAAAACATGGAAATCTGCGCATGATGCTGAAAATATTATTGGTGACTCTACTATTGGTGTGAAGACTAGACGATAACTCTTTGAGTCGCAAGAACAGCCTAGTCCAACTATGTTTTGCTGGTGTTGTTTCCTCTCTGCTATCGAGCCGACCACTGTTAAAGAGGCATTGGCTGATAGTAATTGGATCATCGCTATGCAAGACGAGTTGAACCAGTTTGTTCGAAACGACGTCTGGGAACTTGTCGATAGGCCGGAACATCATAATGTAGTTGGCACTCGATGGATTTTCAAAAATAAGAAAGATGAGAATGATGTAGTCGTTAGGAATAAGGCTAGACTAGTAGCCTAAGGCTATTCACAAGCTGAAGGCATAGACTATGATGAAACATATGCTCCTGTTGCTAGACTAGAAGCCATTAGTTTGTTCCTTGCATATGCTACTCATATGAAGTTTACTGTATATCAAATGGATGTTAAAAGTGCATATCTTAACGGTATTCTTGCGGAAGAAGTGTATGTTGAACAACCTCCAGGTTTCGAAGTCAAAGGCGACCAGGTGTACAGATTGAAGAAAGCCTTATACGGACTAAAGCAAGCTCCAAGAGCATGGTATGATACTCTCTCTCTCTTTCTATTAGAAAATGGTTTTACTAAGGGCAAGGTCGATAGAACCTTGTTCAGAATACAAGAAGGGAAAGACATTTTACTCGTCCAAATTTACGTACATGACATCATTTTTGGGTCACCTAACAAAAAGCTGAGTGAAAGTTTTTCGACACTCATGAAAAGTAAATTTGAGATGTCCATGATGGGTGAAATGAATTACTTTCTTGGTCTTCAAGTAAAACAGACCCCAGAAGGGATTTTTATAAATCAGGCAAAGTACACTAGAAATCTTCTAGACAAGTATGGGATTAAGACTTGTAAGTCTACTGGCGTACCGATGCAACCAACTTACAGAATGGATCCAGATGAACGCGGTAAATGTGTTGACCAATCTTATTATCGTGGATTAATTGGTTCCTTACTGTATCTAACTGCTAGTAGACCAGACATTGCATTCTCTGTTGGTGTTTGTGCTTGTTTCCAAGCCAATCCAAAAGAGAGTCACATGGAAACCAGTAAAAGAATATTGAAATATTTGAAAGGAACCATCAATCGTGGTATATGGTATCCTTCAAATGATGATTTATCCTTAAGGGGCTACTCAGATTCTAATTTTGGTGGCTGTAGAATAGATAGGAAATCTACATCTGGCTACTCACAAAACTCATTTCATGGTTTTCGAAAAAGCAAACTAGTGTGGCTACCTCTACTACCGAAGCCGAGTACATGGCTGCTGGTAGCTGCTGTAGTCAACTACTTTGGCTCATGCAACAGCTTAGAGATTACAACTTATATGAATCAAATGTTCCTATTTTCTGTGATAGTAATAGTGCCATTGCCATTACACAAAATCCTGTTTTGCACACACGTTGTAAGCATGTTGATGTGAAGCATCATTTCATACGTGATCATGTAGAAAAGAAGGATATTCGCATGGAAAAGATTCATACTGACTTTCAAAGAGTTGATATTTTCACAAAACCATTAGCTGAGGCTCGTTTTCGTGAGTTATGCATTAGTCTATGACTAATTGATTTAGACCCTACTTGCCTATAGCTATGCACTAACCAGACAGGTACATCAAAGAGATAAATAGACAAGATCACTGGAACAAAGCACTCGTCTACTCACGCAACAGACAGGTATACAAGGTCAGACAAGATGACCAAAACTACCCGATGAGGAAGCTGGTAAAGCTGAGGGTAATAATAAGGGAATAAACATTTAAGGGGGAATCTATGATTTCTTAAATATCCTTATGTTGACTCTTAAGTTTGTTAAAAGTCATCATGTTCGAACCTTGACTCTCGTTTTAGAATGATATTCATCTTAATTATTCTACTCTACTTGTACCTACGATCATACGTTGCATAAGACAAGATAGGTACATAAAGTCGTTCGACATTCAGAATAGTCAAGCACAGTCGAAGGGGGAACTCGTCTTGTGCGCTTAAGCCTACTCATCTTGTGCGCTTAAGTCTACTCGTCTGTTCTGGATAGACTCGAACAGACAAGATAAGTGTTCTTATGATTTAAAATGCTCTAAGTGTTTAAACAAAATGAATTAAGGGTAATATTGTAATTTGTTAATGCAAAAATTGGAAACCCTAGAATTGGATTTATACACTCCCATTTTAATGAGGTGTATACACCCAGTTCGCGCCAAATCCTACTACCCTAGGTCAGATGAGTTCACTCCTCTGTTCTAGCCAATAGGAAAGGCGGATTCCAAATTTTACAATATCAAAACACGTAATATTCTCGATTCCGTAAACAGAATTTCAAAAGGCCCAACCGTTGGATCATCTCTCTTAATCTTGGCCATTGATTTGCAAATTCAGTTTTAACAAAACCCAACACTTACACACTACTTGCCCCACGATTTTTCTTAACTCTCCTACTCAAGCATTCGATTCCTTGCAAAACCCAAACATTTTATTCTCAATCAATCTATTCACTATGTCGATCATCTCACTTTTCGATGTAAGGACTAATATGCAGGCCAGGTTTGACCTTGGCAAGTACATCTCTGAAAGCAAGGTGCATGTGGAACCTTCTGTGTTTAGATGTGGGTTGAAACCCTACTTGGAGGCTTTTCCGGATGTCGTCTTGTAGCAGGAGGTGTTAGAGTTCTATGCCAACGCCACCAGACGAGGAGACTCAATCGAATCTTTTGTTGGAGGAAGTCGAGTGGAAATCACTCGTGATGCTGTGTTCGAGCATTTGAGGCTGCCCATCGGATCGATTGATGTGGAAAATTACGCCATTGGACAAGAAGCAAGATACCTTAGTATCTTTTGTGGCAAGAAATTAAGGTTAAATCCTGATGGAAAACTCCCAGCAGTCAAGAAGAAGGAGCTACTTGAGAAGTACAGAACACTCCTTGACATAGCTAGCAAGATGCTACTATGTGTTACTGGTTCATATGACTCAGTCACCTTGCAGAAGGTAAGAGTAATGGCTGCTATATACGATGGAATTACAGAAGGAAATTGGTTCAAATTGTTTGCCGACCGTTTGATGTATTTTGAGAGAAGTGTTCGCGTTGACACCGACACGACTAATTGGGTGGTGTCCAATGTGGTTGGATTCGGAAATAAGCTATCTATCCTTATACCCCTCTTGTTGCCGAACAAGACGGATGGAGCAAAGGCAAGTCGTTTCATGCCTTGAAGTTCTATTTGAAGAAAGAGGCTTTGAGGAAGCAAGTTGCTGCTAGACCGTCTGCCCCAAGGCAAGTCTACATTAATCCACTTGATGCGATGCTTGTGGCTGCCTCGTCTAGTTCAACTAAAGATGAGTCGGATGATGAAGAATCCGAGAATGTGTCACAAGTTGGATCTAGTGCAGAAGACTCGGAGGAGACCCAATCAGATGATGAGCATGAGGAAGAGGAGACAAGTGCGAATGTTGCTGAAGCCTATCGCCTTGTAAGAGTGTCGAGTCCTACACCAGACGAGTCAACTCCATAGGTTGGTTCCTCTTCTCATTCTCTTTCAATTCCTCTCTCTCTCCCTCCAGTTCGAACCAAGGCAAGATCACATCGATCTCGTGCCAGACTTGCACCCTCATCCTCACAAGTGTTGGCAGTGCATCCACTGAGAGCCAACATAACCCAAGACACTACTATCATTGATACAACTGATACTCCTACAGTTGTCAAACCAAACAAAGCTTCATTACAGCCCCCAGAAACCACAGTCCAAATACTCTCCTTACCCTCAACAGAAAATGTTGAACCCTATAACCCATCTATTTCAGACACTCCACTAGTTGCCACTGCAACAACTGATGCAAGGACCCCACTTGCTCAGACCCCATCTGAAATTAGATTTGATTCCCTTGTATATTATCCTATGTGTTTAAGGGAGAACAGGTTGAGAGCGAAAGTCAGCAATCATCTAAGGAAGCAGCTCGCGTCTATTGAAGTCGACACATCTTCGGAACAGTATGAGAAGCTTATTCGGATTTGCACTTGGGTTGCATTAAAGAAGGCTCCCACTGAAGATCTTTTCGAAGTAATTCTAGGAATGGGTGGAATCTCCAATTTTCAAGATTCGGAGATGGAATCAAAAGAGAACAGTGGTGTTCAAGATCATTCAGAGTTGTTCCCAGCCCACGCCTTAACTGCTTTAGTAAAGAGAATGCTGAGCTTATCTGGTGATATTCTGTCTTCAGAGATCATGTTTGATATTGGAGTTCAAACTGATCTTGTGGAAGAAGAGTTGAAGCCTGAACTTGTTGATGCTGCTATTCAGACTTCAGAACCTATATTGGAATTAGAGAATGTTCCTGAAAATCTTGAAGATGAGGCTGAAAGTGCTGAAGAAAAAGTCGAATTTATTGAACTTGGTGAAGAAGATGATGAATTTGTAGAAGCCATCATGTTTGATGAAGATGAGCTATTTGAGAAAGATCTACCTGAGGATGCTGTTGTTCAATCTGCTCAAATGTTTCCAAAAGGATATCTAGAAGAGCTAAAGACAGACTTAAAAGGTGTTGTCCAGTCTGTTGTAGATGAGTTCTTAAACTCGAAGCTGAAGGGTGTGCTAGTGGAACAAAATCAGTCACTGGTTAATAGCTCAAGAGAGTTAATCGTTGGAGAAGTCAACAAGATGGACTCGTCTTTCAGAGAAGAAATGTATGCTCAAATTGAAGACTTCCTGAAAAGACAAGTTGACTACTCGGAGAAGAGATCGATAACGTTTGCTAGATCTTTAGCTGAAGAGTCAAGCAAGATGGAGAGACTCTACAGGGTTAAAATCAAAATTGCTGATGAACAGAGACGAGAAGCACAAGATCAGTTGGTGCGTTCTCGAGCTGTTCTAACAGAGTTGACTGAGCAGAATAGACTCCTTAGGCAAACAGCTACGTATTTTAAGGATGAACTTGTATCTAGTTCAAGAAAGCTGGAGTTGGCTACTGATCGTCTTGACAAGATAAGTCACGACAAGACGCATCAGAGGCAGATAGAGCTAGCTGCGGAAGCTATGAAAGAAGCTGTGAAGGAAGAAATGACTCGCTTTACTTCTCTTTTCACTCTCAAGGCGAATGATGAAGCCAAAGAGGGGGAAGAGACGAGTAGAGTTGAGAAAGCTGAAAAAGATAAGTCTAGTGCTGAACCTGAAATGAAGGCTGCTGCTACTGCAATAGAAGAACTAAGAAGGCCTAAGAGAGGCAAGTTGGTTAAAACTGCAGATCTTGAGCAAGCCAGAGTAGATGAGTTGAAAAGGTTGGAGAAGGGCAAAGGCGTTGCATCTCCTGAAGTAGAGGTTCAGACGAGGCAAGTAAAGAGAAAATTGGTTATTGAACCTAAGGAAGCTGAAGATCAGTCTGCAATTGTCAAGAAGCAAAGAGTTGAAGATACTGATGATGAAACTCGTTATGCAAACCAAAAGAAAGTTGGAAAACATATTCGAAGGCTGCAGAAGTTGAAGCAGGATGAAGATCAGATTGAAGACGCTTACATTGACAACTTTATTGACAAACAACATCGAGCTGATTGGTTAAAGGTCAAGTTGCAATGGGAGCTAGATCACTGGATAATCAGGAAATTTGGTGATGCTGATAGCTCAGATGAACTGTATTCTGTTTTTGACAAATTTATGGAAGGTCAGAACAAGATGTTGTGGAATTTGATCATGAGGATATTTGCTGCTGTGAATTACAACATTTTGGAACCGATCTATCCGAAGTGGAAGACTCCTATGCTTAGCTCAGGTAAAAGAGTTGATTTCAACCAGATCAAGAAATTTGAAGAGGAGCTACTAGACAAGGAGAAGATCAATGATGAAGAACATGTCAGAGTAATCCATAGAAGACTCCTTGATGCATTATGCGTTCCAAATCTTGAAGGAGGTAACATAACAGATTAGTTTGTTTTGTTGTTTATTTGCTCTGATTATTAGTTTTTGAATTTTGATTAAGTATGTGTAATCTACTGTTCTTATTTTGAATGAATGAAACGATAAGTATTATTTGATGTTAAAGACAAGATAACTACTTAACTAGTCTACTATTGAGAAAAGATTCAAGTAGTTTTGGCTTCATCAAAAAGGGGGAAATTGTTGGGATATGAATCCTAGAACAAGTCCTAAATGATGATAAAAGATAAAAATGAAGTTTTGATAAGCCAAAAGTAGATTGAATATTTTCTAAGTGTTGACTGATCTAGTCTAGTTAAAAGTAGTCATCTTGTACAGACCAGTAGAGTTCACAAGACAAGTATTATCAAGGTTAACAAAAGACAAGTACGAATTATAAGTACTTTGTATGAATTGTTTAGGTTGTTATTGAACTATATTAAACATTGTATAGAAGCTCATGACTTGCATATGTAATTGATATAATCATTGTATAGATTTTTAAGTTGACTAAGCTATGTTATAAAGCTTAAAGTAATGTAATAGTCTTGTTAGGATTAGATTTGTTGTTACTAAGTCTACTGAAGACTGCGCGAGACCAGACAAGAAGAAGAAGATGTCTACAAGACAGTTGCGCATAGAAGACAAGACAAGTCAACATATAAAGATGAAGTTAGTTATTCAAGCGCGTATGAAGATAAGGATTAAAGAGTTAGTTAGAAATAACTAATTAACAATAAACGCGTGGATGGATAAGAATAACGAGTTACAAGTTAGTTTTCAAGAAAGGTTGGTTACAACTAACAAGTTCTTGGATTCAGAAGTCTATAAATACCCCATGGTATTCATTGGTTAAAGACTACTGCAATACTGATTACTGAAGCGTTATTGAAGCATTCAAAGCAAATTAGTCACAGAGTTTGAAGATTCAGAAAGAAGCCAGAAGACTACTGAAGAAACCAGAAGGCTACTACTGAAGTCCAGAGAAGTTTTAGTTTTTGTGTTTACTGTTCAAGTTGCTAGATACTTGTAAATCTCTAGTAAGATCGAAGATATACTTGGTAGTATATTCGAGAAGATCTAAGTCTTGTTTCTTGGGACTTAAAATTACAAGAACACACAGATATTACTCCATTAGACGAGTTAATAGAAACATCACAACTGGGTTTGTGAGAGTGGACGTAGACAAGTTGTCGAACCACTATAAAATCATTGTGTGTTGTTTACTTTACTGTTTTGTTTGTTGATTAATTGATTAACTGTTTACATATCTATCTGAACAAGACTAGTTGAGTATACATAAAACAGAGTTCTCTAATAATAAGTTGATGTTGGGAATAAAATGAGATATGTTTTGATTTAATACCAAAACCCCCTGAGACATGCCTAAGTCAAAGATGATTATGTTCTAAGATTGTTAGAACATATAGAATAAGGCTAGATGAGGAGCTGATATGTTAGGCAGCTCTTAATTGTTTAGATGCACAATTTGAGGGGGAACATATGCTTTGAAGACTATCAAGAACAAGTCCCCTCAAGGCTCAAATTCTGGAACAATCACTAAGTCCATTGAAGGACAAGTATGCTGATCAGGAGAGTTGTCCAGAAGAGTTGTTTCAGCATAATTAAACCAGAACAAGTGTTCTGAAAACCTAAAGGTCAATTATGCTGAAGAGATAAAGACAACCATACCCTAAAGATCTTCAGAGAAACATGCTAAGATTACTTGAAAGTGAAGCAAAGGGAAAGAGCCAAGTCATCTGAAGAGAGCAAGCCAACTATGCTGATAAGCAAGTCTGCTGATAGTGATAAGGAGAGTTGTCTATTGATAAGGAATGTTGTCCTATCATAGAATCAACCTTTAGAAGGCATGTCCAAGTCTTAACAAAGGAATCTTGAAGTTAGACATTGGGAAGAGTGCTGCAGAATGAAGACAAAGTCTATACAGCCGTTTATTTCCCAAATAAGGACATGTCACTATCATGAACCTGTCTTCTAAGAAGAAGAAGACATTTATGGACATTTGAGGCTGCCTCTCCAACGGGCAAATTCTCAATTGTCTATAAATACAGAAGTGTGAAGACCATTTGAAAGCATCCAACATCCAACTGAATCTCAACTTGACAACTATCCTTAAGCAAGAGTGATATCAAGCTTTCAAACACTATCTTAGTCTTCATACACTTCTTCTAAGCTGAACTTCATTGTATATCCATACAAAGCATAGAGAGATATCCTATCCTTATACACTGATCTTCATTGTAAAGGATATCTCATTAGTTGGAACCTTACTTCAATCCTTACCCCTTTCAAGTGAGAAAGTGAGAAGGTTGTTATAGTAGTAGAAGTGGTAGGAGCTGACTGTTGAGAGAAGAACATTTCAGTTCTGAGTTGAGAAGAGGGTACTAGGACTCTAGAAATCCTAAGGATCAATTCACCAAGGAGTGGTGTTCTTGATCAAGTGCACCTTGGTACTATAAAACAAGTTAATTCCAAGAGTGAAGGAATTATCCTGTTAAATCAGGGAAAGTGGATGTAGGAGCTTGAGTCTCTGAACCACTATAACTTCTTGTGTTGATTTACTTTCAAAGTACTTTCATACATTCAACACTGCACACAAAACTGATCTTTCAAAGGATACATATTCAAAGACCGTGCAAAAGACATTTGGACAAGTTCCCTGAAAACTGGACTGTATTGACTAAGTGATTTCAGAACTTAAAAGGAGTTTAAACTAAAGGGCCAACCACTAATTCCGCACATATAACTCCATTAGATAGTTATTCAACTAAGTACTCAATAGTACTTAGTAGTTTGATTATCTTTAAAGAGTTAATCATCTTTAGCAGAGTTGTCCAAGACAACCTTGCTGATCTCTGGTTTGATCAAAGTTTGAAAAGAATTGCTCATCTTGCATCTCTACACACTAATATGTTGAGAGTGATCACACGAGGTCCTTTTGTGTTCACTCTAGTTAATCCCAGAGTCACTGAGGCTCAAAAGGCAGACACAAGAGATGTGCTCCCCAAAGATGAAGATGACTTTACATCTGATGAAAAGAGGAAAGATAATTTGAATTATCTTGCCATGAACACCCTCTACCAAACAATTCCAGATGCAATCATGAGAAGAGTCTACCACTGCACAACTGCCAAAGAAATTTGGGATACTCTTGCAGAAATTTGGGGTACTGAAAAGATCAAGGAGAACAAGCTCCAAGTGGCAGTGCAGAAATTTCAACAATTCACAATGGAGTCTGAGGAATCCATTGGCAAGTTTGCTGGTAGATTCACTGATGTGATGAATGAAATCAACTCCTTGGGCAAGGTGTACTCCAAGAGAGAAGTTGGATTGAAGATCTTGAGAAGTCTCACTCAAAAGTGGGATGTCTATGCTGTCATGATGCAAAACACCAAGGATCTCTCCACCATGCCCATGCAACAAATCTTCTCTGAACTCAAAGCTTATGAGTTTGATCTCAACAGAAGAAAGCCTGTTGAGGAACCTTCAATTCCTACAAAGGGAGTGGCATTCAAAGCCAAAGCTGCTGAACTTGAAATGCAGTCCACACCTAGATCATCAAAGTCAGTCTCCAAGACTGAAATGAAGGAGGAACTAGCCTTGATGGCTAGGAGGTTTGAAAAGCTAAATTCAAGGTTTGGTAGATACAAGAAATTCTACCAGGACAACAAATTCAGGAGAAGGTACAACTCTCCTGAAGCTCAGGCTGAGGTCAAGAAGCCTGAAGAGAAAAGATCAGAGGACAAGTACTCTTATAGGAGAAGGTCCAGTAGAGCTGACCCTTCATCATCTAAAAGAAGAGATGAATCCAAGAAGGATGATGATGAAGACTTGTGCTATAATTGCAAGAAGAAAGGGCACTTCCAGTATGACTGCCCTGAATTGAGCTCTAAAGAGAGAAGAGAAAGGCAAGCAAAAAGAGACAGAAAGTTCACCAATAGAAAAGCCATGATGGCTGGTGAAGAATCTGAAAGTGCTGAAAGCTTCAACTCTTATGATGGACTGTTCTCCAACAGTGATGATGATGATGACATATGCAACATGGCTATAGAGGATGATGAGGTATCCTCTACTTCTAGCTCACCATCATTCATTTCACAAAACACTAGTGAAGTCAACTTGAAACTTTCCCTTGGAAAGTTGATGGAAGATTTCACTATGTTACAAGAATTTCATGATAATTGTGTGAGAGTGAATGAAAGATTGGCAATGGAGCTTGCTAAAAACTCTGAGTCAGCTGTTGATGTCAAGTCTACTGAGTTGTATCAACAAGCCTTGAGAGAGCTTGAGGAAGCAAATCTCAGGATAGTTGATCAACAAAAAGAGATTGATGATCAACTTCTATCTCATAAGAGAAAATATTTTGAACTGAAAATTCTGCAAGCTAAATTTGAAAACCTCTCACATGAATATGACATTCTTAAATCAAGTGAAGAGAGCCTGAAACTAAAGATGTCTGCTCTGAAGAAATCCTCTAGGGCAATAGAGGAAATTCAGAGTTATCAAAGACCTATGGCTCAAAGAAGTGGATTAGGATTTGATCCATTTGAATCTTCACCTTGTCTTAGTGTTGCTTCTACAAGTAACACTAAGAGAATCTTTGTTAAGTCAGTGGCACAAACTGAAAATGAAAATATTCAGCCATTGAACAAAGGAAAGGGCAAATTGGATGATATGCCTACTCAAGTGCTCCAGGAGACTAGGCCAAAACCTAAGGAAACGGCCAAAGCTCCTGAACACAAGAGGAATGTTGGTCAGCAGAGTAGACCCAATGGAAGGGCAACTCTCCTGAACAATGTTCAGAGGAGTTATCCAAGGTATAATCAGCCTAGGCCAACTCTACTGAGAAAGCCTCAGCTGACTAGACCTAAGGACAACTATCCTCAAAGGCAAAATAAAATGAGACAACCAAAACCCTTCATGCCAAAGGGTAATGGACATAAAAATGCCTTTCCACAAAGATTTCCTCAAGTAGCACAAAGAACTCATAAGTTCAGGAGATTTGACAACTCTCCTGAAACTTACAGAGTTAATACTTTCACACACACTTTCCCAAAGGCATTTAAGGGAAAGACAGTGTATGTTGATGATAGAGGAAAACAACTTAGCCACCTTGAATCAATCAGGGTTATTAGGCAAGTTTGGGTTCCTAAAGGTACAGCTAACCTCTCAGGACCCAAAACTCAAAGGGTACCTAAACCTATCTAATTGCAGGTACCAATGGGCCACAAGAAGAGGAGCATGAGTAAAAAGTCAGCATGGTACCTTGACAATGGATGTTCAAGGCACATGACTGGAAACAAGGAACTCCTCACCGATTTTATTGAAAAAGAAGGCCCAAATGTCACATTTGGAGACAGCTCACAAGCAACAACAAAAGGTTATGGAACTTTGATGATTGGTAACATCAAAGTATCCAATGTATCTTATGTGGCTGGTCTCAAATATAATCTCCTAAGTATCAGTCAATTCTGTGATAAAGATTTCAATGTTGAGTTCTCAAGTGGAAAATGCGTAATCAAAGATAAGACTCAACAAATTCTATTGACTGGAACTAGGAAAGGAAATGTGTATTTTGCAGACTGGGACAAGTCTACTGATGCTGCATGTTTCATTGCTAAGAGTTCTAGTGAACAAAGTTGGTTATGGCATAAGAGATTAAACCACTTGAACTTCAAAGCAATGAACAAAATTGCTAGAAATGCATTAGTTAAAGGACTACCTAATGAGGTTTTCATTAAAGAGCATGTTTGCAAGCCATGCCAAGAAGGAAAACAGATTAAAGCCTCATTTAAAGGAAAACCAGTTATCTATACTAAAAGGGTGCTTGAACTTTTACACATGGACTTATTTGGACTAATCACACCTGCAAGCATAAATGGTAGAAAATACACATTGGTTGTAGTAGATGACTTCTCTAGGTTCACATGGGTAGTATTTCTCCTTAATAAGAAGGAAACTCAAGTCAAACTACCTGAACTGTTAAAGAGGCTGTCAAATGAGAAAAGCCTTAGCATTATCAAGATAAGATCTGATAAAGGCACTGAGTTCATAAATTCTTACATCAATGAGTATTGCACATCTAATGGAATAGCTCATGAAACCTCAGCAGCTAGAACTCCCCAACAAAGTGGAGTTGCAGAAAGAAGGAATAGGACTTTAAAAGAAGCTGCTAGAACCTTAATTGCTGATTCAAATCTACCTAAGAGGTTTTGGGCTGAAGCTATAAACACAGCATGCCATACTCAAAATAGATGTTTGATCACTAAGGGGCAAGGCAAAACCCCCTATGAACTCTAGAAAGGAAGAATGCCTAAAGTGTCATACTTTCACATATTTGGTTGTAAATGTTTCATTCACAATAATGGGAAAGAACAGTTGAAAGCTTTTGATAGCAAAGCTGATGAGGGAGTGTTCCTTGGATACTCTCAAATCAGTAGAGCTTTCAGAGTCTACAATAAGAAAAACCTTATTGTGGAGGAAACACCTCATGTTGTGTTTGATGAATCTATTCATGAGTTCAGGAATGAGAACTTAGAACCAGAAGAAATCACACAAAGGACAACCAGACTGAGTCTAAAGGACAAAGACACTGAATTCCTAGATGTTGTCCAAGCCAATCTCCCTGAAAAATTTACTCTGGACAACAATCCTGAAGGCAACCTTCCTGAGGCAAATCCCACTGAAGAAATTGGTGAACTGAATGAACCAATCCCAGTTCACATCCAGGTAACAACTACCAATGAAGAAACAGTTCCTGCTGAGGTAGTTAATGGGTCAAATAATCAAGGGGGAACTCAAAATGTTGAAAATACCAATGTCCCTGACATTGAGGACAACACCCCTGATTATGATCCTGAATTAGATCATGCATTCAATTATCCCGAATTTTATTATCAAAATGACTCAACTTCAGTAGAGGACAACTCTACTGAAGAGATCAGAAAAAGAAGGACTTGGTTGTCTGACCATCCTACTGATCTAATACTTGGTGATCCAAGTATAGGAGTCTAAACAAGGAGATTTCATGGTGAAAGTGCTCTATTCTGTTGTTTCTTGTCAGATCAAGAACCAAGTGACATTGAGGAAGCACTTCAAGATGCCAACTGGATAACAGCCATGCAGGAAGAACTAAACCAATTCACCAGAAATGAAGTATGGGAGCTGGTGGATAGACCTTCACATCAAGATGTTATAGGAACAAAGTGGGTGTTCAAGAACAAAAAAGAATGAGAATGATGTGATTGTCAGAAACAAAGCAAGACTAGTGGCAAAGGGCTACTGCCAACATGAAGGCATTGACTATGATGAGACATTTGCACCTGTGGCAAGGCTAGAATCAATAAGGCTCTTTCTAGCCTATGCAGCTCACAAGAGGTTCGAAGTGTACCAAATGGATGTCAAGAGTGCCTTTCTGAATGGAGTCTTGAAAGAAGAAGTCTATGTGGAGCAACCACCTGGTTTTGAGGTTGGAAATCAAGTTTACAGACTGAAGAAGGCTCTATATGGACTCAAACAAGCTCCTAGGGCTTGGTATGATACACTGTCACAATTCCTCTTGGATCATGGATTCATCAAGGGAACTGTGGACAGAACACTCTTCAGAATCACTGAAGGAGAGGACATCTTGCTTGTCCAAATTTATGTGGATGACATAATCTTTGGATCCCCCAATGAGAAGCTGTGTGGGAAGTTCTCAAAGCTCATGCAAAGCAAGTTTGAGATGTCCATGATGGGGTTGATGAACTTCTTTTTGGGTCTACAAGTTAAGCAATCAAAAGAAGGGATCTTCATCAACCAAGCTAAGTACACAAGATAAATGATCAAGAAGTTTGGGTGTACAACTAGCAAGCCAGTAAGGATCCCAATGAACACAAATTGGAAGATAGATCCAGATGAGAGTGGTGTTCCAACCAACTCTACTGATTATAGAGGAATCATTGGTTCACTCCTCTATCTCACTGCCAGCAGACCTGACGTCACCTTTGCAGTAGGTGTTTGTGCAAGGTTTCAAGCCAATCCTAAGAAAAGCCATCTTGAGGCTGCAAAAAGGATCTTGAGGTATCTCAAAGGCACTGAAAATCTAGGCCTTTGGTACCCTGCTGATGACAACATTGAGCTAACTGGCTACTCAGATGCTGACTATGGAGGATGCAGAATTGATAGAAAGTCCACTTCAGGGACTTGTCAATTCTTGGGCAACAAACTCATATCTTGGTTCTCTAAGAAGCAGAACACAGTGGCTACTTCCACCACTGAAGCTGAATATGTTGCAGCTGGAAGTTGTTGTGCTCAAATCCTTTGGTTGAGACAACAACTAAGAGACTACAATGTCAACTCTACTGAAGTGCCAATATTCTGTGACAACAACAGTGCAATTGCAATATCACAGAATCCTGTTTTGCACACTAGATGCAAACATGTAGACATCAAGCATCACTTCATTAGAGATCATGTGGAGAAGAAGGACATAAAGTTGGTCAAGATCCACACAGATCATCAAAAAGCTGATATTCTAACAAAGCCACTTGCAGAGGCAAGGTTTCTAGAGCTATCAGCAGAGTTGGGATTACTTGATCCAGGGAAGTTGGACAAGTGAATCCATTGGGAGTAAAGGGAACTAGAATTGTTTTCAGCAGACTTGGTCAAGTCTACTGAAACTCAGAAGAGATGACCTCAAAAGGTTTCAGGACTCTTGTCCATTAAATCTCAGGACACTTTTCCACAATCTTTCAGGACACTTGTCCATGTGGGGTCAGATAAGTTGTCCTGGCTATCAAACAATTTTCTTGGTTTGATAAGCACCTAATTTGGGCAATCATTGCCTATTTTGATATTTGTTCGACTCCTTTTACATATATCACCTTTTTGGGATTTTAATTTGTCTCCCACCCAAAAGGTCGCTTTCCATGCATTAAATGCCAAGATTTAACTCTTGTTTGCATTAAACATTTCAAGCCATGATCTATCTCGAAAAATCCCCAAGCATTAACCAATGTTTAATAAACTTCCACATTTGAATAGAAAACAGTTTTTCACTGTTTCATTGGTTTTTGACCATTAGATCAAAACTGGCCAACTCCCCTGAAATCAATCCTGGCCGTCCAAGTGTGTTTTCCATTTTTTACAACCGTTGAAAACTCTCAAAACTCACCAACTCATTGACAAACATTCTTTTTAGAATATTCACAAGTCTTAAGAACCCCCACAAACACTTCTTCCCCAAGTATTCGAAACCCTAGCCTTCATCTTTTTCAAACACTCTCAAACTCACTCAAATTCATTTCTGTAAACTTCAATGGCTCCCAAAATCAGACCAGAAATGATCATTGACTTCTCCAACAAGGCTCTAGACCTTGATTTTGGCTATCTGAGCAACAAGAACAACCTTCACTTTGAGCCCATAGTATCCTTTGAAAGTGAAGACCCTGAAGTTACTCCAACTCTTAGATGGCTGAGAAGAGCTGGACTCAAGAAGTTCATGGAGGAAAGACCAAGCTCTTGCTTGGAGAGCTACATGGCTGAATTCTTTGCTTTCCTCAAGTGGAGAGGTAAGCCTGAAGATGGAGAAGTTGCTACAAGGCTTTCATATGTGGCAGAGGGTGAGGAGGAAGAGAGGTTTCACAGAGTGAAATTCTCTGCAGAAGACCTAGAAGGAGCTTTTGGATTGCCCTCTCAAGGAAGGAATCCAGAGTTTTATGGTGCTAATCATGAAGATGAGATAGCACAAGAATGGCTATTAGTTCCAGGTCCCCTCTCTTCAACACAACACAAAAAGACTCTCAAGCCTAAATTTCTCAACCTCTTTGAGGTAGTTGTCAAGAGTCTATTGAGAAACACTGGAAGCTTGGAGCAGGTCAGCCATCCAAGAATAAGGATTATGGCTGCAGTTATTGATGCTAGTAACACGGGCATCAAGTTTGATTGGAGGACCTTCATCTTGTCCGAGATGATGAAGGAAAAGGCCAAGTTTAAGGTGAAAGTTAACAATAAGGTTGTGCTAGAAGGGAAACACAAGTATTGCACCAGGGCAAGCTTGTTGATTGAGAGATTTTCCCACTATTCTCAAATGCAAACCTTTGCAAAGCCCCTCCCTGCCCAAAAGATCATGTTTAGAAAACTCAGCAAGAAAACTGAGCAAAGAAGGATGCAAATGGCCAATCCTGCTGAAGACAGCATTGCAGAAGAAAAGAGCAGAGGCACAAAGGCTTGCTATGGTGAAAGCAGCTTCAGAGAAATTTTCCCAAGAGGTGATGGCCAACATTGCTGAAAGTGCAGTGGCCAACCTCACTGAGCTTCTTAAGGCCCAACTTGATGCATCTCTGAAAGCAACCTTGGAGGAGGTTGTCCAACTAAAGATGAAGCCTGTTCTAGCTTTCCTTACCTTGAGTAGTGACAGGATGCAAAATATACATGATGAGAATGTATATTTGTTGGAGGAAATGAAGTCTCTAACCCAAGCCCAATCCTTGATGGCATCAACAATGAGTGAGCTCAAACCTCAATGTTTTGATGCTGCCAAAAAGGGGGAAAGGGAAAGAGCAAGGGCAAAAGGTGCCTTGGTCATTGGAAGCCCAGTCAAGGGAAAGGACAAAGTTGCTGAAACTAAAGGAAAAGAGCCAGCAGTGCTGAACTTTGAAGATTTGGATGAAGAGGAGTAGTTAGCACTAGCCTTGAAAAATTCAATGGCCTCAGCTCAAGAAGAAAGAGTTAGGCTATAGCAAAGACCAGGAGGAGAGGTTCCGGTTTGGACAAGGATGCTGAAGGTGTCCAAACTAGAGGAAAGATCAAGAAGGCTAAGGGAAACAAAAGGAAAGCTGAAACATTTACTGACTTTCCCAACAGCCTTGATTTGCCCCCTGAATTTAGAATTGATGATGATGTGCCTATCTCCAAAAAGACCAAAAATACTGAGAAGGACAAGACTGCTGAAGTGTCCAAAGTTGCTGAAAAGGACAAATCCTCTGAGAAAGAAAAGTCCACTGAGACTAAGTCCACTGATGGTGCCAAAGCTGCTGAAGATGTGGAGGAGCTGTATGAAGAAGGCTTTGGACCAGGACCAAAGAAAAAGAAAGTTGTGTTGCTAAATGATCCATCAAAGCTGTTTCATGAAGGGTATGGCAAAGACCCTGAAACTCAACAAAAGCTGGCCATGATGAGGGCCCAAGAAAAGATGGACTTGATGGATGAAGCACAAAGAGCAAGAGACAAGAGAAGAGCAGATTTCCAAAAGCCTAGAAGGAAGAGAGCAACTTACAACAAGATGAAGCCACAGCTTTTGATCCCAATGGACACCAAATATCCTCACTTGGATAAATGGGTGCCAATTCAGCTGAATGACTTATGGGAGGAAGCCAAAAGGGAGTTTGTCTATGACTTCTATGTCATTGACAGATGGAATGGAAAAGATGCTAACTCCACTTTTGCTGAGTTCATGATAGAGTATCACAGAGAGCTTTATCAACAACTACTTGCAGCTGCTGATATTGCAAGATTTGAACTCACTGCCCCCAAGCCAATCATATACATGCCTCCAAAGTTTGATGGATGGATTGACCAGGCAAAGATCCTGAAGGAATTTACTGAGATCCTCAAGCTGAACAAAATGGTTCTTGGACCCAAGGGAACAAACCAAGAAGCCATGAATTTGAAAAGAAGAGTGTGGGCACAATATGGGATGGTGCCACCTCCTGAGGATGATCTCTGAAATGGCTAAGTCTTCTGACCTTTTTATGGATGAAAACTTATCTTACCTGAAGATATGTTTTATTTGGTCATCTATGCTGAAGTTTGGTCAAGAATGCTGATGTGCTCTGATAATTTGTTTGCTCTGATATGCTTTGGTTGCTCTGACATAAGTTTTGAGCTCTGATACTTGAAGATCTAGATCTCATGATTAGTATATGCTCTGAAGTTTTGTAATGGAATGATCTAATGTAATAGTGTCTTGAATTCATGCTCTGATATGTTAACTTCAACTATCAACATGCTTGTAATGATGTTTAAATGAATGATAGTTGAACTTACTTTGAATCAAGAAACACTATTGCAGAAATTCTCTCTATGCCTATCTTTGTAACCTAATTGCAGTATGAATGGTGAGTACACTAACACATTCTTTTTCAGGATAATTGACCTTAGTCATGTCTTCTGAAGATAAATGTAATAGATGTAGCCAAGTCACTTTTGCATAGAATGTATAGGTTTTGGCATCATCAAAAAGGGGGAAATAGTTGGGAATAAAATGAGATATGTTTAGATTTAATACCAAAACCCCCTGAGACATGCCTAAGTCAAGGATGATTATGTTCTAAGATTGTTAGAACATATAGAATAAGGCTAGATGAGGAGCTGATATGTTAGGCAGCTCTTAATTGTTTAGATGCACAATTTGAGGGGGAACATATGCTTTGAAGACTATCAAGAACAAGTCCCCTCAAGGCTCAAATTCTGGAACAATCACTAAGTCCATTGAAGGACAAGTATGCTGATCAGGAGAGTTGTCCAAAAGAGTTGTTTCAGCATAATTAAACCAGAACAAGTGTTCTGAAAGCCTAAAGGTCAACTATGCAGAAGAGATAAAGACAACCATACCCTAAAGATCTTCAGAGAAACATTCTAAGATTACTTGAAAGTGAAGCAAAGGGAAAGAGCCAAGTCATCTGAAGAGAGCAAGCCAACTATGCTGATAAGCAAGTCTGCTGATAGTGATAAGGAGAGTTGTCTATTGATAAGGAATGTTGTCCTATCATAGAATCAACCTTCAGAAGGCATGTCCATGTCTTAACAAAGGAATCTTGAAGTCAGACATTGGGAAGAGTGCTGCAGAATGAAGACAAAGTCTATACAGCCGTTTATTTCCCAAATGAGGACATGTCACTATCATGAACCTGTCTTCTAAGAAGAAGAAGACATTTATGGACATTTGAGGCTGCCTCTCCAACGGGCAAATTCTCAATTGTCTATAAATACAGAAGTGTGAAGACCATTTGAAAGCATCCAACATCCAACTGGATCTCAACTTGACAACTATCCTTAAGCAAGAGTGCTATCAAGCTTTCAAAGACTATCTTAGTCTTCATACACTTCTTCTAAGCTGAACTTCATTGTATATCCATACAAAGCTTAGAGAGATATCATATCCTTATACACTGATCTTCATTGTAAAGTGTTGGGAATAAAATGATTTTGATTTAGATACCAAAACCCCTGATTGATGATGTTCAGATTAGTTGAGATATGCTCAAGTCTAGTTCAGGCAAGTTGTCTCAGTACACTTGAGTAAGTAGAATGCTTAAGTTAAAAATCTCAGGAATGTTGTGAGATTTTAGAGTTCAGGATAGTTGTCCAAAGCTGGAATGTTAGGCAGCTTGATAAGTGTTAAGTGTCTAGGCCAAAGTTGCTGAACTTTCAAGGCAGACTGATCAAGTGGACAACTGAGCTGAAGAGATCAAGAACATTAAAGCAATGCTCATAAATGCAAATGATCAAGACAGTTGAAGTACAAATGATCAAGAGCATTGAATGCCAAAGCCCACAGAAGATACATTCAATGAAGCATTTATTGTCAATCATGCCTGAACCAAGCATTGAAGACTTAGAGCATTAAAGAGTGAAGCATTGAATGAATGTTGGAACAATCAAAATTGCAGCAGGAATGTTCAGGGAGCTTGTCCCATCTGACCGTTGGTTGAGTGTAGAGTTTGCCACAAATCAACCTTGGGAAATGTGCATATTTGGAATCTGACACAAGTCTTCTCAGCCGCATTTTTCAGAAGTCAACACATTCATTCAAGCAACCATTGAAGAGCCCTTTTACACAGTGGATAAAAGGATGCCAAGCTTCATAACCGTTTCAATGGTGCTGCAAATAGACAAGTTTGAATTGCTATCTCTCCAACGGTTAGTTGTTCAAATTTGCCTATAAATACAGAAGTGATCAAAGGGATTCATAATCCAACTACAAGCTATCAAACTATCATCAAGCTTTCAAAGGAAACCAAGCTGTTCTTCAGAATCCTAAGTTTCCTGAATCACTTCAAATAGCTAAGCCAATCTTTGTAAACATCCAAAGCTTAGCATTGAGATATCCTAAGCCTTTACACTGTTCTTATTATAAAGGATATCTCAACTAGTTGGAACCAAACCTCAAACCCTTATCTCATTTAGTGAAGAGAGTGTTTGTTGTAGAAGTGAGGAGTTAAGGACTGTTAGAGTGAAACACAGTCTTAACTCAGAGAGATTGAGCACTAGGACTCAGATTATCCTAGGGATCAAAGCACTAAGAGAGTGTTGTTGATCAGTGCACCTTGGCACTATAAAACAAGCTAATTCCATTGTGAAGGAATTATCCTGTTCAATCAGGGAAAGTGGATGTAGGAGCTTGAGTCTCTGAACCACTATAAACTTGTGTGCCATTTACTTACTGCATTCTTTATTGCACTTACATTCAAACATATTTTAAAGAAGCAAAACTCATTAAGTAAAGAAAAACTGTTTTGGACAAAGTCCCTTATAACTGTATCTTTTCAGAAATTAACTTGGAGTATTTCTTAGAGTCAAAGGCCAACCACATTCCGCACTTAGCAACTCTTTTAGATATTTAGCCAACTGATCACTTAATAGTAGTCAGTAGGACAAGTATCTATCAAAGTTCACACTCAGGCTAGTTGTGAGACAACCTGCCTGATAAGACCAGTTTTGTTAAAAAGAAAAGAATTTTCATACACAAGTGCATTCCCCCCCCCCCCATACACTTGTGTCATACTCCACCAAGGACCAACAAGTGGTATCAGAGCAGGGGTTCATAGACCACTGACTCTGAAAATCTTTGATTTTCAAAATCACATTTTCTGTGGTCACTGAACTGATCCAAATTTCTGAAAAACCTATCTGTGTTCATCTTATATTATATCTGTTGAAATGGCTAACAATGCAGTTCCAGGGGATGTTGTTAACACCATCAACAACATGGGTCCAAACCAAGTCAATCATATTTCTCATCACAAACTGCCAATGTTCTCAATTGAGAACTATGATTTCTGGAAGATCAGGATGAGAGCACATCTTGCTTGCCAGCATGATGAGATGCTTAAAGTCATCACAAGAGGGCCTTTCACATTCACTAAAGCAAATCCCAAGCTCACTGATGCTCAAAAAGCTGATCCAAGGGAGTTGCTGCCAAAAGATGAAGATGACTTTACAGCTGAAGAAAGAAAGAGGCACAACCTGAACTACATTGCCATGAACACATTGTACCAGACTATTCCAGATGCAGTAATGGGAAGAGTGTACCACTGCACATCAGCAAAAGAGATTTGGGACACCTTAGCACTTATGTGTGAAGGTACCCAAAAGATAAAGGAGAACAAGCTTCAAGTGGCTATCCAAAAATATGAACAATTCTCTATGGAAGCCAATGAAACTATTGATCATCTTGATGGCAGATTCACTGACATCATGAATGAGATAAACTCTCTTGGCAAATTCTATGCCAAAAGAGAGATTGCTTTGAAGATTCTGAGAAGTCTCACATCCAAGTGGGACATATACTCTGTCATGATGCAAAACACTAGCAATCTTGACAACATGCCTATGCAGCAAGTATTCTCTGAACTCAAAGCATATGAGTTTGATTTGAACAGAAAGAAAGTACATGATGAGCCATCCTCCTCAAGCAAAGGTGTTGCTTTCAAGGCTGCTGAAACAGAAAAGAAGAATACTCAAAGATCCTCTCAATCTGTTTCAAAATCTGAAATAAAGGAGGAGCTGGCACTCATGGCTAGGAGATTTGAGAAGCTCAACTCCAGATTTGGTAGATACAAAAAGTTCTACCAAGACAACAGAACCAGAAGGAGATTCAGTTCTCCTGACAACAAATCAGAGGACAAAGTCTCTGATGAACAGAAAGAAGACAGATATGCTGATAGGAAGAAATTCAGCAAAGGTGAACCATCATCATCAAGGAGGAAGGAGTCCTCAAGCAAGAAGAATAATGATGAAGATGTGTGTTACAACTGCCAGAAAAAGGGTCACTTTCAGTATGATTGTCCTGACCTTAGTGCCAAAGAAAGAAAAGAAAGGCAGAACAAAAGAGACAAGAGGATGAACAACAGAAAGGCCATGATAGCTGGGGATTCAGCAAGTGAAGAGAGTGTCTACTCTTCTGATGATGGACTGTTCTCCAACAGTGACAGTGATGATGACTGTCAAATGGCATTTGAAAATGATGAGGTATGTTCATCTTCTAATTCTTCTAATTCTTCAAATGACACACATGAGTCCAGTGAAATCCACTTGAAACTCAACTTTGTAAAGTTATTTGAGGATTTCACCAGGCTAAGAGAAGTATGCAATATGCACTTAGAGAAAATGAGCTACTGAATTCTAAAGCTCAAACTCCCAACCTTCCTGAACCAGAGTTTGACTTTAAATCAACTGAGTTGTATCAGCAGATTGTGAGAGAACATGAGGAAATGTCTCTCAAAGTCTCTGAACAACAAAAGTTGATTGATGATCAAGAGCTGGCCTTGAGGAAAAAGGATTTTGATCTTAGAATTCTTCAAGCAAAATTTGACAATCTCTCAAGTGAATTTGATACTCTGAAATTAAGTGAGGGGAGCTTAAAAATGAAAATGTCTGCCTTGAACAAATCTGCTAAGGCAATAGAGGAAATTCAAGGGTTTCAAACACCATTTGCTCAAAAGGGTGGATTAGGCTATAATCCATTTGAACCCTCAACTGGTCTTAGTATTGCCTCATCAAGCAATTCTAAGATGACTTTTGTAAGATCAGTGGCACAACAAAATGAAATGGAAGTAAATCAACCACTGATCAAGGACAAGGGTAAAGGAATTTTTATACCAACTCAAGTAAACAATGCCCCTAAACCCATACCTAAGGAAAAGGTTAAGGACATTGCTTACAGGAGAAATGAGGGTCAGAAAGGTAGAACCAATGGAAGGCCAACCTATTTGAATCCTCATCAGAGAAGTTGTCCAAAATTTGTTCAGAAAAGGCCAACTCAAATGAGGCAACCTCAACTGAATGGATTAAGGCCAATCCCCTCTGACAGGTATAAAACATTCAGGAAGCCTGGACCTTACATGCCAAAAGGTAAAGGCCATCCAAAACCCTATCCTCAAAGGTCTTACCAAGCTGCACCTAAGTCTAGTAACTTCAGGAGAAATGTCCCAAAGAAATTCACCAACACTCCTGAACCTTACAAGGCTAACACTTATACACAGAAGCCACCCAAGGCATTTAAGGGTCAAACTGTGTATGTAGATGTAAATGGAAACCAAGTCAGTCACTTTGAATCAATCAGAGTAATCAGGCAGATTTGGGTTCCAAAAGGTACAGCTAACCCTCTAGGACCCAACACTCAAAGGGTACCTAAATTTTGACTTTGCAGGGCTGCAAGGACCACAAGAAGAAGAGAAGCATCAACAAGAAAACAGCATGGTACTTGGACAGTGGATGTTCAAGACACATGACTGGGAACAAAGAGCTTCTCTCAGACTTCATAGAAAAGGATGGTCCTTCAGTAACCTTTGGAGACAGCTCTCAAGGAATCACAAGAGGTTATGGTACATTAAACATTGGTAGTGTTAAAATTACTGATGTCTCATATGTCCTAGGCCTAAAATATAACTTGTTGTCTATAAGTCAAATCTGTGATAAAGGATATTGTGTTGAGTTTGCACCAAATGAATGTATTATCAAAAATAACTCAACACAACAGGTGCTACTAACAGGGGTGAGAAAGGGAAATGTCTATTTTGCAGATTGGAGCAAAACCCCTGAAGCAGTTTGTATTGTTGCCAAAAGCACAAGTGAGCAAAGCTGGCTGTGGCACAAAAGACTAAACCATCTGAACTTCAAAACCATCAACAAGATTGCAAGAAACTCTCTAGTTAAAGGGCTGCCAAATCAAGTGTTCACCAAAGAACACATATGCCAGCCATGTCAGGAAGGAAAGCAGATCAAAGCTTCATTCAAAGGAAAGCCTGTCATCTCAACTGAGAGAGTTCTACAACTACTGCATATGGATCTATTTGGACCAATAATCCCAGTAAGTATAAATGGAAGAAAATATGCTTTAGTTGTTGTTGATGATTTCTCCAGGTACACTTGGGTAGTATTCTTGTAGAACAAAAAGGAGACCCAAGTCAAGCTACCTGAACTGATGATGAGATTGAGCAATGAAAAGGGCCTAAGTATTGTCAAGATCAGATCTGACAAAGGCACTGAATTCATAAACTCATACATCAATGAGTACTACAGCAAGAATGGCATCACTCATGAAACTTCAGCAGCAAGAACACCTCAACAAAATGGGGTTGCTGAAAGAAGGAACAGGACCTTGAAAGAAGCAGCAAGAACTTTGATTGTTGAATCCAAACTGCCTAAAAGGTTCTGGGCTGAAGCCATTAGCACTGCATGTCACACTCAAAACATGTCCTTAATCACCAAAGGACAAGGTAAAACCCCATATCAAATATGGAAAGGTAGATTGCCCACTGTTGCTTATTTTCACATATTTGGTTATAAGTGTTTCATTCACAATAATGGGAAAGAGCAATTGAAAGCTTTTGACAGCAAAGCTGATGAAGGAATATTTGTTGGATATTTACAAATCAGCAAAGCTTACAGAGTTTACAATTGCAAAACTCTTATTGTGGAAGAAACACCTCATGTTGTGTTTGATGAATCTATTGATGAGTTCAGGGATAGAAACCTGAATATTGATGAGATAACACAAAGAACAACCAGACTAAGGCTTCAAAGCAAGGAAACAGTGTTTGTAGATGTTGCCCAGCCTGAACTACATGATAATCAAAAACTGGACAACATACCTGATGGCAATCAACCAGAAGACAACCAACCTGAAGGAGAAATTGAACTGATTGACCCCATCCCAGTTCAAAACCAGGTAACAAACTACCAATGAAGAAGCAGGCAATGCTGAGGTAGTAAATGGATCCAATATTCAAGGGGGAACCAATGAAAATGTCAACTTATCTGACAATGAGGACAATACCCCTGAATATGATCCTGAACTTGATCCTTCAATTAATTTCCCTGAATTTAATGAGTCTAGTGATCCAACCTCAGATGAGGACAATCCTCCTGAAGGGATCAGGTCTAGAAGGACTTGGTTGCAAAATCACCCATCTAGCCTGATACTTGGTAATCCAAGTGAAGGGATCAAAACTAGAAGATTTCATGGAGAAAGTGCTTTGTTTTGTTGTTTTCTTTCAGAACAGGAACCAAAAGACATTGAGGAAGCACTGCAAGATACCAACTGGATCATAGCCATGCAAGAAGAACTGAACCAGTTTACCAGAAATGAAGTATGGGAGCTGGTAGATAGGCCAACTCATCAAGATGTCATTGGAACCAAGTGGGTGTTCGAAAATAAGAAAAATGAAAATGACATCATTGTGAGGAACAAAGCAAGACTGGTGGCCAAAGGATTTTGTCAATCTGAAGGGATTGATTATGATGAGACCTTTGCTCCAGTGGCCAGGCTTGAGGCAATCAGACTCTTCTTAGCATATGCAGCTCACATGAGGTTCAAGGTGTATGTGTTTAAAGAAGAAGTATATATTGAACAGCCCCCAGGCTTTGAAGAAGGAAACAAGGTGTACAGATTGAAGAAAGCTCTCTATGGCTTAAAGCAAGCTCCAAGAGCTTGGTATGACACCTTATCACAGTTTCTTCTAGATCATGGTTTTGTCAAAGGCACTGTTGACAGAACCTTGTTCAGAATCTGTGAAGGAGATGATATTTTGTTAGTCCAAATCTATGTGGATGACATTATATTTGGATCTCCAAATGAGAAGCTGTGTGAGAAGTTCTCCAAACTCATGCAGAGCAAATTTGAGATGTCCATGATGGGATTGATGAATTTCTTCTTAGGACTTCAAGTCACTCAATCAAAGAAGGGAATATTCATCAATCAGGCCAAGTATACAAGGGACATGATCAAGAAATTTGGATGTGCTACAAGCAAGCCAGTCAGAATTCCTATGAATACTAACTGGAAAATGGATCCTGATGAAAGTGGAGAGTCAACAAACTCCACTAACTACAGGGGAATCATAGGATCCTTGCTATATCTCACTGCAAGCAGGCCTGATATCACATTTGCAGTTGGAGTGTGTGCAAGATTTCAAGCAAATCCAAAGAAGAGCCACCTTGATGCTGCCAAGAGAATCCAAAGATATCTCAAGGGATCTGAGAATCTTGGATTGTGGTATCCAGCTGATGACAACATTGAGCTCACTGGATATTCAGATGCAGACTATGGAGGATGTAGAATTGACAGAAAATCCACTTCTGGAACATGTCAATTCTTGGGCAGCAAGCTTATCTCATGGTTCTCCAAGAAGCAAAATACAGTTGCAACTTCAACAACTGAAGCAGAATATGTAGCAGCTGGAAGTTGTTGTGCTCAGATACTTTGGCTCAGACAGCAACTTAGACACTACAAAGTCATCTCAAATGAAGTGCCAATATTCTGTGATAACAATAGTGCAATTGCCATCTCACAGAATCCAGTACTCCACACCAGATGCAAGCATTTGGATATCAAGCATCACTTCATAAGGGATCATGTGGAGAAGAAAGATATCAAGCTTGTCAAAATTCACACTGATAAGCAAAAAGCTGATATCTTGACTAAGCCTCTAGCTGAGGCAAGGTTCTTGGAATTGTCAGCTGAATTAGGCTTACTTGATCCAGGAAAGATGGAGAAATGAGGAAAGAAAGCTGATATGAAGGGGGAAGTTCATTAAGATGAACTTCAGCAAAGTTGACCAACCTCACTGAAGCAGTCAGCCAAAGAGGGAAACTCAGCAAAGTTGTCCCTATGGTGTTCAGCAATGTTGGTCAGAAGCTTTGTCCAAGTGGGACCCAGTCAGCAACTTTGGGACCCACTCAGGCATATTGATCAGGCAATTTGACCTTCACAGAAATCAAAACACATCTCAAGATGTTTGTCCGAGTTAATTGGATAATCATTGCTATTTTTAGCATTGATTAGACATTTAAAAGATTTCTTGGTCTAAGAGTAGGCCATTTTAGGATGGAGTGTGCTATAAAGATTTTTACCACCAAAAAGGCAAATCAGCATTTAATGCAAAATCTTAATTGAGATTTCATGAATTCTTGAGCCATCATCAAGACCATTGATCTGCATTAAACTTCCATCAAACCGCCTAAAGTCCACTACCCCACTTTATCCAATTGGTTCTTACTTTTACCCACTGTCATTCTCTATTAACCAACGGTTAATAAACTCCCCACATATATAAACTCCTCAGTTTTTACTTTCATCCTTACGCACTCATAATTCCAAACTCTTAAGATTTTCAAAACCTCTCAAAAACCTGCAACTCCTCTCTAAAAACCTACCCAATTCTCATATTATCCATGGCTCCTAAAATCAAGAGAGAAGAACTTGTAGACTTCAATGATCCATCTTTGGACATTGACTTTGCATATCTCAGCAACACAAGTTCTCTTTGGTTTGAGAAATTAGTGGCTTTTGATAGCCCAGACAAAGAAGTTGAACCAGTCCTCCAATGGCTTAGGGAGGCAGGCCTTGAAAAATTCCTAGGCACCAAGCCAGATTCCTGCCTGAACTCCTTCATGGCTGAATTATTTGCCCATCTCAGATGGAAGGGCAAAAAGGGTGATGTGTGCACCAAGCTCACATATGCTGAGGAAGATGAAGAAGAAGAAAGCCAACACACCATCATCTTCACTGCTGAGGATTTGGATGCTAGCTTTGGGCTACCATCAGAAGGCCAGAATCCTGAAATTTACAAAGAAGGTGATGATCAGGAGTTCTACTATCCATGGATGATAGTACCCAAGAAACTTGTAAGTGCTCAGAACAAGAACACTTTAAAGCCTGTTTATAGGCATCTGTTTGACTGTGTTGTGAAAAGCTTGTTGAGCCATTCTGGAAGTGTTGAACAAATCAGCTTGCCAAAACTGAGGGTGATGGCTGCTGTAATTGACTCTGCTGAAAAGAGAGTTAAGTTTGACTGGAAAAGTTTCATTCTTGACAAGATGATGAATGAGAAGTTCAAGTTTAAGGAGGTGAAGCACCACAAGGTGGTGGTTGATGGAAGACTCCAGTTCTGCACAAGAGCTAGCCTGCTCTTGGAGAGATTTGCTCATTATACCCACCTTCAAGCAAAGCCAAAGCCTTTTCCAGCTCAAAAGGTGATGTTCAGAAAGCTGTCTTCAAAGACAGAAAAGAGGAAGCAAGATGCAGCTTCCAAGAAAGTTGTAGCAGTTGTTCCAGCAACCAGAGCTTCTCCAAGGAAAAGAAAAGCCCAACCACCAAAAGTACAGCCAAAGATGAAGAGGATGAAGAAGATTCTGAGTGAATCTTCCCCAGAAAGCCAGTCAAGAAGTGGAGGAGCCACTTCTGAGGAGATTGAGAAGGCTGCTGATGAAGGAGTCAACCCCCCTGAAGAGGGTGAAGAATTCAGAGAGGTTGTCCCCTTACAGCCTGAGATTGTGACAGAATATAGGGACCTTGACAAGCCAACAAAGTCTGAAAGGAGGAGGATAATAATCAAAACTTCTGAGAAGCAGAAGTTGATGGAAGAGGAGAAAAAGAAGAAAGAGTTCTTCAAGGAGATTAGACAAGCAAGTAGGGCTAACTCCAAGTCCAACAGCCCTGAAGCCAACTCTCCTGATATTCAATCAGAAAGAATATCTCCATCAAGGCATGAAGAAGAGGAGTGCAAGACTCCTGAAGATGCCCCAATTATTGCCAAGAAAGTTTACTCCCTTGAAGGTGCCCCTGACAGATCAGGTATTGATGTGCTGGTAGATTTGGTCAATCTTGAGGATAGACCTTTTTCCCCACTTGATCCAAGACTTCTTTCATACACCAAACTTCTTGAAACTGTTCTTCAAGAAGGTGATCAAGTTGTTCTCCCACCCATTCCAGCCATTCCAATTACCTCTTCAGGCACATTGCTCTCAAAAGCACCTGAATCCCAACTTGTCTTAAGCTCTTCTAAACCCAATCCTTCTGAACCCAACCTACCTGAAATCCAGTCAAGCCTACCTGAATCCCAGTCCAACCCTCCTGAATCCCAAACCAACTCTTCTGAAGATGAAAGTGGTGAAGAGTACACTTATGAGGGGATGCTAAGGCAGATTGCCAAGGCTAATGTGGATGAATTATATCCAGGATTGAAGGATTATCCTAGGCTGCAACAACAGTTCTATGATCTCAGAGCTCTTGTTGAGATCAAGGATAGAACTATGGTGGAAATAGCTCAGGCTATTCAGGACAAAGGAGCAAGCTGGTGGCAGGTTGAAGAGAACAGGCTCTTACATTTTGCTAATGTGAAGAAATCCAGTGTGTTGACCACTGAGGCCTTGTTTTGCACCATTGTTCATGAGAAGGTGCTTGCTGAGAGAGAAAGAATTGCACAAGGGATCAAGCATCCTGATAGTCCATCTGATGATGATAATGATGATGATGATGATGATAACACCAATCCCAACCCTCCTGGCCTCAACTCTGCTCAGGTACATTACTTGACCTATCATTCTGTAAAGGACTCTGATCATTCAGAGGAGTTGACCAAAGATGGTGACTCAGTCCAAGATGCATTGGCCAAGGATGGTTCTTCTGAACCTGAGGCACAGCTTGACAATGTTGAGACTTCCATGGGAGAAGCTAGTTTGGCTAAAGCCTCATCAATGTCAGATCAGTTGGACATTGACCAGCCTTTAGTCATTCAGGATGACTCAATGGCCTTGGGATGCCCAAGCACTGTGATCTCCCAACAACTGCCCTCTGTGGATCCTGTTGAGGATATAGAGGTGTCAGGTTTAGGAATGGAAGAAGTTGAAAAGGCTGATAGTGTTGAAAACTCAGAGGGAGATGATGGTGAGGATTGTGTGATTACAGGTTCCCTGAGTGCACCACAAATAGAGGGAGATGAAGTAGAAATATTGGGTGCAGCCCAATATGAGAGTCAGGCAATTCTTCAAGTCAAATCTGAACTTGATGAATCCCTTGGTGAAAGGAGGCCTGATTCTCCAATGTATGTGAGTCCATCTGATATGAATGAAGAAGAAAAGAATAAAGTTGAAAATGAGAGAGAAGGTGCTGATGTTTCAGGCCTTATGGGAGAAAGAAAAAATGAGGGTGTTGAGGGAGACTTTACTAACACTCTTAGTTTTGCAGATTCTGTTGCTGTTACCATTGAGCAAATTTTTGCTGATGCTTCTCTTACAGACATACCAGTTGATGCTGACATTGACCTTGAAGCAGTATCAGCCAATGTATCCACTTTGAATAAGATGTACTTTGAGCAAGCCAACACCACTGAAGCTGGTTTTCAGATTGCTACTCAGGCTGCATCCATCATTGAAGAGCAATCAGAGAAGTTGGATACACTGGTAAGGGAAGTTGGTAAGGCACATGCAGCAACCATTGACACTCTAGATGGCCAAGGCAAGACTTTAGCCTCTGTGGAGATGAGGCTAACTGGCTCAGAAGAGGTGATCCTGCCCACTCTAGATGCAAGAATTTGTGGAGTTGAAACTGGTCTGCAAACAGTTTCAACTGAAGTAACAAAGGCAAAGGATCAGATGGTGAAGTTCACCAAATCTGTGAAGAAAGAGCAGCTGGGCCTCCAGAGTCTCTACAAGGACAATGTGAGAGCTCTAAGGAGGACAATCAAAGATGCCTTAAGACAGAGGACTGCAGCTCAGAGAAAGAAGGCTGAGGAATTGAAAGCTGCAATGGTCAAAGAAGCTGCAGAGAAGTTCACTGTTGAACTTATGGCCAAAGTGTCTGATCAAGTTGTGGCCAACCTCACTGAACAACTTCAGGCCAAACTTGATCAATCACTGAAAGCCACATTGGATGCCATTGTTACTCAAAAGATGAAGCTTGTTCATACTTTCTTAAGCATGGCAGATGACAAGATGCAAAACATTCATGATGAGAATGTTTATCTACTGCAGGAGTTGAAGTCCCTCACTCAAGCCTACTCACATCTCTCAGTGTCTATGAGTGAACTGAAGCCCCAGTGTTTTGATAATGCCAAAAAGGGGGAAAGAGAGAGAGCAAGGGCAAAGGGAACCTTGGTGATTGGTGAATCAAAGGGAAAGGAGAAGGTCCCTGAGATTGAGGAGGAGGCAGTAGAAGACATTGGGAAAGGCAAAGGCCCAATGAATATTGAAGATTTGACTGAGGAAGAGCAGATTCAAATTGCAGTCAAGGAGTCTATGGTGTCTGCAATGGAAAGTCAGGCAAGGAAGCAACAAAGGCCTGGTGGTGAGTCAGCAGAACTTGACCCCAAGGAGAAAGTTATTGAAGTAAGGGGGAAGGTGACAAGGTCATCTGAAAGAAAGAGGAAGGAATTGCAAGCCTTCAATGAATTCCCAACCAGCCTGACTCTGCCATCAGAATTTCAGTCTGAAGAAACAACTCCATTAAGACAATCAAAGAGATTGAAGAAAGCAGCCAAGCTGCCTGTTAGTGAAGAAGAAGAAGAAGATGTTGAAGAAGAAGCACAGGACAAAGAGCCTGAAGTTGGTGTGCCCAAGCTTGCTGATGATCCTTCTAAACTGTTTGAAGAAGGATTTGGAAAGGATCCAGAGACTCAGGAGAAGTTAGCTCTTCAGAGAGCTAAAGAAAGAATGGATCAGTTGGTTGAGGCCAACAAGGCAAGGGATGAAAGAAGGGCAAACTTCAAAGCTCCAAGAAGGAGGGCTTCATACAGAAGGCTCAAACCACAAATGCTGCAAAGATGGGACACTCAGTACCCTCACCATGATAAGTGGGTTCCAATCTCACTGAATGATGCATGGGAGGAGGCCAAGAGAAGTTTTGTATATGACTTTTATGTCATTGGAAAGTGGCTTGAAGAGAGTGTGGATGAAGTCTTTGTCCAGTTTATGTTTGAGAACCACAGGGACCTCTACCAAAAGCTGTTTGCAGCAACTGAGATGGCAAGAGTTGAGTTCAAGGCCCCTGGTCATATTCTGTACATGCCTCCTAAGTTCAATGGGAACTTAATTGATGAGGGAAAGATTCTGAAAGAGTTCATCAACATCATGAAGATGGAGAAGATGAAGATTGGCCCTAGAGGCTCCAACAAGGATGTTTGGGAGCTGAAGAAAATGGTCTGGGCTCAATATGGAATTGCTCCTCAAGATGATGGAACTCTCTGATGGATAAGTTCATCTCTTCCCTATCTGGTTTTTATGATTGTTTATGATTGTTTATGATTGTTGTTCTGTTTTTCTTGAATCAGTTTTGATGTCCTTTTGATTTTCTGATCTGTAATGCTCTATGATATATAAAAGGACCACTGATTTTCTATCAAGAGATAACAACTCATTATCTCAACTAACCTGACATGACATATATACTTGATTTATTGTGCTAACAGTTTCTTTCAGGAAATTTGACCAGTTCACTCATCCTGAAGGTAAAGTGTAGTATAAGTCAAGGTTCCTTTGTAATAGGTTTTGGCATCATCAAAAAGGGGGAAATTGTTGGGAATAAAATGATTTTGATTTAGATACCAAAACCCCTGATTGATGATGTTCAGATTAGTTGAGATATGCTCAAGTCTAGTTCAGGCAAGTTGTCTCAGTACACTTAAGTAAGTAGAATGCTTAAGTTAAAAATCTCAAGAATGTTGTGAGATTTTAGAGTTCAGGATAGTTGTCCAAAGCTGGAATGTTAGGCAGCTTGATAAGTGTTAAGTGTCTAGGCCAAAGTTGTTGAACTTTCAAGGCAGACTGATCAAGTGGACAACTGAGCTGAAGAGATCAAGAACATTAAAGCAATGCTCATAAATGCAAATGATCAAGACAGTTGAAGTACAAATGATCAAGAGCATTGAATGCCAAAGCCCACAGAAGATACATTCAATGAAGCATTTATTGTCAATCATGCCTGAACCAAGCATTGAAGACTTAGAGCATTAAAGAGTGAAGCATTGAATGAATGTTGGAACATTCTAAATTGCAGCAGGAATGTTCAGGGAGCTTGTCCCATCTGACCGTTGGTTGAGTGTAGAGTTTGCCACAAATCAACCTTGGGAAATGTGCATATTTGGAATCTGACACAAGTCTTCTCAGCCGCATTTTTCAGAAGTCAACACATTCATTCAAGAAACCATTGAAGAGCCCTTTTACACAGTGGATAAAAGGATGCCAAGCTTCATAACCGTTTCAATGGTGCTGCAAATAGACCAGTTTGAATTGCTATCTCTCCAACGGTTAGTTGTTCAAATTTGCCTATAAATACAGAAGTGATCAAAGGGATTCATAATCCAACTACAAGCTATCAAACTATCATCAAGCTTTCAAAGGAAACCAAGCTGTTCTTCAGAATCCTAAGTTTCCTGAATCACTTCAAATAGCTAAGCCAATCTTTGTAAACATCCAAAACTTAGCATTGAGATATCCTAAGCCTTTACACTGTTCTTATTGTAAAGGATATCTCAACTAGTTGGAACCAAACCTCAAACCCTTATCTCATTTAGTGAAGAGAGTGTTTGTTGTAGAAGTGAGGAGTTAAGGACTGTTAGAGTGAAACACAGTCTTAACTCAGAGAGATTGAGCACTAGGACTCAGATTATCCTAGGGATCAAAGCACTAAGAGAGTGTTGTTGATCAGTGCACCTTGGCACTATAAAACAAGCTAATTCCATTGTGAAGGAATTATCCTGTTCAATCAGGGAAAGTGGATGTAGGAGCTTGAGTCTTTGAACCACTATAAACTTGTGTGCCATTTACTTACTGCATTCTTTATTGCACTTACATTCAAACATATTTTAAAGAAGCAAAACTCATTAAGTAAAGAAAAACTGTTTTGGACAAAGTCCCTGATAACTGTATCTTTTCAGAAATTAACTTGGAGTATTTCTTAGAGTCAAAGGCCAACCACATTCCGCACTTAGCAACTCTTTTAGATATTTAGCCAACTGATCACTTAATAGTAATCAGTAGGACAAGTATCTATCAAAGTTCACACTCAGGCTAGTTGTGAGACAACCTGCCTGATAAGACCAGTTTTGTTAAAAAGAAAAGAATTTGCATACACAAGTGCATTCCCCCCCCCCCCCCCCCCATACACTTGTGTCATACTCCACCAAGGACCAACATAAAGGATATCTCATTAGTTGGAACCTTACTTCAATCCTTACCCCTTTCAAGTGAGAAAGTGAGAAGGTTGTTGTAGTAGTAGAAGTGGTAGGAGCTGACTGTTGAGAGAAGAACAGTTCAGTTTTGAGTTTAGAAGAGGGTACTAGGACTCTAGACATCCTAAGGATCAATTCACCAAGGAGTGGTGTTCTTGATCAAGTGCACCTTAGCACTATAAAACAAGTTAATTCCAATAGTGAAGGAATTATCCTGTTAAATCACGGAAAGTGGATGTAGGAGCTTGAGTCTCTGAACCACTATAACTTCTTGTGTTGATTTACTTTCAAAGTACTTTCATACATTCAACACTGCACACAAAACTGATCTTTCAAAGGATACATATTCAAAGACCGTGCAAAAGACATTTGGACAAGTTCCCTGAAAACTGGACTGTATTAGATACATATTCAAAGACATTTGGACATTTCAGAACTTAAAAGGAGTTTAAACTAAAGGGCCAACCACTAATTCCGCACATATAACTCCATTAGATAGTTATTCAACTAAGTACTCAATAGTACTTAGTAGTTTGATTATCTTTAAAGAGTTAATCATCTTCAGCAGAGTTGTCCAAGACAACCTTGCTGATCTCTGGTTTGATCAATGTTTGAAAAGAATTGCATACAAGTGTATTCCCCCCCCCCCCCCATACACTTGTTATATACTCCTTTCAGGACCAACAGTTGAGTATAAACTAAAATTGGGCTCATTGATATATTCTGATTTCCGCATTGTACTTTGATATATCGAAAGAATTTTGAAAAGTCTATTCACCCCCCTCTAGACATTTTCACTAGCTTACTCGATATTAAACTCAACTTTGGGACCTACACAAGCTTTACAAGAAGACTACTTATTTTGCTCTATTATTATATTTTGCTCTGATACTTTATCTGCCTTGATATTTCACTACAAAAAATTGGCCAAAAGGAGAGGGGAAAGGCAACAGATTCCCCCTCTTTAATCTAAAAGGCAGCGACAAAGGCAACGGAATCCCCCCGTTGCCAATATGCTCGTTGCCATTTTAAAGGAGACAGAATTATTGTATCAATTGCCTTTTTGCAATGGCAGGCGGTTGTTGCCAAAAGGCGAGCGCGTGTAAGCCGTTGCCTTTTGGCCAGTGCAAAGAATTCCCTCTCATCTAAAAGTCCGAACTTGTAGAGAGGTGTGGAATTAATTCTTGTATATTAATTCCTAACACTCCCCCTCACTCGTGGGCCGGATTAACACTTCTTACCCTTTTTGGGGAGGAGGCCCATCTAGTGGACAAATTAAATGGGTGGAGTGCTTTCAACAGGAATCGAACCCAGGTCGTTTTGCCCGGTTTGCTCTGATACCATGAAAGAATTTCGTCTCATCTAAAAGTCTGAACTTGTAGAGAGGGTGGGAGGTGGGAATTAATTCTTGTATATTAATTCCTAACACTCCCCCTCACTCGTGGGCCGGATTAACACCTCACCGCTGGGCCACCATAATTATGGCATATTTTCGAAACCCAGGTCCTCATCGCTGGGCCACCATAATTATGGTATATTTTCGCGAATTTTGCGATCAGCAGGGGTCAATCCCGCGACCTCTCGGTCGCGAAGCATTATGGGCGCCCCTTGTGTGCCGTTTAGGTTAGGAGTTTTAGTCGACATGTTGTGAATACAATTAATATATATACAATTTAATTTTAGTTTTAATTCTTTAATTAATTCAATCCATTTTAACTTTAATTATTGATTATTAAATTGTCAAAGCATATCATATTTATTTATAAATGAGAATTTACTAAATTATGTGTTTCAAATTAAATAATTTAATTGTGGTGATTAAAAATATCAATTCACACCATTTAAATTTATTCTAATATTCAATTTACAACATTTAAATTCATTCTAATTTTTAATTAACAACAATATCATTACATACAACATTGAGTATAATTATTTTCACATATACATTTAAATTTATTCTAATCTTAAATTCACAACATTTAAATTCATTCTATTTTTCAATTCAGAACAATATCATTACATACAACATTGAGTATAATTATTTTCAATTATCCATTTAAAAATATCAATTCACTTATCCATTTAATTAAAACTATTTTCATCTTAATTAAAATCATTCTCAAGTTCATTTTCAATTAAAATAACATCACAAACAACATTAATTATAATCATTAGCATGTTCACGTCAATTAAAATAACATCACACACAACATTAAAATAAACAATTCTCAACTTCAATTTAAAATAAACATAACAAAGTAATAGAAAATGTATCACTCCTCGTGTTATTATTCCTTGAAAAGTGCACGGGGGCATGGACACATTTTTAATGTAATCTGATCTATACGGTGCATCTACAGTAGTAGTTTATTCTAGTAGCATAATTCAAAATTTTACAAGAGATATTTTCATATTAAGATTTATATAGTATATGTTTCATTTATCATACATGAATATATTTAATTGACTATAATAATAATTTAAGTGCAACAAATTAATGTAAACATGTATATTTAAGTAATTTCAATGAATTGATGCATGTGTCTATGAATATAATAGTTAATTGTATACAATGAATTGATATTATACATGAATTAGTTACAAACAATTGGTTGGTTGATACATGAATATAATCAATTAAATATACATAAACTCATTTATTTTTAATACATATGTACTAAATTTGCCTGAATTTAAAAAGTCTCTTTTTAATTAATAAAATATTAATTTATCGATAAATTAATACCTCTCTAAATTAATAAAATTTCATGGTCCCAATATTATTAATTTATAGATCGAGGTTTTATTGTACTTATAAGTCGAGCATGATGTTTCATAGTAATACTATTGGGATAATCAGTTGAAATGAATATATTAAAATTCAAAAAATCTTGAATGAGAAATTAAAAAACATATAAAAAGAAACTCAAATATTTGCTAAGACTTTATAGGGACCCACTCCCGTTACCATTTAGCAAGGGGCCTACTCACGTTGCCATTTAGAAAGGGGCCTACTCCCGTTGTCATTTAGCAAGGGGCCTACTCCCGTTGCCATTTAGAAAGGGGCCTACTCCCGTTGCCTTTTGGCGAGTGGGGTCCCGTTGCCATTTAGCAAGGGGCCTACTCTCGTTGCCTTTTAGCGAGGGGGCTCCCGTTGCCATTTAGCAAGGGGCCCACTCCCGTCGCCTTTTGGCGAGTGAAACACACGTCGTTGCCTTTTCCGTTGTCAAAAGGGGACGGCGACAACATCCGTTGCCTTTTTTCTGGCAGTTGCCAAATCTGTTGTCAATTGGCAACTGTACATTGCCCTTGCTATTATTTGTTGCCTTTTAGACAATTTTTTGTAGTGTTTGTTCAAATGTTATTTCTTTGATACACTTGTTAGTTGTTCATAGAGTTAGGACTTACAAACTCCTATTATGTATTCTGTGCTGAACTCATATTGATTATCTATTGCACATGAACAACCTTTGAGTCTTCTAGATATATAATGGTTTGTTATCTAACTTAAGGATCTAGCTAAATCTGAAAACAATTCTATACTAAAATGGATTTTACAGATTTCAGAGAACTTAGCCTTCATAGGTTTTTGCAATCTGAAAATATTCTGTGAAGTTTTCTAAAGTGTAGAAAACACATGCTAGTTGACCTTATGTTGCTAAATCTACTGAAGAAATCCTTATGGATTTTTGGAAGAAAGTAGGTTTTGGCATCATCAAAAGGGAGGAAATCGTTGGGATATAATTTATATTAATAAAGAAAATTTTGATTTTGATTAGATACCAAAACCCTAGAAAACCCCAAGAATGATGAATTGTCAAGATAGGTCTTTCAGGATAGAAAGTTCATTCATGTCAGTGAGTTTATTTTAGATATGATAGATTTTTTAAAAATCTGTGCCAACTCCTATGAATAGCAAAGAGATATTAAGTTCAAGATCTATGGAAGACTAAGAGCAATGGAGACTAAGTACTATGAAGAGCAAAAAGTCATGAAGATTAACTACTATGAAGAGCAAACCGTCATAGAAGTCTAAGTTCTATGAAGGACAAACATTCATGAAGATATGAAGAGAAATGAAGTCTAAATTTTATGGAATTATGTGCAAAAAGAGGAACGACCAGGAGAAGTTTCAATGACTCTGTACAAGTCGTATGAATGATAAAGAGAAGAATTTACAAGTTGAAGGTCAAACCCTATGGAGACATGTTCAAGACAAGCTACAAGTAAATGTCAAATCATATGGAAGTTCATTCAAGATGAGTTTATCAACTTATGGTCAAAAGGCATGGATGACACATCATTATCCAAGGACAAAATCAATTTGTTATTTAGATGCCAGGAATATTCCAAGAAGACCAATGAGCCAATGCCACATGTCACTTGTGCATAACAAATTCTGAGAACAATTTTAAGGTTTCAGAATTAGACGTGAATGCATGTACTATTTGCATGCAGGTCCTTGAACTATTTGAAAGTTCAAATTTATGGATTGGTTTATTATCTCCACCAACAGATAGTTTACTAACTCTATAAATAGGACACAACTTAATTCATTTCAAGGTGACGGGAACACACACAAGCTAAAACAATTACAATATTTTATTAAGCATTCAAAAGAAACAAACACTCAAGTCATTCGAGAGATTAAAATTTTAAGAAAATATTTAAGTGTTAACCTTTAATTCCCACTAGGCAGTTCTATATGATTATCCAAAGTCTAGATAGTGATATCCTAGCCTTTACATTTGATCTTCATTGTAAAGGATATCATACTAAGTTGGTACCAAGAACAAAACCCTACTTTCACATTGAGAGATATTTGAGAGTATCGTCTAGTGCGTAGTAGTTTGAGAGTATTGCAACTAGAGAATGTTGTAAGAAATTAAGAGAAGAGGAGAAGAAGAAGAGAGTGCACCTTGGCACTGTAAAAATAAGCAAATTTCGAAGTGATTAAGGAATGAAATTAAAGTTTTTTTAGTCCTTTAAGTTGGACTAATTTTGAATTTGGTCCAGATGGAATACACATTTTGATTTTGGTCCCAAAAGTTGACCCAAATTTTGAATTCAGTCAAATTACCTGACATTGCAGGAAAATGAACCGGTCAAATCCTTAACTCGTGCATTTTTATACACATGAGCAAATTCACGGTTGTTCATAGTTGAATTGAATTGCACACGAGGTAAGAATTTGATCGGTTCATTTACCTGCAATGAAGGGTAATTGGAATGAATTCAAAATTTAGACAACTTATGGGACCAAAATTAAAATGTGTATTTCATGAGGACCAAATTCAAAATTAGTCCAACTTAAAGGACTAAAAACACTTTAATCCCTTACTTTTATTTTTTGTCTACTTTATGTCATTTTTGGCAGATTAGGCTTTAGATTAAATAGTAAGTATGCCAACGTGTTTTGCACATTTACTTTGTCTAGGTGGAGATTCGAATTGAGATCTCTTTTGATCATCTTAATTAATGTGTTATTGTGATTTTTTTTTTCCTCTATAAGGATTGAGACCCCTTGTAACCAGGTCTTTTTTTCGTTGAGTTGGTATTATTTTTAATTAAAAATTAAAATTAATAATTTATAGTGTAGTATTAAAGGACCAGAGATAAAGTAGTTAGAGGGTATGAAAGTGTTTTCATTAATTATTGTTTAATAAATGGGTCTATATATCTATAAATTGACAGTGTGACGGATGGATGGGTGTATATATCAACAAATAAAGAGATGAAATTTGGAGCGATATTATTAATGTTGTTCTTCTTCTCCGGCCACGATGCGAGGATCTGCGTATCGTCGTCGATGCTAGGTATGGAGATGCGTTCACTATTGAAAAAATGGTTAGTTCCGGTAGGGAAAATACTAGAATTCGAATATATGAAAAATCACACAAAGTCGAATCAAGGGAAACCTTTTATCCACAAGATAGATTACACCTTGGCTAGTGCTCACATGTTAGTGTGTTTTGTATTCAAAGGTAAAACGACTTTTCTCTCAGATACGGTAGCACCACTATACCTGAGAACAACGAACGTATGGGAGTTTATGAACTGAACTAGGGCTTCAGTTTCGTATGACCAGAGAGAGGGAGCAAAATTTCGTAGGCAAAAACTATTTGTCTTCTAAAGGGATGAGTCATGATATTTATAGACAAACTCTCACTCAAGAGGTTGAGAAGAAAGTGGATCGACCCATTTAGATTGAGGCCTAATAAACCATACCCAAACGGGTCAGCCCAATTGCACAAATGGACTTTCAGAGTTTTTGGTACTGTAAAAAAATAGTTGGGCCACAAAGACCACCAAAGGCCAATTACCGAAGTCGAGTCGGACGGGCGGCGCGCGCGTGTGGCATTTGGAAATGTATACCCATTAACCATAGTTGGACATAAGGACCACTTCAATGCTTATAAAGCCTCTAAAAGTTTTGTAGACTTCCTATGTGGGACAAGTAGACCTTTCACCTTCCCACCCTCAAAATCATCATTAAAAGTTGAAAACCCATCAACTTAATTAATTAATTTCTCACTCACCGAAACTCTGTTTTGAAATATTAAATATATCACGTTCATCTACTCCGCGAGTAAATCGACTATGTCATGTTTAATTATTTAATAATTAATATTTAGTCCATCTAATAATTTTAATTAGACAAGGGTGTCAAAACCTATTAATTAATTCCAACACAAATGTAGTGGTTTTAGTTATCCACCTTGCTGCACAGCAGCACAAGTGCTGCCACACTCATCAACGAATTCTTCTATCAATGCCGCCTTGAAGCATCCTTGGACATAAGGGATATTGTGTATCGTTAGTAAGTTTTTACCCGCTGTAGCAACCTGTAACATTACTGTTGTTAATTTTCCGACAACATTTTCCCTTACCCTCAAACGCATTAGTTACCTTTATTCTAAATTATACTCCCTCCGTTTTTTATTAAGTGTCACTTTGACTTTTTAATTAATTTTAAAATAATTGTCATTCTAGAGTTTTTTCTTTAATTTAGACTATTTTACCCTTATTCATTTACCATAAATATTTTTCATAATTAAATTCCACAAAAAATGTTTATACCAAAATTAATTTGATTTATTAATACTAGCTAGATTCTTGACCACATTCTTTATCAAACAAAATTTCTATATTAAAATTAGTATAATTAATGAAGGGTAATATAGACCATAATTTATAATCTTAATTTGTTGAAAAAAGCCAAAACGACACTTATTCAAAAATGGAGGGAGTATATTAATTGCAGATGCAAAGTTTATATATGTATGGTCGATCGATGGTCTTTTATATTTAATATTGATGGTCACAAAAGGAGTGTGACACGTGTGCTGGGGGTGGGGGCAGGGGCAGGGGCGGATGTACGTTGAGAGTGGGGTGGCCATGGTCCCCTCAACTTTTTTTTTTATATATATATATATTAGTTATTAAATTAGATTATCAGTTAATTAGTTTTATTATTAAATTAATTTATACATTGACATAGTTCTTAATTGACCAAGATTTAATTGTTTCCGCATTTTAAGTTACACAGAATTTATCCCAAATATTAATATTAATGATATAAATTAATACTAATTTATAAAAGCCAAACATCAAATATTAATATACATTTTAATTGATAAATTCTTGTCATATCATGTAATTAGATTTTAAGTGATTTTGATGTATTCTTAATTATTTAATTGAATTTTGGACCTGTCACAATAGAACCAAATCAAATTGTGGTCTAATTACACCATAAAATTGGATTCATGCAAATGTGACTCGTTTAAATTTCTTATATTTTAATTATTAGAATTATAGATCATAATTTATTTTTCATTAGTTAAGTTTTTCTTTTCTTCGTCTTAACAAGATCACAACACAATTAGTAGAAATGCTACACAATTTTTCTAGATTTTATATTCTCTTTAAAAATTTAATTTTTTTATTTACCATTCATTATTATTTTTAATTTTCAACTCAAATGATTATAAATTATATATATAATTTTACATTTTGATATTTTTAACAGCGAATATATATATATTTTGATATAAACATAAAATATTTAAATTTCATTAACAAACATATAATAATGTCGAACAATATTATTTTTTGGCCCCCCCTCAACGTCAATCCTGGGTCCGCCCCTGGGTGGGGGGAATACACGTGTGTGTTTTTTAAAACTTTTTCAAACAATACAACACAAATAATCAAAATCAGGTGAGTTGGCTAAATGCAAAGTCCTATGAAAATATTTCTCAAGATATTTTGACAAGTCTTAACAAATTATAATCAACTTTTATGCAGAATTTATGATAGGCCCTGTTATACTCCTAAGAAAATATGCACTTAACAAGTGTTGGGATATCCATCCTACCCCTAATCAGATCAAAGACTATGAATTAGTTTTGATGGCCAAAACAAGATCATATAATCTAGTGTTATGATATAATTTGTAATCTAAGCTGTTTTTATAAAGCTTAGTAAATAGGACTTAGTCTAGTCTATTGGACCAACTTGAAGATCAGAAGACATCAAGACTAGAAGACTAAGAAGACCTATAAAGTCCATAAGTGAAGTCAGATGACAAGGTGCTTGTATACCGAAGTCATCTGATGATAACTTCAAGAGATCAGCCTACATGAAGAACCAAGTTGATATGGACTCAAGACTTAGAAGGATCTTGTCAAATCAAAGCAACACAAGAGCTGCTCATCTGATTGATCAGATGACACCATCAGAAGACAAAGACATCAAATCTCATCTGATGTACTCCAACAGAAGACAAGATCAAGTCAAATGCACTCGGCTGATATTGACCAATACGAAGATGCCAAGTCAGCCCTAGAGTCATTCAATGCAGAGAGCATGCAGATCCAACATGTGCATTTAATGCACACTGTTTTTCATGAAGATGTTCAATCTACAACCAATGGAGGAACAAGCATGCAGATCATCAAGCACGCCTCAATAATGATGTTCACAACGGCTAGTTGTTGTAGAAATCATCTATAAATACAAGACATTATCCATAGTGATAAGCATGGGAAATACTACGCAAGCAAGAACTCATCAAACGTGTTGGAAAGTTAGAAGAATGATCTGAATCCTTATAGTTCTTAAGAGCCAGATTTTGTTCATCAATCCATAACTCTAGATTTCCCCACTAAGCCTGTATTTCTTATACATAACTTAAGCTTAGAATTGTGTTGATTGAAGTTTGTCTTGATCTCACAAGGTTGTACCATTTGTAAACCCCAAACCCTCAAGTTTATTGTTTATTCAATTACCCTTTAAGAGTACTTGTTCTCACCATAACAAGTAGAACCAACTACACTAAGAGAGTGTACCGTGTTTATAGTATTTTCTTGGAACTTTAAAGTAGCAAGGAGCTTTTGTGAAAGGAATTAACTTCACAGCTGGGCTGTGAGAGAGGACATAGGACTGGGATCCAAACCTCTATAAATACTTTTGTTATTTACTTATTGCTTGTTATCAACTGTTCATACATATATTTCATCTCAAGCAGATCTTCAAAAGTGTCAAAATCACAAGTAGAGTTTCCATAATCAGTTGACACCAAATCATCTGATCTAGTCATTGTTTACATATATCAAAGGTTTTCTCAAAAGAACGAATCTAAACTTAGGGCCTACACATTTTCGCACTATCAGCTGATAAGGGTTTTTCCTACTCGGCTGATTGACACTCGCACTCTATCAGATCACTTATTTGCTCAATAGCTTAGTCCTTAACTGAGTTTGTCACTCATTTGAACACTAAAATAGTTTGTTTTTAAAAAAGGAAGAATTTTATTCACACCCCTCCTAGAGTTCTCTTATCATTACGGGTTGGCCTGCTGTGTACTCAAGTACACGGTATACTTGAGTCCAGTCATATACAAAATATTAAGTATATATAAAATAAATAACAAAGTATTTAACAAAAATCAATATAGCCTAGTGGTTGCCCTTTGATTGCCTTATCACAAAGTCATAGGTTTGAAACCTTTAATTTTAGCATCATTTTTTTATTTTAGCACCAGTTTTTCTACAATTTTTGAAATTTTAATTTTAGCACCAGTTTTTTATTTTAGAGCCACAATTTTAGCACCAGTTTTTTATTTTAGCACCACAATTTTCGAAATTTTAATTTTAGCACCAATTTTTTATTTTAGTACCACAATTTTTGAAATTTTAATTTTAGCACCAATTTTTTTATTTTAGCACCAGTTTTTCTATATTAATAAAAGTGAAACAATTAACAACTAAATGATGTATCATTAATAGTAATAAAAGTGCAAGTAATAAATAATAAAATTTGTAAAATTAATAATAATTTTTAAAAAGAAATTAGCACCAGTTTTTTTATACATTATAAAAAAAGTGCAAGTACTAATAATATCATTATTTGCACTTACTAATAATATCATTAATAGTAATAAAAGTGCAAGTAAAAAAATAATAAAACGTGTAAAATTAATAATATTTTTTTAAAAAAAAATTTAGCACCAGTTTTTCTAGATTATGAAAGTGTGCAAATAACAAAAAGGTGTATCATTAGCATACACTTTTCAATTATAATATCATACACTTTTCAATTATAATAACATACATTTTTCATTAATATATAACTTACACTTTTCATTAATATAACATACGCTTTTTAGTTATAATAACATACATTTTTCATTAAATAGATCATACACTTTGTAGTTATAATAACATAAAATTTTCATTAATATGACATACACTTTTCATGAATAGATCATACACTTTACAGTTATAATAACATACACTTTTCATTAATATATAACTTACACTTTTCATTAATAGTTCATACACTTTTCAGTTATAATAACATACACTTTTCATTAAAAACAATGTTGCACTTTTCAATATATTAACATACATTTTTCATTAAAAAAGCAAAGATATACTTTTTAGTTATAATAACATACACTTTTTCAAAAAAAAAAAACCGACAAAAAAAAATCGAAAAAAAAAAGTCAAAGTTTGACCGTTGACATTTGACTAGTGAAAGTCTACTCAAGTACATTGTGTACTTGAGTACATACAAGACTTTGGCTATCATTACTACTCGTTTACGGACCAACAACAAGTCAACTAATTTTACTCACATAAAAACAGTGTTTATGTAAACACTTATGAAAAATACAGTTTTTCAAATATGAACTATCTTGTGAAGATTAAATAAAGTTTTATGCGCACTTAAGCAAATAAAAAATAATGAATAAACAAATACTAAGCAAGTAAGTAAATGCAGTAAATAAAGAATGCAAGATGTATAGTGGTTTTGAAGACTAAACTGCTGCTACGTCCATTTTTTTAATTTAATAAGATAATTCCTTATGGGTAAATTGGATACACTAAAAAAAATTAGGCTTAAGTTATATGACGTGAACGGTTGAAAACTAAACATGGGGGTCATTAATTATTCCAGGGTGTCAACTTTCATAACAATGCGCATTAATTAAGATTTTGATCTCCCCAATGTTCAAACACATTGGTATGCTTATTGTTTAATTTAAATACACGCTAATCAAACAATTAAAAATAATATCAACTTATATATATAGAGAGGAGAAGAATCACTTTAATCATCTAATTTCAATTTTTTAATTCAATTACTATTTAATTGTACTTTTACATTTTACATTTTTCAATTATCACATTATACATTCTATACAATTTTTTCTTATTATGAAATTTCAGAAGATTTTAATTTAATCTCTCCATCAACAAAGCACATCGGTATACTTACTCTTCACACCAATCAAAATAATAAAAAAATGGTATATTGATCGATGCCTGGAATCAAGATTACAATCTTATTATTTATTCAAATAATAATTCTTAATTCCATTATGAATTCCACGTCTCTAACGTACATCTCAGATAAATCATTATATGATTAATTGATACGGAGTATATATTAATTGTCTATTATAGTCAAATACGACACCCTATCTACATTTAGAAGATCCCTACGTACACACTAATCAAAATAATTAAAAATAATACCAACTCAGCAAAAAAAGACTCGTACAAGTGGTCTCAACAAGTGAAGAAACGTATATATAATACTGAGTAATACATTAATTAAGATGGTCAAAAGAGAACTTAATTTGGATCATAATAAAAGATAATACATTGGTATAATAATTAATTTGAACTCAATATTCTTCATGGAAGTTAATACATTGATATAATAAAAAAACATTAATATTAAATATAAAAGATCGAGATTGAAATTAGCTTAGCTTAGCACAGCAACAACTAGCTAACCATAGATCATACATATATAAACTTTCCTACTCAAATAATTCAAATGGAGAGCATGTCTTCAATTCGGATATTGTCCATGCTTGTATCAATTATCAAGAAAAAGAAAAAGAAATATATCAAATGAGAAATTGTAGGGATTTACATAGAGGGTAATTTATAGGGATGGCAAAATGATCTGCCCCGAGGTCGACCCGCCCTGCTCTGAGAGGTTTAGATCCGCTCTGCCCTGCCCCATTTTTAAAACAGGGCAAATCTGCCCCGCCCCGCACGCAGGGCAGGGCAAGCATGGATCCATGTATTATAAAAATCTGTCCGCTCTGCCCTGAATATTAAAAAAAATATTATATTAATATATATAATATAATTATATATATTAATATATATATTATTTAATTATGGCCACTATTCCACTAACCCTAATTTAACTTACCCATCCCGCCGCTCACTCTCTCACTGTCTTCAAATCACAATTCCACAAAACACATTTGTTTGCTGTTAAGTATTTTGGATATGATTTAGTGAATTTCTAATGTTTAATTTAGTTGTGGATTTTTAATATTTATTTTATCGTTTAATTTAATTTAATCTCCATGTTTTACTTGGACTTTTGAAGTGCATGGGGCAGGGTAGGGCAGGGCAATGACTTGCACAGGGCAGGGCAGGGCACAAAATGTTGCCCCGCAGCAGATCACAGGGCAGGGCAGGGCAGGGCGGATACTTATGAACGCAGGGCAGATTTGGATATTTAACTATCTGCCCTGCTCTGCCCCATTGCCATCCCTAGTAATTTAGGAAGAAATGTTGTAAAATAACTAAAACGTCAAACTCGATCTTTAAAACAGTGTTTAAAATCAAAAGCAACAAATAATATGAAATAGAGGCAGTACAAAGGAAATTAGTAATAGTTGTAAATTAAAGTCTGGTTTAAAATAAAAAACAACACATCAATTATATAAGAGTACGTGAAAGCTGTAATAGTATAATAATTAATGTCCAGATGAATAGCGACAAAAAAAAATTGTCGCTAATACCGTTTGTAAACACAACTTTTTTTTGTTTTAAGTGACATCTTCGGTGCACAAAAGCAATTTCCATCAACTTATAGGATATGAACCTATTACATAATCAAGTAGATTTTATGATATAATTGCACAAAATGTTGTTAACTAAGGTAATTAAATAAAGCACTAAAATAAATTTATAACTAAGCAAGAAAATCTGCTTTACGTAGTATCAAGATGAAAGGAACCTTTCATATATTAATGAGAGAAAGCCAACATGGGGTCATTAGAATCTAAAGCCTAGGTAGTGGTGCTCTAACCACTTGAGCTATCCAACTTCGTCAAAATGTCAACTTTCCTAATAACACATTAATTGATTAAGATAAAAAAAAAAATCTTAATTTGATCACCTCCTTGACAAATCAGCGTGCAAACACGCCGGTATACATACTGTTTAATTAAAATACACACTAACCAAAGCAGTTAAAAATAAATAATATCAACTCAGCGAAAAAAAGACTTAAGTACAAGCAGGGGCAGGGGCGGACCAGGAGGGCCACGACTCGATGTTAGGGGGTCCAAAAAAATTAAAAAATTAATGATCCAAAATATATTGTTGTCGCATGGTGTCATATAGTATGAATAATTGAGAAAGGGTTGGACTGTTGTGTACTCAAGTACACGGTGTACCTGAGTTCAATTTTAAACAGGGTCCAAATCGAATATATAGAACAATGCACACACAACTTCATATAAGTTGTTACAGCCTAGTGGCCGGTCTTTGAATATTTTACCACAAGGTCAATTTTTCGAATCCTGGTCTAGTTTGAGGTGTGCGTATTTTCTTTTATGTATGTTATTCAACAACATCATATATATCATTGTATGTTCATAAATATTTTTTGTTGCCTAAATTATATAATAACACTTTTAAATTATATATAATAACATACACTTTTCATTAATATATTATTTACATTTTTCATTAATATAACATATACTTTTCAGTTATAATAACACACACTGCTCAGTTATAATAACTTACACTTTTCGTTAATATAACATACACTTTTAAGTTATAATAACATACACTTTTCAATAATAATAACTTACACTTTTCATTAATATAGCATACACTTTTCAGTTATAATAAATACATCTTTCAGTTAGAAGTGAGGGCTTTCCGGACCTTCCCCACCCCCTAATCGCATTTTTCATTAATATAACTTACATTTTTCAGTTATAATAACATACATTTTTCATTAATATAACTTACACTTTTCAGTTATAAAACACACACTTTTTCAGTTATAATAATATACACTTTTCAGTTATAATAACATACATTTTTTATTAAAAACAAGGGTTAATTGCAAAATAAATCACAACCTTTAGTGTTTTTATCAATTACAACATATACTTTTTTTCTTTGCAATTCGATACACCACCTTTTTAAGTTTTACAATTTAATACACACCGATGGATATTCCGATCAATTTTAATATGATGTGGCGTCGGAAATACAAAATTCGCCAAAATGTCGTCATGTAGACTACCAACTTTTTTTTAAAAAAATATTTAAAGAAAAACATTTCAAAACTCTAATAAACACAAAATAAAAAATACATTTTAAAACTCATTGTTAATTTCTCCATGACTCTCCCGCTCAAATTTCTGATTAGGAAAATAACTAGTTTAATTCAATGATTTATTATTATATATTTACTGGAAGGGTCTTATTTTATCAGGAACTAGTTATTATCAATTGATGAAGATACACTAGAGCACTGCATCTATTTACATAGAACAGATAAACACATTCAAATATATGGAAGTTTGAACAATTCAAACATATTTATTAATATGAAAAAAATCAACTCAGATGTGTTGTTGTTATTCATCATGATTATCTATTCATCAACAGAAAACTAAGTACCGTAGAGGATGTCACAATTCATGAATAATTCTAACAAAATATTTTTGTTGCTTTATTTTTTCCTAATTACGAATAAAGCATGCATATTTATTAAACAAATTGCACATACACATTCTTCTGCGCAAATCCTAGAAGAGACATTAAACTAAATCATGAACAACACAAAACCCTCAATAAGACAAAAATTGTACTCCTATATTTGCTAAGTCAGTGGTTTAATATTATGCTTATTAGAGTTTTAATTTTTTTTAAATGATTTTTTTTATAATAAATAATTAATTAGTTGGCAGTCTACGTGGCGACGACGTGACGAATTTTGTATTTTCGGTGCCACTTCATATTAAAATTGGTCGTAATATTTATAGGTGTATTAAATTGTAAAACTTAAAAAGGTGGTGTATCAAATTGCAAAGAAAAAAAAAATATGTTGTAATTGATAAAAACACTAAAGTTTGTGATTTATTTTGCAATTAACCCTAAAAACAATGTTGCACTTTTCAATATAGTAACATACATTTTTTATTAAAAAACGAAGTTGCACTTTTCAATATACTAACATACACTTTTTCATAAAAAAAAAAAACAAAAAAAATATCGAAAAAAAAAATAAAAAAAAAATCAAAGTTTGACTGTTGACCGTTTGACTGGTCAAGGTCCACTCAAGTACACGGTGTACTTGAGTGCACATGATCAGACTTTGGCACTGAGAAAATGAACATTTAAATTATTGAACAACAAATACTTTATTTATTTATTTTATTTAATGTGATATAAAATTAATGCAATTATTAAATTAAACTATCAGTTATATAACTTATCTTTCCTCATCAATATTTTTAAAAAAAGGCTAAGTTATTTATTTAATTTATATACTCCACCACAACATGCATGAGTAAATTGCAAACATATTTTAAATATATTAAACTAATACAAAAGTGATTATCCTTTTCTTAGTTTTATAATTAACATACCTACAAAGTAATTACTGCAATATATAATTTATTTTGAGACAACTTTTACAATAATTCACCATTAAAATGATTTATTAAATTAATTTACTATTAATTTTAAAAAATAATAATAAATATATTCTTCCTTTGTCCAAGTGAAAGCTCCTCATGAGTTTCAGTCACGGAAGTTAAGAAATATAATAAATAGATATATTAGAGGTGATGTGATTGAGAGAAATGAGAATATAATGAAATGTGAGAGAAAATAGTTTGACAAAAAAAAAATGAATAACTTTCATTGGGACAGACGAAAAAAGAAAGTGATAACTTTCATTGGACCGGAGGGAGTATATATAGAAGGGTGGGGTGAGAGTGGGGGGTCAAGGCTCCCTGGGCTATTGGGTAGGTCCGCCCTTGAGTAAATATGAAAGAAATACATAATAATACATTAAGATGATCAAAATAAGTAAGGTGAAGAAAGGCATGATAATACATTAATCAAGATGATCAAAAGAGATCTTAATTTGATCTTTCCCTCGACAAAACACGTTGGTATATATACGTACTATTCACCCTAACCAAAATATTTTTTTTTTTTTATATATATTGTAATGCTTGGAATCAAGATTACAATCTTATTATTTATTCAAATAATAATTCTTAATTCCATCCTAATTCCACGCCTCTAACGTACATCTCAAATAAACAACATCATCATATTTTGTGCTATAAATGAAAATCATGCATCGATATTCATTCCTAGAAATAACATATAGTACTATAGATTAATTAAAATTTAATGACTCACATTAACTAAGTAGTCAAATACGATACACGTACGACACTCGTCTACGTTTAGAAGATCCCTATCCACTAACTAAAACAATAAAAAATTATACAACGTACTCAACGAAAAAAGTATACTTACTATTCACACTAACCAAAATAATAAAATTTTGGTATATATATTGTCAATGCTTGGAATCAAGATTACAATCTTATTATTTATTCATATAATAATTCTTAATTCCATCAATTCCACGTCAATGTCATCATACTTTGTGCTATAAATGAAAATGATGATCCTAGAAATATAACATATACTTGCACTTTAAAAGATCAGAATGAGAATTGTTACAATATTATTGTTGCACTACAAAAAAAGAGGTGTTTTACCGACGGAAATGCCGACGGATATTTAGTCGGTATTGGCTCTTGGCGACGGATTTACCGACGGATTTCATCCGTCGCCAATGGATCGGTCGGCATGGTTTACCGACGGAAAATATGATTCTGTCGGTACGTACCGACGGATTCCCGACTGTTTCTGCCCGTCGCCAGTACCGACGGATTCAATTCCGTCGGCATTCAAACCAACCCGTTTTCAAACCGGGTCACGATTCCGTCGGTATAGCCGTCGGTATATTTTGGACATAAATTTTATTCTTTTAAAAAACATAAAATATTCCGTCGGCCCGTCCGTCGGCATTACCGACGCTAAACCGACAGAATTTTCCGTCGGAAAGTACCAAAAAATTTTTTAAAAAAATTTATATTCCGTCGGCCCGTCCGTCGGCATTACCGACGCTAAACCGACGGAATTGTCCGTCGGTAAGGACCAAAAATTTTTAAAAAAAAATTATTTGTGATCGGGATCCGACCCGACCGACCCGATCAAAATTGCAGTAATTCATTACTAATAGAAAGAAGCCTAATGGATAGAAAGAAATGAAGAACATCAAGTTAAATCAACATTAGATCCAGAAAGAATCCTAAAACATGAACAAGACGAAACAAATTCTTGAGGAAATCAGATTAATCATCAATGAATTCAATGAAATGACAAATTCTGCTCAATCTTTTACTATTAAATGTACAGTGTGTACTTTATATAGTTTCAAATAACATGAGATGCTGAGCCACTATAACTTAGCAAAAGAAGATATGCCAAAAGGCTTCATCAATGAATTCAATGAAATAACAAAACTCTAGTGCTTATATCTCCCAAAAAAGTAGAAGAAGAATTAATAATACAATACATATACATGAACAGAAAGGATTCTGAGCATACCCGAGCAACATTAACAATATATCCGAAATTATCCACAAGATTTCCAATGTCTGCATCCACCCTCTGCAGAAGGCTCTTTTGCTTTTGAGCCGCTGCCGCAGCAGCGGTGGTCGTCCCAGAAGCTTCGCCAGGTCCGCCTCCCATCCCTACTCCTCCTTTGTTCATTCCGACGATAGCTATATATCACAAAATCAGAAAAAAAAAAAAAGTGAAAATTGAAATCTCAAAAAGAGCACAACAAGCAAATCGACAATGCCCATAACACAAATATCCATGAAAAAGTACCTCAATCAACTTCTATAACACGAATGTCTATAGAAATTTACACCCAAACTCAGCCAAACAAGAAAGAAAGAACCCTTTTGGGCTGGGGAGAGCGTAAGAAAAAGTTACGCCGCAGCCATTTAGCCTCTACACCGGTTAGTTTTAAAGCGATAAATTCTGATTCCATTGTGGAATGGGCAATACACGTTTTTTTCTTGGATCTCCACGACACTTCTTCTCCTCCAATAGTGAATACATATCCACTAGTGGATAACGAAACCTTAGTGTCGGATATCCAATTTGCATCACTGTATCCTTATAGTACAGCTGGATGTCTCGTGTGATGAAGTTCATATTCAAGGGTGTACTTCAAGTATTTTAGGACCCTTTTTAGTGCCTTCCAGTGCTTGTGACCTGGATTGTTCGTGTATTGACTTAGCTTGTTTATAGAGAATGCAAGATTAAGGCGTGTACAATTTATAATGTACATCACACTTCCGATGATTCTTGTGTATTCCAGTTGATCTACTGGGTCTCCTCTATTCTTTTCCAAGTGAACATTAAGTTTCAGAGGTGTTTTAGCAGGTGGATCGTCAAAGGCAATAAATTTATTTAGTACCTTCTCCACATAGTGAGATTGTGTCAAGGAAATTTCATTAGACGTTTTCTCAATCTTTATTCCAAGAATCACATCTGCTAATCTCATGTCTTTCATGTCAAAGTTTCTACTTAACATGTTCTTCGTATTAAGAGTGACATTGTGATTGTTACCCATAATTAACATGTCATCGACATATAGGCACACGATAACAAACCCATTTAGTGTATCCTTCACATATACACACTTGTCACATTCGTTAATTCGAAACCCATTTGACAACATTGTATTGTCAAATTTCAAGTGCCACTGTTTTGGAGCTTGTTTAAGTCCGTACAATGATCGAACAAGTTTACACGCCTTTTTTCTCATTTCCAGGTGCAACATATCCTTTTGGTTGATCCATGTATATTTCAACATTCATTTCACCAATAAGAAACACAATCTTAACATCTATTTGGTGTATTTCGAGATTGTGCAAAGCAGCAATTGCGATTAGTACACGAATGGAGGTGATCCTTGTCACTAGTGTATATGTGTAAAATAAATTATACCTTCTTTTTGTTTAAAGCCCTTTGCAACCACACGAGCTTTATATTTGTCAATTGATCCATCTGCTTTGTACTTTCTTCTAAGGATCCACTTGCATCCTAAGGGCTTGCAACCTTTAGGGAGATCAACCTGCTCCCATATATGATTTTGCAGAATCGAATCATATTCACTTTTTTTGGCTTCCTTCCAGAGAGGTGCATCTGATCTTGCCAAAACTTCTTTGATAGTCTTAGGTTCATCCTCCTCCAATACGTAAGTGATGAAGTCTGAACCAAAGTTCTTATCAATTCTTGCTCTCTTACTGCGTCTTGGTTCATCACTCTCTTGAGTAGAAGGACCTGCAACATCCTCAGTTGCCTCGTGGGTTCTCTTACTTGAACTCACCCCCTCTCTTTCCTTACAAGGAAAGATGTTTTCAAAGAACACGATGTTCCTTGATTCAATTGTAGTACCTTCTGTTATATCGGGTATATCTGACTTGTGGATCAGAAATCGATAAGGACTACTATTGAGAGCATATCCAATAAAAATACAATCGACTGTTTTAGGGCCGATTTTAATTTTCTTTGGAAGTGGTACTTCAACCTTAGACAAACACCCCCACACTTTAAGGTATTTGTATGATGGTTTGCGTTACCTCCATACTTCATAAGGAGTTTGATCCTTAATTTTGTGTTGAATCTTGTTTAGAATGTGGTTAGCTGACAAAATAGGTCCCCCCCCCCCCAAGTTCTGAGGCAAACCAGCGTTGATCAACATGGCGTTCATCATCTCTTTTAGTGTTCGATTTTTCCTTTCCGCAACACCATTAGATTGGGGTAAGTAAAAACATGTGATAAACACATGTGCTAAAATTATTAGATAATTAATTGATAAAAACATGTGTTAGAATTGGTCAAACATAAAAAGTATATGCTGCATTTGATTAAAAATGAAAAGTATGGGTATGAAAGAGAAAGTTTGTGCTAAATTTGATAACAAAATGAAAAGTGTAGGTATTGTTGATGTTGAAATAAGTGTTTTGTATAATGATCCAACACTTACGAGTGTTGTAACTAATATTCCCAACACTTATGACAATATAAGAATTTGCCCTTTCTTTTCTCACTAACTCCGATCTTACACTTGTTGCTTAGTAATGTCCCTAATGTAGTTAGAAGACGTGAACAACACCAGGTCATTGATGGAGAATGAAGCTGCAATTGAAGAGTCATTTCTAATTTTCTGCAACATATTTATTTAGTCAAATTAATCCATTTGAATCATTTCAAACCCATTTAATTTACTGTCATTTAATTGTTTTGACTACTACTTTGTAAAATCCTTTAAATAGGATATGTGGTAGTGTGAAATGACAATTCCGAAATTATATGAAAATCTTTAAGGTTTTATCCTTAATCATTGTTGTGTTTATTCCGGATATTTCGTTATCAAAATCAACGGTTCTCACTTCACTTTATCCTTAATTGATATTGTGTTTGTCCGGATATTTCTTTAAGAAATCAACGGAGTTCTCACTTCAATTGAGACGCTTCCCTGCATCAGTCATGTAGTTGTATAGGAGTGAGAAGTTATTAAACCGCTTGATCTAATGGCTGATAAACATTCAAGGAGTGAGAAGTTATTGTATAGCAAATTCCTGCATACAAGGAGATGTGAAGAGAAGTTCCAAAACCGCTTGATCTAATGGCTGAGATGATCATAGGAGTTGATGGCAGTTCGTCCCATGAAGTCTATAATTAAATACCGAAGCTGCCTCAACACAAGATACACAAGAAGAAAAGTTAAATCTTGATTACTAGTCTATTGAATGCGCATACGCTTCTAGTTAGGAATTTTATTGTTTCTTCTTGTAGATTAGCATACTATTGTAAACTCAAACAATTGTATGTTCACATCGTGGTCTTATTTGCTAGGTTATGTATAGATCTATGAGGGAGATAGTTTCATAGGATCTAGTGAATTATATACACTGATACGAGTTGTTGTTTTACACCTCAAAGAGGTTGTAATTAAGTTTCACTTATTTAATATAGTGAACCGTGTAGATTATTTTATAATCTACGCAAATTTTGAATACTTTCCATTTTGCAAAGTGCATTTTAATTTTTGCTGTTTAATGTTTTCAGGATAGTGCCAACACAACTGACAACACCTCTAACTTTGCACGCACACACTTTCAAGTATAATTTAATTAAAACAAAAAAAATATGTGCTAGTTTAGTAAAAAGTGAAAAGTATAGACTAAAATGGATTAGTTGGCCTAACACAAATTATTCGTACTAAATATATAGTTAGGGTCTATATATACTAGTATATTCAGAAATCCAAATAACTACAATTTTATTTAAAGTATTGTTCTCAACCGAAAACATTTATTTAATTTAATAGAATATTAGTCTGCGTTTAAATTTACAGATGTTGGATCCTTTCCGTGAATCATACGTAGACCTGTAGAAGATTAGTCAGTCTGCTGAAGAATTTTTTGTCCCATATACCTGCATCACAAGATAGATGGACGGATAATTAAAAGCTAACTAAAGTTGATAAGTACTCCCTCCGTCCTAGGTTGGTTTTACTTTTCATAAATATTACCCCCTCCGTCCTAGGATGATTTGCTCGGTTTGATAGACACACTTAAAAAAAACTAAATTTTTATTTTTTATTTTTTTTTATTACAAGTTAAATACTCATCCCTTTTTCCCTCCCCATGACTCGAACACCTAAGGCCTAGGTAGTGGTGCTCTAACCACTTGAGCTATCCCACTAGTGGTTGGAGATGTAAGATAAAATAAAGGTATTTTCATATGATGTTGAAAGGGTATTAATTTTGTAGGGGTATTTTCATACTCCCTCCGTCCCGTGATTATTTGCACACTTTTCTTAACGGGCGTCCCAACATTATTTGCACACTCTAAAAAAAGGAAATAACTCACATAATTTTTACCAATATTACCCCTCCTTTATTTTACTTGGGCCACAACTTAACTCAATTTATAACTTTAATCAAATCTCCACACACTTTAGTCAATGAATTACCAATAATACCCCTCCTTTATTCTACCAAACACATCACTATATTCCATTTTTTTAATTTTCGTGCCGGTCAAACCATGCACAAAATCCTGGGACGGGGGGAGTATGATTTAGTGAGGTGTAAAGTGTTTTTTATGACAATTTTGAAAATATAATGATGTTGAAAATGTATTAATTTTGTGGAGGTATTTTCTTATAAAGAGTGTGCAAATAATATTGGAACGTCCCAATATGGAGAGCGTGCAAATAATATTGGGACGTCCCAATAAAAAAAATGTGTAAGTAGTAAGAGCATTTTATTAATATAACACACATTAGTTAAGCAAAATATCTATTATAAGGGATAAAAGTCAATTTAGTCTTCTAACTTTTAAACTTTTTTTAAATGATCTTAAAAAAATTAAATGTATCAATTTAGTTCCATTTTTTTTTTTTTTTTTTTTGCAATTTTTTTTGTATTGGTCCCAAAAAGTTGAATGTACCAATTAGTCCCATTTTTTTCGCAATTACATTTAACTTTTTGGAATTAAAACAGAAAAAATTGGTACATTTAAGTTTTTTGAATCAAAATAGAACAAATTTTAAAAAAATGAAATTAAATTGATAAATTTAACTTTTTTGGGAGTATCTAAAAAAAGTTAGAAAGTTGTGGGACTAAAATGACTTTTATTCCTCTATTATAACCAATATAATTACAACATCCATCATAAAAAGAAATCAAGTTTATATAAATGGGAGGGAGAGAGAATATTATTGTTTCCAGTAAAAATGTTATCATGTATGTACGTACCTCCCAAGCATCATAATAGTGGCTTGAGGATTAGTCCCAGGAGTATCAGAAAAGGTTGAAGAATCAATGACGCGCAATGAGTCCACGCCCATCACCTTGTATTCAGGATCTACGACCCGGCCCACTTGACACCCTCCATGGTAATGCCATATAGTTGTCACAGTATGCATGCAAAACTGCTCCCACGAATCAAATCTGATCTGGTACTTTCTAGAAAGTACCAACCTTAACACCATGAGTGATTCAAAAGTGGTGAAGGGATATCGGTATTCAGAGAAGGCATTCGATTCGACTACTCTCTTGACTATCTCCATGCCATCTACACAACTCTGAAGGTCCCTCGGATCCTGAAAGTAGTTGAACGTTACTCTCGGGTTCTCATTCGGGTCATTGCTTTGGAGCTCCAAATACCCGGTGGAGAAAGGTTGGGCCACCTTTTTCATGATCATTACCGATTGTTTCAAATTGCTAGAAAGAAGACCTGCCCCGAAAAGTCCACATATTTCTTCAATGTAGCACCCAACGTCATCTCTTATACCAGCCATCTTAAGAAGGTAGGTCTCCACAGGTCTGGGAGAAGGTATTAAGATTGAATTCATTGGGTTATCAGACATGCCCTGTCCCACCATTGGCTGATCTAATATAACATTTATTCCATGGGCCTTTAAATGATGGGCCGGCCCAATACCACTCAACATCAATAACTGCGGGCTCCCTAATGCACCAGCTGAGATAATGATCTCGCTTGTCACATTTTTGCTCAACAATGATGTGTGGTAATTGCCTTTCGAGTCTCTGAGCAAAACGCCATACGCTTTGGGTTTTTGTCCTATGTACTTGGAGATTATCAATTAAATTGTACATAGTAAATTGATCTAATTGAAAAGGTAAAAACATTATATAAATGAGACAGAGACTCGTTGCACGACAAAAACATCAATATATATATATATATAAAAAGAAAAACACTTTTGTGAAATATATCTAATTAAGGAAAATTTAAAGAATTTGCGGGTCATAAGTCTTGATCTAAGTCGTCCAAAAAATTTGTGGGTCACAAACAAATGGTTTACTAAATGATCAATATATTGTTACTACAAGACCAAAAATGTACTACTATTTGTCAAAAAATATTCTGAAAAATTCGCCCAAAAATTCAAGTTTTAAAAATATTTTTGGACTTGTGGTAGTACACGTTTAGCCTTGTAGTAACATTGTTTTGACCTCGTTGTAATAGAATATTTTTGATCTTATAATTATATATTTTGTCTTTGTAGTAGCATAAAATATTTTACTACTATAAAGGCCAAACATATGTTTCTGTATAAAGTTAAAAAATATTCTAGCAAATTAAATTTGACCAAAAACCTAATCGGTTCGATTTTTCTGTTCCACCTTTCATGTTCCACTGATATTCCACTCTACTGGATTTTTAACACGTGTCCCCCCAAATATTATATGACGTTGATTATTTTTTAATATGACACATGTCAAACATCTCATTCGAAAACTAAGGCGAAGTTTACTTTTAGTTTTAAAAACCAGATTTTTTGATTTTAAGATCATAAATCCGTTTTACTTCGGGATTTAAAAATCGGTTTTCAAAACCAATCAAAACCATCCCTATCAAGCATATTGATTTGACAAAAAAATTATACTCCCTCCGTCCCAAGATTTTTTACACACTTTCCTTAATGAGCGTCCCAACATTTTTTACACACTCCAAAAATGGAAACAACTTACATAATGAATTACCAATAATACCCCTCTTTTATTTTACTTTTCCTTCCCTTTAGTCAAATCACTCCACTTTAATCAATGAATTACCAATAATACCCCTCCTTTATTTTACTTTACACATCACTTTATTCCATTTTCTTAATTTCCGTGCCGGTCAAAGTGTGTAAAAAATCTTGGGACGGAGGGAGTATCTATATAATATCACTCCAATCATTATAATTTTTCTCAACAATAATATAATACATTCAATCTCCACCAAACAATAATATAATAATAAAATTTCATTCAATCTTATACATTGATTTGACATAAAGTTGAAATTTTCTAATATTGCAAAACTCAAAAGAAACACACATATTACTATTTATCAAGGTTTAAAAAACACAGGATTTCAAAAACAGGTTTTCAGAACCACTCAAAGCCCAAAGTAAACATCATCTACGTGTCCAAATTTTTTTTTGACTTGTAGTAGTAAATTTTGGCCTTGTACTGACAATATTTTGGTTATGTAGTAATATAGTTTTGGTCATGTAGTAAAACAATACTTTGAAAGCGATAAAATATATTTTAGTTAAGTTTAACCCACAAATTTTTACCCCAAATTTACCTTAATAATTTATATTTCATACTGTATAAGTTTTTGTGATATATAAATGATCAAACCTGGTAAAGTCCTGAACAAGATTTGGTGCACGGTTGCATGCAAATAAACTGTAATCATGGTTTGATCAGCATACTCCAACAGATTAGCAGCAGTATGCCTATACCCATTCTCATCAAAAATTGTACCCCCTAATTTGGTCCCTTGCAAATGCTCATAAGTGAATCCATTGTATGGCAACACCCCGGCTTCTAGCAATCCGTCCCTCACTGCAGTTTCCCACCCAAACAACGGCAATGGTTGAAACACCAGCTTCTTCTCCACCCACTCATACGACTCGTTCACCAGTCGTGGGTCCCACCCTATTTCATGCACATACTCTCTACTGGCCCTTGAATAGAACCCCCCGTTGATGGCAGTGCCCCCACCTAGGACGCGTGCGCGATGGTTGGAAACACCGTCTGTTGAGACAAACGGTTGAGTCGGCGAGCTCGGGGAAGTGTCAAATAATGTCGATATAAAACTTGTCATACGCGTTATGTTGGGATACGGAAGGTCGCCCCTCTCTAAAAGTAGTACTTTTGCGTTGGCAGAGAGCGTCGCTGCCACTGCACAGCCTGCGGTTCCACCACCGACGATTATGTAGTCATAAAACTCTACATCCTCTGCTGATGTGGCATCTTTTGCAAAATCAGGGTATGGTGCTGTAAACATGTTCAACAGTTAGAAACCGTCGGTTTCAATTTTCCAGAAATTACAAATCAGAACTGGATTGGTTACGGTTTTTAACTGCTGGTTCGACCAATGTGATTTTTTTTTGTTTGTTTTCACTCATTAAAAAAAATAACTACTACATAAGAGCTGAGAGAAGTTGGTGTGAAAAAATGAGTTGAAATTGAGGTACTTAAAAAGAATATTAAAAAAGGGCAAAACTGCTGGTTGTGAATTTCGATTTTGAAATTTCAAAACTGAAAACTAAACCTTGATTTTAAGGTTGTGGTTCGATTTTTTAATCGAAACCGGCCGATTCGTCTAATCACGATTGCGATTTCAATTTCACACATGTTTATGGTGTTGATCATAAATAAACAACATGAAATATTTTTTATTATATATATATTTATATAGATCCAACGTACCATTGAACTTTTATAGAACTGATTAGTGAGTTGTCAACTTGTGGTGTCAAGTCATCATCCACATAAACAATTATATTTTTAAATACTTCCTCCGTCCCGTGATTATTTGCACACTTTTCTTAACGGGCGTCCCAACATTATTTACACACTCTAAAAAAGGAAATAACTCACATAATTTTTACCAATATTACCCCTCCTTTATTTTACTTGGGCCCACAACTTAACTCAATTTACTCCACTTTAGTCAAATCTCCACGAGAAAATTTCATTTTACGTCCCGTAACTTAGGCCTAATCCAGAATATATCCTTTAAGTTTTCATGTTTTCAATTTATGTCCTAGGGTGTCCAATTTACATCCTTTTCGGTCCAATTTACGTCCTTTCCACCGGAAAATTGAAAATCCGGTCAAATAGTCCAATTTACATCCTTTATGTTTGAAAATTATAAATTAATAATTAAAAAATTCTGAAAATATCATTAAAAATAAAAAAAAATCATTAAAAACTTATAAATTGTGTAAAATAAATATAAAAAATCTAAAAAAAATTATAAATTCTACAATTCAAGAAATCTGAAAATGTGTAAATTTAATTTTTTTTTTCTAAAAACTCATAAAAATAAAAAAAATCTATAATTTCTACAATTAAAAAAATCTAAAAAATGTGTAAATTAATTTATTTTTTTCTAAAAACTCATAAAAATAAAAAAATCTATAAATTAAAATTTTAAAAATGTTTAAAATAAAAAAATCCACAATTTTAAAAATATCGTGAAAATGAATTTTGGACTGTTCCAAAATCGATCAAGGTGCATGTGGAACTTACACTCAACCTCTACGGTGAGTTGGAAAATCTCGTGGGATCCAAAATTTTTAGGAGTTCGAGCAAAACTTTAATGGCAGACGAGTCTGAATCAAAGTCTGGTTTTTAATGAAATGTTAATAATTTTTATTATTCTTATTAGATTTTTAGAATTAGTAATTTTTAATATACATATTTTTAATAAATTAATGAGATTTTTAGAGTTTTGAGAAATTTTAACGAGATTTTGAATTTCTTAATCTTTAAATTACATATTTTCCATTCTTTGTATTGTAGAATTTTGTATTTTCAAAATTTTTGAATTTTTTATTTATATTTTACACATTTCATAATTTGTAATGATATTTTTCAAAATTTTAGTGATATATTTTGAATTTTATTTTACACATTTTATATTTTTTAATTTTAAGGAGATTTTTGGATTTTTAATGATACTTTTAGATTTTTTAAATCTTTAATGGGATTTTTAGAAAATTTTAATTATTAAATTTTAATTTTCAAACTTAAAGGACGTAAATCGGACTATTTGGCCGGAATCTCAATTTATTCCTCACATTCCGGTGAGTTTTAAAATTTTCCGGCAGAAAGGACGTAAATTGGACCAAAAAGGACGTAAATCGAAAAAGTACAAACTTAAAGGATATAAATTGGATTAGGCCTAAGTTACAGGACGTAAAATGAAATTTTCTCAATCTCCACCCACAATTTAGTCAATGAATTACCAATAATACCCCTCATTTATTCTACCATACACATCACTATATTCCATTTTCTTAATTTCCGTGCCGGTCAAACCATGTACAAAATCCTGGAACGGAGGGAGTATATAATAAGATCTATATAATATATATGTTTTAAAAATAGCTAAATACAAATCTTTCTCATTTAAATACATTTTCTTAATTTCTTATCTTCTACATCCCGTAAACCCAAACTATAAATTCCTAAGAAAGTTTGATGATGATGATGTGCATAGAGAACATTTTAACAAAATATTTTATAAAATTATAAACAAGAAAAGATACAAAAAGTTTCACAAGCATTTATTCAATACCTCAAATATTAATAATAATAATAGACAAAGTGGGATAGCTCAAATGGTTAGATTTTTTTTGTTAAAAAAAAGAAAACCAGCTATACATATGTAAAAATTACTCCACGCATACTGTATCATTGAATTTAATTGAGCCGATCTTTAAAATCTTTTAATATTTCTTTTTTACAAAGTTAATATATTAAAATAATATTAATGCAAACAGTATATATATGAGTAGTGATATGTAATCAAATGAAATCCATTAAATACCTAAAATATTTGAATATATTTATAAAGTGTACCAATGATATTAGATTAGAATTGAAAAAGCTAGCAATTGCATTACCTTCCTCGGGAAAAGAAGAAACGACGAAGAAGAACATCCCAATTGTAGTTGTAATTATAATGGGAACCCACGCCATGCATAATTTCATAATTAAAAGATCACATGCATGAAAGCAAATGAAGATGACCGAAGTACTCCTTTTATAAGAGAAATATTAGGTTGCAAATGGGTAAAACAAGGTTAATTTAATGAAATTAAAGGTTAGGCCGAGTCGGCAGAGACAGCTGGGACATTTGCCTAAAATTAAAAAGAACTACATTCAAAAAAGGCAGAGACAGCCTGCAACCCACCCCTACCCAACACACCTACTTTATATAAACTTATTTACCTCATCTTACGTGATTATTAAATTTTAATTTACGAGTCTTAAAATACTTAAAATTTTAATTTAGTTGGAGTAACTTTTTTAATTGCTTAATTTACGTGTATGTCACATGATTATTAAATTTGGAAAATTCCGATGAATTTTTATAGCTTCGGAAAATTGAACATAAATTAAACAATTGAAAAAGTTATGAGACAGTAAATTAAAATTTTAACAATTTTAGAACGTTTTTTTAAAAAAGGTAAAAGTTATGTAATGTAAATGATTTTTTTTCTCAAGTAACATCAAATATGTTGACAACAAAGTAAGTACTATTGTTAAACAGTTTGACAATTAATTATTTCCTAGCTAGACAAACACCAACTCACATGTCGTGGAAGTTTGAAAATTTCATATGACAAATATAAAAAACAACAAAAATGAAAAAAATTAAATAAAACTTCATGTGCAAGAAAAATGGGCATCCGATGTAGTGACAGAGCCAAAAATTTTATATTGGGGCCCAATTAATATTACTATAAAAACGTAAATAAAAATTTCAGGTTTACAAAAGTGTTACTCTACATTATAATATTATATTTATTAAATAATTTCATCATAAAATTGTCAATAAACTCATTCTATTAATTTAAAGAATGACTTTCGTTTACTTTCGGAGGCACATTTAATTGTTTCGATTCAAAAGAGATGAAACAATGTCAAAATTACTATCATAAAAAATTAAAAAATAAATTAATAATAAATTTTCCTTTGCAAGAATAACATTCAAGTTTTGCAAACATTTCTACAAATCACTCCATTTCAACAGCCACATGTCGCAAAATAATTGGTTTATCACAATCTATTTTTTCTCAAATCACTCCATTTCAAAATCTTTTTTTTCTCATTAATTTCACTTTTTATTAATTTTTTTAATAATCTTAATCATTAATCTTTTTTCTTATTAATTTCATTTTTTTATTAATTTTAATCATTAATCTTGATCGTACATTTTTTTTTTAATCTCATCTTCACCTCTATAAATATCAACACATTTTTTCTCATTTCAATCAATCAAATCTTTCATTTTATTCAACTCAATTTTTAAGGTTTTTTTCTCGTTGATGTTGTTCTTTTTCTTTTTTTCCTTTTTTTTTTCGGCCTTTTTTTTTTCTTTTTCCTTTTCTCTGTTTTGAGAATTTATATTAAACTTCCAATTATTTATGTGTTTATAATGTTTTACAATCGTGTTAATATAATATTTTTTTCCTTCATTTTTTTTTTTCGCTGCTATTTTTCTTTTTTCTTTTTCCTTTTCTCTTTTCTCTCACTAGTATTCTTTTTCTTTTGTTAATTAGAAAATGTTCATCTTTCAACTTTTTTAAGAAGCTTTCATTCTTCATTTTAATTTTTATCATCTTTTAATTTTTGCATCTTTCTATTTCTGTCGTTCTATAAATCTCTATGTTATTGAGAATAATTATGACAATAATTTTAATTTTTAATATTATTTAATGATAGAGAATTATGTATCGTTAAAATAAGGCCACAACTAAATAGTTTCTTTTTTACAAAAATAGTCTTAGGTTACCTATATTGCCCACATATAAATATTATTTAAATTATGAGATAAATTTATTTTCTTTCTTCATTATTTGATTCTTTGTTAACAGGGACATATTCAAATAAAACTAGATCTGTGGTATTCAGAAGGCCCCTCCTCTCCAATAAACCCCAATGTGGCCTTTGACTTGGTGCAAATGAATATGTAATGATAATCATAGGAATAATAGCGAAGAATGACAACAGAACTCTGTTTGTGGGCAGTTGAACGAACACATAAATTTCCCAGAAATTAATCAAAAGATAAATGAAGAAAACATAAAAAAATAAAAATGAACGAAAAAAAAATTCGTTTTCTTTTTAGTTTGAGTTATTATTTTTTTCTGGGCATAATGGTAAAAAATTTGGGTATGTATAGTAGTTTTTTAGAAAATTATATTTTAATTAGGGTATATATAGTAGTTGGGAGTGTATATAGTAAAATCGGGGTTTGTTTAGCGATCTTAAAATAAAGGCAAATAAGAATATAACTAATTTGTAGACAATGATGGAGAATCCAAAAAGTTATTTTGTCAATATATCTATTTCAATCTATATTTTTAAATTATAATATTTTAATGATAATCAAGTGAGATTAGTGATGCGTGTTTCAACTTTCAACTTCATCTAATTTGATTAATTAAATTGGAATCCGATTTCATTTTCTAGATAGTGGAAGATATTAAATTATATACTTCCACCGAGAATTAATTAAAAACGGTAATAATAATATATATATGGAATAACATTTTTTTGAGAAAGTGGAAGATTTTCTACTGATATATTAATTTATATAATAAATCTATACAATATAAGTTTAAATGTATTTATATAATGATCTGATAGTAGAACTATTGATATTCCATCAAATATTGCAATTAATTTAAATTTTTATGTAAATTTTTATATTTTCTTTTATTTATCAGTTTTTTTTTATCTTTAATTAACTAAATATACACAAAAGTGTAAGTTTAATACATTAATTTTACAATCATATCTTATAAACATCAATTTTGATGACATTTATTATTATTATTATTATTATTATTATATACTGTATGCTGTAATGTATATTGATACAACATTTTATTTTTTAATAAAATAAAATAATTATAAATTTATTCTAACCTCGCATAAAAAAATAAATATGTTTACATTCAAATTTTATTTGCTAAATTGCTATCTCCATAATTATGGTAACCGTTATTATTTGACAAATTAGAAAAAAATATTAAAAAAAATTGTATAATAATTTAATAAGTACATAACTAATTATTCCTAAATAATAAGAAATATTTGAGATTTTGTTAAAAAATTTGACTAATAAATAAATAAGTGGATTATTGTTGAGATAATTTTTGTACTATGTATATAATAAATGGGTAGGGCTGTTGTGTACTCAAGTACACGGTGTACTTGAGTCCACTTTTAAACTGAGTCAAAAATACTGATATATAGGATATTGAACAAACAATTATATAGAAGCCATTATAGTCTATTGGTTGCCCTTTGAATTTTTCACCACAAGATTACGTTATAAAAGTGCAAGTACTAATAATCAAAAGATGTATCATTAATAGTCATAAAAGTGCAAGTTTTAAATAATAAAATGTGTAAAATTAATAACAATTTTTTAAAAAAAAATTGGCACCCGATTATCTAGATTATAAAAGTGCAAATACTAATAACCAAAAGGTGTATCATTAATAGTCATAAAAGTGCAAGTTTTAAATAATAATATGTGTACAATTAATAACATTTTTTAAAAAAACATTTGGCACCAGATTATCTAGATTATAAAAGTGAAGTACTAATAACAAAAGGTGTATCATTAATAGTCATAAAAGTGCAAGTTTTAAATAATAAAATGTGTAAAATTAATAACATTTAAAAAAAAAAAAAATTGGTACCAGATTATCTAGATTATAAAAGTGCAAGTACTACTAATTAAAAAGTGTATCATTAATAGTCATAAAAGTGCAAGTTTTAAATAATAAAATGCGTAAAATTAATAACAATTTTCTTAAAAAAAATTAGGCACCAGTTTATCTAGATTATAGAAGTGCAAAAGTGCAAGTAATAATAACCAAAAGGTGTATCTTAATTGTCATAAAAGTGCAAGATTTAAATAATAAATTGTGTAAAATTAATAACAATTTAAAAAAAACAAAAAAATTGACAATCGTTTTTCTAGATTATAAAAGTGCAAGACCTAATAACCAAAAGGTGTATCATAATATTCATAAAAGTGCAAGTAGAACTAATAAAAAAAATGACCAGCACACTTAGTAAAACAAATGTTCCACTTTTGCTGAAAACAAAAATGATCAATAACAAATAATAGAAAAGTTATTAAAAATATTGTATAAAAACAAGTATAATCTAGTAATTGAGCTAAATTCATTTAAACCAAATGAAACTGTTATTTTTTCTCTATCCTTCTTCTTATTCTTTCTTATTGCATGATTGACACTTTCACTTTTTTGGGGTGAACGAATTACAGCTGAAAATGAATTCTTGTTCAATGCAGTGCACCATTTCTGCCTCAAGCTATATAACCTTTTAAACCAATCATTATTCTCCAATTTATACTCTGTAATCAAAGTCCTCCAACCCCTTTCAAATTCTTCTTTCATCGACTCAATTCTACTTTTGTGAGTAGGTTGAGAAGTAACTAAAGGCGGCAACACAGACTTGAAAATGATTCACTACTCAAGATATAAATAACTGAAATCGATTCTTACATTCATCGATCCATAGAAGTTGTTTTTGTATATACACATGAACTACTAATCCGACTAAATGTATATCTCAAAAAAAAAAAAAATACCTGCTGCGAATTGATTAAACACACACGACACATTGAAATTAAATTACAACAAAGTAGAATTAGAAACAAGTTAATATGTGCAATCGGAAGATAGAATTATTGTTACCTTAATTACAAGAAATTAATGTTTTAGAAGTGCTTGTTTTGAGAGTGAAGATTTGGGGTGAAGAAACAGAGAAGAAAAGTGAGACCGAGGCTTTGAATCATCTAAAAATAGGAATTTGAGAAAGACAAGGAATTAACAACAAAGGAATCGGCGTAACAAATCAGTGTATGAACGCACGAAAAAAAAAATGCACGAAATCAGTGTGCGAAATCGAGAGAAATGAACCAGGGATGAAATCGTGGAGGAGAGGAAATTGGAGAGAAAGCGCGAAAAACAAGAAAAAACTGAAAGAAGTGAATTTAATATTATCTAGATTAATGGGTCAGGAGAGGAAGTGGGCTGGGTAACCAAAATGGGCTAGAGTACACGGTGTACTTGAAAACATACAAGACTTTGGCATAATAAATTTATGGAAAATTGGGAATATATATTTTTGGGATTGTCTTTAATTATTGAGAAATCTCATACCAATTACTCCCTCCGTTCCACAACTATTTGCACACTTACCTTATTTGTCTGTCCCATAATTGTTTGCACACCTATAAAAGGAAACTATTTCATAAACATCACCCTCACAATATTCACATATTTACACAAAATGTCATTACTCTCACCCTCTTTCCAATCACTTTTTTACTTTATTCATATAACTTTACAAAATTACCCCTTAACACTCCACTCATTACACTTTTTTCTTAATAAGTGTGTCCAATTTGTAGTGCAAACACTTCCGGGACGGAGGGAGTACGTAATAAAAACATTTACTAAATCAAAATTAAAGATTAATTTGATTCTATTCAAAATTTAATCAAAATATTTGGAAGAGTTTAAAATTTGAATTTATCCATTTCACCATCCAAATATGTACTCCTATCAATTAGACTATTATCGATGTATGCTAAATAACACACTTCAAATGGAAAAACATATAAATGTACAAAGAATGTTATCTATAAAAAAAGTTTTCCTTAATTTATAATTTCGTATATTGATATTTTTTTTATAAATAAATTTTTAATTCTCTATTGTATTATTGTTATATATATATATATATATAATCTAATATATATTGTTACAATATTTTTTTATCTTTTTTTTTTTTAACAGGGAAAGTAAATATATTAATTAAGTAGAATATAAATCAATCAACACATCATGCTCAATATGAGAACAAATTTATAAATTTTTAATTCTCTATTCTATTATTGTTTATATGTATATATATATATATAATTTAATATATATTATTAAAAAAAAATTTATCTTTTTTTTAACAGAGAAAGTAAAAATATTAATTAAGTAGCATGTAAATCAACCCACACATCATGCTCAATATGAGAACAAATTTATACATATTTTAAAAATAATTTTTTTATTAATAAATTAAAATATATTACAAATTTATTTCAACCCGCGTAATACGCGGGTCTTACACTAGTAAAAATATGTATATATAATATACTAAAAATAAATTTAAAATAAAAGAGACGAAACAATGTCAAAATTACTATCATAAAAAACTAAAAAATAAAGTAGTAATCATTTTTTCTTTGCAAGAATAACATTCAAGCTTTGATTAAAAAATGGTGTTTCCAATACTCACTGTAGTAATATATATTTATGAAATAAAAATATTTATGTATAATATACTAAAAACGATTGGTCTTGGATAAAATCAATTCTATACAAGGAATTGAGTTGACTTAATGATCAACGGTCAATGGTTGATTGTTGACTTGGTCAACTTTTTTTTTTTTTTTGTAATTTTTTTCGAAAACGTGTGTGTTGAAAAGTGTAAGTCAATATTACTAAAAAGTGTAACACTTTTTCTTTTATTAAAAAGTGTAAGTCACTATAATTGAAAAGTGCAACACAACTTTTAATGAAAAGTGTAAGTCATTATAACTAGAAAATGCAAGTTAGTATAACTGAAAAGTGCAAAACAATATTATTAAAAAGTGAATGTCAGTATAACTGAAAAGTGAAACACAATATTCTAATGAAAAGTGTAAGTTATTATAACTGAAAAGTGCAACACAATTTTACTGAAAAATGCAACACAATTTTACTGAAAAGTGCATGCATATATAACTAAAAGGTTCAATATAACATTATCAAAAAGTGTACGTCAATATCACTGAAAATATCATTTTGAAAAGTGTAACACTAAAAAAAAAAATTACCAAAAAAAAAAAAAAAATTATCGAAAAATAATATTTTACTGAAAAAAAAAATTGACCAATGGTTGTCCGTTGACTTGGTCAACTCAATTTCATATATAGACTCAATTCCATAGGAGACTTACCCTACTAAAAATAAATTTAAAATGAAAAATAAAAATGAGCCCTTGCGGTCGAACCCTGGTTTGGTAGTAAAATAGAACCTTATGTAGTAAGTCCAACCATTGGGCCAACATTGCATAATAATCATGATAAATTTTCTCTCAATTATTTACATCAAAATTGAACCACTTCTGTTTTTTCACAACCAACTTGTATACATATACTAACAGGTACATTTCCTGTTGTTTGCACTGAAGACATTCATGAGCTCAAATTGTTAACAAAATAGAATAATAAAAAAAAAACAGTACAAAAGACTATTGCAGCTTCGTCATAAAGAGACTGTAAATATTAAATGTAACTTACCGTACTTGTTTCCTCTGTAAGACTATTGCAGCTTCGTCATTTACTCTGCAGTTAAAGCAACAAAAAACCATTAATCCAGCTCTCCAAAAATCCTCAATAAAATGTGATGAGACCCGACCACCAAACACAAAGGTTTACCAAAGACGGAAGCAAATAGAGAAACAAATAGATACGCAAGTAAATTCATGATATTTGAAGAGGCAGTTATGTAGTTAGTAAAAAAGAGCAGTTATAAAACTCTTTACTTGTTGTATAAATAGTTGTTGTAAACAGCAGAAACACTTATGCGATTTATGAGAATTAATTTCTTTTCACAGCTTACGTGCTGATTGCTAGGGTAATCTAAGTCTCTACTTGGGTTTCTAGAATTTGTATCTTGTTCTTATCAATTGGCCTCAAAGCCAGAGTCGATCTATCAAACAACGAAAAGATGGTGTCGAACAAACAGAAGTTTGCCCAGCTTGAGAATTCGATCACACAGCTGAGTAACGAGTTGCGGGCCAACCGCCTCGGGGAACGCTCGGATCGTGAGAACGAAGAAGAAAGTCGGGGTCGCCACCGGTATAGGAATGATGATCACACATCAAGAAACAGGGAAAACAACAGTTTGGAAGAAAGAAGGACGAGATCTTCCGCAGAACGGAGAGGGGCAAGAGTAAGAATCGAGAAAGTGAGCAAGATAGCCCTCGGGAATGGGAAGAAGGGGAAGGACCGCTATTCCGATCAAGAAGACAGAAGAACCCGTTCGCAGTACAAAAGATTCCCTTCAAGAGAGAAGGTTCCTCCTCGGAATCAGAAACAGATGACAGTAGGGAGACAAGCGAATCAAGCTCGAGCGACGGACGCTCAAGAAGGCATCGACACCATCGAAAAACAGAAAGGCCAGACGACCACAGAATGCGAGGACTTAAACTGGATTTTCCAAAATTCGGGGGAGAGGATGCGATTAATTGGTTGGACCAGGCAGAGCAATATTTTGAGATTAAAAAGATACGCACAAAAGATATAGTCAAGATCGCATCATACTACTTAACAGGAGACGCGAGACAGTGGTGGAGGTGGTTCGAACAGACGTCCCACCACCGATTGGTAACGTGGGAACAGTTCAAGGAAGGGCTAATGTTGCGGTTCGGAGACACGTAGTACGAAGACGCCAGTGAGATTTTGGGTCGGATAAAACAAATGGGAAGTTTCAAGGAATTCCTCAAAGAATTCGTAAAAGGGGTAAACCGAGTACCTCATTGGCCACAGAGCGTGATACTGGGGATTTTTATGGCCGGACTGAAACCCGACATCGGGGTCGAGCTGCGGGTGTGGAAACCAAAAGACCTCCACGAAGTAGTCGAACTCGCAACCTGAAAGGACGAACAATTGCTCCGATTAAGGAAACCACCGCTTGCGACGAACAAAGGAGGATCGTCGCCTTACACTCGGCCATTCACTCCAAAGACGTGGGGAACAACGACGACCAGTGCAACGCTACTAAGCAAACTAGCAACCGAGACGAATAACCGTCGAGGGCAGTTATCGAGCGAGGAGATTAGTTGTCGATGACGAGAAGGCCTGTGCTTTACGTGTAACGAGAAATACACGTGGGATCATAAATGCCCAGGGGCGAAATTCATGACACTATTCGTCGGAGAAGACAAGCGCGAAGAAGAAGAGGGTATGCCGATCTACGATGAGGAACCAAAGGATCTAAGATGAAGAAAATGGTAACCACGTTTCGAATCGAAACGGGTGGAGGTAACACTTTAACTTGTGATACCAAATACAAAAATATTTCACTAACATTGCAGGGAATTAGCTTCGCCGTCGACTTATTCGCGTGCAAATCACCCCACACTGATGTGTTCTTGGGTATGTCCTGGTTGGAGGCCATCAGTCCCTTAGTTTTGGATTGCAAGACCTTGACGATCACGTTCCACCAACAAGGCGAACAACAAACATTGCGCGCCATCGGTCACAACGCACCCATCAGCATCACGGGCGAACAACTACAACACGAGTGGGAAGAAGGCAGCGAGGTGTTTCTTTTAACAAATCTGGATGTTGCGCGCGCAAAACCGATCCCCGACCAAGCCGACCAGCAGCAACAAATCCATTAGCTATTGGCCGAATATTCGGAAGTAACAGCGGCAACCACTACACTGCCCGGATCCGCCCAAAGTGAATGTAGCCCCTTACCGATATGCTCACTTCCAGGAAGACGAGATCGAAAGGCAGGTCCAAGAAATGTTGGAATCGGGCCTTATCCGAAAAAACACCAGCCCATTTTCATCCCCTGTGCTTTTGGTAAAAAAGAAGGATGCCACCTGGCGATTTTGTACTGATTACCGAGCGCTTAACATTGCAACGATCATGGATCGTTTCCCCATCCCAACCGTGGACGACATGCTAGACGAACTAAATGGGGCGACCTTCTTCTCTAAACTGGATCTAAGGGTCGGCTACCATCAGATCCGCATGCACCCGGAGGACATTCCGAAAACAGCTTTTCGGACACATAGCGGCCACTTCGAATACTTGATCATGTCATTTGGTCTAAGCAATGCACCATCAACATTCCAAGCCATCATGAACCAAATCTTTCGACCCTACCTCCGATGGTTTTGTTTTAGTTTTTTTTATGAAATTTTGGTGTATAGTAACTCTTGGGATATTCACAGGGACCAGCTACGGACGGTACTAGATATTCTCCGAACCAACAAGTTTGTCATCAAACCATCAAAGTGTTTTTTTTGGCGTACAAGAAGTAGAATATTTGGGCCACTAGATTTCAGCCGAAGGCGTACGAGTCGATCCTCAAAAAATTGAGGCCGTCATCAGTTGTCCTACACCATCCAACGTCACCGAGTTACGTGGTTTCCTCGGCCTAGAAGGATATTACCAGAAATTTTGCGCGGGATTCGGGGGAAATAGCGCGACCACTACACAACCTCACGTGCAAGAACAATTTCATATGGACCGACAATGCCCAAAATGCTTTTGATAAACTAAAGATAGCCATTAGCTCGACTCCAGTTTTGGCCCTCCCAGATATCGGCGAAATCTTTACTATTGAGACAGACGCATCTAGACATGGAATAGGGGCCGTTTTATCCCAGCAGGGCCGACCAATCGCATTCATGAGCACACTACAAAAAAAACGCGTTTTAGAGACGGATTTACCGACGGAATATCCGTCGCCCGCCGAGGTTACCGACGGAATGTTGGCCGTCCCCTTTGTCGGCGTCGGCATTTTTTGCTGACGGATTTTTGACTTCCGTCGGTATTACCGACGGAAATACTGACGGAATATTTCAGTCAATATTTCCGATGGAATATCCGTCGGTAATCTGGATAACCCGTTTAACAACCCGAGTCAACTTTCCGTCGGTAATGCCGACGGAATTCCGTCGGAAATAAATTAATTAAAATAATTATAAAAGAAATTAAATTTCGTATTGCCGACGGATATTCCGTCGGATAATCGGTCACCATTTCCGTCGGCACTACCGTCGGATTTTCCATCAGTCCTGACTGAATTAATTTTCAATAAATTAATTTCAAAAATTCATATAGTGACGGAAATTAATACCGACGGAATATCCGTCGGATTATTACAGACGGAATATCCGTCACTAAAACAAAATAGTAATAAAAAAAATATGGGTGGGACCGGGGAGACCCCGGCCCGACCCGACACTACCCCGACCCCGACCTACACGGTATGGGTGTTCCAAAAACCTCTTCGTCTGGAGATAAAATACCGTGGCATCTACTTCTCCTTGTAAATTGATAGAAAAGTTAGAAAAGTTATAAGGCGTGATATTCATCTTCTTAGGATAAATTATAGTTCCATAAATCATTTAATAAAAAACTAAGATCATCCAATAAGAAGAGGTAGCCTAACATGTATTAGCAAGAGGAAAAAGATTTAAATCCTTTATCGCCGAACAAACAAACAATGAAAAAGATTTAAATCCACTTTCCTTTGGTCTATTAGCAAGAGGAACAAACAAGAGAAACACACACAAACAAACAAACAAAATTCAAAAGGCAATCAACATCTCCCGAACAGTTTGAAAAAAATAAGAGAAACACACACACACACAAACAAACAAACAAACAATTAAAAATTCAAAAGGCAATCCTACACTACAAGTGTTCTTCAAAGTGAAAAAAAAAAGAAACATATATATTGTTACATTTAATAAAATTACCTTGTGTGGAGGGGAGCGCGTCGGAGGAGAGTAGAGGGCACGCGGCGGCAGCAGTGGCGGTGGAGGAAGACGATTTTACCTTGTGGCAGAAGGAGACGGCGGCGGCGGCTTGGATGTGGTGAGGCCCTGACGACGACGGTGAGGCGGGAAAGGGAGGCGACGGCGAAGGCGCTAAGGCGGGAGAGGGAGGCGACGGCGCTAGTCGAGGGAGCGAGGGGGAGAACGTGTTTTCAATTAATTTGGGGGAGGCGACGGCGCAAGGAGGGGGAGGGGATTACATCTTTCTCCGTCTCGGCGGCCATGGTGGTGATGAGGAATGGGAAGATGATGAAGGAACGGAGAAGATGGGAAGATGATGAAGTGAAAGAAAACCCTAGGTTGAGGTTTTATATAAGGCATGTATAAATACCGACGGATAATCCGTCGGTATTTATCAAATTGTGAATTTCGACGGACATATATAAATACCGATGGATAATCCGTCGGCATTTTTCAAAAAGTAAATTCCGACGGAAAGTTAATTCCGTCGGCATATTGGCGGTTTTTTTTTTTTTTTTTAATTAATTCAATTTTTTCTATATACTAGACCTACTAAATTACCAAAATATTTTTAAAAAAAATCACAAAATTCATTTCTTCCACATATATTAATAAATATATTGGTTGTGACTTATATTTATAGTAAATTTAATTTTTATAATTTGTACCTAAATGATAAATAATTAATTAACTTTTATAAAATAAGAAATAAATACATTACATTAATTGATGAATTAATTTTCGTCTTCATCCTCCTCTTCATCCTTATCCTCCTCCTCCTCATCATCATCTTCATCATCCTCCTCCTCATCCTCATCTTCTTCATTCTCCTCTTCATCCTCATCTTCATTCTCCTCTTCATCCTCTTCTTCATCCCCCTCCCCTTCACCTTCAATTTCGATTAATTGGGGATTTGCAGCCGTCAAGGGTACAGAAAGATTGAAATCTCCCGTAAAGACTTCAGTTGGAGTCTCTATTTGTTCTGTTTGAAATGGAGATTCATCTTCAGTATTTTTGTCCTTTTTAGGGACTTCTACCATTGACCTTGCCTTTACTTTGCAAACAGCGTGCCATTCATAACCACGTGGAGCTCCCGGATATGTGCAGTAGTATACTTGAGATACTTGATGGGCAAATACAAATGGATCATCCCCAACATACGTCCTTTTCGAACTAACATCAACGAGCTTGTACTCCGGGTGAATTCTTGTTCCTAGATGGCCTGAATCAAACCAATGACACTTGAACAACACTACAGTCTTTGCTGGATATCCTGGATATTCTACTTCGACGACTTCCCGTAACACCCCAAAGTAATCACTTGCATCTGCATTGTAATTCGCACTGCTAACGCAGACGCCACTGTTGGTAGTTGCCTTTGTCGATGCATACCCAGACGTATGAAATCTGTAGCCCTTCACAATATAACCGTTGTAAGTCTTTACACGACGTAGTGGTCCCTTGCTGAGATCTCGTAATAATCGACTGTCAAGAGCGTTATCCCGTCCCTATACGGCTCAATTTAAAATTAATTAAAATAAATATTAATTTATTTACGTAAAACATAATTAAATGGTACTCACATAACGTTCGAACCATCGGGAAAATTCACGTTGAATACGAGAATCTATATATGCATCTGAGATGTTTGGTTCTGCTCGTCGTAGTTCTTGAGTGTACATCCTAATTCACAACATTCAAAAACTTGGTTAATATTAAATGACATAAATGAAGTGGTATTTAAATAGACGATTTATATATGAAATACTTACTCAATGTATGGCTGAACTTCATCACAATTCAATAACACATACGTTTGTGCTATTTCCGCCTCCGAGTTCGTCTCCCAATATCGTTCAGTGGGTTTTCCTATTGGCCGTCCCTTAGACTTGAATATGGAGAGCATTCCATCGACCTCTTCACTGATATCGTCAGCGGATGTACCACCGAAGTTACGTGGAGCACTTCTTAACTTTGTGTTGACGTGATCTTCAAAGTAATAAGAACAAAACATGCCAACCTCTTCATTCAAATATGCATTCACAATCAATGCTTCAATGTTTGCCTTTTGTTTAGCATTGCGTTTCAAGTTGTGGAGATACCTGATACACACACACACACATATATAAAACTTATAAGAATGCATGTGTAATTGTAATGAAATAAAATAAGTAAGATTTTACCTTTCAAATGGGTACATCCACCTGTATTGCACCGGACCACAAATTCTCGCTTCATACGCTAAGTGAACGGGTAAGTGTTCCATCGACTTAAAGAAGCTAGGTGGAAAAATTTGTTCCAACTTACACAAAATCACTGGAATGTCTTCATCTAAACGAATCATATCATCGATCGTGATCGTTGTAGCCGTTAAATCTCTAAAAAATAGACTTAATTCAGTGATAGCCCTCCACACATTGAGAGGAAGAAGTTCTCGGAACGCAATCGGTATCAAGCGTTGCATAAATACATGACAATCATGACTCTTCATCATTGCAACCTTACCCGTTGTTGTGTCTACGCATCGACTCAAGTTCGACACGTAGCCGTCCGGAAAGTTCAACTCCTTTATCCACCTACACAATCTTTGTTTTTGTGGCTTATCCAGTGTGTAGCTAGCCTTTGGAAATTTACCTGTACGCTCATCCTTTTTCAACTCTGGACGGCGACAAAGAGTGTCCAAATCCTCCCGAGACTTTGGAGTGTCTTTCGTCTTGCCTTCGGTGTTCATGATTGTGTGGAACACATTGTCAAACACATTCTTTTCAATGTGTATCACATCCAAATTGTGTCGTATCAATAGTGAACTCCAGTATGGTAAGTCCCAAAAAATACTCCTTTTGTTCCAACCACCCTCAATTCCTCTATTGTGTTCCGCTGCATTTTCCTCAGTACTTTTTTTCAACCCCGTCCACTGAATCTCATATAACAACCTACGTCCTGTACGGAGAGTAAATTATAAGTGACACTAAAAGCAATAGATAAATATACATTTAATACTCATTAAATAAATGTATAAAATACCATCTCGAAGTGGAGGTCGATTGTTTGTGACTGCTCTGTTCTTTACGAAGTTCTTCTTATTTCTTCGAAACGGGTGACCTTGAGGTAAGAACCTACGGTGATTATCGAACGATGAAACTTTTCTACTCACCGGGAGACTGAAAGCTTCAGAATTCTCCATACAATACGGACATGCTTTCTTTCCGGCCGTACTCCACCCGGACAACATACCATATGCAGGAAAGTCGCTAATGGTCCATAAAAGAGCAGCACGCATCGTGAAGTTCTGCTTTCAAAAAACATCGTACGTTTGGACTCCATTCTCCCATAAGAAGATCAAGTCTTTTATAAGAGGTTGGAGATAAACATCCAGTTTGTCCTTTGGATTCGTTGGTCCAGGCACCAATACAGTCAGAAACATTGTTTGAGGTTTCATGCACATCCACGGAGGAAGATTATACGGAGTCAGTATCACCGGCCACAAAGAATACTGCTTCCCATGCATCCCAAACGGTGCAAAACCATCAGTACACAAACCTAATATCACATTCCTCGGTTCACAAGCAAAATCTGGAAACACGTTGTCAAGATGTTTCCAGGCCTCTGAGTCTGCCGGATGTCGCATCTCCCTCGACTCAGCCAAAGAGGAATCTGTAGCATGCCACGTCATGTGTTGTGCAGTGGCACTTGATTGATATAATCTCATCAAACGAGGAATGATAGGAAGGTAGTACATCTTCTTATATGGCACTTTCTTCTTTGTCTTCTTCGATTGACCACCAGGTCCCTTTCGACGGGCCTCTTTGTACCGGGGATGGCCACACAATCTACACATCTTCAGACTGCTATCTTCGTCACCCCAATATAACATGCAACCCTTCACACAACAATCAATCTTCTCAACCGGCAAACCAACATTCTTCAACATTTGTTTGCTTTGATGAAACTTCGTAGGCACCTTATTATTTTGAGGACAAATTTCACTGCATAACTGTGTCACTTGCTCATATGCCCTGTTAGAAAGCTTGTTCTCGGTCTTAATGTTCATGAGTCGTGCATTAAATGACAACTGTGAGTGAGATTCACAACCCGGATATAAATCTTCTTCGACTAATTTGAGCATCTCATAAAACCGAAATGCCTCATTCGTCGGCTCCTCTTCCATGTTTGAAAAACCAGCTTCCCTGATCATTGTTTGATACATATTCGGTTCTTCGTCCCCAAACTGTTGTTCTTCGTCCCAAAACTGTTGTTCTTCGTCCCCAAACTGTTGTTCTTCGTCCCCAAACCGTTGTTCTACCTCGTTACTAGTGCCAACATGATCGAAATTTGCTTCTTGTTGATAGATTCCAACAGTGTAATAGTAAAACACTTCATCAAATCTATAAGGCCAACGTGTTTCGCCATGACTAGTCCAATTATAATAATTATCAACGAAACCATTCTTCACAATATGTACTAGGACCTCATCAATCTCTTTATATTGCTTATTCTGACATTTCTTAGCATTACACGGACACCTAATGCAATTTCCACTCATGTAATGTGGCTGGCTTTTTGCAAATTCAATAAATAACACGAGTTCATTATAAAATTCCACATTCACATTTCCTCTAATCATTTTAGGAGTACAGTACATCCAACGACGGTCAGGCAAATCCATCTGCTAAACATTTAAGTGGAGCAACACATTACTAAACTAAACTTATAATAAATTCAAACAAAACTTATGATATATATAAAACACGTAATTACATTATATTGAATTTTATGTATAGAGTAAATTAAAAATGGTAGAAAATGTACCGTAATTTGATGTTTCTGAATACCCGAGCATGAGCATAAAAAATTTCGCAGTATAAACTTTTGGTGTAAATTTGCAATACGAAAGTGAAGTGGAAAAAAATTAGGCAGTAGAAAGTTTTGGGGTAATATTTCCCGACGGAAATGCCGACGGACTTATCTTTCCGTCGGCATTTCACCCGCCCAAATTTCTGTCGGCAAAGATAAATGCCGACGGATTATCCGTCGGCATTTATCAAATGGTGAATTCCGACGGAAAGTTAATTCCGTCGGCATTTCACCCACCCAATATTCCGTCGGTATAGATAAATACCGACGGATTATCCGTCGGCATTTATCAAATGGTGAATTCCGACGGAAAGCTAATTCCGTCGGCATATTGGCGGTTTTTTTTTTAAATAATTCAATTTTTTTTATATATAGCACACACAAAGCAACACAAAGCTCACACCATATTCGATTTTTTCTATTTTGCAAAGAAATATCATGTCTTCTTCATCTTCTATTCGATTTCAGCAAGGCCTTGTTTGTTATTGTGGAAAGGCATGTCGTACATATGCTTCTAAACAACCTAGAAGTAAATGTAGGATATTTCATAATTGTCCTGACTCCCTAAGTGATGGTTGTGGTGGTGGATGTGGTTTCTTTGTATGGGCTGATACTCTAGAAAACTGTGGTGTTGACAAGAATCAAGGATCTAATCAAAGTGACCAAGAAACTGAAGACATGAAGAAAATGACTCAAGAGATGAAGAAATTGGTTATAGAGATCAAGAATTTGGCTGAAGAAATCAAGGATTTAATCAAAGTGAACAAAATCATTTTGATTGTGCTAGTTGTCATGGTTGCATCTACCACCTTCAAGTGGTTTGGTTAAATATATGTATAATGCACTCTATATGAGGCTATTTTGTACTATAATTCACTTCCACCTTCAAGTGGTTTAAATCTATCTAGAATGCACTCTAAATGAGATTATTTTGTACTCAATGAAACAAATGAATGCACCATATTTTCATCTATACACCAATAAACTACACAAATAAACTGCAATATATAGTTCAACATAAAGATAAATATATACATAAAGATAAATAAGTTCAACAGAAAAGTAAATAAGTTCAACAGAAAATTAAATAAGTTCAACAGAAAAATAAATTAGTTCAACACAAAATTAAATTGTTCAACCAGGATAGTTGCTAAAAAACTGATCCACATCGTCATTCAAGTTGACGTCGTGACCGTCGGCCTGACCTTCAGCTTGATCTGGAGCTGGACCTGGAGCTGGAGCTGGCGGTGCTTGCACCATCGTCTGTTGATAGATGGCCTCGATCTGCTCAGCAGACATCACCAACGTCCGACCCGCATTGGCACTCCAGAGGCGGAAGTAGTTCTCAAACGTTGCCATGACGTTCGGATCCGGGACGGCAGTGGAGGATACGGACGGCTGCGATGCACTCCGGGCCGACCGACCACTTGGTGTCCTCACAGCGTTGCTCATCCCACCAAGGCCAAGGACCCTTCCCTTGGAGGTCGGGGCAACGTCAAGGTAACACCGGTCCACGTCAACAGCCGGAGGGGTACCGCTGCTTCCGGATTCAGCAGTAGTCGCGGCGGCTTGTGTCTCGGCCTCTTCAATCCTCTGTCGGACGCTCAACTACATAATTAAAAAATTAAAATTAATTTAATTATCTATATATATAATTTAATTAATACATAAATTTAATTAAACTTACGTGGAGGTCAGTAGTGCGCCCGTAGGTGGACGTCAGTGTATCAGCATTAAACGGATGAAGAAGACTCATCCGATCCAAGTGGGTGTGTGAACGTCCAGTCTCCCGCTCCTATTACGTATCAAATAAACATATACAAATTAATTTAGATAACTAATATAAAATAATTAACTATAATTATTTAATTTTTAAAATTAATGAAAACTTACGATAGCAAGTGATTGCTCGAGGACGGACCGAGCTCCCCCTCGATGCACTGCCATCCCGCCTCCAACGTCGGTTCTGCGGTTGGCCCGAGCTTTCTCACACTTCTCTTGGTAAGCCGGGTCCAACCACTTCTCAACCAACGACTCCCACAGTTCAACACCATCCTCGTCTTCCCCCAGAACAACTTTTTGTCACGATCACGCCAGGCCGTTCTCCAGTCGTACATCATGTTCGTGTACCGAGTAGAACAAACACCGTACCACTTCTCGTAAATAGCACCGTCCGAGTAGATCGCCGTATCCCAACGAGCCTTTTTCTATACAAATATTCAACATATTTATCAAATAATATGAATAATTAGTTATTTAATAAACTTTAATTATTGTAATTATATACCTGGAACTCCTCGAAGTATTCATCCTTTTTTGTTTGCGGCACCATCGACCAAGTGATAGCACCCTTAGAAATCTTGCACTTCTTAAAGGCTTGTGTGCAGATCCTGGACACCTCATTACCGGGCACCAACTTGTAAAATTATTAACAAATTTTTAAACTAACACATTATAAATAAATAAAGTTAATCGTTATTGAATACTGTTAAACATTAGAATTATTGACTTACGCTCCTGAAATGATTTCAAGGGGTTGCCTTGTGTCTCGAACGGGATGCTGACGAGAAGAGGATCCTACGGCTGTTGACGAACCACACGACATCGTAGTCGGCGGCGGCGACACTGCCACAGGAGGAGGAGGAGGAGCCATCTCAGGTACTGATTCACCCCGAGACCTCCTTGAACGACGTGACCAAAATGACGACCTACGTGAACCAGAACCCTGATTCGGTACTTGTTCACTCATCTGTTTCAATCAATAAAAAATACATAATTTTACTAATTATCAATTTAATGAATATATTGCTAATTTAAATTTTTTACTAATATAGCATATTCCTAATTTAATCAATTCCTAATTTAATCAACATATTCCTAATTTAAATCAAAACAATATATATATAACCTAATTACAACGTGATACCACCGTCGAACCATCTAATTAACTAATAATTTAAACAATTGATTGAAACATGCATCACCTACATTAAAAATATTTCTAAATTAACATATTCCTAAATTAACAAATCTAAACATAATTAAAATAATAGTTTTCTAATTGGAGTTTTCTAATTATCAATTTAATGAACATATTCCTAATTTAATTTTTTTACTAATATAGCACATTCCTAATTTAATTAATCAACATATTCCTAATTTAATCAACAATAACCTAATTTAATTATTATTATTCTACCTAACTTAATCAATAATAAAAAATTGAACATATTCCTAAATTAACAAACCTAAAACTAATTAAAATAATAATTTTCTAATTGGGTCAATAATTATCAATTTAATGAACATATTCCTAATTTAAAATTTTTACTAATATAGCGTATTCCTAATTTAATCAACATATTCCTAATTACAACGTGATCCAACGGTCGAACTACTATATCTAAACTAATTTAAACAATTGATTGAAACATGCACTACCTACATTAAAAATATTCTATATCAAAATTACACCATTAAATTAAACTAGTAATTAACTATACATGCATATAACAATTAATTAATTAACCTTAAAAAACTACTCTATCAAAATTATTTTAGCTTAATCAACAAATTAAATAACATACGTACTAATTAACATGATCATAATATTTTAACAACTAACCAAATCAATAACATGCAAATCAACATTAAATTATTCATATTTACATATATCCATGCATAAACATATATAAGTATTAAAACTAAGTAATAGAACTAATTAAGAAAACGTACCGTATCAATGTAATCGGAGAAATTTGCTTCAATAGCCTCGTCCTCGTCTTCGTCTTCCCCACCGAATCCTCACTCATGCACGCCTTTTTTTTTTTTTTTTCTAAAACGCATTCTGATCTGATTTGAGGCCCTTATATATATAAAAAAAAAAAACAAATACCGACGGATATTCCGTCGGCATTTCCCTCGGTAACCGCCCACTCTTAATGCCAACGGTTACCTTATTGGAAAAAGAGGCGGTGCGGATTCAACGGGTCAAATGCCGACGGATTATCCGTCGGCATACATATTTCAAAACATCCGTCAGCATTTTCCCTCGGTAAATACTGACGGAACGGAAATCCGTCAGCAAGCATGTTGACTTTTCAATCCGTCAGCATATCCGTCGGAAATGCCGACGGACTATAATCCGTCGGCATTTTTCCGTCCCTATGACGCGCGTTTTTTGTAGTGGCAAGGCCATCTCTATCTCTAAGTTTTCGTGGTCAGTCTACGAGAAAGAAATGTTAGCAATTCTTGAGGCCGTGCGCACATGACGACCTTACCTCCTCGGTCGACGATTTCGAATCATCACCGATCCGTGCAACCTCCGGTTTCTACTTGAACAGCGTATCATGACACCCGAGCAACAAAAATGGATCGCCAAACTTGTGGGATTCGACTAAAAAATTATTTACCGCCCGGGCAAGGAGAATAGCGTCGCGGACGCCCTCTCTCGAAAACAGCAGCACTCCGAGTTATATTTGACGTATTCCAGCCCCTGTACAGGCCTGTGGAATGACATCGCGGCGGCAACAAAGGACGATACCGACTTGGGACCCATCCTCCAATAAATTACCGAACAACAAACACAACCTAAAGGGTGGGAACTACGGAATGGATGTCTGGCTTATAAAGGCAAAATACAGGTTCCAGGGGGCGACTTGCGCCGACAGATTCTAGCGACATTCCACTCGTCCGTTTTTTGTGGCCATTTAGGAATTTTAAGAACAATAAAGAGGGTCCAACAGCTTTTCGGGTGGCCACAACTGAAGCAGGATGCCATCCAATTCATCAAGGCATGCGACACTTGCCAACGTAACAAAGCGGATAGTCGGACACCGGCGACTCTCCTCGCGCCGCTACCAATCCCACTCTAGGTATGGACTGACATTTCCATTGATTTTATAACAAGTTTGCCCCGATCCCATGGCAAGGACACGATCTTTGTAGTGGTTGATCGCCTATCAAAGTATGCAAATTTCATCGCCCTTCGCCACCCTTGTACCGCAACAATAGTCGCCGAAGTTTTCATCCGGCCTCCAGATCGTTCGCTTACACGGCATACCAAGGACAATTGTTTCAAATCGTGATCGAGTCTTTATTAGCAGCTTTTGGAAGGAGTTGTTCAAACGGCTTGGCATGGAACTTCAATTCAGTTCGGTATATCACCCGCAGACCGACGGCCAGACGGAGGTCTTCAATCGCTGCCTCGAGTAGTACCTTTGATGCATGACGTATCAGAAACCTAAGGATTGGGTGTTACACTTGGCGTGGGAAGAATATTGGTACAATACAACCTATCACAACTCCCTCAAAATGACCCCTTTTGAAGTAGTTTATGGGCGTCCGACAGTCCCAATTCTCTTTCATGAACTGGGCTCAACAGCAGTCCACGAGGTGGACGTTCAACTCTGCAATCGGGACACACTCCTTCGAGAATTACACCTCAACCTCACCATCGCTCAGAATATAATGTCCTAATACGCGAACAGCAAAAGGCGACCGGAGGAGTTCCGTCCAGGCGATTTGATTTATCTCAAATTGCAGCCCCATCAACAACAAACCGTCCTCCGACGAATCAACCAGAAGCTTGCAAGTAAGTTCTTTGGTCCCTTCTTAGTTTTGGAGCGAATTGGACCTGTAACGTACCGCCTTCAACTTCCACCCGAGTCTTGCATCCATCCGGTCTTCCATGTTTAACTTCTGCGACGAAAAATTGGCCTAGATGTACCCACCTGCTCAACCCTGCCACCATACTCATCACACGGGATGCCTGAACTAATTCTGGAACGCATCTTGGAGTATCGCTGGAAACAGAACCCAAACGGCCCAATCCGTGAAACTCTTGTTTTGTGGAAATCATTTAGCATGGAGGACGTGACCTGGGATCTCGTTGACAGCCTACGGGGTCATTTTCAAAATCTGAACCTTGAGGACAATGTTCATTTTCACGGCGGGGGTATTAATGAGAATCGACCACCAATCACAAAGGTTTACCAAAGACGGGAGCAAATAGAGAAAAAAATAGATACGCAAGTAAATTCATGATATTTAAAGAGGCAGTTATGCAGTTAGTAAAAAAGAGCAGTTATAGAACCCTTTACTTGTTGTATAAATAATTGTTGTAAACAGCAGAAACACTTATGCGATTTATGAGAATTAATTTCTTTTCACAGCTTATGTGTTGATTGCTAGGGTAATCTAAGTCTCTACTTGGGTTTCTAGAATGTATCTTGTTCTTATCAAAATGTCTTCTCCAATGATCCCTGGTTACAACTGCAAAACGCCTAATTTTTTTAGAAAGTGAATAAGAGTCTTTTGTTTAACTATAGTTGCAAGAGGATCTCTATTGGTGAAGAGGTAAAGAATTCAATATGTGAGACAATATGAGATTAATGCCTATATGTATGTTCAAATAAGTTAGTGGTGAAAGAAGATTTATACTCCCCCCGTTGATTCACATGTTATACAACACTAAAATAAACAACTGCAAGTATACGGCGTCTATCGTACTGTGATAAGCACGAGGTCGATCCCACATGGAGGTATAACGTAAAAATGTAGTTTGTTAACGGAGTTCTATTTAAACGCGATCGATAAATTGAATGGTGAATTACCCCTAAGAGAGCTTACCGAATTGTCACTAGTAAACAACTAAAAGAGTAAAATCAAAATCGATCAAATACCATGCGTATCAAGAAAACGAAAGTAAAACGGGTGAAAACTCAATTAAGAGAAGGTAGGTCCTAAAGCACATGAAATACTAATGAATCCATCTATGATTAACTATCTACTTAAGTGGTGTTCATGTTTTATCTATAAGATTGATCACATAATAATGGATTAAAAGTTTCTTCAATCCAAGTAATCCAAAGGAAATATCACACAACTTAGTATCTCTACCTAAATTGCACAATAGAACCCAATCGAGCTCCTAAGATCATCACACATCTTCCTAATCATTGATCATCTTTCAATCTCACAATAAAATTAGGTTAAATGCTTGCAATCAATGAATCAAACTAGATTTCTCAACCTAATTCAATTAACTATGATCAACACATCACTATTGTACACTAATGACATGTTTTGCAATGTAAACCAAGCATCCAAATAGAATTAAGCCACACAAACACCAAATAAGCAAAACATTAATTCATAAACTTGATCAAAAGTATTTACAAGGCCCTAGAACCAAAAGTGTTCTAGCCTATCAACAACATAATCAAATTACAAAGAAAACTAAGATCAAAGCAATAAAAAGTGAAAGGAAAAGAAAGCTTAGGCTATTGTATGGTGAGGAATTGAATTCCCAAGCTAATGGTGGCCTCCTTGCATGAATTGATGGAGAATTGAAGAAGTGGATGATGAAAAACCTCCAAGTGTGTGATTATGTGTGAGAAGGCTTGAAGGAGAGGTAAGATGAGATTGAATTCAAGAAGTGAGGTATTTATAGTGTTGGGGTAGGGTTTGGGTGTGAAAATTGCAAGTTGGTCCCTTGAAAATGGAGAAAATGCAAGTTTGGCACCGAATTTGGGTTGGCCCGGCCGGGCCAAAACTTCGACTTGGCACAATTCTGGCATGCGATCGCCCGGCCGGGCGAGTGGTGCCACCCAGCCGGACCGAACCTTCGACTTTGGCCAACAAAAATGTGCTCGGCCGCCCGGCCGGGTGAGTGGTGTGGCCCGGCCGGGCCAAAGTTTCGACTTTGGCTCCGTCCTTCGTTTTCGTCCTCCAACTTCGTCCCTCCGTATCTTGAGCTTCCGACCTCCGATCAACTGATTCTTTTGGCTATTCCACTCCGTTTTTCGAGACGAATCCAACTGTGCACTCCTCTTCTTGATCCAGTAAAGTATGGTTGGTGTTTTGCTCCAAATTCCATCGTATTTCCTATAAAATCGACAAAACACAACTTTTCTCTCATTTTGGCTTAAACAATCATATTCTATGTATAAATCAATGGAATTCACATCAAAATACGCTTCACATGTGCTTCTAAAACGTGTAAATTCCACCCGAATCACCCGTCCTGGTGAAAGCTACCCAAAAGTTTTGGGCACGGAGGTTAAAAAATATGATATAATATGTAGATGTATTATTAGTGATATGATTGAGAGAGAGAGAGAGAGAGAGAGAGAGAGAAGAATATAATTGAATGTGAGAGAAGTAGTTTGCTAAAAAAAAGAATGAGTAGCTTTTATTGAGACGAACAAAAAAGGAAAGTTGGGTAGATGAGGGAGTATAATTTATCTTAAAAAAACTTATTACTATATGAATACATGTTGTTATAACTGGTTGAGAATTATAGTTACACAAATTTTCGTGACATTTCTTAACATAAGATGGGAAATTGAAGAACCACAAAAAGATAATTATAAATATGTAACAGGATATCCCAATCACATTTTAATATATCAAATGACACAATTTACGTTCAGTAAATAAGTAGTAAAAATGGAAGACAGTAAAGAAGCGTAGTGCAAAATACGGACCATTACAAGCTTATTATCATCATTTATCTCTATACATATAACAGCATACTAGCTTCCGCAATTCATGATTCAAGCTCTTAGTTTCTGGCTTCAATTTAGCTTTTTTGTGCCTCTTAATGTAACGACAACGGTTCAGTGACGGCTACGATGAAGCTGAATGTGATTTGAAGAAGAATGCTGCCAGATGATCAGTAAGAAACGTTTTTTATATTCTCCTCCAAAGTGATGTTCCATCTTTCATGTGGAGTATAATACTCCCTCTGTCCCGTATTAACTTTTATAGGTAGATGGACACGTAAATTAAGAAAGTGTAATAATGAGTGGAGTTTTGAGGGGTAATTTTGTAAAACTTTATGTATAAAGTAAAAAATAAGTTGACTTCTGTGTATGTGTGGAGAAAAAGTAATGGCATTTGTGTAAAATTGAGAATATTGTGAGGGTGAAGTTTATAAAGAGTTTTCCATTTTAAGGGTATGAAAGTTATTGTGGGACGTCCAGAAAAGGAAAGTGTGAAAGTTATTGTGGGACGGAGGGAGTATTAATTTTGAAAGTGTGTGCGCGTGCGAAATCAGAAGTGTTGTATGTTGTGTTGGCACTATCCAATATGTCATTAAGCAACTAGACAAGTCGAAGGACCTTAACCTCGTGTTAGAATCACTGAATGAGAAGCTAAGTTTCCAAATATCATTGATCAACTGACTGAGAAGCTCTCAACCTTATCCTATGTTCAAGATGCGGACAAGATTGCTATGGAGGTAGCTAAATCAGCCACCAGACGTTTCCATGACAATTCAACAAAAGTGTTGCACTCCTTCACTGAATCTCTTAAGGCTCAATTTGGAGCACTTACCACAACCCTCACTAGCCGCATTGATGATTCCAAAATGGGGGAATAGGAAGTATAAGAGCCAAGTTATCCGATCAAGAGAAGAGATCAGAAGAGGAGATGAAGAAGTCCGAGGATGATCAAGCTGAACTGGCTAATAGATTAGTAGCTTCAGAAGATCAAATCAAATAGATGAAGACCCTCATCAGCCAAGGGGGAATAGCACAATACCTCTCGACTGTTTCAACACATATATGACCTATCTGACACTAATTTGGCTAAAGTTGAAAGATCACTTCTTGCCAAAGCCAAAGCCAGTGGGAAGCAGGTTATACTAGCCCTTCCACCCATTCAAGAAGCAATTGAAGAGGAGATTCAAATTGCAGCCAAGAACAAATCTCCAAAGAAGAATACTCTATCAGAAGAGGAGATGCGACTAAGGCAGAAGAAGCGAAAGGAATCTGCACCACTTAAAGGCTCTTTCACTCGAAGAAAGAATGATGCGAAGAAAAGGAAGAAGAGTCAAAAAAGTTGTTGAAGAAACCTTAGATAAGGAGCCAGAACATGAGCTGACAAACAAACAGATCGACGACTTCATCAAAGATGAGCACAAGCTCAAATGGATGGTATTGAAGAAGAAATGGCAAATCATCTATTATCTTGCTAAAAGATATGGAGGTCTTGAAGATGAAGTAGTCTTTCAGTACTTCGAGAAGATGATGAAGGAAGAGGACAATGAATTCTGGAACATTATTATCCAAGTTGCTGCTGATAACAATATCAACATCATTCTTCCTGACTTTCCCTGCTGGAAGCTGCCTCAAATAAAATTTGGAAGACCTGATACTCGAGAAATCGATCTCATGATCATGAACATCTCTATCAAGGAGCAGATCAGAGACCTTGACAACATTAAAGTGCTGAAGGCCAGAGTTCAAAGGGCTTTCCAATACTAAACTGATGAAGATACTACCTTAGCTGATAAGACTCCTTGTATGTGTAATATTCTCTTATCATTTTAATACAAGTGTTTCCTATTTCAGCTTCTAGACAACATCTCATTGTCTTCATCAGAAACAATATTTATCTTTATTTATTGCTACTAACACCATTTATGATTACAAATTATCCTAATAGTTCCGATCTCTTATAAATCAGATTACTGTAATTAGATAGTTTTGACATCATCAAAAAGGGGGAAATTGTTGGGATATTCATCCTACCCCTAAGTTGATTAGATGTTTTGATGGAAAAAACAGATCATGTAATCTAGGTGTTTGGTATAATTTGTAATAGGACTTAGTCTATTGATGAGTCTAGTCTACGTTGGACCTATTTGAAGATCAGAAGACATCAAAACCAGAAGACATATGAAGTCCATAAGTGAAATCAGATGACAAGGTGTTTGTATACCTAAGTCATCTGATACTAGCTTCAAGAAGATCAGCTCACATGAAGACACCAGCTGATGTGGACTCAAGACTTAGAAGAATCTTGTCAAGACAAAACAACACAAGAAAGTTCATCTGATTGATCAGATGACATCATCAAAAGACACGAGATATTGTATCTCATCTGATAGACTCAAACAAACGACAAGATTCAAGGCAAATGCACTCGACTGATACTGACCAATACGTAGATGTCAAGTTAGCCCTAGAGTCAATTCATGTGAAGAACATGTAGATCCAACATGCGCATTTAATGCACACTGATTTTCATGAAGATGTTCATCTAACAACCGACTGGAAGAACAAGCATATGGATCATCAAGAACACTCAAATGATTTGTTTACAACGGCTAGCTGAAGATCAAATCATCTATAAATACAAGACATTATCTAAGTGATAAAATACGGGAAAACTATACGCAAGCATGAACTCATCAGACGTGTTGAAAAGTTAGAAGGATCTAAATCCTTAGAGTTTTAATAAAGCCAGAGTTTGTTTACTATTCCATAGCTCTAAATTTCTCAATCTAAGCCTGTATTTCTTATACATATCCTAAGCTTAGAAACTGTGTTGATTGAAGTTTGTCTCATCACACAAGTTGATACATTTTGTAAACCCCAAACCCTTCTTATCACCCTTAGAAGTTTAAGTTTGTTGTTTTCAACATCTATTTAATTAATTAAAAGGAGCACAATGGTACATTTAGATCCAATTTTGAATTTAATAGTAACTAAAAATATCCACTAAATTTTGAAATTTTAATTTCAAAATCCTCAAAATCTTAAAACAAACATCCCCTAGGTTTACTTTTGGTTTTACTTCGGGATTTAAAAATCGGTTTTCAAAATCCACTCAAAACCACCCCCGGTTAAACATATTGATTTGACATAAAGTTATATCTATATAATATCACTTCAATCATTATAATCTTTCTCAACAATAATATAATGCATTCAATCATTACACAATCAACTAATCATTATAATCTTTCACCCAACAATAATATAATAATACAATTTCATTCAATTTTACACATTGATTTGACATAAAGTTAAAATTTTCTACTATTTCAAAACTCAAAAGAAATACACATATTACTATTCACATGGTTTAAAAAACCCCAAGACCAAGATTTCAAAAATCGATTTTCAAAACCAACTAACTTTAGTGTCTAGGAAAGTTGAAGAACCTGAAATCAAAATAGACCAGGTCAACTTCAGATGCCAAAAAAAATCAAATAAAACATCAGCAATATCACTCAAACCCTACCAATATTTCAGTTTTTCTAAGAACCAAAAAAATCAAATAAAACATCAGCAATATCACTCAAACCCTACCAATATTTCAGTTTTTCTAAGAACAATTACACCTGATAGCTAGATTATTAAAAAAAACAGAGAAAAATAGCTAGAAAACTTTTTATCGAAGCAAAAATACACAAATTCACCATCGAAAGAAAATTCGAAATCACAACATCCCCAAAAAAAAGTCAATAAATCAAGGAAACAGAAACAAACATAACTCAAAAAACGAGAAAAAGATCAGCGTGTTTGAAGACTTTCTCCATTAATTAATATACCCCAGTATTTATACTTTTCATAAAAAAAACCACATGCATATATGCTTGTAAAAAACTAAAGAGAAACAACTAGATAGCCAATAAAAAGGTATGAAATATAAAAGAAAAAAAGAAAATCTAAAACTATAAGCTCACAAGTCGAGCCAGAGGCCGGAGTAGAGGCCGGAGTGCCGTTAAAACTTTGTCTGGAAAACCCTCCTTAGGGACAAAACCCAGACGAAGGAAAAAGGAGAGAAACAACTAGATAGTAATGGTATCCATTAATTAATCACTATAAAGATAATTTAAAAAAATTAATCGATCGAGCACCAAAGATCTAAGTAAAAGATAGAGTATCAAAATATATAGATCCAATGCACAAACTAGAAATTAATAATTTCTAATTAATTAAAATCCAATCAATTAACATATATAGTACTATTGCCAACGATTAATAAAACTAAAACCAACTAATTAAACCCTCCCTAAGATTAGAGACTACACATAATTCTCAAGATTATGTAATATCCAAGCAATTAATTAAAATCTGTACCAATAATTAGAAGTTGTAACCACTCCATAATTGATTATGAAAATTAAACGTAGGCGTATCATTCAATGACGTCAGCGGTGACGCACCCCCATGTGAGGGTTGTGCACCGCCATTAGAGCGGCGGCGGGCGACAAGGAAGTGGAACTACGTAAAACCATGAGATCATCCGCCTGTTGACTTACTTTCTTTCTCAACGCATCCAAGGCCTCCACATACTGCTCCAACTCCTCCACTTGTTTCCCTTCGAAGCTATCGTCCCACCACAAACCCCCCTGATCCGCCCTCTTTGCCTCCTCGATCGCCTCCCTCCGCTTCTTCTCTACGTCCAACTCCTTCGAAACATCCGAGTAATGCTTGTTGTAATCCCCCATGTTGGACACCACCGCAGACGGGGTATTGGCGTTGTCGTCGACTGCTACCTCAGCGCGACTGAGGTAGCGGTCCACCACAGCGTCTGCAGTGGGATGGCCGAAGGAGAAGACGCGCTTGCCGTGCGAGTAGACAATAATCGCGACTTGGGCGCCGCTGAGAATGCATAGTTCACTCGCTTTCTTGAATAATCCGACGCGCCGTTTGGAGAATGTGACTTGACGGTTGCTTTGCTTCTCTATTTTCTTGATTTCGATCTTTTTTCGTCCTTGAGTTTTCCTCTTCTTCACGCTCCCACCCTCCATTTTTCTTTTCTTTTCTTTTTGTGAAAAGACAAGATTCTATTAATACAGTTATATAGCAAACCCTAAAGAATTCAAGAAAGTGACATTAAAAAGTGGGGTGCATATTATTAATTTAATTTGACCAATTAATTGGCGGACAAGGAAAGGATTTACGCAGATTTTTTTACCAATTAAATTTATGATAAAGATTTACGCAGATTTTTTTAGCAATTAATACGCGTATATATATATGGACAAAGATTTAGTCAGATTCTTTTCTCACGTGCATTATATAATTATACTTTAGGTAGAGAAATAAAATATTTTAAATAGAGTAATAAAATAATGACATATGAAAAAATGTAGTTTAATGGGAAAAAATATATTTTATTGTTAAATTAATTAAAGTATGATGAATTTAATTTGAAACGTCTGTTTTTTTTAATATAGTATTTAGAGTGATACTTTAGTGCAATTGATTGCACTAATACAATTGAATTGATTCAAATTTTGAGGTCATCAAAGATTAATTAAACATTAAAATCTAAGTGTATTTATACACCCAACTACGTAACAAAATTTTGTCTATTAGTGAAAATGAAAATAAACAAATCAAATTAATTAAAAATAATTTATTTAGCAAATTTAATGAAGATTATCAAAACAACTAAGCTAGCTAAAAATTTAAACTAGCTTTGGTTTGGGGTTAAATTATGGAGAGGCATATAAAAATATATTCTTTAATGCTTGAGGAAACAGTGTATATATTCACGATTAATATATTATTCCTTTTTGTTTGATAGAAAAAGAAAAAAAAATTAAAATAGATGGTCAACTCTAATGAACATTATGATTTTATTTAATAAAAGAGATAAAGCAAAAAAAAAAAAAAAATTACATGGAGCATTGCATATTTCATTTAAGAAATGCAATTAATGATTAAAAAAAATTACTCTGTATTCGTCAGGAAAGTTTAAGTGACGAAAACAGATTCAGTTTTAATTACACAATTTATAAATGATGGTTGTCTTATTACACAATTATCTAAATCTATTTCAACACGTTTAGATGAATGTCATAATGTCACGTGATCATTAATTAATCTAAATTAACTAGGTTTAAAAAAAAATCCTTTATTCTCTCTCCAATTTTACCTATGTTTGATTTTTTATCAAATTAAAATACCACGTCGGCAACACTCATTCTATTCACACGTTACATAATCATAGCCTCACGTTTTAGTATATCTTTATTTACACCGCATATAATTATTAAAAAAGTCTTAATTTATAATTATAATAATTTTCATAAGAAGACATCCTCAAAAAAAAAAAAAAAAAAAAAATCATAAGAAGCCCAAACATATATATTTAAGAAAAAAAAGGTGAATATAATGCACGAATTAAAACTTCATAAATAGGAAAAAGGTGAATAATTAAATACACGAATACTTTATAATTATAAAAATCGTTTTATGCCTACCTGCAATTCTAGAAAATAGCGTTGGTATTTGTACCCCTTTCGGATTCGCGATAGTCTAATACCTATATCTATAGTGGGAAGCCGCAAAATCTATTTATTCAATACCTATATACCCCATTCGGATAACCTTTTCCCCCAAGGTACGATTTTAAGTCTTATTATTAAGAATACAGTAGATCTAGACACTTAATTCACGAACACACTGATACACTAAGAAAAATCTTTACTTACTGGAAAATACATTCTGAGGTATTCTTCGACGACATACATATATCCCTCAAACTGAGCATCGAAACACCAAAAAAACATATATTACTTTGAGGCTCTTTTCCACTGATTTGGAGAGCTCTGCCTTGTTTCTTTGTGATCTCGATCTCTCTGACTTGAGCGTCGGAGTCCCCGTAGATCCCTTCGGCGTGCTTTTGCAGGTGTGTTCGAGAGTTCGGGAGAGACGAGTTCGTGCATCAACTATTGGAATGATTATAATCTGATACCTTGGATTACAAATCACATCGTGTTATTTTTTAGCACAACAACTAGCGCCGTCTGTGAGAAGTTTTGATCTAAGACGTGAGAAAACATTCATTTAAGCATGGGTGGAGAACAAGACCTTATTAAACAAACGGAAAAAGGAGAGTCCACTCCACCTGTTTTCCCTCCGCCCCATCCAGGATTCCCTTCAACCAGGAACGTAGGGAAAGAACCTATACTCGCCTCATCAAGGCTCAATCCGCCTCCGCCGGCATTCGTGATCTTACCCGGCGGAACGCAGAGTATCTCTTCCTTAGTGGAAGGTAACACAATAGGTACCTGGAGCTGCAGGGAGTGTGATAAGTATAGAAATTCCGAGCTCCTGACGATTTCTCGTGATTAATTGAACGCCATGATCACTCAAGTCGTAGAGAGGGCGATAGCGTCCCAGGGAGCATATATCCCTGGCATTACTTCGCCAATAGCTGAAAACACCAGACAGAAAGGCCTCGAACAAGTACCCGGAACCTCACAAGTCCCCTCGAGAGAAATTGGAGCCCAAAGGATACCTACCAGGGAGCAGTTAGCGATCAGCTACAAGCCCTCCAAAAGGAGATGAGAGATATGAGGAGGAAAATGACTAATCGCGTAAGTAAATCTCCATATGTTACTGGTTGTCAATTCTCCTCTACTATTTTGCAAGACGAATTGTCGTTTAACTTTAAACCTCTTAATTTTCAATATAACGGTACTACCGATCCGTGTGAACATTTGGTGAGGTTCAAGAATGCTACTTTACTACATCGCTACAGAGAGGGTGTGAAGTGCATGGTATTCTTAACCACCTTAGCCAGAGCCACCCAGCAATAGTTCACACAGTTGGAGTCGAACACTATTCGATCGTGGGCGGAGTTTAGTGAGTTGTTCTTGCATCAGTTCGCTAGCGCGAGAAGGCAACCTCGGGCCACATTGACACTATTCAACATGAGACAGGGGGAAAATGAAAACCTAAGATCTTTCTTAAAGAGGTCCAATCAAGCTGCATTGGAGGTGCCCGCTGCCTCCCCCGAGGTCAAAATTAACGCCCTCACCAACGGACTGAGAGATGGAGATCTTTTCTCCTCATTAGCCAGGAAGCCAGTCATGCCTTTGATGAACTACTACATAGAGCCGAAAAATACCTCACACTAGAGGAGGTAAGGAAAGTAAAGAGATCAGAAACAAAGCCGACCGCTAGAGAGATGAGTAGAGGTACTGCTTTGAGAAAGTCCAGCCTAGAGACCCCTAAGAACTCTAGAAGCGTTGGAAACTTGAACGATGTTGGAGGATCACGCTCGGGCCCTCAAGGGAGGTTCGAGAAATATACTCCCTTAAGTCTAGATCCGGCGGAGGTATTAGAAGTAGTAGGAGACCATCCTAATATGAAGTTCCCCTACACTAGGGGTAAAGGTCCGCAAAAACCCAAGTCGGACAGGTTTTGCCGCTTCCATAACGAATATGGACATAACACAAATCAATGCTATCATCTGAAAGATGAAATAGAACGGATGATTCAAGATGGATATCTCAAACAATTTATATTTCAGGATAGACAAGGCCCTCGAGGGCAGAAAAGAAAAGAGTATGAAAGGAAACTAGAAGACGACAAAAAGGAACCAAGATATGATCCTGAGGGTCACCCCTCGCAGCCTCAAAAGCGGAAAGTAATCCATATGATTATGGGAGGTCCCATAGACGGTGACTCCTTTAAATAGAGAAAGCAAAGTGTAAGATCTTTAAACACAGGACATAAGATGGAGTATAGGGAAGTGGGGCATGTGATAGCCACCCCTAATATTGAATTCGGCCCAGAGGACGTCGGAGAGACCAAAGAGCTCCACAATGATGCCCTATTCATCACCACAGACATTGTGGGGTATGACGTGGCTCACATCTTTGTGGATACGGGGAGCTCAGCTGATATTATGTACTTGGAATGTTTATAGAAGATAGAGTTATATAAACATGAAGCTCGGACCAGTAGAGACTACACTCTATAGATTGGGGGTGCCATCCAACCCCCTGGGTCTACAATGCTGCAAGTAGGGCTAGGAAGTGTCCCAAATAGGCGAGTTCAACTGATAGAGCTCTTGATAGTGGACATCCATTCCTCCTATAATGTGGTGATGGGAAGACCCAGGTTGAATATAATTTCAGGCAGTGATATCTACCTTCCACATGAAGATTAAGTTCCCCGCCTTTAGAGGGGTAGGAGAAGTATGAGGCAATCAATACCAAGCCCAAAAATTCTATGTTGAATCAGTAAACTATGGTTCGAGGACTGGAAAGATTCAAGGGTGACGACCCTGAGCTGAAAAGGCAAAGAGTAAGTGAACTGGCAGGGGAACAACCTAAGATTAAAGCAGACGAAGAGCTAATGAACATCGAACTCTACCCATAGAAGGTCGGATTCACCACCAGAATTGGTACTCAGATAGAGCTTGAGATTAAGGAGCTAGAAAGTGATAGCCACCCTCAGAAGGAACGTGGACATTTTTGCCTTCTCTCCAGCGGACATGACGGGTATCCCTCCGGAGGTAGCCATGCACTATCTTAACGTGGATCCAAAAGTCAAACCAATCAAACAGAAGCTGATAAATTTTGGTATTGAGAAGAACGCCATTATAAAAAAGGAAATTGACAAGTTGTTAACTGTTGGGCACGAAAAAAGAGTTCAGTTCCCCGAATTGCTCTCAAATGTCGTATTGGTATCTAAGGGGGCTAGCAAATGGAGGATGCACGATCGACTTCAAGGACTTGAACAAAGCCTGTCCCAAGGATCACTATAACCTGCCTCGAATAGATCAGTTGGTGGATGCAACATCTGGATTTGAACTACTTTGTATGATGGATGCAAGGGATATCATCAGATCCAATTAAACCCTCTCGATATTCCCAGTATATGTTTTATTGCTACATGTGGTACATTTGGTTATATACGAATGTGTTTCGAACTAATCAACGCAGGAGCCACCTATCAAAGAATGGTAGATGTCGTATTCCATAATCAGATTGGTAGAAATATGGAGGTGTATGTAGATGACATGTTGGCAAAGAGTGCCAAAGCCGAGGGACATGTGAAAGATTTGGAAGAAATATTTTAGGTTGTCAGATATAATGGAATTAAATTAAATCTATCCAAGTGCTCGTTTGGTGTAAGATCTGGGAAGTTCTTAGGGTACATGGTAACCCAGAGGGGGATAGAGGTTAACCCTGCGAAGGTGAAAGTTGTGCTCGACATGCAGCCCCCTCGGAACCTGAAGGAGCTGCAGACCCTGAACGGAAAGATAGCGACCTTGAGCAGATTCAAAGCTAAGTCCGCTGAGAAGAGCCATCACTTCTTCAGAATGATGAGGAAAGGATCGAGGTTCGAATGGGATGAAGATTGCCAGAAAGCCTTCGAGGAGCTTAAGCTTCCCTTAGCCCAGCTCCCAAAGTTGACGAAACCCTCCTAGGGCGACACACTCATTTTGTATCTCTCTGTGGGGGAACACTCATTGAGCACCACATTGATGAAAGAGGAAGGCTCAACTCAGCAGCCCATTTACTATATTAGCAAGGTCATCTAGAGAGTTGAGGGTCGATATTCCGAGATTGAAAAGGCAGCCCTAGTGGTGGTGGTAACGGGTAGGAGATTACTCCCTTATTTCTTATCTTATAAAATTGTTGTTCGGACTAATTACCCCTTAAAGTAGGTGATTGGTAGGGCTGACCTGTCAGGGAGGATGATCAAGTGGGTCGTGGAGTTACAAAAGTACAACATTGATTACGAGCCCCGTAGGGCCATTAAGGCCCAAACCTTATCAGATTTCATCCAAGAATCTACAAGGCTGGAGGAGATGGAGGGCTGGAAGGCGTATGTGGATGGTTCTGCATCCTCGGGCGGATGTGGAACTGGAATCGTTGCGAATTGACCCTCAGGGTCAGGAAATACAATTTGCTTTCAAGTTCCGATTCTCAACCTCCAACAACGGGGCTGAATACGAAGCTTTAATAAGAGGAGTTGACATAGCTGCTGAGTTGGGAGCTCAGTAAATCACTCTGTTCTTTAACTCCCAATTGGTAGTGCAGCAAGTTATGGAGGAATATACTGCCAAGGACGAGATGATGATTGCTTATTTAGAACGAGTAAAAGACTTGAAAAGTAAATTTCACGCTTTTTAGGTGTTGCAGATACCTAGAGAAGAAAACATGGTTATTGATGTAACCCTGGTGGTAGCAGATATCCAAACTAGCTAGCTCTACTGATTTTGAAGGGCAAGGGAAGATAACCCTGGTGGTAGCAGAGCGGGAGGCCACCAAATCTTTTATTGGAGAAATAGAGGAGGGAGATGACTGGAGGAAAGGGATATGGGAAGAACTGAGCAAAGACACTGACGCAAAGCCTTGAGATTGAAATACTGCATTATGGGAGGTCAGTCGTATAAAAGATCATTTACTCAACTGTTGGGATATTCACCCATCCCCAAGGGTATTAATGTACACTACAAGAAAAACGTTGAAAGACAACAGTGAAAAACTGTTGTCATTCAAACACAATAACCGTTGTTGTAGCTACCGTTGTTGTAAGTAGGCGTGGATAGACAACGTTTTTCAACCGTTGTAAAAAGTTGGAAAGACAACGGTTAAAACGTTGAAAGACAACAGTGAAAAACTGTTGTCATTCAAACACAATAACCGTTGTTGTAGCTACCGTTGTTGTAAGTAGGCGTGGATAGACAACGTTTTTCAACCGTTGTAAAAAGTTGGAAAGACAACGGTTAAAAACCGTTGTCTTTTCAGATGAAAACCGTTGTCGTTGTATATGGTTTTGATGAATTTCGCTGATAGATAACGGTTTTCCACCGTTGTCTTTCCAATTTTTTACAACGGTTGACAACCGTTGTCTTTTCAAATGAAAACCATTGTCGTTGCATACGATTTTCATGAACTTCGCTGATAGACAACAATTTTTCACCGTTGCCTTTTCTCCTTTTTACGACGGTTTTAAACCGTTGTCTTTTAAAATATAAATCGTTGTCATTCCATATGATTTTCATTAATTGCGTTGATAAACAACAGTTTTCCACCGTTGTCTTTCCAATTTTTTACAACTGTTGAAAACCGTTGTCTTTTGGACTTTCTAATCATTGTTATTTAGTTTTAACAACGGTTTTTAATTGTTGTCTGTCATTTTCTTCAAAATATTATAAACCTATAGGCAACGACAAAAAACTGTTGTCTTTTCATTATATTAGAAAATACTATATAATTATAATTAATTTAATAATAATTGACATCGAACTTCCAATGAAACAATTAATAGTAAAATTAATTAATATAATTTCAATTACCAACGTTAATCCACAAGTACTACCAACATTAATTCAAGTACACTATCAACCAAATAAAATTTTACAAAAATAAAAATTGTAAGTGCACAAATACGATTTTCTCGCTTCTCTTCTTGTGAACTACAGAGGCATAAACCCTGAAAAATCAAATCAACAATGTAGAAGAAGAATGAAATATAATTCGTTAAACCACAACAATAAATCTAACCGAGAATTATAGTAGTTATAAGATCATCAAGTATCAAGTAGTAATAAATAAATGTATGACAGACTTTTGATATTCTGGAGTATTTGTTTGTGTAGACGAAAAAAATCAGACATATGGGTGTTTTATTTTTGACTAATATGAGGGATGCATGGAACATATATAATCTATCATCAATTCAAATAGATCAAATTCCATGTTTACTCCCCACTGGATTTTCGTTTTCTTAAGATTAAGTGTATAATTATATATTACCTGTGTTATAAGGGCATAAGGTGGGAGATTGACATAACTGCAAAGGATATGTATGAGAACCCTGAAGAGAAGAAGCAATTAATTTACTGTATCTTAGGGAAAATTAATTAAATTCAATGATTGAGCTATAAACTTATAGTAAAAAATAATAAAAATTAAGGAAGTACGTAAAGTTTAAAATAAGACTCACCCCATTGAGATTCTGATCATGATAACTTCCACATGTTCATGGAAATCAAAGATTAAATCAAATTTGCAGAGCACATATATATATAAATAAAATAAAAAAGAATATATTTAAATTGTCTCGTTTCTTGCAATAAATAAGCGAGCTGAAATGCATTCTGCAATGGTGGGGCGAAAATAGATTAGTATTTGCGAAAGTAGAAGGTGAGTTTGTGGCAGACGGGAAGACAGATTGACACTTCAGGATCAAGTGTTAAGGGTCGATTTAAGCAATTACATTTTAAGATTTAAATTTTACCTCTAGAGCATAGATAAGAAATGGACGTAATTACATTTTCATTCACATGTATACAGAAAAGATGTGAGGAAAAAGGAGAGGAAAAGAAAAATTGAGAAAGTTTCTCAAAAGAGTGATAAATAAGCTTGGATGGAATACAAATAATTACTTTTGAGAATTAACGCAGAAGGACGAGAATATTCCCTCCTGGCAGAACTGCTTTTTCAAAAGGCAAAGGCGGTGAAGACAAATCCTCAGGAGCATCAAGGTCCCTATAGTCAATTAATTATCTAGAAGAAATGCCAAAAGTTAGATATAGGCAAAAACATCCCCATAAAAATTAAGAATGTTTACAAGAATACAGGTCCAAAAATTATGCGGTAATCCATTGATTTACTTGTTAAAGGTGAAAACTTTGAGTTTCTAGAAATCCTCTATGTACATAGATGAAAGTCATGAAACGAATCATGCTGGGACTAAGCTCAAACCAACACTTTAATTCAGATCGGTCATGTTGTATTCTACTTCCTCTTCATAACCTACGCGTTTGAATACATAGAAATTATCTGTTAAATTAATTATCAGAACGAGAAAACATCCCTTCTAGAGCCCTTCAACCACCGGTTAATTAGTTATCAACTTAATACATATGGGTCAAGCTTTAATAACATAAACTATTAATCTTCAATAACATAAACTATTAATCTTCAATAACATAAACTATTAATCTTCAATAACATAAACTATTAAGCTTTGTTGATGATCAAGCAATTGATCATCATTCTTTGAATGAGAAGAAGCAGAATTGCAAATGAGAAAAGTTCTGTATATTGAATAGAAACAGAAATTACAAGATTGAATTCTCAAGAATGAATTGATCATCCTTATATACTAACAGTACATGAAGCAACAAACTAACTGCTAATCTAACTTAATCAACAAACTAACTGCCCTAATTAGAAGGGTGTATAAATACAAAGGCAAGGGGTGTATCTATTTAGTGTATACACCTTTATACCCCCCTCAAAATGAGAGTGTATATCAATCAATCCCATTTTGGATTTATGCAATCTGAAAAGAGAAAGAGGTAATGGCTTGGTGAGCATATCAGCAAGATTCTGCTCAGTTGGAATATGCACAAGCTTGAGGAGACCCTCTTGTATCTTCTCCCTTGTAAAGTGATAATCCAGAGATATGTGCTTGGTTCTTTGGTGAAGGCAAGGGTTATGAGCAATGGAGAAGGCACTCTTGCTGTCAGTGTACATAGTGGAAGGTGTGTAATGTTGGATCTTCAAATCATCAAGGATATAATGTATCCATTGCAGCTCACAAGTGGTGGCAGCCAAAGCCCTATACTCTGCTTCAGCTGAAGACCTGCTGACAGTAGATTGTTTCTTGGATTTCCAAGAGATTAGTGAGTCACCAAAGTAAACACTATAGCCTGTAATGCTCTTCCTAGTTTGCATGCATCTAGCCCAATCAGAATCAGAGAAGGCATGCAATTTAAAAGTATTGAGCTTAGGGTAGAACACTCCAGTACCTGGATTACCTTTGAGGTACCTCAAGATTCTATGTACAGCAGTCATATGAGCTTCAGTAGGCAATTGAATAAATTGGCTCAAGGTCTGGACTGCATAGGAAATGTCAGGTCTAGTGATAGTCAAATATAAAAGCTTACCAACAAGCCTTCTGTAAATGTCAGGATGTTGAAGAGAAGGGGAATTAGTGTCAAAGCTGATCTTGGGATCCATTGGTGTGGAACAAGGTTTACAACCTAAATATCCTGAATCCTGAAGTAAATCAAGTGTATATTTTCTTTGACATAAAGACATCCCCTTGTTGTTTCTGGCAATTTCAATGCCCAAGATATATTTCAAAGGACCAAGGTCTTTGATAGTGAACTTATTATGTAAATGCAGTTTGATGCTATTGATAATATGAATGTTAGTCCCTGCAATAATAAGATCATCCACATAACAAAGAACAGTGGTAAAATCTTTGCCAATTTGTTTAGTGAAAAGAAATGTATCAACTTTAGATTGGGAAAAGCCTAAAGATAATAAACAAGCAGTTAATTTAGTAAACCACTGTTTGGATGCTTGTTTTAAACCATATAGGCTCTTGTTTAATTTGCAAACTCTTTTCTCAGTAGGAGAAACATAACCAGGAGGAGGTAGCATATATATATCTTCATTCAAATCACCATGTAAGAATGCATTATTGACATCTAATTGATGAACATGCCAATGTTTGGATGTGGCTACAGCAAGTAAAATTCTAACAGTAGTAATTTTGGCCACAGGAGAAAAAGTATCAAAGTAATCAATGCCTTCTTGTTGTGTATAGCCCTTAGCAACCAATCTAGCCTTATATCTTTCAATAGAGCCATCTGAGTTGTATTTAATCTTATAAATCCATCTACATCCAATACAATGTTTACCCTTAGGCAGATTAACAAGAGTCCAAGTTTGATTCTTTTCTAAAGCATCAATTTCATTTTTCATGGCCATGACCCAATTTTGGTCAAGAATGGCTTGTTTATAGTTCTTGGGCTCTTGTTGTTGGGATATAGAAGATGTAAAGATTTTATAATTGTGAGACAACTTATCAGTAGATAAAAACTGTTGGATGGGATATTGAATATTAGAAAAAGAAAGATTGGTTGTAGCATGATCAACAGATTTAGGTAAAGTGGTTTCATAGAGTTGCAGATATGCAGGTTGTGTTTTGGTCCTAGAGGGTCTAGTAGGAGCCTCTACTCTTGAAGGGCCAGGATGCAAGGCATTGTTACTATCAATATCAGTAGTCTGTGTAGTGGAAATATCATGAGTGTTGGGAACAGTAGTGTGAGTGGCAAATTCAGTGACCAAATCTGTGTGAATGGTAAGATCAGAGTCATCATCCTCAATTTCTATGGTGGAATTGTTCTCATTAAAAGTGTCCATGTTGGCAAAAGGAAAGGAGTTCTAAAAAAATTTAACATTTCTGGAAACAATGATTTTTCCAGATTTGAGATCAAAAAGTTTGTATCCTTTTGTACCAAAAGGATAACCAATGAAGACACATTTAGAGGCCCTAGGATCAAATTTTTGTCTATTGGAAACCAAAGTGTTAGCAAAACATAGGCAACCAAAGGTTTTGAGAAGAGAATAATCAGGTTTTGTCCCATACAATATTTCAAAGGGAGATTTGTGATTGAGAATGTAAGAAGGGACTCTATTGATTATAAAAGCAGCAGTTTTGATACTCTCACTCCAAAAGTGTAAAGGGAGAGAAGACTGAAACATGAGAGCCCTAGCTACTTGGAGAAGATGTTGGTGTTTTCTTTCAACAATGCCATTTTGTTGGGGGGTTTCAACACAAGAAGTTTGGTGAATGATGCCCAATTTATGATAAAAGTCAGAAAGTATAAACTCAGTCCCATTGTCACTTCTAAGAGTTTGGATTTTAGTGTTAAACTGAGTGAGGACCAGATTGTAGAAGTTTTCCAAAGAATGTTTAACATCACTCTTGACTTTTAAAAGGTAAATTCAGGTGCATCTACTAAAGTCATCCACAATAGTAAGAAAATATTTGTGACCAGTGATAGAACACAAAGAAAATGGCCCCCAAACATCACAATGTATCAATTGAAAGGCATGAGAAGATACATAAGTGCTTAAAGGAAATGATCTCTTCTTTTATTTAGCCAATGGACAAATCAAACAATCACTATGCTTATCAGTAGATTTTACATTCAAAGTAGGGATGTGCATCATGCATTTTCTAGAGGTATGGCCTAATCTCTTATGCCACAAGTCAAACATACAATGATCAAGTGTAGAACTACCAGTAAAAGCAGAATTCTCTAAAGTACAATGCCTAGTAGGATGAGGAGTTTGGAGGAGATACAAGCCTCTAACTTGCTCAGCAGTACCAATCACCTTCTTGCTCAAGTTGTCCTGTAAAATGCAGTGTGAGGACAAAAAACTAGCAGTGCAATTAGAGTATCTGGTCATGTGACTAATGGATAAGAGATTATATGTAAAATCCAAAAGTGTAAAGGGAGAGAAGACTGAAACATGAGAGCCCTAGCTACTTGGAGAAGATGTTGGTGTTTTCTTTCAACAATGCCATTTTGTTGGGGGGTTTCAACACAAGAAGTTTGGTGAATGATGCCCAATTTATGATAAAAGTCAGAAAGTATAAACTCAGTCCCATTGTCACTTCTAAGAGTTTGGATTTTAGTGTTAAACTGAGTGAGGACCAGATTGTAGAAGTTTTCCAAAGAATGTTTAACATCACTCTTGACTTTTAAAAGGTAAATTCAGGTGCATCTACTAAAGTCATCCACAATAGTAAGAAAATATTTGTGACCAGTGATAGAACACAAAGAAAATGGCCCCCAAACATCACAATGTATCAATTGAAAGGCATGAGAAGATACAGAAGTGCTTAAAGGAAATGATCTCTTCTTTTGTTTAGCCAATGGACAAATCAAACAATCACTATGCTTATCAGTAGATTTTACATTCAAAGTAGGGATGTGCATCATGCATTTTCTAGAGGTATGGCCTAATCTCTTATGCCACAAGTCAAACATACAATGATCAAGTGTAGAACTACCAGTAAAAGCAGAATTCTCTAAAGTACAATGCCTAGTAGGATGAGGAGTTTGGAGGAGATACAAGCCTCTAACTTGCTCAGCAGTACCAATCACCTTCTTGCTCAAGTTGTCCTATAAAATGCAGTGTGAGGACAAAAAACTAGCAGTGCAATTAGAGTATCTGGTTATGTGACTAATGGATAAGAGATTATATGTAAAATCTGGAACATATAATACATTGTATAATGTGAGGTGGTCATTCAAAGTGATGTTTCCCATGTGAGTAGCTATAGAGACTGCATTATTTGGGAGTGAAATGACAATGTTGACAACAGAAGGTGGTAAAGTAAACATGGAAAGATCAAATACCATGTGATCTGTAGCACCTGTGTCTAAGATCCAAGATGAAATAGATGCAGAAATGGAATTAGTGGTGGAAGTCATACCAGATGTTGTGGTGAGTTGATGATCCTCATGTGGAGTGGTTGTTGCACCAGCTACAGAGTGGGATGGCTCCTTGGTGTCACAAGAGTTCTGCACCTTGGAGGCATTCACATAGGTGTTGAAGAAATCAGGCTGGATGAGTGGATTGGAGAGGTCCTTCCCATGAGTAGTTCTGATGGAGTTGCTTACAGACTTGTTGGGATCCTTAGGAAGAGGCCCTCTAGGTCCTTTCCATCCAGGGGGAAAGCCAATAATGTGGAAACATCTATCAATTGTGTGGCCCAAACCATCACAATGGCCACATTTGATAGGTTTCTTCCTGTCTTTATAAAATCTAGTATTCTTGGCATTCATAGCAATAGTATCAAGGTGCAGGGGATCAGGGGTAAGAGTTAAAGTTCTTTGGGATTCTTCTTGGAGTAAGAGGCCATAAATTTTGGACAAAGGAGGAAAAGGTGATTGAAGCAGGAACTGACTCCTAATAGTGGTGTAAGAATCATGCAAGCCTACTAAAAATTTCATGACAGCATCTTGTTCCTGAGTTTGGGTCATCAATTTAGGCAAATCACATCTACAAGAATCCATGGCACCACAAGAGCATTTAAGAAGAGGCCTAAAACTCAGATATTCATCCCACAAGGCTTTAAACTGGTTGTAATAACTGACAAGGGATTGAGAACCTTGGGTGATAGAGCTTAGGGATTTTTCTAGATGATAAACTCTAGTGCCATCAGATAAGGCATACCTACTTTTCAATTCATCCCAAACATCTTTAGCTATAGAGAAGTATTCTAAGGTTCGCTTTATGTCAGGCATAATTGAATTTAAAATCCACATTAGAACAAGGTCATTAGCCCTTACCCAAGCAACATATATGGCCGGATCTTTAGCCTCTTCTGGAATTGGCAGGGATCCATCAATAAGGCGAACTTTATTCTTCACGCTGAGGCCCCTTTTGATGGCATGACTCCAAGAAACATAGTTGGAGCCATCAAGAGGTTCGAGAACAATGGCAACGACAGGGTTGGCGTTTGGATGCAGAGCCAGCGGAGAAAAGGGGTTGAGTGCTGGATTGAGCGAGTTGGCGTTGGTGATAATCGCCGCCGTGGAAGCGACAGAGGCTGAAGAATCGGTGTTATCCGTGTTGGCCATGGAAGATTCAGAAGTAATTTGGGGAAAAAAAAATTTTAGTCGAAGCCCTGGGAAAGAGGGGATCGATGAAGATGATTAATCACGGTGAAACCAAGAAATTAATTGGCTCTTGATACCATGTTGATGATCAAGCAATTGATCATCATTCTTTGAATGAGAAGAAGCAGAATTGCAAATGAGAAAAGTTCTGTATATTGAATAGAAACAAAAATTACAAGATTGAATTCTCAAGAATGAATTGATCATCCTTATATACTAAGAGTACATGAAGCAACAAACTAACTACTAATCTAACTTAATCAATAAACTAACTGCCCTAATTAGAAGGGTGTATAAATACAAAGGCAAGGGGTGTATCTATTTAGTGTATACACCTTTATAAGCTTCAATAAACAAATTGTTGCTCTGTATTTAGGGCTTTAATCTATAACAAAAAGTAACAAAAACCATTGTAAACAGAGTAAAATGTAGAATCTTGAAATTTCTTGTTGGTTTGAGAAATTATTTTATAATAAAAAAGTGTTTTAATGAAAATGACATGTTTCTTTAAAACCCACCATCATACAAAAATGGAAAAAAAAAAATTAAGAGTCCATGTTATTAGAAAACCACCAGATCAGTAAAGAAGAATCAAAATGAGAACAACCACAAAATTGAAAAAAGATTTATATTATAATAGACTTTATTCCCAAAAAAATTGAAAAACACGTAAGAAAAAATTGTGTGGGGAAGGTTCTCAAAAAACAACAGACCTTATTCTTAGAAAAATTAATTGAACAAGGCGTAAGTTGAAAAGATGTATGAACTTCCACTAATTTCCAACACCACTCATATATGATGTGTCATAAATAAGAGAAAATTGTTCTAAATATATACAAGAATATAGTATTCCAACAAGAATGCACTTACCTCTTGGTTAGCCGACGAGAATAAGAACAGCGGGAGAAGGGATCTGTGGCGCTGGCACTGGCTGCGGCGAGGGAGTCCGAGGGTACGGCGAATGGGGGCCGTGATCACAGGCGCTAGGTGACGGGTGGCCTGTTGGCACATCGAAGTCGCTAGGTAGTGGTTGCTGCGGAGAGTAGAAGTACGTACGAAAGAAAACTGCTCAATGGACAATGGATGTGTGCCAACTGCCACGTGATAGAGGAAGTGCAATTAAAAGTGCTATTTTAAAATACCATTATATTAAAAGTGCTATTAGTTTATTGCTTGAGAAATTTAAAAATAAAAACTAATGAAAATCGTAAACCCCATTAAAGGTTATTATAATATAATGGAGTAGTATTTAATAATAAGTATATAAAAATAAAAAGAAAATCGTCAAGCCAATGCCATTTTCATTTTTTCTAATTTTATATTGTAATTGACAAAATTTACTTTAACTAGTTGAATTAAAAGTGTTAATTTTTAAATACATGAATTGTTAATCAAAATAGTTAAAAGTGATAATTTAAATAGTTGATTCAAACAACGTGGAAAGAAATGTTCATAAGTTGTTGTCTTTCTACGCAAAATAACATATTTTATTTCTTTGAAAGAAAACGGTCAAAATCCGTTGTCTTTCAACACAAAATAGCATATTATATTACTTTGAGAGACAACGGTTAGAAAACATTGTCTTTCAGCGCAAAATAGCATATTTTATTACTTGAAAAGACAACATTAAAAAAACGTTATCTTTTAGCATTTTTGGGGAAAAAACAACGTGGAACAACAACAATTCCAAAACCGTTGTCTATCAGCGGAATTTATTTTGAATTTCATTGATTTACAACGCAGAATGACAACAGAGCACCAAAACCGTTGTCTTTTAACGCAAATATGAGCTAAAAGACAACGGTTTTACTTTAAACAACATTTTTTAAACTTAAGACAACGATTTTTATCAAAATCGTTGTCTATTTAGCGTTGTCATTCGGTTTTTTTCTTGTAGTGGTAATTATGATGTTATAGTTTTGATGGCCAAAACAATTAATAGTTTATTTAGTATTTATGTTATCTGATAGGATAAGTTGAGGTGTATATAACATCTTGTAGTTTCTTAGTCTAGTCATTGTGAGATCAGTTGTATGTATATCAGCTGAGTTCACATCTTGTATTTACACACGCTCACTCAAGATTTGAAGAGTAGAAGACTAAAAGGCTACGAAGACCTTGAAGATTGAAGAAGACCATGTTTAAAAATTAGAGGAAAAGGCCCTTATATGCCTTATCCGCTGATATGGACTTCTAAGAAATGTCTACTAATCATGACCTCAAGACTTAGAAGATATCAAAAGAAGAAGAGGATATTTTATCTAAAATCAGATGAGTAAGTACTCAGGTGATAATAAAAAAACGGATCAGAAGACTACTTCATGACAAATAGGCTACTATACTTAACATAACATATCAGTACTAGAACAGAGGAGTACTAGATCAGCACAGTACCAGATCAAAAGAATAGAAGTTTAGCCGACTAAAATCTGCATGAAAAGTTAAGTATGAATCTCAGTCAAGGACTTTCCATATCCAAAGAAGGCAAGTTCTAGATTTGGAGGAATCAATATCAATCAAGAATAAATCAAGAGATCATGTTGCAATCAAGGATAATCATAACGGCTACTTTCTCCAAACGGCTAGTTGATTGAAGATTACTCTTATAAATATAAGACAATCTTCATTTGTGAAGATCACGGAAATTATCAAGAATTCTGAAGCTTTACGAAGAACACCCAGCTGACCAAAAAGAGAGTGCACTCAAGAAGAGTTCTTCAAGAGCTTGTTTTGATTAGTATAATTTCCCCACCAACAAAGAAACCGAACCCAGTTTATCATTAGATATATCACTTGGTTTAGGCGTAGTGGTTAATCAATTTGTTGCTTGAACCATTAGTTGGAGATAGATCAAATAACCCAAAACCAAACACTCTAACCAGTATAAGGTCAAAGTTGTTATCCGTTGTATCGAGTACAAGTGCTCATAAACACTTGTGGAGACCGCAGCACTTTGGAAGTTCTTCTCTTGGGACTCTAAAGGACAAACCCTTTTTATTTGGTGATTTAAAGGATTAACATCACGGGAGAACCGTGAGAGTGGACGTAGGATTTGTAATCCGAACCACTATAATTCCTGGTGTTATTTACTCTTCTGCACATTTCAATTCTGCACTCTTACTCATTATATATTCATAGTGCATATTGTGTTTTATAAGTGATTTCGAAAGAAGGCCAATTAAGCACAGTTTCAAAACCAGCAGACTACAAGTCAGCTGAGTACTTTGATTTGGCATAACAAGGTTTTTCATATTAAGAACGAGTCTAAAGAAAGGTCCTACACATTTCCGCAAACTAACTCAAGCTAAGTACCTAGTAAGTTGAACCAGCACACTAGACAATTCAACAAAAGTTTTAAAGTCTATTCACTTAAACTCTATTTAGAAAAAGTTTTAAAGTCTATTCACTCCCCCCTCCCCTCTAGACTTTAAACCATCACTACTCGTTCAGGGACCAACATCAACCCTAATTAAAGTGTCTCTCGAAGTTGGAGGCAGCGTTCATAATCAAAGAAATACATGGGGGCTGCTCAGCTAGTCATGAGGGTTATAAAACCACGGTGAAAAAAGCCCTGAGGGCTGGTTTCTATTGGCCTACGATGATGAGGGATGCTAAGGACTTTGTGAGAAAATGTGTGAAATGTCAGAAGAACGGCCCCTTAATACGAGTACCAGCGGAGGAAATGAGTGTCATGTACTCACCTTGTCCCTTTGCAAAGTGGGGGATAGACTTGGTAAGACCCTTTCCACTGGCACAAGGTGGGAGATTTTTTTTTTTTTATTGTGGCTGAATCATAGTGGATGGAATTCGAACCCGCCTACAGAGAATAGGTGGAGGTTGGGTGGAGAAGCTAGATAATGTTTTGTGGTCCTACAGAACCAGTCCGAAGTCCAGTTAGTGTATGGAGCAACAGCAGTGATCCCTCCGGAAGACAAGCTGGGGTCACATAGAATTACCCAATTCAATGAAGGAAAGAATGACGAATTAATGAGGGAAGCTTTGGACTTAATCGAAGAGGAGAGAGAGATGGCGAGGTTGAAGGTGGAGAGGTACAAGAGTAAAATAAAAGCCGCCTACGATCGAAGGGAAAGAGATAGCTTATATTCACCGGAGCTCTCCACTGGGTTTTACTATAAGGAGGTTTCTAATGAGACCGGCATAGGTCATCAATTGCCTATGTTGATGCGCACTTTTAATTAATGAAGCTTTATTTTTTGGAAAATATATTGCTTCTTACATATTGTATGGGATAATTCTTTCTGAGTTAATGGAATATTGTCATTATATGATTATTGCTTGAGAAACGTGACACGTCCCTAGGTCAATATCCCTGAATGGCCGATAATAATAGCCCTAAGAAATTGACAAGATAAACCCTGGAAGAAGTTGATTCACGAGGCCAAGGGAAGCTAGAGAATCCCTCATTTTACTCGAGATCCAAGTGGATTACTTATTAATTAGAAAAGCCTTGATATGATCAATACTTTGATTCGAGAGTGAGAAACACTCAGAGGCCACGAGGCCAATGGAATCTAGAGAATCCCATTTTACTCGAGATCCAAGTGGATTACTTATAAATTAGAAATGTCTTGATATGATCAATACTTTGATTCGAGAGTGAGAAACACTCAGAGGCCACGAGGCCAAGGGAAGCTAAAGAACCCTTCGTTTTTGGAGATCGCCGACACTCTTAAGCAAAATGGAGTGTCGAAAGATGCCAATAAGTTGAGGTTTCCCATTCACTCTAGCTGGAAAGGCAAAAGCATGTCTACAAACGAGTATCCTGGCCGAAGAAGTGAGGACATGGGAAGACTTAAATCAAATATTTCTCCTCAAATACTATCCACCATCTAAAACGATAAAAGCCAAGTAAAACATCTCACAATTTAAGCAAGGGGTGAATGAGAGTATAAAAGAAGCTTTGGAAAGATTCCCAATTCTTCTCATCACGTGCCCCCAACATGGCTTCCCATTGGAACAAACCACATGTTGGTTCTTTTGTGGATTGAGAGAGGAATATCAACAACACATTGACGCTTGTGCGGGGGAGGGGGTCTATTTGGCTCAAGTCGGCAGAGGAAATTAAAGAGATCGTGGAAGGGATAAAAAACAATGTCTTTAAGATGAGAGTAGACCGTGGAGCACAGCACCGTGTGGCTCAGGTGAATGAGATGGACAACATGAAAATGATGATGGCTACTATGATTGAAAAGATGAATGTCTTATCCCACAACCAATCAAAGGATAATATGCCTCCACTTGTCCAAGAAGATCCTCAAATGAGTTAAAATGGAAGAGGTGCATTATATATATTGTTTCAATTAGACAACCATGCAAAAAATGCAGTTCTAACATCTAATTGATGTAGCTCAAGGTCATCTTGTGCAACCTTATACAAAAGTAATCGAATGGAACAGTGTTTAACAACAGGGAGAATACCTCATTAAAATCAATGCACTCTCTTTAGGTGAATCCTCTTACTACCAATCTGGCTTTGAATCTGATGTGCTCCTTGGCCCCATCTGATCCAACTTCTTTTTGAATAACCACCCTACAACTGACTAACTTCTGAATTATAGGCTTATCAACTATGATCCAAGTTTGATTTTTCTCTAAGTGCATGTTTGGTAGCTCTGTTAGGTTAACATATGTTAATATCATGTTAAGATAACTTGGTGCGTTTGGCCAATATACGATATTTTAACAATTGTTTGGTAGCAACTTATGTATTTCACGATTGCCTTGAATATCTGAAAAATGGGACCACTCTTTATTGTTAATTTACCAAGTTGTCCTCATTAAAAATCCCAAATTCCATTTGTATCCCTTCACCCATCCACTCAAAAATACGAAAACATATTCAGATGAACAAGCGAGATTTTACAAAATTGATGAAGTAAATCTTCCAATTCCTCGATCCAATAGAGGCAATTTCGATCTGCACATTTTTTTCTTTCAGTTCATCTATTGGAGGCAAATTTGATCAACACAAAGATCTCAAATTTCTAACAAAAAAAAAAAAAAAAACATATTCAAACGGATCGACCACCATGAAGGATGAAGTAAATCTTCAAATTACTCGATCCAATAGAGGCAATTTCGAATTGCACATTTTTTCCTTTTAGTTCATTCGTTGGAGGCGAATATGATCAACACAAAGATCTCAAATTTCTAACAGAAAAAAAAAATATTCAAACGGATCGAACACCATGGAGAACAGATCTGAAACGGATTGAACACCATGAATCGTCCCTCAAATCCAAAATGAAATCGTACACAAGATCTCACACATACACTCCGGAGATGAAGATGAAATAAAAAAATGGAGAACTCACGGTAAATCCATCTTCAAATTGGGGCTAGGTGAGGAAAAAAAATTCAAACACATTTGCCAGATCTTCCTCGCGTATGGCTCCTCTGACCGGCCACCACCAATCCAGCTCACATTCTTCGTAGCCCTGGCTCGTCATGGCTGGAGGACCTTCACCCTCCCCGAACCCACCGGGTTGTCGCCTCACACCTTGGATCCTATTATTTTGAGAAACCCTAATTTTGGCAAACTACATCGGATCGTGCCCTCCCTGAACAAGCAGCAATAGAACGAGTCTTCTTCGTCTACAAACTAGGGGAAATGAAGCCAAAATGTTTTTTTGGGCTTTATATATAGAAAGTGTACATTAATAATTTACTCTTATAACCGAGTTACTATTTAAATCTGATATTTCAACACCCCACTTTTGGGTAGATAAGTCTACTAAAGGGGAACAATGATTACGAGCAGGCCTTCTAACTAGCACGAGCTGAACTAAAGTAAACCAAACACCCTTTAATTAAGTTAACTAAACTAACGGTGGTTTAATTGGCCTACCAAACAGGCACTAAGAATTGCAACTCCTCTGACATGGCTGTTATCCAATGCTCCTACCATAACCTACAGCCCTTGACACCTTTAGGATAGCCTATGAAAATAGAATTCAGAGCCCTTGGCTCTAGCTTGTCATGTTTAATATGGATATAAGCTTGACATCCAAACACTTTTAGTTTTGAATAATCACACAACTTGCCATACCAGATCTAATCTGGTGTTTTACCATTTATTGCAGTTGATGGGGTTCTGTTTATCAAGTAACTTGTTTTGCATCAGCCAACATGCGCCTTACTTTCTCTAGAATAGTCATATTCATTCTCTCACCTAATCCATTTTGTTGTGGGTTTAAGGGAACAGTTCTATGTCTAGAAATACTTTTAGCTTTACAAAATTCAGAGAATTCTTCTTAAAGATACTCAAGGCCATTATATGTCCATAAATGTTTTAAGGACTTTCCTTTCTTGTTCTCTTGCTCAGTAAACCATTCTTTAAATTTTGTAAAGACATCACTCTTGTTCTTGAGAATGAATACCCAAACTTTTCTAGTAAAGTCATCTATTATTGACATGAAATACTTACCTTCACCAGGTGTTTTTCTTCTTGGTGGACCCTAAATATCAGAATGCACATAATCTAGAGGCTTAGAGGTATGGTGCTATCCCTTCTTGAATTACTTCTTCTTGGCCTTCCCAAGAATGCAGTGCTCACAGAACCAATAAAAAGGTATGAAATATAAAAGAAAAAGAAAACATAAAACCATAAGCTCACAAGTCGAGCCAGAGGCCGGAGTGCCGTTAAAACCTTGCCTGGGAAAATCCTTCTTAGGGACAAAACCCAACCGAAGGGAGAAGGTAAACTCCTTTAACAATCAATGTTTGTAAAAGACGGTATACAAATCTCTATGCTTGACAAAACCCCTCCATGTGCAGTTGAACCTCGTCTTGGCCACTGCTCTCTAGACCCTTGATCATCTTCTTTGAGAAGACCCCCTTCTTGGACAGCTCCATCAGACCCTTCTCTCCAACATGTGCAAGTCTTCTGTGCCAAAGCATAGCATATTCAGCACTCATGGCAATATCAGTTGACCCTGTAATAGTCTCACCAATTAAAGAATATAAACCATTTCCTTTTCTGCCTTGCATCACCACTCTATTAGCTTTGGTTACAAGTAGAAGACCCTCTTCTGTCTTAAAATCATAACCCAAAACATTGAGTGTACTAAGAGAGATTAGGTTTCTCTTCAATTCTGGAACATAAATGACATTGGTTAGGATCATATGCTTCTCATTAAACATCTTCAACTTAATGGTTCTAATACTCTTAACAGTACAACTCTCATCATTACCCAACAACACTGATCCACCATCATTCATCTCTAGGTTCTGAAACCAAGATTCAGTGGGACACATGTGGAATGCATCCAGAGTCTAAAACTCATTCATTGTAAAGTTTGCTATCAGTTACATTCATAACCTCAACACTATCATAACCATCTTTTGCCTCAGCTACATCAACTTTGTTGACTTCAGTAGCTTTCCTCAATTCTGGACAATTTCTAATAAAGTGCCCTTTCTTCTGATATTTGTAACATGTCCTCTTCTTGATAGGTCAAGATTTGGATTTATAAGCTGACTTGGCATCATCTTTCTTGCCTTGGAATTTCTTTCTTCCATTCTTGCCAGTTTTGAAGTTTACATTCAGGCATTCCCCTTGGTTCTTGGCCTTATTTTCGGAATTTTCCACATGCAAACTCTTGGTTTTGAGAATAGAAAGTACCTCAGCATACTTAACATCACCTTGCTTTGAAATCAGTAGGGTATCCTTGAAAATCTCATATGATGGAGGTAAGGAGTCTAGGAGCATAAATGTCTTTTCTACATCAGTTAAGGCCACCCCAACATTCTCATAATCGTTTGTAGATTCATTCAGCTGCTTTGCAAGAGACTTGTCCTTTAACATCCTAAAATTGGAAAGCTTTCTTTTCGTGAACATCATATTACTTCTCTCAAAACCTGGTTTCCTAAGCTCAAAACCACAATATTGTGAGCTTTCTCCATTAACTCTTCCTTCTTGGCCTTGTCTACCTCAAATGCAGCAGGGTCAAGAGGGATAAGAGCATCCTTAAGCACATGGTGTGATATGAGAGCCTTCATCTTTGCCTTCCACAAGGCAAAGTCGTTTTAACCTGTGAATTTCTCAACTTCCATCTTCACCGAACTCATTCTTGATTCTTGATCTTTATCTTTTCGCTTCCCACAGACGGCGCCGACTGTTATGATTTAACTCAATATAAACCAAATCCAAATTATAATCTCAAGCAATCACAAGAACGCAAAACGATCAAAGTAATAAGAAAAATAAAACACAGATTTACGTGGTTTGATCCAAATTGATCTACGTCCACGGAGGATAGATGCTTCTTTCACTAACTTCGAATGAATGTTACAGATTACAAGTATATAACTCTCAATAATATGTTTACTCACTCGAGTATTCAACCAACGATTAACCTAACACTATGCAAGCTAAGGGGTATATATAGATGAACAATGTCTTAAAGAACTGCTATTAACTAACTCTATAATTGACGTGAAACAGACTAACAAACTAATTATGGAAACTGAACAAAATCAGCAGATTTGTCTCAACTGATAAGGGTATCAGCTGACTTGACTGAGACGACTTGGACCTCAACTCTGCTGATTAGAACAGAAGACATGGACTCAGTAGAGTTCTCCTTATTCTATCAGATGGGGAGACTCTAGATCAGATGACTAAACCCATAAGTTGAGTTGACCAATTTTCCTCACCTGATCTGATCCTATCAAATGACTACGACTTCTTCTTCTATCATGCATTAGAACCAGCTAACAACCAATTTGCATTACTTCATAACATTACCGTTATATTGTTCTTTCATAATTAATTTCGTTCGTGAGAGTTTCTACTTTCTATACATGAATAACAAATTTTGCGAAATTAATATAGTTTCATTTCAAACATGTTAATTCAGAGAAAAGGCATAGCTTAATTTGGAATTTGCAAGCACTCCTAATAAAACTGCAGTACGTGGTTGGAAACCTTGCATCCATGAGAGAAACCTTGCTCTAAAATGTCAACTTCCCTAGCTAATAATACATTAAATAATTAATTAAGATAAAAAAAAGAGATCTTCCCCTAGACAAATCAACGTGCAAACACGCTGATGTATTTACTATTTAATTAAAATACAAACTAACCAAAATAATTAAAATTAATACCAGCTCAGCAAAAAAAAAGTCCTAAGTAGGGGTCTCAATTCTTACAGAAGAAGAAAGCTATAACAATACATTAATTAACACTATAAATTTTTTTTTTGACTTAAGTACTATTTAATTAAAATTCACACTAACCAAAACAATTAAAAATAATACTAACTCGGAAAAAAATAGATCCGGGTACAAGGGGTCTCAATCCTTACGGAAGAATAAAACCATAATACTCCGTATTACATTAATTAAGATGATCAAAAGAGATCTTGTAATGTACGTGTAGATATACTTACTATTTTTAACTTAATCCTAATCCGCTATAGAAATGTAAATTGGACGAAAAAAAATTAAAAAAATTAAATTGGATTCTCTAGAACATACATTAAAAATGTAAAATTTTAAATGATATAAATTGAATTAGACTTAAATTACAGAACATAAAATAAAAATTTCACCATTGAAAAACAAATATGGGTTCACTAATTATTCGAGAGTGTCAACTATCATAACAATGAATTAATTTAATTAGACTGAGATCACGAGAGATCTTAATTTGATCTACAAAGTAATGTGAAAACACATATTAACATAATTAACCGCAAATAAAGTAGTAATGTGCAAACATAATCAATGCACGTAATACAAATCAATAGTCAACATGAGTTTTTAACTATATATATTTAATTTTTAAGATTTAGTTGATTTTTTTATAGGTTTTATTTATATCTTTTATATTAATTTGAATTTTGAATTTTTTAATTTAATTATTTTTGATAATTTATTAAATATTTTATAATTTTATTTAACTTTAATTATTTCTTAAATTTTAGTGTGGTGTGTATAATATTTTATGGGGTGTTAGTACATGAAATAAATATTGAAAAGGAAAATAAAATATAAAGTGAAGTTACCTGCTAAGAAACATAACGTAGCAAATAACTGAATTAAAAAAAAAAATGAAATTTAATGAACTAAATTTAAAAAGTGATAATCGTACGGATTAAATTCAAAAAACGTAATAACTTAATGGACTAAAAAAAGATTAATCTCTTATTTTAAAATGTCAACTTCCATAATAACACATTTGATTAAGATAAAAAAGAGATCTTAATTTCATCTCCCCATGGACAAATCAAACGTGCAAACATACTATTTAATTAAAATACACACTAATCAAAACAATTAAAAATAATACACAGTCTCAAGTCTCAACCCTTGCGCGGACATTACAAGAAAATAATTAATTGACTAGAGAATATTTTGTAGGTAATAATTCCAATTTTGTAAATAATTTGTATGGATCGAATTCGCTCGTAAATAATTTGGTTACCCACGAAAAGTTAATTCGTAGGCAATTGCCTACCACATTTTCGTAGTAGATCCATAATAAATGAAATTTTGTTTCTAGGATATGATTACCATAATAAATGAAATTAATTTGTAGGTGATATGATTACCATAATAAATGAAATTTTGTAGGTAAAATATCAACTACTAAATATTTAGTTGGTAATTTCGTAGGTAAATTTGACAACAAACATTTATGTGGGTAAATTTTTAATATATATTTTTTGATTTTTTTATTAATAAATTATTATTTTTTTGCATTAACCTACAAAATAAATTCATTCAAAACCAAAAATTTATTAGTGATTTTAAAATCGGACTGGACAGGCCTATTCAACCGGTTATACTGTGAACCGGTCATGGAATCGGAAAATCAGTTACACTTTTCAGTTCATTTTAGGTGGGTGCACATTCAGTTCATTTTATAATGTTTTTCTCTCATATTTCTTCTACTTCTTATTTTGGGTGTGGGGTATAATAAAGTTCATATGCTTGTTTGTCAGTGTTGGTCCTGAAAGGAGTATATAACAAGTGTATGGGGGGGGGGGGGGAATACACTTGTATGCAAATCTTTTTCAAACTTAAGCAAATCAGGCCTCAGCAAGGTTGTTCTGGATAACTTTTCTGATATGTATAACTTTTAAAAGATAATCAAACTACTAAGCACTAGTAAGTACTTGATTGAATAACTATCTAAGTAAGTTATAAGTGCGGAATTGTGGTTGACCCTTATGTTTAAACTCCTTTTAATTCTGAAATCTTTGTCTGAACACTTAATCTGTTTTTCAGGGGACTTGTCTGAAAAACAGTTTTGCACAATCTTGGATATATATCTTTGAAATATCAGTTTGTGTACTGTGTATGAATGTGTTGCTTTTATGAAAATACTTGAAAGTAAACAACACAAGAGTTATAGTGGTTCGGAGACTCAAGCTCCTACGTCCACTTTCCCTGATGTAACAGGATAATTCATTTCTCTTGGAATTGACTTGTTTTATAGTGCCAAGGTGCACTTGATCAACCACACTACTCCTTGGTGCCTTGATCCCTAGGAGTTCAAAGCCCTAGTACTCTCTTATCAACTCAGAACTGAACTGTTCTTCTCTCAACAGTTAGTTCCTTACACTTCTACTACAACAACCTTTTAACTTTCTCTTGAAAGATATAGGGGTTGATGTTGGTTCCAACTAGGTGAGATATCCTTTACAATGAGCACAGTGTATAGGATATGATATCTCTCTAAGCTTTGTTTGATATACAATGAAGTTCAGCTTAGATGAAGTGTTTTGGGAAACTAAGAATGTTTCTTAGAAAGCTTGAAGGCTTGAGGTTTCCTTTGTATCTCAGGATAGTTCGATTGTAGTTGGATACTAGTTGGATACTAGTTGGTTCCTTCAAGTGGTTTCCACACTTCTGTATTTATAGAACAAGATGAGGTTATGTCCGTTGGAGAGACAACCTAAAAATGTCTATATTTGTCTTCCTTGAGCTTTGCAATTGGAAGACAGTTTCTTGAAAGTGACATGTCCTTAATTTGGGAAGTAAACGACTGTTTGCTCTTTGTCTTGACTTTGATGCAATCTTCCCAATGTCTGACTTGAAGATTCACTTGATCAAACATGGACATCACTTCTGATCATTGGTCCTATGATAATGACAATTTTCCTTATCATCTGGACAAGTCTGCCTATCAGATTCAGCATACTTGGCTTATAAGCAGTGTTGGCATTTCTCTTTTAGATGACTTGGCTCGTTATCTTTGTTGATCATGTCTTGATGGTTCTTGAGCATTCATGCTTCCATATCAGTAGCTTTGACCCCATCAACACAGTTGGCCTTTCCTTTAGAACATTTCTGGTTTTAGTGTGTTGAGACATTTCTGTTGGACATCTCTTCTGAATCATTGACATATACTTTAGTAGACTTGGTCTTGTTGATGTATTCTATTCACTTGATCTTCAAAGAGTTTATCTTTCTACTGAGCCGACTTGATCAGCACAGTTGGTCATTTTAATACTTCAGCAGACTTGGGATCAATTTAATTATGAGCCTTGAGGGGACTTGATTCTTGTAATCTTCTAAGCATGTGTTCCCCCTCAACTTGTGCATCTAAATACATTAAGAGCTGTCTAATATTCCAGCTTCTCAACTAGCCTGATCTACATGTTCCAACATTCCTGAAACATGTTCATTCAATTTGACTTATCTATTTGGCATGTCAAAAGGGGTTTTGGTATCTTAATCAAAATTCTCATTTTATTCCCAAGAGTTAGTAACTCTATTTCTTTTATAATGCTTTCCTCTCATATTTATTCTACTTATTATTCGATGTGGGATGAAAATTTCATATGTATATTTGTATCCTCTCATGTTTCTTCTACTCCTTATTCAACGTGGGACATAAATATTTTTTAAATTTCTAGCTAATTTTTTTGGTAATACAATTAAATAATGTATATATATAAATATCTAGGAATGTTTTCGTTGGTAAATACAAAAAATTCACCTACAACCGTTTCAGTAGGAAAATACAATCTTGCCTACGTATTATTTTTAGGTAAATCACCATCAGATTTTTCCTTGGTATTTTCGTGTGTGAAAAGGTGTAAAATAATTAATAAAGATTCGTAGGCAATCTATTGGCAATTCTCACTATTTAACAACGAAATTATTTTCGTTTAAAAATTTTGTAGGCAATTTAACAATTTCTTGTAGTGAGAAAGACATAATAATACATTTAATTAAATGTACACTTATATGAAATATTTCATGTAAAATATTAGTATATTTAAGGAAATGCCAAAAAATCGCGGATCTTTTGCGGGTCTGACCTGGTCAAACGGATCTTTAAAAAAAATCGAGCAAAAGTCGCCCAGAAGGCTAACAGAAAAATGGGTTTCAGGTCTATGTTACTATAAAGATAATTACTACCTCCGTCCCTGAAAAGTTTTCATAGTTACTTTCACAATATACACGTATTTACCCTTTATACAATATCTTTTGGGGTCCATCATACACTCAATCAAAACTACATTATTTACTTTATATATAAAAGTTTACAAAATTACCTTCAAAGTTCTAATTATTATACTTTTTTCTTAAACTTCGTTCCATCAAATGAAAGCTTTTCAGGGACGGAGGGAGTATATGTTACTGTAAGAGCAAATATGTGTTACTGTAAGTACAAATAACACATAAATTGATTTTTCACATGAAATATTAGTACAATTAAATTAAGGGAGGATAAAAAACTCACATATTTTTTGCAAGTATTAAAGTCATACCAAATCAAACAGATCTTTAAAAATAAAAAAACACTCAAAAGACAAACGAAAAACTTGTTTCTGATTCGTGTTACTATACATATAATTATATGTTACTATAAACAAAAATATGTGTTACTGTAAGGAAAAATAACACATAATTGGCTTTTGAGTAATACATATTTGTCCTTGAAGTAACATGTGTAAGGTATTGAAAATTGTGTTACTATATAAACACAAGTGTTTTACTTTATTGAGAACGATGTGTTTAAAATGCCATTACTGCGCGAATGAAAGACTTAGTTCATCCCCAAAACAAAAAATATAGATTTAGATCCACTCATCTTGAATAGTTCATCCCTAAAATTACAAAATACATAACAATCAACAGTTAATTAAAACAGATCCACATATGATTTTATCTTATTTAGTTCATGGTTTTATGTTTTTGTATTTTTTTAGTAAAATAAAAAACGTTAAACATATGTCAAATGTTAATTTAAGAATTAGAAAGATGGTTTTGACTCATAAAATACGAGGTGGTGAACTCATTAAAATAGGGAGCAAATAATCGTGGTCATCTCATATAAAGAGCATGCCCAAGTCTATTTAAAAAAAAAATAGGGGGTAAACTCATAAAATATGGGGTGTAGATAGAATGGATATAGTATGTTAGAACCAAATAACTATTTCGACATATTTCATAATAAGATTGTTGTAAAATATTGTATACAGGTTTTTGCCATTTAATTAAGGCCAAAGTCTTATGTGCATGATTCATGTATTATGTAACACCAAAATACACAACCGCAAGTATACTGTGTATATCGTAGCGTGGCAAATACAAGGTCGATCCCACAAGGAGGTGTAGCGTAAAAGCGTAGTCTGTAACACCCCGTCCCAAAATTAATATGAAATAGAGGAATAAATGATTTTAGAGTTTTTAATTATATTAACGTCGTTATTTGTTGTCAAAAGATTTGATTTTCAGGAAGACGGACGAGCATTCTGGTCAGGCAACACTCCTAGCACTTAATAAAGAAATAAAAGAAGTATAAGGTTTGATGAATATTTAATAAGTGTCGAAATGAAAAAAGTCTAATTAATAACCTTACGAATTATTTTATCAAAGCTTATGTGATAAACAACTCAACGAAGCATAATATGCATTTTAATAGTATTGCCTTGCCATTTCAATTTTAATATAAAATATAGAGGTGTGGTTCATTTACTTGCGTGATCATTTAAATAATATCTTATAAGTCAAAAATTCATAATCATGAAAATTACATTTACTTGGTTGCCATGCTTTTCATGTCTTTGTGATATAATGTTTGTCTTATCTGATTTTATTTTATATTAGGACTCATTTTGATAAATTCGCTATTAAATTAATATTAGAATTTAAAACAAAAATAATATAAGTAGTCGTAAGTCGAATTTATAATTATATAATTTTTATCTCAAAGTGCGACGATTTTATCACCATAAATCCTAAATAAATATTTATAGCTCTTGCGTAATTTTCTGCGACAAAATAACACGAATATAAGTAACGACTGTGTAGTAAATACCGAATGCTAACGAATACCGTGACGATAACAAATATTCTCAACTTTCAATTTTGGTCCAATAGAAATGTAGTATGGCCCCATCCACATCCCTTCTTGGCCAATCACCGTGTAATCATCCATCTATATATACCCTCCATAACACAAGCTTCTTCTTCATCGAGCTCTGCATAAAGCCCCACTCTTAGTTCACCGAGAAGCAGCAGCCATAGTTTCTTACTTTCTGCACAAAAAACGTCCACAGCATAGTTAAGAAAGATCAAGAAAATCTTATCTTCTTCTTCTTCTTCTTCAAATGGATCGACCGGCTTCTTCTTCTTCAATGGGAAGTTAGCTGGTTTTTCTTCTGTATTCCAGCAATTTTCGAAGCTCCCCTTCTTTATTTCTAGAAAATATGGATTCAAAGATTAAGGAGAAGAATACTTCATTTCTTCTTCCTTTTGTCTTTTCGATCGGTTCTTCTAATTCATAGAAAGAATCCGATTGTTTCTTCCATTTTCTTGAAGTTCCAGACGTCCTCTCATAATCCGAGTTGAATCCAAAAAAAAGGGACAAAAGTTTAATCCAAACAATCCATAGAGAGGTGAAGGAAACCCCATTTTTCATTCTTTCCCCTGTTTTCGATTTATCCAGAAACTATGATAACTTGTTTCTTGTTTCTTACTAATATCTTGAAAAGTCGACACCTCTTAGTCCATGATCGATATACTCAGTTCCCAGGCTCCAAACAATTCGAATCCTAACCGAAAATCAGAAAGGTTGTTCCGTAAACCCGTAAACTAAAAACTGCACTGTGTTATTTTTATATGAGCTTTTAACTTGTTTAAATTTGATGATATTTGTTAGTTTAAACCTCTTATGTGTGGCTTGATTGTTGTACTTTACATCCATGATTTTAGTTTTCGATTATAGTAATGTTATGCCGCCCATTTCTGTGCACGAACATATTAAGTCACAAAACCAAAAATCTGGAATTTAAGAACATAGCTACTGCCATGTAGTTCGACTTTTATTACAGGGTGTTTTTGCTAAAACTAAAAATATGGAAATGAACTATGTTGAGTTATGAACTTACTTTATAAATCTTGTACGAATTGAGCCAACGGTTTAAGAGATATGAATTTTTAAAGAATATGTGTCAAGACTACTAAAGCAGTGACTTTGGAGGCTTATATCTTTTAAACGAAAAATGATTTTGACACGAAACCAACGTGAGTATTTTCTCCATATCGTAGAGAGTCTGAATGTAAAAATTTACACAAATTGGTCGGATAGAACGAGAGATATTCACGTTTGAAAATCAAGCAGTAAGCTGGGAAAAACTGGAAAAAACAGAGCACAATTTCAGGTTCAGTACTTCGGAAGCATTTTTACTCGACTTCGAGATGCGTTTTTCACAAACCCTTTTCTTTCCAATAAACTTGATATAGTATAGTGTATTTACCCCAAGATTTCATGTTAATTGAATTAGTCGTTTGACGAGAAATGATTGACGAACATATGCAAAAATTCATAGTTTTAAAGGATGTCCAATTTTGCAAAATCACAAAATATTATCTTCGGAGCCACAATTAAATTTTGGAAAAATATCTACGTTGATAGAAATATATTGAAAGGCTATGGAAACAAATTTTGTTGGTATTAAACAGCTATAGCTATTTTTATTTTAAATTTCTGAGTAAAAATGATCAAAACTAAAACAGGCGTAATCGTACCCAAATCCATAAAAATATTCGGCATATGTTAAATCTTTTTAAAACAGATTTTGGAAATGTTTCTTAAAGATCTAAATGTCTACTTTATAGTTAAGCAAATTTTCCGCAAACAATGATACTAGATCGTAGAGACAATACAAAATGCAAAACTAGAACTCTATCTATCTTAACTGACGTTTCTATTTATTGTTATAAGTACTTTAATTAATTGAGTATTTCATAATATATGTGCCGAATGTATGCTTTTTGATTTGTGGATTATTTGTGTGTCAAGTGTAAATACAATGTTAATATATTAATTTATTATCACTATCATTATTTGTGCTAATAAAATAAAAATAATGTTTTAAATATAATTAAGTTAGGTCCTACTTTAATTGCATTATTTTATAAGTTGCTCGTATGTGATTGTTAAGTGAGGAACATGTTTAAATTAAATATGTGTTAGTATTATTGTTATTACGACTATTTTAAATACATTATTTATTATTTGAGTATTAGTACCATTTTTGTGTATATGCTCATTAAACACTATTAAAGTTTTTAAAATGTTGTTGATTTTACAAAAGTCATTTAATTCAAATATCTATATAAACTCGATTTAGTTATCTTAATTTATATGCTGCTTCTTTTAAGTTATTAAGTGATGTAAGTGTTTAAATTATTAATATGTTGCTCCATAATTTGTTATTATTTGTTGAAGCACGCCAATTGATAAATGTTAAAATGTATTTGTTTGAATTTATTATTTTGATATTACTTGTCATGTGATTATAGGATTTACTCATAAAGGAAAATTGTTAAGTAAATTAAGAAACAAGAGTTCTGATAATAATTAAATATTCAAGAAAACGTGTTAGGCGAAGTGCTGCCCAATCAGAGCTCGGACGGCCCCTTCTGTGTTACGCTTGCTAAAATCATTTCAAGAAGTTTGTAACTTTTCTTAAAAGTTAACGAGGTGGGTGTCATTACTGTGTTGCGGTAATGTTATATGGACTGTTGGTGTATTCTGAACTGAACTAAACAAACGTCAACATATAACTAAGAACACAAGAATACAATAATAATTATAATATAATATTATTAATATTATGATATGAAATGTGTTAGTTACGATTTCACGGAGGTGGTGGGATAGGGTTTATGGGGATTGCATGTGATAGAGTCGCTATCAGTGTCCCAGTATGATTAATCATACCACGGAGGAGGCGGGAAGCGTTTAGGGGATTGCACGTGGGGAGTCGCTACCAGTGTCCCATATGATATGAGAAAAATTGTGATATATTATTTATGATATATATATGATGAATTATGATAATTATGAATAAGGATATATTGTAAATCCTCAGTGAATGAAAGTTCACTACCAAAAGATTTAAATCCCAGTGAATAACAAATTCACTATCCAAAGAATAATAATAACTCACGATAAAATATTAATACTAATTATTTTGGCGTACTGCCAATCTGTATAATAGCTTACAAGGATATCCACTGAGATTTTTATCTCACACCCCAAAACTAATATTTTCAGGTTATGATCGAGAGGGGCCGGCATTGCAACAGGGATGACACAGAGTTTTTCCCATATTAAGATGTTAAAATATATTGTGTTTTATGAAAGGCTATATTTATTCTGATGTTGAGTAACAAACTTTCTTAAAGTTACTCGATGACTAATATGTAAGCTATCTTTAAACCGACTGCTATTTTTATCATGTTCTAAGTTTTAAAATAAATGGGTCACACTACTTCTATTGCAACTCATAACTATCTTTAAATTATTTCCGCTGCAAAACTCTTATCGATTCACTTGTATTATATATTTTTAAAGAAAATGTTAGGTTCGATTTTTCGATCACTAAGTGGCGACCCGAATTTAGAGTGTTTAAGCCTAAAGGACTGCATTCCGGATTCGGGGCGTTACATTGTCGATTAAGTTCTAAATAGACAGTGATCGAAAGTTTAAGTGTAGCAATTACCCCTAATTATCTACCAAAGTGTCACAAATACACAATAAAGAGTAATAAGAAAATTGATCAAGTATTATGCAAATCACGGAAACGAGAGAAAAACGAGTAAAACTCAAATATGAGAAAGTAGGTTCCAAGACACATGCAATACTAATGAATTCATCTATGATTAACAATCTACTCAAGTGGTGTTATGCTTTTTCTATAAGATTGATCGCAAAATAATGAGTTAAAAGTCTTTTCAATCCAATTAACCAAAGAGAAATATAACACAACCTAGTATCTCTACCTAAATTACATCATAAAACCCAATCATTGATCATATTTCGATCTCTCAATAAAACCAGGTCAAATGCTTGCAATCAATCAATCAAAAGAGATTTCTCAATCCAATTTCAATTAACTAAGATCAACACATCACTATTGTACACTAATGACATGTTTTGAAGTGAAAATCAAGCATTCAAATAGAATTAAGACACACAAACACCAATTAAGCAAAGTATTAATTCATAAACTTCATCAAAACTTAACCAAAAGTGTTCTAGCCAACAACCAACATAATCAAACTAACACTAACTAATGAAATAAGCAAATAAAAAGAGAGAGAATGAGGAAGCTTAGTCTAATGGATGATGGGTAATTAAATTCCAAAGCTATTGCTGGGATATAAATTCACCCTAAGCCCCACTTGATGTTAGAATAGTTTTGATGGCCAAAACACTTAGAGTTTATAAATGTAATAGGATCAGCTGACTTGTATAGAACAGCTTAGACTAGTCTTGTGTGATCAACTGTATTGATATCAGCTGATCAACACAGTCCTGGCTTACATGCATATCCTCAAGATGAGAAGAGTAGAAGACATGAAGACTAGAAGATCCTTGAAGACCAGATAAGTTAAGGTGCTTGTATACCTACTTATCTGATGGAGTCCCAGATTGAAGATGGCCTAAAGCAGTACAAAGAATTTCCAGATCAGAAGAGTGTTACTCTACTGATATCAGAAGACAGAAGACCTAAGGCCAGAAGAGTAGTCAGAAGACTAGAAGTACAGATCAGAAGACTATATGCTCTTCCAGGACTCAGTTGATTCCTAAGTCATCTTGCAATTCAAACGAAGACCTACCTTATTTAGAAGATTGACATGATCACAGGATTGAAGCAATCAAGCGGCTGGAATCAAGGAATCAAGCTATTATGGAAAGATTGCTCAAACGGCTAGTTGCAATCAATCTCCATTATAAATACAAGAGGATGAGAAATCACAAACAAGAAGCCACAAGAGAGAATTCAACGAGCCAAGCAAGCAATCAAAGCTAAAGCCATACTATTCTAAGAATTCTCAAAAGAGCCAGAAACCATTAGATTATCTATAGCTCTTAGGTGATTTCTATCCAACCCTTAAGAACCTGAAACCTGTTCATATTGTATATCAATTGTTTTAGGCATAGTGGTTAAGCAAATTATAAGCTTGAACCATTAGTTGGATACACCTCAAAAACCCCAAACCCTCACCGAAAGGTTAAAGTTTTTTAACCCCTTAAAGTGCAAGTGCTTACAATCACTTGTGGAGACCGTAGCTGTTAGGACGGCTCAGATCTCAAAGTCCTAACCTTGGGACTATAAAGGTCAAGACCCTTGTAATTTGTGGTAAATTAAAGGGATTAAACATCACGTGTGGACGTGAGAGTGGACGTAGGAACGTATATCCGAACCACTATAAATTCGGTGTCATTTACTTTCTGCACTTTACATTTCTGTCTTTACATACATTATTATATAGTGCATACTGTGATTTCAACATTCTTCAAAACAAGGCCATAACTTTCAAACCAGCATCAGCTGAGTATTTTCATTAAGCAAAACAAGTTGAACACTTTCATAAGAATTACAAGAACGAGTCTAAACCAGGGCCACCATAATTCCGCATATAACCTCCTCAGTCAGATCACTATAGTCATCTGGACCAGCAGACTTGCAGTCCAGTTGACATATCAATCAGAAGAGGTTCTCAACTCTGTTTGAAAAAAGTTTTAAAGTCTATTCACCCCTCCCCTCTAGACTTTAATCCCATTCACTACTCGTTCAGGGACCAACAAGTGGTATCAGAGCAGTGGTTCTAACGGACTACTGTCTCTAGATTATCAGAAGACTTGAGGGAGTCTTTCTGTAGTCCCCTTGAACAGATCTTTTTGGAAAACTTATTTTTGAAAACTCATACAGCATGAGTGCTAATATGCAAAAGTTGCCTAAGTTTTCAGTAGAGGATTATGATTACTGGAAGATCAGGATGAGGAAGAATCTCACATCAGTTCACTACAAGATGTGGTCAGTAATCACAGAAGGCCCAATCACCATCATGACAGTCAACACTGCAAATGGTGATCCAGAAGTCCCAGTTGGAGAACTGGTTCCCAAGCCCATGAAGGATCTCACACCAGAAGAGATGAAGCAATCAAATCTTGATAGCATTGCTCAAGATTACATAATGCAAACTCTTCCAAATGAGTACATTGCAAATGTAATCCATTGTGAGTCAGCCAGAGAGATGTGGGAGGCATTGGCACTTCTCTGTGAAGGAACTGAGCTGATCAAGGAATCCAAGTTGTCTACAGCAGTCAAGAAGTTCGAACACTTCAAGATGCAACCAGAAGAGTCTATTGATCAGCTAGACAATAGATTTACCAAGATCATCAATGAGATAGAATCTCTGGGCAAGAAATATACAAATAGAGAGAAAAATCTAAAGATCTTAGACTCTCTAACCAAGAAATGGAGACTCAAGAAGACCATCATCAAGGATACTCAAGATATCAAGAAGTGGTCTGCTCAAACTCTATTTCAGAACCTAAAAGCTCATGAATATGATCTGGAAAGAGAAGAAAACTCAGGAAGTGATGAGCTAACTGCAACCCCATCTACCTCCAAGACTGTAGCCTTCAAGGCAGCCAATACAAAAACTGCAAGTACCTCATCTGGCAAGACCTCTCTGAAAACAGAAGACTGTGAAGGATCAGACATGAGTCTGAAGGAACAAATGGCTCTTATGATCAAGAGATTCGAAAGGATGAACACTCTCAACAGCAAATATAGAAAATTCTATAGAAACTACAAAGATAGAAGAGCAAGTTCACCCTCCAGAGGTTCCAGAGAAAGAACACCAGAAAGACATCCTAGAAAGGATGTGGAGTCATCTGACAGCCGAGGATCTAGAAGAAGAGATGCCACTCCTCCAAGGAAAGGCAACTCAAATCAGAAACCTGGATCATGCTTTAATTGTCGCAAACCAGGACACTATGTCTATGAATGTCCTGAGCTGGATTTGGATGACAAAGAAGAAAGAAGGCCAAGGAGAAATTCAGAAAAGAAAGCTATGGTGACTGAAGAATCTGAATATCAAAGTGATGAACTCCCTACATCACCAGACTGTCAAATCTTCTCAGATGACTCAGATGACCTAGCTATGATGGCCATAGGTGAAAATGAGGTAAACTCCTATACTACTACTTTCCATTCACCTATTTTTTCACAATCAGATGAGATAAACTCATCTGAAGGCGAATCAGAAGACACCTATTATCAATCTTTAAGAAAGGTAAATGGTGATCTGGATATTGCCACTAGAGCTTTTATAGAAGTAGAAGAGGAGAACAAGGGTCTAAGGAAAGAAATTACCAAGTTGAAAAAGACTAAGTTTGATAACACCCCCGAGTTGGTCACAATGAATGAAAGATTGACCAAAGAAGTGGAGCTTCTTAAGGAAGAAAATACCACAATAACTCAGTTGTATGAGGGGATGTTACAAACTCAAGCTTTAGAAACTAAGGAACTTCGTTCACTACAATCCAAGTTCGATGACCTCTTCCAAGAACACAAGCTCTTAGAAAAGGAGAAGGAATGCCTAAATCAAAAGATATCAGAGTTCAATAAAGCTTCTACTACTATTGAAAGTATCTCTGAGTATTATAGATCAAATGGCAATAAGATAGGTTTTGGCTATGAACTTAATCCATCTACATCCTCTCCAGCTGGGGGTAGTACACCTAACAAGTGCACTACTCAGACACATGAAAAGGGTGAGTGTTCTAAACACAATGAACCTAATATGAACCAAAAGGCATCTGTACCAGCTAAGGCTAACTATCCCAAAACCAAAAAGGGTAAAGGACAAGCTAACCCCAAGCCTGTACAGAGGAACAACAAACAGCCTAGACCATCTCGTTTGAGACAGTCTCAGCTGTATGCTGCTCCAGCCAAGAAGAAGAGGTCTTCTTCAAACAAATCTGTTCTCTTTGCACCCCCTATCTCTTTTGATATTGTGAGAACAGAAGAGTATGGTCCATATAATCGTGTGCATCGACCAGCTAATGCACCCAGGCCGAATGTAACTAGTCAAAAGATCATGTATGTACACTCCTATAAAGGGAAACCATTTGACTATTACTTAGCTGACACTAAGAACAAATCAGATCAGTCCAAGGTGTTGACTGGTAAGATTTGGTTCTGTGGGTTCCCAAGGGTAGTACTAACACCCAAGGACACAACTCAAGTGCTCAAGGTTGTTCAAACGACCAATGTATATGTGGGTTCCCAAGGGTAGTACTAACACCCAAGGACCCAAAACAAAATGGGTACCTAAGACTTAACTTTTCTTGCAGGAAAGGAGGGACCTATACAGAAGAGGAGGTCTAGCAGGAGAAACTTGGTACATAGATAGTGGATGCTCAACTCACATGACAGGAACCAAAGCCCTGCTGACCAACTACATAGAGAAGAAAGGTCCAAAAGTCTTCTTTGGTGATAACGCGCATGGTAACACAAAAGGATATGGCACCCTTAAAAATGGTGACATTGAGGTACATGATGTATCATATGTAGAAGGTCTTAAGTTTAATTTATTATCTGTTTCTCATTTTTGTGACACTGGTTACTCAGTCAAATTCTCTAAAGATGAGTGTCTCATAAGTGATAAAAGAACAAAACAAAACCTTCTAACAGGATCTAGAAAGGGAAGTATGTATCTTGCAAATTGGAACAGCTGTCCTAAGGATACATGTCTGCTTGTGAAGAGCCCTAAAGATGTCAGCTGGCTATGGCACAAACGTCTTAGTCATCTGAACTTTAAGACTATGAACAAGTTAGCAAGGGAATCCTTAGTTAATGGTCTGCCTAATGAACTCTACTGTAAAGATCAGGTATGTGATGCATGTCAACAAGGAAAGCAAACAAAGGTCTCCTTCAAGACCAAGAAGACAGCATCAACCAGCAGAGTTCTTGAATTGCTTCACATGGATCTCTTCGGACCAATCACTCCAACCACTCTAACAGGGAGGAAGTACACTCTTATTGTTGTAGATGATTATTCCAAGTTTACTTGGGTTATCTTCTTATACAAGAAGAGTGAAACACAGCAGAAGCTTCCTGAACTATTGAAGAGGATCCAAGTAGAGAAAGGAGAACCAATTGTGAAAATTAGAAGTGACAAAGGCACTGAATTGATTAACTCTTATATTATTGCCTATTGTACTTCTAATGGTATTCAGCATGAGACAAGTGCAGCAAGAACACCACAGCAGAATGGTGTAGCTGAAAGAAGAGTCAGAACACTCAAGGAAGCTGCCAGAACACTCCTTGCTGAATTTTCCACTCCTAAGAAGCTATGGGCAGAAGCCATCAACACAGCTTGTCACACTCAAAACAGGTCAGGTATTCACAAAATTCATGAGAAAACCCCATATGCACTGTGGAAAGGAAGAAAACCTAGAGTATCTTACTTTCATATATTTGGTTGTAAGTGTTTCATTCACAACAATGGGAAGAGTAAGTTGAATGCTCTTGATGCCAAAGCAGATGAGGGGATATTCTTAGGATACTCCTCTACTAGCAAAGCATTTAGAGTACTCAACAAACGAACCCTTCTTGTGGAAGAAACACCTCATGTTGTTTTTGATGAATCTTGTGAAAAGAATGCAGTAGAAACAAACTCAGCTGCAGATCAGATGAGACATCTAGTGATCAAGCCCAAACCAGATGAGTTCATTGAAGTAAATGAACCTTTTCCTGAAGAACCAGAGGAAGATAAGCCTCATAGACCTATCACTAGATCTCAAACTCAAGCAGGACAAGCTGACCAGAATCAAGATGCACCAATCCCAAATGCCAGGGGGAATGATCTCTTTGACACACAAGATACAGATGATGATCGACCTAATCAAGCCAACCCTCCTGATGGCACTAGATCAGATGAGAATCCAAGCTCATCCAATGCAGATACTCCTGTAAGGCATACATGGAGAAACAACCATCCATCAAACCTCATCTTAGGAGGAGTTGACTCAGGTGTCAAGACCAGAAGACAACTGAATCAGAACTCACAATCATCTATGTTCTGCTGGTGTGCTTTCCTATCCAACATTGAACCAGCTGACATAGAAGAAGCAATGACATATAGCAATTGGATCACTGCTATGCAAGAAGAACTAAACCAATTCGAAAGAAATGAAGTCTGGGAATTGGTAGATCGTCCTGAAAACCATAATGTAGTAGGAACAAAGTGGGTATTCAAGAACAAGAAGGACGAAAATGATGTGATAACTAGAAATAAGGCAAGGCTAGTTGCAAAAGGATATTCACAATCTGAAGGGATTGACTATGATGAAACTTTTGCTCCAGTAGCCAGATTAGAAGCCATTCGACTGTTTCTAGCTTATGCATCATATATGGGCTTCAAGGTATATCAAATGGATGTCAAGAGTGCTTTTCTAAATGGTATTCTGGTAGAAGAAGTATATGTAGAGCAGCCTCCAGGATTTGAAAAAGGCGATCAAGTATATCGACTGAAGAAGGCTCTCTATGGTCTAAAACAAGCCCCTAGAGCTTGGTATGACACATTGTCACAATTCCTACTTGACAATGGATATACAAAAGGCAAAGTGGATAGAACTCTTTTCAGAATACAAGAAGGAGAAGACATCCTAATGGTGCAAATATATGTAGATGATATTATATTTGGATCACCCAATCAAGAGATGTGCAAGAAGTTCTCTGAACTTATGCAAGGAAAGTTTGAAATGAGCATGATGGGTGAGATGAATTATTTCCTAGGACTTCAAGTCAAGCAGAGTTCAGAAGGGATTTTCATCAACCAATCCAAGTATACCAAGAGCCTATTAGAAAGATTCAAAGCTCTACAAAGCAAGACTGCAAGGATTCCAATGATGACATCTTTCAAAATGGAACCAGATGAGTCTGGAAAGGCAGTTGATCAAGCTGAATATAGAGCACTGATTGGATCTCTACTATACCTTACAGCTAGCAGACCAGACATAACATTTACTGTAGGAGTATGTGCTAGGTTTCAAGCAAGCCCAAAGCAAAGTCATCTAGAAGCAGCAAGGAAGATTCTCAAGTACCTAAAAGGAACAGTCAACCTAGGACTATGGTACCCTGCTGATGACAATCTAGAATTGAGTGGCTATTCTGACTCAGACTATGGAGGATGTAGAATTGATAGGAAATCCACATCTGGAACCTGTCAATTTCTAGGCAACAAGCTGATATCATGGTTCTCTAAGAAGCAAACCTCAGTTGCAACCTCCACCACTGAAGCAGAATATATGGCAGCTGGTAGTTGTTGTAGTCAGCTGCTCTGGCTAGTTCAACAACTCAAGGATTACAATGTAGAGGCAAGAGAAGTCCCTATTTATTGTGATAGCAGCAGTGCCATTGCCATCACTCAAAATCCAGTCCTCCACACAAGGTGCAAGCATGTCGACATTCGACACCACTTCATAAGAGACCACCTTGAAAAGAAGGACATCAAGATGGAGAAAATTCACACAGATATCCAAAGAGCAGACATCTTGACTAAGCCCCTAGCTGAAGAAAGATTCAAGACCCTATGCTATAACTTAGGACTCCTGGATCCAAGCACATGAAGAGCAAAGATCAGCTGAAAACCTCAGCTGATACAATTGCAGAAGACTAGGAGGATCAGATGAGGTGAATAGACACCCTCATCTTCAGGTAAGTTCTTTCCCGATGAAGACAAATAAAGCTGAGGGAAAACTTAGAGTCATCTAATCAAGGGGGAATCAATGATACCTTAAGAATCCTTGATGAAATACTCTAAAATCTGCATTGCATATCACATATATATATATATATATATATATATATATATACAGCAGACTTGAACAAAGTTATTTGATTTCTTTACTCTAAGCAGTGTATACTATGTATAATAATAAACTATTCTTCATAAAATACTTTATTTATATACATACATACAGTATACTATTGAGTTATACTTGGTTGGATTAATACACCATCCTCACCGACTCAACAGTATGCATGCACTGTACGGATTTCAAATAACTCTTGCTCAAAAATTTATAATTTCTGCATTCCATAAGATAAAGTCTGAATATCTTTAAATATGAACCCTTAGATCAAGAATCTCACTGTTGATCTTAAGAAGTAAGTTTTCAGAAATTCAGACCTATCAACTCTATAGTTTTGTCATCTTTCACTCCACTACCTCATTTCTACCCCTATAAAAGGAGGAAGTTATGAGAACACCAAAGAACACAAATCACTAACTATTATTTTATGTTTCAGGAATGGAGACAATCGAGAGAAGAGATGGAATGAAGATCATCCTTCAACCAAGGTATTGGGTGAAGGAGATGAAGCTTTGTCAAGAAGATGAAGATGATGCAGATCAGCACACTTGGCTTACTCAACATGAGTTTGCCTATGAAAACTAGAGGAAAGAGAGACGTCCTTATTGAAAACTAGAGGAAAGAGAGATGGAGAAGACAAAGTAGCAAGCAAGCAGAGCTTCTTCTCCAGGGGGAAGTTCTACATGGAGAGCTTGTTATCAAAAGCTATTGTGTCTAAACAGAACATGAAGGCTAAGTCCATGGCCCTCTCTTCAGACTCCATTGAAGCCTCTTCCAATCTTCCTTCTCCTTCAAGAGAAGCGAAGAAATTCAAAAAGGACAAATTTGATGCTACAACCCATCTGATGATGAGGAGCATCAGATGGTAAGGGCAATCTGAACCAGTGGGATATCATCCAGGCTGATCATCTACATATTGATTTGATGGTCCTACTTGATTCAGATAGAGCTGGAAGATCCATCAAACCAGGTTGGATCACCACTCAAATAAAGCTGGAAGATCCATCATCCAGGTTGGATCATCACAGCAACAACGAAGGATCCATCAAGCCAGGTTGGACCTTCAAAGCACATAAGATTTACTCAGCAAATCTCAATCCTCCACTCAGCTGATCAGAAGACCAACTCAACTGACCAGAAGACTTTCAAGGAAAATCAGCAGACCTCTTGAAGAAATCAGAAGACATCACTCTGCTGACCAGATCACTTGATTTTAGAGTTTAATGACTATCTTTGATCATGTAATTCATTCTAGATTTATTCCTGAATGTAATTAAACAAATTGGCCTATATAAGGAATGCAATTCACTTATAAAAAACGGCCTTGATGATCAATTCTTGCCACAAAATTAGTCACAACGGCTATTTTTGGTAATGATGTCATTAATACTCAATTACCAAATTGCCAGCAAATCAACCTTTGCCACATGGCAAATTCAGCCGGCAAATGTAAAGAAAGGCCCGAAATCAAAGAAGGAAAATCTTGGGCTCTACTCCACAATTAAACCCAAATCTGACCGTTAGATCAAGAATTGTTGGAGTATATATACACACCCTTAAACCTCTTCCAAACCCTTTCGCTCACATTACTCAATTGCTCTCAATACTCTCTCGTTCTGCAAATTTCTTTCAAACTTTCAAAACCTAACACTCAAAGTATACTATGGCAATCATTGAAATTTACGACGAGAAGACCAAGAGCACTGGCACCTTGGATGCTGCAAAGTGGTCCAAGGAAGGGAAGATGTTCACAGAGAATGCTCTGTTTTTCAAGGGCAAACACAAAGCAGAAAACAAGGAGATCCTTCTTCGCTGCATCAACCTCAACCTGCGAGATCTTCTGGAAGCAGCACCCACCAATGTTTATGAACAAGATGTGCTGGCTTTCTATGCAAACGCTGTGATGAAGGGATCTTATGTCGAAAGTGTCATGGGTGGACACAAGGTCAAGGTAACAAGGGAAATTCTTCAGGAAGTGTTTGGCTTGTCAAGGGGGAAGGTAAATATCTCCAACTACATCATGAATAGAGAAAAAAAGTATATGGAGATGTTTACTGATGGAAGAATAAAGGCTATTGATGCCACTGGGCTCAAGAAATCCCAACTTGAACCTAAGTTTCAAACCCTGATGGATATAGCAGGCAAGATGCTGCTAGGTAACACATTCAGTCATGATGCTGTTACTACTCTAAAGGTTAGAGTTATAGCTGCAATCTGGGATCAGATTGATGGAGATTGGCAAGGACTATTTCTGGATAGAATTGCTCTTGAGGCCAAGAAGGTGACCTTGGACTTACAGTCAAGAGAATGGAAGGTGACATCAACAGTCAGCTTTGTCAACAAGCTGAGTATCATCCTTCCAGAAATACTCCCCAGAAAGTACAAGATGGGACCTCATAAGACCTTCCACATCTCCAAATATTACTTAAGGAAGGAAGCTCTTGCTGAGGCAGCAAGGTTGAAAGAAGAGAGGAGGAAGTTGTTAGCTGAAGCATCTTCCAAAGATGTTGTTGAAGAGGTAGAAGAGTCTGCTCATGACTCAGCTGCTGAAGAAGAAGAGGAGCCATCCAAAGTAGAGGCTCAAAAGAAGATTGCTGAGGATGATGATGACAATCAGACCCTAGCACAAAGAAGATATCTGATCAGATCAGGGCTCATCTCCCCATCTGACTCAGATGCCACTCCCACTGCCTCTCCTTTGAAAAAGGCAGGTACTTCTAATCCCCCTCTCACTTTCACACCTTCTAAGCTATCAAAGGGTCAGAAGAGAAAGAAGAACACTTCTTCTTTCACAAAGAAAACCAAGAAATCCAGGCTCCCTACTCCAATGAGCATAGCCCCTATTTCATCCTTCAACCCTTCTGATGAGTCCAACCCATCTGAGCCTCTAAACACTGATATCCAAATCCCTGCTGATACTCACACAGCAGAGGAACAAACTCAGCCACAACTACCAATTGAACCCCAATTGCCTAACCCTGCTGATGTTCAACCAGCAGACAACCAAACTCAGACCACCTCCACACCCCCTACTGATGATCAAACTCAGATTATATCCACAATCCTTGCTGATATTCAAACAGCAGATATCCAAGATCATCAAGCTCAAACATCTACTGATCTTCAACTAGAAACTGAACCAGACCAGCAGACCCAAAACCCTGCTGAGGACCAAATCACTGAAGATCAATCTCAACTTTCTACCCAACAAGAAGAAATCACTTCCCAAATCCCTGCTGATACTCACACAGCAGAGGAAAATGCCCCAGCTACCCAAACTCCTACCATCACTGTCCCTTCTGCTCCAGTTGACATGGCACCAGAAGACCTGGTTCAAGATGGCCCTTCTCAACCTCAGTTCAGAATGGTGCACTACCCCATGTGCCAAACAGAGAAGATAATGAGGATGAAGATAGCCAACCTGCTCAAGTCCACTACCCCTGGAGTTGATGAGAATTCAATCCAGTTTGAACAAGTGCTTAGGGTATGCACTTGGATTGAGCTCAGAAGAGATGATGTAGATGACCTTGTTGAGGTCATGGAAGGAATGGGAGGAAAGGAAAACTTCCTCGACTGGGAGATGGAGCAAAAGGAAGTTGCTCAAGTTCGATCCTTTGCTCAGCTGCTATCAGATGAGGCACTGACTGCAGTTTGCAACCGGATTTTAGGAATCCCCACTGCTGATGTCTCTATCCCAGAAGGCTCATCGGATCAGCAGACAGCTGAACAAGCAAAGTTGAAGGAATCAGCTGCACCTGCAGAAGACTCAGCTGCACCTGCACCTGCAGAAGACTCAGCTGCATCAGCTGACAAAGAAAAGATTGACAGAGAAGTAGTCAGAGTACCAGCTCACTTCAAACCTTCGGACAATCTGACTCACTTCATTGACGATCAAGAGGATGCAGGCAGACGAATCATGACCCATCTGACTAAGGCCACTACCTGCTACCTCAATGAGGAGTACCTATCAGCCGAAGAAAGAGGCAAAGCATTAATTGTTCATCCAAAGCCTCAAGGTACACCCTCTACTTCTACCCCATCTGTTGACCATACAGCAGACATCTGCTCCCAGGTCAAAGCTGCAATAGACTTGCACTTTGAGAAAGGTTTAGGCCTGCAGCTAGGAAGATATGTTGAGAAAGCTGCAAGGGAACAGAAGTCTCGTCTTCATGACCAGATTCTTGACATTGAAGACAAGTTTGGTGAAGCACTTCATCAGCAGATAGGAGAATACTTGAGTACCTATCAGAAGTTGTCAGCTGACACCTCCAAAAGGTTTGCTGATCTTTACACTGATGAGATGCACCACATGGAGACCACCTACACGTCCAGAATTGAAGAAGCTGAAGCAAGAGCCAAAGAAGGTCAAGCCCTTCTTAAGGCAGCTGCAGAGGAGAACGAGAAATTGCAGACTCAGCTGAAGGAGACAGCAGCCAAGTTGGAAGCTCTTACAACTAGATTTGAAGCTGCCTCCTCCTCCAATTCACATGCTGAAGTTTTAGAGCACAGCATAACCCATCTGACCCAAGTTGCCAAGGTCAATGCCATGGCACTGAAACAAACTCTGAAAGTGGAAATCATGAATTCCATGAAGCCTTTTGCGGCTGCACTTGCTGAAGCCAAAAAGGGGGAAGATGTGTTGATAAAGGCTCTAGAGAAGTCTACTGCCCAGCAAGCTGAACTGGTAGTAGCACAAGATGACTTGACTGAAACCTTGGGTGGTTTAAAGAGCAAAATCAAGAACAGGCAAGGCAAAGGCAAAGAAATTGCTCTAGAAGATACTCAAGCACCCACTCAAGCTCCTGCCAAGAGTCTACAGATCACTGCTCCTGTAGAACAAGTTCCTGAAAAGAGAATGACAAGGAAAAGAAAGGCAGATGAGCAAGCTCAGTCAGCTCAGACCAGCAAGAAATTAGCTCCAGCAGAGCCTACTGCAGAAGAGAAAGAGGCTCTAGAGTTGAAGAAAAAGAAATTGCTTGAAGCTCAAGAGCTTAAGCAAAAGAAGCTGAATGATGCGAAGGCAGTCAAAGCCAAATTTGAAAGAAGAATTGCCAAACTCAGGAAAGCAATGAAGGACAAGGCACAAGAAGACAGTGTCCTGGTGTTTGACAGCAATTATGTGGATTACTTAGCCCTTCAAGATGAGCTACCAAGATGGTATCCCCTAAATAAGAAGTGGCAAATTCAACACCACATAGTAAGGAAATTTGGCCCTCTCCCTTCTTATGAAGAAGAATTTCTTCAATTCTCCCAGTTCATGAACATTGAAGATCCAGAGTTCTGGGAAGAAATTGTCAAGACAGCCAAAGGACTTGACAACTGCAGAATCTTAACTCCTGAAGAACCCAAATGGGATGCACCCCTTCTGGATTCAGGAAGAGCCAACATGATAGAAATCAAGAAGATTCTGTACAAGATCTATGAAGAGGAGAATGTTACAGATGTGCAGCACATGGAAGAAGTTCGAGCTCGTCTGTACCTTGCCTACCGCATTTGAAGATCAGAAGACCTGATGAAGACTACTTTAGAAGTTTAAAGAAACTATTACTTGTAATCTGTAAAAGCTCTATATATATTCAAGTTATAGTTCTTTTTGCTTACAAGACAAATTCTCATTGTCTTCATCAGATACTTCAGTCTTAGCATGTTATAAACTCTTATCTTATTTCATTAAGAGCATTTATCAAGTATAGTTTTGGCTTCATCAAAAAGGGGGAAATTGTTGGGATATAAATTCACCCTAAGCCCCACTTGATGTTAGAATAGTTTTGATGGCCAAAACACTTAGAGTTTATAAATGTAATAGGATCAGCTGACTTGTATAGAACAGCTTAGACTAGTCTTGTGTGATCAACTGTATTGATATCAGATGATCAGCACAGTCCTGGCTTACATGCCTATCCTCAAGATGAGAAGAGTAGAAGACATGAAGACTAGAAGATCCTTGAAGACCAGATAAGTTAAGGTGCTTGTATACCTACTTATCTGATGGAGTCCCAGATTGAAGATGGCCTAAAGCAGTACAAAGAATTTCCAGATCAGAAGAGTGTTACTCTACTGATATCAGAAGACAGAAGACCTAAGGCCAGAAGAGTAGTCAGAAGACTAGAAGTACAGATCAGAAGACTATATGCTCTTCCAGGACTCGGCTGATTCCTAAGTCATCTTGCAATTCAAACGAAGACCTACCTTATTTAGAAGATTGACATGATCCCAGGATTGAAGCAATCAAGCGGCTGGAATCAAGGAATCAAGCTATTATGGAAAGATTGCTCAAACGGCTAGTCAACTCCAACGGCTAGTTGCAATCAATCTCCATTATAAATACAAGAGGATGAGAAATCACAAACAAGAAGTCACAAGAGAGAATTCAACGAGCCAAGCAAGCAATCAAAGCTAAAGCCATACTATTCTAAGAATTCTCAAAAGAGCCAGAAACCATTAGATTATCTATAGCTCTTAAGTGATTTCTATCCAACCCTTAAGAACCTGAAACCTGTTCATATTGTATATCAATTGTTTTAGGCATAGTGGTTAAGCAAATTATAAGCTTGAACCATTAGTTGGATACACCTCAAAAACCCCAAACCCTCACCGAAAGGTTAAAGTTTTTTAACCCCTTAAAGTGCAAGTGCTTACAATCACTTATGGAGACCGTAGCTGTTAGGACGGCTCAGATCTCAAAGTCCTAACCTTGGGATTATAAAGGTCAAGACCCTTGTAATTTGTGGTAAATTAATGGGATTAAACATCACGTGTGGACGTGAGAGTGGACGTAGGAACGTATATCCGAACCACTATAAATCCGGTGTCATTTACTTTCTGCACTTTACATTTCTGTCTTTACATACATTATTATATAGTGCATACTGTGATTTCAACATTCTTCAAAACAAGGCCATAACTTTCAAACCAGCATCAGCTGAGTATTTTCATTAAGCAAAACAAGTTGAACACTTTCATAAGAATTACAAGAACGAGTCTAAACCAGGGCCACCATAATTCCGCATATAACCTCCTCAGTCAGATCACTATAGTCATCTGGACCAGCAGACTTGCAGTCCAGTTGACATAGCAATCAGAAGAGGTTCTCAACTCTGTTTGAAAAAGTTTTAAAGTCTATTCACCCCTCCCCTCTAGACTTTAATCCCATTCACTACTCGTTCAGGGACCAACAGCTATTGACTCCTTCCTTGCTTGATTTGATGGAGAATTGAAGAAATGGACGATGATTACGTCCAAGTGTGTGTTTGTATGTGTAAGAGTTCTTGTGAAAAGGAAAAGGTGTGTTTGAATTCAAGAATGAGAGTATTTATAGTGTTGGGGTAGGGCTTGGGGTTGAGAATTGCACTTAGGTCCCTTGAAAATAGTGAAAATGCACAAAAACCGCCGAGAACAGGGGTGATTCGGCCGAGTTGGACCACTCGGCCGAGTTGGGATGGGTTGTAAAATCAATTTTTTGAGGTTAACTCTCTAGCTCGGCCAAGTTGCTGGCTAAGGCAGTCTCAGTCCATCGCTCTTACTCGGCCGATTCTGAGCATTCGGCCGAAAAAATGATTTTTTTCCTCCACTCGGCCAAGTTGCTGAATGTTTAGTTTGCACCTCGAACTTGTTTCGTGCATAACTTTTGCTTTCGAACTCCAATCGACTTGATTCTTTTTGCTATTCCAGGCGAATACAATGGTGCACTCTTCGTTTTGGTTCAGTGAATTGTGGTAGGTGTTTTGCTTCTAAAATTCATCATTTTTCCTATAAAATCAACAAAACACCACCTTTCTCTTATTTTGACCAAAACCATCATATTCAACCCATAAATCAATGAAATCAACATCAAAATGAGCTTCACATGTGCATCTAAATTGTGTAAATTCCACCCGAATCAGTGCACTCAAGTACACGGTGTACTTGAGTGGACTTTGACTGGTCAACTGTTGACCGGTCAACGGTCAAACTTTGACTTTCTTTTTTATTTATTTTTTGAAAACGTGTATGTTAGTATATTGAAAAGTGCATCTTTGTTTTTTTAATGAAAAGTGTATGTTACTATATTGAAAAGTGCAACATTGTTTTTAATGAAAAATGTATGTTCTTATAACGGAAAACTATATGTTATTATACTAAATAATCTTCAACATGAACGAGAATGTAGGTGTGGGTGATTTACACCGTTTGGAGGTGCGATTATTGTATTTTGGTTCTCTTGAGTTTTTAGTTTCTCTCTCCTTCTCAATAGAATTTTCCAGCGCAACTCTGATTTTCGCCGGCTAACACTACAACAAAACTGGTTTTTAGTCACAAACTCCTCTCATTATTGCTTCTCTAGCTAAAAGTCTATAGTGACAGGAAATAGAGAATTAATGACGGGACATGTCACTAAAGTCAATTCTTGTCATTAAAGGTTTTTAGTTAGAGAAGCTATAATGACAGGATTTCAGTCACTAAAAGTCAATTTTCTTGTAGTGTAAATTGACCTCCAAATCGGAGGTCGATCAATATTACAAGTGAGGGCTTTTGCTCCTCTCGTCAACAGCTTTCTTTACGTACTGATTTTGAGACCTACGACGCGGTGGAGCGTTTCTATTATTGTGGCCCTGTTCGTTTCTTTCTCGCCACCGTAAGTGGCTCCAGGCTCGCCGCGAGTGTTTCCCGATCTGGTTCACGCTCGAAGATTAGGGCAAACATCAGCTTGTATTTCACCATTTCTAGTACGGGTGATGGGGAGATACCGCTGAAGTTCCTATCTGGAGTCGTTTGTACACATTGTAACTTTAAATTCCTCCACAACAGGAGTTCCGCCGTGAAGCGCCGCAAACACAAGAAGACATATCAAATTGGAATGGGGACATCAGTACATGTGACGCCGTTTTGTGGAGTGTACAACGAAAATTCGTTGTCGTACCTAGTCTCAATCGATGGCTTCAATTTCCTCATCGACTAAGGTTGGAACGACCATTTTGACACCTCTCTACCTGAACCCCTCTCCAGGCAAGAGAGCTACTCGTGGTCTTGGTCTAGTTTATCTTTCCCCTCAATATTTATTACTATTATATGGATTTGTGTGCGTGCTTATTTTATGTAAGAAGGCAATTTTTTTCCACTGGTCCATCATGTGCTTTAAAAAAAATAGCAGTGTTGTTAAATTTTCGGCTTGCTATGAAGTGGGAAGAGTTTGAGTTTCAAGGGAAGTGTACAAGTTTTAAGCAAATATAAGATCCTATATTTACTTGTTGTTGCTGTCATTTGGTGTCTTGTGTGGAATATTTGCACGAAGGTGGTGGCAAAATGGGTCCTCCAGACTTTGAAGAGGCCTAGTAAGTAATCTCTTATAGTGCTGGACAATAAACTTCACTATTCCACCACTTCTCCGTGAATATTGTAAGCTGGAATGCCCGAGGTTTGAAGGGTCCGAATGCATTTCATAAGTTAAAACGAGTAACTAAATTACATAAACCAAATATTTTATTTATTATGGAGTCTAAACTTCCATCTACAATAGCTCAAGCTTGGAAATCGTTGTTACGTTATGATGTTTGTATTGCTGTTGATCCTGTTGGTTCCAAGGGAGGCCTGCTTCTTTTTGCTAACGATGTTGAAGTACAAGTAGTATTGAGATCATTTTCTTTTTGATGTTTTGGTTAAGAATCAAGATTTGAGTTGGTATTTCACAAGTTTTCATGGAAATCCTAACCCCAATCTTCGACACCACTCTATGGAATTACTCAAAAGAATTCGAAGCACACATGATCCAGCAATGGCATGGGTTGTGGGGGGTGATTTTAATGATAATTTTCTTACCAGCGAGAAACTGGGAGGAAATATTGATGGTAATTTGAAACATAGTATGACCAGACTGGGTAAGACAGTAAATGAGTTGGGCCTTTTTGACTTGGGCTTCAAAGGACCTACGTTCACTTAGACAAATAAACGGAAACAACCTCATTTGATCAAAGAAAGGCTGGATCGTTTCGTAGCTACCAAAGATTTGATTGATTTCTTCGACTTGCACTGTGTTGAAAACTTGCATTGGTACGGATCAGACCATAGAGTTATTTCCTTACATATTGAAAGGCATAGATACACTTGGCCACAAGACTCGAAGAAGTTTTTTTCTTTGAAAATGTTTGGCTACAGGAGAACAACATCAAGGAAGTTGTCAACAAGGGCTGGAAAAGGCATGAGCACACCACCCTACCAGATCGTTTGCAACAGTCTGGAGCATATCTTGATACTTGGGCCTAGAACACGGTGGGTAATATTGACAAGAGAATAATTAAATTGACAACATTACTCAAAATGAATGATGATCAACAAAGTAGTGACTATAATGAGGAAAAAATTCAGGACATGGAGGAGGAACTCGAGAAATTATTTTCACAACAAGAGGAGATTTGGCAACAAGGGTCGAGAATAAATTGGATGAAATGTGGGGATCGAAATATGACTTACTTTCATAGAAGAGCAACAGAAAGGAGGTCGAGAAATTCGATTTCTAAGAAAAAAAATGAGGAAGGAAACTGGGTGTCAACAAAGGAGGGCATTACAGATTTATTGGAAGAATATTATGGAGGCCTTTTCAAATCTACGAACCCTACTCAATCGCAAATTGAGATGATTGCAAATTCTTCAGTACCTATTGTAGATAGAAGGATGAACTCAACATTGGAACTTCCTTATACTAAGGAAGAAGTGAGAGAGACTATTTTTGAAATGCACCCGAACAAGGCACCTGGACCAGATGGATTCAATGCCCGCTTCTTCCATGAATTGTGGGATACGGTGGGAGCGACTGTCATAGAGGGAGTCCTCAAGATTTTAAATGAGGGGCAGGACCTACAAGCATGGAATAAGACCCTCATTTCTCTCATTCCCAAAGTTAAGAAGCCGGAAACCTTGAAAGACTATCGTCCAATCAGTTTGAGCAATGTAAGTTATAGAATTGTGGCGAAAACCATTGCCAATAGATTGAAGAAGGTTTTACCACATGTGATTGACGATAAGCAAAGTGCATTCGTGCAAGATAGGCAAATTGCGGACAATATGTTAATCAGTTTTGAATGTATGTATTAGCTTAGACACAATAAAAGTCGAACAGGGTATGCTGTTTTGAAGCTTGATATGAGTAAAGCTTACGACCGTATCGAATTTAAATTCTTACAATCTCAAATGATCAAGCTAGGCTTCTCTTCAAAGGTGGTGGAGCTGATCCTGAGATGTGTCACGTCGGTTAGTTATTCCTTAAGAATTAATAACATAGTGGTGGGGAAGGTGAATCCTACAAGAGGCCTCAGACAAGGACATCCGTTATCTCCCTTTCTTTTCGTGCTATGTGCTCAAGGCCTCTCTAGTTGTATCTCAGATAGGGCTAGTAAAGGGAGGTTGAAGGGCATTAAGATTGCTAGAAGTGCACCGTTGATCACACACCTTTTCTTTGCGAATGACAGTGTTATCTTCTTTAAAGCTACTAAGGAAAATGGGGAGGAGATCAAGGAGACTCTCCGACATTATGAAGAAGCATCATGTCAGATGATCAATTTTGATAAGTCTTCTATTTTGTTTAGCCCCAACACGGCTGATTGTAATAACGACGAGATCAAAAATATCCTGAATGTTAAGTTGACGCAAAGACATCAAATATATTTAGGCCTTCCGACTTTCTCAATGAGAGACAAAAGAACACAATTTTCCTTTCTAGTGGATAGAATGAAGCAGAAAATCATGAACTGGAAGAACAAAGAGTTTTCTGAGGGGGGGTGGGGGGAGGGAAGTCTTAATCAAATCAGTTCTTCAAGCAGTACCAACCTACGTTATGATGTGTTTTAAGGTGCCAGGAGAGATTTGCGATCATCTAGAGTCCTTGATGGCAAACATTTTGTGGGAACAACGACAGGATCACAACAAAATACATTGGTAGAAATGGGATGATTTGTGTAAGCCGAAAGCTGAAGGGGGAATGGGCTTCTGTAAGATGGTCTATTTTAATCAAGCATTATTGGCTAAGCAAGTTTGGCGCATGATTGAAAATCCTCAATTGTTAGTGGCGAAAATTTTCAAAGCACGATATTTTAAACATTGGGATATCATGGAAGCTGATGTAGGAAACAACCCTTCATTTACGTGGAGATCTTTATGCACAAGTAGAGAAGTGTTGCAAGAAGGCATGAGATGGAAACTTGGTGATGGTAATACTATCCGTCTACACAAGGACCGATGGGTTCTTGGCCTGTAGGGTGGGAAGATTGAATCGACAGTTGCAACTAGAACAAATATTTCTAGATTTCTCAACCAAAATAGGGAATGGAATGAGTGAATGGTCAGAACGACTTTCTTACCTCACGAAGTTGAGGGGATCCTCCGAACGGTAGTGAGAGACGAAGCTAAGGAGGATTCAAGATTCTGGCGGTTTGATACATTTGGCAAGTATTCGGTTAAAACAGGCTATAAAGTTACCTTGGAGGCAATAAAAAGAAAGAGAGACACGCCCATGTCTTCCAATCCCTTTTTTTTTTTACGGTACATGTTTTCCAATCTTGATTGAACACATAGATGGTGGAATTTGATTTGGAATTTAAAAGTTCCACCAAAGATTAGGATCTTTTCTTGGAAAATGAGCATGAACTTTGTATCAACGGAAGGCAATCTTGCAAAACAAAATATCCCAATATCCCCAACATGTGGCTTGTGTGGCCATCATATGCCTAATACGGTACATGCAATTTTTCAATGTGCAAGGGTGATGAAAGTTTGGAAAAGTTGTGGAGTGTGGAACAGTATAAAGATTAGACATACTTCCTCAACAATTGATCTGCTCCAGGCCTTGAATGGCTAGGTCTCAACTGATGTTTTTGAGGAAATTATTATGATTGCATGGGGTATATAGAGGGAAAGATGCTCGATCTTACATGATCACGATCATAAAAGGCGGACCATTGATATCAAGATTGCAGAGAGGGTCCTTAATTATCTTCACTCTTTTAGGGAGGCCACTTTGATTGAAAAGGATAACGAGACAAGGAGTGGTGGCAATGAAAGGGAAAGTGGTTTGACCTTCGACCTCGAGAGAGATTCTTTAGAAGTTGATGGAGCTTTTAATGCAGATGAACTGAAGTTTGGGGTAGGAGGAATTCTGTGTCAAAATGATGGAGATGAAGTTTTAAGATTTTCTAGAAAGATCCCACCACAACAAGGCCCATTGGGAGCGGAATTGAAAGTTGTTGGTCCCGAGTTGAGTGTTTAAGATTGAGTAAGCTAGAAAAGTCTAGAGGGGAGGGGTGAATAGACTTTTAAAATCTTTCAAAATATTAGAGATTGTATATGCGGAATATCAGTTTATGAGCCTTATCAATTATACTCAACTATACAAAAAAAACCTTACTTGTCTATTCTGCAAATATATCAACTTAGCAATTCAAATTTTCAGTTAAGAACAATTAACACAATAAATGCAGTAAGTAAACAACACAAGATTTATAGTGGTTCGACAACTTGTCTACATCCACTCTCACAACTCCAGTCGTGAAATTTTATTAACTTGTCTTGTGGCTTTAAGTCCCAAGAAATAAGACTTCGATCTTTTCGATTATATCTCTAGATATATCTTCGATCTAACAACTAACTATTTTACAAATAACTAGCACCTTGTTTAACAAACAAAACAATAAAGAAAGACTTCTCTACTTGCAGTAGCCTTCTTCTTCTTCAGTAAACTTGTCTTTTCTGGGCTTCTTCTTGAATTTCAAACTTGCTTGAACTCTGTGAGTTTTCTTGCTTTGAATTTCTTCAGTACGCGCTTAGTAGTTCGAATATCAGTAGTTTCAGTAGTCTTCACACGTTGAATGTCTCCAACTATTTATAGACTTTACTTGATCAAGATAAGTTTGTTATCCAACAACCTTTTCTTGATAATTAACTCCATAACCGTTTCTTCTTGATATGTATCTTCAAATACGTCGGTTATTCTGTTATGATACGTAACTAATTTCATATCTTCCTTTAATATGAATATCTTCTCTTCGCTTGACTTGTCTTCCTTCAATATTCTGTACTTAGAATATTTCAGCTTTTTTCAGCACTTGTCTTGTCTCGCACAAGTCTTCTTTTCTTCATAGTCTTCTCTTCTCTTCATAGAACTCAGCTTGTCCTATCAACTAATCTATCTAGACTATTTACATTACTTTAAGCTTTATAACATAGCTTAGTCATCCTATAAACTATTACATCAATAAAACATAAACATAAACTTCTATACACTAATTCAAGCTTATCATAAAATCCTATAGTAAATTGTTCTTTCAATACTTAGTTTTATTCTCAGTATTAATTTTTTATTCATCTGATCTTGTTCCATACAAGACGACTTCCATAACAGATCACTTAACACTTAGAATATATTCAAGTTCCTCTTTTTGGCTTATCAAAACTATACTTTCATCAATTAGGACTTGTCTTTAGGATTCATATCCCAACAAAAGCTATTGAGATTGGTCTACAAGAAGCTAAAAACTAGAATCGAACAGTTATTGAGGTACGATATGATTCCATTCAAGCGATTGGAATGTGCAATGGCGACAAAAGAGGCCTGGGATCGGACTTTGACATCGTGGAAATGATCATCAAGCTTTCACAAGAATTTGTAGTGTGCAAATTCAAATTTACTCCATGGTGTTTTACAAGGCGAGCACATGAATTGGCACAGCTCGCGATTCACTCTACCATTTCTCTTGATTGAAATGGAGTAGTGCGTTTCTTGGTTCATAGGAGTTTGGTTTTTTCTTTTCCATTTGATGTACTCCCTATGTTCCCCCCTAAAAAAAAACGTATGTTATTATAACTGAGTGTTGTTATATTAATAAAAAGTGTATGTTATTATAACTGAAAAGTGTATGATATTATAATTGAAAAATGTATGATCTATTAATGAAAGGGGTAAGTTATATATTAATGAAAAGTGTATGTTATTATAACTGGAAAGTGTATGTTATTATAACTGGAAAGTGTATGTTATTATAACTGAAAAGTGTATGATCTATTAATGAAAATTGTATGTTCTATTAATGAAAAGTGTAAGTTATATATTAATGAAAAGTGTATGTTATTATAACTGAAAAATGTATGATATTATAACTGAAAAGTGTATGTTAATATAGCTGAAAATATTATTGAAAAATGTAAATCTTCAGTATAAAAATAATAATAAAAAAATCGAAAATTTTATTTTATGTTGGTCGGTCAATAGTTGACCAGTCAAGATCTACTCAAATACACCATGTACTTGAGTGCACAAGATACTCACCCTTAATTAAGATGATCAACAGAAAGAAATCTTGATTTGATCCCTCCCTCAACGAAGCACGTTGTTATGCTTACTATTCACACCAACCAAAATAATTTAAGATTGGTATCTAAGATTACAATCTTATAATTTATTCATATAATAATTCTTAATTCCATCAATTCCCAACATATTTTGTGCTATAATTGAAAATGATGCATCCATCATTCCTACAAATATAACATATACTACCTCCGTCCCGTGATTACTTGCACACTTTTCTTATCTGGACGTCCCAAAATTACTTGCACACTCTTAATATGGAAATACCCCACAAAATTAATACCCTCCCAACATCATTTTATTTTCAAAATTGCCACCATCGTTTTACATACATTTTACTTTACACCTCATCATATCCACTTTACACCTCACCAAATCACCTAAAATACCCCTCCTTTATCTTACATCACCAACCACTAAATTCACCTTTCTTAAACAACGTGTCGGTCAAACCGTGCAAGTAATCTTGGGACGGAGGGAGTATATATCAAGAATGAGAATAGTTACTACATTAATAGTATTGGTGGGTGCAACCGTGCAATTATAGTATGCAGCAGCCACTACGTTGCAATGGCAGCAGAAGGTCAGAGATGTGAGAGCGGAATATCGAAGATCGTTAATGAGGCCTCTTTGTCGTGTTCTAAATTGCTTTCTAGTGAACTCGATATAGTCCAGAATGGTATAAAATGCTGCGCATATCTTAAAAATCTTTTGACTTTGTAAAGGACATAAGAGACTGCTGCAACCGAAATGAGATAAATTACCATTATCTTCGCCCACTTAAGAAGCTTTAATCTTACGTTAAACAATGCAAGATTTTCATTACGCATAAGAGTATTCCAAATGTAGATGGACCGATTTGTCGAGGTAATATATACTCCCTTCGTAGCACAATTGTTTGTACTTTTTTCTTATTCGTTTGTCCCACAATTATTTGCACATTCTAAAAAAGAAGTTTTTTCATAAACCTCACACCGTCGATCACAATATTCACATATTACACAAAATGTCATGATTATTTTTACCCTCAATTCAATCATTTACTTTACTTTATTCATAAAAGTTTACAAAATTACTTCTTAACACTCCACTCATCACACTTCTTTCTTAATTTGTGTGCCCATAAAGTGGTGCAAACATTTTTGGGATGGAGGGAATTTTTTTTTTGAATTCGCATAAACTATATATATTGGGTTACTTATTGAGCGTACAGCACCTGCATAAACTATTTGTACCTCGCGTTCGATAAGAAACTTATCATCGAGTTCTATATCATTACGTACTCTATATGTATGTGTATTGTTGTACGTGCTTTGAACGGATGATCTGGATGTGGGCTTTTGTAAGCACTAAACAAACATATATTTATGATCGGGGTTTATTACGTGTTTATGCGGATTAATATGATGATTTATGATGATCTTGATGAAGGACTATGAAGAACACAAGAAATAGCTTCTTGGAGAAGCTAAAGCTTTGAGCTTGGGAAGTGTATTGCTTTGGGTAGGGTGAGAAATGTTACTTGAATGTTACAAATGAGCCTCTTAGGCATTATATAGTAGTTTTTGGGGCTGCCCGCCCTTTACACGTGGCATGCCCTCACTGGACCTGAACTTCTGCCCGAAAATGTGATTGGACAGTGCATTTAATGCTAAACCGCCTCTGTGGTCGTCCTCGGCGGAGGCGAGGAGCTGGGTCACGGTGGTCGCCGGAGGACCTGGTCATCGGGGAGGGTGGTAGCCGACATCTTCGAGGAAGGTGGTCGCCACGCTCCATGCTATCTCCCAAGGCTTCAACACTTGTCTTTTCTAGTTAACCTAACATGTGCTCGCCAACATCTTTGGCCGAGCACTTAATTACATTAAATACATTACTTTTATTACATTTTCTTCAACTTGTTGACTAGTCGTCGCACGACTTAGTTGACTGGTCCTCACCACGCAAGCTGGTGACTAGGATTGACTTGTCAAAGATTGACTTCTTTGACTAGGTATAACATTTTCCCCCTGGTCGCCTTTCTTCATGTTCGTAGAATAGTAAGGCGAGCAGTGTGATCGTCTTCATGGAAGACGGACTTGTCTTCGACAAACAAATCAATTTTGAAATCTTGATGACGAAAGTTGGAGGCGGTCACCTCGTTTCTCACGCCGAACGCGCTTTTCGAAGCACTTTAATGATGGCGGATTTGACGTGTGTCAGGCGCGTGGTCGGCGCCCGAAAATTTGAACTATGCGCGTGGGCGCGTGCCGACCTCAAAGGTCGCGCGTGTGGTCACTTTCCTGTCTCGATTTCGGAAATGACCCCAAAACTTTGGGAAAATATCAAATTTGACCCCGTTTTTTGCACATTGGTCCCCGAACATTTTAGCCTATAAATAGGACCTCATACCTCTTGAAATCACTTTTCTCACTTTGCACTTTACGAATTCCTTCTCGAGTTCCTTCCAAGCAAAGTTCAAGATTTTCCGGCGACTCTTGGGTGGTTTCCGATCGGCAAAAAGGTAAAACAACCCACATTTTCTTCTTTAAAACTTCTTGCTCCCCCATTTCTATAGAAAAAATGGAGATTGGTGGTGGCTCTGGCGGTGGTCCGCCGCCGTTGGATGGTGGTGCTGGTCCTTCCGGCGAAGGTGTTCGCCTGGACCTAATGGAGAGGGTGGTCTCCTCGGATTCTGTAGTCCACTCCCCTGACCCCCTTAATGTAGGAGTCCACAAGCTTCCGTCCGATAGTTGGGGAGAAATGCTAGAGGTCGTCGGCGTAGCGGTCGCCAATGAGACCGACGAATCCGAAAGGGAAGATACCGGCAATGATGCCGAGGAGGATGTCGAGGAGACCGACTCAGACCTGGATGACCCAGATTTGAATGTAGAAACGAGTTGTAGATGTTGTTAACTCTTAAATGCTTTAACATTATCAACAACATCTTAATTTGACCTTCCTTGATTTATTCTAAGTCTTTTCTGAAATGTTACATTAAATGTTGTACTAAATGCTCTCACATTCAGGAACGATTCTAGAAGCTTCTACAAGAGTCTGGAACCTGGAAGATTCCAGAAGGTTGGAGAACGTACTAGAAGAGTTTAGAGCATTGTAGAACGACCTGGAAGATGGCAGAAGGATCTAGAAAGATCATGGAGGTTGAGGTCCTAAAAAATAGAATCTCATAATGGAAGGATCTAGAAGCTGTGTATTTCTCTATAAATACCGCAGGTGCCTCTCATTTCAAAGTATGCACTATTCGAGTAACACCTTCTTGAGAGTTCAACCCTAGTTCGGAGTTATGGTCGGTAGTTGTGTCATTTAACGTACGCCGAGGGATACCACACCTTCCAGTGTACTTAGTTCTAGTCTTGTATCGAGTGAGAGTGAATCATAGATCAGATTAGTTCTTTAGACAGTGTTCTTACACTTAATTCTATTTGCGGATTCAGGCACCTGCCTCGATCGTAGTTTCTGTTTGTGGAATGTTGAAGTAATTGCTGAGACATTTTTGTGTATAACTTAGGAACTAAGTTATTGTTTCGCCGTAAGGCTTAGCATAGGTTTTGTTATTAATAAAATCTATGTTAAAAATTATTCCATTGTGTTCGTATTGTGTTTTAGTGTTTTAGACTTCCGCTGTGTACTGTGTTTAATTATTCACATTCTGTTAGAGTTAATGCTACACTAATTGTCACAACATTCAGTGTAACATTGTTCTGTTTTTACTTAAACACTATGTTGGTCCCTGAACGAGTAGTGAATGGGATTAAAGTCTAGAGGGGAGGGGTGAATAGACTTTAAAACTTTTTCAATAGAGTTGGGAACCTCTTCTGATTGCTATGTCAACTGGACTACAAGTCTGCTGGTCCAGATGACTATAGTGATCTGATTGAAGAGGTTATATGCGGAATTATGGTAGGCCTTGTTTAGACTCGTTCTTTAAGTTTCTTATGAAAGTGTTAACCTGTTTTGTTTTATGAAAGTACTCAGCTGATGCTGGTTTGAAAGTTATGGCCTTGTTTTAAAGACAGTTGAAAATACAGTATGCACTATATAAAAATATATGTAAAGGCAGAAATGTAAAGTGCAGAAGGTAAATGACACCAGATTTATAGTGGTTCGGATATACGTTCCTACGTCCACTCTCACGTCCACACGTGATGTTTAATCCCTTTAATTTACGACAAATTACAAGGGTCTTGACCTTTATAGTCCCAAGGTTAGGACTTTGAGATCTGAGCCGTCCTAACAGCTACGGTCTCCACAAGTGATTGTAAGCACTTGCACTTTAAGGGGTTCAAAAACTTTAACCTTTCGGTGAGGGTTTGGGGTTTTTGAAGTGTATCCAACTAATGGTTCAAGCTTATAACTTGTTTAACCACTATGCCTAAAACAATGATTATACAATATGAACAGGTTTCAGGTTCTTATGGGTTGGATAGAAATCACTTAAGAGCTATAGATATTCTAATGGTTTTCTGGCTCTTGGAGAACTCTTAGAACAATATGGCTATTTTCTTGATTGCTTGCTTAGCTTGTGAATTCTCTCTTGTGACTTCCTTGATCGTGATTTCTCATCCTCTTGTATTTATAGTGGTGATTGCTTGCAACTAGCCGTTGGAGTTGACTAGCCGTTGGGGCAATCTTTCCATAATGGCTTGATTCCTTGATTCCAACCGCTTGATTGCTTCAATCCTGGGATCATGTCAATCTTCTAAATAAGGTAGGTCTTCGTTTGAATTGCAAGATGACTTTGGAATCAGCCGAGTCCTGGAAGAGCACATAGTCTTCTGATCTGTACTTCTAGTCTTCTGACTACTCTTCTGGCCTTAGGTCTTCTGTCTTCTGATATCAGATGAGTAACACTCTTCTGATCTGGCAATTCTTTGTGCTGCTTTAGGCCATCTTCAATCTGGGACTCCATCAGATAAGTAGGTATACAAGCACCTTAACTTATCTGGTCTTCAAGGATCTTCTAGTCCTCATATCTCCTACTCTTCTCATCTTGAGGATAGGCATGTAAGCCAGGACTGTGTTGATCAGCTGATATCAATACAGTTGATCACACAAGACTAGTCTAAGCTATTTTATACAAGTCAGCTGATCCTATTACATTTATAAACTCTAAGTGTTTTGGCCATCAAAACTATTCTAACATCAAGTGGAGCTTAGGGTGAATTTATATCCCAACACACTAGATACCTACCCTACGCACACTTTCAGTTGGTATCAGAGCCGATACCTGACGACACTAGGTTTAGATCCTTGCTTAAAGTGTGTTTTAGTTTATGTTAGCAATGGAAACACATCACATATCCACAGCACTTAGGCCACCCGTTTTAGATGGTTCAAATTATGCTTATTGGAAGCCTAAGATGCGTATGTACATCAAGTCAATTGATGAACGTGCTTGGAGGACTGTTCTTACAGGTTGGGACGTACCAAAGAATCCAGCAGATGCCGATGGTGAAATTCAACTCAAGAAAGAAGTTGATTGGACAGCCGATGAGATAACAACATCAGGATATAATTCTAAAACCTTAAATGCTATTTTTACTTCTGTTGATACCTCTATGTTTAAAATTATATCTAACTGTTCTACTTCTAAAGATGCATGGGACAGGTTACAAGAGCATTATGAAGGTTCCGATAGTGTTCGAAGGACAAAGTTTCGAATGTTGGGGACAAAGTTTGAGAATCTCCGAATGAGGGAAGATGAAACAATTTCATCCTACAACGAAAGGTTAAGTGAGATTATTAATGAATCACATTCTCTTGGTGACCCTATTTCTAATGTTAGAGTAGTACATAATATATTGAGGTCTGTTCCTAAAAGATTTGATGCTAAAATTTGTGCTATTGAAGTGGCAAAAGATACTGATAAGTTGAGTCAAAATGAAGTAGTGAGTATTCTTAGAACCTATGAAATAAACACTAATCAAACTGATGAAGCTAAAGATGATAAGAAAGTTGTTGTTTTTAAAGGAGAGACATCAAACAAATCTAAGATTCAGCCTATCATTACTGAGGTTGATTCGGATGAAGAATTGATTGATGAATGCCTTAGCAATCCTGACAACATTGCCCTTCTTACAAAGCATTTTAATAAATTTCTTAAGAAGTCTATGCATAAATCTAAAGGAAACATTCAGCCTAAGATCCAAATCAACACATCAACACCACAACCAGAAAGGAGGAAGAGTCAATTCACTCCAAGACCATCAAAGAGTGAAGGTAAACCAAGGTATGATCCTAAATTTAGAAAATCAGTTCAATGCAATGCATGTTCTGGTTATGGACACTATGCAAATGAGTGTGCCAATACCAGACTGAAGCAAAAACTGAATTTTAGTGCTACCTTGAGTGATGAATCTGATAATGATGATCTTGATGAGTTTAATGAAAATGAACATTATCATTTTACCAGAATTGATTATACTGATTCCTCAGATGATGATCTAGATGATACAGATTCTGATGTTGCACCTGATGTCTTCACATCTACAGTAACATCAAAACAGAGTCACCCAAATTTGAACTGTTTTAATGGTTTTGTTGATGATGCAGGAAAAAGGATTGATTATGAGACATATCAGAAATTGTTAGATGATTGGAACTCTCAGAAACTCTCTCTGAATTCTTTGAATAAAGAGAATGAGGATCTGAAAGACACAATCACTAAGCTAGAAGTCTTACTTACCAGAAGAGATCTTGAAGTTTGTAAACTGAAGGAGAAATTGATCAACTCTACCTTAAGTTTAAAAAAGTTTTCCAAGAGTGCTTCTAAAGTGAATGATGCTATAGCTACTGGTAAATCTAATAATTATGGTTTAGGTTATGATGGTGAAACTGCTTCTATTTCTGAAAATTTTTAGAAAACCTGTGAAATTTGTGAAGGCAAATGCTAGCACATCTGGTGTAACATCTGCACAAACAGATTCTCTCACAAGGTTGAAAGGAAGTATATTTGTCATTATTGCTTTAAATATGGTCATATTCGTCCCTTCTGCTTGAAAATGTTTAAAGATTTGAGAGCTGAGTTTATGCCATCCAGAATGTCTTCACATCCTAGGAAACATTCTATGAAATCTGCATGGAAACCAAAAGCTACCTGTAATGTTGTTCACACATCCTTGAAAGCATGTTTACCTAGTCTATGGTATTTTGATAGTGGTTGTTCTAGACATATGACAAGACAAATAGACTACTTATCTGATTATGTGACCTTGAATGGTGGTAATGTTACATATGGTGGTGGATCAAAAGGAAAGATAATAGGAAAAGGAACTTTGAATGTTAAAGGTTTTCCTAAGCTTAAAAATGTTTTGCATGTTGATGGCTTACTTGCTAATCTGATTAGTATTAGTCAACTTTGTGATGATAATTTGCATGTAAAATTTGACAAAGAGTCTTGCTATGTTCTTAATGAAGATGATGATTGTGTAATGACTGGTACTAGGTCTGCAGATAACTGTTATCTTATTGGAACTGTTGGTCCTTGGTGGAGTATGACACAAGTGTATGGGGGGGGGGGAATGCACTTGTGTATGCAAATTCTTTTCTTTTTGACAAACTGATCTTATCAGGCAGGTTGTCTCACAACTAGCCTGAGTGTGAACTTTGATAGATACTTGTCCTACTGATTACTATTAAGTGATCAGTTGGCTAAATATCTAAAAGAGTTGCTAAGTGCGGAATGTGGTTGGCCTTTGATTCAAAGAAATACTCCAAGTTGATTTCTGAAAAATACAGTTATCAGGGACTTTGTCCAAAACAGTTTTTCTTGACTTACTGAGTTTTGCTCTTTGAAATATGTTTGAATGTAAGTGAATAATAAAGGCAGTAAGTAAATGACACACAATTTATAGTGGTTCAGAGACTCAAGCTCCTACATCCACTTTCCCTGATTGAACAGGATAATTCCTTCACAACGGAATTAGCTTGTTTTATAGTGCCAAGGTGCACTGATCAACAACACTCTCTTAGTGCTTTGATCCCTAGGATAATCTGAGTCCTAGTGCTCAATCTCTCTGAGTTAAGACTGTGTTTCACAATAACAGTCCTTAACTCCTCACTTCTACAACAAACACTCTCTTCACTAAATGAGATAAGGGTTTGAGGTTTGGTTCCAACTAGTAGAGATATCCTTTACAATAAGAACAGTGTAAAGGCTTAGGATATCTCAATGCTAAGCTTTGGATGTTTACAAAGATTGGCTTAGTTAAATGAAGTGATTCAGGAAACTTGGGATTCTGAAGAACAGCTTGGTTTCCTCTGATTTGCTTGATGATAGTTTGATAGCAAGTAGTTGGATATGTGAATCCATTGATCACTTCTGTATTTATAGACAAATTTAAACAACTAACCGTTGGAGGGATAGCAATTCAAACATGTCTATTTGCAGCACCATTGAAACGGCTATGAAGCTTGGCATCCTTTTATCCACTGTGTAAAAGGCCTCTTCAATGGTTGCTTGAATGAATGTGTTGACTTCTGAAAAATGCGGCTGAGATGACTTGTGTCAGATTCCAAATATGCACATTTCCCAAGGTTGATTTGTGGCAAACTCTACACTCAACCAACGGTCAGATGGGACAAGTTCCCTGAACATTCCTGCTGCAACTTTAGAATGTTCCAACATTCATTCAATGCTTCTGTCTTTAATGCTCTAAGTCTTCAATGTTTGGTTCAGGCTTGATTGGCAATAAATGCTTCATTGAATGTGTCTTTTGTGACTCTAGCATTCAATGCACTTGATCATTGGCACTTTGATTGATCTGATGCAGTTCTTATCAGTGCAACAGTCCTTGCCTTGTCATTCTTTGATCCTTTCAGCCATGTTGTCCACTCAGTGATCTTGTCTTGTAAGAACTCAGCAACTTTGGCCTAGAGACTTAATACATATCAAGCTGCCTAACATTTCAGCTTTGGACAACTATCCTGAACTATAAATCTCACAACATTTCTGAGATTTTAGACTTAGGCAATTCTACTTACTCAAGTGTTCTGAGACAACTTGTCTGAACTAGACTTGAGCATATCTCAACTAATCTGAACATCATCAATCAGGGGTTTTGGTATCTAAATCAAAATCATTTTATTCCCAACAATTTCCCCCTTTTTGATGATGCCAAAACCTATTACAAAGGGAACTTGACTTATACTATACTTAACCTTCAGGGAGACTGATCTGGTCAACTTTCCTGAAAGAAACTGTTAGCACAATAAATCAAGTAAACCATGTCATGTTAGGTTAGTTGAGATAATAAGTTGTTATCTCTTGATAGAAAATCAGTGGTCCTTTTATATATCATAGAGCATTACAGATCAGAAAATCAAAAGGACAACAAAGCTGATACATGAAAAACAAGATAACAACATCAATTTAAAATCACAGAAAGATAGGGAAGGAATTAACTTATCCTTCAGAGAGTTCCATCATCTTGAGGAGCAATGCCATATTGAGCCCAGACCCTCTTCTTCAATTCCCAGACTTCCTTGTTGGATCCTCTAGGGCCAATCTTCATCTTTTCCATCCTCATGATATTGATGAACTCTTCCAAAATCTTTCCCTCATCAATTAAGTTCCCATTGAGCTTAGGAGGCATGTACAAAATAGGACCAGGGGCCTTGAATTCAACTCTTGCCATCTCAGCTGCTGCAAACAGCTTCTAGTAGAGGTCCCTATGGTTCTCAAACATAAACTGCACAAAGACTTCATCCACACTCTCTTCAAGCCATTTCCCTATAACATAGAAATCATATACAAAGCTTCTCTTGGCCTCCTCCCATGCATCATTCAGTGAGATTGAAACCCACTTATCATGGTGAGGGTACTGAGTGTCCCATCTTTGCAGCATCTGTGGTTTGAGTCTTCTGTAAGAAGCCCTCCATCTTGGAGCTTTGAAGTTTGCCCTCCTCTCATCTCTTGCCTTGTTGGCCTCAACCAACTGATCCATTCTTTCTTTAGCTCTTTGAAGAGCTAGCTTTTCTTGTGTCTCTGGATCCTTACCAAATCCTTCTTCAAACAGCTTAGAAGGATCATCAGCAAGCTTGGGCACACCAACTTCAGGCCCTCTGTCTTGTACTTCTCCTTCAACATCTTCTTCTTCAATAACAGGCAGCTTGGTTGCTTTCTTCAACCTCTTAGACTGCCTTACTGGAGTTGTTTCTTCAGACTGGAATTCTGATGGAAGTGTCAGGCTAGTTGGGAATTCATTGAAGGCTTGCAATTCCTTCCTCTTTCTTTCAGATGCTCTTGTCACCTTCCCCCTTACTTCAGCAACCTTCTCTTTGGGGTCAAGTCCTGCAGACTCACCACCAGGCCTTTGTTGCTTTCTTGCCTGACTTTCCATTGCAGATATCATGGATTCTTTGACAGCAATTTGGATTTGCTCTTCCTCAGTCAAATCCTCAATATTCATTGGGCCTTTGCCTTTCCCAATGTCTTCTTCTTTCTCCTCCTCAACTTCAGGGACCTTCTCCTTTCCTACGGATTCACCAATCACCAAGGTTCCCTTTGCCCTAGCTCTCTCTCTTTCCCCCTTTTTGGCATTATCAAAACATTGGGGCTTCAACTCACTCATAGAGACTGAGAGATGTGAGTGGGCTTGAGTGAGGGACTTCAACTCCTGCAGCAAATATACATTCTCATCATGAATGTTTTGCATCTTGTCATCAGCCATGCTCAAGAATGTGTGGACATGCTTCATTTTCTGAGAAACAATGGCATCCAATGTGGCTTTCAGTGATTGATCAAGTTTGGCCTGAAGTTGATCAGTGAGGTTGGCCACAACTTGATCAGACACTTTGGCCATCAGTTCAACAGTGAACTTCTCTGCAGCTTCTTTCACCATAGCAGCTTTCAATTCCTCAGCTTTCTTTCTCTGAGCTGTTGTCCTTTGTCTCAGTGCATCCTTGATTGTCCTCCTTAGAGCTCTCACATTGTCCTTGTAGAGATTCTTGAGGCCCAGCTGCTCTTTCTTCAAAGATTTTGTGAACTTCACCATCTCATCCTTTGCCTTTGTTACTTCTGTTGAAACTGTTTGCAGTCCAGTTTCAACTCCACAAATTCTTGCATCTAAAGTGGGCAAAATCACCTCTTCTGAGCTAGTTAGCCTCATCTCCACAGAGGCTAAAGTTTTGCCTTGGCCATCTAGAGTATCCACTGTTGCAGCATGTGCTTTCCCAACTTCCCTGACCAGTGTATCCAACTTCTCTGATTGCTCTTCAATGATGGTTGCAGTCTGAGTAGCAATCTGTAAACCAGCCTCAGTGGCATTGGCTTGCTCAAAGTATATCTTGTTCAAAGTGGACACATTTGCTGAGACTGCTTCAAGGTCAATATCAGCATCAACTGGAATGTCATTAAGGGAATCATCTGCAAAAATTTGTTCAATGGTAACAGCAACAGAATCTGCTAAACTAAGAGTGTTAGTAAAATCTCCCTCAACACCCTCATTCTTTTTATCTCCCAATAGGTCTGATACATCAGCACCTATGCTCTCATTTTCAACTTTATTCTTTTCTTCAATATCAACAGATAGACTCACAGTCACTGGAGAATCAGGCCTCCTTTCACCAAGGGATTCATCAAGTTCAGATTTGACTTGAAGAATAGCCTGACTCTCATATTGGGCTACACCCAATATTTCTACTTCTTCTCCCTCTATTTGTGGTGCACTCAGGCTACCTGTAATCACACAATCATCCTCACCATCTCCCTCTGATTTTTCATCACTAACAGCCTTTTCAACTCCTTCCATTCCTAAACCTGACACCTCTATATCCTCAACAGGATCCACAGAGGGCAGTTGTTGGGAGATCACAGTGCTTGGGCATCCCAAGTCCACTGAGTCATCCTGAATGACTAAAGGCTGGTCAATGTCCAACTGTCCTGACATTGATGAGGCTTTAGCCAAACCAGCTTCTCCCATGGAAGTCTCAACATTGTCAAGCTTTGCCTCAGGTTCAGAAGAACCATCCTTGGCCAATGCATCTTGGACTGAGTCACCATCTTTGGTCAACTCCTCTGAATGATCAGAGTCCTTAACAGAATGATAGTTCAAGTAATGTACCTGAGCAGAATTGAGGCCAGGAGGGTTGGGATTGGTGTTGTCATCATCATCATCATCATCATCATCATCAGATGTGCTATCAGGATGCTTGATTCCTTGTGCAATTCTTTCTCTCTCAGCAAGCACCTTCTCATGAACAATGGTGCAGAACAAGGCCTCAGTGGTCAACACACTGGACTTTTTCACATTTGCAAAATGTAAAAGCATGTTCTCTTCAACCTGCCACCAGCTAGCTCCTTTATCCTGAATAGCCTGAGCTATTTCCACCATAGTTCTATCCTTGATCTCAACAAGTGCTCTGAGATCATAGAACTGCTGTTGCAGCCTAGGATAAGCCTTCAATCCAGGATACAACTCATCCACATTGGCCTTGGCAATCTGCCTCAACATCCCCTCATATATGTACTCTTCACCACTTTCATCTCCATCAGAAGAGTTGGTTTGGGATTCAGGAGGGTTGGATTGGGATTCAGGTAGGTTGGGCTGGGATTCAGGTAGGTTGGGTTCAGAAGGATTGGATTTAGATGAGCTTATGACAATTTGGGATTCAGGTGCTTTTGAGAGCAATGTTCCTGAAGAGGTTATTGGAGTGGCTGGAATGGGTGGATAAACAACTTGATCACCTTCTTGAAGGACAGTTTCAAGAAGCTTGGTGTAGGAAAGAAGTCTTGGATCAAGCGGGGAGACGGGCCTATCCTCAAGATTGACTAAGTCAGCCAGCACATCAATACCTGATCTGTCAGGGGCACCTTCAGGGGAGTAAACTTTCTTTGCAATAATTGGGGCATCTTCAGGAGTCTTGCACTCCTCTTCTTCATGCCTTGATGGAGATATTCTTTCAGATTGAATATCAGGAGAGTTGGCTTCAGGGCTGTTGGGCTTTGATTTGGACTTGGAGTTTGACCTACTTGCCTGTCTAATCTCCTTGAAGAATTCCTTCTTCTTCTTCTCCTCTTCCATCAACTTCTGCTTCTCAGAAGTTTTGATAATTCTTCTTCTCCTTTCTGACCTTGTTGGCTTATCAAGGTCTCTATACTCAGTTACAGTCTCAGGTTGCAAGGGGACAACCTCTCTGAATTTTTCACCCTCTTCAGGGGGGTTGACTCCTTCTTCAGCAACATTCTCAATCTCCTCTGAAGTGGCATCTCCACTTCTTGACTGGCTTTCTGGAGAAGATTCACTCAAAATCTTCTTCATCCTCTTCATCTTTGGCTGTGCTTTTGCTGGTTGAGCTTTTCTTTTTCTTGGAGAGGCTCTGGTTGCTGGTACAACAGCAACTGCTTTCTTTGAAGCTGCATCTAGCTTCCTCTTTTCTGTCTTAGAAGACAGCTTCCTGAACATCACCTTTTGAGCTGGAAAAGGCTTTGCCTTGGCTTGAAGATGGGTATAGTGAGCAAATCTTTCCAAGAGCAAGCTAGCTCTTGTGCAAAACTGGAGTCTCCCATCAACCACCAACTTGTGGTGCTTCACCTTCTTAAACTTGAACTTTTCATTCATCATCTTGTCCAGAATGAAACTTTTCCAGTCAAACTTGACTCTCTTTTCAGCAGAGTCAATCACAGCAGCCATCACCCTCAGTTTTGGCATACTGATTTGTTCAACACTTCCAGAATGGCTCAACAAGCTCTTCAGAACACAATCAAACAAGTGCCTATAAACTGGCTTTAAGGTGTTCTTGTTTTGAGCACTTACAAGTTTCTTGGGTACTATCATCCATGGATAGTAGAACTCCTGATCCTCTCCTTCTTTGTATACTTCTGGATTCTGGCCTTCAGATGGTAGCCCAAAGCTAGCATCAAGATCCTCTGCAGTGAAGATGATTGTGTGTTGGCTTTCTTCATCTTCATCTTCCTCAGCATAAGTTAATTTGGTGCACACATCACCCTTTTTGCCCTTCCATCTGAGATGAGCAAAGAACTCTGCCATGAAGGAATTCAGGCAGGAATCAGGCTTGGTGCCAAGAAATCTTTCAAGGCCTGCTTCCCTAAGCCAATGGAGTACAGGATGAACTTCTGTATCTGGGCTATCAAAAGCTACCAACTTTTCAAACCAAAGAGAATTTGGGTTGCTGAGATAAGAGAAATCAATGTCCAAGGAGGAATCATTGAAATCTACAAGTTCTTCTCTTTTGATTTTGGGAGCCATGGATAATTTTGAGAGATAGAAAGGTTTGGAGAAAAGTTGCAGGTTTTGAGAGGTTTTCAAAAACTTTGAGAGTTTGGAATTATGAGTGCGTAAGGAAGGAAGTAAAAATTGAGGAGTTTATATATGTGGGGAGTTTATTAACCGTTGGTTAATAGATAATAACAGTGGGTAATAGTAAAAACCAATTGGATAAAGTGGGGTAATGGGCTTTAGGCGGTTTGATGAAGTTTTAATGCAAATCAATGGCCTTGATGATGGCTCAAGAATTCATGAAATCTTAATTAAGATTTTGCATTAAATGTTGATTTGCCATTTTGGTGGCAAAAATCTTTATAGCACACGCCATCCTAAATGGCCTACTCTTAGACCAAGAAACCTTTTAAATGTCTAATCAGTGCTAAAAATAGCAATAATTATCCAATTACTCGGACAACCATCCAGAGATGTGTTTTGACTTCTCTCTTGGTCAAAATGTCTGACCAACATGCCTGAGTGGGTCCCAAGGTTGCTGAGTGGGTCCCACTAGGACAAAGCTCCTGACCAACATTGCTGAACACCATAGGGACAACTTTGCTGAGTTTCCCTTTTTGGCAGATTGCTTCAGTGAGGTTGGTCAACTGGTCAACTTTGCTGAAGTTCATCTTAATGAACTTCCCCCTTCACATGAGCTTTCTTTCCTCATTTCTCCATCTTCCCTGGATCAAGTAAGCCCAATTCAACTGACAATTCCAAGAACCTTGCTTCAGCTAATGGCTTATTCAAGATATCAGCTTTTTGCTTATCAGTGTGGATTTTGACAAGCTTGATATCTTTCTTCTCCACATGATCCCTTATAAAATGATGCTTGTTGGGATATAAATTCACCCGAAGCCCCACTTGATGTTAGAATAGTTTTGATGGCCAAAACACTTAGAGTTTATAAATGTAATAGGATCAGCTGACTTGTATAGAACAGCTTAGACTAGTCTTGTGTGATCAACTGTATTGATATCAGCTGATCAGCACAGTCTTGGCTTACATGCCTATCCTCAAGATGAGAAGAGTAGAAGACATGAAGACTAGAAGATCCTTGAAGACCAGATAAGTTAAGGTGCTTGTATACCTACTTATCTGATGGAGTCCCAGATTGAAGATGGCCTAAAGCAGTACAAAGAATTTCCAGATCAGAAGAGTGTTACTCTACTGATATCAGAAGACAGAAGACCTAAGGCCAGAAGAGTAGTCAGAAGACTAGAAGTACAGATCAGAAGACTATGTGCTCTTCCAGGACTCGGCTGATTCCTAAGTCATCTTGCAATTCAAACGAAGACCTACCTTATTTAGAAGATTGACATGATCCCAGGATTGAAGCAATCAAGCGGCTGGAATCAAGGAATCAAGCTATTATGGAAAGATTGCTCAAACGGCTAGTCAACTCCAACGGCTAGTTGCAACCAATCTCCATTATAAATACAAGAGGATGAGAAATCACATAAAAGGAGTCACAAGAGAGAATTCAACGAGCCAAGCAAGCAATCAAAGCTAAAGCCATACTATTCTAAGAATTCTCAAAAGAGCCAGAAACCATTAGATTATCTATAGCTCTTAAGTGATTTCTATCCAACCCCTAAGAACCTGAAACCTGTACATATTGTATATCAATTGTTTTAGGCATAGTGGTTAAGCAAATTATAAGCTTGAACCATTAGTTGGATACACCTCAAAAACCCCAAACCCTCACCGAAAGGTTAAAGTTTTTGAACCCCTTAAAGTGCAAGTGCTTACAATCACTTGTGGAGACCGTAGCTGTTAGGATGGCTCAGATCTCAAAGTCCTAACCTTGGGACTATAAAGGTCAAGACCCTTGTAATTTGTGGTAAATTAAAGGGATTAAACATCACGTGTGGACGTGAGAGTGGACGTAGGAACGTATATCCGAACCACTATAAATCCGGTGTTATTTACTTTCTGCACTCTACATTTCTGTCTTTACATACATTATTATATAGTGCATACTGTGATTTCAACATTCTTCAAAACAAGGCCATAACTTTCAAACCAGCATCAGCTGAGTATTTTCATTAAGCAAAACAAGTTGAACACTTTCATAAGAATTACAAGAACGAGTCTAAACCAGGGCCACCATAATTCCGCATATAACCTCCTCAGTCAGATCACTATAGTCATCTGGACCAGCAGACTTGCAGTCCAGTTGACATAGCAATCAGAAGAGGTTCTCAACTCTGTTTGAAAAAGTTTTAAAGTCTATTCACCCCTCCCCTCTAGACTTTAATCCCATTCACTACTCGTTCAGGGACCAACAATGCTTGATATCAACATGCTTGCATCTAGTGTGTAGCACTGGATTCTGTGAAATGGCAATTGCACTATTGTTGTCACAGAATATTGGAACTTCATTTGTGATGACTTTATAGTCTCTAAGTTGCTGCCTGAGCCAAAGTATCTGAGCACAGCAACTTCCAGCTGCTACATATTCTGCCTCTGTTGTTGAAGTGGCAACTGTATTTTGCTTCTTGGAGAACCATGAGATAAGCTTGCTGCCCAAGAATTGACATGTTCCAGAGGTGGACTTCCTGTCAATTCTACATCCTTCATAGTCTGCATCTGAATATCCAGTGAGCTCAATGTTGTCATCAGCTGGATACCATAATCCAACATTCTCAGATCCCTTGAGATATCTTAGGATTCTCTTGGCAGCATCAAGATGGCTCTTCTTTGGGTTTGCTTGAAATCTTGCACAAACTCCAACTGCAAATGTGATATCAGGCTGCTTGTAGTGAGATATAGCAAGGATCCTATGATTCCTCTGTAGTTAGTGGAGTTTGTTGACTCTCCACTTTCATTAGGATCCATTTTCCAGTTAGTATTCATATGAATTCTGACTGGTTTGCTTGTAGCACATCCAAATTTCTTGATCATGTCCCTTGTATACTTGGCCTGATTGATGAATATTCCTTTCTTAGACTGAGTAACTTGAAGTCCTAAGAAGAAATTCATCAATCCCATCATGGACATCTCAAATTTGCTCTGCATGAGTTTGGAGAACTTCTCACACAGCTTCTCATTTGGAGATCCAAATATAATGTCATCCACATAGATTTGGACTAACAAAATATCATCTCCTTCACAAATTCTGAACAAGGTTCTGTCAACAGTGCCTTTGACAAAACCATGATCTAGAAGAAACTGTGATAAGGTGTCATACCAAGCTCTTGGAGCTTGCTTTAAGCCATAGAGAGCTTTCTTCAATCTGTACACCTTGTCTCCTTCTTCAAAGCCTGGGGGCTGTTCAACATATACTTCTTCTTTGAGCACCCCATTAAGAAATGCACTCTTCACATCCATTTGATACACCTTGAATCTCATGTGAGCTGCATATGCTAAGAATAGTCTGATTGCCTCAAGTTTGGCCACTGGAGCAAAGGTCTCATCATAATCAATCCCTTCAGATTGACAATATCCTTTGGCCACCAATCTTGCTTTGTTTCTCACAATGATGTCATTTTCATTTTTCTTATTTTTGAACACCCATTTGGTTCCAATGACATCTTGATGAGTTGGCCTATCCACCAGCTCCCATACTTCATTTCTGGTAAACTGGTTCAGCTCTTCTTGCATGGCTATGATCCAGTTGGTGTCTTGTAGTGCTTCCTCAATGTCTTTTGGTTCCTGTTCTGAAAGGAAACAACAAAACAAAGCACTTTCTCCATGAAATTTTCTAGTTTTGATCCCTTCACTTGGATTACCAAGTATCAGGCTAGATGGGTGGTCTTGCAACCAAGTCCTTCTAGACCTGATCCCTTCAGGAGGATTGTCCTCATCTGAGGTTGGATCACTAGACTCATTAAATTCAGGAAAGTTAATTGCAGGATCATATTCAGGGGTATTGTCCTCATTGTCAGATAAGTTGGCATTTTCATTGGTTCCCCCTTGAATATTGGATCCATTTACTACCTCAGCATTGCCTGCTTCTTCATTGGTAGTTGTTACCTGGTTTTGAACTGGGATGGGGTCAGTCAGTTCAACTTCACCTTCAGGTTGGTTGACTACTGGTTGATTGCCATCACGTAGGTTGTCCAGTATTTGATTATCATCAAGTTCAGGCTGGGCAACATCTACAACCACTGTTTCCTTGCTTTGAAGCCTTAGTCTGGTTGTTCTCTGTGTTATCTCATCAATATTCAGGTTTCTATCCCTGAACTCATTAATAGATTCATCAAACACAACATGAGGTGTTTCTTCCACAATAAGGGTTTTGCAATTGTAGACTCTGTAAGCCTTGCTGATTTGTGAATATCCAACAAATATTCCTTCATCAGCTTTGCTGTCAAAAGCTTTCAATTTCTCTTTCCCATTATTATGAATGAAAAACTTACAACCAAATATATGAAAATAAGCAACAGTGGGCAATCTACCTTTCCATATTTGATATGGGGTTTTACCTTGTCCTTTGGTGATTAAGGACCTGTTTTGAGTGTGACATGCAGTGCTAATGGCTTCAGCCCAGAACCTTTTAGGCAGTTTGGATTCAGCAATCAATGTTCTTGCTGCCTCTTTCAAGGTCCTGTTCCTTCTTTCAGCAACCCCATTTTGTTGAGGTGTTCTTGCTGCTGAAGTCTCATGAGTGATGTCATTCTTGCTGCAGTACTCATTGATGTATGAGTTTATGAATTCAGTGCCTTTGTCAGATCTGATCTTGACAATGCTTAGGCCCTTTTCATTACTCAATCTCATCATCAATTCAGGTAGCTTGACTTGGGTCTCCTTTTTGTTCAGCAAGAATACTAGAGAGTTTCCTTTTTGTTCAGCAAGAATACTAGAGAGTTTCCTTACTGGGATAATTGGACCAAATAAATCCATATGCAGTAGTTGAAGAACTCTCTTAGTTGAGATGACAGACTTTCCTTTGAATGAAGCTTTGATCTGCTTTCCTTCCTGACATGGCTGGCATATATGTTCTTTGGTGAACACTTGATTTGGCAGCCCTTTAACTAGAGAGTTTCTTGCAATCTTGTTGATGGTTTTAAAGTTCAGATGGTTTAATCTTTTGTGCCACAGCCAGCTTTGCTCACTTGTGCTTTTAGCAACAAGACAAACTGCTTCAGGGGTTTTGCTCCAATCTGCAAAATAGACATTTCCCTTTCTCACCCCTGTTAGTAGCACCTGTTGTGTTGAGTTATTTTTTATAATACATTCATTTGGTGCAAATTCAACACAATATCCTTTATCAAAAAATTTGACTTATAGACAGCAAGTTATATTTCAGGCCTTGGACATATGAGACATCATTAATTTTAACACTACCAATGTTTAATGTACCATAACCTCTTGTGATCCCTTGAGAGCTGTCTCCAAAGGTTACTGAGAGAAGCTCTTTGTTCCCAGTCATGTGTCTTGAACATCCACTGTCCAAGTACCATGCTGTTTTCTTGTTGATGCTTCTCCTCTTCTTGTGGTCCTTGCAGCCCTGCAAAGTCAAAATTTAGGTACCCTTTGAGTGTTGGGTCCTAGAGGGTTAGCTGTACATTTTGGAACCCAAATCTGCCTAATTTCTCTGATTGACTCAAAGTGACTGACTTGGTTTCCATTTACATCTACATACACTGTTTGACCCTTAAATGCCTTGGGTGGTTTCTGTGTACAGGTGTTAGCTTTGTAAGGTTCAGGAGAGTTGGTGAATTTCTTTGGGACATTTCTCCTGAAGTTACTAGACTTAGGTGCAGCTTGGTAAGACCTTTGAGGATAGGGGCTTGGATGGCCTTTTCTTTTTGGCATGTAAGGTCCAGGCTTCCTGAATCCATTCAGTTGAGGTTGCGTCATTTGAGTTGGCCTTTTCTGAACAGATTTTGGACAACTCCTCTGATGAGGATTCAGATAGGTTGGCCTTCAATTGGTTCTACCTTTCTGAACCTCATTCCTCCTATAAGCAATGTCTTTAACCTTTTCCTTAGGTATGGGTTTAGGGACATTGTTTACTTGAGTTGGTATAAAAATTCCTTTACCCTTATCCTTGATCAGTGGTTGATTTACTTCCATTTCATTTTGTTGTGCCACTGATCTTACAAAAGTCATCTTAGAATTGCTTGATGAGGCAATACTAAGACCAGGTGAGGGTTCAAATGGATTATAGCCTAATCCACCTTTTTGAGCAAATGGTCTTTGAAACCCTTGAATTTCCTCTATTGCCTTAGCAGATTTGTTCAAGGCATACATTTTCATTTTTAAGCTCCCCTCACTCAATTTCAGAGTATCAAATTCACTTGAGAGATTGTCAAATTTAGCTTGAAGAATTCTAAGATCAAAATCCTTTTTCCTCAAGGCCAGTTCTTGATCATCAATCAACTTTTGTTGTTCAGAGACTTTGAGAGACATTTCATCATGCTCTCTCACAATCTGCTGATACAACTCAGTTGATTTAAAGTCAAACTCTGGTTCAGGAAGGTTGGGAGTTTGAGCTTTAGAATTCAGTAGCTCATTTTCTCTAAGTGCCATATTGCATACTTCTTATAGTCTGGTGAAATCCTCAAGTAACTTTCCAAAGTTGAGTTTCAAGTGGATTTCACTGGACTCATGTGTGTTATTTGAAGAACTTAAAGAGTTAGAAGATGAACATACCTCTTCATTTTCAAATGCCATTTGACAGTCATCATCACTGTCACTGTTGGAGAACAGTCCATCATCAGAAGAGTAGACACTCTCTTCACTTGCTGAATCCCCAGCTATCATGGCCTTTCTGTTGTTCAGCCTCTTGTCTCTTTTGTTTTACCTTTCTTTTCTTTCTTTTGCACTTAGGTCTGGATAATCATACTGAAAGTGACCCTTTTTCTGGCAGTTGTAACACACATCTTCATCATCATTTTTCTTGCTTGAGGACTCCTTCCTCCTTGATGATGATGGTTCACCTTTGTTGTACTTCTTTCTATCAGCATATCTTTCTTCTTTCTTCTCATCAGAGACTTTGTCCTCTGATTTGTTGTCAGGAGAACTGAATCTCCTTCTGGTTCTGTTGTCTTGGTAGAACTTTTTGTATCTACCAAATCTGGAGTTGAGCTTCTCAAATCTCCTAGCCATGAGTGCCAACTCCTCCTTCATTTCAGATTTTGATACAGTTTGAGAAGATTTTTGAGCATTCTTCTTTTCTGTTTCAGCAGCTTTGAAAGCAACACCTTTGCTTGAGGAGGATGGCTCATCATGCACTTTCTTTCTGTTTAGATCAAACTCATATGCTTTGAGTTCAGAGAACACTTGCTGCATGGGCATGTTGTCAAGATTGCTAGTGTTTTGCATCATGACAGAGTATATGTCCCACTTGGAGGTGAGACTTCTCAGAATCTTCAAGGCAACCTCTCTTTTGGCATAGAACTTGCCAAGAGAGTTTATCTCATTCATGATGTCAGTGAATCTGCCATCAAGATGATCAATAGTTTCATTGGCTTCCATAGAGAATTGTTCATATTTTTGGATAGCCACTTGAAGCTTGTTTTCTTTTATCTTTTGGGTACCTTCACACATAAGTGCTAAGGTGTCCCAAATTTCTTTTGCTGTTGTGCAGTGGTACACTCTTCCCATCACTGCATCTGGAATAGTCTGGTACAATGTATTCATGGCAATGTAGTTAAGGTTGTGCCTTTTTCTTTCTTCAGCTGTAAAGTCATCCTCATCCTTTGGTAGCAACTCCCTTGGATCTGCTTTCTGAGCATCAGTGAGCTTGGGATTTGCTTTGGTGAATGTGAAGGGCCCTCTGGTGATTACTTTGAGCATTTCATCATGCTGGCAGGCAAGATGTGCTCTCATTCTAATCTTCCAGAAATCATAATTCTCAATTGAGAACATTGGCAACTTGTGATGAGAAATATGATTGACTTGGTTTGGACCCATGTTGTTGATGGTGTTAACAGCATCTCCTGGAACTGCATTGTTAGCCATTTCAATAGAAATAATATAAGATAAACACAGATAGGTTTTTCAGAAATTTGGATCAGTTCAGTGACCACAGAAAATGTGATTTTGAAAATCAATGATTTTCAAAGGCAGTGGTCTTTGAACCCCTGCTCTGATACCACTTGTTGGTCCTTGGTGGAGTATGACACAAGTGTGTGTGGGGGGTGGGGGGGGGGGAATGCACTTGTATATGCAAATTCTTTTCTTTTTGACAAACTGATCTTATCAGGCAGGTTGTCTCACAACTAGCCTGAGTGTGAACTTTGATAGATACTTGTCCTACTGATTACTATTAAGTGATCAGTTGGCTAAATATCTAAAAGAGTTGCTAAGTGCGGAATGTGGTTGGCATTTAATTCAAAGAAATACTCCAAGTTGATTTCTGAAAAATACAGTTATCAGGGACTTTGTCCAAAACAGTTTTTCTTGACTTACTGAGTTTTGCTCTTTGAAATATGTTTGAATGTAAGTGAATAATAAAGGCAGTAAGTAAATGGCACACAATTTATAGTGGTTCAGAGACTCAAGCTCCTACATCCACTTTCCCTGATTGAACAGGATAATTCCTTCATAATGGAATTAGCTTGTTTTATAGTGCCAAGGTGCACTGATCAACAACACTCTCTTAGTGCTTTGATCCCTATGATAATCTGAGTCCTAGTGCTCAATCTCTCTGAGTTAAGACTGTGTTTCACAATAACAATCCTTAACTCCTCACTTCTACAACAAACACTCTCTTCACTAAATGAGATAAGGGTTTGAGGTTTGGTTCCAACTAGTAGAGATATCCTTTACAATAAGAACAGTGTAAAGGCTTAGGATATCTCAATGCTAAGCTTTGGATGTTTACAAAGATTGGCTTAGCTAAATGAAGTGATTCAGGAAACTTGGGATTCTGAAGAACAGCTTGGTTTCCTCTGATTTGCTTGATGATAGTTTGATAGCAAGTAGTTGGATATGTGAATCTCTTGATCACTTCTGTATTTATAGACAAATTTAAACAACTAACCGTTGGAGGGATAGCAATTCAAACATGTCTATTTGCAGCACCATTGAAACGGCTATGAAGCTTGGCATCCTTTTATCCACTGTGTAAAAGGCCTCTTCAATGGTTGCTTGAATGAATGTGTTGACTTCTGAAAAATGCGGCTGAGATGACTTGTGTCAGATTCCAAATATGCACATTTCCCAAGGTTGATTTGTGGCAAACTCTACACTCAACCAACGGTCAGATGGGACAAGTTCCCTGAACATTCCTGCTGCAACTTTAGAATGTTCCAACATTCATTCAATGCTTCTGTCTTTAATGCTCTAAGTCTTCAATGCTTGGTTCAGGCTTGATTGGCAATAAATGCTTCATTGAATGTGTCTTTTGTGACTCTAGCATTCAATGCACTTGATCATTGGCACTTTGATTGATCTGATGCAGTTCTTATCAGTGCAACAGTCCTTGCCTTGTCATTCTTTGATCCTTTCAGCCATATTGTCCACACAGTGATCTTGTCTTGTAAGAACTCAGCAACTTTGGCCTAGAGACTTAATACATATCAAGCTGCCTAACATTTCAGCTTTGGACAACTAAACTGAACTATAAATCTCACAACATTTCTGAGATTTTAGACTTAGGCAATTCTACTTACTCAAGTGTTCTGAGACAACTTGTCTGAACTAGACTTGAGCATATCTCAACTAATCTGAACATCATCAATCAGGGGTTTTGGTATCTAAATCAAAATCATTTTATTCCCAACAGGAACTAATGTATGTAATTTGTTAAAACATGATGAGAATGTCTTATGGCACCAAATATTAGGACATGTAAATTACAGGGCAATGAAGAAACTAATCATATCAGATGCAATCAAAGGAATACCTAAACTGAGCTTCCTGAATACCACTGTATGTGGATCATGCCAGAAAGGTAAACAGGTAAGAGTGCCGCATAGAATGCTGTCACATTGTTCTACACATCGATGTTTTGAATTGTTGCACATGGATTTGATGGGTCCTATGGAAACTGAAAGCATTGGAGGTAAGAGATATTCCTTAGTTGTGGTAGATGATTTTTCTAGATATACTTGGATTGAGTTTTTAAGAGATAAATCTGAAACATTTGCTGCTTTTAAAGTTCTCTATAAAAGGTTCAAAAATGTGTTTAACTTGAAAGTTGGCCGTATTAGAACTGATCATGGTAGGGAATTTGAGAATAACATGTTTAATGATTTCTATGATAAGAAATGTATCTTGCAAGAATATTCATCTCCTAAAACTCCACAACAAAATGGAATTGTTGAAAGAAAGAATAGAACTTTACAAGAAATGGCAAGAGTCATGCTTTTATCTAAAAGTCTTTCTAAAAGATTTTGGGCTGAAGCATTGAATACAGCATGTCATATTATTAATAGAGTTTATATTCGATCTGGTACTAATCAAACACCTTATGAGATTCTGAATGTTAGAAAACCAAGTGTGAAATATTTTCATGTATTTGGTTGTGTGTGTTATATTTTGAATGATATGGATCAACTTCACAAGTTTGATTCTAAAAGTGATAAAGGTTACTTTTTAGGCTATTCTAGAAATAGTAAAGCTTATAGAGTTTATAACCTTAGGACTAACACTGTTCAAGAATCTGTTAATTTTGTGTTTGATGATGATAAAGGTCTTACAGATGATAAAGATGAAGAAGATATATCACAAGTCACTGACAATTCTGAGAATACACTGAAGTCTGATAATGCTGCACCAAATGCTAACACATCTGGAGCAACATCTACGGAACAGTCAGTTGTAATTCCACAGAATGATCAGTATGTTCCCAAAACGAATCCTTCTTCAAGAATGGGGAAAAGTCATCCTACTGACCAGATCATAGGCGATGCTACAGTTGGAGTGCAAACAAGAGGAAGAATAAGATCGAATAAGGTAGATGTGGTAAGAACAATATGCATGTCTTCTATTTGCAATGTTGTGAATGCAGAGTGTTACTATTCTGAAATTGAACCTAAAAGTGTGAATGAAGCATTAACTGATGAATATTGGATAAATGATATGCATGAGGAACTTAATCAGTTTGAAAGAAATGAAGTATGGATACTTGTTCCAAAACCTAGTCATATTAATGTCATTGGAACAAAGTGGACTTATAAGAATAAAACTGATGAGTCTGGAAACATTGTTAGGAACAAAGCTAGGTTAGTTTCACAAGGTTACACCCAAGTTGAAGGTGTTTATTTTGATGAAACTTTTGCACCCGTTGCTAGGATAGAATCTATTAGATTATTACTAGCAATTGCATGTTTTATTGATATTAAACTACATCAAATGGATGTAAAAGCTGCATTATTAAATGGCATATTGAATGAAGAAGCATATGTAGAACAGCCTAAAGGTTTTGAAGATCCACAATACCCGGATCATGTGTACAAACTAAAGAAAGCATTGTATGGTCTAAAACAAGCTCCTAGAGGATGGTATGGTAGGCTTACGGACTTTCTTTTAGAGTATGGATTTATTAGAGGAGAAGCCGATAGGACTTTATTTATTAAGCACACTGGAGAAGATTTACTTATTGCTCAAATATATGTTGATGACATTGTGTTTGGTTCAACCTGTGATAAAATGCTGAACAGATTTGTTGAAGCAATGACAGCCACATTGGAGATGAGTATGGTTGGAGACTTGAATTATTTTTTAGGTCTTCAAATCAAAAAATGTAAGGATGGTATTTTCTTCTCTCAAGGTAAGTATGCTAAAAACTTAGTCAAACGGTTTGGTCTTGTAAACTCAAAAGTAATGAAAACACCTATGGGTTCTACTTTCAAACTTTGCAAAGACAATGGTGGAAAGGATGTTGATCCAACATTGTATAGATCCATGATAGGTAGTTTACTTTATCTAACCTCTAGTAGACCTGACATTATGTATAGTGTGTGTGTTTGTGCTAGGTACCAAGCTAATCCAAAGGAATCTCACCTGAATGCAGTGCAAAGGATTATCAGATATGTTTCAGGTACAAGTGAACTAGGGATATGGTACACTAAGGACACCAACAACACATTGATTGGATACAGTGATGCGGATTGGGCTGGAGATATAGATGACAGAAAGAGTACGAGTGGAGGATGTTTCTACATGGGGAACAATCTTGTGTCTTGGCATAGCAAGAAACAAAATTGTGTTTCTCAATCCACTGCCGAGTCTGAATACATAGCTGCAGGAAGTTGTTGCACACAGCTATTGTGGTTAAGTAAGATGTTTCATGACTATGGAATTGAAAACAATATCCTCACAATTTTCTGTGATAACACAAGTGCTATTAACATATCTAAGAATCCGGTACAACACTCACTCACTAAGCACATTAGCATTAGACATCATTTTATGAGAGATTTAGTGGAGAAGAACATAGTTAAGTTGGAATATGTGCCTACTGAAAATCAAAATGCTGATATATTTACTAAGGCTCTTGACCATGAGAGATTCTCATTTTTGAGGAAATCTATTGGTATGTGTAATATCTGAATAATTCTTGAGAGGATGTTGTCACAAATGCGGTAGCATTTGGGACAACAGCCTAAGGTGGTATAGTTATTATAGATTTGATTTATTTCTTATTTTCGTTGAATAATTCCTTTGTAAAATATTCTTGAATCTGAAATTTGTTTGTGCAAAAATAGGCATGTACTACACCTCTCAAAAGCTTGAAAAATTGAGAATGTTACAGCATACTAAAAGATGTACCAATTCACTGAGTAACTATGGAGCACGGAGTTCGCTACTACGATGCCTTCTTTTCAAAAGGTGAATTTGGTAAAAACATCAAGAGGTTCGTAGTCCATTAAGTAAGTATGGGGCACGGAGTTCGCTACTACGATGTACTCTACAGGAACAATGGATCAATACGAATTAGATGTTGTAGCACAAAAAAGAAGAAATGCAATGAAAAGAAAAATGCTGAAATATTGGCTACATTGGATAGGTAAAACCTGTGAAAAACCAATGTTGAGGTGTATGTCAAATCCTTGAGCACAACATTACATGATTTAATTATATTTTTATAAGTTGTAATTATTTAATTAATTGTGGGAATTTATTTTATTTATTTATAATTATACTAACCACGTTCCTTTTATTATTTCAGATTATACACATTTTTAATTTTAATTAATTCTAGAATATTCTTAATTTAATTAATTTAATAATTAAGATTTTACCCCACTAACTCACCCATGATTTACTTGTGGCTGAATTTGTGGAGCATTATCCATTCAATCTAGAATTTTCTTTAAGTCAAGCCTTAATCACACGTACATTATTCCAACTACTAAGCTCTCTCTATATAAATACTCTCATTTCATGATTTTCTAAGCTTTGTAATTAATTGAGTAAGTTGAGTATTGTTTTTGCAGATTTATTATAAGCTATTGTGTGTCTCGATTTTTGTGTTGAGATTTTCAGATTCTTGAGTTAAATGGCTGGCAAAAGAGAAACCAACCCACACAATTCAAACTCACCGAACTCAGACTCACAACCGTCATCTTCACCCCTCTCGAATCTTCACACTCTAGCTTCCATGGCTGCTTCACACAAAAATTCACCCCCAACTGCCGCAACCGTCGCACCCACTCCAGCTACTCCGACAACCATCCACATATCAAACCAAGCCACACTCTCCGAGCTTAACCAGGCGGTTGAGAATTTTTCTCAATCGATGAGATCATCTACTCCACCCATCCTCACGATCGGTGATATGTCCATTGACATCTCTCACTACTTGCGCACCCAAGAAGTGATCACTACTGCACCTTCTTTACCCACAGCCGAAAAGCCCCAAATTCCGAGCCCTAACGCTGAAACAGAGGCCCCGACTGCTGCCTCTATGGGGGAGACTGAGAAGGAGATTGAAGAATCCCCTGTTGCTGAGTCAAAGGAGCCGTCGAATGCGGAGACACCAGACAATGAGGACGCTCAGATGGAGGATGCTGAAGCACTCGAAAATTCCAACAAAACTGACTCTGACCTCTCAAAGTCGGACTCTGAACCGATTCCTTTCAAGAGGAATGTTGAGAAAGGGAAGAGAAAGAGGAGCCCAGTTCAAAGGAGACGATCAAACCGAGTTTTCACTCGAGTTGATTATTCTGATTCTTTGAGGAAGAAGAAGAAGCTAGGTGGTGAAGAATGTTGTTGAACCGATTCAGGTATTCTCTGAATCTGATGAAGAAGTGGTAATTGAGAAGCCAACTAAGAAGAAAGCTGATCCTAAGGGGAAGGGAAAGGCAAAGATTGATGTTGTTCGAACAATACCTGAAGAACCAGAACCTGATTCTGATTCTGAAATGGAGGTTTGTCTCAGGGATATGCAGCAAGCCCTGAAGAAGAATGCTGCCTCACATGCTGAATCAAGTGCTCCAGCACCAGAACCTGATGATGGAGGTGATTCAAGCAGTGCAGCTTCGGACAAAAGCTCTGAAAAGGAAGCTGATTCCAGTTCTGAGGAGGAGAAAGAACCAAGCTCAAAGGAAAGTACTTCTGAGGAAGGTAATTCTGAAACTGAAGTAGATTCTGATATTGATGGATTGGTTGATAAGATAACTAGGCTGTCTAGGAGGAAACTGTTAATGGAAAGGAGAATTCATGTTTCTGATTTTGAGAGTAAGAATTTAATTCAATTCTTAGAGGATAGAAAGTTGATGAAAGCTCTGAACTTGTGTGATACTTTTGTTTCTGATTGGGTGTATGAATTTTATGCATGTCTGAGGAAGAGTAATGGTAGGAGGAGTTCCCGTTGGTATGGGAATGTACAGTTTAGGGGGAGTATAGTTCCATTTACACCAGAGTTGATTAATGATTTCTTAGGCATAGAACCAGTACTTGATGATGATGAACCTGATTTGGATGTTGTTACTGCTTCTATGACTGGTGGTTTGTTGACTAGATGGAGAAATGGAATGTTGGCCAAGGACCTTACTTCTCTTTATTATGTGTTGCATAAATTGATAGTTCATAACTGGACACCTTCCACCAACTCTACCAAAGTGACAAAGGATCAAGCAATCTTGCTTTATAGGATAGTGGTTTAAAAGAAGTTTAATTTGGGATTGACTATTTTCCACCACATGATGAAGTTTAGTGGTGACATTTCTGATAAAGGAAACCTTCCATACCCTGTGCTTATATGTTCATACTTGAAGATGCATGGTTTTAGCCCTAAGAAGACTGAAGTTCTTAGAGGTAAGGTTCCTTTATACACCATTTCACCTGCTTTGCTCATTGGTGAAAGAGTGAAAGATATGCCCTTGCACAATCCTGGAAGTTCTTCTCAAAGACCAGCTCCTGCTCAACCTCAACCTCAGCCCTCACCAACACAGAGACCTGAACAGAACACGTACAACTGCACCTAATGCTGCACCAGATGCTGAGAACATTGGTGGTAATTCTAACACCACATTCTCTGTTCCCAGATCTTTTATATTATTGCAGTTACAGCACTTACAGGACCAGATTGATGAGCTCCAGTTCATCAAAGACAAGTGGACCAGGCTACTTTCCACTACAACAGGGGGAGTACCACCACCTTCCACTTCAGCTAGAGCTTCTGGAGTTGTTATTGAAGAGCTGAATCCTGAAGATGTTGGCGGTGTACCTGATGCTGCTGCTGCTACAGAGAATGGAGGAACTGCTGCTGCTAACAATGTTGTTGCACTCTTTGCATCAACTTGTTTTATTGAGGAACCAGAGGAGGCTGATGAAGACAAGTTTGCAGATGCTGCTGAAGATGATGAGGATATGGAAATCCTCTATGCTGATATCTAAAACAGATGATGCAAGACAAGGGGAGTACTGAAGTACAAATGGCACATGTGCAGGACATTGATGCTGCTGCTATTGTTATAGCTGCTGGAACACGCCGGCGAAGGCGGTCCGTCACCAGGTTCGTTGTTGGGTACCAAACGTATAAAACGAATTGAAACATAAACAGCATGCATCTAAAGCATAGTTTAGATCTGTAACCCTTGAAGATCGAGGCGTTGATTCCAATCTACAGATCTTCTAGTCTGTCTCCCAACTTCGCTCGAACACCGGGTGGACGGCGTGCTATCAAACGTGGAGAAGGTGCCTCAATTTCGTCTCCTTGAAACCCTAGCCGTTTTTCTCTATTTCGTGTGTGCTAGGGTTTCAAAACTGAATTAGGGCTCCTATTTATAATTTCCATAAGTTTCATGGGCCAGACTAGGGATCCATTAGAAGGTATAGGGCTTGGGCTTCTTACAGGCCCAAATACTCTTATGTTCAGCCCAGAACATATAATTTGGCCCGAGAACATTAATTCATTCCACTAGAGAATTAATGTTGCACTCGCGTCCTATCCCGAACCGAATCAGGGCTTCTATTAGACTTTATAATTCCCCGTGTTTAAGATATCGCACGTCCATTAATTATTAAAGCTCCCGACTTCTTTAAATAATTAATTACTATAATTCCTTGAGTAGTACCACTCAACCTTGTTGTCGTACGGATTAAATCCACCTGCAGGGTTTAATACGACAATCCTTTATGAGTTTCCTCAAGGGGACATCATCAGCCTGGATGTACAGGACACGGTGCCCTAATGCCAATAAGTAGACATCATGCGAGCGATGCCACTACCCAAAATACAGAGCGTGAAGAATCCATCAAGATTCTCACCTATGGTACATCAAAGTAGTGAACAAGCACCCCACACATCTAAATATCACACTTAGGGTTAAGAATCATAAAAGTCACCAAGACTTCTAGTTCTTCATAACAGTCAGAACAGAAGAACATGTCTTATCTGTGATCCATTCAATACGCCACAGCGCACTAGTATAAACTAATGGCCAAGACAAACCACTAACAAGTTTATACTACAACTTAAACCAATAGTTTTGTCCATAACTATCTCAGTTATGAATATTGTTTATATGTTACAAGGAACTGACAATGTGATCTTCTGTGTGACTACAAACCCACCACATCGTCTACAATGCAAGATAAGCAGACATACAAGTAATCACAAAGAATGCAATAATGTGAAAAACCATTTATTTCAGATAAAAGGAAATCGAATATACGTCACAAAAGCCCACTAAAAGTTTGCTTTACAGTATACACCAACAATCTCCCACTTATACTAAAGCTTAACTTTTAGTATACACATAAAGACATCAACATTTCTCCCACTTATACTCAAAGTCTAGCTTGTAATACATCGTAAACCGAGACCCTCTACATGTTTCTCAAAGACTTTTATTGCCAGCGTCTTTGTGAAAGGATCAGCCAAGTTATCCAACGATGCAATCTTAGCTACAGCCACGTCTCCTCGATTTACGATATCTCGTATAATGTGGTACTTTCGCTCTATGTGTTTACTTGCTCTGTGGGCTCTAGGTTCTTTCGAGTTTGCCACTGCACCCGCGTTATCACAATAAACAGTGATACACATCGGCATACTCTGAGATACCCCTAATTCCAGAAAGAAATTACGCAGCCAGACAGCCTCCTTTGCGGCCTCTGAGGCAGCTACGTACTCGGCTTCCATAGTGGAGTCCGCGATGCATTTCTGCTTCACACTTCTCCAAGATATGGCCGCGCCTCCCAGCATAAACACATAACCCGAGGTTGACTTCCGTTCATCTCGATCAACTTGGAAATCTGAATCGGTATAACCCAAAGGAATCAAACTATTTGACTCGTATACTAGCATATAATCTCGAGTCTTTTTCAAGTACTTGAGAATATGCTTAACAGCAGTCCAGTGTCCTTGACCAGGGTTAGACTGATATCTTACTACCATGCCGACTGCATAGCAAATATCAGGCCTCGTACACAGCATCGCATACATAAGGCTTCCTACAGCCGAAGCATAAGGAACCTTAGCCATCTCCTCTATCTCCTTCTGTGTCTTAGGACACATATCTTTAGATAGAGGGACTCCATGTCTGAAAGGTAGTACACCCTTCTTGGAATTTTGCATGCCCAAACGAGCAATCACAGTATCAATGTAAGACGCTTGAGATAAACACAACATTCTCTTTTTTCGATCACGAGTGACCTTAATACCAAGAATGTACGATGCTTCTCCCATATCCTTCATTTGAGACTTTTCTGAAAGCCACACCTTTACGTCTGATAACACTTTCACATTGTTGCCAATAAGAAGAATATCATCTACGTATAATACTAAGAATACCACTACGTCTCTGTCACTCTTCTTGTACACACAACTTTCATTTTGACATTGTTCAAATCCAAAAGATTTGATCACCTCGTCAAAACGAATGTTCCAAGACCTAGAAGCTTGTTTTAGCCCATAAAGAGACTTTTTCAGCTTCCAGACTAGATGCTCTTGGCCTTTCTTCACATAACCCTCGGGTTGCTGCATATAGATGTCGTTATCCAAATTTCCATTAAGGAAAGCTGTCTTGACATCCATTTGCCAAATCTCATAGTTCATGTGATTAGCTATGGATAAGAGAATCCGGATCGATTTTAGCATGGCTACTGGTGAGAAGGTCTCGTCATAGTCGATTCCTTCTTTCTGGGTAAAACCCTTTGCCACCAACCGTGCCTTAAAAGTAGTAATCTGCCCATCAGACCCTCTCTTACGTCTGTAGACCCACTTACACCCAACGGCTTTCTTGTCGTGGGGAAGTTCACTTAGGTCATACACTTCCATAGCATCCATAGATTCAATTTCTGAATCCATGGAATTGTGCCAAGACTCTGCATCTTTGTCTTTGATTGCCTCTTTGTATGTCCAGGGGTCGTTATTATCATGTTCATCGCTTGGAATCAAGTCAATAGACTCTCCCATAAACATGAAACGATCAGGTTGGCGAACAACCCTCCCACTACGACGAGGCAATGTATACAAAGGTTCATCAGAGTCACCACGTTGTGCAGTCTCTTGTGGTATTTCCTCTTGCACACTCGGTGTTCCATTGTCTCCTCTCAACTCATTTAGAATGATCTCAGTATTGGACTTATGCTCATTCATATAGTCTTCTTCTAAAAATCGGGCATTGGTACTCACCACCACCCTCTGATCATTAGGACTATAAAAATAACCACCTCTCGTTCCCTTAGGGTATCCTAAAAACAACCGTACTTCAGTTCTAGGTGCCAACTTATCAGCTTCCTTGTTCAGCACATGTGCTGGACAACCCCAAATCCGAATGTGGTTTAGACTGGGCTTTCGCCCAGACCACAATTCAATCGGGGTTTTTGGAACCACTTTAGAAGGTACATAATTTAGAAGGTACGCTGCTGTTTCCAAGGCATAACCCCGAAAAGAGGTAGGTAATGAAACATAACTCATCATCGATCTCACCATATCTAATAGAGTCCTATTCCTTCTCTCAGCCACGCCATTTTATTGCGGAGTACCAGGCGCGGAGAGCTGGGATCTAATCCCGTTCTCTAATAAGTATTGCCTAAATTCGTTGCTAAGGTACTCGTCACCACGATCAGAACGCAGTGACTTGATACTCTTACCATGACGGTTCTCCACTTCTGCCTTAAATTCTTTGAACTTGCCAAAGCATTCAGACTTGTGGCGCATCAGGTAGATGTATCCATATCTTGAGTAATCGTCAATGAAAATGACGAAGTACTCAAAACCTCCTCTAGCTTGAACAGTCATAGGCCCACACAAATCAGAGTGAATCAATTACAACACATCATTAGCCCTATTACCCTTGGCCTTAAAAGGCCTCGAGGTCATCTTGCCTTCCAAACAGGATTCGCAGACTGAGAATGGTTCCACTTGGAGAGACTCCAAAAACCCACTACTTACTAGTCTTTGAATCCTTCTTAGGTTGACATGACCCAATCTTAGATGCCAAAGGTATGTTTGATTCAACTTAGAAGGTTCTTTTCTCTTATTTAATGATGATGATGAATGAGCTTCAGTCACAGTATGATATGCACACGTAATAGTATAAAGATTGTTTTCTAACGTGCCAGAACAGATTAAAGAGTCATTTCTCATAATAACAACATTGTCATTAAAAACAACCGAGCATCCATCCAAAAATAACTTCGAAACAGAAATTAAATTTCTCCGAAAATTCGGCACGTATAAAACGTTCTTTAATACTAAAACAGAATTAGAAAAACATAAGTGCACGTCTCCCACTGCAACCACCGATACTATCGAAGCATTGCCCAAACTAATAGTAATCTCGCCCTCACTCAGTTCCCTTGTCTGTAGAAACCCCTGCAAGGTATAACAAACATGGTCAGTGGCTCCTGTATCTACTACCCAAGAAAAGGCAGAACAAGCCGCAAAACATGTTTCAACAACTAAAGCGAGAGACGTACCAGAGTTTTCCTTTTTCAGAAGGGGACAATCAGACTTCCAATGTCCTGTCTTGTTGCACTTGAAACATTTGCCCTACGGCTTTTTAACGCCACCAGAAGGCGCCAGTTTCTTGCTCCCACTGCTTTCACCACCACCATTTTTCTGTAAAGGCTTTTTCTTCTTCTTGCCATTAGACGAAGAAGGTCCAGCCTGGACAGTAACATTGGCTTGTGGTCGTTTACCCATGAGACCCTCCACCGCGACCAATTCCGTAAGAAGCTCGGTTAAAGTATAATCCTTCTTACTCATGATCGCGTTTACACGGAAGTTCTCAAAAGACTTTGGGAGCGAGTGTAGGATCATATCGATCTTGGTGTCATTATCGATTAACCCTCCGAGGACCTCAATCTCATTCAGATATTCCATCATCTTGAGACCGTGGTCCCTCACGGACGCTCCCTCTGGCATAGAGGTTGACATGATCTTCCTCATAGCGTCAAAGCGGGCAGCCCTATCTTTCTCACCAAAAAGCTCTTTGAGGCTCAACATCATAGCTGCGGCACTAGGCATAGTTTGATGCTGCTGTTGTAAAACATTTGACATCGAGGCCAAAATGTAACAACGAGCCATCTCATCAGCCTTGTGCCACTTCTTATGAGCCTCCTTTTGCTCTTCAGTAGATTCGGGTCCCAAAGGGGCAGGAGCAGGTGTGTCGAGCACAAACTTGTACTCATCTGCAACAAGGACAATGTCCAGATTTCTTTTCCAATCCAAGTAATTTTGACCAATAAGCTTATTTTGATTTAAGATAACCATAAGTGGGTTGAATGTCACCATAATGTATCTGAAATAAATAAAACGCAAGCAATAAATCACATAAGTTTGAAGCATAAAACATTGGAAACCTTCAAAACCAACATTCAACACAACCTCCAACAGCCCAACAAACACATATGCAAGCCACGTTAGGGTGGTCGTTTACACATGTATTCATCGACCAGACATTCAGTCTTTAATTTCAATATCACGTCAACTTATCCTTATGACGAATGAAATTAACAGTCGAACTTTAACTGGCCATGTGAACTAGAACAGTGACCCCGTTGGGGGGTTATATTCAAATTCACATCTAAGTGATGACCACAATTTAACAACAGTTATCTTGAATTATTCTTTACTGATGAACTCATGGATGACACATCCGTTAGGGAAGATCACACACTTCATCTAAAGATTAAAACAGTTTTATTAGAAGTCTTAACTAGTAAGCTCGTGAATGTTGCACCCGTTAGGGGAAGACTCCCAAGGTCCCACGAGCAACATACACCTTACTTAAAGACCAATTGTGGAGGCCTATAAATTACTCCCTCCGTCCTGTAAAATTTTGCTCACTTGCCTTATTTGTCTGTCCACCAAAACTTTGCTCATTCCATTTAAGGAAATAACACTATTACATAACTTTACATTTTTACCCTTTCTTCAAGTCTTATTTACTGAAAATGCCACTCCATGGGCCCACATTATATTTACACTTTCAAGTCAATTAACAATTTAAAAATACTAATTAAACATTTAAACCTATTTCTAAAATTAACACAACTTTCACTTTCACTCTCTCTCACTGTCTCGAATCTTCTTCTTGGTTTATTAACCAAGAAAGTAAGAAACCCTTTTGCTATTCAACTGTTCTTCGTCTTTCCATCTTCTATCATCGATTTGTTCTTCATCTTTCCATCTACTACCTTTGAGATGGTCGATGATTCATCCACAGTCGGATTTTCCGATTCTCCTACCCCCAAAACTATTTTGCCCCTTTCGTTTGATGACACGATTGTGTCGGAATCGTTGATGTGTTCCGATTCATCCACCATCGAAACCCTATTTTCTGATTCTCCTACCATCAAAACTATTTTGCCCCTTCTGTTTGACACTATTGTGCCAGAATCGTTGATGGGTTCCGATTCATCTACCATCGGGTCCCATTTGTTCAATTCTCCTACAATCGAACCCTCTTTGTCTGATTCATCTACTGTGGTGTCGGATTCATTGAAGTGCAAATGTGGTGCTCCAATTTCTGAGTCGATCGTGGTATTTTCCTTGATGTGTGGATGTGGTGTCCCTATTTCTCAGCAAATGGTGTTCGATTCTCACAAAGTAGAGCCATATCCGACGGTTCTCGAAAATGATGATTTTTCAAAGATTTTTGGACCCTCTCGTGGACCAAGGTGCCCTGAAATGCGTCAATATATTGTGGATAGCTACCTGATATGTATTCCAGCAGCTAAATGTCTTTTAAATAGGTTCTCTATATCCAACTCATGCTCACTCATTTAATTTGTGATTATATTTCTGAAATGTTGCAAGAGTGCTATGAGAATATTGATGGTTTTTCTGATTTAATGCTGAAATGATGTTTGCATGTGTAGTGAGACATGTTTTAGGTTAAAAGCCACCCCTAGGATGTGAACTCTTAGGTGTGGAGGATTTAACTTGAGTACAATAGACCCTGTGATGTTTGTTAATTGAATCTGAGGATTTATTGTTGATGGTTAAAAGCCACCACTAGGATGTGAACTCTTAGGTGTGGAGGCTTTAACTTAATAAAAACCCTGTGATGGATGTTAATTGAATCTGAGGGTTGAAATATGGTGAAATTTATGTCTTATGTGCACTGAAATTGAATGTGAGAGTTTGAAATATGGTGAATTAAAGCCTAATTTCTAGAAGGTGGAGGCTTTAACTTAATAACAACCCTGTGATGGATGTTAATTGAATCTGAGGGTTGAAATATGGTGAAATTTATGTCGTATGTGTACTGAAATTTATTTTATAGTGTTGTGTTGCTCACTTATTTGGATCTTCAATTTTGTCCAAGGACCTAATTTATGTTTCCGGTGTAAGTTTCATTTATTGTGAATGACGACTTCAGATGATATTTGTGAAATATAAGATGGATTTGTGTTTTAAAATATAAGATGGGTTTGTGTTTTTATTATATTTTGAGCAGATATTTCTGCTAGTACTTAGTGTAATATTTCTGCTAGTACTTGTGGTTGATTTCATTGGATTTAGAGTATGAGGGTAGTAGTAGAGTATGTGGTTTTTTTGAGCAAGCTAGCTAATTTTAGTGTTATTCCCATATTCCTTTTGGCTTGTTCAGATATAGGTGAACCTGCTCTTTTTATATTCTGATGATGCCACTGCATAATCAGTGCTTAAGATTGTATACACATCTTTAACAATCTTAGGATGTTCAGTTAATTATTTTTATATATTAATATTAATATTGCATTTACAAAGAAAGAATTGTGTAGATGCATATTTTAATTTGTAAGTGTACATTATGTATCTGGTTAAAATGGGTTTTGGATTTCATATTTATCCTTACATGAATAATGTTCATTGTTTACATACATGCATATATTCAATATCTGAAGCCTGTAATGGTGGTACCTTACTAAGATTATATATTTCTAGCATGCTCAGTACATTAGCACTCATGTTTTACTTCCTTGTTTTATTATTTATAATTGCTTGCGGGATATTATTTGTAGTAGTATGTTTCAATGTGTTAATTATTTTAGGTGCTTCAATAACAAAGTTAAAAAACTCTGTATGTACCCAAGTTAAAATCTTTAGAGAATTTTTTTGGTCTACTTGGCTTGAGAGGAATAAGAGAATTTTTTAAGGTAGGTATGAATCTTTAGAGAATATTTAGAGTTAGTCTACGGGTCTCTAGTTACAAATCTGAAATTGAATCTGAAATTGCATCAATAACATGTTTACAAAATAGATTATCATATTGTTTACAAAAAGATTCAATATGCATGTTTACAAAAAGCATTCCACATGCATGTTACAAAAAGCATTTCACAAGCATGTTACAAAAAGCATTCCACAAGAAGTATTTCAAGTTTAGAGTCTATGCTAGCCACCGTAGATCTGCAACTAAACTTTCCACATCATATGAACAAACAATTTGATTCTCAAGTTGCCTTAAGTAGTCAATGCATTCTTTGAGTAGTAGCTCATCAACTTGTATGCACTCTGGAAGTATTTCCTCTCTAATGAGCCTTTCTTTGTACATATGGGGCAGTTTATATGAATTGTGCCCCTTGCATTTCATAATCTCAATCATGCAATTTTGTAGACTTAGGAACACCTTATTCAATGTGATGTGTGTGAGTTTGTCATATGAAAGCATAACATTTTGAAGAAGATCATCCACACTGTATGATTTTGTCTCATCTTGCAAACTCTGAATTGCTCTAAAAACCCCCAAATCATTGATGTTCGTATCAGGAGAATTAGCTGGCTGACAAACCAGATGGATATTGTATCCATCTGAGCTTGCAGCAGCTCTGAAATCAATATCATTGTCGTTAATGTGTGGTCTGGCATTGTCTTGTTGTATAAATATATTTCTTGTTGCATTAGCTGGCCATTTCTCCTTAATTGCTGGAATAATCTGACAAAGTAATGTAACCAACATTTATGTACTTTGTGTTTGAATACTTACTTTTTTAGATAACTACATGATGATATTTTTCTGATAGTGTTAGTTTTAGTAATGAATTGTGTACCTGGTTGATTAAGCAATTCTTGATGAATTCCTTGTTGATTGTTTCAATTGGCTTGGTTTCCAATGTGCCCTTCAATTTGTTCTTGCTGTTTCTTTTGGCTGGCTCTTGTTTAGTGAATGGAAATAACCCTATTTTTCCATCAAATATGAGGTCACCATTTATTGCATATTGTGGCCTAGCCACTGCACACATGAACATCAACTTAGTGATGAACCTCTTGCTCTTACATGATCTATATGGCTCTATTTCTCCAGGAAGCAAGTAGTACCTCTCATTCTCTTTTGTGATGTAAAACCACTTTTCATCAATATGTATTGTGTTGTGCATGCTTTTGAACTTAACATTGTTGAGTGTTGCATCGTATTGTAACGAGCTTACACAAAATGTCAGCCTTATAAGCTTGTTTTGAGCTGTTAAATCTGGCTTGATAGCATTTGTATGTGCCCTGATCAACCCCATTTTAAACCAAATTCCCACAGTACTCTTACTTACACCCATTTTCCTAGCTATCCTTCTATATGTAGATCTTTTGCGAAAAGGTAGACTTTTGAATTTCTGAATATCCAACTTTGTTGCATCACGATGTGTTGACCATTTGGGTGCCTTAAAAATAACACTCTGACCTTTTTGTATGTTTGATTTTGTTGCAGCCCAAATGGTGGAGAGAGTTCTTCTAGACATTCCACACTTTAAAGATATCTCTTGAATCTTGCCTTTTGCTAGCTGGGCCATCTTTTGAATTTTCAAGCAATAACTGTGATGCCCTGTTCTTCATTTCAGCTGAAATATTTGGCTTTTTAGTTCTCATTTTGTGCTTAGAATTTAATTTACTGTTGTTATGTGTGTATTTATTGTGTTGAATTAGGAGGGAACTTTTAAATCTTCTTTGGAGGGAATTTGAATATTTTGATCAAATCTGGTTTTGTATTAGATGATGAATTAAAAATTCAAGATGTATTGCAGGCTTTCAATCAGTCATGGTTATTATGAAATTGCATTTGAATCTCCCTCCATTTTACAATTGGAGGGAGTTGTTAACTCTTTAATTGCTTTTTTTGTTAGCTTTGAAAAGTCAAAGTTTTACCAATATTACCCCTTACTACTTTATCACATTCTTTACCTTTTGAATTAAATAGTCAGGTTTCCTTAAAACCTGTGCCCAGCTACATGAGCAAAATTTTGTAGGACAGAGGGAGTAATTAAAATTCAATTTTCTCACTTAGTCATTTTAACATGAAGATTATTCATTGGCATAGCAAATTAACAAAAAGTAACACATGCATGCCATAACAATACAAGATGCGATAAACATAGGCAAAAAATAAATAAATGCACATCTATCGCAACCCCTTGAAAACCTATCAAAAACAGCCTATTATAAGCTATTACAATGATAAAAACAGTGGCGCGGACGGATGCCTCGCATCGGCCTCTCACGCAATGCAAAAACCTTGAATTCTCGTCCACCGACAAAAACTGGCCGAAAAATTCATCAAGGCTTTTGAATTAGGCCTCGCCACTCGTCGTCCAAGCGTAGTTGGGACTCCTGTAGATCTCGTCGAGACGTTTCCGAAAAGGTCTTGTGGGCTGAAAACGGACACCCGAGTCAAAAGTTATGGCAAAAACAGTTTTCACCGTCCAAGCCATAACCCGAAAAACTCAGATTACTGTTTTCAGATCTTCCATCGACACCGCCCGTTCTCACGATCAAAAATTACAATATAAACGAGCAAAACCCTGCTACAGTAATCTATGAAATAGTCCTATACTACCCACACTTATTATCTGGTGGGAAAAACGATTACATAACACTAGGGTTGCGATAGAAGAAAAAAAAACATATCCAACAGAAACACATACATACATGAAACAAAATAAATTGAATCATACAATCATACGTTTCAGGCAGAGCCAACAATCCACGAATCCAGGCTCTGATACCAATTGCTGGAACACGCCGGCGAAGGCGGTCCGTCACCAGGTTCGTTGTTGGGTACCAAACGTATAAAACGAATTGAAACGTAAACAGCATGCATCTAAAGCATAGTTTAGATCTGTTACCCTTGAAGATCGAGGCATTGATTCCAATCTACAGATCTTCTAGTCTGTCTCACAACTTCGCTCGAACACCGGGTGGACGGCGTGCTATCAAACGTGGAGAAGGTGCCTCAATTCCGTCTCCTTGAAACCCTAGCCGTTTTTCTCTATTTCGTGTGTGCTAGGGTTTCAAAACTGAATTAGGGCTCCTATTTATAATTTCCATAAGTTTCATGGGCCAGACTAGGGATCCATTAGAAGGTATAGGGCTTGGGCTTCTTACTGGCCCAAATACTCTTATGTTCAGCCCAGAACATATAATTTGGCCCGAGAACATTAATTCATTCCACTAGAGAATTAATGTTGCACTCGCGTCCTATCCCGAACCGAATCAGGGCTTCTATTAGACTTTATAATTCCCCGTGTTTAAGATATCGCACGTCCATTAATTATTAAAGCTCCCGACTTCTTTAAATAATTAATTACTATAATTCCTTGAGTAGTACCACTCAACCTTGTTGTCGTACGGATTAAATCCACCTGCAGGGTTTAATACGACAATCCTTTATGAGTTTCCTCAAGGGGAGATCATCAGCCTGGATGTACAGGACACGGTGCCCTAATGCCAATAAGTAGACATCATGCGAGCGATGCCACTACCCAAAATACAGAGCGTGAAGAATCTATCAAGATTCTCACCTATGGTACATCAAAGTAGTGAACAAGCACCCCACACATCTAAATATCACACTTAGGGTTAAGAATCATAAAAGTCACCAAGACTTCTAGTTCTTCATAACAGTCAGAACAAAAGAACATGTCTTATCTGTGATCCATTCAATACGCCACAGCGCACTAGTATAAACTAATGGCCAAGACAAACCACTAACAAGTTTATACTACAACTTAAACCAATAGTTTTGTCCATAACTATCTTAGTTATGAATACTGTTTATATGTTACAAGGAACTGGCAATGTGATCTTTTGTGTGACTACAAACCCACCACATCGTTTACAATGCAAGATAAGCAGACATACAAGTAATCACAAAGAATGCAATAATGTGAAAAACCATTTATTTCAGATAAAAGGAAATCGAATATACGTCACAAAAGCCCACTAAAAGTTTGCTTTACAGTATACACCAACAATAGCAATTCATGCCATTTTCAGTCCTACTTTTGTTTTTGTTATTCTGTTGTGTTTAAGTTAAAATTCTGTTTATTCTGATACAATATTTTCTATTTCTAGTTGATAGGATGTCTATATTTATTTTGCTTAAATTAGTTTGCACTAATGATATTTGATTACTGCTTATTGCTTAATTTGTTTTCCTATCATTAATTGCTTACTGCATGATGAATATGCCTTGTTTAGTTTATTTATTTTTCATAGTTTTTGCTCTGATTATATTGTTTAGTCCTTGTTTGTTTTTGTTTGTTTGTTTTTTAGTCTTACATAAGTCTTAGAACTAATCTGGTATATACCCTTATATGCTCTGATTTAATCTTTGATTTTTGTAAAGTTATATGTTTTTGTAAACAAGTGTACTGTTTATACTTGTTTTGGTTTTGAATAAGATTACTTTGATCTTATGGCACGGATCTTAGTAAAATTATTCTTGATCTCTTTTTGATTTGATCCAACGGTTACAACAGGTATTGTCTTGACTAGTAATTAGACTTGATGTTCAACTCACCTAAATACATAATACTGAGTATGTATAGAAATATATGTGCATCAGGTGTGTTGTAGTCGAAAGGTCAAATTGGGGGAGATTGTAGATGTTGTTAACTCTTAAATGCTTTAACATTATCAACAACATCTTAATTTGACCTTCCTTGATTTATTCTAAGTCTTTTCTGAAATGTTACATTAAATGTTGTACTAAATGCTCTCACATTCAGGAACGATTCTAGAAGCTTCTACAAGAGTCTGGAACCTGGAAGATTCCAAAAGGTTGGAGAACGTGCTAGAAGAGTTTAGAGCATTGTAGAACGACCTGGAAGATGGCAGAAGGATCTAGAAAGATCATGGAGGTTGAGGTCCTAAAAAATAGGATGGAAGGATCTAGTAGCTGTGTATTTCTCTATAAAACCGCAGGAGCCTCTCATTTCAAAGTATGCACTATTCGAGTAACACCTTCTTGAGAGTTCAACCCTAGTTCGGAGTTATGGTCAGTAGTTGTGTCATTTAACGTACGCCGAGGGATACCACACCTTCCAGTGTACTTAGTTCTAGTCTTGTATCGAGTGAGAGTGAATCATAGATCAGATTAGTTATTTAGACAGTGTTCTTACACTTAAGTCTATTTGCGGATTCAGGCACCTGCCTCGATCGTAGTTTCTGTTTGTGGAATGTTGAAGTAATTGCTGAGACATTTCACACGACATTTTTGTGTATAACTTAGGAACTAAGTTATTGTTTCGCTGTAAGGCTTAGCATAGGATTTGTTATTAATAAAATCTATGTTAAAAATTATTCCATTGTGTTCGTATTGTGTTTTAGTGTTTTAGACTTCCGTTGTGTACTGTGTTTAATTATTCACATTCTGTTAGAGTTAATGCTAGACTAATTGTCACAACATTCAGTGTAACATTGTTCTGTTTTTACTTAAACACTAAATACCTACCCCACGCACACTTTCACGGGCAAGCAGCTTGACCCGACCCGAGTAACAGAAACATTGACGAACACTCTCCGCGAGGAGTACGAGGAGATTTCTCGCTACGTGGCGAGCATTAAAGACATTCTGTCCGGGCGAGAACAGCTCGATGGGGATGTGCTGTCTCGGGAGAGTTACTACTAGTATGCGGCAGAGTACCCACTGAGGACGTTTCCTCGCCCCTACCGAGAGGCATATGAATCGGCCTATGCTGCGAGCGAATATGCGAGCACAGTTTCGTTGGCCCAAGTGACCAACTCTTAAAGAAAGTATCAATTACCTCGAGACGTTTGCTTCTTTGTTCCGCGAGAGGATGAGAGGGCCGACCAGCCGCCTGAAGGGATGGTCGCCGTGAACGTAGGCATGATGGAGGCCGGACTGAGGTTCCCACTGCATCCCGGAATCACCAAGTTCTTACATTTTCTTGGGGTGGCACCTTCTCAAGTGTTGTCGAACGGATGGTCGAACATAATCGGACTCCACACCGTGTTCGGCCTAGAGGCAGTCGAGAATGGTTGTCGGAACACATGGCTCAGTCCGCGAGAGATCAACTATCTCCTTCAAGCGGCCGAAGCCGGAAAGAAGGTGGGCCACGGCTGGTACTATGTGAAAAGTCGTGACCACTCCAAATTGGTCGAAGGGTTCCCTAACAAAATCCGAGATTGGAAGACCAACTGGTGGTGGGTAGCCGGGGACTGGAAAAGTGCCGAGAGGCCAGATGGATCCTCTGCTCGCCTTCCCATTGCGACCGACTACCAGAGAATTTGTGGTAAGTCTTTTCATTACTGCTCGTTCTTGTCTATACTGAATAACTCCTCGCTTTTGTAGGTGAAACTGTTCGCGCGAAAACCGCCGAGCACCGTCTATCGCCCGTTTTTCAGTACCATATTTGCTGCGTAGCTCGTCGTCGCTACTTAGAGAGGTCTTGCCACTTTCTGAACAAGGAGTGTATGCGAGAGCGAGCAGGCCTTAGAGTACCTCCTCACCACGTCACTCGAGAGTTTCCTCCAGGTATCAAGATATTTCTAAGTCTTTAGTGAATCTTTTCTTTTCAAAAAACTAACTCTTCGTTTTTAGTAGTGGTTCCTGAGAAAGTTGTCACCTATCTTCCTCCGACCATCCAACTCGAACAAATCATGGTGAGCAAAGTCTTGGGAGCAGCGATAGTCAGTCGCGAGCGCGCGATCATTGAGGGCACAAATAAAAGGAAGGCGCCGGAGACCGCGGAGGCTCCTCCAAAGAAAGTTGCTAAACCGACCCGAGGGTGTCAACGCCCAACTGCTGCCGAGCAGAGAGTCTCGCCGAGGAGATCTCCGCCGAGGGGTAATTCGCCACCCCCCAAGAAACCATCCCCTCCTCGCAAGACTAAACGGACGAGGGAAGTAGTTACGAGCTCGTCGGCCGAGCAAAGGGCCCCTGAGGATATAACTCTACTCGGATGGAGTGCCGACCGGGTTGCCAAGTAAGTTTTCCAAAAAATGCCTTTGAATAATTTTTAGAAGTACCTTTCTCTGATCGTCTCTTGTTTTACATTAGGATTGCCGAACACCCGTGTCACGAGCCCTTCAATCATGATCTCCTCAACTATTATCGGTCAAGGGACCCAACCGACGACGATGAGCTGAACCAGGTGGCGATCAGGACCATGAGGAACGTGCCCGATCGCTAACTACAAGATACGTCGAGGAGATCGACGGTCACAACACTGCCGAGAATGCTCGGCTGATCGCCATCAGCGCTTGTCGCCAAGCTTACGCGGCCGAGCAGCTCTCCATTCAAATACACGACCTTCGTAAAGGCAATGAGGAGAAAGCTGCGGCGCTCGCCCGACTGAACAAGGCTAACGTTGGCCTTGAGAAGAAATTGGCCGATTTTGAGGCGAAGCTGGCCGACTCTGAGGCCCAACTTGATGCTGTTCGGAAAAAAGATCAAGAAGATCTCCAAATGATCGAAGATCTCCGTGCTCGTCTCAAAGCTGTCGAGGACGAGATGTTAGTGAAAACCAGCGAGCTCGCTGCTACTCACGAAGAGGTGACCACTCTGCACTCCAAACTCACATCTGCTGAGGATGATTTGGCCACTCTTCGGCGAGAACTGATCGCCGTGAAGAAGGAGCGAGATGATAATGGTTACCTCGCTGCATCTGGGGCAATTTATGCGGTAGCGCTCACTACCCACGAGCTTGTTCGTCACTTCAAAGAAGTTCTTCCGGAAGTGGACGTAACCGAGCTCGGCGGTTTCATAGACAATATTCTTATGGAGGAAGAACCTGTCGAAGGCTCAACTCTCCCCCTGCTCGATCGGATGAGCATGGGACTCATGTTTCCTCGCCTCTTGGCGATATCGGTCTACTTTGAGAGTCCGCCACAAGTCCCCCCAGTTCAACAGGGCGAGCAGAGTGCTCCTACCGAGGTGGTGGCTATAGGCGAGCAAGGTGCTTCTGCCGAACAAGAGGCTGCAGGCGAGCAAGATGCTCTTGCCGAGGGAGAGGCTGCAGAGGTTGGAGATCAACTATAATTCTGCTCGGCAACTCCTCTTTTTATTTTGTTTATAACTGTTCGGCCACTAGGGCCTTTTTGTAATTTCAGCCTTTAAGGCTTTTCAATGAATGGAACTTTTTTGCTTATGATGTGTTCGTTTATTTTGAGTGATCGTCCTCGTTATTGCTTTCCAATTTATGTTTGATTATTATTTTTTTTGCAAGCATCTTTCAATGAGTACTTTTCTTTTGAGTTTGAATCTTTCATTGGTTTGTGTTCGTATGTTTTTAGATAATGATCGTCGTCGTCACTACCTTGCAAGCATCTTTAAGAAAGAGTACTCGTCTTTAAAAATTAACCATTCGTCGGTTGAACTCGTTTGTTTTTTAGATAGTGATCGTCGTCGTCACTACCTTGCAAGCATCTTTAAGAAAGAGTACTCGTCTTTAAGAGTTAATCATTCGTCGGTTGAACTCGTTTGTTTTTTGGATAATGATCGTCGTCGTCACTACCTTGCGAGCATCTTTAAGAAAGAGTACTCGTCTTTTAGAGTTAACCATTCGTCGGTTAAACTCTTTCCTTAGCTGGCTACGCAGAGCCTCATCTAAAATTTCTAAAATTTTTCTAACACTTGATGAAATTTAAACTTGACATGTAAAGAATAACTAGATACAAACTATACAAATGTAAAGAATTTAAAAACTTACTGATAATACTTCTTCAACTTGACCGCATTCCATGGGTACTTTCTCGGCTTGCCTTCGAGGTCTTCCAATTCGTACGATCCGTTCAGGAGTGTACGCGTTATTCGGTACGGACCCTCCTAAGTCGGGCCAAGTATGCCAATGGACTGTTCCGTCGCCCGTCGAAGTACGAGCTGGCCGATAATAAAATGGCGAGCACGTACTTTGGTGTTGTAGTAGCGTTCTGAGCTTTGTTTGTAGACCACATTCTTCTCGTCCGATGTTAGTCTTCATTCTTCTAGGAAGTTCAAATCGGAGAGTTGTGCATCGTTATTCAACTGCTCGTCATAGTTTGCCACTCGGAAAGTGGCGACCTGTCCTTCTGCTGGTATGACAGCTTCGGTTCCGAACGCGAGCGCGAACGGAGTCTCACTTGTAGAATTCCTCGTGGTCGTCTGATATGCCCACAGAACCATGTGCAGCTCGTCCGCCCATTTTCCCTTCAATCCATCTAGCTTAGCTTTCAAGGTGTGCTTGATGATTTTGTTGATCGCTTCTACCTGACCGTTTGATTGTGGATGATAGGGTGTTGAAAAAAGTTTCTTGATTTTCCACTTTGAGCAGAATTCCAGCATGTCTTGACTCGTAAATTGATGTCCGTTGTCGGTCACTATTGCTCGTGGTAGGCCGAACCTGCAAATTATATTTTTCCAGATGAAGCTTATCATCTGGGCTGTTGTGATGGTCTTCAATGCCTTTGCTTCCGTCCATTTGGTAAAGTAATCGACTGCTACGACTACGAAAGTTACCCCCCCCCCCCGACGCCAGGCGGGAAAGGTCCGATGATGTCGATGCCCCACTTCGCGAAGGGCCAAGAGCTATAGACGGAGACGAGCTCGTCAGGAGGTGAGTGAATAGCGGGAGCAAAAGCTTGGCATCTCTTGCACGTCTGGGCGTAATGAATAGCATCCTTCTTCAGTGTTGGCCAAAAGTAACCTTGCCTCATGATTTTTAAAGCGAGCGCTTGCCCCCTGTATGATTTCCACAGATTCCGTCGTGGATTTCGTGCATGACGATCTTCGCTTCATCTTCTCCGAGGCATTTCAATAAAGGCATTGAAAAACCCCGTTTGTACAGATGGTCGCCAATAATAGTGTACCTTGCAGACCTGAGTTGCAACCTGGTCGCCTTAACTTTGTTATCTGGGAGCTCGCCGGTCTTGATGTACTTGGTGATCGGCGACCTCCAGTCCTCGTCGCTGGTCGCTTCAACCTGCAAAATTTGACTTCTGCTCACTGATGGGGAAGAAATCTTAGTGATGGTCGCTTCTGAAAATAATGCATCCCCTCTGAAGTGGCCAGCCGAGCTAAAGCATCTGCTTGTGTATTCTCCTCCCTAGGGATTTGCTCGATGTAGATTTGATCAAATTGCTCGAGTAATCCTTTCACTAGGTCTTGATACTTCACCATTTTATCGCCGCGAACCTCGTACTCGCCCGTAATTTGACATACCACCAATTGAGAGTCAGAAAAAAATTTCAGTTTTCTGGCGCCCACGGCCATAGCCATCTTGATTCCAGCGACCAGAGCCTTGTACTCTGCCTCGTTGTTGGTCGCCCGATACTCGAACTCGATCGCCGAAGCAAACGTCTGTCCGGTTGGGTTGGTGAGGACGATTCCTGCCCCCGCTTTGGTGCTCGTCGAAGAGCCATCGACGAAAAGTATCCAAGGAAGTTTGATTTCCTTGTCAAGTTTATCCGGGAAAGTGAGTTCTACTATGAATTCTGCCAGCACTTGTCCTTGATTGCCATTCTGGGTGCGTAGGTGAGCCCAAATTGCCCGATTTCCACCGACCATTTCAAAAGTCTTCCAGTGGTATCCGGACGATGCAGTGCTCGCCGAAGAGGAAATGTCGTGAGGACGACCACCTCGTGGTCGAACAGGTACTGCCTTAGCTTTCTAACGCTCATGATTAAGGCGTACGCCAATTTTTCCATTGGAGTGTATTTCAACTCCGCATCTCTCAGTGATTGACTTACGTAGTAGATTGGCAGATGTGTGCTCCCCTCTGCTCGGACGAGCACTGAACTGATCGCACAGTCAGTGGTCGCCAAGTAGAGATACAAAATTTCGCCCGGGACTGGCTTAGATAGGAAATTCGGATCCGATAAATATTCCTTTAGCTTTTCGAAAGCTTTCTCACACTCATTCGAACCTCCCTTTTTTCAAAGCATCTAAAAAAGGTTTGCAACGATCGCCCGTTCGTGCAATGAATCTGTTCAGCGATGCTAGGCATCTTGTCAACCTCTGTACTTCTTTTACATTCCTCGGGCTCTGCATGTCGATGACTGCTTGAATTTTACTCGGATTCGCCTCGATGCCCCGCTGGCTAACCAAGTGCCCCAAAACTGCACTTTTTCGGATTTAACTTCATGTTGTATTCTCTCAAAATATCGAATATCATGGCAAGGTGGTGTAGGTGATCCTCTTTCCGCAAGCTTTTGACAACGATGTCGTCGATATAGACCTCCACCATCTCGCCGATGTGTTTCTCAAACATCTTATTTACCAGTCTTTGGTATGTTGCCCCCACATTTTTCATACCGAAAGGCATTCTCTTCCAGCTGTACATGTCGGTCGCCGTCATGAAAGCTGTATGTCGCTGGTCGTCGGGATGCATCGCAATCTGATGGTATCCTGCGAAAGCATCCATAAAAGTTAACATCTCGTGCCCCGCTGTATTATCTACCAGATGATCGATGTGGGGCATCGGAAAGTGATCTTTCGGACAGGCGTCGTTTAGATATGTGAAGTCTATACACAATCTCCACGACCCGGTCGTTTTTCTAGCGAGCACTGGATTTGCCAACCACTTAGGATCAGTTCCAGTTTTCTCGATTAATTTGTTGTCGATCAATTTCTTGACTTTGACCGCCATAGCCGCATATTTATCAGGCCCAAATTTTCTTCGTTTTTGGGTGATGGGTCTTCTTGTTGGATCAATATTCAATCTGTGGCAGGCATGGTTCGTATCAATGCCCACCATATCCTCGTGCGACCAGGCGAATGCTCCGATGTTTTCTTTCAAAAATGCGACCATATCTGATCGCAATTGTACTGGTAAATTCGAACCTATGAATACCTCGAGTTCCGGACGAGCTTCGTTTAGGTGGATGGTTTCAAGGTCCTCCGCTGGAGTTGCCCGCTCTTTAGGCTCCGCTGGAGTTGCCCGCTCTTTAGGCTCCTAACCTAGCTCCAGATCTGGAATGTTTTCTGGAACCTGGTCGTCGGGGATCTGATCGCCCGAATCTGCCTGCTCGTCAATCTCCATTGGGGTGTGGTCGTCCACTTCCATGGAGGCGTGCTCGTTCACCTCCACTTGGTGGTCGTCAAAACGTCGACTGGACTCCCCAACTTCGATTTTTTGATACTTGCTAGGAAGACCCTCCAAGTAGTTCATTTGTTCTTTTTGTTCCTGACACTCAATATACTATCCAATCATAGAAGTTACTTTAGAATAACGCTTAGCAAAACGGATGAGACACTCCCTCGCCCGCGTCTGGTCGCCCTTGAAGGTTATAACGCCCACCGGGGTCAGAAACTTTACACAGTAATAGAAAGTAGAGGCGGCCGCCTTGAACTCATTGAATAAAGGTCGGCCGAGGAAAACATTGTAAGAAGATGACATGTCGACGATCATGAAGTCGAGCTGCCGAGTGTAGTGCATTGCTGGCTCTTTCGACGATGCCAGTTCCAATGATAGCCTGATTTTCCCAAGGGGAAGGTTGCCTGTGTCCCCAAATCCTACGATAATATCAACACAAGGCTCGATATATTCAGTATATCCGCCGAGAGCATCCAGAGTATGCTTGAAAAGGACATTGGTGTATGCCCCGGTGTCGACCATCATGCGATGGACATTGGTTCCCATAATTTTTCCGGTGATGACCAAAGCATCGTTGTTTGGTTGCACCACGCCATTCAGATCGTCGTCCGTGAAAAGGACTTGATGGGATGGAGGCTTCTCGGCAGCCGGAGCGACGCACACCTGGTGTACGTTGTTGAGTGCTCGCATTTCACTCAGACAGAGCAGTCCCGGACTCAGTACCCCCCAAGGGGCCTTCTATCACAAAATAGCCTCCGCCCACGTTGTCGACGTCACCTACCGGATTGTTCGGCATAGGAGGAGTTGTCTTCTGACGGTTTATCTGTTGGCGCAGGTCGTCGCTGTCGTCGCGACATTTTTTGCCCCTGTTGTCGCCATTCCCATCCCTGGGCTTGATGAATTGGGCGAGCTTGTCCTCGTTGTATAACTTGAAGAGATTTCTCACCAAGTCTCGGCACCCATTGGTGTGGTGGCCGATGGAGTTGTGGTAGTTGCAGAATTTACTACCATCCAAATTATCTGTGTTCGTATGCATTGGCTTTGCTTGGGGGAGCAGATCCTTTCCCCTGATCGCATCGAAAATGCCCCTAGGATCAAGAGAGAGGGCTTCCCTGAACTGGATGATCTCCGGAGATTCCTCGAAAGGTCTAAAATTTACTAGGCGAGCACTGCCGCCCTGAGTGGCCGCCTTTTTTAGCTGGGACAGCTCCCCAGTGTTGTTATTTTTCTTTGGCCAGACCCTCTTGGCCGCTTCAGGTTGCTCGTTAGCCTTGGCGGCGTCCATTATTTCTTCCATCTGAATAAAGTTCCCAGCCCGAGTGCGGAAATCCGCATACGAAACCGGGAAGACGGTATGCATAGATTCCCAGAGTTTGGAACCTATCCTCAGACCGGAAACAGCCGAGATCAGCTTCGTCTCGTCATTAACTGTCTCCCCATCGATCACCAACCTATCGAAGCGCTCGATAAAGTCCTTACCCGATTCGGTCAGTGCTTGGCGAACGTTTGCCAAACGTTGCTTTGAGGCTGGGCGAGCAGCAATTGACCCAAAGTAGGTCAAAAATTGTTGCCCCAGCTCAAGGAAGGAGGTGATGGATCCGGCACCCAAAGTAGTGTACCAGCGATGAGCCCGGTCTCCCAAGGTCAGGGAGAAGTTTCTGCACTGTGTGGCATCCGTTGCCCCGATTAAGGCCATGTAGTTTGAGTACTTGGACAAGTGTACCCTGGGGTCGGACATTCCATCGTATGCCGTCATGGAAGGCATCTGAATTTTTCTTTGAATGGGGGCGGTGAGGACCGTAACACTTAGTGGAGGAGCGGGTAGAGTGACTGGTGGGGCAGTTCCTTGCTTGGATGCGACCACCTCTGCTCGCAAGCTCTCCATTTCCAGCTTCATCAATTTTTGTGTCTCGATGAACTGGGCGATCTGCCCTTCCTCAACAGTCTGCGGTCGGGGGACGACGACCTCGTCTCGTCGGCTCCCGTGAGATGCGGTCGGGCGATCATCATGGCGTGATCGCCTGGGAGAATGATGTCTCTCTGATTGGTGGCTGCGATAACTCTTTGATGGAGCTCGCGAGCCCGACCCCACTCGGTCGAGGGCGGAGACCCTGTCTCCCTGGCCTCTCTTCCCACCACGGTCTCTGTGGTCGTCATTTACCGGTCGGCGCCCGATATTATAAGGTATTGGGCGAGGAGCTTTTAGGTCCTTGTCGCCCACACGGTTGAAAACAGAGTTCCGACCATGCGAATCCCCAGTATGAATGTTGTGGGAACGATCATGAGCTTTATTCTTCCCCTTATCTTGGGGATGTATAGAGTATGAGTGATAGGAGCGGTCGTCCTCATCATTCACGTTGGCTTTCGCCTTTTCCTTACGAGCTCTGTCGAAGGCCTGATCCTTAGCCTTCTCAATTTCCTCCGCTTCGTTCTGCCTCCTCTTCTCAACGAGGTAGTCAGTGAAGTCTTTCAGATTCTGGGGATCTTTCAAGATGTCCCCCAAATTGATGTTCTCGAAAGGGTTTGGCGCCGGAGGGTGTTCGTTCCCTCCGGGCGGTGGGGTTCCGTCAAGATGTGAATGCTGAGACATCGCAAAAGAGTGTCTACTGGCAAACGATTACAAAGATAAGACTGTTCTAAGCTTTCGACGCTTAAAAACAAAAGATTTGAATTCTTACGCAGAAGAACGTGCTATTACAACTACTATCTTAGCAAAGTAACAACAAAGGAAGCTTAAAAACAGAATTACAAGGAGATCAAACTCCAAAATATGTCTCGAATACCGCAAATTTTTAAGAACACGAAAATAAATAAAATACGTAAACGATGCTCTAAACGGTATATCTACCGATTAAAACCTGAAATAAGGAGTTTGCAAGCCGATCGCTCGATGATCGGTTGAAACTGTGATGAAGAACACGTAAAAGGACCCCTCCTTCTAGCGCCAAATATTGTACGTGCTTTGAACGGATGATCTGGATGTGGGCTTTTGTAAGCACTAAACAAACATATATTTATGATCGGGGTTTATTACGTGTTTATGCGGATTAATATGATGATTTATGATGATCTTGATGAAGAACTATGAAAAACACAAGAAATAACTTCTTGGAGAAGCTAAAGCTTTGAGCTTGGGAAGTGTATTGCTTTGCGTAGGGTGAGAAATGTTACTTGAATGTTACAAATGAGCCTCTTAGGCATTATATAGTAGTTTTTTGGGTTGCCCGCCCTTTACACGTGGCATGCCCTCACTGGACCTGAAATTCTGCCCTAAAAGGTGATTGGACAGTGCATTTAATGCTAAACCGCCTCTGTGGTCGTCCTCGGCGGAGGCGAGGAGCTGGGTCACGGTGGTCGACGGAGGACCTGGTCGTCGGGGAAGGTGGTCGCCGACATCTGCGAGGAAGGTGGTCGCCGACATCTGCGAGGAAGGTGGTCGCCACGCTCCATGCTATCTCCCAAGGCTTCAACACTTGTCTTTTCTAGCTAACCAAACATGTGCTCGCCAACATCTTTGGGCGAGCACTTAATTACATTAAATACATTACTTTTATTACATTTTCTTCATCTTGTTGACTAGTCGTCGCACGACTTAGTTGACTGGTCCTCGCCACGCAAGCTGGTGACTAGGATTGACTTGTCAAAGATTGACTTCTTTGACTAGGTATAACATGTATACTTACTATATATTTTTTTATATATGTACAAAATGAAAATTAATATTATTCTTCATGCTTGCTAAATTTTCAGGTTTCTTTAAGATACCTATGGTGTAATGAAAGGAAGATGTTCGCTTTTAATTTGGTCATTTACTTGTTACTCGCACTCTTTGTATTATGTTATGTTTATGTATGTTCACGCAATAATAGTGATAACTATCGAGCCACTTTTGGAGGTTCACTTTGACTTGATGTTTATTTTGTATCACTTTTAGGTTTTTTCCTTGTTATTTTTTTTCAATTACCTTTGTAATATAATCTTTATTTGCTATATATATGGTTCAAAATATATAAAAAATGGGTGGGTCTCTTGTAGACTCAAGTACACGGTGTATTTGAGTTGACCTTGAATGGTCAACTGTTGACCGTTGATCTTGATCGGTCAACGGTCATTTTTTTTTAACAGAAAATTTACACTTTTAAATAATATTTTCAGCTATATTAACATACACTTTTCTGATATAATATAATAACATACATTTTTCAGTTATAATAACATACACTTTTCAGTTATATATAACTTACATTTTTCATTAATAAATCATACATTTTTCAGTTATAATAACATTCACTTGTCAGTTATAATAACATACACTTTTCAATTATAATAACATACATTTTCCATTAAAAACAATGTTACACTTTTTAATATAGTAGCATACACTTTTCATTAAAAAACAAAAATGCACTTTTCAATATACCAACATACACTTTTTTTCAAAAAAAAAAAAAATTAAAATTTGACCGTTGACCGATCAAGGTCAACTCAAATACATCGTGTACTTGAGTGCACATGAGATTTTTTGACATAAAAAATACAATTTACCTTTGTTTTTTTTTTTTATTATTATTATTATTATATAAAGATTAAGTGTGCATTCAAAAATGTAATTCTATTAAATTTGAAGAAAATAAAAGCACCCATATCAATAGAAAAAAAAAATTAAGAAGATAATATTAAGCCCAGAAGATAAAGCTTTTTTTGTATGGAGAAAAGATAAAGCTTTTATTCTTCCACACATTATTTCTTTTTCGGATTTCCTTCATTTCATAATAACTTTCACATTTTTTAGAGATATTCTACAATAAATTTACACCCTTAAAATATAAATTTTTTTCTAAACTCTACCCTCACAATATTATTAAAAATGTATGTCAAAATGGTGATCTTTTTGTTTCTAAATTGAAGCTAACTATTAGAAAATATAATAGAATAATATATTATAGGAATAGTATAATATATTATAGGTAGCAATTGGGACGGGGAGACTTGTTCGCTCGAGAAGAAGAAAAAGGGGGGACGAGGAGACTTGCTCGCTCGAGAAGAAGAAGACGGGGGACGAGGAGACTTGCTCGCTCGAGAAGAAGAAGGAGGAGGGACGAGGAGACTTGCTCGCTCGAGAAGAAGAAGAAGGGGGGACGAGGAGACTTGCTCGATCGAGAAGAAGAAGGGGGCGAGAAATATAAGCTCGTCGGTGGCGGCTAAAAGCGGCCAAGAGAGGGAACGAGAGAGACCAGCTCGTTCGAGAAGAAGAAGAAGGGGGACGAAGAATACAAGCTCGTCGGTGGCGGCTAAAAGTGACCGGGAGAGGGAACGAGGGAGACCAGCTCGTTCGAGATAAAAAAAAAAAAAAAAAAAACAAGGCAGCGACGAGGGATACCTGCTCGTCGAGGACGCCGAAAAAATTGAGAAGAAAGGGGAAGGGGCAAGGCGGCGACGGGGGATACCAGCCCGTCGGAGACGCCGAAAAAAGGGTTTCAGTGTATTAGGCTTAGAGATGTTTATCCGGGTCGGGCTAACCGGGCTGGCCCGTTTAACCCTGAAAAATACAGGGTTAGGGTTCATGAATTATAGGCCCGTTTAAAATCGGGTTTTTTTTACCCGGACCGGTTAGCCCGTGGGCTAAACCGGGCCAGCCCGCAGGGTTACAGGTCCTGCCCGCTAGCCCGAGTTGTTACCTTTTTTTTCTTTTTTTTTTAATAAATAACCTAAGAACAAATTTTGGATCATTTAACCAATAACCATAATTATAAACATTAAGAAGCCCATTACCATCCATTAGTCACATTATTACTATTTTTTATTAGATTATGATATTTGTTTAGCTTTATTTGGTCATATTAAGGACTAATGAGTTCTAAAATTGTGTTTAAATTATACTTTTTTTTCTCATTTGCTGATCATTAACTAATTATGTATTTTTCTATTTTATTTGCTTGTTGGACGTGCCAATTGAGACATTTAATTTTAAAAGAAAAAAAGTTATTGTAGTCCGTTAGTGGCCCGTTTAGCCCGTGGCCCGCTAGGGTTAGGGTTAGGTCCCAACAATTGTAGGCCCGTTAAATATGAACCGGTTAAGGCCCTAACTCGTTTAGCCCGTAGCCCTGTAGGGCTGGCCCTATAGGGTTAGGGCCAGCCCGATAGACATCTCTAATTAGGCTGATACCATGTGAGAATTATATTCAGTCACCGTTAATGAGATGATAAGAGTGATCCACTGTATATAGGGATTACAAGAGATACACAAGTGAATAGATAAATAAGGAAATAAATATAAACCATAAATAAAATATTGCTACCTATAATATATTATACTATTTCTATAATATATTATTCTATTATATTCTCTGATACTAACCATATAAGGAGAAGGTATATATGATAGTGTTTTTTCTTAATTTTAGGATTTTTTTTGTTCGTATATGATGTTTTATTTTCCTTCATATAATTGTAATAATATAAATTAGGGTTAATTCTAAATAAATACACCACCTTTCATCTCAATATCAATTTAATCACGACCTTTACGATTTTTTTTAAAAACCTCAACCTTTTATCGTGTTGCAATTAGATACACATTTTTTTCTCCGGTCAACAATTGATGAGTGTCCTTCTCAAACTAAATCAAGTTTTCTTCTACCATTCTCAAACTAAATCAAGTTATTCTCTTCTAACCATAAAAATCATACAAAAAAAAAACTCACGCATCTAACCCACGACCATTGGTGATTTGGTGGTTTATTTCTTCAGGAATTCTTAAATTATTTAATAATTTTGTTGTTTTGTTCAACTAGTTCAAGAACTATAATTTTTTTCGGTGGATCTCAATTAATTATTGTATTTGAGTGTATGCTGAAGATAACCTTGTTGGTGGTTTTTTATTATTTTGTTCAACTAGTTCGAGGAGTACAATTTGTATGCTTTATGAGAGAGGAAAATATTCTAGGAATTAATTAATGTGTTTAACACTAATGAGAGAAACGCGCATAACAAGAACTCTGTTGAGTTTGATTTTTATTTTTATTTCTACAAAGTATAGATTTAGTTTGAGAATGGTAGAAGAAAACTTTATTTAGTTTGAGAAGCGGAGGAGATGCATGCAATTTTATTTTTATTTTTATAAAATTTTATATTTTTATAAAGTGTAATCTTTATGGAAAAAAAAAATATGTGTCATATGACGTGGCGAGCTCCGACAAGCCACATCATCAATTGTTGACCGGAGAAAAAAAATGTGTATCTAATTGCAACATGAAATGTTGGAATTTTAAAAAAAAAATCGTAAAGGTCGTGGTTAAATTGATACTGAGACTAAAGGTGGTGTATTTATTTAGAATTAACCCTATAAATTAAATTGATTATACACATTTATAAATATCCAAATTTCAATAATAAACACACCCCAACAAAATTTAAATTTTCATTTTTTTTACTAAACACACCCCATTTTATTCCCTTTCTAACATTTTTTTCTTAAAACTTAAATTAATTTGTCTTCTAACACAATACTATACACACCCCATCCATTCTCTCCCCTAAAAACAAAAAGAAGAACCAGCCGTGCATCCCTCACACCCAAACCGTTCCTTTCTTCCCCTCACTCCCAAACGAGCCGTGCATTTCAAGGAGAGCAAGAGCCGAAAAATCTCTCTCGATTCCTAACAAACAACAAACTAAATGGAAGATCACTTTGTTTCATTTTGAATGTTTTTACTTCAAAAAATCTAGGGTTTATATGGTTTGTGGGGATTTTTCAAATTGTTGAATAAGTTTTAGTGATTTAGTGTATAAAAACCCTAATAAAATGCATTGGGTATGATTGTATATCATACATTGAGTTTGAGTTTGGGTTTGTGTTGTGTTACGGCGCTTGCTCGTGTGATTTGGGGCTGCCGCGTTCGTGCACGGCCAGAATCGCAGTCGCGCGACGTGCACTGTGCACGGCTGGATCGGCCGCACGCACAAGTGTTGCACGGCTGGTTCAGCCGCACACACTGTGTAGTGCACGGCTGGTTGGGCCGAACAATGTGTGTAGCGCACGGCTGGTTGGGTCGCGCACACTGTGTAGTGCACAACAGTATTCCCCTGAAATGATCTGAACAAGCTATGAAGTATTTGTCCTTAACTCTTTCAAAAAGAATTATGGACAGGACTCCAGTTACAGATGATAAGTAGTTAACCTATTGATATGGATATATTGATGCGGACTTCTAAAAATTTGGTTCCCTTCTTTTATACTAAAATTTTGTTTACAATTGGCTTTGAATGCCTTGATCTAATGTCGAGTTTTCCTTCGTTAATTTGGTATTATGCATTTATGCTTATCGAATCATTCATTCATGATTAATCAGTATCAAATGGAAATTAAGTGGTTAAAAAATCAAGCAATGTTTCCTCACGTGGATTATACTAAATGCAAATGCCAAATGAACATTATAGTGTGTAACCATTGATCCATTGTGATGAACGAAGACAATCTGATCGTTTTTATATCTAAACAAATTATTGACAATGGTCTCTTTCTCTGGCTACACCTTGTATTAGTGGTATGCATGGTTGGTGTATATTAGGATTTATTCTTTGGTGGGCATTTCTCTTCAAGCTATTTATTCATAAGAGCTAAGATAATGTTTTGAGTTTACTTGTTTATCTGTTTTTGTTTAATTTATTTGAAAGCTATGAAAAACAATACTAATGCTTCATTTCAAGCATGTATCCTTGTTCTTTTCTGGCAAGGTAGATTTTGTTAATAACCAAGTAAACGTTGAATTTTTGTGGTTAATACTTAATACCCACCAAAAAGAAAGACATCTGGAAAACCAGAATATACTAAGGAAAATGCAAGCAAGCCAGCGGTAGGTACCACTCGGTACATTCTTTCTAGAATCACGGTAGGTACCACTTCTTTCACAAGCAAGCGTCACACGAGGCCGCCTACCTTTCTTGGCATTGTCAGACCTTTTAATTAGAATGACCATGTCATTCAACCGACTGGTTTCTTGAACCCAATTAATCAACTCTTGCCTAGAGTTAAACAAAGCCATTGTGGTAAATAAATAACCATAGTCTGCCACCATTTCATTTTCGTTTGGTTCCTGTACCAACAACAAATTAAAATACAATTAAAAACCTGCATGAAACTGCACGACCACAACTTCATGTACAGACATGAAAGTGTACGGCCATAACTTTATGTACACACATGCAAGTGTTCGGCCAGACCATAATGTACGGATATGGATATGTTCGGCCAGTACACAATGTACACATCCAGTTGTGTTCGGCCAGTAGTGGACGTACACTACTTAACAATAAAATCACAGATTGTGTTCGGACGGTCGTGGCCGTACACTCAATATGTGTGCGGCCATTATGGCCGTACGCACAGTGATTGTGTTCGGCCACGATATCGGCTGTGCACGTCGCAACTGTTATCACTTAAAAAACTGTACAAAGTGTAAAAAAAGTATAAAAAAGTGTAAAAAACATTAAATATACTTACATTAATTTCCTCCATCGCTTTTCCTTCTTCCATGATCATGTTTGTTGTGATTATATCATCATATGAAGGTTTATGGTGGTAGGGTTTATGCATGGAGAAAGGGTTTTAAAAGATTGGAGTAATTTTTTGTTGTAAAAGTAAAAACAAATGAATTAGGGTTAAATGGGGGGTAGAATTTAAGTATGGGCCTATGGGGTGTGTATAACATGGGGTGTCTTTAATATTATTAGGGGTGTGTTTAACATTTTTCAAATAATTTAAAAGGATATCTTAGTAAATTCAATTAGGTCTATTTTTGTCCAAAAAATTATGGGGTAGGAATAACATAATTTGGGGTGTTGATAGCCCTTCCCAAAAAAAAAAAAAAAAACTCTGCATCTTTTCTCATGTGTTTGATCATAAAAATAAATATCAACTGTATGTGGTCGATGTCGATTTTGATAAAATTCTTGACAGTAGAGGCGGTTATGAAGGCCTTATTCCTAAGTTCCAATATGAAGGGAAATATTAAATTCCTCCCTATATTTATTTGATGGAAATCTTGTCAGATTTAGGAGTTTCAGTAAAGAAACTTGATTTATCATCGGATGTTTTGAATTGTAAATCTTGTCCGATAGGCATAGCTGAATTTAAGGATTTAAGGATATTGCTCATATGAATTACCCCAAACATGAACAAATAGTCGTGGCAACGCCCGACAGCAAACAAATTCTAGTTTTCCCGTCTGTCTTGGATTCTTAGAGTCGCATTCCTTATGAGCTGTATAATCCTTCGCAGAACACTTGTGTAGTACTAGAACCACGTACCTGAGTTACTTTTACAAATAAATCACAACATAATTCCATGTGCATTATTAATTAGACTCGAAAATTAATATTGATAAGTCGACGGCAAACAAATAGTCGTGAGGAGTATTTGTTGTGGAATGATAAGTCGATTTAATAGGGAATAATAATATAGGAATAATATCTTTTTATTTTAATTCATATCTTTGTATATATATCTTTGATATGGTTGTTGTATTTACCTTAATTATATTTTGCAAATACTTGTTTATATTTAAGTACAATTTTCTAAATGAATGAATGTTACTCATGAATTATGATAAATACAGTATAGTATTAGTTCACATATTGTATAGTATTAGTTCAAATATTAAATAGAAACAAGTTACATGTATGTAACTGGTACATAAGGGTGCAACCCATAATCTTTTTGTAAATAGTGAATCATTTCTATCACCTCATTAACGATGATCACATACCTATTCTCACATGGTATCAGTCTGACTCATTAAAACTCTAATTTCTTCTCTAAATCCTCACGCTAAACTCTTCCCTTCCCCCTTCAATGGCGGCGGCCGCAACCCCTTCCCCCATTCCTCTCAATGTTTAATTTGGTTCATCTCTTGACCATCAAATTATCTTCCTCTAACTGCCTGCTTTGGCATAATCAGGTAGTTCCGGTTCTCTCCAGCCATGATCTCATCTCTTATGTTCAAGTTATCTAGGTTGCTCTTGAGACAGCCTACAGCCACACCTCGGTCCCTCACATCAATCAATTGCAAAATCAATTACTCTCTCTTCGTCGCGGATCTACCTCTGTCGACGATTTCAGCAAGAAGTTTCGTGCTCTCTGCGATCAACTCACTTCCATTGGTAAGCCTGTTGATGATGGTGACAAGTGTCACTAGTTCCTCACTGGTCTCGGCCCCCAGGTTGCTGGTTTTTCTGACACTCGCATGGCAATGTTGCCCATGTCTGCCTTTCGGGATCTGATCCATCAAGCCTTAAATATGAGCAATATACTCGCTCGATGGACTCCCCGTCCTCGTAAGTTCCAGCCTTCGCTGCTTCTCCTCGTCCAAGCAAGTCTCCTCGCCCTGGCACCAAATCCCGTAACTTCTCCCCTCGGAATTCTGGTGGCCAGGCGACCACTGGTTCCTCGCAGGGTGGCTCGGCTCCTGCTCGTCACCCTCCAACTTGTCAAATTTGCCGATAGTAAAGTCACTATGCAAATCGTTGTCCTGATCGTTATGCTCGCCCGACCCCATTGCAGCCAACCTTGCTCATGCCCTTGACACTCGATGTCATGTCTCGCAGCCTCCGGCCTCGGATTAGTTTCTCGATAGTGGTGCCTCCACTCACATGACTCCTCGCTTCGCTGATTTGGATACTCTTCACCCGTATTCTGGTAACGAAAATGTCATTGTTGCTAATGGTTCTACTATTTTGTTCACTCATGTTGGGTCGTGTTCGGTTAATAAGGATGTTCACTTGTTATATGTGCTCGTCGTACCTCATCTTACTAAGAAACTATTATCCATTAGTAAGTTTACTTCCGATTTTTCTGTTGATGTGTTATTTAATAATGACTCATTTGTAATTTAGAATCGGGCGACCAAGCTACCCTTGGCGAGGGGTCGGCATAGTCGAGGACTCTATGCCCTGGAGTAGGCACCCCAACCTTGGTCGCTGCTTTGCGGAGCTCATCGCTAAAGGCCTCTTTTGAGAGTTGACATCGTAGATTAGACCATGTTCCTATTTATGTCATTAATTTGTTGCGTAAATTGGGTTTGTTAACCTTTACTTCTTTATTCCCAATCCGGGCTAATGTCCATGTCAGTTGGTTAAGAGTAAACATTTGTCTTTTTCGTTGAATGAAAACCGGGCATCGCATGTTTTGGATTTAGTTCATTGTGATCTTTGGGGACCTGCCCCTGTTGCTTCTAATGATGGCTTTCGGTACTATGTTATTTTTGTGGATGATTTCTCCAGATTTACTTGGCTCTATCCCCTACATGCCAAATCGGATTTATGTGATGTTTTTGTTCGGTTTCATACGTTTGTCTACAATCAGTTATCCTCTTCGATCAAGGCTTTCCAGAGTGATGGTGGAACGGAGTTTGTTAATGGTCGTGTTCGGGGCTTCTTTGCCGATCATGGCATTCATCATCACTTCTTTTGCCCATACACTCCTCAACAGAATGGTCGAGCTGAACACAAACATCGTTATGTCACTAAAACTGGGCTTTCTCTGTCGTTTCAGGCGAGCATGCCTGCTCATTTCTAGGTTGATGCCTTCTCTACGACCGTCTACATCAATAACCGTTTGCCCACACCACTCCTTGGGGACGGGTCGCCCTTTCAGCTCCTGTTCGGTATTGCTCCAAACTTTGCAAATTTCTGGACATTTGGGTGTCGTATTTTTCCGTATCTTCGTGGTTATGCTCTCCACAAGCTTGCTCCTCGTAGTTCTCCATGTATATTTATGGGTAACAGCTCTTCTCACAAGGGGTTTCGATGTTACGATCCAATCGCTTCCCGCTTCTACACTACTCGTCATGCTCAGTTTGATGAATATGTGTTCCCGTTCTCGGCAGCTAATGCTCCTTCCTCGCCCGATTCCCTTGAAATCAACTCTTTCATGGAACCCCCAGCTGCTCCTCGCCAGCTCCCTTATGGTCTTTGTCCTGATCCACAAGAGTCGACTCTACCCTCTGCTCGCCTAACTGATCACATTCATCCTGCTCGCCCAACTGCCCAACCACTAGCTGCTCGCCTAATCCTTGTTTCGACTCACCTAATGGTCACCCGGGCCAAGTCTGGAATATTCAAGACTCGACACATTGACGACATTGCGACCACCGGACTCCTGTCCGCCCTCTTTGTTTCTGAAGAGCCCAAGGGTTTCAAATCGGCCCTTAAGCATCCAAACTGGTTAGCTGCAATGCAATCTGAGCTCGATGCCCTGCATGCTAATCAAACTTGGGAGCTCGTTCTGTGCCCTCCTTTTACAAACATTGTTGGTTGCAGATGGCTCAGTTGATTGTAACAAAGCCCGTCTGGTCGCGCAGGGCTTCTCGTAGGTTCCATGCCTTGACTTCTCGCATACATTCAGTCCAGTCGTCAAGGCCGCTACTGTTCGCATCATCTTGTGTCTGGCTGTTCGGAATCAGTGGCATATGCACCAGCTCGATGTTAACAATGCCTTTCTCCATGGACCATTGACGAACATTGTTTACATGTCTCAACCTCCTGGCTTTGTTGATCCTCGCTTTCCCGACCATGTTTGTCACCTCAAGAAGGTTTTGTATGGTCTTTGGCATGCTTCCCTCGCTTAGTTCATTCGCTTTAGTGGCTTCCTTAAGACTATGGATTTTCTGTGTAGCCGAGCGGATCCCTCACTCTTCTACTACAGACTTGGTAATGTCACCTTATACCTCTTGCTTTATGTGGATGACATTATTGTTACCGGGAGCGACCAGGATTCTATTCGGCATTTTATTCGTCGTGTCAACAAGGAATTTGCGATCAAAGATCGTGGTCGCTCAGCTACTTCCTCGGCCTCGAGGTCACTCACTCGTCGACCGGTCTCTTTCTCAGCCAAGCGAAGTATGCTCGCGATGTCTTATCTCGAGCGGAGTTGCTCGACTTGAAGCTTGTCTCCACTCCCCTCGCATCCGGGGAATCTTTGGTTAGTACAGGGGCCCTTTTGCCTACCACACTCTTTACCGCTCGCTTGTCGGCGCTTTACAATACCTGACGATCACGCGTCCTTATCTTTCATATGTTGGTAACCATGTCAGTCAATTTTTACACTCGCCGACCACCGACCACTTCCTCACAGTCAAAAGGATCCTCAAATATGTTAAGGGCACTATCAACTATGGGATATCCCTTTGACCGGACAAGTGACTACTCGCTCGTTGGTTATTCTGATGCGGATTGGGCCAATTGCACTGAGACTCATCGCTCCACTTATGGTTATTCAATTTTTTTGGACGGAAATTTAATCTCCTGAAGCGCGAAGAAACAACACACTGTTGCTCGCTCGAGCTGTGAATCCGAGTATAGGGCACTCGCGAACACAACCCAAGAAATGATTTGGGTCACTCAACTTCTTCGGGAGTTTGGTCAACTCTCTTCTTCGCCCCCCACACTGCTTTGTGACAACAAGAGTGCCTTGTTTTGGTTTCAAAATCCAGTTTCTCATAAACGAGCAAAACACATCGTCATTGACTGCTACTTTGTTCGCGAATTGGTCTCTTCTGATCGCCTCATCACCAAGTTCGTCCCATCCACTCTTCAGCTCGCCGACGTCTTCACCAAGAGTATTCCTCGCCCCAACTTCGAATTTTTACGTTCCAAGCTCTGTGTTCGATTGCATCCACAGCATCGCTTGACGGGGGTAATAGAAAATAATATCTTTTTATTTTAGTCCATATCTTTGTATATATCTCTTTGATTATCTCTTTGTAAATACACTTATAAATAGTGAATCATTCATATCACCTCATTAACGGTGATCACATACCTATTCTCACAAGATTCCTCGTCCCCACCCTCGACCTTTTCGTTGTTGGAAAATTTTGGTAACAATTGATGGTCGGATTGTTATAACTCCTGGCTGGGTATTTGATCTTGAAAGTTGTTGGTCCTTGATGGAGTATGACACAAGTGTATGGGGGGGGGAATGCACTTGTGTATACAAATTCTTTCTTTTTCAAAACTGTTTAACTTAATCAGGGAGGTTGTCTCACAACAGTCCTGAGTAATAATCTTGAAAGATAATTGGCCTACTGAAAACTATGAAGTAATCAGTTGGAAAACTATCTAAAAGAGTTTCTTAAGTGCGGAATATGATTGGCCTTTTCTTTGAAAGAATACTCCTAGTTAATTTCTGATGAACCAGTTGATCAGGGACTTTGTCCAAAACAGTTTTTCTTAACTTTGCTGAACTTACTTCTTTAAGAATGAGTTTATCAAGTAATGTGAGTAATGGAAAAGTGCAGTAAGTAAATGACACAACAATTTATAGTGGTTCTGAGTCTCAAGCTCCTACATCCACTTTCCCTGATTGAACAGGATAATTCCTTAACACCTGGAATTGGCTTGTTTTATAGTGCCAAGGTGCACTGATCAACAACACTATCTCAGTGCTTTGATCCCTAGGATAAACTGAGTCCTAGTGTTCAATCTCACTGAGTTAAGACTGTATTTTCACTTAACAGTCCTTAACTCCTCACTTCTACAACAAACTCTACTTCACTCAATGAGGTAAGGGTTTGAAGTTTGGTTCCAACTAATAGAGATACCCTTTACAATAAGAATAGTGTAAAGGCTTAGGATATCTCAATGCTAAGATTTGGATATTACAAGAAGGGCTTAGCTTTAGAAGTGATCAGGAAACTTGGGATATAAAGAACAACTTTGGTTTCCTTTGATTGCTTAATAATTGTTTGATAGCAGATAGTTGGATACTTTAATTCTTGGATCACTTCTGAATTTATAGAGCAATTTGATCAACTATCCGTTGGAGAGATAGCATTTCAAATTGTCTATTTGCAGCTCTATTGAAACGGGTATGAACCTTAACCTTCTATTATCCACTGTGTAAAAGGCTCTTCAACGGTTGCTTGAATGAATGTGTTGACTTCTGAAAAATGCGACTGAGATGACTTGTGTCAGCTTCCAAATTTTGCACATTTCCCAAGGTTGATTGTGGCAGACTTTACACTCAACCAACGGTCAGATGGAACAAGTCCCCTGAACATTCCTGCTGCAAATAGAAGTCTTCAATGCTAGTTCAGGCTTGATGGCAATAAATGCTTCATTAAATTTGTCTTCTGTGCAAGTATCATTCAATGCTCTTGATCTTCTAGCCTTGAAACTGATCTGATATTGCTCTTATCAGTACTTGCAGTCTCTCTTTGCATTCTTGATTATCAGCTAAGTTGTCCTCTTTAGTAGGCTTATCTCCGTGCCATCAGCAGACTTGTCCTAGAGCACTAAACCTTAACAAGCTACCTAACATTCCAGCTTTGGACAACTACCCTGATCTATAAATCTCACAACATTCCTGAGATTTAGACTTAGGCAATTTTACTATCTTAACTATCCTGAGACAACTAGACTGATACATCTTTTAATTTTATCTCAAGTAATCTGATCATCGTCAATCAGGGGTTTTGGTATATTAATCAAAATCAATTTATTTCCCAACAATTTCCCCCTTTTTGATGATGCCAAAACCTATTACAAAGGGAACTTGACTTATACTAAAAGCTTTGTTCTTCAGGATGGATGATCTGGTCAATTTTCCAGAAACAAACTGTTAGCACAATAATAAATCGAGTATATAGGTTATGTCAGGTTAGCTAAGATAATGAGTTGTTATCTCTGATGAAAATAGTGATCCTTTAATATATATCATGAGACATTACAATGCTGAAAAATTAAAAGGACTCACTATGCTAGAACAAGGTAGACAGATAGAGACAACAACAAATTAGAAACATAGATAAAAGGGAAAAAGGACTTATTCTTCAGAAAGAACCATCATCTTGAGGAGCAATCCCATACTCTCTTCTTCAGCTCCCAAATCTCCTGATTTGTGCATTTGGGACCCAGCTTCATCTTTTCCATCTTCATGATGGAGATGAGCTCCTCCAAGATCTTCCCTTCATCAATCATGTTCCCATTGAACTTGGGAGGCATGTACAATATGGGACCAGGGGCTTTGAAATCTATCCTTGCAATGTCAGCTGCTGCAAACAACTTCTGATACATGTCCCTGTGATTCTCAAACATGAACTGGCCAAACACTTCTTCAACATCTTCACCTAGCCACTTGCCTATGACAAAGAAGTCATAAACAAAGCTTCTCTTGGCCTCCTCCCATGCATCATTCAATTGGATTGGCACCCACTTGTCATGGTGAGGATATTGAGTGTCCCATCTTTGAAGCATTTGAGGCTTCAACCTTCTGTAAGAAGCCCTTCTCCTTGCGGCTTTGAAGTTTGCCCTTCTGGCATCTCTTGCTCTGTTGGCCTCAACCAACTGATCCATTCTTTCCTTAGCTCTCTGAAGAGCTAGCTTCTCTTGTGTTTCTGGATCCTTTCCAAATCCCTCCTCAAACAGGTTTGAGGGATCATCAGCAAGCTTGGGCATTCTAACTTCATGTTCCTTGTCCTCTTCTTTTTCAGTTTCCACTTCTTGGATCTCAGGCAACATGGCTGCTTTCTTCAGCCTCTTTGAATTTCTTACTTGGGTTGCCTCTTCAGCTTGGAATTCAGAGGGCAGTGTCAGGCTTGTTGGGAAGTCAGTGAAGGTATGTTCCTTTCTTTTTCTTTCAGAGGCTCTAGTGACCTTACCCCTTACTTCAATCACCTTTTCATTGGGGTCTAGGCCTGCAGACTCTCCTCCAGGTCTCTGTTCCCATCTAGCATGATCCTCAATGACAGAAGCCATAAACTTCTTCATTGCAATCTGGATCTACTCCTCTTCAGTTAGGTCTTCAATATTAATAGGCCCTTTGCCTTTTCCAATATCTTCCTCTTCCTCCTCTTCAATCTCAGGCTGCTTGTCCTTTCCCTTGGGCTCTCCAATCTTCAAGGTTCCCTTTGCCTTTGCTCTCTCTCTTTCCCCCTTTTTGGCATTATCAAAACACTGGGGCTTCAAATCACTCATTGTGACAGAGAGATGGGAATGAGCATGAGTGAGAGACTTCAATTCTTGCAGTAGATAGACATTTTCATCATAGATATTCTGCATCCTATCATCTGCCATGCTGAGAAAGACATGAACTGGCTTCATCTTCTGGGCAACAATTTCATCAAGGGTGGCTTTCAAGGATTGATCATGTTTGGCTTGCAACTGGTCAGTGAGATTGGCCCCAACTTGATCAGAAACCTTGGCCATGAGTTCCACAGTGAACTTCTCAGCAGCCTCCTTCACCATTGCAGCTTTAAGCTCCTCAGCTTTCTTCCTTTGGGCTGCTATTCTTTGCCTCAAGGCATCCTTGATTGTCTTTCTTATGGTTGTGACATTGTGCTTGTAGCTCTCCCTTAGGCCCTTCCGCTCTTTCTGCACAGTCTTGGTGAACTTGGTCATTGGATTCTTGGCTTTTGTCACTTCAGTTGAGACTGTTTGCAGACCAGTCTCAACTCCACTGATTCTTGCATCCAAGGTTGGCAATACCACTTCTTCAGAACCTGTGAGCCTCATCTCAACAGAGGCTAGAGTCTTTCCTTGGCCATCAAGAGTGTATGTTGTTTCTGCATGAGCCTTCCCAACTTCCCTGACCAAGATGTCTAACTTCTCTTACTGCTCCTCAATGGAAGTTGCAGTTTGGGAAGCAATTTGCAGACCAGCTTCTGTTGCATTTGCTTGTTCAAAGTAAATCTTGTTCAGTGTGGACATGTTAGCTGAGATTGCTTCAAGGTCAACATCAGTGTCAACTGGAATATCAGTAAGGGAAACATCTGCAAAAATTTGCTCAATAGTGACAGCTACAAAATCTGCAAAACTTAAAGTGTTAAATAAATCACCCTCATCACCCTCTTTCTTTCCTTCTCCCAAAAGGTCTGATACATCAACACCTTTGCTCTCATTTTCAACTATTTTCTTTTCTTCATTTTCAATAGATGGACTCACAATCATTGGAGAATCAGGCCTCCTTTCACCAAGGGATTCATCAAGTTCAGATTTGACTTGAAGAATAACCTGGCTCTCATGTTGGGCTTCACCCAACATTTCACTTTCCTCTCCCTCTTTTGGTGGTGCACTCTTACTACCAGTAATCACACAATCACCTTCATCTCCCTCTGATTTTTCATCACTACTGTCCTTTTCAACTCCTTCTTTTCCTAAACCTGACACCTCCATATCTTCAACAAGATCCACAGAGGGAATTTGATGGGAGATCACAATGCTTGGGCTTCCCAAGTCCACTGAGTCATCCTGAATGACTAAAGGCTGGTCAGTGTCCAACTTCTCTGACACTGATGAGGCTTTAGTCAAACCAGCTTCTCCTATGGAAGTCTCAACATTGTCAAGCTATGCCTCAGGCTCAGAAGAACCATCCTTGGCCAATGCATCTTGGACTGACTCACCACTCTTAGTCAACTCCTCTAATTTCTCAAAGTCCTGAATTGAAGGATAAGTCAAGTAGTGTACCTTAGCAGGGTTAGGTCCAGGAGGTTTGGGATTGGTGTTGTCATCATCATCATCATCTGCATCATCTGAGGTGCTATCAGGATGTTTGACTCCTTGAGAAATCCTTTCTCTTTCAGCTAGCACCTTCTCATGGACAATTGTGCAGAACAAGGCCTCAGTGGTCAACACACTGGATTTCTTAACATTGGCAAAGTGCAACAACCTGTTCTCCTCAACCTGCCACCAGCTTGCACCTTTATCCTTGATAGCCTGAGCTATCTCCACCATGGTTCTATCTTTGATCTCAACAAGTGCTCTGAGATCATAGAATTGCTGCTGTAGTCTTGGATACTCCTTTAATCCAGGATAAAGCTGATCAACATTAGCCTTGGCAATCTACCTTAGCATCCCCTCATAAGTATACTCTTCTTCACTGTCATCATCATTGATTTCATCAGAAGAGTTGTCTTGAGATTCATAAGGGTTGGCTTGGGCTTCAGGAAGGTTGAGCTGGGGTTCAGATGGGTTGGGTTCAGAGGATGTGGGAATGATTTGGGTCTCAGGTGCTGTAGAGAGCAATGTTCCTGAGGATGTTATTGGAATGGCTTGAATGGGTGGTAAAGTAAGTTGATCACCTTCTTGAAGAGCAGTTTCAAGAAGTTTGGTATATGAAAGAAGTTTGGGATCAAGGGGGGAGAATGGCCTATCTTCTATATCAGCAAGATCAGCCAAAACATCAATTCATGTCCTGTCAGGAGCACCTTCAGGAGAGTAGGTCTTCTTGGCCACAATTGGAGCATCCTCAGGAGTCTTCCACTCCTCTTCTTCAAGCTTTTGTTCATCATGTGTTGGTGATATTCTCTAGAATTGAATATCAGGAGAGTTGGCTCCAGGGCTCTTAGACTTGGACCTTGTTTTGGAATTAGACCTGCTTGCTTGTCTAATTTCCTTGAAAATTTCTTTTTTCTGTTTTTCCTCCTCAATTAACTTCTGCTTCTCAGAAGTTTTGATGATCCTCCTTCTTCTTTCAGCCCTTGTAGGCTTCTCAAGATCCCTGTACTCAGTGAACACTTCAGGCTGCAAGGGGACAATTTCCCTGAACTCCTCTCCTTCTTCAGGGGGGTTGACCCCTTCTTGTTCAACCTTGTCAATCTCCTCAGAAGTGGCACCTCCACTCTTATACTGGCTTTCTGGTGAAGATTCACTAAGAATCTGCTTCATTTTCTTCATCTTAGGCTGAGTTTTCACTGTCTGAGCCTTTCTTTTCCTTGGAGAAGATCTGGTAACACGTGCAACTGTTAGGGCTTGCTTTGCTGCTGCCCCTTACTTCCTTTTTTCTGTCTTAGAAGACAGCTTCCTGTACATCACTTTTTGGGCTGGAAATGGCTTGGGTTTGGCTTGAAGGTGAGTGTAGTGAGCAAATCTTTCCAAGAGCAGGCTTGCTCTTGTGCAAAACAGCAGCTTCCCATCCACCACAACCTTGTGGTGCTTCACCTCCTTGAACTTGTACTTCTCATTCATCATCTTTCCCAAAATGAAAGTTTTCCAACCAAACTTGACTCCTCTTTCAGCAGAGTCAATCACAACAGCCATTACTCTCAATTTTGGCAAACTTATTTGCTCAACACTCCCAGAATGGCTCAGCAAACTTTTCACAACAATATCAAATAAGTTCTCATATTTTGGTTTCAAGGACTTTCATCCATGGATCAGAGAACTTCTTCTCCTCTCCTTCTCTATAAACTTCAGGATTCAGGCCTTCTGATGGTAGCCCAAAGCTTGCATCCAAGTCTTCTGAAGAGAAGATGATGGTGTGTTGGGATTGCTCCTCTTCTCCTTCTTCTGCATAAGTATGTTTGGTGCAGATATCACCTTTCTTGCCCTTCCACCTTAGATATGCAAAGAATTCAGCCATGAAGGGGTTGAGGCATGAATCAGGCTTGGTGCCTAAGAATTATTCGAGCCCTGCATCCTTTAGCCATTGTAGAACTGGATGAACTTCCTCATCTGGGTTGTCAAAAGCCACAAGCTTTTCGAACCATAAGGAGTTTGTGTTACTCAGATAAGTAAAATCAATATCCAAGGATGGATCATTGAAGTCTACAAGTTCCTCTCTTTTGATTTTGGGGGCCATGGATGTTTGAGAGTGGGAAGGTGTTGAAATTTTTTGAAGAAATGAGAGAAATTCAAAATTTTCTTAAGGGTTTGGAAGTAGGTGCGTAAGAAGTGATGTTAAAAACTGAGGGTTTTTATATCCAGTGGTTTTATTAACTGTTGGATAATACTCCCTCCGTCCACGAAAAGTAGTCCCATTTGACACATATTCTTTGTCCACCAAATGTAGTCCCATGCACTTTATGGAAACTATCACCCTTCAACTATCACTTAATTACCCAATTTGCCATCAACTTTATTCCTAAACAATCACTTTATTCACAATGGACCCCACAATACCCTATAATACCCTTACTTTATCTACTTTATCTACCATTTTCTTAAAACTTGTGCCCCATCCCCATGTCCCTACTTTTCATGGATGGAGAGAGTAGCAAATATGGGTGGACAAATCCTAAGACAAAGTGGATATAGTGGGGTAGTGGCTTAGGAACGGTTAGATGTAGGTTAAAGAGTAATCAATGACTTTGATCAATAGCACAGTAATTAATGCAAACTTAAAAGAGATTTTGCATTAAATGCAGATTTGCCATTTGGGGGCTAAAACCTTAATAGCACACGCCATCCTAAAAATAGACTACTCTTAGCCCAAGAAATCTTTTAAATGTCCAATCAATGCTAAAAATAGCACTTATCACCTTATCAACTTGGACAAACGTCCTGATAAGTGTTTTGACCTCTATTTTGGTCAAAATAACTGACCAACATGTCTGAGTGGGTCCCAATGTTGCTGACTGGGTCCCACAAGGTCAATCTTCCTGACCAACATTGTTGAAACCTATATGGACAACTCTACTGAGTTTCCCTTTTAGGCAGACAGTTTCAGCGAGGTTGGTCAACCTTGCTGAAGTTCAACTTAATGAACTTCCCCCTTCATTTGAGCTTCCTTCTTCATTTCTCCATCTTCCCTGGATCAAGTAAGCCCAACTCAGCTGAAAGCTCCAGAAATCTTGCTTCAGCTAGTGGCTTTGTCAAGATATCAGCCTTTTGCTTATCAGTATGAATTTTGACAAGCTTGATATCTTTCTTCTCCACATGATCCCTTATGAAATGATGCTTGATATCAACATGTTTGCATCTGGTGTGGAGCACTGGATTCTGTGAGATAGCAATTGCACTATTGTTGTCACAGAATATGGGAACTTCATTGGTGATGACTTTGTAATCTCTGAGTTGCTGTCTGAGCCAAAGTATCTGAGCACAGCAACTTCCAGGTGCTACATATTCTGCTTCAGTTGTTGATGTTGCAACTGTATTTTGCTTCTTTGAGAACCATGAGATTAGCTTGCTGCCCAAGAATTGACATGTTCCAGAGGTGGATTTTCTGTCAATTCTACATCCTCCATAATCTGCATCTGAATATCCAGTGAGCTCAATGTTGTCATCAGCTGAATACCACAGTCCAAAATTCTAAGTTCCCTTGAGATATCATAGTATCCTCTTGGCAGCTTCAAGGTGACTCTTCTTTGGATTTGCTTGAAATCTGGCACACACTCCAACTGCAAATGTGATATCAGGCCTACTTGCAGTGAGATACAACAGGGATCCTATGATGCCTCTGTAATTAGTGGAATTGGTTGATTCTCCACTTTCATCAGGATCCATCTTCTAGTTTGTATTCATAGGAATTCTGACTGGTTTGCTTGTAGCACATCCAAATTTCTTGATCATGTCCCTTGTATATTTGGCCTGATTGATGAATATTCCTTTCTTTGATTGAGTGACTTGAAGTCCTAGAAAGAAATTCATCAATCCCATCATGGACATCTCAAATTTGCTCTGCATGAGTTTAGAGAATTTCTCACACAGTTTCTCATTTGGAGATCCAAATATAATGTCATCCACATAGATTTGGACTAACAAAATATCATCTCCTTCACAAATTCTGAACAAGGTTCTGTCAACAGTGCCTTTGAAAAAACCATGATCTAGTAGGAACTGTGATAAGGTGTTATACCAAGCTCTTGGAGCTTGCTTCAATCCATAGAGAGCTTTCTTTAATCTGTACACCTTGTCTCCTTCTTCAAAGCCTGGGGGCTGTTCAACATACACCTATTCTTTCAGTACACCATTGAGAAATTCACTCTTCACATCCATTTGATACACTTTGAATCTTTTATGAGCTGCATATGCTAAGAAGAGTCTGATTGCCTCAAGTCTGGCCACTGGAGCAAAGGTCTCATCATAATCAATCCCTTCATATTGACAGTATCCTTTGGCTACCAGCCTTGCTTTGTTTCTCACTATGATGTCATTCTCATTCCTTTTATTTTTGAATACCCATTTGGTACCAATGACATCTTGGTGAGTTGGCCTTTCCACCAGCTCCCATACTTCATTTCTGGTGAACTGGTTCAGCTCTTCTTGCATGGCTATGATCCAGTTGGTGTCTTGTAGTGCTTCCTCTATGTCCTTTGGTTCCTGTTCATAAAGAAAACAACAAAACAAAGAACTTTCTCCATAAAATCTTCTAGTTTTGATCCCCTCATTTGGATTACCAAGTATCAGGCTAGTTGGGTGGTCTTGCAACCAAGTCCTTCTAGACCTGATTCCTTCAGGAGGATTGTCCTCTTCTGAAGTTGGATCACTAGACTCATTAAATTCAGGAAAGTTAATTGAAGGATCAAGTTCAGGATCATATTCAGGGGTGTTGTCCTCATTGTCAGATGTGTTGACATTTTCATTGGTTCCCCCTTGAATATTGGATCCATTTACTACCTCAGCATTGTCTGCTTCTTCATTGGTAGTTGTTACCTGGTTTTGAACTGGGATGGGGTCAGTCAGTTCAGTTTCTCCTTCAGGTTGGTTAGCTTCTGGTTGATTGCCATCAGGTAGGTTGTCCAGCTTTTGATTGTCATCAAGTTCAGGCTGGGCAACATCTACAAACACTGTTTCCTTGCTTTGAAGCCTTAGTCTGGTTGTTCTTTGTGTTATCTCATCAATATTCAGGTTTCTATCCCTGAACTCATTAATAGATTCATCAAACACAACATGTGGTGTTTCTTCCACAAGAAGGGTTTTGCAATTGTAGACTCTGTGAGCTTTGCTGACTTGTGAATATCCAACAAATACTCTCTCATCAGCTTTGCTGTCAAAAGCTTTCAATTGCTCTATCCCATTATTGTGAATGAAACACTTGCAACCAAATATATGAAAGTAAGCAACAGTGGGCAATCTACCTTTCCATAGTTCATATGGAGTTTTACCTTGACCCTTAGTGATTAAGGATCTGTTCTGTGTGTGGCATGCAGTGTTAATGGCTTCAGCCCAGAACCTTTTTGGCAATTTGGATTTAGCAATTAGTGTTCTTGCTGCCTCTTTCAAGGTTTTGTTCCTCCTTTCAGCAACACCATTTTGTTGAGGTGTTCTTGCAGCTGAGGTCATTCTTGCTGCAGTACTCATTGATGTATGAGTTTATGAATTATGTGCCTTTGTCTGATCTGGTCTTGACAATACTTAGGCCTTTTTCATTACTCAATCTCATTTTCAATTCAGGTAGCTTGACTTGGGTCTCTTTTTTGTTCAGCAGAAATACTACCCAAATGTACCTGGTAAAATCATCAACAACTACTAAAGCATATTTTCTTCCATTTAAACTTACAGGGATAATTGGACCAAATAAGTCCATATGCAGTAGTTGGAGAACTCTCTCAGTAGAAATGACAGGCTTTCCTTTGAATGAGGCTTTGATTTGCTTTCCTTCCTGACATGGCTGACATACATGTTCCTTGGTGAACACTTGGTTTGGCAGCCCTTTTACTAGAGAGTTCCTTGCAAGCTTGTTGATGGTTTTGAAGTTTAGGTGGTTCAGTCTCTTGTGCCATAGCCAGCTTTGCTCACTTGTGCTTTTGGCAACAAGACAAACTGCTTCAGGGGTTTTGCTCCAATCTGCAAAATAAACATTTCCCTTTCTCACCCCTGTTAGTAGCACCTGTTGTGTTGATTTGTTTTTGATAAGGCATTCATTTGGTGCAAATTCATCACTATATCCTTTGTCACAGATTTGACTTATAGATAGCAAGTTATATTTTATGCCTAGAACATATGAAACATCAGTAATTTTTACACTACCAATATTTAATGTACCATAACCTCTTATGATTCCTTGAGAGCTATCTCCAAAGGTTACTGAAGGACCATCTTTTTCAATAAATTCTGAGAGAAGCTCCTTGTTTCCAGTCATATGTCTTGAACATCGACTGTCCAAGTACCATGCTATTTTCTTGTTTATGCTTCTCTTCTTCTTGTGGTCCTTGCAGCCCTGCAAAGTCAAACTTTAGGTACCCTTTGAATGTTGGGTCCTAGAGGGTTAGCTGTACCTTTTGGAACCCAAATCTGCCTGATTACTCTAATTGACTCAAAGTGACTGACTTGGTTTCCATTTACATCTACATACACAGTCCTACCCTTAAATGCCTTGGGTGGTTTCTGTGCATAAGTGTTAGCCTTGTAAAGTTCAGGAGAGTTAGTGAATTTCTTTGGGACATGTCTCCTGAAGTTACTAGACTTAGGTGCAGCTTGGTAAGACCTTTGAGGATAGGGGCTTGGATGGCCTTTTCCCTTTGGCATGAAAGGTCTAGGCTTCTTGAAGCTGTTATACCTATCAGTGGAGTTGGGCCTTCCATTGGTTCTCTCCTTCTGAACCTCATTCCTCTTGTATACAATGTTCTTAACCTTTTCCTTAGGTTTGGGTTTAGAAGCATTGATTACTTGAGTAGGCATAAGAGTTTCTTTACCCTTACCCTTGATCAGTGGCTGGTTCACTTCCATTTCATTTTGTTTTTATTGAGCCACTGACCTTACAAAGGTCATCTTAGAATTGCTTGTTGAAGCAATGCTAAGACCAGGTGAGGGTTCAAATGGATTATAACCTAATCCACTTCTTTGAGCAATTGGTCTTTGAAACCCTTGAATTTCCTCTATTGCTTTAGAGGATTTGTTCAAGGCAGACATCTTCATTTTTAGGCTCCCCTCACTTAATTTAAGAGCATCAAATTCATGTGAGAGATTATCAAATTTAGCTTGAAGGATTCTAAGATCAAAATCCTTTTTCTTCAGAGCCAGATTTTGTTCATCAATCAACTTTTGTTGTTCAGTGACTTTGAGAGACATTTCATTATGTTCTCTCACAGTCTACTGATACAACTCAGTTGAGTTAAAGTCAAACTTTGGTTCAGGAAGGTTGGGAGTTTGGACTTTAGAATTCAACAGTTCATTTTCTCTCAATGCCATATTGCATACTTCTTGAAGTCTGGTAAAGTCCTCAAGTAACTTTCCAAAGTTGAGTTTCAAGTGGACTTCACTGGACTCATGTGTGTTATTTGAAGAATTGGAAGATGAACATACCTCTTCATTCTTAAAAGCCATTTGACAGTCATCATCACTGTCACTGTTGGAGAATAGCCCATCATCAGATGAGTACACACTTTCTTCACTAGCTGATTCCCCAGCTACCATGGCCTTCCTGTTGTTCAGCCTCTTATCTCTTTTATTCTGCCTTTCTTTCCTCTCCTTCGAACTCAGGTCAGGACAATCATACTGAAAATGACCCTTTTTCTGGCAGTTATAACACACATCTTCATCATCATTCTTCTTGCTTGAGGACTCCTTCCTCCTTGATGATGATGGTTCAGCTTTGCTGTACTTCTTTCTGTCAGCATATTTGTCTTCTTTCTTCTCATCAGAGAGTTTGTCCTCTGATTTGTTGTCAGGAGAATTGAATCTTCTCCTGGTCCTGTTGTCTTGGTAGAACTTTTTGTATCTACCAAATCTGGAGTTGAGCTTCTCAAATCTCCTGGCCATGAGTGCCAGCTCCCCCTTCATCTCAGATTTAGAGACAGTTTGACATGATCTCTGTGCACCCTTCTTTTCTGTCTCAGCATCTTTGAATGCAACACCTTTGCTTGATGAGGATGGCTCTTCATGTACCTTCTTTCTGTTCAAATCAAACTCATATGCTTTGAGTTCAGAGAACACTTGCTGCATAGGCATGTTGTCAAGATTGCTGGTGTTCTGCATCATGGCTGAGTATATGTCCCACTTGGATGTGAGACTTCTCAGGATTTTTAGTGCAACTTCTCTTTTGGCATAGAACTTGCCAAGAGAGTTTATCTCATTCATGATGTCAGTGAATCTGCCATCAAGATGATCAATGGTTTCATTTGGCTCCATAGTGAATTGTTCATATTTTTGGATAGCCACTTGAAGCTTGTTTTCTTTGATCTTTTGAGTACCTTCACACATCAGTGCTAATGTGTCCCAAATCTCTTCTGTTGTGGTGCAGTGGTACACTCTTCCTATCACTGCATCTGGAATTGTCTGGTACAAAGTGTTCATGGCAATGTAGTTCAGGTTGTGCCTTTTTCTTTCTTCAGCTGTAAATTCATCCTCATCATTTGGCAGTAACTCCCTTGGGTCTGCTTTTTGGGCATCAGTGACTTTGGGATTTACTTTGGTGAATGTGAAGGGCCCTCTTGTGATAACTTTGAGCATTTCATCATGCTGGCAGGCAAGATGTGCTCTCATCCTGGTCTTCCAAAAATTATAGTTCTCTATTGAGAACATTGGCAGTTTGTGATGAGAAATGTGATTTACTTGGTTTGGACCCATGTTGTTAAGGGTGTTGACAGCATCTCCTGGAACTGCATTGTTAGCCATTTCTATAGAATTTGATTAGATAAACACAAATAAGTTTTTCAGAAATTTGGATCAGTTCAGTGACCACAGAAATATTGTGATTTGAAAACCAGATGGATTTTCAGAGGCAGTGATCTTTGAACCCCTGCTCTGATACCACTTGTTGGTCCTTGATGGAGTATGACACAAGTGTATGGGGGGGGGGGAATGCACTTGTGTATACAAATTCTTTATTTTTCAAAACTGTTTAACTTAATCAGGGAGGTTGTCTCACAACAGTCCTGAGTAATAATCCTGAAAGATAATTGGCCTACTGAAAACTATGAAGTAATCGGTTGGAAAACTATCTAAAAGAGTTTCTTAAGTGCGGAATGTGGTTGGCCTTTTCTTTGAAAGAATACTCCTAGTTAATTTCTGATGAACCAGTTGATCAGGGACTTTGTCCAAAACAGTTTTTCTTAACTTTGTTGAACTTACTTCTTTAAGAATGAGTTTATCAAGTAATGTGAGTAATGGAAAAGTGCAGTAAGTAAATGACACAACAATTTATAATGGTTCTGAGTCTCAAGCTCCTACATCCACTTTCCCTGATTGAACAGGATAATTCCTTAACACTTGGAATTAGCTTGTTTTATAGTGCCAAGGTGCACTGATCAACAACACTATCTCAGTGCTTTGATCCCTAGGATAAACTGAGTCCTAGTGTTCAATCTCACTGAGTTAAGACTGTATTTTCACTTAACAGTCCTTAACTCCTCACTTCTACAACAAACTCTACTTCACTCAATGAGGTAAGGGTTTGAAGTTTGGTTCCAACTAATAGAGATACCCTTTACAATAAGAATAGTGTAAAGGCTTAGGATATCTCAATGCTAAGCTTTGGATATTACAAGAAGGGCTTAGCTTTAGAAGTGATCAGGAAACTTGGGATATAAAGAACAGCTTTGGTTTCCTTTGATTGCTTAATAATTGTTTGATAGCAGATAGTTGGATACTTTAATTCTTGGATCACTTCTGAATTTATAGAGCAATTTGATCAACTATCCGTTGGAGAGATAGCATTTCAAATTGTCTATTTGCAGCTCTATTGAAACGGGTATGAACCTTAACCTTCTATTATCCACTGTGTAAAAGGCTCTTCAATGGTTGCTTGAATGAATGTGTTGACTTCTGAAAAATGCGGTTGAGATGACTTGTGTCAGCTTCCAAATTTTGCACATTTCCCAAGGTTGATTGTGGCAGACTTTACACTCAACCAACGGTCAGATGGAACAAGTCCCCTGAACATTCCTGCTGCAAATAGAATGTTCCAACATTCATTCAATTCTTCAGTCTTTAATGCTTCTAAGTCTTCAATGCTAGTTCAGGCTTGATGGCAATAAATGCTTCATTAAATTTGTCTTTTGTGCATGTATCATTCAATGCTCTTGATCTTCTAGCCTTGAAACTGATCTGATATTGCTCTTATCAGTACTTGCGGTCTCTCTTTGCATTCTTGATTATCAGCTAAGTTGTCCTCTTTAGTAGGCTTATCTCTGTGCCATCAGCAGACTTGTCCTAGAGCACTAAACCTTAACAAGCTACCTAACATTCCAGCTTTGGACAACTACCCTGATCTATAAATCTCACAACATTCCTGAGATTTAGACTTAGGCAATTTTACTATCTCAACTATCCTGAGACAACTAGACTGATACATCTTTTAATTTTATCTCAACTAATCTGATCATCATCAATCAGGGGTTTTGGTATCTTAATCAAAATCAATTTATTTCCCAACAATTTCCCCCTTTTTGATGATGCCAAAACCTATTACAAAGGGAACTTGACTTATACTAAAAGCTTTGTTCTTCAGGATGGATGATCTGGTCAATTTTCCCGAAACAAACTGTTAGCACAATAATAAATCAAGTATATAGGTTATGTCAGGTTAGCTAAGATAATGAGTTGTTATCTCTGATGAAAATAGTGATCCTTTAATATATATCATGAGACATTACAATGCTGAAAAATTAAAAGGACTCACTATGCTAGAACAAGGTAGACAGATAGAGACAACAACAAATTAGAAACATAGATAAAAGGGAAAGAGGACTTATTCTTCAGAAAGAACCATCATCTTGAGGAGCAATCCCATACTGAGCCCATACTCTCTTCTTCAGCTCCCAAATCTCCTGATTTGTGCATTTGGGACCCAGCTTCATCTTTTCCATCTTCATGGTGGAGATGAACTCCTCCAAGATCTTCCCTTCATCAATCATGTTCCCATTGAACTTGGGAGGCATGTACAATATGGGACCAGGGGCTTTGAAATCTATCCTTGCAATGTCAGCTGCTGCAAACAGCTTCTGATACATGTCCCTGTGATTCTCAAACATGAACTGGCCAAACACTTCTTCAACATCTTCACCTAGCCACTTGCCTATGACAAAGAAGTCATAAACAAAGCTTCTCTTGGCCTCCTCCCATGCATCATTCAATTGGATTGGCACCCACTTGTCATGGTGAGGATATTGAGTGTCCCATATTTGAAGCATTTGAGGCTTCAACCTTCTGTAAGAAGCCCTTCTCCTTGCGGCTTTGAAGTTTGCCCTTCTGGCATCTCTTGCTCTGTTGGCCTCAACCAACTGATCCATTCTTTCCTTAGCTCTCTGAAGAGCTAGCTTCTCTTGTGTTTCTGGATACTTTCCAAATCCCTCCTCAAACAGCTTTGAGGGATCATCAGCAAGCTTGGGCATTCTAACTTCATGTTCCTTGTCCTCTTCTTTTTCAGTTTCCACTTCTTGGATCTCAGGCAACATGGCTGCTTTCTTCAGCCTCTTTGACTTTCTTACTTGGGTTGCCTCTTCAGCTTGGAATTCAGAGGGCAGTGTTAGGCTTGTTGGGAAGTCAGTGAAGGTCTGTTCCTTTCTTTTTCTTTCAGAGGCTCTAGTGACCTTCCCCCTTACTTCAATCACCTTTTCTTTGGGGTCTAGGCCTGTAGACTCTCCTCCAGGTCTCTGCTCCCATCTAGCCTGATCCTCAATGACAGAAGCCATAGACTTATTCATTACAATCTGGATCTGCTCCTCTTCAGTTAGGTCTTCAATATTCATAGGCCCTTTGCCTTTTCCAATATCTTCCTCTTCCTCCTCTTCAATCTCAGGCTGCTTGTCCTTTCCCTTGGGTTCTCCAATCTTCAAGGTTCCCTTTACCCTTGCTCTCTCTCTTTCCCCCTTTTTGGCATTATCAAAATACTGGGGCTTCAAATCACTCATTGTGACAGAGAGATGGGAATGAGCATGAGTGAGAGACTTCAATTCTTGCAGTAGATAGACATTTTCATCATGGATATTCTGCATCCTATCATCTGCCATGCTGAGAAAGACATGAACTGGCTTCATCTTCTGGGCAACAATTTCATCAAGGGTGGCTTTCAAGGATTGATCAAGCTTGGCTTGCAACTGGTCAGTGAGATTGGCCCCAACTTGATCAGAAACCTTGGCCATGAGTTCCACAGTGAACTTCTCACCAGCCTTCTTCACCATTGCAGCTTTAAGCTCCTCAGCTTTCTTCCTTTGGGCTGCTGTTCTTTGCCTCAAGGCATCCTTGATTGTCTTTCTTATGGCTGTGACATTGTGCTTGTAGCTCTCCCTTAGGCCCTTCCGCTCTTTCTGCACAGTCTTGGTGAACTTGGTCATTGGATTCTTGGCTTTTGTCACTTCAGTTGAGACTGTTTGCAGACCAGTCTCAACTCCACTGATTCTTGCATCCAAGGTTGGCAATACCACTTCTTCAGAACCTGTGAGCCTCATCTCAACAGAGGCTAGAGTCTTTCCTTGGCCATCAAGAGTGTCTGTTGTTTTTGCATGAGCCTTCCCAACTTCCCTGACCAAGATGTCTAACTTCTCTGACTGCTCCTCAATGGAAGTTGCAGTTTGGGAAGCAATTTGCAGACCAGCTTCTGTTGCATTTGCTTGATGTTTGTCGCACTAGACTTGAGGAACCCTACACCACTGTAGAGATGTAATCACACATTCATCTTACAATGGTAAAGGAGGAAATACATCTCAAAAACAAAAAATGTATTTCATAAATTGTGTGATACACTTCTTGAAGAATACAAAAGACCCTAATCCATATTTATAAGTTAAACAACAATTAACAGTTACTAACTAACCATTAACTGTTCAAACTAACTAAAAGGAGAGAGTTATAAAAGCAGTTACAAGAAGGAATAATACAGAGGGTGTATTGTGCTTAGTGTAAGAACAATATTTATATGAACACTATTTATTTACCCTTTATACGTCCCCCCCCCCCCCCCAAATGAGAGTGGATGTCAATCAACCCCATTTTGGCCTTGTGAGTAATGAAATCAGCAGGTGGTAAGGGTTTGGTGAGGATATTAGCCAAATTCTCTTGAGTTGGTATGTGAATGAGTGTGATCAAGCCTTCTTTGATCTTTTCTCTAATGAAGTGATAGTCCAATGCAATGTGCTTGGTTTTTTGATGTAGGCAATGATTGTGAGCAATGGAGAAAGCACTCTTGCTGTCAGTGTACATAGTGGATGGAGTTGCATGATGGATCTTCAAGTCTTCAAGAATGTAGTGTATCCATTGAAGTTCACAAGTGGTGGAAGCTAGGGCCCTGTATTCAGCTTCTGCAGAGGACCTGCTAACAGTGGATTGTTTCTTGGATGTCCAATAGATTAGTGAATTACCAAAGTAGATGTTATAACCAGTGATGTTTCTTCTTGTTTGAAGACATCTTCCCCAATCAGAATCAGAAAAAGCATGTAACTTAGATATGTTATTTTTAGGATAGAAAAGACCAGTGCGCCAGGATTACCTTTGATGTACCTAAGTATCCTATGGACAACATCAAGATGAGAGGTAGTGGGAGCTTGCATATATTGACTCATAGCTTGCACTGCATAAGATATATCAGGTCTGGTAACAGTAAGGTAAAGCAGATTACCAACCAATCTTCTGTATTGCTCAGGGTGCTTGAGAGGAGGAGATTGGGTATCAAAAATGAGTTTAGAATCCATAGGAGTGGAACAAGGTTTGCTCCCCCAAATAGCCAGAATCATGGAGCAAGTCAAGAGTATATTTTCTTTGGGAAAGAGTTATTCTGCAAGTATTTCTAGCAACTTCTATTCCTAAAATATACCTCAAAATGGCAAGATCTTTGACGGTGAATGTGTTATGTAAATGTCTCTTAATAGATTTAATGTCATAAAGGCTAGTGCCTGCCACAATGAGATCATCTACATAGCACAGAATCACAGTAAAAGCAGAATCATTGTGTCTTATGAATAAAGAAGTGTCAGCCTTTAATTGTGTAAAACTAATGGATATTAAAGATGTAGTTAATTTGGTGAACCATTGCTTAGAAGCTTGTTTCAAACCATAAAGACTTTTATTTAATCTACAAACTCTTTAACATTGCTGGAACAGTAACCAGGGAGAGGCATCATATATATTTATTCCTCTAAATCACCATGCAAGAAAGCATTATTAACATCTAATTGATGAATGTGCCAATTTCTAGAAACAGCAACAGCAAGTAAGATTCTCACACTTGTAATTTTGGCAACTGGAGAAAAAGTATCAAAGTAGTCAATGCCCTCTTGTTGAGTAAAGCCCTTAGCTACTAATCTAGTTTTATATCTTTCAATGGAACCATCAGAATTGTATTTAACTTTGTAGATCCATCTACAACTTATGCAATTTTTATCTTTGGGCAAATCAACAAGAGTCAATATGTTGTTTTTAATCAAAGTATTAAATCCTTGTTTCATGGCAGTGACCCAATTTTCATTAAGAGCAACTTGTTTATATGTTTTGGGCTCCTGAATTTGAGAGATAGAAGCAGTGAATGCTTTATAATGAGGAGAGATTTTATGGGTAGACAAGAAATCTTGTATGGGGTAATGAGTGCTAGAGGAAGCATTATGTTTGGCATGATCCACAGATGCAGGTAAAGATGTTTCATAAAGTTGCAAATAGGCAGGCTGGGTTTTAGTCCTATCAAGTATGGATTGATCAGGGACATGTTGTTAAGAATTAGGATCATTATCAGGATGAGGGGTGTTGTGATTGGGAAAATAAAATGAGTTAATATTCTCATCATCAACAATATCATCACAATCAGTAGTAGCAGGTTTGGTAAAAGACATTGAAGGAATGTTGTCAACAAAAGGGAATACATTTTCAAAATATTTAACATTTCTGGATATCAATAAAAACATTTTCAAGAAGTTTGTACCCTTTGGTGCCCAGAGGGTAACCAATAAAAACACATTTAGTTGCCCTAGGGGCAAATTTGTGTCTGTGGGAAACCAAGGTATTGGTAAAACAAAGACAACCAAAGGTTGTAAACAAAGAGTAGTCGGGTTTCTTGTTGAACAACAATTCAAAGGGGGATTTGTGTTGAAGAGTATAAGAGGGAATTCTGTTTATAATAAAGGTAGCAGTTTTAATGCATTCATCCCAATATTTAACATGTAAAGTAGATTGAAACATGAGAGCCCTGGCTACTTGAAGCAAATGTTGGTGTTTTCTCTCCACTATGCCATTTTGTTGGGGTGTTTCATCACAAGAAGTTTGGTGTAGGATCCTCAAGTTGTTATAAAAGTCAGATAAAATAAATTCAGTACCATTATCACTCCTTAAGGTTTGAATTTTAACACCAAATTGAGTTAAGATCATATTATGAAAGTTTTGCAAGCATATTTTAACATCACTTTTAGCACTTAAAAGGTAAGTCCAAGTGCATCTACTGAAGTCATCTACAATAGTAAGAAAGAATCTATGTCCAGAAGCAGAGATAGTAGAAAAAGGGCCCCAAACATCACAGTGAATTAATTGAAAAACATGATTAGAAACAGATGTGCTTAAAGGGAAAATCTTATTTTTTTCTTAGCTAAAGGACATATGAAGCAATTGTCATGAGCAGAAGTAACTTTTACATTCAATTCAGGAATATGCAACATACATTTCTTAGAGGTGTGCCCTAGCCTTTTATGCCACAAATCAAAGGTACATTCATTCTTAACAAGAGAACTAAGATGATCAGTAATTCCTAAAATAGAGTTGCTAGAGGTGAGAGCAGTTTGTAAGAGATAGAGGCCCCTCACTTGATTAGCAGTACCAATCACCATCTTGGTGGTGTTGTCCTGTAAAACACAATGTGAGGATAGAAAGCTCACATTACAATTGGAGTATCTAGTTAAGTGACTAATAGACAAAAGGTTAAAAGTGAAGTCAGGTACATAAAGAACATTGTACGGAGTTAAGTGCTCATTGATAACAATGTTGCCCATATGTGTGGCAGTGGAAATAATATTGTTTGGCAAAGAAATCTTAATATTGGCTATGGAGGGAGGGGTGGTAAACATAGAGATATCAAAAATCATATGGTCTGTAGCCCCAGTGTCCATAATCCAAGTGGAAACAGTGTTATTATTTAAGCATATGCTAGAGAACATACCTGAATCAGTGGTGCCTTTGTGCTCTTCAAGATGAGCAGTAGAGGATCCTCAGCTCCTGCCACAGAATGGGGCATGACCTTGTGCTCCCCTGAACTCTACATCTTACAAAAACTTACAAACTTGTCAAATAGATCTTGAAATGTTGGCAGTTCTTGGAGGATTCTTATTAGGGAGGCTTCTAGGGCCCCTCCAACCAGGTGGGAAACCAATTATGTGAAAGCATATATCCAAAGTGTGACCAAGACCATCAAAGTGGCTACATTTAAGAGGTTTCTTCATATCTTTGTAAAATTTGGTATTTCTAGAAGCCATGGAAATGGAATCAAGTTGGATAGGATCAGGGGTAGTGTGTAAGGTTCTTTGGGATTCTTCTTGGAGTGAGAGGCCATAGACCTTGGAAAGAAGAGGAAATGGGGATTGCAAGAGAAATTGGCTTCTAAGAACACTATAGGAATCATGAAGGCCAAGTAATAATTTTAAAACAACATCCTATTCTTGAGTGGTGGTCATGAGTTTGGGTAATTCACAAGTACATCCATCCATGGAACTACAAGAGCATTTAAGAATAGGCCTAAAGCTAAGATACTCATCCCATAGAGATTTGAATTGGTTGTAATATGAAACTAAGGTCTGAGAACCTTGATTGATGGTACTGAGGGATTTCTCAAGGTGATAAACCCTAGTACCATCAGATAGGGTATATCGAATCTTTAATTCATCCCAAACATCCTTAGCAATAGAGAAGTAATCTAAGGTACGCTTAATATCAGGCACAATAAATTCAGAATCCACATTAAAACGAGATCATTGGCTCTTACCCAAGCAACGTATATGGCTGGATCGTCTTCTTCACTGGGAACCTTCAAAGATCCATCGATTAGACGGGCTTTGTTCTTCACACTGAGGCCCCGTTTGACCGCATGGCTCCAGGACACATAATTGGTGTTGTCGAGTGGCTCAAGGGTGATGGCGACGACAGGGTTGTCATTTTCATGAGGGGCGAGAGGAGAAAACGGATTGAGAGCAGGGTCCAATGAATCAGGATCGGTGATGGTGGGCGCCATGGATTCAGAAAGAAGAGGAACTAAAAAACGCGATAAGGAGGCTGGACAAGAAACGCAAAATTGCAAGAAAACTCAAGAGAATCGGGAAGAAGTCGGATCGATTGATATGGCAAATACTGATACCATGTACAGATGTAATCACACATTCATCTTACAATTGTAAAGGAGGAAATACATCTCAAAAACAAAAAATGAATTTCATAAATTGTGTGATACACTTCTTGAAGAATACAAAAGACCCTAATCCATATTTATAAGCTAAACCACAATTAACAGTTACTAACTAGTCATTAACTGTTCAAACTAACTAAAAGGAGGGAGTTATAAAAGCAGTTACAAGAAGGAATAATACAGAGGGTGTACTGTTGTTAGTGTAAGAACACTACCGAAGTTTTACTGTGCTTAGTGTAAGAACACTATTTATAAAAACACTATTTATTTACCCTTTATAACCACCAATGTGGCCAAATACGTACGCGTTTAGTCTGCAGATTTTAGAATATTACAAAATGATTGCCGTGAATCCAATTGGCCAGTTTCTTGTTTAGGAATTGTGAAAAGGATTCGATAAAAATGGATTTAGTACATACAAAATATGGTTAAAATCTTATATTATATGCAAATTAATTATACAACTGAAGAAATAATGCACATCACATATAGTTGTTCAACACGATGATCCATAAAGAAAGCACAACTGGCGACATGAATGTGAATGATTAAACTAATAACGGTACACATTTATGTTAATTGGTCCTGTAAAAATGAGGATAAATCATTTTCGATCTTTTTACATACACTTTTAGTTTTATATAAAAAAAAATTATGTTAAGGGATATTTTGTATCACCCCAACCTTCTTCTAAGCTTTCTCTCTCTAAAAAGAGTAAAACTTAGTAAGTCCCCCTCCGACACGGTGGTGGTCGGAACTCCTCCGTAAGGTGGGGTTGTTTCCTCTTCCCATTGTTTTGGGTTTCGTTCTTTATCATTGCGCTTTGCTTCCAGCGTGATACTTGCATTTAATGCAATAGCTTTATTGTCTTTTTTTGTTTATGTTGCCTACTTAGGAGCGTGATTTCCACTTGACCACCTATTGGGTTTGTTCATTTCGAAGCAATACGTGCAACCTCCATATTTAATTTACTTATTTGTTGTCCATTAGAGGATTGGTGGTGATCTGTACGCGTCCTCCTTCTTCCTTTTGTTATGCTTCCATACAAAATCTTCCCCAAATCCGCCCATGGGGAGTTGGGACAAGCCACTGTAATTGATTGTTCCTTTTTGTCCTCCTTTATATTCAATCATTTGCATGCTTCCTTCCCCCAGCACCTTTTTCACTTCTGCCTTTTTACCTTCTCTCCACATTTGCTCTCCCTAAAAATGGCTGACTCTATTACTGATATGCTCAAGAACTTTTCACTTTCCTCCAGAGAAACTAAAAACACAGTGGTTAAGAACAGTGCCTTGCAGAAGCCAAAGGCAGATCTTGTCATGAAACTGGTAACTAAAAGGCCGATGAGTCTGCTGGAACTTCAAGAGGCCCTGAGAAGAATCTGGAAACTGAATGGCTCTCTGCGTGTTTCCACAGTTGGAAATGGAATATTTATGCTCGACTTCTCTTAAGAGACTGAGAAGGAAATGGTTATTCATAAGCAGCCTTGGAATTTCAGGAGATCGGTGATGGTGATGGGGAGACTTTATGGATATGAGAGGCCTGCCGAAATTCAACTAAGGTATGTCCCGTTTTGGGTGCAAGTTCATGGACTCCAGATCCATGCAATGACCAAAACTGTAGGTCATGAAGTTGGGGTTGTGCTTGGGGTGTTTTGGAAATGGACACGGATGAAGATGACGTTGCATGGGGCCAATGCCTTCGGATCCGAGTTGCCATTGATGTCCACCTCCCTCTCTGCCGGTGTTCCTTGGTTACAGTGTTAGATAAGAGTATGGCGGTGGTCTTTCGTTATGAAAGGCTTTCTAATTTTAGTTTTCTCTGTGGAATGTTAGATTATGGTGAAAAAGACTGTGTGGAGGCGATCGGCCATACGGAGCATCGGTGCATCAAGAATTGGGGGTTTCCGGCGTGGTTGAGGGCGGATGAGCAAAACGGAATTCCAGAGAAAGACATGCATATGATTAAATAACTGCTGGAAAAGAACGAGTCAAATGAGAAACAAAATGAGCCTATTGTTACTAATAGGCTTCCAGCAAGGATGATGGAGGAAGAGGAAGTGTTTGGTGCCAATGTTCGACCTAAACATAAAATCGTTCACAGCTTTACTGATCTTATGCAGGTGCAAAGGAGCCCTCTTATGTTTGGACAGGAAATGAACGGCCCAACAAATCATAATATCGACCCGCGCATGGGCCTTGATTTGGAACCACTGGCTTTTATTGTTCCAACTGAGTATAAACCTAGGGTCCGTATGGACCCTCGGCTTGGTCAAACCAACGGTGAGGATTTTAGGGCTTCACAACTTATGGGAAGAACGCTGGACCTCAACGTAGGGGCTACACACAGGGCTAAGGGAAAAGAGATTGTACAAGTGGATGATTTGGACTCGGTTCAGAGCAACATGGTCCCTTGTAAGAAAAGAGGATTTACGCACGAATTTAATCTGATGAGAAGCTTTTGGGAACCACTGCGTGGGTGGCAAGAAGGATTCGGTGGGCCGAGCAAAAGGGCAAGAAGCTTAGTCGAACCAATGGATAATGAAGAAGAAGGGCATAGCCCGGGTATGGCGGAGGCTGATGACTCTCAGCCCCACCGAGGTGGATGAGTGTGATCTGCTGGAACGCACGAGGGGTCTGTGGTACTCGTGCATTCAATCGTTTAGATAGGTTAGTTAAAACTTATCGTCCCGCTTTGTTGTTTATTTGTGAGTCTAAATGTCAGTCCAATCAAGTTCAGTTGCTGAGGTCTAGATTAGGTTTTGCTTCTTGCTTTTGTGTTGATGCCAAGGGATCTTCTGGTGGGTTACTTTTATTTTGGAATGAATGGCATGTTTCAGTGTAGTCTTTTTCTCATGGCCACATAGATGTTTCTATCTTTTCAGACCCGATTTCCTGGCGTTTTACGGGCTTTTATGAACATTCGTGGAATTTGCTTAAAAGACTTAGTTCTTACAATTGTACAGCTCTTGTACCCTGGTTAGTTGGAGGAGATTTTAATGAGACATTGTTGAATTCAGAAAAAAGTGGTGGGGTCTTAAAAAATTGGAGAAACATGCATAGATTTCAAGATGCCCTTTCTCATAATGCACTTAAAACATTACATGCTAAAGGACCTAAATTCACTTGGTATAACAAAAGGAAAGGGAGTGCTTTGATTCGTGAGAAGCTTGACAGATTCGTAGCCAATGAACAGTGGTTTTTTATGTTCCCTAATGTTTTGGCAAAAAAATTGGAATTCTTGGGGTCTGATCATAAACCAATTTGGTTAAATTGGAATGTTAAGTCCCATTGTGTAAGTTCTGCAAATAAATCATACTTTAAATATGAAGCACATTGGACTAAAGAGTCAGATTTCCACAATCTTATCTCAAAAATCTGGGATCAAAGAGATAAGGAAGAGAGCCTAGATAAGATGCTTTTACATTGTAGTAAATCAATTAAACGATGGGAAGAGAACAAGGGTGGCTCCTTAAAGAATCGAATTAGGAAATCTCAAGAATTACTCTCAAAGACTCTTGATCAAGATGAAATTGGGGTGCATTATGATGACATAGCAAAATTGGAAAGGGAACTCGAGCAACTTCAAATGCAGGAAGAGTGGTTTTGGAAGCAGCGGGCTCGAGTTGATTGGCTTCAGGCTGGGGATCGTAATACTAAACTATTCCATTCGAGAGCAAATTTGAGAAGGAGGATTAATCGAATTAATGGGATAACATCGTCAACAGGGAATTGGGTTTCTGGAAATGCAGCCATTCAGAAGGAGTTCTTGGAATATTATCAAAAATTATTTATGACAGTGGGGGCTAATGATCAAGACATCAATACGGCAGTTGAGTGCGTCCCCCAAAAGGATCACACCAGATATGAGCGGCTTCCTCGACTCTCCATTCACTGCCCAGGAAGTACAAAAAGAAATGCAAGAGGTAAGCCCATGGAAAGCCCCAGGGCCGGATGGTTTCCCGGCCTCCTTCTACCAATCACATTGGGACATCATTGGAGATGGAGTTTCTCAAAAAATTCTTCAAGTATTAAACCAAGGGGCTATTGTGGAGTCATGGAATGAAACAATCATCACTCTTATACCAAAGGTTAAAAATCCCCAATTAATCTCTCAGTTTAGGCCGATTAACCTATGTAATGTGGGATATCGAATTCTGGCAAGGACGATCACTAACCGGCTCAAGATTGTGATGAATGATATTATAGACCAATATCAGAGTGCCTTTGTCCCAGGAAGGCTTATTTCAGACAATATTTTGGTTGCATTTGAATGCATGCACTAGATTCGGGCCTCGAAAAATAAGGAGGATTTGCTGCGCTTAAACTCGACATGAGCAAGGCCTATGACCGTGTTGAGTAGACGTTTCTTTAGGCCATGATGAGGAAATTGGGGTTTTCTAATTATTGGGTGGAGCTTGTTTTAAAGTGTGTCACCTCTGTATCCTACAAGCTTAAGATTAATGAAGGCATTTCAGCCTCTTTTCGGCCTTCAAGAGGCTTAAGGCAAGGGGATCCTTTATCACCATACCTTTTTGCAATTCGTGCTCAAAGTCTTTCCAGCCTAATTTCCAAGGTTGTTGAGGAAAAAAAGGTATCAGGTGTAAGGATAGCTAGATCAGCCCCCATTGTTTCCCATTTGTTCTTTGCGGATGATAGCCTCCTTTTCTTCAAGGCCTCAACTATAGAGTGTAACAATGTCTTCGATTGTTTGCATACTTATGCAAAGGCATCAGGGCAACTGATAAATTTTGACCAGTCGGCAATTACTTTCAGCCCTTTAACTAAACAGGGTAATGTGGAGCAGGTTAAGCATATACTTGGAGTCAGATCAGTGCAAGGTCATTCAGTATATTTAGGCCTTCCTGCATTAACAACGAGATCAAAAGGGCACCAATTCGGGTATCTATTGGATTGAGTGAGAAAAAAGATTGGAGCCTGGGACGACAAGTTTTTTTCAGAAGGGGGTCGAGAGGTCCTAATTAAAGCAGTCCTTCAAGCAATTCCTTCCTATGCAATGATGTGTTTCCGCATCCCAGTCTCGATTTGCTCAGCTATTGAGAAATGTATAGCTGATTTTTGGTGGGGAAAGAATGGAGAGAACTCAAAAATGCATTGGACGAGATGGAATGTGCTATGTAAGCGTAAGGAGGAAGGAGGACTGGGATTCAGGAGCCTGGTACAATTTAAAAAATCCCTCCTAGCAAAGCAAGTCTGGCGAATGATCCAATATCCTAATCTACTGGTAAACTTCATCTTTAAGGCCATGTATTTTAAGAATTCACACATTTTGCATGCTGAGTTAGGATCGAATCCCTCTTTTATCTGGCGATCATTACTCTGGAGTAGGTAGGTAATTGAACAAGGGGCCCGTTGGAGAATTGGCAACGGTAATAGCGTTGAGATTTTTAAACATAGATGGGTAGCAGGATTGAATAAAGGATTAGTTACATCAAGAATTGCAAGTGGTTCAAAAGCTAGTCGTTTTATTGCTCTTGATTACTCTTGGAATAAGGAGCTCATATCTCAAGCATTCCTGCCATTTGAACGAGACGCGATCATTAACATACCATTGAATGGGGCTGAAAGTGAGGATACTATGTATTGGAAGCAAGCAGGGAGTAGCAACTTCTCAGTAGCATCTGCATATAAATTCATTTACTCAAGAGGGGAGGAGTCAAGCTATAAAAATGCTGCAAGTTCCAGTAAGGGTACAGATTTTTTAGTGTTTAAATGGTTGTGGAAATTAAAGCTCCCTCCGAAAGTCAGAATTTTTGGTTGGAAGTTGCTAAAAAATTTGATCGCTGCTGAGGAAAACTTGTTTAATCACCATATCCCAATCAATCCATCCTGCCGCTGCTGTGGGCATTTCCCATCAACCACGTTCCATGTTATTTTTGTGTGCCCATTCGTTAAAACGATATGGAAAAAACAAGGCTTTTGAGAGATTATTCGGCGAGCACCTTCTGGGGATATTTCTGATCTGCTACTAGACAGTGCGCAACACATGTCCGGGGAGTTAGAGAGACTGGTGATGATAGCATGGGCAATATGGAAGGAGAGGTGTAATTTTTTGCATTCGCAGGATTATATGAAGAAGGAGGTTTGCCACTTTTCGATTGATTGGGCCCTGCGTTATCTTGAGGCCTTTCAACTTGATAAAAGAGATGCGGTCTTGTTGGGCAATCACAATAAGCATATGGTAGGACGGGAAGCAATATCCCAAACAGGTAATTGCTTGTTCTGTGATGCGGCTTTCAATCCTGATAAGAAAACTTTTGCTGTGGGATATGTAATACTTGATCAAAATCATTGTGTGCTCCTAGCCGGTTTAAAATGCATCCCCGAGCCTATATCAGTGTTAGAGGCTGAACTTATGGCAATCGAATACGATCTTCGTAAATGTAGAGATTTTGGCCTGGAAGTTTTAGGTATTCGATCAGATTCGTCTCAGGCTATTGACCTCATTAATAAGGAAATGATGGGTGATCGGGTTGAGAGTATTTGTGTCGAAAAAATCAGACGCCTCCTGAGAGAACTCCTAGTGTGGGATTGTCAGTTCATCTCAAGAACACTCAATGCTATAGCTCATAAAGTAGCAAGTATGGCGTCCGTCTCTTCCTCGTCTCAAGATTGGCTTGGAAAGGACATTCCTCTGCAGATCAAGGATTGTTGTTGTTAAGTTCCCAGTTTGTTTACATCCTTGTTATGCTTAAGCCTTGTGCTTTCAAAAAAAAAAAAATCATCTGTGTTGTAAGGCATATGTAACTCGTAGCTTTCAACCTTTTTTTTTATAAATTTCTTTCATTTCTCATTGTCGGTCTCTAATACAATCCTCCCTTAAAACGATAACTAATTTGAGAAAATTTAATTCCTACATAATCTTAACTCTAAAGCCATGTTTGTGTACATAAGATGTTTACGTTTCTCGTCTTATTCTAATTCAAAATTTAATATTCGAATTTCACCATTCAACTACAGTCACTCTTAAAAATATCAGTATATCCTAGTATTACAATATCACTCACTCTTACACAAATTGATTTGATATAATGTTACATCATATCTTATTCAAAACTTAATTTTTTGTCAATGGAGAAACTAGAAAGAAGGGAGAAAAGGGATGGGCGTTGGTTTGCTTGATTGTCACCAAATATTATTGTTTTTAATGTGAATCGCATACTGTTTATAAACTCGTGAGATTTTGTTCTGATTAGTGATGTCCGAGCCTTTGATTTGTGGATTTGATTCTTGTCAATAGCAAAAACTTTCCCATTTTCATTATTTTCCGCCTCCCTAACTCACCTTCAACTCGAAGTGTAATTTTAAATCTGGCTGGACTAATTTTTCCCTCTATTCAATCGACTAATTTGAAAGATCAACCGTCCACAAAAAACTAACTCATTTCATAAATTATTTACACCTTGAAGATTTCGAACCTAAAGAAGAGCAAACTCATAGGTGCAAAAGCCACTTATAAAATTATTTTTATTAAAATATCTATAAATTATTATTTTTGTTCCACATTCACTTTCACACCTTTAAAATGAAAAATATTTTATAAACTTCACCCTCACAATATCCACAATTTTACACAAAATGTCGTTATTTTTTGTTCCACACATAACCACAAGTCAACTCTTTTCTTTATTTTATACATAAGGTTTATACAATTACCTGTCAAAACTCTACTCACTATTATACTTTTTTAATATGTGCGTAGACTTACCTGTAAAAGTTATTGTGGAACAGAAGAAATAATATTGTTTGAGTCATGGTAATCTATTATTCTGAAATGTACTCCCATTCCTGTAAAAGTTTACGGTGAATCTTTAACACACTGTTCAAAAAATAATTAGAGTGAAGAGTAATTTTGTAAACTTTTAAAAAAAGTGAAGAAATAGGCTGAATTGATTGTATTGTAAACTCCAAAAGTAATAACACGAAAGATAAATATATATATATATATTAAAAGTGTTTTGAGAATTATTTTCATTTTAAAATATGCAAATTTTTTGTGGAACTAACTAAAAAAATATGAAAATTTATGTGGAACAATTGGATTAATATTTAAATAAATTAATAAAAATTATTATTTCTAAAAGTATATTGATGATGATTCAACAAAATACAATTTTAATTAAATGAAAATAATTTTATTTTAGGAGTACTAATTTATGTATTGCATTCATCATATTTTACTAAGAATGTATTAGCTGAAAGCAGTTTGGAATGAATGAAACGACAATAGGCACACTCCACCAAGTGTCCAGACCAGCAGACCTAATAGACAACCTTAAGATAGGACACTCCATCTTTCAATAAATTAAACAAATAAGACAAAGACTTGTGTTAGACGGTATCACGTAAGACTATTCAGAAATTAACATAAATTTCACATTCCTTCGAACGTCTTAAGCACTATGCTCAAATTATGTTCCGTCTCACCATGAGTCGATCTCAAGCAAGACCTCCTCAACAAATAAATATTAAATGAAATAATTTTTAAACCAAAATAGGTTTGCATAATATACTGAGGAGCACATGGATCACTACTCACAATTCACAAATACTGTAGTTGCAAGATAACAAGTTCAGAATACATTACACAGCCAGAAATCACAGCTACAATTGCATACAACAGAAGCCCTCAATACAGCCTCAACACCAACATCACTAGTATACGAATACAATATATGATTCAAATATACACCGAGCAGCTACCTTCCTGTATGTGTCTGTTCATAACGATTCTTTGGTGGTGAGTCACCAGTCCACGTTTACCAGCCCAAAGATGACTCCCAATGTAACCAGAATAGCCTGCCAAGAAAATGAGATTTACTACGAGTGTCTTCATACACAGGAAAAATATGTTTCATGAATTGAGGATTTGGAACATTTGAGAGTGGCTAAGATTCAGCGTTACTTGTATACAACGGAAGACGTAACATCTCAAATACACTCTATTGCAGTTTTCAATTTTGCATTAAATGATATTTTTGGCAAAAAAATATAGTGGGCCCGGGCAGGAATAAGGCCGACCTTATTTCATATAGTAGGCTTGCATAATCACTTCAGATTTTTGACAATTTTAATCATTGGAGTAATAGATAATGAAACGTAGCAGAGAGGCAAACAGGATTAAGATCAGATATTAAACTTAATAAAGCAACAAATGATAAGAATATTCATAGCACTTCTGAACTACGTTGAGGAGATAAAAGAAGGATACTTACAGCGATAGTGCAAGCAACATATCCCGGTTTCTCGCGATGGTCAATTCTGGAAAAAACTAGAAGCAATACAGCAATATACCATGGAATTGCAGCAATGAAGAAACCAGTGATGAACCTTCAACAGATATAGAGTAGCTCTCTTATAAGCAGTTGAAATCACTAAACATATAAGCTCACACAATGAAAGTAAGAGACAAGTTCTTTGTGCTGAGATACCAAGATTAGAAGTAAAACATAAACTTATTACTTTATATACACAAACTGAAGAGTAAATTAACACATATATAAACCAAGTTCTGAGTAACTTAAAAGAAAAAATAACCCATTTAAGCATTCAAAAGAGATGCTTAAATCTATTCCTGAAGAGTGACCTCCATTATCGACCCATGCGCAACTCTCTATCCAAATAACTGTTTAATATATTTTGGAATTGAGAACTGTATTTAATCTAATAAGCTTTACATTTGCAAATAGAAGCACAGTTAATTAACATAATAAACGTCTCCATCCAACCCATATGAAATAAAAGCACAGTAATTACCATTATATTGTTCTTTCATATAGTTTCTACTTTCTATAGATGAATAACAAATTTCGCGAAATTAATATAGTTTCATTTCAAACATGTTGATTCAGAGAAAAAGCATAGCTTAATTTGGAATTTGCAAGCACTCCTAAAAGTAATTGTTTGATCTAAACCAAAAAGTTATCCCTTACAAGAACCAGCCCATGCCCATGCCACAGCAAGGAAGGCGATCCTCCCTTACAGGTCTTCCTTCTGCAACAGCATAACCTGCATTCAAATGAACATTCATTGTAATCACAAAATTACACACAGATAAAGGGGATTATTTAACACCATAACTGATAGGTAGAAGAATCAGCACATGGATTTGTTGCCCCTACCATTTGACAAAATTACAACCATAACTCAGATCTCTTATTCAAATCGTTAAGTTCTATCTACCATAAACACACTTCCTACAAGTGCAAGATCTGGAAATGGCTCCCAGTTGACTAATTTCCATTAAAAACGTTAATTCTTCCAAAACCCCCAACACACACAGATCCATACGCCTGCTTAAAGGTATATAAAATGAAACCCCAAGGAATCCCCTGTTACTTCAATTATGAAAAAAGATTCGAATCACTTTGCACCTATTATCCACAACCTAATTTCCACAGAAAAAAGTTCAATTATCCAATGATCCGAACAAATTACATAATAAAATACCATAATTCTGAAAAATTCAACCTCTTGGAGACTGAATATATAGACATACGCAAATAATATACCTGTAACAGCTTGATAACCATGAGCGTAGTAATGAGGCGGAGCTCCAGAAACCCCCGGCGGTGGAACGGGCTGCGGGAAGCCGATAGCCGTCTGAGGCGGGTGGTTGGCGACACCCTGGAATGTTCCATACGGTGGCGGTGGTGGATGCTCATGGTGGGAACGGGGATCCCTCTTCTCTTCACTCATAATTGATGATTAATTTCAGGGATTTTTCTTCCTTTTGTGTAAGCTCGATGAAGTTTGACTTGGAGCAGAGGTTTTATGCTCTCTCTCTCTCTTTGGGTCTTGTTTCAACTCGGGGAGGCGAGTGGGAATTGAAAAAGGAAAAAGACAATAATCATGCATTTATGATAACAACAACAACATCCGCATCGATGTACGTTTCAGCCTTCAAATGTGTGTCTTCATGTTTATTTCGTTTTTTGCAATATAATACTCAATTTAACAAGAGTTTATACCTTGAATTATTGAAACAAATTTGGTTGGAAGGATAAAGCTTTCACAAGCTAATTGATTTAGGTTGTAATCCAAAAAAAAATAATAAAACAGTACGACTGCAGCGTCTAATACAAACGCCATAATACAATATTTCGACGAAAAAGAAACTTTACTCTAGTAAAAAAATATATAACGATTTTTAACTAATTGTTATAATAAAAATACATGTAGTGTACGTAATGAAAAGTAACAACTGACTTAAGCCGGGACACGAAATGCACCGAGCATTTTCAACTTGTGTATAACTGTCATTAAACAATAGACTGTTTAAAGTCTTAGTAAATGTTTGGTTAAGGATAGTGGTGGATGAGATGAGGAGAGAGATGGGAAAAGATAGGTGTGAGTAATCCGATGAATATATAGTACTCCCTCCGTCCACGAAAAGTAGTCCCATTTGACACATATTCTTTGTCCACCAAATGTAGTCCCATGCACTTTATGGAAACTATCACCCTTCAACTATCACTTAATTACTCAATTTGCCATCAACTTTATTCATAAACAATCACTTTATTCACAATGGACCCCACAATACCCTATAATACCCTTACTTTATCTACTTTATCTACCATTTTCTTAAAACTTGTGCCCCATCCCCATGTCCCTACTTTTCATGGATGGAGGGAGTAAGTATGTATACATGTTTTTTTTTTTTTAAGGCAAGTATGTATACATGGTTAGGAAGGGAGATATTAACTTTTATATCAAAAAAAGTGATGTTGTATGATAAAGTCTCATATGCACTCGCTCTATTGGACTGCTTAACCCAAGATTTTCATGGGTCGCACCCGATCAAGTTGGAATCTTACGGGTTGCATCCATAACATTAAAGAGTGCTAGTATACTTACTGAAAAGTGCATATAGTATTACACTGGAAAATATTAGGATTTGGTTAGTTTCTCTCTCCTAAAAAATGCACATTAGGTGTGATTTGGGTGCGATTTTCGTTTTACTCTTCTGCGATTTTTTTCCGTTTCTTTATCTTTTTCGGCGAAGTCCTCCACCATACCACCATATGCATTTCTCCTCCACTTCATCCAGTCACGCCGCCTCCTCCTCTATATGACCTACAAACACCTCCAAACACATATCTGTTAGTAAATCTGTAAAAAAAGTCGTTGATACACCGCCTCCGTCGTAGTACTACCTCCGTTGACGTAGCACCGCCTTCGTCTCCACCGCCGTCGACACCACTTGCGCCGGTTACCGATTTTATCTCATATATGTTCTTAAATTTATGTAGTTTTTTTTTTTCAGAGGGTAGTTGGGATCAACGGATAAATTTTTCCGACGGCGCCACGGTGACCGATTGGGCGAGTTTATCTGTTGATCCTGTTTCTTACGTTTTTTACTGCTTTGTAGGTTGCTTTAGTTCTTTTTAGTCTCTTGTTTATGTTCGATTTGCTTTTAGTACTCTGTTGTTGTGGGGCTCTCTTCCCTGTTGTGGGACTGTCTTCTCTGTTTTGAGACTCTCTTCCCTGATGTGGGATTTTTCGGTGAGTTTGATGGTTTGGACTTGGAGGTGGGGCTCTTATGAGATAGTCTCGAGAGTCCTTCGAATCTGGTTTTTTTGGGATTAGGTATTTGGTGGAACTTTGTCTATTTATTTATCTTCTAATCTTGACATGTGAACACCTTAGTGTGGGGTTGTCTAGGATTAAAGGTTGGAAACCTGGACGTCTTTTAAGACAAAGGGAACACTCGTTTTTCCTCTTCACACGATTGGAGGGGACAGCGAAACCTAGTGATCCGCAGTGATTTGAAGATCAAGATCTTGCTCGTGAAGTTTTATCTTATTTCGTTATAATCTTGTAAATCTTCCTTAAAATATATATATATATATATATATATATATATATATTAGGATTACTTACTAAAAATGCATGTAGTTTTTTACTGAAAATTTTGCATGTACTACTATTTAATGAAAAATGCATGTAGTACTAAAGTGGATATAGTTTTCATTTTACTACAACTTATTTATTATTAAAAAATACACAAATATAAATATATTATAAATATTTTGAAAAATCGTATATTTTGTGCCTATTAATTTAATTTAACATTTATTTTAGAAAAAATGTGTGTATACCAGATTTTAGAAAAAAAAAAGGCTTAATTTTTGTTGATTAAAAATTTAAATTAATTTTATTTATTCTTAAAATTTTATAATTTATGAATATAAAAATTTTATCTAACTAAAAAATAAATTTCATTAAATAAACTGTTATTTATATTTTTAAAAATATTATTTATCAGTTAATATAAAATAAAAAATTAATATAATTTTTTTTTTATATAATTCTAACATAATAATGTGGCATTAGAGTTAATATTAACACAACTTATTTTTTTTTAGTGTGGTGATAAATATTTATTAGCACATTTAAAATATAATGTATTTAAAAGGTACTTATAAACACATCTATTTTTAGTGTGTTAATAGAGGTGTGACAATAGACAATGTTTATTATTGTGTGTGGTAATTGAGTACATATCTACACACTTATTATTCAATGTCTTTAAAAACACACCTATTAACACACTAATTTTTTTAATGCGGTTACATAATACTTTTTACAATATTTATTTTATAATGTGATAAAAGCTATGTGGCAAAAAGCTTTTTTTCTTGTAGAGAGGGCTCGTGCCTCCTTCTTGCCTCCTGCCATAATTGAGAATTAATTAATTTTTTATAATATATACTCCCTTCATTCAATTTTATAATTTTCACTTTACTTTCTGGGTTGTTCAATTTTATTATTCTTATTCCTTATTTATAAAATTTACTATTTACATTACTTTATCTCCACCCTTTAACCATCACTTATTTACTTAAATTGTTATTTACTTTATTCATAAACAATCACTATAAATGGACCCCACAACATCCTATCATACCCCTAACATTTCTATTTTATACATAAACAAATATTTATTAAAACACGTGTCTGAAGAAGTGGACATAATAAAATCGGACTGAGAGAGTATAAAGGAAGGTTTGCTCATTTTTAACTGGGCTTGACATGAATGTACTCAAGTGCATAAGAGTACTCAATGTTGTTGTATTATTTTATTATTGCTAGTTAGTAAGATAATAAATTATTGTGATAGTTGATGATGTGTTATTTTATAATTAGTTAATGAAGTAATGATCGGTTCTACTATTCCACTTTATTTCATTATTTTTAAATTTTAATGGAGTATATAACATATGTAATAAATGACATCATAAATCATCATTAATGACATGTGTCATATTTTGAAGGTAATGAAATATAAGATGAAATATTGCAGTGAAATAAGTGATCTTAAATGAGGAATAATTGGATAATGTGTAATTATTATTTTATTTATAATATAAATATATGTATTTAATGCTTTTTCTATAATAATGCATATATATATATATATATAAAAACAGCATAGTTGACCGCTGGTCAATTCCCGCCTAAATGGTTGTGGGTCTAACTTCTCTCTCTCTCTTTTTTTTAAAGCAAAGGTGTAACTGTTTTAGTTTTTGGGTTATATCACTTTTTTAGATTTATTTTTATTCTATTCGCAGTCTAATTATAAATTAATTATTAAAAAATATTTGTAATTAAGTATACCCTTACAAATTTTAATTATTAAAAAATATTTGTAATTAATTTATGTATATTTGTACAAATACTTTTCTTTTGTTTTCCAAGATTATATATAGATTTTAATTATAAGTTAAAATTTGTATGAGATAGTTTCATGAATCTATTTTGTAAAATTGAATTTTAATTAATTACTTTATTTCGTCAAAAGCTTCCACCTTTTCATTTAGATGTCTCACAAAAAAAAAATCTCATTTTATTTTTGTGTATACATTGTGACTCCACCTCTTTTACTCTTAAATTATTCTATGTACACTCCATTTTATTCCCTCTCTTCAATCATATCAATTTTACTACACCTCATTTTATATTAATGTTTTTCAAATTATGTGATAATTAGACGGATGGAGTAATATTCCATCAATAATTATAAGTGAAAATAGATTTTAAAAAATGTAATTGAAACTTCATTCACAAGATGAAATCAATGATATGGTTTTACATAATATTATTGTTCTTCAAATTCTGTAAAATTCAACCATTGAAAATTTTAAATCGCACGAATGTATTCTATAAATAATTAATTAAAATTTATTAATAATCAATCCGTCGTGCAACGCGGGAGAATTACTAGTCTTATATAAAAGAAAAATACCATATGAACACAAGTCGTTCAAGAGGTCGTGACCCCGTTAAAAACCTTGCTAAAGAAAACCCTCATTTGAGATAAAACTCTAGTCAAAGAAAAGGTAGGTGGTGCATCAAACCAAATGAACCCCACAATGTGCATTAACGTCAAATTATCCGCTGATGCATTCCTTTCGCGAAAGATATGCGTCACTACAAGTTGAATATTTTCCTTATTGAATAGGGAAGTCAACATGTCGGGGCACGTACTTAAATACTCGGACCCATCGAATGGAGTGAGGTAACCCATTGCAGGACATAGGTTGAACCGAGTCGATTTGTTCTAAATAAAAAATCATTATTATAAAAATAATACATAATATATTTTTAAATTTATAACATAATATACTAGTATAAATTATATTAGAAACATGTTAATGAATTTATATTCACATTATAAATGTGTACGGCGTTTTCGCTCAGATGCGCATACATTCTTATCTTATAGACTACACTCATATAGAGGATTTAGTTAGGCGAGTCAAGGCATTTATGTGAAAACTCTATCTTTCTAAAATAGAGATGGGAAAGGTGTTTAATCAGTAAGACAATCTCAATTCAAGTAGAAGCAACTCCATTAAAAACGCCTTATTTCATTTTCTCTTATTTTTGCTTTCTATTTCTTAAGTCAAGCAAAGACCAATCCAAAGCTTATGGAAAAGAAAATTCCTAAATATGACCCTTCTCAACGCACCTTGGTGATATATATCAATAAGACTTTTTAGTTAAAGTATTATATTTTATTGATATAAATTAATTTTAAAAAATACTGCATACTCAAGAAGTTGGAGTTATTATCATAATTATGGTTAATATCAATTTGCAACTTGTTATATGATCATTTTATTAATTTGTAACTTGTACAACTTTTTTTATTCAATTGTAACATATATTATGTAAAATTGATCGATTGCAATCTAAAATATAGTTTGAGTTGCAATCGATCAATATTCGTGTAGTAGATTTTGCAATCGGATAACAAATTGTATAGATTGCAATTGTAGAAAAACAAAATAGTTGTACAAGTTGTAAATTGATGTTAACTTTGTATATTTCTAACAAATTCACGCGGTAAGCAACCAAATAAAGTGGTTTGTTGAATCCATCTTTCATATTTACATTAAAAATGCCAATCATATGTTGATATTTTTTAGTAATGTTGTTAAAAGACTATTTTTTTATACCTTGATATTTGGTTCAAGGACAGACTAATTCGGGCGATCAACTACACCGTACGCTTACGAGGGGTCCATTTAAAGTCAGAGCAAAAGTCTGTATGGACTGGCCCCTTAGAAGTTAAATGCAACTTAAAAGTTTTGAACCTGAGACCTAGAGAGGAGCACACTCCTATGTCTCAAGTCTACACCACTAGACCAACTCACCTCCTTCGCCTTTATGATATATAAGCTCGATCCGCCATATACAAAGCCCATAGATGGTTTTTTCTCTCAATCAACAAGTTGAAGCACTTTCACCATTAGGTCGAAAACTTGCATGCACGAAGAAATGTCATTACAAAATCTCATACTCAACCCCGTGGCGTAAGCTGTTTTTCCTTTAGCGGACTTTGCAAATTTTCTTTGTTTCCATTCATTACTCGTAAACATTGCCCTTAATTATGCTTATTGGATATGATTTGGAGAGAGAGAGAGATGTTATTCACTCCCGATCTCACTATGTCCATTTTCTTTGTGTTCCCCCAACTAATATTTTGTGATGAGTATAGATGAAGATGATCAATGCCTTAACTTGATCAATTGACTTGAACTTTGGTGGATTTGCAGTGCTTTCATGTATAAAACTCATTGAGTGGGTAGCACACGAGGTTCAAATGATTTGAGGTCGAATATGCTTCAACAACTTTGCAGTTGTCATATTATGTTTGAGGCATTGCTACTTAGACAAAATTTCTTGAGTTAACCTGTTTTTTTCTCTTTAATATATTAAATAATAAATGAACATTTAATATTATAAAACATGCACAATGATGAACTTAAGATAATAAATGAACATTGAACACTAACCTCTTGAATGCACTTTTCTACATAGGCGTGAATTACTTTGCTTGTATTCAGAATGTCTGAGAAGTTCTTAATGGAAATAAAAGAAGTGTTCAGACAATAATTTACACAAAAAAATCATGATGCTCCTCTTTCAATCACTCCAAACATCAATCATATTCAAACACCCATTAAAACCCATTAAAATTGAGGTATTGTGAGGGTTGAGTTTATAAAAGATTTTTCAATTTAAGGGTGTGAAAGTTATTATGGGACGTCCCGAAAAGGAAAGTGTGAAAGTAATTGTGGGACAAATGGAGTATTTTATATGAAAACAATATTTTTATTTTTAAATAAGAATATTATCATTATTTTGAATATTAAATATATTTAAACAATAATATTATTATGTATATTATCAAGTATTATTATATTATTATTTTATATTATTAAAAATAATATATTGAATATATTATTTATATTTTTGAGAAATTTTAAATTATTTTTATGTTATTATATTTATAATTTAATATTGTTGAGAAATATTATTATCATTAAAATTTAATATATTATAATTTATATTTTTAAATTTATTATTTTTTATTTTTTTTGAGATTATATATTTTATTAATATTTTTATTAAATATAAATTTTTTTTATTATAATATAAGAGTAATATTATTTTTATTAATTATTTATTAAAAAGTTGATTTCTTAGCTAAATCCATGAGGGTGGGAAGGAATCACAATTCCATACTTTTGGGAATCACCATTCCATGTGGAATGACGATTTCATTCCAAAAATCATACCAATTATAAAATTTGGAATAGACCCATGAATAATGATTCCATTCTTGGGCTATTCTACTATACCAATCATACCCTAAGTGTTTAGATGGATGATTCGGATTGAAACAAAAAGGTTTTGTTATTTTCTGCCTCTTTTGAAACAGTTGTGTGTAATTTGTTTTGCAACTAGAAACTAAATGGTCCTATTATTTTCCAAGAGCCTAAAATTGTTGTATTGTTTTAACAGATCAAGTGACCTCAAGCGTCTTACTCTTGAAGGAGATGCACCTTATTATAATGTTAGATATCGAAGCAGAGGATATTATAAATATTGGCATTTCGTGCCTAAATTTGAAATCATTTACATTTAAGTAATATGGGTTTATGAATCCATCCGAAAGAGATACTTTGAAAAATCAAGCAGTAATGAGTATGCTCTAGCACCAAAGCAATCATAGGCTTTCTTGCCTTCTCAATGTCAAGCACCCATTTTTGGTACCACTTTCTGCTGCATTTTTTCATTTTTTTTTTTTTAAAATTGCAACAATTGAGTTTTCTAGATTTGAAAGTGAATAGAATATTTGGTGATAGCTGTCAAGCAAATAGTTTGATGCTATATTGTAATTCTATTGAATACTATACATGAAATTTGCATTAGAAATAATTAAATAAATAGTTCTTGTAGTGAAGTCTTGCAGTGTTCTCGCCGATGCGTTCGCCTCTTGCCGCTCCACTTATTTTCAAGTCGGTGTGTGATAAATCCCAAAGCTTAGAAGGTACTCATTTACTCTACGCGTTGTGTTAGGTTTTAAATTTTAATGACCGAATGATGCATTTTTCTTATTATTACATTTTTTATATTTTGCCTATTAAATCTTTGTTTGCTTGGTAACTATCAGCTATATACGTACTCGCCTGGTTCAGGCACATAAAGGCTGATTTTTTTGTGATTTTTATGTAATATGCATATGCTCACTTATACTTGACCATGAATTGTAGCTAGATAGGTGTGTGACCAATATATTCATTAGTCAACACACTGAGAAGACACATAATTTTCTAACAACAAGAAGGAAAAATCCCTGAGGCCACTGCAAAACAATTTATGTAGCAACTAGGTATCTGCTGCAACATTGTTGTATCCTCCTCTGTATATTTATGGCTTCTTTTTCACTTCTTGAATGATTAATGATTTTCTTATCTTTGTAATTTAAATAATGCAGATGAGGGCATCAAAGTTCTTCGTGGGAACAACATTATACACCGGGATCTAAAACTGTAGGTCTGCATATAATAAAACTTGCACCTGTTTATCTGTGTGGTAAGGTTGTTTTCATTTGCAAATGAACATCAAAACTTAAATCTGTGACATGCCATTTCCAACTTTGTATTATTCTGATTATTTCTATGAATGTGTTTTGTTTTCCACCATTTTAATTAATAAGTAAAAGAATTATTCTGTTAATTTTAAGAAGGCATTGTTGATTAAGATAAAGCAATATAGGCTTATGTCTTTTGTTAGTTTTAATTTAAATCCACCAACATTTTAAAGTTCATATACTTATGGTTCTATCAGTTTGAAATATGCTTCTTCCTTTGGTGTTAATGTTATAACTGCGTAAGAATGCATGTGGTCTCGGACCTCTGGGTTATATCTGAAGTTATATCGGTTGTTTTCTTTCTGGATTGGTTATTGCATTTAGTTGTCAGATTTTAATTGAATATTTATGTTTTATTACATTGTATGAAAGTGTGTTGTGGTATAGTGTTTAAGTAAAAGTAGATTAATGTTGCACAAAATGTTGTGACAAATTGTACAACACTGACTCTAACAGAATATCAGAAATTAAGATACACAGCGGAAGACTTGAAACACTAAAAACAAACGAGACACAATGGAAATATTTTTCACATAAATTTTATAAATAAAAATCTATGTGAGCCTTACGACGAAATATCAATACTTATCTTCAAGTACAAATGTTGTGTGAAATGTTACAACAATAACCTTCACAACTAAAACTACAAACGAGGCAGGTGCCCAGTTTTGAAAATGAACTAAGTGTATAAGAAATTACACACTGTCGAAATGCTAGTCTTACACTTAGTTCATCTATGATTACACTCTCGATAGCTAAGAAAAGCACACAGCCATACGGGTGGGATACTTTGTATGATCTAAAAGGTATAACTATTGGAGCCACAATTTCCTAACAGGATGAACGCTAGTCTAGGATATTGATCGAATAGAATACACTGAATTGTGGAGCCTTCCTTCGGTATTTATAGAGTGGGAAACGAAATTTTAGAGGCTTCCAACTTTGAGATCCTATTTTTTAGGAACTCAACTTCCACAACTTCCATGATCTTTCTAGATCCTTCTTGCACGTTCCAGGTCATTCTAAATTGCTTTCAGCCTCTTCTAGCTCTTTTAGGACGTTCTCAAATATTCTGGAATCTTCCAGGTTCCAGATCCTTGTAGAAGCTTCTAGACTCTGCCAGAAATGCCGTAACATTTAGCTCAACATTTAATGCAACATTTCAGAAAGGACTTAGAAAAAATCTCGAAAGGTCAAATTAAGATGTTGTTGAGAATGTTGATACATTTAAGAATTCTCCCCCAATTTGACCTTTCGACTACAACACACCTGATGCACATATATTTCTATACATACTCAGTATTATGTACTTAGTTGAGGTTGACATCATTGCTAAGCACTAGTCAAGACAATACATGTTGTAATCGTTGGATCAAATCAAATGAAGATCAAGGATAATCTTACAATGATCCGTGCCATAAGAACAAAATAATTTTATCCAAAACAGAACAAGTATAAACTGTAACACCCCGTCCCAAAATTAATATGGAATAAAGAAATATAGGATTTAAGAGTATTTCGATTATATTAACAATGTTATTTGTTATCAAAGATTTGATTTTCAGGAAGACAGGCGAGTAATCTGATCGGGAAAATTACATTTCTTTGATTATCCTGCTTTACGTGTCCATGTGATATAATGTTTGTCTTATCTGGTTTTATTTTATGTTACGAGTCAATTCTGATAATTTGCTATTAGATTAATACTAGAATTAAAATAGAAATAATATAAGTAGCCTTAAGTTGGATTTTAAAATTAAATAATTTTCATCTCAAAGTGCGGCGATTTTATCACCATAAATCCTGGATAAATATTTATAGGTCTTGCATAATTTTCTGCGAAAAACTAACACAAAAATAAGTAACGACATTGTAGTAAATATCGAGTACTAATAAATACCGCGATAAATAAAATATCTACTAGCTACTTTAATTTTGAATGAGGCCATGGAAGACATAAGTAACATGTTTGGAGAACCAATAGAATTTGCAAGGAAGAGTCGGCATCTACTACTTTAATTTATAAAAAAAAGGTTCATGTGGCCAATTTTGGTCCACCCATTCCTATGGTTGAAAATCAACCAAATCATCTTTGTCTCTCACTCTCGGCAAAGACATCCTACCTACTCCCTCTATATATACCTCCCACACTTTAGCTTCTCCATTCACCCCTCATATCAAAATACAAGTCTAGTCCATGTAGAAATAGAAAGCAAGCATCTACATAATCAAAAGGAAGAACAACTCTCATTTCTCTTCCCCTTTCTCTACCTTTTGATCTACTTCTTCCTCTTCAATAGGAAGCAAGTTGATTCTTCCACTTTATGGCAGCCTTCGAGAGTCGTTATCGCATCCGAGGGGATTCTGGTTCGTTTCGTTGAAGAACAGTCCATACGATCCAAGGAAAATGAAGAAACCCACCTCCTTCTTAATTAATTTGCTGCTGTCTTTTATTTTCCAGATTCTGTTTGTTAACTTGTTCTTCAATTTTCTTGCTCAATCATGAAGAACTCAAGCCAACTTCATCCTTGATCGATCCCCCAGGTTCCCACACGAATTCAAATCCATATCACAGCATAAATCGAGAAAACTACACAGGTTTTAACACACAAACATTTATATGCTATTTGCGTAAATTTCGTTTTCCGTTTATGATTTTCGGTACTTGAATCTTGTGGAAATTGTGATATATATGTTGTATAACAAGCATGTTATATGTTAGGTGTGTTTTATTGGTTGAAAACGTGATTTAAGTGTATACAATGATTTTTCAAAGTTTACAATACAAGCTGGAATTTTGTGTTGAATGCAGTGACTTTGGGAGTCCATATCTTTCAATAGAAAAATGATTTTGACTCAAAACCAAATAGGGTATGAACTCCATATGGTATATAGTTTGAATATAAAAGATGACACAAATTGATCGAGTATATTGAGAGTTATTCAATTTTTAATATGGGGCAGTGAGCTGGGAAATCTGGGAAAACAGAGCATTTTGTTTCAGGTACAATACTTCGAAGTCATTTTTACTCAAAATCGGGATGCGTTTTTTACAAAGTAATTTATTGCCAGTAAACTTAACATCATGCAGTTTAATTACCTTGGAGAAAAATGTTAATAGGGTATCCATTTGACGGGAATAAAATCACGAACATAGGAGAAAATTCAGTTATTCTATGTTTTATAACTAGCTAGCAGGGACTCGTTTTGAAATACGCCAAATAACACTCTCTGTTTAATTGCCATATATTTAAACATGATTTTTGACATTCTAATACATGTTCAGGTGTTTTCAATAGTTGCAATATTTTCATAAGTGGTTAGGACTGAAATTTATAAAAAGTGATGCTTTTTGAATAATTGAAGTTTGATGATCTTATTTTATATGTTGCTTCTTCTAAAATTATTAAGTGAAGTATGTGTTTAAATTATTAATGAGTTGTTCCATGAATTGTTGTTATTTGTTAAAACACGCCAATTGATATATGTTAAAATGTATTTGATTAAACTTATTATTCTAATATTACTTGCCATGTGATTAAAGATTTTCATGAAGATAAATTGTTAAGTAAATTTAAGAATCGAGATTTCTGATAATAAATAAATATTCAAGAAAACATGCTAGGCGAAATGCGGCCTAATCGGAGCTCGGACGGTCCCTGCGTTACGCTTACTAAAATCATTCAAGAAGTTTGTAACTTTTCTTAAAAGTTAACCAGGTGGGTGTCACTACTGTATTGCCGATGTAAATGTTATATGGACTGTTGGTGTATTCTGAATTGAACTAAACAAACATCGACATATAACTAAGAATACAAGAATAAATTATGATATACTTATTTTATGATATGTATATATGACTTTTGATTTCACGAAGAAGGTGGGAAGTGTTTATGGGGATTGCACGTGGTAAGTCGTTGCCAGTGTGGTCCCACTATGATAAAAGACTTTCATAGTCAACAGACTTTTGTAGTCAAGGGAGATGATGGGGATCGCACGTGGTAAGTCGTTGCCAGTGTGGTCCCACTATGATAAAAGACTTTTATAGTCAACAGACTTTTGTAGTCAAGGGAGATGATGGGGATTGCACGTGGTAAGTCGTTGCCAGTGTGGTCCCACTATGATAAAAGACTTTCGTAGTCAACAGACTTTTGTAGTCAAAATATGTGATGGGGATTGCACGTGGTAAGTTGTTGCCAGTGTTGTCCCCTCTATGAGAAAGGAGATGAGAATATAATGGTGATTTAAAAGGAGATGATGGAGATTGCACGTGATAAGTCGTTATCAGTGTCGTCCCACAATGGTGAAGGAAATGATGAGAATTATTATCAATGATATGAATGTGAATGCAATATGAATAAGAATTATTTACGACAAAATACTAATAATAATTATTTCGGCGTACTGCCAATCTGTATAGCAGCGTACAAGGATATCCACTGAGATTCTTATCTCACACCCCAAAATTAAATATTTTTAGTTTATGATCGAGAGGGGTCGGCGTTGCAGCAGGGATGACACAGAGTTTCCCAATAATTAAAAACGCTATAAGACTTTATATGATTAATGCTCATTATAATAAGTGATATTGCTACACATTGGAGACAATTACATTCGTATGCCGAGTGACGAACTTTTCTAAAAGTCGCTCGATGAATTTTATGCATGCTATCTTTAAATCAATTACTACTTATCATTATCTAAGTTTTAAAATAAATGAGTTCACACTGCTTCTATTGCAACTTATAGTCTTTAAATTATTTCCGCTGCAAAACTCTTATCGATTTCACTTGTGTTATTATATATTTTAAAGAAATTTTCAAGTTCGATTTTCCGGTCACTAAGTGGCGACCCGAGTTTAGAGTGTTTAAGCCTCAAGGGCTGCATTCCGGATTCGGGGCGTTACATAAACAATACACTTATTCACAACATAAGTAACTTTACTGAAATCCTAAGTTAAGTTTTGGAAGAACAACTTAAGACTTAAGTAAGACACTAAAACAATAACAGAACAAAAAATACAAAATAACTAAAACATCAGAGCAAAAACAAAACAACTATGGACAAAAACTAAGACTAAACAACCTGCAGTAAACACATGATAACCTGTAAACAGTTTAAGCAAAGGCAGTAAACAATATCATCAAATGGAACCATAATTAAGCAAGTTGTAAAACAATAAACAGCCTATCATCTAGAAATAAATAACAAGTGTATCAGAATTTCAGAATATTTAACTTAAACACCAATTACAGAGATTGAAGCTGAATAAATGGCATATATTGCTGTGGTAACAGCTGCAGCATCAGATTCCTGCACAGTAGCCATTATGAATTCAGATCTCCCCCTGTTTAGCAGCTTCCTCAATGGAGATCACCATACAAGGTCTCCATGTCAGCATCATCATCATCTCCTTCATCAACAAAGTAAGTAGATGCAAGGTGTGCAATTACATGTGTCACTGCAGCATCTTCTCCAGCATCAGGTCCTCCACCAGCAGCAGCAGCTGTAACTCCTTCATCAGTCATCTCTTCAATTATCACATTGGAGTTAGATGGTGGTGGTACTCCCCCTGTTGTAGGTGAAAGCATATTGGTCCACCTGTCCTTCAGGAACTGGAGCTCTTCAATTGTTTCCTGCAAGTGTTGGAGTTGAAGTTTGATGAAATCCTGTGAAACACAGACATTACCAGCAATGTTGATACGGATGTTCTCAACATTTGGGGGTGCATTTCTCTGTCTTAGTCTGGAAGGGCCTGGTTGTTCAGAAGTAGAGGGTCTGGAAGATCTCTGTGGACTATCAGTACCAGGAGCAACTAAGGGCAGATCAATCACTCTGTCCCCAATCAATAAGGCAGGAGCAATAGCAAGCAGTGGCACTCACCCCCTCAAAACACCAGTCTTCTTAGCAGTGAAGCCATGGTGCTTCAAATAGTTTGAAATCAAGACTGGATAGGGCAGATTTCCTTTCCCAATAGTTTTCCCAATAAACTTCCTCATATGGTGAAAAATGGTGTGACCTAGATTGAACTTCTTAAGTATGGAAATCCTATACATAAGAATGGCTTGATCTCTGGTAATTTTAGTAGTGTTGGTAGTGGGGATCCAATTATAAATAATCAATTTATACAGAACAGAATGCAAGGAGGTTAAGTGTCTAGCCAACATTTTCCTAGCCCACTTAGTCTTTCTACCCCCTGTGATTGCAGTAATCACAAAATCCATATCTGGATCATCATCCTCATCAACATTAGGAGTGTGCAAGAACGCATTAATCAGTTCTGGAGTGAATGGCACATCCCTCCCTCTAAAATTAACAGTACCATAAGATCTAGAACTTCTCCTACCAGTGCTTTTCTTCATACAAGCATAGAACTCATAGGACCAATTAGTCAGAAAAGCTTCACTAAATGTAACAACATTCAACAGATTTCTATCCTCTAAAAATTTAACCATTCCCTTGCTATCAAAATCAGGCACATTAATTCTTTTCTCAATCAACAACTTCCTCTTAGAGTATATTTCTAACCTATTCTCAACATAATTAGAGGGATCAGAGATACCTTCACTTTCTTCCTCAGAAGGTAGTTCCTCATCAGGATCAGAACCTCCATCATGTTCAGAGGAGCTTTTGGATGAGCTCTTTGCCTTAGCTGATGAGCTCTTTGCCTCAGAAGATGAGTCTCCACTTCCACCATCATCAGGTTCTGGTGTGGACTCCTTTGCAGCAGCAAATGACTCAACATTCTTCTTAAGAGATTGTTGCATATCTCTTAGGCAAACATTGAAATCAGAATCAGAGTCTGATTCAGCAGGTTCTTCTTCAGGGATCATCTTGGCCTTTCCATTCCCTTTAGGTTCAGCAGCAACCTTTTTCTTCTTCGCTTTCTCAACAACAGCAGCAGCAACAGGTTCTGTTTCCTCTTCGAATTCAGTGAACACTTGAATGGGTTCAGTAGCATCATATCCAGCTTTCTTCTTTTTCCTCATGGATTCAGAGTAATCCACTCGGGTAAAGACACGGTTTGACCTCCTCCTTTGAACGGGGCTTCTTCTTCTTTTCCCTTTCTGCACCAGTTTCTTAAGAGGAACATGGGCAGACTCATCAGAGGGTGAGAGAGAGGAGTTTGTACCATTATCAGAAGCTTCGGCATCCTCCATTTCGACATCCTCAAAATCGGATGCATCAACAGTAGCTTCTCCTTCAACAACGGTTTCCACATTCCGTTCCGGTGCAGCAGGCTCAGTAGGGTTCGATGATTTGGGGGGTTTTGAAGCAGCAGCCATTTGAGCAGTTTGTTCGGTCCAATAGCTTGAGATATCCACAGTGATATCTCTGAACGTCATCACAGGTAGATGACCAGTAGTTCGAAGAGTATTTGATACCTCTTCAACAGCCCTAGTGAACTGTTCAACGGTCGAGTCTTGTGGGATGTGGGTAGTTGGTGGAGTAGTTTGTGGAACAGGAGCGGTTGTTGATAGGATTGCAGAGACATTAGTGTCGACATTTGAGGAATTTGATTGTTGCGAAGCCATTGAAGCAAGCAGATCGAGAGAGTTTTGGGCAGTTTGTTCGGAGGATTCAGAAGCAGAGTGTGAGTGAGAGTGAGATTGACGGTGGTTTCCAGCCATTAAGAAGGGCGGTTGGATTTTCAAGGCAGGTTTGAGAGTGTATCCAGCAAATTTGAGAAATACACGACCAAAACAATTTCTGCAAATAGTGTACTTAACAAAGCTCGACAAAAACAATTAGCAACATAAATCACAGTTAATTGAGTTTTATAGAGAGAATGTGTGTAGTTGGAGGTTGAAAAGATTAATTCCAGAAATAATTTGATAGCGCTCCACATTTTTAGCCACAACCTTGATCATGGGTAATTAGTGGGAAAAATCAATTTTATTAATTAATTAAGTAATTAATAAGTTTCTAGAATTTTTACTTAGTCCAAGCATAATCTGAAAAATAAAAAACGTGGGTCAGTATATAATTTAAATAAATAAAATAAATCTCAATAAATAATTAAATAATTACAACTTATAAAAATAAATTCGAATCAGGCAATGTTGTGCTCAAAACTGTTACAAACACCTCAACACGGTTTTTACATGAATTTTCTTCATTTGTGTTGCACCATATTTTTTCTTTTTGTGTTATAGCATCTAATTTGTATTGATCCATTGTTCATGTAGAGTACATCGTAGTAGCGAACTACGTGCCCCATACTTACTTAATGGATTACAAATATGTTGATGTTTTTACCAAATATCACCTTTTGAAAAGAAGGCATCGTAGTAGTGAACTCCGTGCTCTATAGTTACTCAGTGATTTGGTACATCTTTTAGTATGCTAATAACATTCTATTTTTATGCATTTGAGAGGTGTAAGACGTTTATTTTTACACTCCAAGGTTCTTAGATTAGAAGATATTTTACAAAGGAATTATTTAACTAAGTAAGAAATAAATCCAACTTATAAAATTTCTACAACCTATGATGTTGTCCCAAATGCTGACGCATTTGTGACAACATCCATCCGGATTTTTCAGATAGTGCTTACACCAAGAGATTTCCTTCAAGGTTGAGAATCTCTCATGGTCTAATGCCTTAGTAAAGATGTCAGCATTTTATTTTTCATTAGGTATATACTCCAACTTTACAATATTCTTCTCTACTAAATCTTTCTTAAAGTGATGTCTTATGCTAATGTGCTTAGTGAGTGAGTGTTGTACATGATTCTTAGAAATGTTAATGGCACTAGTATTATCACAAAAGATTGTAAGTATACCATTCTCAATACCATAATCATGGAACATCTTGCTCAGCCACAAGAGTTGTGTACAGCAGCTTCCAGCAGCTATGTACTCAGATTCTGCAGTGGATTGTGAAACACAATTCTGTTTCTTGTTGTGCCATGATACAAGATTGTTTCCCATGTAGAAACATCCTCCACTCGTACTCTTTCTATCATCTATATCTCCAGCCCAATAAGCATCATTGTAGCCTATCAGAATGTTGTTGGTGTTCTTAGTGTACCAGATTCCAAGTTCACTTGTACCTGATAATCCTTTTCACAGCATTCAGGTGAGATTCCTTTGGATTAGCTTGGTACCTAGCACAAACACACACACTGTACATAATATCTGGTCTACTAGAGGTTAAATACAGTAAACTACCTATCATGAATCTGTAAAGTGTTGGATCAACATCTGTTCCAGCACTGTCTTTGCACAGTTTCAAAGAAGATCCCATAGGAGTTTTCATTGGTTTTGAATTCTCAAGACCAAATCTTTTAACCAAGTTCTTAGCATACTTACTCTGGGAGAAGAAAATACCATCACTGCATTGTTTGATTTGAAGACCTAAAAAGAAATTCAAGTCTCCAACCATACTCATTTCAAATGTTGCAGTCATTGCCTCAACAAAGTTACTCAACATTTTATTACAAGTAGAACCAAACACAGTGTCATCAACATATATTTGAGCAATAAGTAAATCTCCTTCAGTGTGCTTAATGAATAAAGTTCTATCAGCCTCTCCTCTAATAAATCCATATTCCAAAAAAAAGTCAGTAAGCCTACCATACCATGCTCTAGGAGCTTGTTTAAGACCATACAATGTTTTCTTAAGTTTATATACATGATCAGGATATTGTGGATCTTCAAATCCCTTAGGTTGTTCAACATATGCTTCTTCATTCAATATGCCATTTATAAATGCAGCTTTTACATCCATTTGATGAAGTTTAATATCAATAAAACATGCAATTGCAAGCAATAATCTAATAGATTATATCCTAGCAACAGGTGCAAAAGTCTCATCAAAATCAACCCCTTCAACTTGGGTGTACCCTTGTGCTACTAACCTAGCCTTGTTCCTAACAATATTACCAGATTCATCAGTTTTATTCTTGAATATCCACTTTGTTCCAATGACATTAGTATGACTAGGTCTTGGAACAAGTGTCCACACTTCATTTCTTTCAAACTGACCAAGTTCTTCATGCATAGCATTAATCCAGTTTTTATCAGTTAAGGCTTCTTTAGCACTCTTAGGTTCAATTTCAGATAAATAGCATTCAGCATTTACAACATTACACATAGAAGACATGCATATTGTTCTTACCACATCTACCTTATTTGATCTTACTATTCCTCTTGTTTGCACGCCAACTGTAGCATCACCTATGATCTGGTCAGAAGGATGACTTTTGCCTATTCTTGAAGAAGGATTCATTTTGGGAACATACTGGTCATTTTGTGAAGGTACAACTGACTGCTCTGTAGACTTTGACCCAGATGTGTTAACATTTGGTACAACATTTTCAGACTTCGGTGTATTCTCAGAATTGTTAGTGGCCTGTGATACATCTTCTTCATCTTTGTCATCTGCAAGACCTTTATCATCATCAAACACAACATTAACAGATTCTTGAACAGTGTTAGTTCTAAAGTTATAGACTCTATAAGCTTTACTATTTCTAGAATAGCCTAAAAAGAAACTTTTATCACTTTTAGAATCAAACTTATGAAGTTGATCCCTATCATTCAAAATATAACACACACAACCAAATACATGAAAATATTTCACACTTGGTTTTCTGTTGTTCAAAATTTCATAAGGTGTTTGATTTGTGCCAGAACGAATATAAACCCTATTAATAATATGACATGCAGTATTCAATGTTTCTCCCCAAAATTTCTTAGCAAGACATTTGGATGTAAGCATGACTCTAGCCATTTCTTGTAAAGTTCTATTCTTTCTTTCAACAATTCCATTTTGTTGTGGAGTTTTAGGAGATGAATATTCTTGTAAAATACCCTTTTTATCACATAAATCATTAAACATACTGTTTTCAAATTCCCTACCATGATCAGTTCTAATACGGTCAACTTTCAAGTTAAACACATTTTTGAACCTCTTATAAAGAATTTTAAATGCAGCAAATGCTTCAGATTTGTCTCTCAAAGACTCTACCAGGTAAATCTAGAAAAATCATCTACCACGACTAAGGAATACCTCTTTCCTCCAATGCTTTCAGTTTCCATAGAACCCATCAAATCCATGTGCAGTAATTCAAAGCATCGATGTGAAGATCAATGTGACAACATTTTATGCGGCATTCTTACCTTTTTGGCATGGTCCACATACAGTAGGATTGTGAAACCTCAGTTTTGGAATTCCTTTTACTGCATCTGCTTTAATTAGCTTTTTCATTGCTTTGTAATTTGCATATCCCAATCTTTGATGCCATAGAATATTTTCATCATGTTTTGACAAGTTACACATATTTGTTCCAATAAGATAGCAATTATCAGCTGACCTAGTACCAGTCATGACACAAACTTCATCTTTATTAAGAACATAACATGAATCTTTATCAAATTTCACATGCAAATTATCATCACAAAGTTGACTAATGCTAATCAGATTTGCAAGTAAGCCATCAACATGCAAAACATTTTTAAGCTTAGGAAAACCTTCAACATTCAAAGTTCCTTTGCCAACAATCTTTCCTTTAGAACCACCACCATATGTAACACTACCACTATTCAAGGTCACATAATCAGATAAGAAGTCTATACGACCTGTCATATGTCTAGAACAACCACTATCAAAATACCATAGATTCAGGTAGACATGCTTTTAAGGAGGTATGAACAACATTACAGGTAGCTTTAGGTTTCCATGCAGATTTCAGAAACTGTTTACCAGGAGGTGACAGTTTTTTATGCAGCATTTTCAAGTTTTTCAGTTCTTCAAACCATTTTATACAGTAAGGACGAATATGACCAACTTTGAAACAGTAATGACAGATATACTTCCTTTTAACCTTGTGAGGATCTGATTGTGCAGATGTTACACCAAATGTGTCAACATTTGCCTTCACAAATTTCACAGGTTTTCTAAAATTTTCAGAAATAGAAGCAGTTACACCATCATAACCTAAACCATGATTATTAGACTTACTAGTAGCTATAGCATTATTTACCTCAGGAGCACTCTTGGAATATTTCTTGAAACATAAGGTGGGATTTATCAATTTCTCCTTTAAGTTACAGATTTCTAGATCTCTTTTGGTAAGTATAACCTCTAGCTTGGTGATTGTGTCTTTCAGATCCTCATTCTCTTTATTCAAGGAATTAAGAGTGAGTTTCTGATTGTTCCAATCATCTAACAGCTTTTGGTGTTCATTGTCATCAGTCTTTTTTCCTGCATCATCAACCAAACCATTAAAACAGTTCAAATCTGGGTGACTCTGTTCTGATGTTGCTGTAGATGTTGAAGCATCAGGTACAACATCAGAATCTGTTTCATCCAGATCATTATCTGAGTAATCATTATAATCAATTCTGGTAAAATTAGAATATTCATTCTCATTTAACTCATCAAGATCATCATCATCAGATTCATCACTCAAGGTAGCACTAAAATTCAGTTTTTGCTTAAGTCTGGTATTAGCACATTCATTTGCATAATGGCCATAACCAGAACAAGCATTGCATTGAACTGATTTTCTAAATTCAGGATCATACCTTGGTTTACCTTCACTCTTTGATGGTCTTGGTGTGAATTGACCTTTCCTTCTTTCTGGTGAGAGAGTTGATGTGTTGATTTGGATCTTTGGTACATCGATATCATAACCTGTAAGTACAGTCCTCCAAGCACGTTCATCTATCGACTTGATATACATGCACAACTTAGGCTTTAAAATATGGATAATATGTTCGGGTGCCTAAGTGTAGTGGATATGTGATGTGTTTCCATTGCTAACATAAACTAAAACACACTTAAACAAGGATCTAACCTAGTGTCGTCAAGTATCAGCTCTGATACCAACTGAAAGTGTGCTGTGGTATAGTGTTTAAGTAAAAGTAGATTAATGCTGTACAAAATGTTGTGACAAATTGTACAACACTGACTCTAACAGAATATCAGAAATTAAGATACACAGCGGAAGACTTGAAACACTAAAAACAAACGAGACACAATGGAAATATTTTTCACATAGATTTTATAAATAAAAATCTATGTGAGCCTTACGGCGAAATATCAATACTTATCTTCAAGTACAATTGTTGTGTAAAATGTTACAACAATAACCTTCACAACTAAAACTACAAACGAGGCAGGTGCCCAGTTTTGAAAACGAACTAAGTGTATAAGAAATTACACACTGTCGAAATGCTATTCTATCTATGATTACACTCTCGATAGATAAGAAAAGCACACAGCCATACGGGTGGGATACTTCATATGATCTAAAAGGTATAACTATTGGAGCCACAATTTCCTAACAAGATGAACGCTAGTCTAGGATATTGATCGAATAGAATACACTGAATTGTGGAGCCTTCCTTCGGTATTTATAGAGTGGGAAACGAAATTCTAGAGGCTTCCAACTTTGAGATCCTATTTTTTAGGAACTCAACTTCCATGATCTTTCTAGATCATTCTTGCACGTTCCAGGTCATTCTAAATTGCTTCCAGCCTCTTCTAGCTCTTCTAGGACGTTCTCCAATATTCTGGAATCTTTCAGGTTCCAGATCCTTGTAGAAGCTTCTAGACTCTGCCAGAAATGCTGTAACATTTAGCTCAACATTTAATGCAATATTTCAGAAAGGACTTAGAAAAAATCTCGAAAGGTCAAATTAAGATGTTGTTGAGAATGTTGATACATTTAAGATTTCATAACATCTACACTGTAGTCACTTATGATTTATATCTCACAAGAGGTTGTTTAAACCTCAAGAATTCATCACTATTTTCATCATTAAGTGACAAATAGGGGCTAATTTTAACAAAATCATGCTTAAACATCAATAATTTATTAATATTTTCAGCATAAAAACATTTTTAGAGACTCAACTTCATAAAATCATGTTTAAACCTCTAGAATTCATCAATATTTTCAGCATACATGGACAAATAGGGGCTAATTTTTATAAGAGGGGTTTTCCCTGGTTTCTTGAGGACTATTTGCTTTTTAAGATTTCTCCCGACAAGGTTTTTACTAAAAATTCGATATCTGGACTAACTAGTAGTCTTATAACTTTTAGATTTCATATTTTAATAAATACATATTAATAATAAATAAATTTATTAGTTATATAAAACTAATTTATTAAAAAGTAATAATTTAATGTAGAAAGAGAATAAATTTATAGTAATAACATGTTAGGATTTAAGTAGAAGGGTAAAATAGTCATACAAAATATTAAATTACCATAACATCCCGTCATTAATTAAGAAAAAAACAAAATACTTAAGTTACAGCTGTAAATGATCCAAATTGAGTTTGATTGGTGTGAAGATCCAACTCGACTCAGTTAGAAATTTTTTAATTCGTAACTTGATTGGATGGAGCCTATTCTTTTTAAATTCGAGCTATACTAAAAAAAATCAAAATACTCGAGTTCAACGTAACTTCATATTTTATGTAATACTATTAATTAAATATTTTTTTATTTATCATTAATATATATATATATATAATCAGCATAATAAAAATAAAATTATGTGAACTCCATTATTTTTTTTTTTTGAGGGGGATGTTTTACAAGATCATCAAATAAAATTATAAATCACGAACTAAGATCTTGATCTTCAAACCAATGCGGATATCGCCGTTCACTTCAATCATGTGAAGAGAAAAGACGAGTTTTCCTTTGTCTTAACAGATGTCCAGGTCTCCAATCTTTAAACGAGACAACTCCACACTAAGGTATTTCATGTCAAGAATAAGAAACAAAAAAATAGGCAAAGTTCCACCAAGTACCCGATCTCAAGAACTAGAAATCAAGGCTCACGAGTCTATCCCAAGGAGCCCAACCACAAAAGAGATCCACACAAAAAAACTACAACAGATCTGCAGATCTACAACTCAAATCACAAAAGAACTACAACAGATCTACAAATCAACAACTCAGATCTGTAGATCTACAACCCAGATCTGCAGATCTACAAATCTACGACCCAGATCTTGTAGATCTACAACGATCATACAAATCTACAACACAAATCTTGCGAAAACCAAAATACCAGAAGAGATCAAAGAGAAGTGGAAAATCAACACACATCTTAGGCGGAAGGACAACAAAGATAGAGCCGCAAAAGAGACCAAAACGATGACGGCCACATGAACGACGAATCTGCGACGGACCGACGGCGGAGACCGGTGGAGAAAGGGAGGAGCAACTCTCTAGAGAGAGAAGCTCTCCCTTCTCTCTAGAACCGGCCACAATTATGTGAACTCCATTAAATTCTTAAATCTAACGAGTTTAGCTCGAACTCGATCTCAACTTAAAAACTAGAGTATTAAGGGTGTGTTTGCAAATCATAGTGATAGTGATTGATTCAAAGTGATTAAAATTGATTTTTGCAATAAAATTGAAAGTTGATAGTGTTTTATAATTAAGCACTTTAAATCAATTGTGTATATGTTGTGGTGTTTACAAAAAATCATTTTTTTTTTATAAATTTACAAACACACCCTTGTTACATTTGGACAGGTAATGTGTAAGATGAAATATTATTTAAATTGTGAGGGTGAAATTGTAAAATTGATTATTATAATAATGAGAAGTCCATAGAAGCTATTAGAACAGGTGGAAGGGTGATTCATCAAAATCACTTTTAACAAATTAACTTAATCACTTAGTGGGTGTTTGCAAGCTCTACTATGTGCTTAAAAGCACTTCTTTTTTAAATACAATCACTTGTGAAGTGTTTGCAAACACAAGTAAGTGATTAAATTAATCACTTAAAAGCAGTTTTGGTAAAGCACATTTTCCCATGCTTCTAATAGCTTCTAAGTGCTTCTAATCATTACACTAACTAATTTTACAATTTTGTCCTCACAATTTAAATAATATTTTATTCTTACTCATTATTTATTTAAATGTAATAAGGGTGTTTTTTGTAAAATTATAAAAAAGTGATTTATTTGGCATACACCACAACATATAAAAAATTGACTAGAAGTGCTTAATTACACTACCTACTTTCAATTCTACTATAAAAATCAATTTTAATCACTTTGAATCAATTACTATTACTTGCAAACACACCCTTAGTTAGTTGTGTTTGAAAACACTCCAAAAGTGATTCTATTTGAAAAAGAAAAAAAATTGGTTGAAAACACCCCTGATTAAGCTCAACTCGAATCTATTTTAAACTAGTGTAGAACTCGTGTATTACACGGAATTTTAAATATATTTTTAAATATTTAATAATAAATTTTTATGTATTTACTTAATTTAATTTTTCATATTTTTATAATTATATTAAAAAAAATGATTTCACAAAATTATAATTATTTTGTTAAAAAAATTTAACATTTTTTTCAATTATATTTATTATAACGTTGTACTCGTATTATAATATAAAATTTTAACTAACATAATATTTTGAATTATATAAAATAATTACACTTATGTTAGTCAATTTTATAAAGCAAATTTCAAAAAAAAATTGTGAGAATCAAACGAAATGAGACGTTGACATTTAATAAATATGAAAACAACTTTTAAAAAAATTATAAAATTTCGTAAACAAACAATTTAAGTAATAGTAAAATAGTTCTTAATAAATTGTAAGTCAACCTTCAATATCAACCACAACACATTACATTTAATAAATATGAAAATAACTTTAAAAAAATTATAAAATTTCGGGAACAAATAATTTAAATAATATTAAAATAAATCTTAATAAATTGTAAGTCAACCTTCAATATCAACCACAACCCCTTAAATAAATAAATATTTTAGTTAATTGCAAATTAAATCATAACTTTTTCCTCATTTGCAATCTAATCTAAACTTTAAGGTAATTGCAAATAAATCACAAACTTTAAATATAGTTGCAATTTAGTCTTTTTGACAATTTTAATTATGTTAGAATCAAACATAATTTAGACTTCTTAATTACATAACACCAACTTAATAAAACAATATTGTTTTTCAATCAAACCAAATATCAAAAGGTATGATTTAGGGACAAAGTAGACTTGTAAGAAGTCTAATTTGCAATAATATTTAAAGTTTGAGATTTATTTCCAATTCTTTTAAGATTTAGATTAAATTGGAAATGAGCGAAAAGTCGTGATTTAATTTGCAATTAACTCTTTTTAAAATTAATAACTTGATTAAATTATGACACATAAGACAAATCAATCCCAAAATGATACATAAACCAAATTAAACACAAAATGACACATCATCAATTTAAACTCCCTATTAGTATATTAGTATACAAGGGGATTTTGTTCAAATATAGATGTCGGTTATTGATGAAAAGAACCCTTCATTCATTTGGGCGTCTCTCTCTTCTCAAGCTCGGCACAGGAGAGTATGTGTTATTTCTTCTCGGAATTAAAGGTATTTCGATCAAATTTTAATTTTGATAAACAGAAAGAGGTTCACCTTAATGGCGAGTGATTTATTACGTTGAACATGGCTTCTCTAGCTTCCTCGGTGGATTTGGGAACTGTGAATAAAATTTCTTCTTGTAAATTTCACGGTTTTGAGTGTTTAGATAGGAATAGGAGGGTCTCCTTTCACAGGAATGGAAGTAGTTTTAGGAAGAAGTATGTTGGTGTTTGTAAATATTCTGGTATATGTCTTGATTCTACATTTGCCGTAGCAAGTCCTCCCAAGCCTGTTTTGAAATCAGGGTCTAAGGTACATGCGCTTGTCAGTGTTGCTTGGGATGAAATGGATAATAAGGGGGGGATAACTGAAAAGGAAATGGAGAAAAGTATGTTAGGACAAGTCTTGGAGAATAGTAACAAGGGGAATGCCCCTGTAGACAAACCTTCACTGAATGAGTTAGTAGTTGATAAAACGAGTGTTGATTCAGTAGGAAAGTCGAAACGCAAGTCTAAGACTTTGAAGAGTGTTTGGAGGAAGGGAGATGCAGGGGGCATTGTACAGAAAGTTGTCAAGGAAGCTCAGAAACAGGAATCTATTGCTCCATTGAGATCCCTTCAGCAGCCGAATTTACAAAAAAAACCATTTGTGGTGCCTCCTCCTGTAACGAAGAAGCCTGTGACATTGAAGGATGGAACTGATTTGGAAGCGAAAGCAAAGGAGCATAAGCCAATTTTAATCGACAAGTTTGCATCTAAGAAACCAGCTGTTGATCCTTTGATTGCTCGAGCTGTTTTTGCCCCTCCAAAACCAGGGAAGAACAAGGCAAAATTCAAAGATAAATTCAGAAAGAAGAGTGACTCATCAGATGGACCTCGTAGGCATAATAAGGTTGTTGATAAAGATGATATTGCTGATGAGGATACATCTAAACTTGATGTTTCCGTTCCTGGCACTACTACTGCCAAAAAAGGTAGAAAATGGAGCAAAGCTGCCAGGAAGGCTGCTAGACGCCAGGCAGCTAGAGATGCTGTACCAGTGCGAGTGGAATTAATGGAAGTTGGTGAAGATGGAATGTTAGTTGACGAGCTTTCCTACAATTTGGCCATCAGTGAAGGTGAAATTCTCGGATATTTGTATGATAAAAAGGGAATAAAACCTGATGGTGTGCTGAAGCTTAGCAAAGAGATGGTGAAGATTGTGTGTAAAGAGTACGAGGTTGAAGTCATAGATGCTGTCCCAATAAGGGTGGAAGAAATGGCAAAAAAGAAGGAAGTACTTGATGAAGATGATTTAGATAAACTAAAGGAGAGACCTCCTGTTTTAACCATAATGGGACATGTTGATCATGGAAAGGTTAGAAACAATGTTAGTCGATTTGTTAAGGGTTTTAAATACCCAGCTCAATCCCTTGCAAGATTAAGCTAACGGTTTTGTTTCCACTTGCAGACAACACTTTTGGATTATATACGGACAACCAAGGTATATATACCAGATTTTTAATACTGTAAAAACTTAATTATTCTCGGTTTTTGAGTGGTGGGCTAAAATATGGTTGCTAACATGCTCCGTGGCTTATAACAAGAAAAGAGTCTGTTTTAACTCCATTTATTTTAGGTGGCAGCAGGGGAAGCTGGTGGGATCACACAACGAATTGGAGCTTATAAGGTCCAAGTACCTATTGATGGGAGGACACAAACATGTGTGTTTATTGATACTCCTGGGCATGAGGTAAGTGCGTCGTTAGCTTATGATTGTCCTTTGTTGTTCACTTTTCTGCATTCTTCTACACATACTACAAGAGTAACTTAGGCACTTGCAGAAATTGGTGTGCATTGTTGTTCTAAGGGGGTATTTGTTTATAGATCCGATTGGATTTGGAATCCGGTAGGTGGATTTCACGAATAATAAAAACGTATTTGAATTTTGTATATATCTTTGGGAGTGTAAATTTTGTTGGATTTGTAGTATTTTGAAAAGTAAGTAATAGATGATTACTTGTAACTTGTGTATTAGAAATTGTTTGTAAAGTAGGGGAGAAAGTGTGTAAAGTGAAAAGGAGGAGAGAGAGAGAGTGTGTGTTGAATTTGATAGATATTAAAAATTAAAGAGTGAGATAGATGATTGATTGTGTATTAGAATTTAGAAATTGTGTTTGAAAAAAAAAAGTAAAATAGTACATTATAGGTATTATAGGTAAAATTTTAGAGGATTTGAAATCCAATACCAAAATCCGGTTTGACAAACGTCGATTTGAATTTGAAATAAGAACGTGGGGTGGAGGGCCAAGAACAAACACACCTTTAAGAGTTATATGCTGATCATGAAACACAGGCATTTGGAGCAATGAGAGCACGTGGAGCCAGAGTGACAGACATTGCTGTCATTGTCGTTGCAGCTGATGATGGGATCCAACCGCAAACAACTGAGGCTATTGCTCACGCCAAGGCAGCAGGGGTGCCAATTATTATTGCTATAAACAAGGTAACTTGGTATTGATGTTTTTGCTCAATTCTGATTTATTGTTGGTTCAAGGGATCTTAATTTATTGTATGTCATCAATGTAGATAGATAAGAATGGAGCCAATCCTGATGGAGTTGTTCAAGCTCTTTCATCAGCTGGGTTGATGCCTGAAGAGTGGGGTGGGGATATTCCAATGGTTAAGGTAACAAAACTATAACCGTGGAGTTCCATTCACACTTTTCAAAAAGAACACTTGTGATGATGCTATGCTTTTCATGTAATGTTGATAACAGATAAGTGCTCTTAAAGGGGAGAACATTGATGAGTTGCTGGAAACCATTATGCTTGTTGCTGAGGTAGCATCTTCGTTTTTCTACGCTAACTAAATAGCTCTTGTTTATTGCTTCTCAAACTATTAGTAGGACAATATGCATGATTGTCATTTCTCAAACTTGCGATGCAACTCTGCATTCTCTTTATCTTTCCAGTTATGCTTGGGATCTAAAAGTTGTGACATTCTACTTGGGGATATTATTTTGTTATTTTTTAATTTAGTTGTTTATGCTGCTTGTGATTTGTCCTGGTTGGTTCTGAAATTATGTTCGAAATTACGTTCCCAGTTTCAAGAACTGAAGGCCAGTCCAGATAGGGAAGCAAAAGGAACAGTGATTGAAGCTGGTCTTGATAAATCCAAGGGGCCTTTAGCTACACTTATTGTTCAAAATGGAACTCTTAAAATAGGAGACATAGTACTTTGTGGTGAAGCTTTTGGAAAGGTTTGTATATAAGATTGATTTAGAAGCTTTCTCAGTTTGCCAAAAGACTTCCTGATCTCCAAATGTCAGGTGCGGGCTCTATTTGATGATAATGGGAAAAGGGTTGATGAAGCAGGGCCTTCAATGCCAATACAGGTAGTTGTTGTTATGTATGCTCTATATATGGATATCTTAAATTTTTTAAGTATTGATATCACAGAAATATTATTAACTGTAATAACCTGATGCGTGTTCCTTCAGTATCCTTGTTAATTAATTAGGGTGTCTTCAGTTGAACTTGACATTTGTTTATGAAGTTCTTGTGATCTTCAAAATGGGTGTTGTGGTCATCAAGTAGAAAGCTAATATTTCCAAGACAGTTTTTAGAAAGTTATATGATTTCTTTTGGTTCTTCAAGTCACTTTGTCGCCATGAGAGTTATATAAACCCATTTTTGGTCAATGCCTGCTTAAGAAACTCCTACTTAAATTATAAAATGTCTTCCTTTCTCTTTCGCCCTTAAACAACGTTAAGATTATACCATTCTTGTCTTTTAAATGCTTTTATTAGATTTTTTTTTTTAAATCATATTTCAAAAAGTAATCCTATTGGTTGAGTCATAATCTAGTACTCTCTCTGTCCCGTTATTAATTGAACATTTACTGTTTGCACGGGTTTTAATGTAATATTTGTTTATTGGTATTAAAGGTGATAAAGTTACTTTTTAGTGAGTAATTCAACTTTATTGGAGAGGGAATCTTTTGTTAGTGAGTAAAAAGTAATGACATGTGGTGTAAATAAGAGATGTTTGAAGGAGTTTTTTAAAGGAGTAAGAAGTTGACCTTTCCAAATAAGGAAATGTTCAATTAAAAATGGGACAAATGTTTTTGACAAATGTTCAAATAATAATGGGACGGAGGGAGTAACATTTTTTACTTATAATCCGGTAAGATTGTTTTGATTGTGATCACATACCTTCACCTAATCATATTTCATGTTACAAGGAGCTTCATTTTGTCAAAAGTTTAGTATTTACTTGCTGCTTGTACTAGAATATATCATTCATGTAGTAAACTCACTCTTTTCTGAAGTTTTGACTTCATGTAGTAAACTTACTCTTTTCTCAAAATATACAATGTGACAGTCTTTCTATTGGAAGTTAGGGTCTCCTTTGAAATCTTAATTATGATGCTGCACACTTTGGCAGGTCTTAGGATTGAGTAATGTTCCATTAGCTGGTGATGAGTTCGAGGTTGTTTTGTCCCATGATGATGCTCGTGAAAAGGCAGAGGCACGAGCAGAGTATTTGAGGAATGAACGTATAAAAGAAAAGGCAGGAGATGGGAAAGTTACAGTTTCTTCTTTAGCTTCTGCTGTTTCAGCAGGAAAGACTGCTGGATTAGATTTGCACCAATTGAATATCATATTGAAGGCTTATGTTCAGGTATGCCATCAATATACTTTAAGATCATTTGGCTCTATAATCCATAAAAAAAATTGTGTGTAGAGAGAAGATGTAATGGCAGTCTATTGTGTGGATCATAGATAAATTTGCTAAAAGAGAGTATTATAATTATTTAGATTCATTCAGAATATATTGTACGTTAACATTTCATCTTTGGGTTATGTATGTTTATTCCTGATTGCACCATAGTTATTAAAGGCCCGTCTCACGAGACTATATGCATTGCGCCTCTTTTGTGTTTAGTCAGGCATAAATTCTATGACGCATGCCTTCCGTGCCAGAGACGGGGCGACCAAGGCGCGCCTCTTGCTCACATGACTTTATTGTCATTTAAAAACGTTTAGGTCCCCTTTTTTTTTTAAAGATAGAACGATTTACTCCCAGTCTCCCGCACAGTTTTTTTATGATAAGCATTTAACGAACAACAAGAAATAAACTAGGGTTTTAGACTTTTAGCTCTGAAATGTGGTTGATGATGCTATTGGAGTTGAAGAGCCCACATACCAAACTAGTGGGAAAAAATCATTAATGAGTGTATGTAGTTCAAGTGCTAAGCCACAAAAAGGTGAAGTCAAACAAATGGACAAGGGAAAGAGGTGTGAAAGCTACATCTCTAAGTCTGAAGTTGGATTTGAATTTAAGGAAGATGAGAGGAAGAAGAATACAATGATGATGTTCCACAATTTGGTGATGATGAGGAGGACTTTAATGGGGATGAGAATGAGAACTAGACTACTGATTAATTACTCTCTGCTACATTTGATGTTTTGTGCGTGTTAATGGAGTCTAACTTCACAACATTAGTGTTTATTTCATGTTTATGTGATGCTATAATGTTATTCAACTTTATTTTGTAGAACAATATGTGCCAAATATGTTCTACAGTATATATGTATATATGTGCAAATGATGTTTTGTGAAAAAGGACAAGAGGCACGCATCTTGCACCTTGGGCGCTAGGACCCCTTGCGCCCTTAACAACAATGGATTGCACGCCAAATTCAGTTTGTGTTAAGTTTGACTCCATAAGAAACTCAACGTCGGATTTTATATCAATGCTATCGGACAAGAATATAATGAAAGGACTATAGGAAATAAATCCTAAGATTTTGACAACATTTCACACTATCATAAGCAAATGATGATTGTTATGGTGCATCTCCTTTGAAGTTAATTTGGTATACAATAAACTAATTATAAATGTTGACCAGGGTTCCATTGAGGCTGTCAAACAAGCCCTGCAGACGCTTCCTCAAGATAATGTGACTCTGAAGTTCCTACTGCAAGCAACTGGGGATGTCACCACCAGTGATGTTGACCTTGCTGTGGCAAGTAAAGCTATTATTTTTGGTTTTAATATCAGAACACCTGGTTCGGTTAAGAAATATGCAGATAGCGAAAATGTTGAAGTTCGACTATACAAAGTTATATATGAACTTATTGATGATGTGCGGAATGCAATGGAGGGTCTCTTGGACCTTGCTGAGGTAAATCATGTTCCTAGCTTCATTCAAGTTCTTATTCTGCTGATTATGTAGATTTTAACTTAGAAAGACTGAACAGTTAGATACAATATGTGTGGCTTTAATAAAGTTTCTTATCAAAAAAAAAAAATATGTGTGGCTTTAATTGGGGTTTCATGTGCACTTTTGGTGGTTGATGCTTTTTTGGTGCAGCTGTGCAGAAGGCACTTCCTCAGGAATTTTGTGACATGAAAAAAGCTGTAGATTCATTATGCTCTATTTTATAATCTAGTTATAAAATTTACTTCAGTTCTTAAATCTCCATGGCAGAACTTGAGTTCATGTGGTCAGGTGGCAAAAATGTGTGTGTGAGAGAGAGAGAGGGGGGGGGGGGGGGGGGTTATTTCTGTCTTGTCAAAGTTTGCATTAAATTTCTGTTGTTGTATTAGGCCCTGTTTGGTAGATATGTTGAAATATCTATGGTCAGGCGCAGATATCTCAATCAGTCCAGATTTAATCGCAAATGGTGTGTCTTTCGGTCATTTAGTATGCACACAATCGATTGTGTTTATGCGTGTTGGGTAGAAATTTTATTAGGCCTGACTAGGTATCTATCTATCTTGGACCTGATTACCCATCAATCTTTGACTAATCTATCCTACCAAATTGGGCCTTAAGGGATAGTGGGCTTTCTTTTTCAGGAACAAATACGAATTGGTTCAGCAGAAGTAAAGGCCATATTTAGAAGTGGCAGTAACCATGTTGCTGGATGCATGGTGACAGAGGGAGAAGTTGTGAAAGACTGTGGAATTTGTGTACTAAGAAAAGGAGAAGAAGTTACTGCTGGCGTCCTTGGTTCCTTGAAACGGGTCAAAGAGACAGTGAAAGTGGTAAAATTAGATATTTGTTCTTCTACTAGCCCTATTATGCTGATTGTCAATTGAAATGTTGATATCTCATCAATCTCATATCTCAATACGTTACTATAATCATTCGAATATTCTGTGTTTTGTTGAACCTGGTAGACAAAATTGAGCTTAATACTCGTGAAAAGCATAATCGAGATTATGTTGGAATGAGCTGATGAAAAAAATCTTTAACCATCTAAAGGTTCAAGTTTGGAGATGAGTATGACATAGTTCTACTAATTGTTGTTTCGTTTGCTCGTAAATCTCACAGGTAAATGCTGGACTAGAGTGTGGAATTGGAATCGAGGGCTTTAGTGATTGGGAGGTGGGGGATACTCTTGTGGCTTTTAACTTGGTGCAAAAGAGACGAACACTCGAAGAGGCATCAGCCTCAATGTCAGCTGCAATGGAAAAAATCGGGATACAGCTTTAAACAAGACATCGGGAGTGCATGAGAATTCTTGGTGCTGAAATTTTCAAATTAATGACGACGTATCAGTCGCCTCACACTACAATGTATTTCCAAGAATTCGACGTTTGTGCGTTAGAGGAGTTCACTTGTGGGTAAAGATCATCCAAGAATTTGTGTCTTGTAGGCTATACTTTCGATGTAAATAAGTATATGCATGTTAGAATTCAGCTCTATTTTGTCAAGAGCGTTATAGGTTTGAGCGTAAATTTAGGTAGGGGGTGTTCGAAGTTAAAACATTAATCAATATTACAATACACACTACTATTGGATTAGTGTACCCTCCTTCAAAACAAAAAAAAATTAAGATGATAAAATGAAAGTAAAAAATGCACAAAAGGAAATTTAATTAATTGGTTCAGATTTCACCGTTCAATTAGTGAAACCTTATTCTCGACCTGTTTTAATTTTGGTATTTGACTATGTGAATTATTGACATATGTCGTTTAAAAAAAAAATCAATTCATATTATTGGGGGCGATACGAAAGGTGAAACAGAAGAATGATGCGAAAGGTGAAACAGAAGAATCAAACTGCTCTCCTAGAAAACCAATTCAATAAAGGATGAATCTATGTACACTGTAAATGTGTCAATTTTTTTTTTTACTCTTATAAGAATAGGGAAGGCCCTTCTCACTCTCTTTCTCTCAATTCTCAAACCACCACCCCGTTCGCGAAATGGCAAAACAATCCATTTTAGTTCATACACTATTATTTAACTTATCAATCCAACTAAATTTTGAAAACAAGAAAAAAGAATAACGAAAAATTCTAATTCAAGACAGAGATTTTCCAAGTGACAAGAATAATATTGAAGATTCTATTTAGGAGTAATTGTATAAAAATCATGGTTTTATTTAATTATTTATCAATGATTTAGGAGTGAATTAAATTTCAAAACTAAAAAAAGTGTATTGAATTGTAAATAAAAGAATATGTTATAATTGTAAACACATTGGTGTTTTTTTTATGCAATTAATTCTTTTATTTATCTCAATATTATATCGGTAACAAATAGAAAATTTTGACCCATGCAAAGTTTTTTCTCGTTCGTGTAAAGTTGTGTAAAACTCGAAAACTGTGATTTTTTTAAAAATTTTTTTTTGAACTTATAAAATTAGTTCATATATTTTTTAGGGATTAAAGTTTTTTTTTTAGTCCTTTAAGTTGGACTAATTTGAATACAAATTTTGATTTTGGTCCCATAAGTTGGCTTAAATTTTGAATTCAGTCCAATTACTATCATTGTAGGTAAATGAACCGGTCAAATTCTTAGCTCGTGCAATTCAAATCAACCGTGAATTTGCTCATGTGTAGAAAAATGCAGAAACAAATGGATTCGATCGTTTTTATTTACATGCAATGATAGGTAATTGGACTGAATTCAAAATTTTGGCCAACTTATGGGATCAAAATCAAAATGTGTATTCCATTAGGACCAAATTCAAAATTAGTCCAACTTAAATTAATCCCTATTTTTTATGGTTAATTTTTGGATTTGTTTGTTATTGATTTTTTTTTTTTTTTTTTATAGTTGTTTGGTTGATTCTTGGGGTTTATTTGATATATTTTCTAACACTTTTGTTATAAAGAATGAAATTAGGGGGTTTGTTTGAGAGATTTTTGATAGTCCATAATTAATTTGAGTTTATTGGTTAGATGTTGGAGAAGGAGTAAGAAAAATAAAAGAGGAAGATTTGAAATATGAACGATTGAGGGGCAAATTTGGGTAAGAGGGTATTATAGTAATTTTATGATCATTTTTCATCTATTAGTAACTTTAAAAAAATATACTCACCTACTAATAATAAATGAGGGGTCCAAGACTCTAAAATGCATCTAATAGTCGTTCACCCTTAAATTTTTGACCAGACACATTAAAATCAAATCGAAATTATGAATCAATTGCACTAATTCCAATATGCAATTGAGCATATCTTCCATACATCTATTTCTATATCTTCTATATCTCATACTTACAAGGACGGAACCAGAATTATAAAATAGGGCGGACTAGGCTAAAAAAAATGCTTACACTTTTATTAAAATCTTAAGGTTATGCTTGTTTTCTAATTTAAAATTTTAAAATTTAACACCCATTTTATTTATTTTGGAATTTAAGTAAATTATGATTAATTTAATTTTATGTCAAAATTCTCAAAACAAATATACCCTCATTTTTATCTTATAAATTATGGACCTCACTAAACTAATCACGTATAAAATTCAAAAGATTATTTTAAATTTGTTATTTGATTTAATGTTTAGTGGACACCGTGGATAAATATAAGTCAACTTCTTTTCTATTTTTAAGCAATAAATTATTATGTGGTCAATTTTTTTTTTTTAAATATACATATAATAAAAAAAAAAAAAAATCTAGATGGATGACCAGCCATCACATAGGTTCGCCCTTGCACACTTGGCACTCCAATTTTTCACCATTTTATTTCTCTTTCCTCTCTACTATCCTTTTTTTTTTATTTTTTTTTCTTTTTGGTTTATGAACAAAAAAATATCTATATTTTAATAATGAATATAATATAATTTAAATTCTAAAAAAACAATACCATCCCTACCACTAGTACAAGTCTAATCTAATTTAATTGTCTGTAATCGGAGATCTGATTGCAATTAAAATAAATAAAATGATCAATTGTATTAGGAGTATTTGAATATAGAATCTTCTTCCTTCATATACAAATACAATGTGGCCGTTCAAAATTCAAATTTCAAAACGAGGGCTTTTCGTTTCAACGAAATTAACGGCTTCTCTCCAAGCAACTTTTCATCTTTACTCTCTCGACTGTAATCACTGATTCTTCTTGCTAAAAAGGCATGTAATAAGTACCTTTTTTTTGTTTGTTTTTAAAACTTGAAAACTCTCTTCCTTTATCTATGGAAGATTTTGAATTGAATGTCCCCGACCCACTTCTTATAACTCACGTTTCTTCCCAAGATCAAAGCCAAAACCCTTGTAAGTATCCGAATCACATTCTCAAGATTATGCCTTCTACTTAACTGTAATGGGGGTTTTCTGTTCCTAAATTTGCAGGCGAGTCGCCCATTTCGTGTGGATCAAGGATGGAAAATCCAGATGACTCTAGTTCGGTAAAGACTCATGGTATGAAAAATGATTAGTTTTTGTTTTGAATTTCAAGAAAATTCCATCTGCTGATCCATTAGTTAATCTTTGTTATTTTAGGTCAATCATTGACATCACCTGATTTAGAATGTATGCGTTCACCTGATTTAGTATGTATGGGTTCACCTGATATTACTAACCAAAGATATGAAGAATCCCCTGAATGTTCTCTGGGAGAAAGAGTTGATGTCTCTCTAGAAAATGGAATTGAAGGGCCTGAAATTAAGGCCCCTGCTGCAAAATTGGAAGATCTCTGTACCGAATCTTCTTTTGAGCTTCTTGCATTGCCATTAATCAAAGAAAACATTACAAAAATTGGCATTAATGTGGGATCCTCGACGAGTATCGAGTTTGAAGGTGGGATGCACTTTGCAGAGGATAGTAGTTTCAGTGGAGGTGATATTGTGAAGATAGAAGGCAATAGTATTTATCAGAGTGCCCGTTTTGGAAATTTGTCTTATCATTTTGAGAATTTAGAGTGTGGAACTTATACAGTTGATCTTCACTTTGCGGAGATAGTGTTCGTTGATGGTCCTTCAGGAATGAGAGTCTTTGATGTTTTCTTACAAGGGCAAAAGGTAACCAGTCGAGTGATCATTAGAACATACTTCAATGTTGCAAATCTTAATAGTTTTAAACATTTCCAGGTGGTATCTTGTTTGGATATTTATGCACAGGTCGGGTCACGTGTGCCCCTGGTGATATCTAATCTTAAAACTTGCATCAATGGGGATGAAGGTTTGTCCATTAGATTTGAAGGAGTAATTGGAAGCCCAATAGTTAGTGGAATTTTTGTAAAGAAGGATTCTTCTGAGTGTAAGTTCAATTGACCTTTCAATGCATTTTTTTGATACAACATTTTTCTCATTGCTGATGTGTATACGTTTCCTGTTTGATCATAGGTTCTGGAGAGGTTCAATCATCCGTAGAACTGGGATTGACGAACTTGCCTCCTTGCGAGCTGCTTAATGTATCGCAAATTATCAAAGCTACTGATATATTTTTGAATTTTGATCACATGCATCTTTAGACTTAACTGTCTAACTACTTGTTCTTGATTGATAGGATAAGGAAAAATGTTCGACTGATGGAGAATTTCACAGGCTTCAAATGGAACATGCTTTATCAAAGAAGGAACTCTCAGAGACGAAACGGGTTTTGGATGAGCTTAAGAAGGAGTATGAAATCAAAAGTAGAGAGTACCAAGAAGCTTCGAAATCTTTGAATGAAATTCAAAATGAGCTTATGAGGAAATCAATGCATGTTGGATCATTAGGTGAGGAAATACATTTGCTGATTGCCATGTTAGCATATTACAGGCTATTAATATTACCATTTTACTTCATTTTTTTTGCTAATTTTTGCCTTTGTAGCTTTTGCAATTGAGGGCCAAGTGAAAGAAAAGAGCAAATGGTTTACATCACTACGAGACTTGACAAGAAAATTGAAGGTACAATGAAAGTTGTAATATTTTTCCAGTTTAATGAGCATATCTCGATTGAGTTTGGATCCATTTATGACACAGATTCTGAAGATGGATCATATAACACTTACGGAAGAAACATCACAGTTACAGCAGTACCTTGCAGAGATGGAGAGCGTCAGATCAATCATGCAGTCTACATGTATTTTTATACACTTTTTGATTATCTATCTTCATATACATATCCTTATTTTATTGATTAATTTATACGGGCATGTATTGGCAGTGAATAAGCATGTTCAATTGCATGAAGACATTAAAGTTAAGTTCCTCCAAGAGGTCAAGGAGAAGAAAGAACTTTATAACAAAGTGTTGGAACTGAAAGGCAAGAAATCAAATGAATTTTAAATCAAATAAGGCTCTAAAGTATTTTAATCTGATAGTATTTTAATCCACAGGAAACATTAGAGTATTTTGCCGTTGTAGGCCTTTGAACACTGCTGAGATTGATGGAGGAGCTTCAGTGGTAGTTGATTTTGAAGCTGCAAAGGATGGGGAAATAACTGTTAAATCGAACGGTATATCAAGAAAGACCTTTAAGTTTGATGCTATCTTCACTCCTGATGCTCACCAAAGTAATTGGACTTAATTTGATCCATGCTTTTTATTATCATCATCTAAAACAAATACGTAAATGTCTATTTCACTTGTGAGTGCAGCTGATGTATTTGAGGAAACAGCTCCACTGGCAATTTCAGTTTTAGATGGATATAATGTTTGCATAATTGCCTATGGGCAAACTGGAACTGGGAAGACTTTTACGATGGAGGGAACAAATGAAGCTCGTGGAGTTAATTACAGAACTCTTCAGAAGCTATTTGACATCATTGAAGAAAGGAAGAACACATTTCACTACGAAGTATCAGTGAGCGTATTGGAGGTTTATAATGAGCAGCTAAGGGATTTGTTAGTTTCAGATTCACAGCCTTGTGTAGGTGCAAAGAGGTATATCTAATAACAAATTTATTTTGTGTTCTGAATATTACACATAAATTTATCAAAACTTTAGTTCTTGCCATCCATCCTATTTCATATCTTTACTAAAGTAAATGAGGTTTTGACTAGTTGTTTGTCAAAAAAGAGAAGTAAAATTAATAAACTATATAATAATAGATGAGCTTGTAATAAAATTCAACTTGATCTGGAATAAATTCAGGCTTGAGATAAAACAAGTTGGTGAGGGAGGACATCCTGTTCCAGGATTAGTTGAAGCTCGTGTGAACAATGTGAAGGAGGTGTGGGAAGTCCTTCAGACTGGCAGTAATGGAAGAGCAGTTGGATCAACTAATGCAAACGAACACAGTAGCAGATCACATTGGTTCGTATTTTTGCACCTTATTATTATTCATTCTACAGTAGTACACTATTAAGAAGGTGGTATAGTTAATGGTGGTGAATTGTGAAATGCAGCATTCACTGTGTAATGGTGAAGGGAGAGAATGTACTTAATGGGGAATGCACGAGAAGCAAGCTGTGGCTGGTGGACTTAGCAGGGAGTGAGAGAATAGCTAAGTCGGAAGTTCAGGGAGAAAGACTGAAAGAAACTCAGAATATCAATCGATCTCTTTCTGCGCTTGGAGATGTCATTTCTGCTCTTGCAACTAAAAGCCCCCATATCCCTTTCAGGTATAAATAATGTTTTATTCTATCGGTTGATAATGTTTCTATGTTTATGACATCCATTTTGGTGTAGGAATTCCAAACTCACCCACTTGCTTCAAGACTCGTTAGGAGGAGATTCCAAGACATTGATGTTTGTGCAGATCAGTCCCAATGAGAACGATTATACAGAGACCCTATGCTCGTTGAATTTCGCTAGTAGAGTTCGTGGAATAGAGTTGGGTCCTGCAAAGATGCAAATGGACAAAACTGAGCTCTTCAGATATAAACAAATGGTAACTAATAGTAGCAAATGCAATTGCAATATGAAATCCCATGTTTAAACCTCAAATTCTAATCATTTCTGATGTTTGAAGGCTGAAAAATTCAAACTAGATATGAAAACGAAAGATGTTCAAGTTAGAAAGTTGGAGGACACCAACTATGGTCTTGAGGTAAAGATAAAAGATAGAGATGTGAAAAACAGAAACCTTCAAGAAAAGGTATGCTATGCAGTGTTTTTCTATCTGAATAAATATTAATTTGATATACACTTTTCGTTATTAACCTCGAACGATTTGCAGATCAAAGAATTGGAATCACAGTTGATGGTGGAGAGAAAGCTAGCAAGGCAGCATGTAGACTCCAAAATAGCAGAAATGAAACAACAGCAAGCGGAGCTTAACTCTGAACCAGTGAGACCACCACTTGCAGCTAAACTACTCAGTGGAAAAGACCAAAGTAACCTTCCTCATCTCTCTGATGACTTCACATTTTGCCCGCTTCCCATGGACGACGACTTTTTGGACAAAGAAAATAATCAAATGATAGCGGAACAACTACGTCTTCCAAAGCAAACAGGACGAGCGTCTGTCTGTCCCGTTCAAAAGATTCCTACCACCCCAACTCTTCGACGCCACTCTCTCATTCCACAGCCAGCTAATAAGACTTTCTTACCTTTGACTCCAATTCAAGCTTATAAAGCAGAAGATAGTGGAGTTGAAGTAGCATGTTTACCCAAGCAGATACCGTGTGAGAGTCCCAAGGATCATAAGAACAGAAGTAGGAAGATGAGCAGTGCATTGAGAAGAAGCCTTCACAAGAAAATGAGTATTAAGTCTCCAATGCAGCAGCATCAGCCTCTCAGAAGAGTTGGTGTTAATGTTGGTATGGAGAAGGTGAGAGTGTCAATTGGGGGACGAGGGAGAACGGGCCAAAGAGCGCTTCTCGGAAATGCTAGACGAGCAGTGAAGGATACACAACAGAAAACGCAAAGCCACAGGGAGAAAGAAAGAGGATGGAACATTGGAACAACTACAGCAAGAACTCTTTTGTAGTGGTTTAAGTTGCATGAATTTATCAACTCTAACAGTGTGTGCAGTGGGATTCTTTGGACCTTTTTTTGTTTGTTTGGATGGGTGATGATGCTTGTCATCTCTTTGGATTGTTATATTTGTTTGGTTCAAGTAAATTTGATTAGGGCTGTAAATTTGGTTTGATTGATTGATCATAGTGGTTATTTGATGGAAAAATATCACTTGGTCACTGAACTTTACCACTTTTTAATTTGGTCACCTACATTTAATCACTATCAAAATTGGTCTCAAAATTATTACTCTATAAGCTTCCCGCTCTTCTTTTTGGCACAGAGATTAAGAAAAATGATTAAATAATAGATATAGTACAAGTGATGTGATTGAAAGAAGGAGAGAGATATAGAAAAAAAGTAAAATTTAAAGTGAAGTGTAAGAAAAAGTACTTACCAAAAAGGGTATGAGAAACTTATAGGCGGAGGGTGTATTTTCTATCAATTTTGATACCAATTTTGATAATTCTTTTTTGAAACCATTTCTCCGATTTTAATTCCTAAACCCCAATCCCAATTTTTACCACAATTTTTTTAAATTTTTACTGAATTTATCTTCAATTAATATTATTGGTGTGTGGCTAAAAAAAATACAAAATTCACAAATATAGTGATGTTGAGTATGTACACAAGAATCTGCATGATAACTGAAAAATATCTACTTCCTCCGTCCGTCTATAAGCTTTCCATTTTACCATTCTGGTCCGTCCGCCTATAAGCTTCCCATAACTTTTTTGATAAGTACTTTTTCTTACACTCTTAATTTCTGTGCCAAAAAGTAACGTGAAGCTTATAGGCGGACGGAGGGAGTAGAATATAAAAGAAAGAGAAATAAGTTCCTGGCTTGTCACTCATGAAAGTCCAAGCATACTGATTATCATATCATTATCCAGCAATGTTAAAACCACTGCAGTTAAAAGCTGACCACATAATGCCCTTTCAGAAAACAACAATCAAACCCAATAACCTTGTTTGCATTCAAAACATATATACAATCTCTGAAATTGAGATGCACTACCTTCACCATCATTCAGTCAATTTCAACACCACAGATGACCCTTGACATAGGTGTTTTTAACTTCTTCACATAATGCTTCCTAACCCAATTTGACTTAATACTTCCATTTTTGTAATTCCAGGAGCATTTTGTGTGGCGTGGATTATAAGTTTTAATATGTCATGATATGTTATTATGGCAGATTCTTGCGTACATACTCAACATCACTATACTTGTGACACACTAATAATATTAATTGAAGATAAATTTAGTAAAAATTAAAAAAAAAACTGGGGTTGAGGGTTTAGGAATTAAAACAGGGGAAATGGTGTCAAAAAAAATTAGCCCTCAAAACTTTCTGTTAGTCAATGACGGATTTACATCAAAATTGATAGAAAAAAAATAATTGAGTGACCAATTTTGATAGTGATTAGATGTGAGTGACTAAATCTGAAAAGAGGTAAACTTGGTGACCAAAATTGACATTTTCCTTTATCTGCTCCTCCATTGGAAAAAACGTGCAGTTTTGATTCAATCATGAAAAAACACTGAAATATATAAGAAGTTATAGTTCATTCGAAAAAATAATACTCTATTTATGAAAAAGTGATAAAATAAAGGTATTAGGGTTATTATAGTGATAAAGTAATGATATAGAGGGTAAATAAATGAAAATTTTGAGAATATTTGATTTTTTTTAGAAATGAAAATTAATGTGAACAAGCTAAAAATAAAAATTGATTAATTTTTAGGTTGAATAATAATACTCCCTACGTCAGTAAAAACTTTCATACAAGGGAGGAACAAAAAAAAAAAAAAATACTCCAGTATAATGAGTAATACTGTGAGGGTGGTATATACCAAATTAATTGAATTGTGTGTATATGTGGGTCCAAAAGTAATACTCAATTTTCTATAAAATTGTGGATATTATGAGGACATGATTTATGAAAGGTTACAATTTTTAGGGTGTAAAAGTTATTTTGAAACATATGAAAATTATTTTAGGTGGAAGAAGTAGTAGTTTTCAAAATACAAACTAATGTTTTTAATGCTTGATATTTTTTTGGGTTGGTCTACTATGGACTCGAGTCCATGTTGTGCACCCTAGTCCATGTTGCACTTTTCAGTTTACTGACTTACACTTTTTGGTAAATGGTATTGCACTTTTCAATTATTAAACTGTATAATAATATTTTTAGTTATAGTGACTTACACTTTGTGTTGTACTTTTCAAATAACTTACACTTTTCTTTAGACTAGAGTGCACAACATGCACTCGAGTCCATACTAGACAAAATCTTTTTTTTTTTTTTCATTGGGTGAACAAATACTTTAATTTGCTTTTTTATATTTGCTAAAAAATAAGTATGAAAAAATTTAATTAAAATTTCACTAACATGAACGGCTGCAAAAAGTTTGTAGTTAATGAAGGAGGAAACATGATATTTATAGGCAAATTCTTAGTGAGGCCCGTTAGAAAAGTTGAGATAATTGTGGATTAGCCATCAAATGAAGGGGCGATTTTTTTTATGTTCCTTTTACTAAAACTAGTTTTTTGATTATTGTAATTTTTATTGTAGTCTTTAAAAATATCGTAAAATGTATTTTTCAGGATTAAAACTATTTATTGTTTTATATTATTAAATTGAACGTTGGTTTCAAATTAATTTGGTTAAATTAAATTTCATTTTTTCTTAAAAAATAACAAAAGATTTTAATTTTTTTTAATTACATTATATACCCTCTCTTTTTCACTTCACATAACTTGAATCAAGACCTTTAACCTATGTAGTGGTGCTCTAACCACCTGAACTATCTCACTTTGTTCAAAAATGTACTCTGTAACAATATATTATATTATAGATATGATAAGTAACAATATAAAACATATATATTTATAATGTGAAATATACCGGGAATAACAAACAAAACATATAAATACTGAATATTATAAAATCAAAACAAAATGTCTAAACATAAATATGTAACCAAATATTGATATAGATATAGAGCTTATTTAACAAATAAATCTGTCACGCCCCAAATTTAAATAGTAAGTAACTTCTCAAAATTTATATAGAACTTATTTAACATGTCGAAAATTGAATCTTTAACTAAACAATGGTAAAATAAAGGGACGTAACGGTTAATAAATTTAAAATTATATTTAATTTTAACAGCAAAAAATAATTATGTATATTAAAATCAAGAAGTTCACATTTAGCTAATTAACCAAAAAAAAATTAAAATCATAAATAATCATAATAAATAATTTTTCTTTTATTTTTAAATAAGTGTCATCTCCCATCATTGAGTTATCTCACTTTGTTAAAAAACGTACTCCCCGTAACAATACCCCGTAACAATATATTATTGATATGATAAGTAACAATATAAAACCTATATATTTATAATATGAAATATACTGGGAATAACAAACAAACATATAAATACTAAATATTATAAAATATAATCAAAACAAAATTTCTAAACATAAACATAAATATGTAACCAAATGTTGATATTGATATAAATATAGAGCTTATTTAACAACTAAATATGTCACGCCCCAAATTTAAATAGTAAGTAACTTCTCAAAATTTATATAGAGCTTATTTAACGTGCTGAAAATTGAATCTTTAACTAAACAATGATAAAATAAAGGGATGTAACGGTTAATAAATTTAAAATTATGTTTAATTTAAACAACGAAAAATAATTATATTAAAATCAAGAAGTTGACATTTAGCTAATTAACAAAAAAAAAAAAAAAAACATAAATAACCATAATAAACAATATTTCTTTTATTTTTAAATAAGTGTCATCTCCCGTCATCACTCTTTGTCATCCAACTCTTCTACCTGAAATTATATATAATTTTTTGGGGGTGAGCATGCAAGCACACTCAGTGAAATTTAAATATTCAATACTTAATGCTAAAAATAAATAGTCAAAGTAATCGAAACATAGTAAATACCATTCACATAGCCGCGTACACTTTACCAACTTTGCAATTGTTACATTGCCATAGAGTTTCATGCAAACCTCCGTGTTAGAACCGCAATCTGATACACAATCCAACATTTTATTTTTGAAAAAAAAGTTGCATTTATCGACCCTAATGAATAAACAATTCTGGAAATCAGGAGAGCAAAGGTAATAATTTTGCAAAGTACATAAAATATTGTTAACATCACTCCTATTCAACCTTCTTTAACATTAAGCTCTCCCCTTTCAACCCTATCACCTATCTCATTAAACTTCTCTTCCACTTTCTTGTTGATCTTATCTAAGAACAATTTTATAGATTTTTCCTAACAAATCATGTTAAATACTATAAAACTTACCAGATAGTTTGAAGTTTCAAATTCTAAATTGATATATAGGTTAATACAATGTAAATTGAGTGAAATATATAGTTTAGGAACAATAAGAACTCAGACCATAAAATATTGAGATCGGTCCACGATTAGTAACCTCCAGACTACCAGCTGCACACAACACACATACCAGAAAAAATTCACCAAGTTCCAGTAGAATATCATCACAGTATCTTTATGTATATTACATCCTTTCTAGTATTGGTTTTTATTTATTTATTTTTATCTCCACCTCTATCTAGATTTAAGGCCACAAAGTATTGAATAATAGTATAATACTACTTTGATGCAACGAAGTTGTAACAATGTAATTAATTAAGGATTGGCTACCTTATATTTTTATTATCATGCCACAAACTCAAAATAAAGAAAAAAACATTTCATTAAGTTATTAACTGGAGTATATTTTTCACAACGATATCGACATCTTTCACGCTGCTCACATACTCCAAGAACTCATATCTTTTGTAATTTGTAAACACCTATCACAATCAGAGCCAGTCCTAGGAATATTTGAGCCTGAATTGAACTTTAAAATGAGGCTCAATTCCTTCATATATATTTTTTATATGAACTCATGAAATATAACATAAAATAATTTTTAAAACACTGACAATATATAATTTTGTTTAATACTTAAAATAATACGACAATGGTGTTCCAAGTAATTACATAAATATAACTCGTCGAACAGTTTTAGTAGCAAAAACTATTAATAAAGTCGGAATAATCAAATTGCTCAATAATTTCTTGCTCAATTGATAGCATTGCAAGTTCATTCAATCTTTCATGTGACATGGTTGATCGGAGGTAAGTCTTAATGAGATTCAACTTTGAGAAACTTCTTTCTGCACTTGCTAGTACTGTAACTAGTATCGTCAACAAAAATCTTATAAGCAATGTAAGCATTTTGAAAACACATATTCGTTTTCTTCAAATAATTCACCACATCAATTGTAGAATTTGTTTATTTCGATAAAGAATACTTCAAGATTTTGAAGATTCATACAAGATCTCAACAATCTTTCATCATCAGTACTTGCAATGTCTCCGATTCTTTTTAGTTTTTAACGTTGTCCGTCTTTCTAACTTCTGTTTAATGTTTGTGCGTCTTATATTATATTATATATATATATATATATATATATATATATATAAGACATTTAAAAAAAATGGGCCCCTAAAAAATTGAAATATTTCTGATCCTGAATCGATCGCCTCGTTGGCCTCACATTAGGATCGGGCCTGATCACAACAACACCCCCAAAGACTGGAAATGAATTCATGTGGAGTCAAACAGTATCCAAACTTAAATTGTGATAAAAAAAAACGAATGTGTTTTACCTCCCATAATTGTTGCACTAAAGACTTTCTTGAGTTACATCATTTAATTAACGAAGTGAAAAAAGAAACATAGTTCTTTAATTCTTTTTTCTGATTTAAAAAATATGTATTGAAATTATTGAAGTAAAGAAAACCAAAAACCATACTAAAAGCAACGATAATAACTTGATTTTGCAATATTATATTACCAATGCACCACTTGATACCAATTCCTGACCCCAACACTTCAAACTGTTTGGCAATTTGGATGGCAACTTCAAGTGTGGGTGACAGAATGTAGGCAAAAAATGCACATTGGTGGACTTTGGAGGAGGGATTGTGGCTCTTCTAATTCTGCATTTAATTGATGTCTCTTATATTTTTGTTCTCACATGAGAAAACCAAATGCCATTAATAAATTTTAAATCGAATATGAACAACCTTGTAAATCAACATTTGAGTGCAGAATCCACGGCGTTGGTGTATTAAAGGATTCTAAAGTCGAAATTTGTAGCAATTGAACGACAAGAAGAATGAGAAATAAAACTGAAAAGTCAAACAGATAAAATGGACGGGCCAGAACTTGAATGGCACCGATTAAGAATTCAAACAATGTACTTCTGCATTTTGAGAAAAACATAATATGCAACAACTTTAAAATTTCTAATATATGTATTAAAATGTAACAACCCATTTCTTCCAAGAAGATATTCCCCTTGGCATAAACAAATGAAACATTTGTCTCAAGAGACTTTTCAACCCACTTATGCACAGGAATGTATATTGGCATAACTGGTTTAAAGTAAAATTTTGTTGTATTATTTCATAAACTGAAAACATATTGCATAAAGAGAATACTTTAAGATACACTCAAATAACTAATACTGCATCCAAATATTTTTCAAACACGCTATATGTGTAGAATAGTCCATATGAACCGCCAACATATGGTTTCAAATTAAAGACATTGAAAGTCCATTAGGATAATCGTGAATTATAGTATAAAAGAGGTAATAAATTAAAACCTGATCATGGAAATCACTTCCACCAATCTCGCAGGTGCATTCCTATGACAACTGAATCATCTTAAACATTGAAATATTATAAATCAAGACGTAAAAGCCACTTGAATTACCACAAGAACTTGATAATTAACGGGGAATTTCTTAAGCCATTTTAACACACAATGTTCCTCTTCCCCTAGTGAGTTCTTAGCCGCATTTGCAATCCTCTTTCACCGACTCAAATGGCTTAGAGTACAAACTGAAAGAAAAAATATAGAAATTTTCCAGCAGCAACAACAAAGAAAACAAACTCGCATCATTTCCAAAGAGCCAAATTTAAATGCACAGTAAAACGTACCAATGAAAATCGATCACTTTCACAAACTTGTCACTCCCAGCAATCTGCATTTCAGGGAAAATGACTAAATTTTTCACGATTTATTTGTCAAATGACCAACGATAATCACATCGGTTGTTTTATCCATTATGTTTCAGAAAAAAAAATTGAAACTTACAATGCATGCCTTCGATGGTAACTTGCATGGAATTTTGATTATCATTTTGTATTCTGGTTAAGGTTGGAGACATTACATTTTGACTATCTTATGAGAATTGCTTTGGAGATGTAGAGTCATGTATTGTGTATTGATGGATGGGCGGTTTCTGCATTGAATAGAGAAACGAAAGGTATAGTCTTTCCGCATTCTCATTAATTTGAGTCTTTGAATTGAACTTTGCCTCAAACTGCCACATGGCCTCAAATTGACATGTGTCAGAAACATGAAAGTCGATGTAGCGTCTTTATGGCATGAAAGTGACACGTATAACGACACATGGCAAAATTTTAGTATGAACAAAATGACACATGTCGCACACAGGAGAGCCGCATTCTCCTTTTATATATATATAGATTTGGTATATATTAATCTTAGGTTCTGTATTTATTATTTGGGATTAATTTTTTTTTAGTCCATTAAGTTGTCACGATTTTGATTTTAGTCCACTTGGTTACCACTTTTTGAAATTAGTTCATTAAGTTTTGTATTATTTTGAAATTAGTCTTTTGACCGACTATTAAAGGTATTTCAACCGGTTAAGTCCAGGCGGTATTTATTTTTTTAATTATTTTTTTTTTTCAAATTTCAAATTTTAATAGAAAATGGGGCGGGTAAAAAACACGGGTTGGGTCATTCTCTTCTCCTGTTCCTGTTGGACCAAAACAATCGGCCCTCATCTTCCCAAACCCAAAAAGAATCGGTCCTCATTCTTCATCTTCATTAACCCAAAAAATTGCAGGTCTTGTGTAGAATGATCGAGTCGAGCTCGAATTTGCCCGTTTTCGAGCTCCACCATGCCGCACGAAAATCGTTTAATCACTGCACAACTTTGATATCTTCGGATCAGATCTTCTCAAGGGCTCCAATGTCTAGAATGTGGGTTTTTCCTTGAGTGTTCTTCAGCTGCAATGGGCCCATCGACTGCCTTTTCAGCCCGTAATCCTCGGTATTTCTAAGAACCATTCATGCGAATACAAGCATACAAGCTTGATTTTCATAAACCTGGAAATTCATAAAAAAATCAAACTAGTCTCACCAATTAATCAATCAAATTTCAAAAAATAAAAATGAAATAAGAAATTGAATTCTTACCGAGCTACAAACAACCTAACATCGTGATTGCAGAGATCAAGAGAAACTTCAATTCCCGAATTCCCACACCCTACAACTAGAACCTTCTTTCCCCTGAAAATTTCGCAGGATTTATAATCACAAACGTGTGGGCCACAATTTTAGACCTGCAATTTTTGTGTTTGAGAAAGATGCAATTTTTTGGATTGGGAAGATGAGAGGCCGATTATTTTGTTCTAACAAAGGAGAAGGATAATGATCCAACCCAAATAAATTACCCAACCCGTGCTTATTACCCGCCCCGCCCCATTTCTATTAAGATTTAAAATTTGAAAATAAATAAATTACACATATATAAAAAATAAATAGAAAAAAGAAAATAAATGCCACCTGAATTTAACGGGTTGAAATACCTTTAATAGCCGGTCAAATGACTAATTTCAAAATAATACGAAACCTAATGGACAAATTTCAAAAAGTGGTAACTAAGTGGACTAAAATCAAAATCGTGACAACATAATGGACTAAAAAAAATTTAATCCCTTATTATTTTAAGCCTAATTTGATAGATGTGTGATTAAATTTAAAATAGTTTTCTAATTAGGTCTAAAATAAAATATTTATTTAAGGCAAATACTTATGTGTATCAGTTACATTATATACATGTAACTGGATCCAATTTTCTATTTACCCTCTTTTTTTTTTTAATAAGTCAACACTCCCTTCTTTTAGGCACTTATGTGTACAAGTTACATACATGTAACTAAATTCAATTTATTAGTTATTTACCCTCTTTTTATTAACTTCACCCCCAATTTTTTAAAAAGAAAAATACATGTAAAAAACTATATTACTATTTTATCAATTAAATTAAAATACAACTCATTAAAATTATAATTATACACCGAATATCGAGTCATCAATGAATCACCACGAAGTCAAATATTATTCTATTTTTTTAACCTTCAAAAAATAAATATAAAAAAAACAACGAATATAAAAAAAACAACTCAATTTTTTTTTTTTTTAAAATGACCAAAATTTAGGAAAAAAAATCGAAAAAAAAAACTAAACTAAAAAAATTCAATTTTTTTTCTAATTTGGGTATAAATGTATGAATATGACATGCTCACTTTCTAGCTTTAATCTGATTTATAATAACTAAGATTATTTTGTTGTGTATTCATTATCTGGTTTATTTTACAAGTTTTTTAAAGTTGTAGATTATTTTTTAAAACTAGTTAATAACATAATCTAATTGAAAAATAAAAATTATATTTAGAAACTTAAATGAGTGGAGAATTGGGGAAGAAACCAGCATAATATTGCATCAGCTTTATTATTTTATTTGTGGTCATCGCTGTATTGATGCATTCATATGTTTATTGAGTGTGATCGTATCTATTAATTGAATTGTGTGTTCAGTCATGTGTTCATTTTCACTTTTGTTCTTCTTAATAGTTAGTTAATATCAATCTTTTAATATTGATGTATTAAGTCGCATGGTATGCCTGAAATTATGAATGTGTTAAGTTATGTATTTTTTGTTAAGTATAATATTTGTTTAAATACGATATAGTATTAGTACGCCTATGATATAGTACTAGTTAATATATTGTATAGTACTAGAGATTAATGTGGGTATAAAAATATTATTTAATATATGAACTAATACTATACAATATGTGAATTAATGCTATACTATATTTGAATTAGTACCATAGAGTATGTGAACTAATACTATACAATATGTGAACTAATATTATACTATATTTTAACTAGTACAATAAAGTATGTGAACTCGAAACTCGAAAACATTAGAACTTGTACCAATATAAACTAATACTCCCTCCGTCTAATTTTATTATGCCCACTTTTTCGGGCACAGATTTTAATAAATATTGATTAGTTTATTCATAAAGTAGATAAGTTGAGAGTATGATGGGGTATTGTGGGGTCCATTTGTAAATAATGTATATGAACTAATACGTACAGTACTGCATATTAACTAATAATATACCATAATACTTATCAACGGTTATCATAACACTTATAACAAACTAGGGTCTTTCTACTGTCAGGAAGGCTTCGCCCATCCTGATAACAGGAACATCATTATATACCATTAGATCATTGATCCAACGTATAAAATTGTTTTCATATAATTTCACTTCGCAATAGTGCATTTGGTCTATGCAATATGCAATTGCACTAATTTGCCCTACTAGATAAATAAATCAATAAATATAGAATTACAAAAATATCCTTATTAACATTTCACTTTAAAATTAAAATTATAAATCAAATATCACAAATGATTTTTGTTTTCGATGGATGAACGATCCAATTTGGGGAATTTTTCCCCAAACCCAAAATCCCAAATTTCTTCTTACAACTCTCTCGATCACTCTCACAGATAGCAATCTCGTGACGTAATCTTGTCTTGTCATCTGCTGCTATCAGTCACACCCGCACCGTCGCGACTCACGATTCACATTATAGCTCGCCAGCACAATCCTGGCCCCACCCCGCATCAGATGACAAATCCACACTCGAACACGGTTCGTTTCTTGCCGTCAGGATCTCTCTTACTTGCGGTAATATTCTTATTCCGAATAAATTAAGATTCGGTGTTCTGTAATTGTGGAATTTCATCATTTTTTGCATTTGAATATTTGTTTATATGATCTTTTGACATAATCCGTGGCCAAGTTGTAGATGCTAAATCCATGGCATGTTGTCTTTGCAAGATTTTTAATTTGAACATGTGTTTCTGATGATGATTTCTGCAATAAGGGAAATGTCATTTTGTTAGGTATTCATGTGGATTTTATTGCAAGCAATTTTTTTTTGGGACGGTCCCCATGAATCGAACCCAGGACCTAAGGGTAGTGGTGCTCTAACCACCTGAGCTATCCCACTTTGTCAACAATTTTTTTTTGGGTGCGTGGAACAGTTTATGCCCATCAATTGCTCCCTCATACAAGGGTCCTCGTGGTTCTCAGACATGGGTGCAAGAATAGAAATATGTCCTACATAGTTGATGTTTTTAAAGACCACCTTATAAGTTGGATGCTTTGTGTGAAAGTCGTATCTTCCAAGTAATACTTATTTTCAGACCAACGTCGCATGTTCTGTTATAATGCTCATTTCTACACATATTTCGGGTGGTTGGAGACAGACAAGCAACAGAGAACTCTATGGCTGGAGCTGGAATAAGGTTCATTCATTTGCATCATAGTTATGCTTTTCTTGATAAATAAAACTAATTTATAAGATTGAAATTTAAATTATGCTCTTCTGAATAAAATGTTTACTCTGATTCAAACTTATCTTACATTGAAACGTTAGAAATACTCCATCTACTTCGTAATAAGTGTCTTTTATAGATTTACATTCAGATTAAGGAACATTAAATTTAAACATTTTTACCCTCATGAAACAATAATAATAAGTTATGATATGTGAAAGATAATTGAAGAATTAAAAGTAGTAGATGATGATTAAAAAATGACTCAAGTCTTGTATGCACCAGCAATTGCAATTTTAAGTTATAAGTATATATTAATTAATTTACTAAAATGTATTCACTGAATCCGCTTATAGAAATGTTCCCAATATTATAGAGATATTCAACACGGATGGATCAAGCTGACAACACATAGAGGCCTCCAAAGTTGACATATCATTAAGTTTCATGTTAATCTGAATACTTTGATTTATCATTACTACAAATGACATGGTTTCTGATTTTCATTACCAGACAAAAGCTGGGTGTCGCCTACTCATAGATATGAAAGCCACTGATTCTACTTTGCATACAGGTTAAGGGACTGTCTGAGGCAACAGTTGGTCAAAATATAAGTGATGACAGCGTCGTAAAAAGAATGAGGATTTGAGATAACCTAATGTTTTGCTCAAGATGATGTTGATATATACAAGCTCCAATGCTTGGTTTAAATTAATGTTTTTATCTTAAATATATACTGTAATTAGGATTGGATTTAACTTCAGATTTTTCTTGGCATTGAAGAGGAAACTAGCTTTGTTTATGACTAGTTTTATGCACTCATTTTGTTTTGTAATGAATTATATTATATTTGGTAATGATAGATATATTATCATGGTTTACATCTTCATTTTTAACTTTAGAAGGTCTTGCATTATCGTCTCATGGTGAGATGGACCGAGTACAAGATGTTTTTGTAACCTACCATGGTAGGACCACAACCCCCACCCCACCATTTCAAACCATTATATACTATTTCATCAAGTTGTCATTCTCTCAAATTCTTGTGTTAAATTAAATCAGACATAAAATAATTAAAGAAATGCTGCATGGAGTATAAATTGGAGTAATATACTTTAGATATATAGACGAAACAAAATTTTACATTCACTGAACAAATTAAGAATGGGACATTGGAAAAACCTTGCACCATCTCAATAAAGAATTATGCACGAATTCAAACTCAGACTCAGAATGACAATATTATATTCAACAATTCAATATTTCATTTGACAGGGCAATGTTATAGTAACATGTCAATATTCATAAGCCAAAAATCACTAATATTCGTCAAAATTTTAAAAATATAGAGGTGGTTCATTCCATAAATTGATGTGTGCTCAGAAGCTATTCATCATCTTCATCTTCATGTTGCTTTTTCTGGTGACTTTTCTGATTCTTGCTTGATACACAGTCTCCTGAAACAAACATAGAAATATAGTTAATGATATGATTTTAACTTTTCTCATATGTAAAAAATAAGTTAAATAACATAGAACAAACTCGTTAGAACCCCTACGACCCTACACTAGGAAGAGAAACCTGAAGTTGCTTGTAAGTACAGACTAGTTATACTAACAAAAGTTGAATATGATCAGGATGATTATAACTACAATATAATTCGCGCATTCAAAACTGAAGAGTTTGTTTTGATTAGTTAGCAGCTAGTCAAACAAACACGGGAAGATAACATTTACCAGATTCATTGTATATGACTCCATCGGAGCGTAATAATTCCTCAATCTTGGTGCCTTAGTTGGATTGTGAGGTACTCTTTTCAGAACTTTTGTTCAATTCGTTTGAATAGGAACCGATTTTATGTCCAGCCACACTAGTTTAATTTAAAAAAAGTCAACCTATGTATTTTCAAGTAAAAATGAATAAGCATAAAAAGAATAACACACATGACACAGCTCAAAACCCTAGAAAAATAACCATAATATTCAGAAAATCCCCAAAATTGGAGAAAATTCATAAAGAAACAAAAATTTGAGACGTCTCAATAATCTTTCCAAATCCTCAACACTAAAGAGCGGGTGGAATTTGTTCAAGGATACTCAAAAAACAATTACACACATGCAACTTTTTTCTAGAAGAATTTCTGCTACCAAAATAATCATAAAATATTTCTAGTTACGAAGAACAACTAACACTATATTAGTTCACAGAGTTTAGATTTTTTTATCGGACATTCTCTAACAAAATAAATAAATGCAAAGAATAGAAAATTTTAAATATGCAGATACAATAAAAAGGAAAAAAATAGCATACTTCGAGTGGTGACATTGACAAAGAGAGCGAGATAGTGCTACCAGCCTACCACCGACCTCGAATGTCTTCATTCCCGCGATCGTTGGATTTGAAGAGGAGAACGAATTGGAGTTTTCTTAAAGCATCTTCATCTTCATCAATATCCTCACCATGATCGCTAAAATGCCAAAAAACAAGACAACGTCAATCGGTATACTACCTTCAATACGACAATTATTATATATATACAACGATCAAAGATAGCCCGAAAATTGAAAATCCCAACAGTGAATAAAGGAAAACCAAATCCAATTCTCCAGGTAATAATCACACCCAACTTTAATCCGTGTCTTATTGAAACATGTGTTCCCACCATGAATCCTCTCTGCAGGTGTGAGGTTTAGGTTGGAAATTGAGGTTTAGATTGAAAATTGAGATTTAGGTTAAAAGACAATGAAGAAACTTATTAATTGGATTTTGATCAGAAAGAATGAAACCGTTTTTTATTTTTGTTAATTAGTTTTGAGTTCTTTAATTATTAAATAATAAAAGTAATTTATGAATATGTAAAATTTGGATTTTTGAAAAGGGTATTTTAGTAATTTTATACATTTTACATATAAAATTATTTATTTATATGACGAAGCTAGATCGCATCAATGCAAAGAAAGATGATGTGTCCGTTTTTAATTGGTGTCATGTTATCAGGAAGGGCGAACACCCTTCCTGACGGTAGAAAACTCCTATAAACTAAAAATTATATTCATAAAATACTAAAATAAAGTGATTAAAAAATGAAAGTTCGAATGAAAAAAATAATTAAAAATGTAAAACGAAGTAAAATTTGTAAGGAATGAAGTAAAATTTTGAAAGGATAATGTGAAAATTATACACCAATTAATTAAAGTAAAATTGTACAAATAGAATTGAACACTTGCACAGCTAAGAGAGATGAGAGTTTTATTTTTTAAAACAAATTATTATTATACTATTTAATACTTAAAAAAAAAAAAATATTATTTTAAAATTTTCTTATTAGACTTTAAAATTTTAGAATAATTATTTGCGGCATAAAAAAAAGTACGTGAAAAAAAATTATCATTTAAAACACAAATGATAAATAGGAAGAAAAATAAATTTAAAAAATAATATTAAAAAGAGAAGTATAAATATCAATTGGAGTAAAATAAAAAAATAAAAATTTAAAAAATTAATGGAGTATTATTTTTTAATGAAAAAATTAAAAAAAGAATTAATTGAAGTAAAATAAAGGCCCATGAAAAAAAATATATGTGTTAAATTGATATAGTAGATGGGTCATGTGTTATTTGTAATGGATTATTGGATTGGATATAGTAAATGAGTCATTTGTTATTTGTAATGGGTTATTGTTAGGGCTATCAAAATCAGCACGGCCCACCGACTATTAGGCTGGGCTGGGCTGTGATTATAGTGGCTCGAAAACAACCGGGCCAAATCGGCCCGGCCCAAGTGACCTGATGGGCCGACCGGCCTCAGGCCGGCCTTAGCCCGGATTTTCGGGCCGACCCGGTTAATTATTTTTTTTTTCAATTATTTTAAATTTCTAAACCTAATAACCTAAATTATTAATTATTTAAACAGCAGAAAGTCTAAACAGGCGGAAATTAGGGAAAGAAAAAGAAAACCCTACACATACACACTATACAAATGCTTCCATAGAAAATAGAAGAAAACATTTGCCTCCAACAATCTTCATAGAAAAGCCTACGGCGGCGGCGCACCTCCACGGCGTCACGAACCACCTATGCTCGTCTGCACTGTACATCCGCCGCCCACCTCCATATCCTCTGCCGCTCGTCTATTACAGTAAATTGGATTGATGTTGCAGAGTGCATAATACCGTGTGAAGAGGCGTGAAGAAATGGATTGATGTTGCAGAGTGTGAAGAGGCGTGAAGAAGAGGTATTTTATTGGGTTGGGGTATATACCCCTCCAGCTTTGTTTAATACACTCCCCTCATTTTTTTTAATTCAAATATATATATGAAATACCAATTTTGCCCTTTTACTAAATCATGATAGATACATACACTCCCCTACAATTTAACCACAATTCTAACCCTAACCCTAGAATTCGACAGTCGTCACCGCCGTCGCCGCCGTCACATATAAAATTTAGAAAAAAAAAATCTTAATATCTTTAAAAAACACTCTGATCGACACTGGTTTGTCGACCAAAAACACTCCGGTCGACACTGGTTTGTCGACCAAAAACACTCCGGTCGACACTGGTTTGTCGACCAAATTTTGAAAGAAAATTAAAAAAATAATTAATTTTTCGACCATTATTGATCGCCCAAAACACTCTCGTCGAGCGTAGGTTGTCGACGAGAGTGTTTTTGAGCGACCAATAATGATCGAAAATTAAAAAAAAAAAAAACCAGTTCTCTCTCAAGGCGGAGGAAGGCGGGGCGCTGGAGCTGCGGCGGGCGCTAAGGGCGGGCCACGACGGCCGAGGGCTTGGGGTGGGCCGCGACGGCGAGCGCTAGGGGCTGGGGGTGGGCCGAGGGCTGGACGGCGGCGGCGCGGCGTGGAGCTGGTGAATAGAAAAAAAGAGAAAGAAGATGGGCGGCGGCGGAGACGAGGAGGTGAGAAACGAGGGAGGAGGAGGAGAGGAGGGCGAACTCAGGCGGTGGTGGATGGGCGGTGGCGAACGCGGGCGGTGGTGGATGGGCGGCGGCTGTGAATGGGAAGGAGAGAAGTGGTGAGAAAAATAGAAAATGGGGAAGAAGAGGAGAAAAATTAGGGTTAGGGTTATAAGGGGTGTATGTATCTATAATATTTTAGTAAGGGTAAAATTGGTATTTCATATATATATATTGAATTAATATAAATGAGGGGGGAGTGTATTAAACAAAGTTGGAGGGGTATATACCCCAACCATCTTTTATTTAGGTCATACATAAAATTGGGCCTCAAAAAATTATTTAGTTGGGCCTGAAGATTATTAACTGTACTACTGATTTGTATAAATCTAATAAATTAAATATTTGTTCCTTTTTCTTAATTAAAAAATAGAGCGGGCCATTTTGGCCCGATAGCCCGGCAGCCCGACCAGGGCCTGGTTGGGCCTGACAATTCCAGGTCCGATAGAAATCGGGCCAGGCCAGCCCGGCCCGAAAAAATGTTTGGCCCGGTACCGGGCTAGCTCGGCCCGGCCCATTTGACAACCCTAGTTATTGTATTGAATATAGTAAAGAGATCATTCCCTATTAGAGTCATTCATATGACACCTTAAGCAAATAAAAACTACCACTTTAAAAAAATTCTAATAGGTTCAAAATAGAGTTAAAAACTCATGAATACCCTTATATAAATAGAAATCTCTCTACTCATTTCACCCAAAACAAAAATCAAAACCCTAGCCCCCTCCCCACCATCTCCTCGGCTGCCGCCGCCGCCGTCTGCAACTCCATGGCCACCATCCCCTGTCGCCGCCGGTCTAAAGGTTTGTTTAAGTCTTCGGTGTCGATCTGTCTTAACCGCCGCCACCGCCCTAGTCTAGCCCTACCGCTGTCGTGCGCGAAGACGAAGACACCCTTGCCGGCCGCGATCTGTTCTGCTCGTAGTGGTGGTCGTTGATTGACTCCATTAACCCACAAATCTAAAGACGAAGCTGCCGCCCTTGTCATTCGATCTGTCCGCCGCCCTAGTTGTGGCGGCGACGATGCGCCGATCTTTTAAAAAAGGTGTTAATCCCGGCGGCTTTGTGGTTGCAGAGGTGAGAAGGACGAGTGACTTGAACGAATTTTAGTCACTAAGTTTTGACTAACTACTTCCCCTCAAGCATAAGGGTTCGTAGTAGTAATGAAAGTATTCGACCAAGTAGTATCGACCTAGGAGGTGGGTTTGTGCAATGGATCCCTAGAGTTGTGTGTCGTCATAACTAATGTAACTACAGTTTCGAGTTTTTGAATTTCTAAAATAATTTCTAAAATAAAGCTAAGTTACCACCAAACTTCAAAAGATTAAATCAAACACCAACCTAGAAACTAACAAATAATTTAAACTACTAAAAGTGAGCAAATGACCAATAAGAGAAATTACCACTACTTGAGAAGGAAAATTACTATCAAAGCAAGAAATTGACAAATAAAACAAAGAACAACTACGAATATAATTCGAAGAAGTGCAAGGGTGGGAATGCTTCGGATGTTCTCTACCTAGTGAAATCGAGTGAGATTGTTTATACCGTTTTTATGCTTCAATTTGGACTTGCTAAGAGCATCAAGATGCTAGGATGAAAATCGTTTACCTTCGAGTACTATAGCCTTACGTCTAAGGTGTTCCCAAACCCGGTAATAAGACCTCTTCCTAATCTTCACCAACTACCCAAATAACCATTCAAGTAATTAATGTCTCCTAATGGGGTTCTAATACAATTAACTCTCTCTCGACGAATTAAAAGTATAATAAACGCATTTGTATACCAACAACTCACACCATACATTTTAACATGTTCATGTAACTCTCGTCTACGCTAAACATGCCTCAAAATACGGATTAATAGAAGCTAATACACAAAGCACCAATAAAACCCAATAAGAGAAGCAATAATCCAAATATCAACAATAATCAAAGCTTAAACAATTCAAACATTCAATATTCACATGTTTTCAAACACTCAAAACATAAAAAGCTTAGCCCATGGTGTTTGAGGAAACACCCATGGCTAAAACACCAAAATAAATAGAAATTAACAAGAAATTTGTCAAACAAAGCTTAAATAAAAGAAAAATATCACCTTGAGAGTCTTGTAATTTCTCCATTCTTACATGAAAATAAAATACCCAAATGATTCTAAACTAAGAAAGCATAAAAATGAAGAGTGTGTTTGAGGAGATAAGCTCCTCAAACCTAAGCTAATTTCTCCTCAATTTATCACATGTTGTAGCAAAATGAGCCAGGGTTTGGGAGTGTAGAAATGAGACAAAAACCCTCTCAATAATCTGATTTGGGGAGCTATTTATAGCTTGGAAGAATGCTTGAGACGAGATTTGCACTTAGGCCCTTGAAATCCTTTAAAATTCTCGAATTTTCGCGCATCAGCAAGTTGACTCGGTCAACCGAGTGGTTTGACTCGGCCAACCGAGTGAGTTGGAAGTCCAGAAACTGACCTGGAAGCAGATTTCACTCGGTCAACCGAGTGGGTTGACTCGGCTGCCCGAGTGGAATCTGTTTCAGTTTCACAGTTTCTTGTTTCGATCATATCTTGAGCTTCCGACCTCCGATTGACTTGATTATTTTTTCCATTTCACTCATTTTTTCGAGACGCATCCAATGGTGCAGTTATATTTTTGACTTCATGAATTCTCAGACACGTATTTTGCTTCCAAATAAGTTCAATTTACCTAAAAAAATAGCAAAACACGTACCTTTTCCATTTCAAGTGCAATTAGTCAATTTAGTGTGAATAATGCAACAAAATCCTCAAAATTATGCAAAATAAACACATGAATTTCAAGCAATTTTCACACTAATCAACGAGTTAACTCACAATTCAGTCAAAATGCTTGGATCATTTTTAAATTTGTATTGATTTCATCAAGAATTAGCTTATGCAGTCCCTAAATTGTGGGTGGTGTAAATTTTTGTATTTTGAAATAAGCAATTGAAAAATTTTACACGTATGTGAACAGTGGCGGATCCAGAATTTTAAATTTGGGGGTGCGAAAAATATTAAGTCATACGGTTCGAGAAAACTTAAAAAAATAAAAAAATTATGTAACCTTCAAATAAATAAAAAAATACACTTATACTCATTTTATTTTCTTGAATTTGAGGTGAATTAAATGATGGGGTTGAAGAAGACTCCCTATCCATTGAGACTCATCTATTTGGAAAAGTGCAAGGAGCTTCTTGAGATTTAATTCCCTTGAACATAAATTATCGAAGATCGAATTTTTTTTTCTTTGTCTTAAGCTTCTTTAATACTCCCTCCGTCCACCAAAAGTGTGCTCATTTCTTTTTTGGATCCACAAAAAACGTGTTTATTCTATTTAAATAGTTAACTTTTGAATATTTTTTCTACTTTACTAACAAGATTGAGTATCTACCAAATATATTTTTTACTCATTATATTAAATATATTCTTTATAATTAAAATATGATTTTTTTAAAAACATATATAAAAAAAAGTGAGCACACTTTTGGTGGATAGAGGGAGTATAAGTTTATCTTCCGTCATTTTTTAGTTGAATTAGATAGTGAGTTGAAAATAATTAATTTAGCATAATGTAGCAAATTAGTAATTATAATACAAACTCTAATTGTTAATTCATAACTTATTTCTAATTGAATTAGATAGTAAAATTATTGTTATTATTATATAAACTCTAATTCATAACTTATAAATAATAGACCAAAATAAATTTATTTATAAATTAAACACAATAATTAAATTAAATAATAATTACTCCATAAATATAAAATTAAACACAATAATTAAATTAAATAATAATTACTCCATAAATATAAAATATGTGTACTTGTATAGACTAAGTGTCAAGTGTATTTTATAATTCAGAGCAGAATGGAGAAAGTTATGAATTTTATAATTCAGAGCAGAATTGAGAAAGTTATGAATTAACAATTAGAGAAATGGTTGCGAGTTTAGAGCATAATGGAGAAAGTATAGTATTCGTACTTGTATAGACTAAGTGTCAACTGCATTTTATAATTACAAACTTTTTTTTGGGCCTTTTAATTGTGGGGATTAATAGAAATAATGATTTAGTCCATAATTGATTTAGTCAAAGATCTTTAGAGATTTGTATATATTTTCCATATCTGTAATTACTTGTAGGTTACTCTGTAAACCCTAATTGTAATCTTTATATATATTGAATAGACTAAATTAAAATCCTCAATTGAGGTAAAATATATTTTCTCTTATTCTTTCATGGTATCAGCCTAACAAGGCTGAGAAACCCTAGTCTTTTTTTACCGAAATTCTCTTCATCATGGCCGGTGATACACCTTCTTCTTCCACCTCCATTTTTTATTCGACTCTTACTCTACATGCTATGACTCACCTAGTCACCATTAAACTCAAACCCACAAACTATCTCATGTGGTATGGTCAAATCTATCCTCTTCTTGCCACTCAGAAATTTCTTCCCTACGTTGATGGCTCGCTGCCCGCTCCATCTACCAAGATCCCCACTGATTCTGGTAATTCCTCTAATCCTGCCTACGATGAGTGGCTTGGCAAAGATCAAATAGTTAGAGTTTTTCTCTCCTCAACCCTAACTGAAGATGTCATGGTTGTTGTTGTTGGATGCTCAACGTCCGCTGCTATGTGGTCTACCTTGGCTACTGCTTTCAATCGGCCATCCAAGGCTAGAGAGCTTCGTCTCAAGGACGAATTGCAACTTATCAAGAAAGGCTCTCGTTCTGTCACGGAGTATGGTGCCACGTTCAAGAATCTGTGTGATCAACTTCTTGCCATGGGTTGTTCGATCGATGATACTGACAAATCTCATTGGTTCCTTCGCGGATTAGGTACGGATTTTCATGGCTTTTCTACTTCTCAAATTAATCTCACGCCTCTGCCCTCCTTCCCTGAGTTATTGTCCAAAGCCGAGTCGCACGATCTGTTTACAAAATCGCTCGACTCCGCTTCTGCCTCCTCTCAGTCACCGGCTTTCCTTGCTCAGCAGCGATCAAATAAGAAATCTGGTAATGTTTACCAGTATGGTTCGTTCCATCAATCTGGCCGTGGGGGATATAATTTTAATTCTAATCGTGGCGGTAATCCTAGTCGTGGTGGTCGTGGTGGTCGTGGTGGTCGTTCCGGTGGTCGCTATCCCCCTAATTGCCAAATCTGTCGTGGTGAACATTATGCTCGAGTGTGCCCAGAACGTTACTCTTCTCCTCCGCAACAAGCCAATCTTGCTCATGCCTTTCAAAACAGTTGTTCGATAAATCAGAACTCTCCTGATTGGTATGTCGACACGGGTGCCTCATCACACATGGCTAATTCTACTGATGGTTTGGACTCCACATCGAACTACTCTGGTTCTGATAGGGTTGTTGTGGGAAATGGTAACACTCTTTCTATTTCTCATACTGGCTCTCATACTTTATCTCGTGATTTATCTCTACTGAATGTCCTCGTGGTTCCTCATATCACGAAAAACCTTCTTTCTGTTAGCAAACTTACGAGTGATAATCCGGTGAATGTTATTTTTTCTAACGACTGTTTTGAAATTCAGAATCGGGTAACAGTGATTCCTTTGGCACGAGGCAGACGTGAAAATGGATTATATATTTTGGAGCGTGGTCATGCGACTTTGGTGGCAGCTTTATGGAATCGTCGTACACGTGCCTCTTTTGAATTGTGGCATAGTCGTTTAGGCCATGTAAATTTTGATACTATTAAGTTGTTAAACAAACTTGGTTTTTTGTCAGTTACTTCTGTTTTACCTATGCCTCTTGCTTGTTCTTCTTGTCAGTTGGCTAAAAGTAAAAGACTTCCTTTTATCAATAATGAAAAATGCGATTTGCGTTTGTTGGATGTTATTCATTGTGATTTGTGGGGTCCGTCTCCTGTGAAATCTTGTGATGGTTTTCTCTACTATGTGGTTTTCGTTGATGACTTCTCTCATTTTACGTGGTTTTATCCGCTTCGTTTGAAATCAGACTTTTATGATACGTTTGTTAAGTTCAAAACTTTGGTCGAAAATCAATTTTCCACAACTATCAAACGTTTTCAATCCGATGGGGGTACCGAGTTCACAAATAACAAATTGCAAGACCTTTTCAGAAATTGTGGCATTCTACATACCATGTCTTGTCCATACACCCCTGCTCAAAATGGCCATGCAGAAAGAAAACATAGACATATTACAGAAACAGGGTTATCTATGTTGTTTCATTCATCTGTCCCTATGGAATATTGGGTTGAAGCTTTTGGTGCTGCGGTTTATGTGATTAATCGTTTACCCTCTTCTGTGTTATCCGATAAATCACCGTTTCAATTGGTATTTTCCTCTCCTCCAAATTATGATAATCTTCATGCGTTTGGATGTAGAGTTTATCCATGCTTACGAGATTATGCTGCTAACAAGTTTTCTCCTCGCAGCATTCCTTGTGTTTTCTTGGGTTACAGTTCCAGGCATAAGGGTTTTTGCTGTCTCGATACAACATCGTCTCGTTTGTACATTAGCAGGCATGCTCGGTTTGATGAGGAATATTTTCCCTTTGCACCTTCCACACGGTCCTCTTCAGCCGACTCGTTGGATTTTTCGGCTTATAGGGATCTTGGTTCGGCTCCCATTTTTTCTTCGCCTTCGAGTCCAGCAGTGGTTCCGATGGATTTGGCTGCTTCGACTCCTTGTTCAGCATGTCCGGATCTCACGTCTACGGCATCTCCGACGCGCCTGGCCTCTCCGCCACCTTCACCACCGGCCTCACCTCCGCCTTCGCCATTGGCCCCTTTGCCGCCACCTGCTTCGGTATCAACTCATCCTATGCGAACACGTGCCAAGGATGGCATTTTCAAGCCAAAGTATCCTCCTTCAACTTCTTACTTGGCTCATAGTGGTTTTCTTTCCACTCTACACTCTTCTAAGGAGCCCAAGGGTTTCAAATCAGCTGCAAAATCACCTCACTGGATTTCTGCAACGGACGACGAGCTTAAGGCTCTTCATGCCAACAACACTTGGACTTTGGTCCCTCGTCCTGCTACTGAAAATGTTATTGGTTCTAAATGGGTCTTTCGTACCAAGTATTTGGCGAATGGTTCTATTGATCGCTATAAAGCTCGCTTAGTTGCTCAAGGGTTTTCTCAGCTTCCTGGTTTCGACTACGATCATACTTTCAGTCCTGTAGTCAAAGATTCCACTGTTCGTATTATACTCTCTTTGGCGGTTATTAATAATTGGCCATTACGTCAATTGGATGTAAACAATGTTTTTTTGCATGGTGTTCTTCAAAAGCCTGTTTACATGGAGCAACCACCTGGCTACATTGATTCTGTTCGTCCTTCCTTTGTTTGCAAGCTAAATAAGGAGATTTATGGTTTGAAGCAGGCTCCTCGGGCGTGGTTTCAACGCTTTTGTGCCTTCTTGGTAAGTCTTGGTTTTCTTGAAAGCAAATCTGACACTTCTTTGTTTGTCTTTCACCAAGATCGTTTTTTGCTTTATTTACTTGTCTACGTGGATGACATTATTATCACTGGGAGTGACCAGTCGCTTATTGATCGTATTATTCTTCGAATTCGCCGTGAATTTGCGATTAAAGACCTAGGGCGGCTGAATTATTTCCTCGGCTTGGAGGTAACTTATACGAAATCTGGTATCTTCTTGGGTCAGTCCAAGTATGCGCAAGACATCCTTCTTCAATCTGCTCTTCTCGATGCCAAGCCAGTGTCTACTCCCCTTTCCTCATCGGAAATTCTTACAGTTGATGGTGATCCTCACTCCGATCCTACTGAGTTTCGTTCTTTGGTGGGTGCGTTGCAATATCTCACTATAACTAGGCCGGATTTATCATATGCTGTGAACACTGTAAGTTCGTTTCAATCGAAACCCACTGTTGCTCATTTTCAGGCTGTCAAGCGCATTCTTTGTTATGTCAAGGGCACGCTTACATTTGGTCTGGATTTCACTCGTGGACCTCTCAATCTTTTGGGTTACTCTGATGCTGATTGGGCTCGTTGCCTTGACACTCGCCGCTCCACTTATGGTTATTCCATATTTTTGGGTCTGAATCTTATTTCTTGGAGTGCTAAGAAACAACCCACTGTCTCTCGTTCCAGCTGTGAGTCTGAGTATAGGGCTTTGGCTAATGCTGCCTCTGAAGTTATTTGGGTCACGTTACTCTTGCGTGAACTTCATGCCATGCCTTCATCTTCACCAAAGCTCGTGTGTGATAATAAGTCTGCGCTCTTTCTTAGCCAAAATCCGGTGGCTCATAAGCGTGCAAAACACATTGATATTGATTATCATTTTGTTCGGGAAATGGTTGCTTCGGGTCGTCTATCTACCCATTTTGTCCCCTCAAATCTTCAACTTGCTGATATATTCACCAAGAGTCTTCCGCGACCGCTATTTGAATTCTTTCGGTCCAAGCTTCGCGTATCTCCACATCCGCTTTGCTTGAGGGGGTAATAGGAATAATGATTTAGTCCATAATTGATTTAGTCAAAGATCTTTAGAGATTTGTATATATTTTCCATATCTGTAATTACTTGTAGGTTAATCTGTAAACTCTAATTGTAATCTTTATATATATTGAATAGACTAAATTAAAATACTCAATTGAGGTAAAATATATTTTCTCTTATTCTTTCAGGGATGCAGGTTGGGTTGGCCTCATACAATTTTTTTTTTTTGGGTTAATTCTAAATAAATACACGACTTTTAGTCTCAGTATCAATTTAATCACGAACTTTATGATTATTGTAAAAAATCACAACCTTTCATCGTGTTGCAATTAAATACACAATTTTTTTCTCCGGTCAACCATTGATTATGTGGCTTGTCGGAGCTTGCCACGTCAGATAACACATATTCTTTTTTATTTTTTTTATTTTCCACATCAGATTACACTTTATAGAAATAAAAATAAAACTCCCGCTTCTTCTGCGTTTCTCTGAAACTCAATCAATCAAGTTCTTCTTCTTCTCAAACTCAATCAAGTTTTTCTTCTTCCCTTCTCAAACTCAATAAAGTTCTTCTCTCAGCGTCTTCCTCGCTTTTCAAACTGAATCAAGTTCTTCTCTTCTAACCCTAAAAATCAAAATCCGCTAAAAATCATTAAAAAAAACTCAATCAAGTTATTCTCTTCTAACCTCCACACAGTAGACCTCAATTAATTATTGGTTTATTTCTTCAGGAATTCTTCAATTATTAAATAATTTTATCAATTTATATGCTTTATGAAGAGAGGAAAATATTCTAGGAATTAATGTGTTTAATACTAATGATTACTGCAACAAAAATATTCTAGAATTTTTTTTTTTTTGAAGTATTTTGGAAAATATTCTAAAAAAATATATGTAGCATACTAAAAGTCATAGTTAGACTTTTTAATGTACAAAACATTTGCAATTGTAAGCTATAAGTATTCAAGTTTCATGTTATAAAAATAACAGATCATCAACTTGTTTCATGTTTCATTAGCACGGCTCTCTTGAGTACTAACAACACCATCACTTCCACCATCACCCTCCCAATACACTCATGCCTTATTTTTTGTCATTTTTCTTGCGTTTGCAATCTCTTTCTTTTGAATAGAGGACGCAATCTCTTTCTTTTGAGTAGAGGTGTTGGTCATCATACACCCACTCCACTAACTTCTGCTCCATTTGCTAATTTTTCAACCAATATATAAAAAAATAGTCTTCCATCTAAAAAAAAATAAAAAAATATATAAGAAATGACAAAGCTTTTGACAATTTTTTTTTTCTTTTTTTGGGATTTTTACTTGATTGATTGAGTTTGAGAAGTGAGAAAGACGCATAAGAACTGAGTTTGATTTTTTCTTTTTCTTTTTTAGTGTTAGGTTCTATGATTTTAATTTTTAGAGTTAGAAGAGAAGAACTTGATTGATTGAGTTTGAGAAGTGAGAAAGACGCATAAGAACTCTATTGTGTTTGAGAAGACGCAGAAGAAACGAGAGTTTTATTTTTATTTAAAAAAAAAGAATTATGGAAAATCTGACGTGGCAAGCTCCGACAAGCCACTTTATCAATTGTTTGCCGGAGAAAAAAACGTGTATCTAATTGCAACACAATAAAAGGTTATGATTTTTTACCTAAAGTTCGTGATTAAATTGATATTGAGATTAAAGGTGGTGTATTTATTTAGAATTAACCTTTTTTTTTTTTAGCCTTAAATATAAAATTAAAAAAAAAATCTCAATTTGGAGGTACAGCTGTACCCCAAATTCTATTTTCCCTCCGCCCTGTCTGTGAGAGCCTTGAATTGTTATATTTTGCTCGACGATTGGTAACATTAGAAAATGGAAAAAAATTAGGAAGGTAAACGGTTTATGTATAAGTCCAAATTTGAGGCTAAGTCAGATTTTAAACAGTCAGGGGTCTAGAGTATAGTGTTGTTGAATGCTTACAATTATCAATTGGTTTCTTTGAATTTTATAGGATGATTTTGACATGTTAGGTGTTGCTCACTGCTCTTTTTTCTTGGTCGAGAGTGAGGCAACGGAAGGTGGATTAATCTGTGTTGTTAGATAAAATTTGGGAATTTTGAATTGGATTTTTTATCTGATTTTCACTGAACAAATTGTGTTGCATTCTGGATGGATGTAGTTAGTACTAAGTAATTGGTAAGAAATTCGAGAGTTGATCTTTGATGGAATAGGCATAATCTTCCAAGATATTCATTCACCATGATTCTTATGATGCCATTTTTTGTCACACATTTTATATGAAAAAAAATAACAATTATATTTAAGTGTTATGTAATTTTCATTATGCATAAGTATTAATTATGTGGTATTCAAAATAGTCATCATATTTTAATTTAATTTTAGAAAATGGTTTGAATTATGCATAATCGTGATATGCAAAATAATCATCATATTTCAATCCATTTATAGGAAATGATTTGAATTATGCATAAGTGATATGCAAAATAATCATCATATTTCAATCGAATGCATTATGCATAACGTGACATGCAACATAATTATCATATTTTGAATTATGCATAACGTTATATGCAAAATAATCTATCATATTTTAATTAAATTGTAAGAAATTATATATTTTGGGAAGTTATTAAATGCACCTATTAAATAAATTTAGAAATCTAATTAATTAAAAAAGTTTCAAATTATAAGATATCTAATTAAGTGTCAGACTATTGTATGCATTCAACCGTGCATGTACAACCCATGCAAAGTATCGTCTTCTTCATCGTCGGAAAATGTAGAGTATGTCTTTAGAATCGGTGGAATGAAATGTAGAATGCTAGAATCTCCAAGCTTGAGTGAACTAGCTTTTTCGCCGAAAAGAATGAACCTTGGTTTTTCGAAATCCCTCGAACGAAAATGTAGAAATGTTGGAAAGAAATCTTTTAGCTACACAAAGTCCTGTAATTAATTCGAATTGACATCTTTTTAGGAATTTTTGAATTATGGAAGGTGGTACAATTACGCGATTTACAAGAATATGCATTTACAAACTGATTTGATGTTTATGTTGACTAATACTCCCTCCGTCCACCTATAAGCTTCCCGTTACTTTTTGGCACAGAGATTAAGTAAGGTGATTAAATAATAGATATAGTACAAGTGATGTGATTGGGAGAAGGAGAGAGATAGAGAGAAAAAGTAAGATATAAAGTGAAGTGTAAAAAAAAAGTAATTACCAAAAAGGGTATGGAAAGCTTATAGACGGAAGAAAAAGTAATTACCAAAAAGGGTATGGAAAGCTTATAGACGGACGGACCAAAATGGTAAAATGGAAAACTTATAGGCAGACGGAGGGAGTATTAAAGAATTTAAAATTATTTAAATGGAAAAAGGGCAAATCTGTCTTCCTAGGTCCCAATTTGACTCTATTGGATAAAAAATAGTACTGTAATAAGCTATTCTCTATTAGAAAAAAGTTTTAGTGAAATGACTCTAATAACAATTTACACTATAGTAAATGAGTCATTGATTATTTGTAATGAGTTATTGGATCCAGTTACATACATGTAACTGGTACACAAGAGTGCAACTCTTTATTTAATACGTAAAATTATACTTAATTGTATACCTATCAAATGATTGAAATGCACATTATGTATAATTGAATTTGGATCGATTGAGATATACAGGTCTAACTATAAATATCTCAATATATCTATCAAAAATAAGACCTAACTAAACTATGTAACTAATCTTATCCGATTAATTTTGTATATTACAAAAATTTATGCAGGGTGAGTTCCATAAAAAAAACACACTATAGGGTTACATATCTTTTCTCTATTAACATTCGTATTTTGATAGACTTTAATCTCAATGTTGGACCTTCAAGTTATATCTAAATAAATAGTTGAGATATCATTTGTTAGGATACCCATCCTTTTAAATTTGATAGTTTTATGATTTAGTTTTGATTGTCAAAACAATGTAAACACTATAATTTGTAATCTGAGTTGATTTGTATAGATAGCTTATTAGTCTAAGTCTTTATCATGTGAGATCAGTTGTATACTCTCTTCGTTCCGGAACTGTTTGCACCATTTTATGGACAGACAAATTAAGAAAAAAGTGTAATGAGTGAAGTGTTGAGAGGTAATTTTGTAAACCTTTATAAATAAAGTAAAATGAATGATTGAATTGAGGGTAAAAATAATGACATTTTGTGTAAATATGTGAATATTGAAAGGGTGTGATTTATAAAAATATTTTCTTTTCAAAAAGTGTAAACAATTGTGAAACGAACAAATAAAAAAAGAGTGTAAACAATTGTAGAACAGAGTAATATCAACTGATACCACGTCCGAATTAACATGGACTCAATAAAAAAATTTGTGATGATTGGCTTGTGAATGATGCAGGGGAATTACAATCGTGCCTTAATGAAATCACAATAACTTATGCGTATTGTAAACCTGTGTATTCAAGAGTTCTGAATTATTTTGGTTGATGTGTAATTACCGACTAATGAAATTAAATCGTTAGTAAATTAATTTTAATCATTTTACAAATTAGTTAAAAGTCCAATTCTCTTGTACACTATTATGATTGGTCACTGTTATTTACACTCCCATTTTTTTGGACTCATCTTCACCGCCAAATTATTAGGCTCTCTTGTACACTATTATGATTGGTCACTATTATTTACACTCCCATTTTTTTGGACTCATCTTCACCGCCAAATTATCAGGCTCTGTTCAATTTTATAATTTTCACTTTTTTTTTTATCTTTTATCTGTTCAATTTTATAATTTCCTTTCTTAAAAAAAAATATTACTCTCACTCACTACTTTATTTCTATTTTATCTCCCCACTCTAACTTTCACTTTTTACATAAATGATCAATTTTTTTAAAACTCGTGTCCAACTCAAATGGACATTATAAAATTGGATGGACGAAGTATTTTTTTTAAAATTACACCTAAAATTACTATAGTATCATTTTATTAATTTAGAGAAAATATAATACAATCAATCCTAATTTATAATATAAACAATTGACCACGTTTATTTAAACCTCCACTTTTGTTGACTTCACCCCCAAATTATTGTTTTTAAAAAATTACATCTAAAATTACTATAACGCCCTTCTATTAATTTAGACAAAATATAATACAATTAGACATGTTAGAACGAACTAACGGTGTGGTCCGATCCAAAACCCACCTCAACCCATCATTTTACGAACTTTGGCGGACTAGTCCACGGCGAAGACGAGTTGAAAAATAGTCAACCCAAGTACCCAACCCATGACGGGTGGCGGGCTACCCCACGGGCTTTTTTATTAAATATTTATTTTTTTACATATATTATTATTATATTTTAAACACTATATAAACAATTACTCCCTCCGTCCATGAAAAGTAGTCTCATTTGCCTTATATTTTTTGTCCACAAAATGTAGTCTCATACCCTTTATGAAAACTATCACCCTTCAACCATCACTTAATTACTCAAATTGTCATCAACTTTATTCACAAACAATCACTTTATTCACAATGGACCCCACAATACCCTACAATACCCTCACTGTATCTACTTTTTTCTTAAAACATGTGCCCCACTCCAATGGGACTACATTTCATGGACGGAGGGAGTAATAAATTATTTTTTGCATAAACTTAAAATTTAAGCAATCATTATGTCCACAAAATAGTCCAAATAAATAAAATGTACATATAAAATTTCATCAACATAAACATAAAATTATGAGACAAAGTGAGATAATCAAGTGGTTAGAGCACCCTAAGGTCCTAGATTCGAGTCGCGAGGTGGGAAAAAAGGAGGATATATAATGTAATTCAAAAAAATAAATTATGAAATAACTTCAAAAGTTCATCAGCATAAAACATAAGATATTAAAATAGTCATTTAAGTTAAAATACACCAACAATTTCAAAATTAAAATTTATCTTCCGTATCATCATCAATAGGGGTGATCATAAAATTTTAAAAACCGTCAAAACCGCACCACACCGCACCGTTAGTTTAAAAAACTACTTTAAACTGCACCGCTATAACGGTACAATTTAAATTTTAGGCAATTAACCGCACCGTTAGTTTAATAGATAATTTTATATATATATTATGTATATTAAATATTAATATTAATAAGTACATTTAGTAAATATACAAAGTTAATTTTTCAATTACTCTTCCAAGTTCCACTATGACTACTACTATTGTTATTGTGTTATGCCATTTTTTCATCACTTTTGTACAACACAACACAAATATATTTATAATATTGATAAAGAAATAAAATATATTGTAAGCATTAAATGTTCATTTTTCTAATTTCACAAAACACACAAACCCTTACTTCTATTTCCTCTTCCTCCCTATTTACACTTTCAAATATTAGTTAAAATTTGAGAATTTTAATGGACATTAAACATTAATATTGAATTTGTAAAATTTAAGTTTTCAATTTGTAATTATATGATATGTCATCATATAAACCGCCAAACCGTTCAAAACCGACCGAAACCGTTTAAAACCGCATGTTATCTTTTACGAGATAAACCGCGGTTTATAATTCTATACTAAATTGAACCGCCATTAGCAAGGCAATTTAAATTTTATCGAAAAAACCGCAAAATTGCACCGTGATCACCCCTAATCATCAAAGTCTTCTTCATTTCCATTTTGTTCATCCTCACAATTTTTAACAACATTAGATAAAGATTTCTCATTCAACAAAGTTGCCTAATTTACTTTTTTCGATGCAGACAACTAATGGGTCGCACAAATCTAATGAAAGGCCACGATTATATGCACACACAAGATTGAGGTGGAAGGACACCCACCAACTTTTTTACAAATCAATAGTTTTGAGATTGAGAGGTTTAGAAGAAAATTAAAAAAATACTTACATATCTGAATTTTGAGGTTGAGAGATCTAGAAGAAAGTTGATGACGGAGGGGTGGCAGAAACAAAGAGGAGGCGATGAATCTGTTTTTCTAACTTACAATCGAAAGAGGGACAGACGGCTTGGGACGCGACGGGGGCTTGGGACGTAGCCACGGACGGCGGGGACTTGGGACGCAACCTTGGACGGACGGTGATGCCTGGACAAACGGCAAAGCAGACGCGCGTAAAATCGGCGAAACAAATGTGGCGATGACGAACGAGGTTATGGCGGCGAGACTTTGTGCGAGAACGAAGAAAGGTTGTGGTAACAAGGCTTTGAGCGGCGACCGACGAGGCTGGGAGAGGAGTGGGTGTCCCAAGCGACGTATTTTGTTTTTCACGCTATATGGTTTGAGAGAATAAGGGGAGAATTATGATTATGTAGGAGATGGGTATTTTCGGTCTTTCATGGGGTGTGTCATAATAAATCGTACGGGATGTGCGCTAAAATCTCGTGTGTGCGTAAAACCGACTATTGATTACTAATTAATGTTTATGGTATTACTGATTATTGTTCATGATATTACTGATAATTGTTTTTGGTATTACTGAATATAATTAAATGTGTGGAATTATTTGTTATTATATATATTGTTCATGGTATTACTGATTATTGTTCATGTTATTACTGGTAATTGTTTTTTGTATTACTGAATATAATTAAATATGTGGAATTATTTGTTATTGTATAAGATACTACTAATCAATTTGTTTGTTATATTAAATATAATTAGATGTGTGAAATTATTTGTTATTGTATAAAATGTTACTGATTAATGTTCATGGTATTGTTGATTATTGTTCGTGGTATTACTAATAATTGTTTTTTATATTATTTAATATAATTAGATGTGTGAAATTATTTGTTATTGTATAAGATATTACTAATTAATATTAATTGTATTACTGATTACTATTTATGGTATTACTAGTTATTACTTATTGTATTACTAACTATAATAAAACCATACCTATAATATTATTTTGTATTAAAATTAAGAAAAATACACCTGAAAAATACGAAAATGAAAGGCACGAAAAAAAAAGGGAAAAAATGAAGAAATAAAAGTGTGGAATAAAAACTAAAAATGGGAAGAAAAAAGAAAAAGAGGAAGGGGAAGAAAAATTAAAAAGAAAAAAAATCGAGATTTGTCTAATTTCGATAGTTTTTTTTTAATTATGTTTTTACGATTTTTTTTCTAAAAATATGGGTAATTTGGTGGTGAATCGAGGGTAACTCGGCTGCAGATTGTAAATATATAAATTATGGTTGATTTTATTATACTTTGTGTAAATTAATAAAAGGATAATATAATCTTTTAAATGTAATTATTTTTTAAAAATATTTTGGAGTGAACTCATAAAATGAACGAATGCAGATAATCGTGGTAAAAAAATGATTTGGAGTGAACTCATAAAATAAGGTGTAAATAATCGTAGTAAAAAAATGATTTTAGATGAAATCATTCAATGAGCAAGTGCAGATAAAATATAAATTAAAAATTAAAATTGAATTGTTGTTTACCGTACACTCCAGGTATCACCCTACCTAAAATTAGGGTTTTTTATCACTTTATTGTAATTAAAATAAATAATTTATAAAATAGGGTATAATTTCAAGTTTTTATTAAAATATAGTAAAATGTTGAGGGGCGAAGCGTTTCTGTAAGAAAAACGCGAGGCCCCCACGCGTTTTACTTTTGACACCATTCAGATTTTTATTTTAATTATAAATTGACCTAAAACGTGCAGCCCCTACGCGTTTTGGGGTGTTAATGAAATAAATGTATTTGGTTGGGGTGCTAAAATATTAAAAAAAAAATAGAAAATGTGTTGCCCCCACACGTTTTTCTTGTTTTTTTTTTAACTTTTAAGCTGTAAAATATATTATTAACTCATTAAAAAAAAGGATAAACGCTTGGAGGCCAAGCGTTTTCCATAGATATTGGAATGTATATGAGTTGGAGAAATTGGTTAGAAATTGATTAATTTTAATTAATTAATTGATTTTAAAATGAGAGTGGAGAACACTCATCTTTGACCAATTTATTGAGGGCTAAAAATGTAATTTCAAGGAAATTAAATGGCATAAAATCATTCTACTCTCGGAGTAGATGATCGTAGTGTATTTAAAATCTCAAAACCGAATTTCGGTGAGTGAGAAATTAATTCACGAAGTTGAAACGTCAAATAATACACTTTATGGGATAAAGTGTTACAACTTGATAATTGTCCCACATTGAAACTTTGAAAGTTTAATGGGGCTAATTACTCCTTATAAATAGGAGGGTGTTACAATGGTTCAAATAATAATGACTAAGGAGCATCCAATAGTCTATACGGATGCACGTGTGTGCTCGTCCGGTTGAGCTTGGGCCTAGTCTTGGGCTCGTGACTCGTGGGTTTTAAATTTGGGCTTTCAGGCCCATCGAAATTGGGTTAACCCAAATAAATTTAAAAGTTGAATTTGAACTATGACGAATTTGGACGTTGAGGATGTCTAGGTACATTGACGTTACAAATTGTGATGAACTTGGACGTTCGGTTGTCCAGGTTCATAGACGTTTCAGTAATGAATTTGTAACCGCAAGGAGTTACAAAACCATGAATGTCATAATTAAATCTTGTAACCGCAAGGCGTTACAAATAGTATAAATGTCATAATAAATGTGGAGACCCCTCACATATTGGAATATGCCTATAAATAGGGTGCATGTTTTGTGTTGCAAAACACTCTTACACACAACACTTGAGATTTTCTAGAAAAATCATAGCATCACACATTTTGCATCAAGCATATAGAGTGTAGTCCATTTTGCATGCATTCGTTGTGGTGCTGCTCGTATAGAGGCGAAAGTCGTTTTACCTTTTAAAACGTTACGTCAAACCGTGAGCACTAGTCGGGACGTATTCGTTTTGCGGGAAAAGTGTTTTCTTGACTCGACTTTAACTTTGTTCCTATTGTTCGTGAGATGGGGTCGTTGCTGCTGATCTCGAGAACTTGCATATTTTGGGAAGCTGCTAAAGGAGAAAAGCTGCTAAAAGAGGAAAATCGAAGACTTTGTGTAAATATTATTTTAATTGTATTTACAATTTTGTTATTTATTTCTGTCAATTTTGTAAAGCCATTGTTGGGTGTTCCAACAATATGTATATGTTAGTGTATTGTATGCCTATATCCACACATCTACATACATATTTGACTGCATGCATGCGCGCCCAATTGCACATTCTAATAAAATAAATTATTGGGAAACGATTTTAAAGAATAAAATAAAGAAATGATCTGTATGCATGCATTATATATGAATATTAATTAATTTTAATAACACCAGTGTTAAATAAAAATGTAAAAGTCAAGCAATTTATTTTTTTAAAAAAAAGTAATGCAATACAATGTATAATAATCGTTATTTTTTAGTTTTGTAAATTGCAACAATATATTTGATGAATAAATTTGAAATTCAATATGATAATAAATAAATTTAGTACAAACGTTAAATTTACGAACGACATCCCGTCCTACAACTCTTAGCTCTTTCTTTATAGTGGACACTCTTTATTTTAGACCGATTCAATTGTTACAGGTATATGCTTAATATTAAAAAAAAAATTTATTAGTACTATTATAGTAGGAAATTATTTAAGCTATTTAAAGGATTTGTGTACTCTTACCACGATCAATTAAACTGTGTATGAATGTTCGACGAAATTTGTAAATTCCGCGTGGAGAACCAAGAATTACAGAATGGAAAGTCATCTATAAATTTGATGTTTGTACTAAATTTATTAATTATAATATTTATTTTATATTTATTCATTAAATATGATATTTTTATATATTGTTTCAATTTACAAAACTTGAAAATAACAACTTAAATTGTACTCCCTCCGTCCCACAGAAATTTGCACACTTTTTATAAATGGATGTCTCATACCAATTTGCATACCCCATAAAAGGAAATAACTTCATAACCCTCACCCTCAAAATATACTCTTATTTACTCATGACAATACTTTTTCACGTTCAATCTACTTTTTACTTTACTTTATTCATAAAATTTTACAAAACTACCCCTCAAAACATTATTCATTACACATTTTTTAAATTATGCGTCATACCAGGTGTCCAAGTTCCTATGGAACGGAGGGAGTATTACATTACTTTAAAAAAAAAAAGTTGCTTACCTTTTACGTTTTTATTTAACACTGGTACTATCAATTTAATTTTTTTAACTAATATGCATATTGCATCAGGTAGATCATTTTTTTATTTAATTTTTTTTTATATTAGAATGCATGCACATCAAACATATATGTGGATGTAGGCCTACAATAGATACTAACATATACATCCCAATATCTATGGAAAACGCTTGGCCTCTCAGCGTTTAACTCTTTTTTTCTTAATGGGTTAATAATATATTTTACAGTTTAAAAGTTAAAAAAAACAAGAAAAACGTGTGAGGGCAACGCGTTTTCTATTTTTTGAATATTTTAGCACCCCAATCAAATACACTTATTGCATTAACACCCCAAAACGCGTAGGGGCTGCACGTTTTAGGTCAATTTATAATTAAAATAAAAATGTGAATGGTGTCAGAAGTAAAACGCGTGGAGGTCTCGCATTTTTCTAACAGAAACGCTTGTCCCTCAACGTTTTACTATATTTTGATAAAAAAATTGAAATTATACCCTATTTTACAAATTATTTATTTTAATTACAATAAAGTGATAAAAAAAACCCCTAAAATATTGCTTTATTTTATGTTAGGCCAACTTCGACAATTTTCCGTTATATTATTACATGTGTGTGAATATTCTCTAATAAGTGCAATCACATTTTTTTAAATAAAAATGAAATCATTAATTTTGAGATTTTTCTAGCTTTAAATCGATTTTTCTGAAACTTTAAATCTACTCAAATTTGTAATTACATTATAAATAAAAATGGAATCGAGATTTTTCTAGTTTAATCAATTTTTCTGAAACTGTAAATTTAGTCATAATTGTAATCACGTTGCCTTTTTAATAAAAATATGAAATCATTAATTTTGAGTTTTTTTCTAGTTTAGTCATTTGTATAAAATTGTAAATTTAGTAAAAAAATGTAATAACTTTCTCTTTTTAAATAAAAAATGAAATCATTAATTGTGATGTTTTTCTAGTTTATTCAATTTTTCTGAATGTAAATTTACAATTCCCCCCTCAAAAAAAAATTTAGTCACAATTGTACTACACATTCAATCACAAATCTGTAATTTTGACTAATTTGAAATAAGTGGCAAATTTTGTGTACAGTAGATTTGGTTTTATTATAATAATAATAATAATAATAATAATAATAATAATAAAATATGGAGATTTCTTTGATTTAGAGACAAACAAGGCATCTCGTACAAGCTTGAAGCTTCAACAAATAAAACCAAGTAGATTGTAGTGATATCATATTTTTTTTAGTATCAATGATGTTGCAACAGAGATTTTAATACTAAAAATATTACACTACAATTTAAAGTGCACATCACTGGATTCATTTATTATATTTTGGGTAAAATTATTGGGCTAGTCTTGTGTGAAATATTGCATACATGCATTTCAGTCATTCACACTCACATTTTTTATAAATACACTCACTGACAGCTCAATCCACATTATTTATAAATACACCCATTGACAGTTCAATTCACACCCATATTTTTTATAAATACACCACTAGCAGAAATTGTACTTAGTCGTCCTTTCCGAGCAGTTTTCGGCCACCCCAGACCGTGGCCGAACGCTTTCATTTACGACGGTCTTAATCTTTAAATATTAATTAATAATTATTATGGATCAAGGTTATTTTATATTACTACATGCAATAATATATGTTATAATGTGAGTTACTTAATCAATAAAAATTTTAGAAAAAAAATACTACCTAAAAGAATCGGTATTACTATATAAAAAATTATATGTTACTATATACTACAGTTTGAATTACTACATTGAATATGTGTTTGTTACTTTATGTAACTTTATCAAATGATTTGCATTACAACATGCATATTGTGTTTACTACAAGCGATAATATATGTTACTACGTATTATAATGTGAGTTACTACATTAACAAAAACACTAGAAAAAAACGTGTTATTAAATAAAAGAATTTGTATTATTATATAAAATAGTTTGTGTTATTATTACATAAAATAATGTGTGTTACTACATATTACAATTTGAATTACTGCATTTAATATCCCATTGACTTAATAAGTCAATATTTTCAGCCCAATTGACTTAATTGTTCAATATTGCATATATACAATATTGCATATAAGTTTTTGTGAAAATGTGCTTAGTCTTATGTGAAATATTGCATATATGCATTTCAGCCATTCACACTCATATTCTTTATAAATACACTCACTGACAGCTCAACTCACATTATTTATAAATACACCCACTGACAGTTCAATTCACACCCATATAAATACACTCACTGACAGTTCAATTCACACCCATATTTTTTATAAATACACCCACTAGCAAAAATTGTATTTAGTCGTCTTCTCCGAGCAGTTTTCGGCCACCTCAGGCCGCGGCCGACGGCTTTCATTTACGACAGCCTTAATCTTTACATATTTTCTATTTTCTTTAAATATTCTTTAATAATTATTATGGATCAAAGTTATTTTATATTACAAGCAATAATATATGTTATAATGTGAGTTCCTTAATCAATAAAAATTCTAGAAAAAAATACTACACAAAAGAATCGGTATTAGTATATAAAAAATTACTCCCTCCGTCCCACTATAAGTTTCCCACTTTCCTTTTTTGGATGTCCCACTATAAGTTTCCCATTCCATTTTTGGCAAATTATTCTCTCTCTCCCAATCACATCACTTCTACTTTATCTATTATTTTATCATACTTCATCTCTTACTAATCTATTATTTTCTCTCTCACCATCACAAACACCCAAAAGAAATGGGAAACTTATACCGGGACGGAGAGAGTATATGTTACTCCCTCCATCCATGAAAAGTAGTCCCATTAGAGTGGAGCACATGTTTTAAGAAAAATGTAGACAAAATAGATAAAGTAAGGGTATTGTAGGGTATTGTGGAGTCAATTGTGAATAAAGTGATTGTTTGTGAATAAAGTTGATGCAATTTGAGTAACTAAGTGATGGTTGAAGTGTGATAGGACAAATGAGACTACTTTTCGTGGACGGAGGAAGTACTACATACTACAGTTTGAATTACTACATTAAATAAGCGTTTGTGTGAGTTACTATATTAACAAAAACACTAGAAAAAAATGTGTTATTAAGTAAAAGAATTTGTATTATTATATAAAATAGTTTGTGCTGTTACTACATTAAAATAATGTAGGTTACATATTACAATTTGAATTACTACATTCAATATCCTGCATTCGACAATAAAATAAAAGATTAAAAAAAATCACATAAAACGGGTAAAATAAACAGGTTAAAATTTTTGTTCAAAATTAGAACACAACCGGACAACTTTTGTTAAAATTAGAACACAACCGAACCAATTGACAAATAAATTAAGAATTAACTCAAATGAATTAATGGTGGCCAAATAATATATATTTTCAGTCCATTAACTTAATAAGTCAAATATTGCATATAAGTTTTGTGAAATTTTTTGATATTGTAACATGTTCAAAAAATGAGAGTCTACTAAAGTAATCACTTATCATTCAAATAAGAAACTTAATAATCATAATATATCCTGGAAGTATAAAAGGCATAAATAGCTAAACACACAACCAATGGAGATTAATTGAAAGTAACACAGACCGTAATAAAAAATTTCCAACCAACATTGACAAAAGAAAAAACACAACAAAACTTAACAGAATCCAATCCATTGAGACCCAATATCTTCAACAAAATTGTCACACTTAAAAACTATCTATATAAATGATTCAGTACTTGATGGGGGCAATAATGTCGAGCTGTGAGCCAAGCTTCTCCTCAGCAACCTTCTCGGCCTTAACTCTCAACTTAATCAATTGCTTCTTCCTCTCATATGTTACCTGGGATCTTTCCTTCCTCTTCTTCTCCAATTCCTAAAAAAATCACAAATTAAGATGCCATTATCGTAAATTTTATCACATAACAGAGACCCCCATTAATCAAGCAGGATCAATAAACAAAGGTCGAGAACTAAAAAGTTAACAAGGAATCCAATCACAGAAATTTAAACATTGAGCCTCTTGCAAAACTACAATTTTGCCCAAATCGGTACTATGCACCAGCATATGTACAAAAACACAACCTGTTTAAAACATGAAAACTGAACAAGCAGCCAAAAAACATTGTTTGTTCATATAATCTCAGTAATTGAAGTTAAAATGTGCACCACTACACAAACTGGGGAATTAAAGAAATGTTTTACATTCAGCATATCAGATATTGAACCTCCATTTTAGAATATATTAAACAACATTCAAGAGCACTGACTGCATTAACCAGTGAGATGATTGCGTTTAAACTAACCTTGATAGTATCGTAGTGATTCCATCCGACCTCAGATGAAAGTCTGCCCAGCAAACAGTATTTGTGACCAGCTTGGAGCCTCAAGACCCTAATCATTAAAAAAGCTAGAATTAAGATAAAACAACAGTGCATAAAACTAATAGACAATTAAATATCAGTATAAACTCACTTGAGAGCATCAGGAATAACCATCCTCTTGATTTTGTCATATGGGGGTGGTACACCCTCATAAACCTTCAAACGTGCAAGGGCTGCTTCTCCTCGCTTGGTCTTGTGAGGGATCATTCTATTAGGACAAAACAATCAAAACCAATCATTCCAAGCACAAGACGACTGTGTATTCAAAATTCAACTGGTAATGTCTTTTTTAAATTGTCGAATGCATCAGTTGCTTAATGATCCCATAAAAACTGTGTATTCAACTAATTTGATAAATGCATTTCCCTTAAAAATCAACTGACATGGTTTCATTTAAACAACAAATCAAGCATTCAAAAAACGTATTACAAGGATGCATATACCAAATCTGCTGAACAGAAAGAAACCAAACACAATACAAGGAAAATAACAGTATATAAAAAAATTATACTGATGTTCCCAAAAAAAATAATATTGAAAGGATATTATCAAAGCACATGACTAAACATGTAGCAAAAGATCTCAACGTCCAAACTATACCAAAAAACTAAGTAGCCCAAGTTTAATTAAGCATAAAAGTTGGAAAACTGGACATGGTTAACTAAGAGAAAAATTTATCATTTTCAGAAAGCCATAAAAAAAATGTAGGTAAAATAGAGAAGAAATGTCATACCCACGAATAGTCCTCCAGAGAATCTTTGAAGGAGCGCGGAAATGAATAGGTCCATGAGAAGGCTTAGTGTTCATCCTCTTGCGAAGGAACCTCAAGTACTTCATCTTCTGACGCACGAGACCACCTGAAAGGCAGATCTCTTCGCAGCGAACGACTACAACTCTTTGGCCATTCAACAGCTCCTTGGCTATAATGGAAGACAGACGGCCGAGCATGTGGTTTCTGGCGTCAACCACCACCCTCTTGGCGCAGATTCCCGATCCTGAAACCATCTCTCTCGTTTTCTCTCACACTCACTCACGGCGGAAGAAAACTAGGGTTCTGGTTCCTATTTGTATATAGGTTAGATGATTCAATTTGGGCTTTTGAAAATTAATTTGGGCCTCATAAACTTTGTTTAGGCCACGGTTAAATATCCCTTTTTTGTTGAGTTCACCCACAAAAAAAATTACACATAAATACTCCCTCCGTCCCACAACTGTTTGCACACTTGCCTTATTTGTCCGTCCCACAATTGTTTGCACACCCATAAAAGGAAATTCTCTCATAAACCCCACCCTCACAATATTCACATATTTACACAAAATGTCATTACTTTTACTCTCTTTCCAATCACCTTTTTACTTTATCCATATAACTTTACAAAATTACCCCTCAACACTCCACTCATTACACTTTTTTCTTAAAAAGTGTGCCCACTTTGTGGTGCAAACACTTGTGGGGAGTAGTCTATATTACCCTTTTATTTATTATACAAAATATAAACCAATCAACCTAATTTATTGGTTAATAATCTGTAATAAGTCGTCACAAAAAAAATTATACCAATTTTTTTTTTGAGAAAAAAAAAATTCAAAAAAGTCAGAACCAAATTCTGGAAAATAACATATACAAAATCTGGAAAAAGAATAAAAAAACAAATAAAAGAGATCGAACCCAAATTCAAAATCATCCTCAAATTCCTCATGCAAAATTGAAACAGATCCAAAACCAAATCAAAATCAAAATAAAAAGGATTTGTTTTATTCTCATGCCTGAAATAAAATCAAATCGGGAATAAAACAACAGTTGGTATTCTACTCAAATTTAATCATTTCTCATGCCTTCTCATTTCACGAACCAAAACCAAAATTTATGTACAATACTCACGCTAGGCAGGGGTGACAATTTTCGACACACGAAAATTGCGGGTCAGTATTTGGCCTTATTAGGTTCGTGTCGTTATCAGGTCGATTCGATAAAGATACGAAAATTTCGTGTCGGGTTCGTGTCAACCCGTTAAGCACGATAAAATTAACAGATAACCCATTAACTTGTTAACAACCCGTTAACCTGTTATTTACCTTATATGACATGACACGACACGATAATGACACGTATCCGATAATAATACGATAATTTTTTTATATTTATATAAATATATTAATTTTTATATATTTAAATGCAATTTTAAATTTATTTATTTTCTTATCGTGTTGTTATCTTGTTGCGTGTCGTTATCGTATCGTGTCACGTCGATACGAAAATTATCGTTGTTATCGTGTCGTGTTGACACGAAAATTATCGTGTTCGTGTCGACACATATCTTTATCGTGTTGTGTTCGTGTTTGGCCTTATCGTGTCGTGTCACTATCGTGTCGACACGAAACCCGACACGATAGCACGATTTGTCAGCCCTAACACTACGGCAGCTAGAGGCGGAGTACTGGAGTAGGGTGGCGGTGGTGAGCGAAGCGGGCGGAAGAGGCGGGCAGCAGTGGCTCGCACGACGACGACGGATTGACGAAGATAAGGAATGAGACAGACGAAAGCACACCGCCTCGACGACGACGCTTGGAGAGGAAGAAGGCTGGGAGAGGGGAGATGGGGAAGCTGAAAAAAATGAAAATGAAAAAAAAATAGGATTTATAAGTGAGGGTATTGTTGGAAAATGGAAGAGGGGTGAACTCAACTTTGATGTCGGAACTCATCTAAGGGTAAACTCAACAAAAGAGGGGGAGGTGTAAATATCCGTGGCCTTTTTTTTTTATTTGGTTGGGCCTTTCTTTTTAGGTTGGGTTACTTAACTAATACGGATTATAATTTTGGAGAAGGGCGCGGCTAAATGCATCCGGATTTCCTATGGGTACACCGTACACCCACCAAGCATTTTTTTAATCTTTCAGAACATGTGAATTGTCTCATATATCTCTAGGGTAAAATCTATGAAAAAAAAGAAGATGAGTACACCCACCCATTTTTTATTTCACATAATTATCTCCACCACCATCAAAACAAACACCATTCTTAACAAAAAAAACTTCAAAATTTCAACAAAAATAAACATGTTCGAAATTTTTTAACAAACATGTTCAAAAATAACAAATGTTCGAAATTTTTTCCAGAACAAACATCAAATGTTCGAAAAAAATTCAAAAACAAACACCAAATGTTCGAAAAAAATTCCAAAACAAACACCAAATATTCGAAAAAAATTCTAAAACAAACATGTTCGAATTTTTTTCCAAAACAAACCCAATATGTTCGAAAAAAATTCCAAAAAAACTCAAATTTGTTCGAAAAAAAAGATCGAACAATATGTTCGAATTTTTTTCCAAAACAAACACAGATTGTTCGAAAAAAATTCCAAAACAAATTCAATAGGTTTCAAAATAATTCCCAAACTTCTAAAATACCCAAATTTTCCTAAAATTCCTAATTTTTAAAAAAAATCCTAAATCAAGAAATCAAAAAACTGACTTACTTCTCTTCTCAGAGGCCGCGTCCACTGGCCGGCGACGTGAACGGCGTCCGCTTCGCACGGAGGAGGGGCGACGACGGCCGCTTCGCACGGAGGAGGGGACGAGGGAGGAGGAGAGGGGTTGCACACACCTCCAGCGGCGGCGGCGTTTGAAGGAGGAAGGGGAGGGGGCGCGATGACGCCCTTCGAAAGACCAGGGAGGGTTCGCGACGACGGCTGCGTCGCTTGGAGGAGGGGCGACGACGACCGCGTCGCTTGGTCTTCTCTTCAAACGGAGGGGTGAGGAGGTGGGCCGCGGCCGCCTGAGAGTGGGAGGAAGGGAGGAGGCGGTGGGAGGAAGGGAGAGAGGGAGATAAATTTGGTGGGTGTACCAAAATGAGAAAAATAAGGGTTAAAAAGAAGAAGGGGGGTATTTTAGAGTTTTCCACGTGGGTGTCGTCATCCGTTTTCTGGGTGTCCTCATCGGTTTTGTGGGTGTCCTCATAGTATCCTCGGGTGCCTTTAGCCGCGCCCTTTGGAGAATCGTCATCCCAATTTAGTAAATACACTAGTGCAAAAAACCCGTGTAGAATCATAAAATTAAATAATTAACAATTAATATAATTTTTTAAAATGTATATGTATGTAATTTTATATAGGGTAGAAAAAAATGGAGAATGATGAAAGAAAAATAAAAAAATGCATAATTGATATTATAAATAAATTTTTAATTATAATTAGGGAATGGAAATCGGGAAGAAGTGAGAAGAGAGAAAATTGATAAGAAAGAAAAAATTATTTTAAAAATTGAAGCTGGAAAAGAGAGAATACAAGAATTAAGAGTTTAGACTTTTAGAGAAAAACACATCAATAGAGGAAGATTTGCCTCTTTTCTTATTACTCTCTATTTCGTCTATAATTTTTTCATTTTATCATTTTAGTTTGTGTATCTATAAATTTTCATACCTTTTTTATAGAATATTTTTTAAATTTATATCTACCTTTTGCATTTATATTATATTTCTTCTTCCTCTCAATCACATCAATTGTACTATACATGTTATTTAACCATTTATCTTGATTTTTATATCCAAAGGTAATGGGAAGCTTCCGTCCATCAAATTTGTGTTCACTTGTCTTATTTGTTCGTCCACTAAATTTATTTTCATAATTTTTTTTAGAAATCACCACTTTATCTATATCTTTCAACAATGCTCTTATTTTATTTACCTTACCTATTTTTTCTTAAAATTTGTTTTCATTTTGATGAGCAAACTTTTTTGTCTCATTTTGTTTATATGTCTTATGAATTGTCTTATATTGTTAATAAATTCGCACAAATAGGGGAAAAACAATATAGAACAAACCACCCCTAGTCTTTAAGATTCAAGCTAAAATTTTTTGATGATTCAATTAAAGACAAAATGATACATAATTGTACCAATTTACCCTTGCCTTACCATTAATTTCGAATTTTCAAATCATTAAATTAATTAATGTCAAATATGCAAAGTCAAACCTCTTAAATTTTAAAAAGCTAAGAGATTATCCTTCGATTATAGCGCAATTTTCAATTTAAATTACTTTCCTAAAATTCGAGATCATACTTTATGTTTGTCCACATTCATATTTTTATATATTCAATCATTTTCTTATTAATCGAAAATATACTTTAATTATTTAAATATTATATTGTTATTATTTTGCATACCATATCTTTATTAAAATATAAATTATATTATGAAATACTTAATAAAATTAATACATTCAAAAAAATTATTTTACTCGATACACCTCTAAAAGTGTTTAAATAATTTGTTGAACAACTTGTATTAACAAATACTTGTTGAATAAGTCTAATATTTTTGCAAGACGCGAAGATGCATATTTTATTTATAGGCAACCGACAAGTGCATATACTTTCAAATATGCATGCGTTTTTTTATATATGCAATCGATAATTACATATACTCTCAAATATGCAGACCATTAAATCTGTGCACATTCGTTTCACACATTCGATTACTCGCTTGATTCTCAAGGTGTGTTTTCTGCATGTTAGTTTAAATCTTTGATGTACTGAAAAATTAGAATAAATTATTTCGAATTTCATTGAAATTTTTAAAACAAAAGTTGGATTGGCTTGTAGTCTTATACGTAATGCGCAACTAATGTACATATATTCATAGTTTGGTGCATACATATAATATGTGCATTGCATATAAGGGCAGACGAGGAGACAAAAAGTCTGTCAGGGTAGAATAAGGCGAAAACGCAGGCGATTAATAATCCGACGAAGATCGCGACAGCAACTCTGGATCGACGGAGACGCAGTGATTGGCCACCGCCATCTTTCTTCATAAATGCAAAGTCTCTACGGTCGCCAATATGCATTTCTCACACTGGATTGCAATAAACATCTGCAATAGAAAAAGGGAAAATCTTACTGAACGATCACAACTCAATACAAACAAGTTAGAAAAATAATTTCAAAGAAAAATACAGAGAATCAATGAATTAGAATGGTCAATTCACGCGAAAAACGATCTAACCCAAAAAATAACAGATCTCGATAAAAAAATCAGATTACCTATGAAACGGTTCTTTTGAGACGCCGTGAATTCCAAATAGAATCGAGGATAAAAACTGCAGAGATTAGGAATCGCGAGAATCAATATCTAACCAAAAAAAACAACATATCTCGATGAAAAAACCAGATTACCTATGAAACTGTTCTTCATAACATCAGGGGAAGCGTTCTTCCTCTCAATCTGAACAATTTGCCCAATCTTTTCATCAAGAGTCTTTCCGGCCTTGAATGCCACATCACCTGTCTTCTTCCTCGGCACGCTCATTTTTCCATTGCAATTTGGTTGATTGATTGATCGGTGGATCAACAAAAAGAGTCGACGACGGTCTGTAAATTTACAAAAGAGTGGGATGATATTGAGTTTCCCCAGTCCCGATCGTTGAATTGATCGAATAATCAAATGAAGGCGAAAAGATGATCAACGAATTTAATTGAATTGAATGATTTTTTTTTTTGATGGAAGTTAAATACCCATCCCTTTTTTCCCCTCCCCATGACTCGAACCCAGGACCTAAGGCCTAGGTAGTGGTGCTCTAACCACTTGAGCTATCCCACTTTGTCAATTGAATTGAATGATTCAAATTCAAAAAAAGAAAAGAGAACCTTTAATTTTGGAAAGAGTTGAAAAATGGCAGAATTTGAATTATAATATGCAGGGCATATATTAGGAATTTTGTAAAGTGTTTTGGTCTTAATTGTTTTACTAAACTTTTTTGTCTCATTTTTTTTATATGTCTTATGAATTGTCTTATATTGTTAATAAATTCGCACAAATATCGTGAGTCGAGTACAATTATGAAATATCAAAACTACTCATCCTTATACAAAAGAAAAAAATATAGAAAAAAAAACATTTTTTTCTAACATATTATAACTCCAACATACATAAAAGGTCTTAGATAAACATACCCAACCATGATCGGGTCATCAAATATAAAATTAATTCACCTACACATTTTACATCAAAATCAAAACTCATATTTTTTTCACACTTTATTTATAACCACCACCACCACAACCAACATTTAATAAATTATTTCTTTTATAATATAATAATTATATCTATTACGGAGTATTAAAAAATTACAACATTCAATAATAAAATTAAAAAAATTAAAATACAACTGAAAATAAATAAATCGGACTACAAATAAATGTTTAATTACAACAAAGAAAAAAAATTAGGAGAAGAGAAAAGGGAGTGTATGAAATTGTGATCCAAAACATCAAGATTGGTCTCTATTTATAGAGAATTTAATTTTATGAATTTTAATTTTTTTTTAAGTAGATAAAGTGAAAATCGGAAATTATCTAAATAAAGGCAAAAACTTGTGTGAGACCGTCTCACGGATCTTTTTCCGTGAGACGGATCCTTTTAACCCATATTTTAAAATTTTGGGTAGGAGATAACCCACATTTTTTTTCCCAAATTTTAGTTTATAAAAAAAGTGATAATGTTTAAATAAAAAGTGATAATATTTTTAACAAAAGTGACCATCCCTTTTTACTTAAACACTATCACTTATTGCTCAAACATTATCACTTTTTATATATAAAAGCCGTCTCACGGATCTCATTCTGTGAGACGATCTCACCCAAGACTAGCCCCTAAATAAAATATAACCGACGAATAAAAACCGAACACGTGTCATACTTAGATTTGGGAGATTTTAAAATACTCCATCCAATTATTTAGTTATCGTTGGTCATCCTACAAACTTGGTCATGCCTTTCTGACGCCCAAACATTTAGTTTTTTTTTTTTTTTGGGTCTGACTATTTACACCTCCATTACGGTTTGAACACTCCCCCGATTGATGCACCCCCTAAAATTTGTCAAGATGGATGCACCCCTTTGAATTATCCTAAATACCCTTTTATATCTACTAAACACACCCCACTCCTAAAACCCTAAATTTTCCTCCTTCTCTTCCTTTTCTCCTTCCCCACCCCACCCCCACCCCCACCCCCATTGTCGTCGCCCACCTTCCCCACCCCATTATCGTCGCCCACCCACCCCTTGCCGGCCACCACTCCGTCACCCCCTCCCCCTCCTCCCTCCCTTCCCGTCAACAGGAGTAGCAGAAAAAAAAAATCATCTCCTTACCCCCTCCCACCCATCCTACCCCTCGCGCCCACCCCAAACCTCAGCAACGCGCAGCCCAGGTATGCAATTTTTAATTTTTTTTTTCTTTTCTTCGACTTGCAGCACATGTATGCAGTTTTTAAGTTTTCTTTTTTTCGACAAATTAGGGTCGCTCTATACATTCTCGTCGATAAATTGTTGTCGACGATAATGTATTTGGTCAATCTAAAATAGTCGATTTTTTTTTTCAACCAACAAGTGTCGACCATATTCACTCTCGAGTCTTGTCGACAACAGATTGCCGACGCGATTGAATATGGTCGACACTGGTTTGTCGAAAGTTTAAATTTTTTCTTTTTAATTTTTTCTAAGTTCTATCTGAAATTTTATTGTTTGGTGTTTAGTGGTGGTGGTGGTGGCGGCGGCGGCGGAGAGTGAAAATTAGGTTTAAGGTTTAAAAGTTGAAGGACGGGTGCAGTTAGTAGTGGAGGTGCATTTAATAGTGTAATATAACTTAAAGTATATTTTTAGTTTTTACATGATTATTATATTATTAAACTGAAAGAAAGAGTGTTCTAAAGCGAAATGGAGGTGTAAATAGTCCGAACCTTTCTTTTTTTTATGGACAACCAGATAATAGATAGACCTATAAACATGGTCTTAGGCAAAAGAACAAAAGTTTTGGAACCAAAAGAATGATTAGAAAACTGTCACCATCGGAGTCACTACATTCTCATTTTCAAGGAGATGTTTGTTTTGGGATTTTAAAATTTGTATTTTAAAATTTAGTGAATTTTAAAATTTTAATAATTTGTACTCTTTTCGTCCATTAAAAGTGTGCTCATTTTTATTTTTTTTTGGATCCACAAAAAATGTGCTTATTCTATTTAAATAGTTAATTTTTGAATATTTTTTCTACTTTACTAATAAGATTGAGTATCTACCAAATGTATTTTTTACTCATTATATTAAATATATTCTTTATAATTAAAATATGATTTTTTTAAAAGTATATATAAAAAAAGTGAGCACACTTTTGGTGAACAGAGGGAGTATGTTTTTGTGTTTGATTTAGAATTTACACTACAAAATTTTGCTGAAATAAAGAGGGGAGTTAAAGAGGGAAATTAAACCATTGCTGTTTGGCGAGGGATTTAAAGAGGGACACAAATAAAGAGAGAATTGGCGAGGGATGGAATCACACGGTCGCGAGTGGAAAAAAGTGTCATCGCCAATTTACGAGCGCGTTGGCGAGGGTACCAAAATCCCCCAGCAAATTGACGAGGGAAATTAATACCCCTCGGAAAATGAAGAAACCCAGGTGGCGAGGGATTGGTTTTTTGGAATTTGGCGAGGGCGGAATTAATGCCGGGAAGTATATATACTAATGGTTATATAGTAATTGCTATAATTAATATATATTACTGTAATTGTTAGATATGATTAATTAATTAGGTTAATAGTTAATTATCATTATTTGATTGATTAAATAATTAAATATTGTTAATTATATACACGTGGGAAATAAATTAATTAAACATAATTATTGAATAATCATGAATTAAAATTGGATCAGATTAATAAGGTGTTTATATCTATAAATTTTATAATTGTTATAAGTTGAAAATTCAGCTGAGTTATTTTTGTACAATTATAATAATTATAAACTATTGTTTTAATATTTTTTAAAGTAACAGGTTTCTTTAGTTTCCAAATTTTAAATATTTATCTTTTACTTTCAATTTTAATGGTGTATTTATTTTTAAGTTTTGATTATTAATGATACTTGATATTTATTTTTAATGTTAAATTTTTAATTTTAATTATATTGAAGGTATATATATTCAAATATTTTGTACTAACAACAATGATTTAATTACAAATTTGAAATATATATATATATATATATATTTATGAAGAAAATTAATTAAACATAATCATGAATTAAAAAAATGTAATTGGAGAACAAAATTAAACACAACTAATTATTTGTAACACATAATTTTATAATTTTCCATTTAGAAATAAATATATTAAATATGTTTTGACAATTTAAAAATAAACAAGTAACTTTAATTTTATAATTGGAAAACAAAATAAACATAATTAATTATTTGTAACACACAATATTATAATTTCACATTTAAAAATAAATATATTAGATGTGTTTTGACAATTTAAAGATAAACAAGTTACTTTGAAGGAAAAAAGAAAAAACTGAAATTATAATATATATATTAATTGCATTCAAAACATAACGACTAAAGCTCTTAGCCTAAACGGCACACAAGGAGCGCATAAACTCTTCTCGTTCCGGAGGTCCCGGGTTCGATTCTCGCGCGTGTTTGGGAGAGAGATAATGCCATTAAATTGGCTAGTTGGGTGGGAGTTGGGGGTTCAAAACCCAGAGCCTTTGCCCTCTTTAAATTGACTGTTTTTATATAGTGTTAAATATGATACTCCCTCCGTCCCACAACTGTTTGCACACTTACCTTATTTATCCGTCCCACAATTGTTTGCACACCCATAAAAGGAAACTTTCTCATAAATTATAGATGTTTATATAAGTTTTATATGTATCGTAGATGTTGCTAGCAGTTAAATGTCTTAACATTATTAACAACATTTGAATTCGACATTTCCTGATTTTTTCTAAGTTCTTTTTCGAATTTATATTAAATATTAAGTTAAATGCTATCACATGCAGGATGCCGATCTAGAAGCTTTTACAAGAGTTTGGAATCTGAAAGACTCCAAAACCAAGGAGAACGTCCTTGAGCAACCTCAAACATGTTAGAACGACATGGATGCATGCAGAAGGATTTAGAGAGATCATGGAGGTTGAGATCCTAAAAAGTAGGATCTCATATGGAAGCCTTTAGAATTCGTTTTTACCTCTATAAATATACCAATTTCTCGTACAACTAACTATACTTTTCTTTTATATATCTATTGAGAGGGTAATCATATATAGTGATTAGTCTTTGGGCAGTGTTTAATGTTGTAACATTTCACCCAACATTTGTATTTACAAGTTAAGTAAAGGGTTTTCGTCGTAAGGCTTGCATAGATTTTATTAATAAAATCTATGTTAAAAAGTATTCAATTATGTTCGTATTATTTTTAGTGTTTTAGACTTTCACTGTGTCTCTTTATAATTTTGATATTCTGTTAAAGTCTGTGTTACACTATTTGTCTCAACATTTAGTGTAACATTGTTCTGTTTTTCACTTAACACTAGTAAACACACTTTCATGTATTTATATAGGATTTATAGGTATTTATATGATTGACTAATTTATATGTATTTGTAAGGTAAAATTTTGAAATTTTGAATCTAAATCTCAAATGCATGGGTGGAATTTCAAAATCTCAAATCCAAATTTTCCATCCCAAAATAAAATCCCTCAAAAGTTTGCATTTTTGTGCTCATATATTGCAAAGATAGTATCCACTCGTGACTCACGTGTAGGGGTGGGAATGGGCCAGGCTACCCGACAAGGGCCTACGGCTCGGCCTATTAAAGCTCGGCTCGGCTCGTTTAATAAACAAGTCGGGCTCAAACTTTTTTAGAAGCTTATTTAACTAAATAGGTCGGGCTCAAGATTTTTCGTAAGTCTTTTAAGCCCAACAGGCCGGCCTATATAACTTCTCACACACATATATATATATTATAAGTATATACTTATATAATATGTGATTTCCAAATAAATAAGTAAGAAAATTTAGTAACACTAGATTTAAAGAGTTAATTTTTATAATTTGATGATAATAATGCTTTTGTAGATTTTTTTTTTTAAAAAAATACGCTAATAAGATTAAGAGGCCTTTACAAGGCTTTTGGGCCAGGCCTATTTATTAAAAAGGTCAGGCTTGAGCCTTAAAAAAGCTTATGACAAGCTATGGGCCAGGCTCGGCCTAAAAAATATATAACAGGCCAGACTTTTTTTCTTAAAGCCTACCAAAGCCTGGCCCATTGCTACCCCTACTCACGTGTTTGCAATTTGAAATCTTCCACAGTCCTTTGAAAATCAATACCATTTTCAATTAAATTATTCGAACTTTATAATTATTTTTCACCATCGAAATTTTGATTTTTTATTTTTTTCAAAAAAAAAAAAAAAATTTTCATTTAGAAGGACAAAAATGTGTTTTTTCAATTAGAGTAGCCGGAATTAATGAACATTTTCGAAAGATCGAAATGTGATGGGGCTAGTCTTATATGAAATATTGCATATATGCAATTCAGTCATTCACACACATGTTCTTCATAAATACACCCGCAAGCTTAATTCACACACACATTTTTTATAAATACACCACAAGCGTAATTCACACACACATTTTTTATAAATACACCCACTGACAGCTTAATTCTGAAGATTTTATCCCGTTTCTGTGATTTTTTTATCTTTTATTTTATTGCCGAACGCGGGATATTAAATTTAGTAATTCAAATTTTAATATGTAGTAATACACATTATTTTATGTAGTAATAACACAAATTATTTATATAATAATACAAATTATTTTATTTAGTAACACGTTTTTTCTAGTGTTTTTATTGATGTAGTAACTCACATTATAATATGTAGTAGCATATATTATCGAATGTAGTAAACACAATAATCATGTTGTAATACAAATTGTTTTATTGGAGGATGATTGATTAGTGTGAAAATTGCTCGAAATTCATGTGTTTAATTTGCATAATTTGATATGATTTCATGCATTATTTACACTAATTTGACTCATTGCACTTGATTTGGAGAAAGGGTGTAGTTTGCTATTTTTGTAGGTAAATGAGCATTTTTAGAGCAAATTCACGCCTTGCTTATATTGTGGAGTCAGTCGAAGAAATGAGACGAGAATGAAATCGAAAAGTTAATTATTTGGGCTCAGCAATGAATTTTGGTGTCCATTTAATCAAATTGTTTGAGCCCAAGAATTGAGCCCATCTTTATGGCCCATGATCAGTAGCCCAAGTTGAAGAAATAGAAATGGTATGCAGTATAGTTGTTAAGGGATGGGGTATATACCCCTCCAACATTGTTAGATACACTCCCCTTTTCATTTTATTAATTAAATATGTATGTAAAATACCATATTTACCCTTTAAGTAAAATTTGTAAAATGTTATAGATACATACACCTCCTTACTTAAAACACTAAACCTAATTTTATACAAAACCCTAACCCTAATTTTGCAGCCGCCGTCGCAACTTTTCGACAGCCTCCACCTCCACTGCCGCCACAACCTCCGGCGTCACCCATTCAAAATCAGTTCAGAAAACTAAAAAAAAGAAAAGTTTTTTTCGACCAACCAAACCAGTGTCGATCGACACTGGTTGGTCGATCGTAGAATATATCGTCGACTAATTATAGTCGACGAAAAATACCCTAGTCGACAAAAAATTAATTTCGGACAAGAAATGTCGACCAAAAAAATTATGATCGACAAATTGCTGTCGATATTTCTTGTCCAAAATTATAAAAAAAAAAAAGAAAAAAAAAACAGAAAGAAAGAAAAGGGAAAAAAATTACGCTGAGCTTACCGTGGGAAGACCGTTGGGGAGAGAAGAGGGCGGTGGGGAGGAGGTGGCGGCGCCGCTAGGCGAGAGGGGCGGTGGGGAGGAGGTGGCGGCGCCGCTAGGCGAGAGGGGCGGCGCCGCCGCTTGCAGAAATTTAAAAAAAAAAAGCCACTTGTTTTAGGGCGCGACGGAGGGAGAAAGGAAGGATGGAGGAGTTGGGGGAGAAGGTGTATACAACGATTTGGGTCGGTGGAGGAGGAGGCGGCGACGGCGCTGGGCGAGGGGGCGCCGCCGCCGCCGATTGCAGAAATGAAAAAAAAAAAAAAAAAAAGAGGGGCAGGTGGACGACGCTAGAGGGCGGCGGCAGCGCTGGAGGCCGGCGGCGACGCTGGAGGAGGCGGTGGCTTGGGCGACGATGAGGAGGAGGGTTGGGGGAAGGAGAGAAGAAATGAGGGTTTGGGGGAAGAAATGAGGAAATTAGGGTTTTTATGAGGGGTGTGCATTTATCATACCAATTTTTAAGATAAAGGGGTATAATAGACAATTTGGGGGGAGTGCATCTATCTCAGATGTACTTTAATGGGAGTATATATATATCGGGGGAGTGTATCTAACAAAGCTGGAGGGGTATATACCCCAACCCAGTTGTTAATTCAATTAATTCATTGGGCCATTTGAGATTTGAAAGCAGCGGCAGAAAGGAATTGGCCTAAGCAAGCAGATGAATTTTTATCCACGGCCCCACACTATAAACACATTTCCATTTTATTCTTCGGGCCACTGAGTGATAAGAAATTGGAGTTGGCCCACTCCATTGGGCCCAATTGAGAAACAAAAGAGCTGGCCACACAGACGTGAAAAGCAGCAGCTGGGGGATAGAGACGCCAATACACAGCCGCGAGAAACAGGGGCGAGGGCACGCATCATTCATTGGGGAAAATCCTTTCCTCCCCCACTCCACTCCATACACTCTTAGTTTAATTTAGTTTATTAGCTAGTTTAAATGTAGTGTTTCATTTTCTTGCAAGCAACACAAGACTTGAGGTGATACCCTTCTTAAATTTAATGTTTTGCTATTTATCTTTATCAAGCTTGCTTTCAATTGTTAATTTAATTATTGACTAGGTTTGTTGGTGTTTGGGTGTTTGGATTTATGATGGAATTAGATTTTTAGTTTGATTTGAATTGTTTAATTATATTGGTGGTGTATTGATTAGATTAATGGGTTTTGATAGATCATTTGTTTGAGTTCAATTATTAGATTATATTTTGACGTAGGATTAGTGCAACGAGAGTTGGTTAGTCTTGACGATAGTATAATCGAGGGTTGGAAGTCGAGTGAATTGAGTTTATATTGGATTATCGCAACGAGAGTTGGATAATTTTCATTAGAACCCCATTAATTTACACTAATTATTTGAATGTGAGTTTGGGTAATTGGTGAGGAGACCATAGGAGCTTGGTTTCTAGTATTCAGGTGGAAAAACATGATTAGAGCTTAGATTAGGTTAATTTAGATAGAGTAGAACTCCCTAATTGTGTGATTACTCGAGTAAGAACGACTCTATTCTTCCTCCCCATCTTAGGTGCTTTACGCGATATATGCCTTAGTGATTGCTTCTATCATACACCAACCAATGAATTAAACGTCAAAGTTAAGCTTTAATCGATTTCCACATAACGAAAAACACCCGAACACTACTTCTCACATTTGATATTTGATTATCGTTTTACTTATTTTTCTTAGTTAGCATTTATCTTGTTGATTTTTGCATTTAGTTTTAATAGCACACCCCATGCTCTTTCACTATAATTACGCGACGCACCCAACACTAAGGCTACGCTAGCAAACTAGTCCCGAGGTTCGATAATTTAACCGGACAGTTACTTTTACTACGAGGATCCTCTTACACTTGAGAGGTGAGTATTGAAAAATACGTGTCAATGATGCGAAAAATATTAGATCATTTGATAAAGTTACCTATAGTAACAAACACCTATTCAATGTAGTAATTCAAATTGTAGTATGTAATAACATATAATTTTTTATGTAGTAAAACACATTATTACATGTAGTAATAACACAATTTTATATAGTAATACTGATTCTTTTATGTAGTAAATTTTTTTTTTAATATTTTTTTTATTGATTAAGTAACCCACATTATAATATATAGTAACATATATTATTGCATGTAATAAGATATATTATTGCACGTAATACAAAATAATATTAACCCATAATAATTAGTACTCCCTTCGTCCCTCAAAAGTTTTCATACTTACCTTTTTTGTTTGTCCCCAAAAAGTTTGCATACCCTAATATAGAAATAATCATCATAATCCCCACCCTCACAATATACAAATATTTACCCTTTATGCCATTACTTTTTGGACCCACCATACACTCAACCCACCTACTATATTTACTTTATATATAAAAGTTTACAAAATTACCCCTCAACACTCTCATCATTACACTTTTTTTCTTAAACCATGTGCCCAAAATTCCCCGCAAACTTTTCGGGGACGGAGGGAGTATTAAAGAATATTTAAAGAAATATAAAATATTTAAAGATTAAGGCCATCGTAAATTGCAGCCTCCGACCGCGACCTGGGTGACCGAAAACTGCTCGGAGAAGATGACCATATTCAATTTCTGTCAGTGGGTGCATTTATAAAAAATGTGGGTGTGAATTGAACTGTCAATGAGTGTATTTATAAAAAAATGTGTGTGAATTAAGTTTATGGATGTATTTATAAAAAAATTGTGTGTGAATTAAGCTTTTGGGTGTATTTATAAAGAACATGGGTGTGAATAACTGAAATGCATGTATGCAATATTGCATATAAATTTTTGTGACTGTGGGGTGATTTTGTGTGAAATATTGCATATATGCATCAACCCAATTCACACCCACATTATTTATAAATACACTCACTGACAGAAATTGTACCTGATTGACATGGTCGTCTTCTCCTGGCAGTTTCCGGCCACCCCAGGCCGCAACCGAACGCTGCAATTTACGACGGTCTTAATCTTTAAATATTTTCTATTTTTTGAATATTTTTTAATAATTATTATGGGTCAAGGTTATTTTGTATTACTACATGCAATAATATATCTTAATAATGTGAGTTACTACATCAACAAAAATACGAGAAAAAAATGTTTTACTACATAAAAGAATTTGTATTACTATATAAAATAGTTTGTGTTATTACTACATGTAATAATGTGTTTAACTACATAAAAAATTATATGTTACTACATACTACAGTTTGAATTACTACATTGAATAGACGTTTGTTATAATATGTAATTTAATCAAATGATCTAATATTTTTTGCATCATCTGCAATAAAATAATTTTTATTACAACATGGTTATTGTGTTTACTACATGCGATAATATATGTTACTACATATTATAATGTGAGTTACTACATCAACAAAAATACTAGAAAAAAACATGTTACTAAATAAAAGAATTTGTATTATTATATAAAATAGTTTGTGTTATTATTACATAAAATAATGTGTGTTACTACATATTACAATTTGAATTACTACATTTAATAGTCCGTGTTCGTCAATAAAAAAAAAACAGAAACGGGTAAAATAAATGGGTTAAAAATTTCGATCAAAATTAAAACACAAGCGGATCAGTTCACAAATAAATTAAGAATTAACTCAAATGAATTAATGGTGACCCAATAATATATATTTTCACTTAATAAGTCAATATTTATGCCCAATTGACTTAATTGATCAATATTGCTTATATATTTTTAGCCAAATTCTTGTATGTACTCAAGTACACCATGTATTTGAGTAAACTTTTACTAGTCAAATGTTGACCGTTGACTACCGTTGACCGGTCAACGGTCAAACTTTGACTTTTTTTAAAAAAAAAAATTGATTTTTTTTTTCATTTTTTTTTTTTGAAAAAGGGTATGTTATTATGACTAAAAAGTGTATCTTTGTTTTTTTAATGAAAAGTGTATGTTACTATATTGAAAAGTGCAACATTGTTTTAACTGAAAAGTGTATGATATTATAACTGAAAAGTGTAAGTTATATATTAATGAAAAGTGTATGTTATTATAACTGCAAAGTGTATGATCTATTAATGAAAAATGTATGTTTATTTAATGAAAATTGTATGTTATTATAACTGGAAAGTGTATGATCTATTTAATGAAAAGTGTATGTTATTATAACTAAAAAATGTATGTTCTATTAATGAAAAAGTGTAAGTTATATATTAATGAAAAGTGTATGATATTATAGTTGAAAAGTGTACGATATTATAACTGAAAAGTGTATGCTCATGATACACCTTTTGTTTATTTGTACTTGCACTTTCATAATCTAGAAAAACTAGTGCTAAATTTTTTTAAAAAAATTATTATTAATTTTACGAGTTTTATTATTTTTTTACTATTAGTAAGTGCAATTAATGATATTACTAGTACTTACATTTTTTTTTAATTATTACTCCCTCCATCCATGAAAAGTAGGGACATGGGGATGGGGCACAAGTTTTAAGAAAATGGTAGATAAAGTAAGGGTATTATAGGGTATTGTGGGGTCCATTGTGAATAAAGTGATTGTTTAGGAATAAAGTTGATGACAAATTGAGTAATTAAGTGATAGTTGAAGGGTGATAGTTTCCATAAAGTGTATGGGACTACATTTGGTGGACAAAGAATATGTGTCAAATGGGACTACTTTTCGTGGACGGAGGGAGTATTAATTTTACAAATTTTATTATTTATTAAGTGCACTTTTAATGTATAAAAAACTGTTGCTATTTTTTTAAAAAATTATTATTAATTTCTTGCACGTTTTTTTTAATTATTATTAATTTTACAAATTAATTTTAGGGATTTGAACCTGGGGCATGATGTTAAGGTAATCCAAAGACAACCACTAGGCCACAATAAGTTTTGTTAAATATTTTATTATTTATCCTATATATAATTGATATTTCCTATATAGCTGGACTCAAGACACAGCAGCCCTACCCATATTTTTATGACTAAATATACAAATTTTAGAATATCTTTTTGAATTATATTGTTTCTCCCGGATTAATGTATCTTATTCACAAACAATTTATTGTTTACTAATAAGCTTATTTAAATAATTAAAGAAAAAGAAAATAGTTATAATACAATTTAATTTCAAATTGTTTAGAAGAATTCTAACCCAAAATATTTTGAAGAAATCAAATGGCAAATTCAATATATACATTTTAATTATGAAATTTTTGAAAGAAAAAAAAAAAAGAAACATTCAATTCTAATTATTATAATTAAATTATATTTACTCTTGTCAAGAAAATATTCTAATTATATTTAGACAAATAATTAATTTATAGCAAAAGAGTGGGCGAAAAAATTGGGACAGCCATTTTGTGCATTTGTTTTATTTGATTTTTAAGAAATATTTTTGGGCTAGTCTTGGGTGAGACCGTCTCTCAAAATGTGATCCGTGAGACGGTTTTATAGATATAAAGTGATAATGTTTGAGCAAAAAAGTGATAGTGTTTGAGCAAAAAGTGATAGTCACTTTTGTTAAAAATATTATCACTTTTTATTTAAACATTATCACTTTTTTTACAAACTAAAATCTGAAAAAAAATATGAATTATCTTACCCAAAATTAAATTTTGAAATATAAATTAAAAGGATCCGTCTCACAGAAAAAGATTCGTGAGACGGTCTCATACAAGTTTTTACCAATATTTTTTTTTAAAATATAGAACTAATTATTATTGTTTGACATGACTGTTCATAGTAAAATGTATACCTGCAATGAAAAAGGTGATTGGGCATACCCAGTAACGAATACTATTATTTTGATCAATCCAATTGCGTCAAAATCGATATCAGAATACATTAAAAAAAAAAAAAAAAAAAAAAGTAAATATTGGATGCCCAGCCCAAGGTGTATTTGGCGGTTGGCCTCTCTAAAAGAATTCCGTCTCATCTAAAAGTCCGAACTTGTAGAGAGGTGGAGAATTAATTCTTGTATATTAATCCAGGTCGTTTGCCCGGTTTGCTCTGATACCATGAAAGAATTCCGTCTCATCTAAAAGTCATTCTTGTATATTAATTCCTAACACTCTCATTTACTGACCACGATCGAGAAGAAGAAAAAAAAAAACTCCAAATAGCAAATTAGAATGTGCGGGAGAATTTAGTTTGGTTGACTATTCTTTTTTTATATATAAATATAGATATAGATATAGTGAAAAATGTCATAACATATTTGACAACATCATAGGACAATGTTGTGAATAATGATATAACATATTTGGTGACATCATACTTTGTCCTTTAACACCAACTCTAAATTGTTCATATGTTGTTATTAATGTTAGTGACGGAGCCGAACTTTGTGTGTCGGGGGCCCTAATTAACACTATTATAAAAATATACTCCGTAATAGATAAAATAAATGTAACTTGACGTAACAATATATCTCATTCATCCACATAATCAACTTTATTCATAAACAAACAATATTTTTTAAAATATGTGTAAAAAAGAAATAAACACACTTTTGTTATGTTCTAGAGGAAGATTTGATTGTTTCAGCTCAGAAGTGATGAAATAGTTTCAAAATTGTTAATAGTAGCGATATGAAAAACTAAGAAATAATTAATAATCATTTTTTTTTCGTTTTTGCAAGGGGTTATTCTATTTTAAAAAAAAATTAGAAAGGTAAAAATAGAAACAATATAAGAGCATCCACAATGAGAGGTATAAGTCTCATGTGGATTCCTACTTCTAACTCAAATTAAGTAGTAATTCATGATCTTATATACTTCCTTCGTCCATAAAAAACATGTTCACTTTCTTTATTTGTTTGTCCATCAAAAGTAGGGATCTCCTACATGTAGTCAGGGTGTCGTAATGACTACCGTAGTCAGTTAATCTAAGTCATTAAAAATATAATCTAAAGGCTTAAATTTGATGACCTGTTACTGTTGGGATATGAATCCTAGAACAAGTCCTAAATGATGAAAAGATAAAGATGAAGTTTTGATAAGCCAAAAGTAGTTTGAATATTTTCTAAGTGTTGACTGATCTAGTCTAGTTAAGAGAAGTCATCTTGTACAAACCAGTAGAGTTCAAAAGACAAGTATTGTCAAGTTAACAAAAGACAAGTACTTATAATTCATTGATATTTTGTATTAATTGTTTAGGTTGTTATTGAGCTATATGAAACATTGTATAGAAGCTCATGTTTTTCACATGTAATAGATATATTCATTGTATAGATTTCTAAGTTGACTAAGCTATTTTATAAAGCTTAAAGTAATGTAATAGTCTTGTTAGGATTAGATTAGTTGTTACTAAGTCTACTGAAGAAGACTGCGCGAGACCAGACAAGAAGAAGAAGTCTACACAAGACAGGTGCGCATAGAAGACAAGACAAGTCAACATATCAAGATGAAGTTAGTTATTCAAGCGCGTTGGAAGATAAGGATTGAAGAGTTAGTTAGAAATAACTAATTAACAATAAACGCGTGGAAAGATAAGAATAACAAGTTGCAAGTTAGTTTTCAAGAAAGGTTGGTTACAACTGACAAAGTTCTTGAAGTTGATAGTCTATAAATACTTCATGGTATTGATTGATTAAAGACTACTGAAATTCTACATACTGAAGCGTTATTGAAGCATTCGAAGCAAACACTCACAGAGTTTGAAGTTCAGAAAGCAAGTGTGGAAGACAAGTGAAGAACGAAGAAGACTGCTACTGAAGAGAAGTTTTATTTTTGTTTACTGTTCAAGTTGCTAGATACTTGTAAATCTCTAGTAAGATCGAAGATATACTTGGTAGTATATTCGAGAAGATCTAAGTCTTGTTTCTTGGGACTTAAAATTACAAGAACACACATATTACTCCATTGGACGAGTTAATAGAAACATCACAACTAGGTTTGTGAGAGCGGACGTAGACAAGTTGTCGAACCACTATAAAATCGTTGTGTGTTGTTTACTTTACTGTTTTGTTTGTGTTTAATTGATTAACTGTTTAATTAGTTGAATTACATATCTGAACAAGACTAGTTGAGTATTCATAAAACAGAGTTCTCGAATATAAGTTGAGTATAAATTGAATTGGGCTCATTGATATATTCTGATTTCCGCATTGTACTTTGATATATCGAAAGAATTTTTGAAAAGTCTATTCACCCCCCTCTAGACATTTTCACTAGCTTACTCGATATTAAACTCAACTTTGGGACCTACAAGTGGCATCAGAGCAGTAGTTTACGAACTGCTGTTTCTTGATAACCGACTTAAGACTTAGGGTGAAGTCTTGGTCCGTGATTGTATTTGCTTACGTCTTCTTGATCAACATTCTTGTTATATTTGTTTCTTGTTCCCTGTTCTTGACTTATCTGCTTCTTGATCATAAAACTGATTAGCACTGATCTACTTGCTAAAACATGTCTCTTGAAATCAGCGCTAACAAGTTACCCAAGTTCCAGGTTCAGGACTACGACTATTGGAAGCTGCGGATGGAAGCGATTTTTAGCTCCACGCACGACCTAATGATCTCTGTTGTCACCGAGGGTCCGATCGTGACAATGATCCCAAATACTGCTGCCCTCGACAAAGACAAACTAGTTGGTACTCTCGTCAAGAAACCCAGGTCAGATCTAACCTCAGAAGAAATGAGGCAAAATAATTTGGATAGCTTGGCGAAGAATTACATCTTACACACTCTTCCTAACGAGTATCTAGGAAAAGTGTTAAAATGTAAAACTGCCAAAGATATGTGGGACCGTTTAGCTATCATTTGTGAAGGGACTACCCTGATCAAAGAGAGCAAACTCTACACTGCTGTCCAAAGATTTGAATCATTTCGAATGAAAGCTGGTGAAACTATCGACCAGCTGGATACTCGTTTTACTAAGATCATGAATGACTTGGAAGTCCATGATAAATCATATACACCTCGTGAGATCAATCTTAGGATTCTTAAAAGCCTTGATAGTCGATGGAAAATGGTAAAGATGCTTGTTAAGAATACCCAAAACATAGATGCATGGACTGCAGAGACCATGTTTCAAACTCTAAAGGCTCATGAGTTTGATTTAGACGAAGATGAACCCTTAACCAGTAGTGATAGAGAACATGCTGTATCTAAGAACGTTGCCTTTAAATCCAGTTCGTCTAAGTCCTCTAAGGTAGACAAGTCGAAGTCTAAGACTAGGTCTGCTTCTGTGAAAGACGAGTTAGATACTGATCTTAGTCTGAAGGATCAGGTGAACCTCATGGTTAGAAAGTTTGATAGGCTGAATAAGCGTTTCGGTAGATACAAGAAGTTCTATAGAGATCATAGAGCCTCTACTTCTAAGAACTCGTCTGAGACCAGACGAGACCGAAACTCGTCCGAAAGGAGAGACGAAGTCTCGAAAGGTAATAGGCGAGATAGAGAGTCGGATGATAGGAAGATTCAGCGTTCTGATAGACGTGATAAGCGTAGGGATAAATCTCCTATTAAAAAGGCTACTAATGATCTCTTGTGCTATAACTGTGAAAAGCCAGGTCACTACATATATGAATGTCCAGACCTGAGCACTGACGAACGAGAAGAACGCAAAGCACGAAGGGAAAGAAGATATAATCGTGGCAAGAAGGCAATGATGGCCAATGATGACTCTGATTCGGATTCAGACGAGTTGCCATCGTCCTCATCTAGCTACCCGTCTGATCGAGATCACGATGAAGCATTTATAGTAGATGATGGTCTATGCTGCATGGCTAAAATCGACCAAGAGGTATCATCTGCTACTTCTTTTCAATCATGTGATGAATCGGATTCTGATGAAAGTGACACTGCCAGTAGTGAAGTAGGGAGTAGTCTTCATCACTCTACTAGTGCTGTTGAAGACGACCTCCTACTAGCTAATCAGACATTCATTGAAGTCAGTGATGAGAACATCGCCTTGAAACAAGAAATCATTGATCTTAAGGAAGCTCAGTCCAAAGTAGATCCTAATGTAACAGTCCTAAATGAACGTTTGACTGAAGAGTTGAGACAACTCAAAGAAAAATGTGCATTGACAGACAGGTTATATCAAGACCTACTTAAGACACATGCAACTGAGAGAAATGAATTCAATGTTTTAAAGAGCAAGTGCAATAGACTTGAAGAACGTAATAAGTTCTTAGAGACCGAGGTTGTCGCACTGGATCTCAAACTTACTGACCTGGTTAACTCTTCAAAGATTAACCTTGAATTGTCAGATAGGTATAGAGATCCAGCTGACAAGACAGGTATAGGTGCTGAGTCATCTAGCTCGTCTACTCGAGTCATTAAGAACCCTACTACTAATAACTCAAGACTTTTGCCAAATGATAAAGGAAAAGGACCAATGATATACGATATTGGAACTCCGTCTACAGGCACTGTACCTAAACAGACTCGAGTTAACATTCCGACTACCAAGGGAGGTAAAAAGAATGTTAACAACAAGCCTGTTCCGTTTAGAACTAGACAACAAAGGACCACCAATCGTGGACGACCCAACCAGGTCAGATACGAGGATTGGTATCCTGAGGAAACAAGTTCTAGACAGGTACAGACTAGACGACAAGAGCCTAGACCTCCTTTTATAAGGCAGTCTCAGCTCTACTCGTCTAGGTCTAGACAGGTTGCTCCAAAATATCGTACACAAGCTGTCCTATATCCTCCACCTTTGTCATATGATATCATAAGTGAGGAAAGACCTAAACGAGTCTATAAACCGTATGGACCTAATGCATACAAGCCCTACTCTGACTATCATAGACCAGTGCCTGCTCAAGTAGAGATCAAGTCGAAAGGCTATCTCAAACGAGTAGACCCGAAATCGAATGATAGGCCAGATAAGGACAACAAGGTCTTATTTTGTAACAAGTATGGCAGGAAGCTTAAGAGATCGAACCTGTTCAAGACTCCAATGTACATTTGGATTCCTTTGAACTCGACTAACCCCCCAGGACCCCAATAAACCAGTGGGTACCTAAATTATTGAATATCTTCATTGCAGGGTCGACTTAACTTGTATAAGAAGGGTGGCTCAGTAGGAGAAACTTGGTACATTGATAGTGGTTGTTCGCACCACATGACTGGTACTAAGGCTCTCTTATCGAGTTACCATGAGCAGGAAGGACCAAAAGTAATATTTGGTGATAGCTCCACTGCTGTCACTAAAGGATTTGGTTACATCAGGAATGGAGACGTAGAGATTCAAGATGTCTCATACGTGGAAGGTTTGAAATATAATTTACTTTCTGTTTCTCAGTTTTGTGACTGTGGATACAAGGTGCAGTTTAAAAGCCGCAAATGTGAGATCATTGACAAAAAGACGCACACAGTCCTAGTGGTCGGCGTAAGACAAGGTAGTGTATACATAGTGAATTGGAATAGCTGTCCAAGGGACACTTGTCTACTTACTAAGAACCCTAAAGAGCTTGGCTGGCTTTGGCATAGACGCCTCTGCCACATGAACTTTAAGGTGATTAATAAGATAGCAAGAGATTACCTAGTGGAAGGTTTACCCAATGAAGTTTATTACAAATCACATGTATGCACTGCTTGTCAAAAAGGTAAACAGGTAAAATGTTCTTTTAAGTCAATTCCTACTCTCTCAACTAGTAGAGTCCTAGAACTCCTACATATGGATCTTCATGGTCCGATAACTCCTCCAACCTTGAATGGTAGAAGGTACACACTTATTGTTGTAGACGACTATTCTAAGTTTACTTGGGTAGTCTTCCTACACAAGAAGAGTGATATACAAACACTTCTTTCTGATCTGTTGAAGAAGTTACAAGTTGAGAAGAACCAGTCTATCGTCAAGATTCGTAGTGACAAGGGAACTGAGTTCATTAATTGCTATATCAAAGATTTCTGTGCTTAACGTGGTATCCAGCACCTTACTAGTGCAGCTAGGACACCACAACAAAATGGTGTAGCAGAAAGAAGGAATCGAACTCTCAAAGAAGCCTGTAGAACCATGATAGCCGAGTACAACACACCTCAAAAGTTTTGGGCTGAAGCTATCAATACTGCATGCCACTCACAGAACAGAAATGCGATCAACAAAGCGCTAGGCAAGACACCCTATGAGGTTTGGAAAGGTAGAAAACCCAGAATTTCATATTTTCATATATTTGGTTGTAAGTGTTTCATCCATAACAATGGAAAGAGCAAGTTGAATGCTTTCGATGCTAAAGCAGACGAGAGGATATTCTTAGGGTATTCCTCGACTAGCAAGGCATTTAGGGTATTCAACTACTCAACTCTTTGTTTGGAAGAAACACCACATGTGGTTTTCGATGAATCTCGACAGGACTCGTCTGCCGACAAGATCAGTGAGAAAGTGACTGATCTATCGATCGAATCTGACAAAGAATCAGAGGTATATGAATCCGTTCAAGCCTACAATCCATTCATGAAAGCTCTCGAGTCTGATGACAAAGAGAAGGTAAGTGCTCAAGGTAAGTCTTCTAGACCAGCTGACATGCCTGCGCTAGTTGACTCGTCTACTCCTATTAAAGTTGATGATACAAATGATGTCGATATGCATGATGCTGTACATGATATAGATGATGATAGTATTCCTGTTAAGAATAGAAAAACATGGAAATCTGCGCATGATACTGAAAATATTATTGGTGACTCTACTATTGGTGTAAAGACTAGACGACAACTCTTTGAGTCGCAAGAACAGCCTAGTCCAACTATGTTTTGCTGGTGTTGTTTCCTCTCATCTATCGAGCCTACCACTGTTAAAGAGGCATTGGCTGATAGTAATTGGATCATCGCTATGCAAGACGAGTTGAACCAGTTTGTTCGAAACGACGTCTGGGAACGTGTCGATAGGCCTGAACATCATAATGTAGTTGACACTCGATGGATTTTCAAAAACAAGAAAGATGAGAATGATGTAGTCGTTAGGAATAAGGCTAGACTAGTAGCCCAAGGCTATTCACAAGCTGAAGGCATAGACTATGATGAAACATATGCTCCTGTTGCTAGACTAGAAGCCATTCGATTGTTCCTTGCATATGCTGCTCATATGAAGTTTACTGTATATCAAATGGATGTTAAAAGTGCATTTCTTAACGGTATTCTTGCGGAAGAAGTGTATGTTGAACAACCCCCATGTTTCGAAGTCAAAGGCAACCAGGTGTACAGATTGAAGAAAGCCTTATACGGACTAAAGCAAGCTCCAAGAGCATGGTATGATACTCTCTCTCTCTTTCTATTAGAAAATGGTTTTACTAAGGGCAAGGTCGATAGAACCTTGTTCAGAAGACAAGAGGGGAAAAACATTTTACTCGTCCAAATTTACGTAGATGATATCATTTTTGGTTCACCTAACAAAAAGCTGAGTGAAAGTTTCTCAACACTCATGCAAAGTAAATTTGAGATGTCTATGATGGGTGAAATGAATTACTTTCTTGGTCTTCAAGTAAAACAGACCCCTGAAGGGATTTTCATAAATCAAGCAAAGTACACTAGAAATCTTCTAGATAAGTACGGGATTAAAACATGCAAGTCTACTGGCGTACCGATGCTACCTACTTACAGAATGGATCCAGACGAACACGGTAAATGTGCTGATCAATCTTATTATCGTGGTCTTATTGGTTCTTTACTGTATCTAACTGCTAGTAGACCGGACATTGCATTCTCAGTTGGTGTTTGTTCTCGTTTTCAAGCCAATCCAAAAGAGAGTCATATGGAAACCACGAAACGGATACTGAAATATTTGAAAGGAACCATCAATCGTGGTATATGGTATCCTTCAAATGATGATCTATCCTTAAGTGGCTACTCAGATTCTGATTTTGGTGGCTGTAGAATAGATAGGAAATCTACATCTGGTTCCTGTCAATTCTTAGGCACAAAACTCATTTCATGGTTTTCGAAAAAGCAAACTAGTGTGGCTACCTCTACTACCGAAGCCGAGTACATGGCTGCTGGTAGCTGCTGTAGTCAACTACTTTGGCTCATGCAACAGCTTAGAGATTACAATATATATGAATCAAATGTTCCTATTTTCTGTGATAGTAATAGTGCCATTGCCATTACACAAAATCCTGTTTTGCACACACGTTGTAAGCATGTTGATGTGAAGCATCATTTCATACGTGATCATGTAGAAAAGAAGGATATTCGCATGGAAAAGATTTATACTGATTTTCAAAGAGCTGATATTTTCACAAAACCATTACCTGAGGCTCGTTTTCGTGAGTTATGCATCAGTCTAGGACTAATTGATCTAGACCCTACTTGCATATAGCTATGTACTAACCAGACAGGTACATCAAAGAAATAAGGAGACAAGATCACTAGGAACAGAGCACTCGTCTACTCGCACAACAGACAGGTACACAAGGACAGACAAGATGACCAAACAACCCGATGAGGAAGCTGGTAAAGCTGAGGGTAATACTAAGGGAATAAACATTTAAGGGGGAATCTTTGATTTCTTAAATATCCTTATGTTGACTCTTAAGTTTGTCTCAAGTCATCTTGTTCGAAACCTTGATCATTGCTTTAGATTGATATTCATCTTATTTATTATACTCTACTTGTACCTACGATCATACGTTGAATAAGACTAGATAGGTACATGAAGTCGTTCGACATTCAGAATAGACAAGCACAGTCGAAGGGGGAACTCGTCTTGTGCGCATGAGTCTACTCGTCTGTTCTGGATAGACTCGAACAGACAAGATAAGTGTTCTTATGATTTAAAATGCTCTAAGTGTTTAATCAGTTCGAATCAAGGGTATAATTGTAATTTGTTAATGCAAAAATTGAAAAACCCTAGAATTGGATTTATACACTCCCATTTTAATGAGGTGTATACACCCAGTTCGCGCCAAACCCTACTACACTAGGTCGGATGAGTTCACTCCTCTGTCCTAACCAATAGGAAAGGCGGATTTCAAATTTTACAATATCAAATCACGTAATATTCTCGATTCCGTAACTGAATATCAAGAGGCACACCGTTGGATCAATTCGCTCAATCTTGACCATTGATTTGTAAATTCAGTTTTCAAACAAAACTCAACACTTACACTCCACTACTCTCACGTTTCTTAACTCTCCTACTCTCTCTCGCATCCGATTTCTTGTGAAAACCAAACCTTTGTTCATAATCTCTCTATTCACTATGTCTATCATCTCTCTTTTCGATGTAAGGACTAACATGCAGGCTAGGTTCGACCTAAGCAAGTACATATCTGAAAGCAAGGTGCATGTGGAACCTTCTGTGTTCTTCAAGGGAAAACACACTGAAGGCAATCAAGAGATTTTGACAAAGTGTAGCAGATGTGGGTTGAAACCCTACTTGGAGGCTTTTCCTGATGTCGTCTTGGAGCAGGAGGTGTTGGAATTCTATGCCAATGCAACAAGAAGAGGCGACTCAGTCGAGTCATTTGTTGGAGGAAGTCGAGTGGAAATCACTCGTGATGCTGTGTTCGAGCATTTGAAGCTGCCCATCGGATCGATTGATGTGGAAAACTACGCCATCGGACAAGAAGCAAGATATCTCAGCATATTTTGTGGCAAGAAATTGAGGCTAAACCCTGATGGTAAACTCCCAGCTGTCAAGAAGAAGGAGTTGCTCGAGAAGTATAAAACCCTCCTCGACATAGCTAGCAAGATGTTGCTTTGTGTCACTGGCTCTTTTGATTCAGTTACCTTGCAGAAGGAAAGAGTGATGGCTGCAATATATGATGGAATCACTGAGGGCAATTGGTTCAAGTTATTTGATGACCGTCTCATGTATTTCGAGAGAAGTGTTCGCGTTGACACCGACACGGCAAATTGGGTGGTGTCCAATGTGGTTGGCTTCGGAAATAAGTTATCAATCCTTCTACCAATCTTGTTGCCGAACAAGACGGAATGGAGCAAAGGCAAGCCGTTCCATGCCTTAAAATTTTATTTGAAGAAGGAAGCATTGAGGAAGCAAGCTGCTGCCAGACCTGCTGCCCCCAGGCAAGTATACATTAATCCTCTTGATGCGATGCCTGAGGCTGCTTCGTCTAGTTCATCGGAAGAACAGTCGGATGATGAAGAATCCGAAAATGTGGCACAAGTTGGATCTAGTGCAGAAGACTCGGAGGAAACTCAATCGGATGAAGAGCATGAGAAGGTTGAGGAGACAAGTGCGAATGTTGCTGAAGCTTATCGCTTGGTGAGAGTATCGAGTCCTTCACCAGACGAGTCGACTCAACAGGTTGGTTCCTCTTCTCAATCTCTTTCAATTCCTCTCTCTCTCCCTCCTGTCTGAACCAAGGCCAGATCACATCGATCTCGTGCCAGACTTGCACCCCAAATCTCACAAGTGTTGGCAGTGCATCCACTGAGAGCCAACATAACTCAAGACACTACTATAATTGATACAACTGATACTCCTACAGTTGTCACACCAAACCTAGCCACAACACAGCCCCCAGAAACCACAGTCCAAATTCCCTCTACCTCAACAGAATATGTTGAACCCTCTAACCCATCTATTTCAGACACTCCACTAGTTGCCACTGCAACAACTGAAGCAAGGACCCCACTTGCTCAGACCCCGTCTGAAACTAGATTTGAATCCCTAGTTTATTATCCTATGTGTTTAAGGGAGAAGAGGATCCGTTCGAAGATGAGCAACAACTTGAAGAAACAGCTCTCGTCTATCGAGATAGATTATTCAACAGAGCAGTTTGAAAAACTTCTTAGGATATGCACTTGGGTTGCATTGAAAAAGGCCCCTACAGAAGATCTTTTTGAAGTCATTTTAGGGATGGGTGGAATCTCCAACTTTCAAGATTGGGAGATGGAACAGAAGGAGAACAGTGGAGTTAAAGATCACTCTGAATTGTTTCCAGCCCACGCCCTCACTGCTCTTGTGAAGAGAATGCTGAGTATTTCTGATGATTTATTATGTTCGGAATACCAATTCGATGTCGGAGTTCAAGTATCAGAGACTGATCTGGTGGAAGATGAAGTGATGGTTGAAGCTGAACCAGTTGAAGATGTTCAGTCTACTGATCCTTTGGTTGACCTTGACAATGTCTCAGACCAGTTGAGAGGCATTGTGTTCAAATTTCAGGTGGAACATGCTGATAGTCCAAGGTCGGATTTTGCTTTTATCAATCGATATTCTGATCAATACTTTCCAGCCGAGATCTGTGGTTATGTGAAGAAGCTACATGCCATGGTGAAGAAGGATTCTGATGATGCTGAAAGACGAGCTAAGGAAGCAAGGTTAGCAATCGTTCCTTACTCCCCTCTTTTAAGTTTGAAAGCAATTGCTGAAAGTGTTGTTCCAGAGGCTGAAGTAGTAGAAGACGAGGTCTTGACTACTGCTCCAGAAGACAAGTTGGTGGAAGTTGTATCTTTTCCAGAAGATGAGACCATGGAAGAAGCTGCTTATATGGAAGTTGGTCAATCATCTCAAGCTATCCTAGCTGCTTCAATAGATGAACTGAAGAATGATCTGAAAGCTGTGATCAAGTCGTCTATTGATGAATTTCTCAAGTCTGAAATAAAGAAGACTCTTGTTGAACAGAACAGTGCCCTTGTGACAAGTTCAAAAGAGATGATTATGAATGAAGTCAATCAGTTGGATACTGATTTCAGACAAGAGATGTTCAACCATATATAAGGTTTTCTCCAGAATCAAGTTGAATATTCGGAGAAGAGTTCAGTCGACTTCGCTCGTGTCTTAGCCAAAGAGTCTAGAAAGATGGAAAAGGTGTATCGAGTGAAGATTGACATTGCAGATGTGCAAAGAAAGGAAGCCTATGATCAGTTAGCACAAGCAAGAGAGATTATCAGTGCTATGACTGAAGAGAACAGGAAATTACGTTTGACTGCAACACATTTTAAGAATGAGTTGAACTTGTCTACTCAGAAGTTGGAGTTAGTTGCGACTAAGTTGGACAAGTTGAGTCAAGATGGTTCTCATGAAAGGCAGATCGAGAAAGCTACTAACCTGATGAAGCAAGCTATGCTTGAAGAGATGACTCGCTTTACTTCTCTTTTCACTCTCAAGGCGACTGATGAAGCTAAAAACGGGGAAGAGACGAGTAGAGTCGAAGTGGAAAAAGGTAAGTCTAGCTCTGAACCAGAAGTAAAGGAAGCTACGAAAGCTATGCAAGATCTGAGGAGGCCTAAGAGAGGCAAGTTGGTTAAGACTGCAGATCTTGAGCAAGCCAGAGCAGATGAGCTGAAGAGATTGGAGAAAGGCAAAGGTGTTGCGACTCCTGAAGCAGAGGTTCAAGCAAGACCAGTAGCTAAGAGAAAGCACATTGCTATTGATGAACCAAATGAAGCTGAGACGACTGCAATCGTTAAAAAACAAAGAGTTGAAGATGCTGATAATGAAAGTCGCTATGCTAGTCAGAAAAAGATTGGTAAGCATATTCGAAGGTTGCAGAAGTTGAAAGCAAATGAAGATCAAATGGAAGATGCGTTCATTGACTATTTCATTGACAAAGAGCATCGACAAGATTGGTTCAAAGTGAAGTTGCAATGGGAGCTAGATCACTGGATAATCAGAAAATTTGGTGATGTTGAGAGCTCGGATGAACTTTATTCTGTTTTTTACAAGTTTATGGAAGGTCAAAACAAGATGTTATGGAATTTGATTATGAGGATATCGGCTGCTGCGAATTACAATATTCTTGTACCGATCTATCCGAAGTGGAAGACTCCTATGCTTAGCTCAGGAAAGAGAGTCGACTTCAATCAGATTAAGAAGTTTGAAGAAGAGCTACTAGACAAGGAGAAGATCGATGATGAAGAACATGTCAGAGTAATCCATAGAAGACTCCTTGATGCATTCTGCGTTCCAAATCTTGAAGGAGGTAACATAACTGATTAGTTGTATTTTTGCTCTGATATTTAGTTTCTTTTGATTTTGATATTAAGTATGTGTAATATCTACTGATCTTATTTTGAATGAATGAAAGATAAGTACTATTTGATGATAAAGACAAGATAACTACTTAACTAGTCTACTATTGAGAAAAGATTCAAGTAGTTTTGGCTTCATCAAAAGGGGGAAATTGTTGGGATATGAATCCTAGAACAAGTCCTAAATGATGAAAAGATAAAGATGAAGTTTTGATAAGCCAAAAGTAGTTTGAATATTTTCTAAGTGTTGACTGATCTAGTCTAGTTAAGAGAAGTCATCTTGTACAGACCAGTAGAGTTCAAAAGACAAGTATTGTCAAGTTAACAAAACACAAGTACTTATAATTCGTTGATATTTTGCATTAATTGTTTAGGTTGTTATTGAGCTATATGAAACATTGTATAGAAGCTCATGTTTTTCATATGTAATAGATATATTCATTATATAGATTTCTAAGTTGACTAGGCTATTTTATAAAGCTTAAAGTAATGTAATAGTCTTGTTAGGATTATATTAGTTGTTACTAAGTCTACTGAAGAAGACTGCGCGAGACCAGACAAGAAGAAGAAGTCTACACAAGACAGGTGCGCATAGAAGACAAGACAAGTCAACATATCAAGATGAAGTTAGTTATTCAAGCGCGTTGGAAGATAAGGATTGAAGAGTTAGTTAGAAATAACTAATCTATATATATATATATTTGGAAACTTTTGTTGTGCCACATGTCACAACCTTATTAATTTGTTTTAATTCCCTCTCCTTTAAAACTCTCCATTTCAAAATCTCTCCACTCTCATTAATTTGATTTTTTTGTTTTAATCTTAACTATCCGTCATTATGTGATTCGATCTCGACCATTAAATTATTTTTACGGTTTCATTTGTTTTTCCATTTTCATTGTTCACGCTTTAATATACCCTGCCGTTACTCTCCTCTAATCTCTCCATTCTTATCAATGCTGTTGTTACTCTCCTCTAATCTCTCCATTATTTTTCTCAAGTAGCTTATTATTCTTCAATTTTACACTATGTTGTGTGAATCAGTAATTAGATTTATGTGGAAATCGATCAGCTTTGTTATTATCCTTTCTTCTTCTCGGCTCCTTTCAACTCTCTCCCACTCCCACAATTGCTTCACTCCGCCGTCTCGACTACATTGTGCCGCCGTGGTAAGCTTTTTTAATGGTGTGTCATTTTTCTAATTTGATTTTTACAATTTTCTATTCTCTGTATTTTTTTTAATTTGTATTTTTTTTCTAATTTTCTAATCTGTATTTTTTTTCAGATTCTTCTTCTCCATTTCTACATATGATGTGTGAATCTGTAAAATTTATGTGGTAATTGTTTTGATTTCAAATGCAACTCACGAAAATCTTGATATTTAATGTGAGATATATCACGAAACTGGATTTTTAATCTTATGTTCTGAAACTGGGTCTGTTAACTTTTTTCAGGAATAAATCTTCATTCGTTTCTTGAATGTAAACCATAATATATCGTATGATTGCAATGCAGAGCTTCCAGCGAGCAGCACCAAAACCTTATGATGGAAGAGATACAAAAGAATAAGGAAATGATTTTTATTAACTATAAGGTACAACATACATCTAGACTCTATTTTTTGTTTTTATTCTAATTTTAAGTTTAAGAATGGAGAATTTTCCGTAGTTAATTATGAATAATGAAGGTAACGAGCGTGATAAATTTTCTATTGTTTTTACTATTCTTTCGTTACGTTTACAACTTCTCATGAGCACTTTTTGCATCATTAATTTCACTTCAGACATTGATTGTTAGAGGAGTTTACCTTTTTCCTTCGCCTGGGTTTTGTCCCTAAGGAGGGTTTTCCCAGGCAAGGTTTTAACGGCACTCCGGCCTCTGGCTCGACTTGTGAGCTTATGGTTTTAGGTTTTCTTTTTTCTTTTATATTCCATACCTTTTTATTGGCATCATTAATTTCACTTCAAATGCTTGATTTTTGGGATCATTTAGCAAATTTGTGTTGTATTAATTTTTACTGAATGCATAGGCAAGTTCACAAGTGTGATATATGACAAGTCTCTATTCCCCACTTTTGGAGGATTGTTGTATGATTATGATATTGGAGCCACATCTTCTACGACCATTCTATTCAGGTACTTCTTCAATCATGTGTTTTTTAGACTTTATTGGTGAATTAGCTCAATCAGTTATATTATTTATTTTCGTCATTGTTAAAATTAGAATTGAGGTCGATTTTTTATACGATTGATCTGTAGGTTCAATTTTTATTGCATTTTATGAATTTTATTTTATTGAACAATTTTCATGACGACCTTTCATTATTTTCACTCGGTTACTTAAGTCAGAAGATTCTATATACATCAAATTGGAATTCTAAACCTCTAAGTATATTTTTTTTTTCAAAATCCCACAAAGTATTTGGGTTCTACTAGAATCCTAAACCCCTGTGTGACATAATCAGTCCTTGCACATCTTTTTTCAGGGAATAAACGGTTGATTCAGTTTTATAGGTTCGTTCACTATTTTTTTTAATCTCTTCCACTATTTGTTTAATCACTTTTCACAGTTTGTTTCACTCACAATTGATTTTCTTTTAATTTTGTTTTGCAGGTTAATCTTCTTAAATCAAAACTACGTGTCAAAAGGAAATCACACCATTTTGTGTTGCAAAAGCATATTTCAATCATTATTTTAAATTCTAATTTTGTTATCAATTGTTTGATGTACTAAAATTTGTATACGTAAATTACTAATATTCAGAATTATTTGTTAATGCATTATGTTAAAATAATATATATGTATATTAAGCTCTCTTTTTTTCACAATTTTGATCTGTAATTCTATCGTCTAAATAAATCAAATGTTTAATTAAGTATCATCCATGTATAAGTAAACAAAAGTATTGGTGTCATCGATAGTGCAGTTGTCCAAAAGTAAAGTGTTTTATTTTCATTGTTATCTTTCTCTTAATTACTCAAATTGTCATTTAATTTTACAGCATGTACAATTATTTTATTCATATTGTAACTCACAATATATATACCGAGTGCATACAATTCCCACAAAAAATTGATTTATCTAGAATATTTTTTTTTGTTCCTTTCAATTTTTTTTATATTTTTTCAGAGTAAATTAAATTACATATCTATATATTTAAAAAAATTATATTAAATTTTACCCTGTATTAAATAATAATTTTTACAATCCCGCGTAATACGCGGGTCTTACGCTAGTTAACAATAAACGCGTGGAAAGATAAGAATAACAAGTTGCAAGTTAGTTTTCAAGAAAGGTTGGTTACAACTGACAAAGTTCTTGAAGTTGATAGTCTATAAATACCTCATGGTATTGATTGATTAAAGACTACTGAAATTCTACATACTGAAGCGTTATTGAAGCATTCGAAGCAAACACTCACAGAGTTTGAAGTTCAGAAAGCAAGTGTGGAAGACAAGTGAAGAACGAAGAAGACTGCTACTGAAGAGAAGTTTTATTTTTGTTTACTGTTCAAGTTGCTAGATACTTGTAAATCTCTAGTAAGATCGAAGATATACTTGGTAGTATATTCGAGAAGATCTAAGTCTTGTTTCTTGGGACTTAAAATTACAAGAACACACATATTACTCCATTGGACAAGTTAATAGAAACATCAGAACTAGGTTTGTGAGAGTGGACGTAGACAAGTTGTCGAACCACTATAAAATCGTTGTGTGTTGTTTACTTTACTGTTTCGTTTGTGTTTAATTGATTAACTGTTTAATTAGTTGAATTACATATCTGAACAAGACTAGTTGAGTATTCATAAAACAGAGTTCTCGAATATAAGTTGAGTATAAATTGAATTGGGCTCATTGATATATTCTGATTTCCGCATTGTACTTTGATATATCGAAAGAATTTTTGAAAAGTCTATTCACCCCTCTCTAGACATTTTCACTAGCTTACTCGATATTAAACTCAACTTTGGGACCTACAGTTGCCTTTTGTACAATTTACGGCATGTATTCATCTTATTTGTCGTAATGTATCATAAATTTGTATTTTCTATTAAATTAAATTAATTAAAATATATTATTGTAAAATTACACTTTTATCCTTATACAATAAAATAATTTATTATATTTATTAATGTAATTAAAATAAGTAATGTTAAAATTACATATTTACCCTTATGATATTAATAAAATTAATAACAAAAAATAAATCAAATCAATTTATTAACAAAAAAACAAATCAAATCAGTGGGAAAAACTCATTCTTGCTTCAAATCTTTGCTTCGAACCTGTTAATGGCGATTGAGAGCTTCAAACTGAATCAATTTGAGAAGAAATAAGTCATTCTCAAACATCTTAAGAATTGTGCCGACTAATTGGAATTGGGGAAGAAAAAAGGGTGATACTTGGGTACACTCGCATGTACCGTACCCCTAATTATAATTTTAATTATTTATTTATATTTTATCTGCACCCATTAATTTAATGAGTTCACCCCCAAATTATATTTTTACTACATTTATCTGCACACACTCATATTATGAGTTCACCCCCAAATCATTTCTTTTTCACAACAATTATCTACACCCACTAATTTTATGAGTTCACCCCAAATCATTTTTTACCATAGTTATCTGCACCCATTCATTTGATGAGTTCACCCCCAAATCATTTCTTTTTTACAACAGTTATCTACACCCGCTCATTTTATGAGTTCACCCCCAAATTATTTTTTTATCACAGTTATCTGCACCAGCTCATTTTATGAGTTCACCCCAAAATATTTTTTAAAAAATAATTACATTTAAAATACTATATTATTTTTTTATTAATTTACACAAAATGTAATAAAATCAACCCTAATTTATACATTTACAATCTACAGCCGAGTCATAGCCGAGTTATCGTCGATTCGCCACCAAATCACCCATATTTTTAGAAAAAAAAATCTTAAAAACATAATAAAAAAAAACTATCGAAATTAGGCAAAAATTTAGATTTTTTTCTTTTAAATTAGTTTAAAAAATATGATATAATAAGTGGATGTATGAGAGGTGATGTGATTGAGAGAGAGAATAATATAATGAAATGTGAGAAAGAATAGTTTGCCAAAAAAGGAATGAGTAACTTTCATAAGGAAAGTTGGGTAGCTTTCAATAGGAAGGAGTGAGTAGTTGATAATACAATAAGTAATAACCAGTAATACCATAAACAGACAAAGTTGGATAGCTCAAGTGGTTAGAGCACCACTACCTAGGCTTTAGATCCTGGGTTCGAGTCATGGGGAGGGGAAAAAGGGATGAGTATTTAATGTAATTCAAAAAAAAAAAGTAATACCATAAACAGTAATCAACATTAATCAGTAATAAATAATTTCACATAATCAGTAATACCACAATTAATAATCAATAATGCTGTAATCTGTAACGCCCCCAAAATCTCGGTGGCGCTACGGTTTAAAATAACACTTTTTGACTTAAATAAATTCAAGCGGAAGACTTTTCAATAAAAGATACACGAGTTTTTTTTTTTAGTGGCTAACCATGCTTGTGCCTAACTCGTGTGTCACCCACATTTCTAAGTCAAACGTGTACTTGACTAAAACGTTATAAAATTCTAAACCGTTATATCAGTGATGTGATGTCTAAAATACTTTAATATTTGAAGACACGATAATTTGCAATAAAGTTGTTACGCATGAAGATTAACATTTAAAGAGTAGACAAACATCCTAGTAGTTTGCCACACGTCCTCCTCGTCGTCTACGAAACCTGAAATAATTAAAGTAGCATCATGAGTCTTCTCCCGGAGGAGAAGCCCAGTGGGATAACATTTACTATGCATGCACATTAAGAAGGCTAATTAATATGTCAATCGAGTACACGCCGAGTCCCATGAACCCGGCTCACTTCACACAGAACTTGGTCTGAAGACTTGTCTGTTTCTCACACAGAGTATAGTCCGTAGACTTTCTTTTCTCACACAGAGTATAGTCCGTAGACTTTATTTTCTCACACAGAGTATAGTTCGTAGACTTTCTTTTCTCACACAGAGTATAGTACGTAGACTTTCTTTTCTCACACAGAGTATAGTCCGTAGACTTTATTTTCTCACACAGAGTATAGTCCGTAGACTTTCTTTTCTTACACAGAGTTCACACAGAGCATAATCCGAAGATCTGCCTGCTCGTATTCACACATAAATTAATCTAAATAATGCAAATGTAAATAAATGTTACCCACTTTTGTCGTTCGGTGATAGCGGGCTAGCCTCCTGAGGATCCGACTGACTTGTACTGCACTCGACACATTTACTTAACTTTTAGGCTTAAAGTATATATATACGTATATTCATATATATTCTTGTACATATATCTATATAGGTGACACTATCAAATTATCAATAGGTTTAAAACATTTCTATTTAAGTTTCGTCACATATCAAATGGTCAAACCTAGTTATGAAGCTAGTTGAAATCACATGGAAAATACACGTTGGAGAAGATAATTAAATTAATCATAAGCACCTTTAAAGTGTATTATAAAAATATTTCAAACACACATATTAGTCCAATTTGTTTATTCTGGAATAATATTAAATTTTTAATAAACAATTTATTCACAAGGTTCTGTTAAACTCATTTCATACATTAAGAATCTAAAAAGACAGTCTGTAGTAATTTATTTATCATAAATCATAGATAATATTAAAATTCACAATTTTTGTACAGTAAACTCCAAACATACAGTGGTGCACATAATAAAGTTTTCATTTAAAAATAACTTATAGAATATTACTTATAAATATTGTAAGACCATTGAAAAACAAGACCGAAATGGAATGTGACAAGAGATTTTCTAGAATTTGTTAAAACTTTTTCGTTTCTTATAAAAATGTAAGGCCAAAACCTACACAACTATAAAGGCCAGTAGCAATATCTATAAAAACATTTCATTTTAATATTATCCATTGTTATTAAATCTTGTATTTCTTTTGAACATCAAAACAGTTTACTTTTATAAAGAACAAACACTGTTTGTTAGAAAATCATTAAAAATATAATATAAATCTAAATGTGTAACATACTTGAAGATTTGCTCCAAAAACGCGAGCTGTGTGAGGGGATTTTTGTGATTTGCTCCAAAAACGCGAGCTGTGTGAGGGGATTTTTGTAATCTCAACCCAGAAACAGGGCAGTTTTTCACCTGTGTACAGTGCTTCAAAGGAAAATCATATAAAATTGAAAACACTTCAAATAGTTTTGGCATTTTAACCACGTATCCCAGGTTTCAATTACCACAATGTGGTAAAATGGTTTGAACTAAAACATTGGGGAAAGGGCTGTACTCTTTTAAAATTAACATGCAATAACAAAAAGGTTTCTCAACCTATTTTAAAACATCCATGCCCTCAAACGGATATCCCAGAACCATAAGTAAAGGTGTTCATCAAGAAAAAGGGACTCAAATGGCAAATACCACATGCAATCAAAATATAAGCCTCAATGAGTCACCGAGTATGCAAATCCCATGAGTTCAACAAGAAATTCAACACAAATTACTCAGAGAATAACCAGTAGGGCGTACAGTGGGTAAAATGAACTCAGATCACACATGCAATGACAAATACATCATGAAATCTAAATATAATCCTCAATGAGTCACACCGTATTCAAATCTTCACAAGTTTAACAAGAAATCAACACAAAACTCAACCAGCAGGACATTCTTACACTTCAAATAGAAATGACACACTAACCACAAAACAAGAATTATCGAAAAATAACAAAATCTAGGATGCATTATTTGGGAAAAAGAAAATGAATTTATTTCTTTACAACTATATTTTATTTTAAAAGAAGGCCTTCATACCTGACTCAAGCTTTCAGAAATGCCGGTGGAAAATAGAAGGTTCCTCAACTTTCAGGAATGACGTTGATTGGGGCTTGTGCGCGGTGAAAGTTTTGATTGGGAAAAGGCTTGAGATGAAATGAAATGAAAGTGATGAAAGAGGGAAAGGGGTCGGGGAGAAGGAGAGGTTTTTAGAGGAATGAGAGTGAGGAATGACTCTTCACATTCCCACTGTTAAATAGGCGTTTTGATCTAATTTAATTAAAAAGAATATCGAATTAAAATGTAACACTGCTATTATTGTTATTAATATAACACTTTTACTCAATCCTTAAAACACGCCCTATTTCTCCTATTCTGACTTATTTGATATATTGTGCATCTTATTTATAATTCAATTCTATTATAATTTATTTCATCTTTAACTTATCTCATCATCTTATTAAATTGTGTCGGGTAAGTCATAATCGAGTTCGATCTCCTCAGTAAGCTATCCTGCAAAACTCTGTACAACTTATTGAAAACATTAGTTCATAAATTACATAAAATCATATATCTTTAAAATTTCAATTAATTTGTAATTTAATACTTAAGAGAGATATTTTAATTTCTAAAATCATGAAATGCAAATTTTAAAATTTTAAAACGGGGTGTTACATAATCAATAATCATTAATATTAATTCAATAGTGTATTAATAGTAATACCACAATCAATAACTAGTAATACCAGTATCAATAATACCACTAACAATAATACCATAAAAAAAGTGGAGAGAGTGCAGATCGGGGTGTGCTAAAGAAAATAGAGGGTGTACATTATCAAACCCAATCGAAGGGAACCCTAGCCCAATGAGAGGGCACCCTAGGTCAGCAGTCGTCGCTTGGGATTTCATCAACAAGGTCACCCGGCTCCGAGTGTCGGCCGGTCAGAGATCCATTAGCAACATACTCACAGTCCTCCGTCAGGCCGCCGTCAGCCGGAGGAAGAGGATGCGCAGGAGCAGGGTGAAGAAGACGAACAAAGCAATGTAGCTTCGATTTGGACAGAGATGAACGACGAGAGAGAGAGACAACGTCGATCCGAGTGTTGCAGGCGAGCGCCGTTGATGTCGGAAAAGCTCCTGGATCGCGAACGCAAGGGAGATTGATCGAAGCAATCGCGTCGGTGGTCGAAATGAGGAGAGTATTTCGGCCGCCATGGATCGTGGCCGAGATGGAAGATTATGTCGATTGTTATGGAAGTGAAGAATGCGATTCGAGGAGGGGTCTCGGGCTTCAGCGGCCGAGACCGAAGCGCCGCCGTCGCCGTCAAGGGGGTGGTCGGGCATGGTGGTGGCTGGGTCACCCGCCGACATGCATGGATTTCCGGCATGTTCTTTACTCATCAAATTAAAATCAAAATTCAAGTGCACCGCCGATCGACTATAATAAAATCATACCTATAATATTATTTTGTATTAAAATTTAAATAATACACATGCAAAAAATGGAAAAGAAAGACAGGAAAATTTAAAAAGGAAAAGAAAAAAAAATAAGGAAATAAAAAATTTGATATGTTACAAATTGGGAAAAAATTGAAAATGGGAAGAAAAAAGAAAAATAGGAGGGGGAAAAAAATTTAAAAGAAAAAAATCGAGATTTGTGGCTAATTTCTATAGTTTTTTATTAATTATATTTTTACGCTTTTTTTTTAAATATGGGTGATTTGGTGGTGAATCGATTTTTTAGAGTTTATTTTATTATATTTTGTGTAAATTAATAAAAGGATAATATAGTGTTTTAAATGTGATTGTTTTTTAAACAATATTTTGGGGTGCACTCATAAAATGTGCAAGTGCAAATAACCGTGGTAAAACAATAATTTGGGGGTGAACTCATAAAATGAGCGAGTGTAGATAATTGTGGTAAAAAATAATTTGGGGGTGAACTCATAAAATGAGAGGGTGTAGATAACTGCGGTAAAAAAGAAATGATTTGGGGGTGAACTCATTAAATGAGCGGGTGTAGATAACTATAGTAAAAATATGATTAGGGGGTGAATTCATTAAATTAGCGGGTGCAGATAATTGTAGTAAAAATATGATTAGGTGGTGAACTCATTAAATTAGTGGGTGCAGGTAAAATATAAATAAAAAATTAAAATTGAAACTAGGGAGCACCGTACACTATGGGGTACGGGAGAATTTGATAAGAAAAAAAATATAATTTTTAATTTAACTAATCTATTATTTAATTAAATTTTGGATTGATTTATTTAATTTTAAAAATAATAATATTTGTATAAAGAAATGGTAGAACATTAATTTTACTTAATATATATATTAAAAATAATTTAAATAAAAGAAGGGTAATATAGTAAATAACAAAATACAATTTAAAAAATGATATAAATAACTTAAACCTGTATAACAGGTAGCAGGTCGTTACGACGTTTACGACGCTACGTGGCGCGATTCGACAAAGTGACTATGTAGTCACTTCGTAAAATGTGACTACCGTAAGAATTGCCCATCAAAAGTATGTTCATTTTCTTTTATGAAAACAATCACTTTAATTTTAATTTTAAGGTTTGATCATACTTTTAGTGGACAGAGTGAGTATTTTAAAGAAAAATGAAAATTATAAAATTGGACTGAGAGAGTATAATATTATTATTTAAATATATATATATGTGTGTAAAATTACTAAAATACCCTAAAAAAATTGTAAAATTAGTGGGGGGCCCGTGTCCCCCCTTGCCCCAATGTGCATCCGTCCCTGTTAATGTTCTTGTATATAAGTTGATAACCTAGAATTTATCTAAGTCAAGCGGTTGCAATGATACAATAGTGAGAAGTTGAGAATTGACATGTGTGGGTCCTATCTCATGGAGTTAGTGTAAAAGCAGTTGAAGACGTTGTCTATATATACAAGGCTACTGGAACACAAGAAGTAGAGATAAACAAGAATTGAACTATCAAGTGTGATAAATGCATATAGTTTTAGAGGGTCATCTAGGATGGTTGAATGTTGTAGATCCTATCAACATTTTGTCTAGGAGTTATATAGTGTGGATGAATAATTTGGGGGTGAACTCATAAAATGAGAGGGTGTAGATAACTGCGGTAAAAAAGAAATGATTTGGGGGTGAACTCATTAAATGAGCGAGTGTAGATAACTATAGTAAAAATATGATTAGGGGGTGAATTCATTAAATTAGCGGGTGCAGATAATTGTAGTAAAAATATGATTAGGTGGTGAACTCATTAAATTAGTGGGTGCAGGTAAAATATAAATAAAAAATTAAAATTGAAACTAGGGAGCACCGTACACTATGGGGGTACGGGAGAATTTGATAAGAAAAAAAATATAATTTTTAATTTAACTAATCTATTATTTAATTAAATTTTGGATTGATTTATTTAATTTTAAAAATAATAATATTTGTATAAAGAAAGGGTAGAACGTTAATTTTACTTAATATATATATTAAAAATAATTTAAATAAAAGAAGGGTAATATAGTAAATAACAAAATACAATTTAAAAAATGATATAAATAACTTAAACCTGTATAACAGGTAGCAGGTCGTTACGACGTTTACGACGCTACGTGGCGCGATTCGATAAAGTGACTATGTAGTCACTTCGTAAAATGTGACTACCGTAAGAATTGCCCATCAAAAGTATGTTCATTTTCTTTTATGAAAACAATCACTTTAATTTTAATTTTAAGGTTTGATCATACTTTTAGTGGACAGAGTGAGTATTTTAAAGAAAAATGAAAATTATAAAATTGGACTGAGAGAGTATAATATTATTATTTAAATATATATATATGTGTGTAAAATTACTAAAATACCCTAAAAAAAATTGCAAAATTAGTGGGGGGCCCGTGTCCCCCCTTGCCCCAATGTGCATCTGTCCCTGTTAATGTTCTTGTATATAAGTTGATAACCTAGAATTTATCTAAGTCAAGCGGTTGCAATGATACAAGAGTGAGAAGTTGAGAATTGACATGTGTGGGTCCTATCTCATGGAGTTAGTGTAAAAGCAGTTGAAGACGTTGTCTATATATACAAGGCTACTGGAACACGAGAAGTAGAGATAAACAAGAATTGAACTATTAAGTGTGATAAATGCATATAGTTTTAGAGGGTCATCTAGGATGGTTGAATGTTGTAGATCCTATCAACATTTTGTCTAGGAGTTATATAGGGTGGATGAATATCCCAACAGATTCGAAGCCCGATTTGTGCAATGGAACTGGACAATGTTAAAAGACTTGGAAATCACATCATTAAAGCACAAATTATTTCTGGAAGAAATGTTGGTAGTAAAGTTTTTATACCAAAAATGATATTGAATATTGTTTCAAATGACACGACTTCTGTAAAGTTTCGAAAGAGACAAATTCACATTCTATTGAATTTTGCAATGACGATAAATAAAACTTAAGACTAGTTCCTGTCCATGGTAGATGTCTACCTTTCGAAATTTGTGTTCACACACAAATTTTTTTATGTTGCAGCCTATAGAGTAAAAAACAATGGTGGATTGAAAATTCTTTGCCTAAATTCAAATAGAAAAATATGTAAACGTACAACGAATGTTGTCTACAAGAAAGTTTTTCGCAATTTGTAATTTATTATATTAATTCTTTTATAAATAAATTTATAATTCTTTTCCAATTATTATATATATATATATATCATAATCTTAATATCATATATTTGCAAACATTTCAACAGTCACGTGTTGCAAAATGATTGATTTATCACAATCTCTTTCTTCTCAAATCACTCCATTTTAAAATCTCTTTTTTCTCATTAATTTCATTTTTTATTAATTTTTTTATTAATCATAACCTTATAATTTTTAATCTCATATTTTAAATGTGCATTTTTTTTTAATCTCATCTTCACTTTTGAATATTAAAATTTAAATGAAATAAAATTTCTTCATACGCAAACATCTCAACTACCCATTATTTGTAGTGGGAATTGTCAAATATGGCCGGATAACCCATGACATATTTATTTTTGGCCTTCTCCCCATTGACCAAGTTTAATTGCAATTAAAAAAAAAAATCCTCTGAAAACAAAAAAAACCCTACTTCCTTCTTCAGCGCACAGATCCTAAAGAAAAACCTTCTTCAAATCTCAATTTTCTTCTTTGTAAAAAATTTGGGCAATTCGTAAGAGAAAATCATCTATGTGTGCGTGGGGTGTGTGCGGTGGTGCGGTGATGTTCAGAGAGAAGGTTTGAGGGTTCAAATCGTGCGGAGGTGTGTGTGCGGCGTGTGAGAGAAATTTGGGCAATCGTGAGAGAAAATCATCAATTCTTCTTCTTCTTCCTGGGCAATCGTGAGAGAAAATCATCAATTCTTCTTCTTCTTCCTAGACCTCAAGAGGACTGAAGGTTCCAAAAAAAAAAAAAAAAGGGTGCTCTTCTTCATTCAAAATTCCAGAGTAGTGGTCGCAAGTGTCTTTCACCTTCTTTCTCCAAATTCGAAATTGCAGGGTTTCTACATTTCAATTACGGTTAAACTGTCGAATTTTCGTCTTGAATCGTATATACACTCTGAACTTGTTTATTCAATTGTGAGTTTATTTAGAACATTACTTCATTTTGCCCACCAAGTGTGTGTGTTTTTGCTTATTTGGTCGAAGATATGTTTTTTTACTTGATGTAATGCTGTTGATAACATTTTAAAAGAAACCCCCTTCTTCAAATGTTGGATTTTTTTTAACATGGAAGGTTTCATATATCTGAAAGTTGTTCCTTCCAAAATCTTTATTTGTGAATATCTGCTCTGTTCTCTACTTCTCTTCATCTTAGTCATGACTCATGAGATAGCTAATTGGTGCTGTTGGCTTTCGGTGCCGCCGGCCGCCACTCGTACTCAGGTTACTCGAACGGGGTCAAACACGTATCGAGATATTATCGAGACTGTAGTGGAGATAACCAAACACTAAGATGGGTAGCACTTCACCCTTACTGTTCTCCACTCTCAATATCGTTTTACGTCACGCATCTCATCCAATGGAGAGGGTGACTCAGTATAAATAGGAAGGCTGCCAAGAATTAGGACACCAATAAGTTGGGCCCTTGTGTGTAGGCCCAATGGCCAAAACAACACTTGGGCTAAATCCCAACATTCTCCACTTTTTGGCCATCCCCAACTACAATCCACAATCCACAAACAATTTTATCATCATCGCCCAACCCACTTCCACGTACCTGCAAAAGACAACACACAAAGAAAACACAAAGATTGTCTACGTACGTAGAAGTTAGTCCACAAAGAAAAACACACAAAGACAATGTTCCACCTCACTTGAAGCATTCACAAAGACTCACAAAGAAAAGCACAAAGGCAAGCTCCACCTCACTTGGAGCATTCACAAAGATTCACACAAAGGCACAAAGACACGATATCATAACGTATACATAGCTCACAAAGACAAAATCACTCCACCTTACTAGGAATGATCTCCAAACACAAAGAAACAAATAAACATGCAACTAGATGAATATGGGATAGGGGGAAAACATGAAACCACAATGTATGAAGTCGTGCACAACACACATACATATAAACATATACTCATAATTTCCACGAAACCCACAAGTATAATCATGCAACCATTCCCCTACCTTCCCACTGGCCCATCATCTACTCATGCATCACAAAGAAAATCACAGAGCAACACAAAGAGATTGCAGAAAGCAAACAACATGCACCTAGCAATTAACCACCAAGACAATTTAAAAAAATGCATAAATAAACCTCACAAAGGCAGATACACCAAGACACTAAGCACAAATGATAAATAACCACAAAGAACATGTCACAAAGAAACGAAAATAAAATCACATAGAGACAGGACTCACAAAAATATCATAAAATCTACACAGGGTAAAATAATTTAAGCAACTCAATTAACTCAAACTAAACCACTACAAATAATTAACACATAATCCATAATCCAAATTAATTTAATCTGATAATCACCGACTAACATGGATTAACAAAACACAAAGCAAATTTAAATGCAAATACCCCAATTGCAGAAAACCAAACAAAATAGCCCAAGCAATCCTTTACCTCACGTCCACGCATACTTTTAACCGATCCAAATAATGTTTGAAAAGGTAAAAATAAAATTGAGCCCCAATTAATTAATTATCCCTGCTGTAGAAACTGAATACAAATTTAATCACCCTCAACCCTCAACCTACTGACAGCAACCCCAAAACCAATTTGAATTAAAAAGAATTAGCCCAAACAAAATCTTACCTGCTTCAGCAACTCAGCAACACGCGGCTCTCTCTCTCCCCAAATACTTACTCACAGCGACGGAACGGAGGCTGCACGCCGGCGGCATCTGATCGCGAGCAGGGACGACGCCGATCACAGAGGCGGCGACACGATGGGGAGCGCGACGCGGTGGCGCTGCTATCCCACAAAGATGGCGGACGGCGACGGACGACGATTGCGCTACTACAAGGTACGGAGGACGCTGGTTCGGATTCTGGCGGACGGAGGCAGACTGGCGGCGTCACAGAGACAGCTGCAACGGCGACGGTGCTCGATCTGAAACGAGCGCGAACAAGGACGCCAACACACAGAGAACTGGGATTGATCTGACAGTTTCTTTCTTGAGACGTTGCGAATCGAAGGACACAAAGACAGCAACTCGATAAATGGTGGAGGCAGGCGGCCGACGGCGGAACCAGGCTCTGATACCACTGTTGGGTTTCGGTGCCGCCGGCCGCCACTCGTATTCGGGTTACTCGAACGGGCTCAGACACGTATCGGGATATTATCGAGTCTGTAATGGAGATAACCAAACACTAAGATGGGTAGCACTTCACCCTTACTGTTCTCCACTCTCAATATCGTTTTACGTCACGCATCTCATCTCGTGTCCTCGTCAATGGAGAGGATGACTCAGTATAAATAGGAAGGCTGTCAAGAATTAGGACACCAATAAGTTGGGCCCTTGTGTGTAGGCCCAATGGCCAAAACAACACTTGGGCTAAATCTGGTATACGGTTAAACTGTCGAATTTTCGTCTTGAATCGTATATACACTCTGAACTTGTTTATTCAATTGTGAGTTTATTTAGAACATTACTTCATTTTGCCCACCAAGTGTGTGTGTTTTTGCTTATTTGGTCGAAGATATGTTTTTTTACTTGATGTAATGTTGCTGATAACATTTTAAAAGAAACCCCCCTTCTTCAAATGTTGGATTTTTTTTAACATGGAAGGTTTCATATATCTGAAAGTTGTTCCTTCCAAAATCTTTATTTGTGAATATCTGCTCTGTTCTCTACTTCTCTTCATCTTAGTCATGACTCATGAGATAGCTAATTGGGGCCTAATGGTTATGTAGGAGAATTGATCTTTACTGATTGATCTTTACTGGAGTATAATTTTCTATGAGGCATGTGACGTGGGGAGATTATACCCATTTGAGCATATAATTTGTTTCAATTTAACATATTAGCATCGTATATGGTTTACTTGTCTAGTTTTCATTCTTGAGCAAATGTTTGTTTTTCTCTTATATTGTTTATGATAATTTCAGTTGGAGTTAATTTAGCTAATAATATCACTGTTAATTTTGTGCACATGTCTTACATAATGGAGTATGTTATTCCGATTAAAAACAGGTTTTATTAAAAAATAAGTTCACGCCAACGGTTAAAACAATTTATAATGCGCTGGACAGATCGAAATATGTTAAAATCTTTGTGCTTTAGTAATTTATTTGAAATGAAGGAGCTATATTAATGCATAATATATTATTAAGAAGTGTTGGAGTTCACTCTCAGCGTTAATTTGGCTATTGTTGATAATTTGAAACTCTTTGATAAATATTCATGGAAAAAAAGTGAATGAATTTTTTTAGAAACAAGTGCAATAAAAAACAATATGCTTTGAGGGGATATAAAACAATTTTAAACAACGTTAAATTAGATATAAAACGCTAAACAACTCTAAACAACTTTACACAATTAGATATAAATTGAGACTACACAACGGTAAACAACTCTAAACAACCTTACACAACTAGATATAAAACGAGACTACACAACTCTAAACAATGCTAAACAACTCTAAACAACCTTACACAATTAGATATAAAACGAGACTACACAACTCTAAACAACCTAACACAATTAGATATAAAACGAGACCACACAACTCTAAACAACGCTAAACAACTCTAAACAACCTTGCAAAATTAGATATAAAACGAGACTACACAACTCTAAACAACGCTAAATAACTCTAAACAACTTTACAAAATAAGATATAAAACGAGAGTAAACAACTCTAAACAACCCTACACAATTAGATATAAAACGAGACTACACAACTATATATAAAACAAGACTACATAACTCTAAACAACGCTATACAACTTTAAACAACATTAAGCAATTCATATTAATCACATTAAGGGTGTGATTAAAATTTATATAAAAGTGACTCTATTTAAAAAAAAAAAAAGATTTTAAGCACATACTAGTGTTTGCAAACACTCACTAAGCAATTCATATTAAACAATATTGTTGATCACACATAAGATAAAACAATATGTGAATTACTTAGTTTTAAGTGAACAAACTCTAAATTTGATACATTGATCTTCAAAATGGTACACATAACATCTTATTAATGATGAACAATGAGAATGTTTAACATGAGTTTATTATGTAGTATTGGGCATTCAAAACTAAACAACATTATTTGATCACACATAAGATTAGTAAACTTCAATTCTGACACTTTAATATTTAAAATGGTACAAATAACATATTTTTAATGATAAATAATGAGATTGTTTAATATAGAGTTATTTAAATAACGAGGTTGTTTAGCAGTTATTTAGAGTTGTTTTATATCAAGTTGTGTAGGGTTGTTTAGAGTTGTTTAGTATTACTAAGAGTTTTTTTAGAGTTGTGTAGGGTTGTTTACAGTTGTACAGGGTTGTTTAGAGTTGTTTAAAGTTGTTTAGTATTACTAAGAGTTTTTTTTAGAGGTGTTTAGAGTTGTGTAGGGTTGTTTAGTATTATTAATATTAAGAGTTTTTTTTTAGAGTTGTTTATAGTTGTGTAGGGTTGTTTACAGTTGTACACAGTTGTTTACAGTTGGACAAAATAACCTAATATAAATTTGTTGTGATTTACCGTAACAAAAAAAAAAATCTAACGTGAACTTCATAATAAAAAAAATATCAAATACCACAAAACAACCTAATATAGATACTTAATCGTTCACATACGATAATTAAAGTGGGACACCTAATACAAATACTTAACCGTTCACATTCAAATAAAATAAAAATTAAAAACTACATATTCACTAATTTACTGATTTTCTTTTAACTAGATAATGGAGCTCGACATGTTAATCTGTTGTGTCTTACATGTTCGAAGATATTGGAAGCCCTTCTATATTATTACCATGATCACCCTCATTTTGTTTCCATTCCCATTGACCATTTTCATTTATAAACTCATCAAAATAAATTATGTTAACCCAAATTTGAGGCAACTCCACACCTACAAATCAATAAGAAAAGTATAATTGTTAGTAAAATTATAATTCAATAAGGAAATTATGTAGTAGTACAATTTAATTAAAAAAAAAAAAACAATCTAAACAACTATAAACAATCACCTTAAACAACCACCATAAATAATACGAAGTATTACACAACCACATTACATAACCCTAAACAACCACATTACACAACCCTAAACAACCTTAAACAACCTTAAACAACCCTAAACAACCACATTAAACAACTCTAAACAACCCTAAACAACCACATTACACCACTCTAAACAACCCTATACAACCACATTACACAACCCTAAACAACCCTATACAACCACATTACAAGGAAATTTTGGATGTAAACCTAAAAAAAATTCCACTTGAATTTACTTTGATAAAACATCAAACAACAAAATCAAATAAAATATATGTAATATAAATATTTTTCTTACCTTCAATCCAACTTTCAATTACATTATTCCACTAAGAATTTGAGTGTAGAGAATGAAAAAAATGGAAGAAGAATGAGAGAAGAGGATGTGGGTATTTATTTTTGTTTTTCACGGTAGTACTGTGAATCCACCTTTGATTCTGTTTTTTTTTTTAATTAATTTAATTAAAAATAGGCCATTTTTGTATATTTTAAATAAGTTAGACCATTTTTGATAAAGCCTATTTTGACTAGGCAATTTTTGTATTTCCCCCCATTATTTGTACTCTATAAATATATCAACACATTTTTTCTCATTTCATTTCAATCAATCAAATCTTTCATTTCGATAGTTTAGTACAATTTTTAAGATCTTATAAATATATTTTAAGATGTTATGTGTTTATAATGTTAATATAATATTTTTTTTTCTTTTTTTCCGGCCTTTTTTTTCCTTTTTCCTTTTTTCTTTCCTCTCGCTATTTTTTAGTATTTTTTTTTCAATTATCTTTCATGTTATTCAATTCATTGTCGTGTTAATATATATTTTTTTCTTTTCCAATTATCTTTCATTCTATTCAATTCAACAGATTTGTTGTTTAGTACAAAGTTTTCCCCTATTTTTTGGTATTTTTTTCTTTTTCTTTTGTTAATTAGAAAATGTTCATCTTTTAATTTTTTTTAAGAAGCATTCATTCTTCATTTTAAATTTTTGTTCATCTTTTAATTTTTGCTTTTTTCTATTTCCGAGCCGTCTGATAAATCTCTATATTATTGAGAATAATTATGACAATAATTTTGATTTTTAATATTATTTAATGATAGCAAAATTTTTTTTCATCTATTAATTTTGTTCATCTTTTAATATTTATTATCTTATTCTATTTTTAAAGATCCGGGTTATGTAAGTAAATATTTGTGATTTTTTTTTTTCAATTATCTTTCATTCTATTCTATTCAATTCAACAAATTTGTTGTTTAGTACAAAGTTTTTCCCTCTTTTTAGCTGCTATTTTTTCCCCATTTTTTCGGCTTTTTTTTCTTTTTCCTTTTCTATAGCTTGTTTTTTTAGTATTTTTTTCCCTTTTTCTTTTGTTAATTAGAAAATGTTCATCTTTTAATTTTTTTTTATGAAGCATTCATTCTTCATTTAAATTTTTTGTTCATCTTTTAATTTTTACTTTTTTCTATTTCTGCCGTTATATTATTGAGAATAATTATGACAATAATTTTGATTTTTAATAGTATTATTTAATGATAGAGAATTTTTTTTTCATCTATTAATTTTTAAAGTAATTTTTGTTCATCTTTTAATTTTGATTAATTTTGTTCATCTTTTAATATTTATTATCTTATTCTATTTTTACAGATCCGGTTTATGTAAGTAAATATTTGTGCTTTTTAATATCTGTTTTTTGTATTATCTTGATTTAGACAATTTAAGAATTACCTATATTTTACCTTTAATATTTTTTAAGGTGAGATTTGAAGGTGAGGTTGAGTTGATTTTTTCGGAGAATAACTATTTCAATACTTTGCTTGAAGATATAAGATTTCTGGAGAATTTGTTGAAATTTTCATGGTAACAAGTTTTACTATTTGTTTTTTTGGGTAACACTTGTGTGCATCCGTATGCACCGTACCCCTAATTTTAATTTTAATTTTAGTTTTTTATTTATATTTTATCTATACCCACTAATTTAATAAGTTCACCTTTAAATCATATTTTTATTACAGTTATCTGCCCCCACTTATTTTATGAATTTACCCCTCAAATCATTTTTTTACAACTACACTCGCTCATTTTATGAGTTCACCCCCCATTTTTTTACCACAATTATTTGCACCCACTCATTTTATGAGTTCACCCCCAAATCATATTTATAATACAGTTATTTGAACCCACTCATTTTATGAGTTCACCCCCAAATCATATTTATACTACAGTTATTTGCACCCGCTCATTTTATGAGTTCACCCACAAATCATTTATGTTTTACAACAGTTATCTACACTCGCTCATTTTATGAGTTCATTACCACAGTTATCTGCTCCCGCTCATTCTATGAGTTCACCCCCAAATATTTTTTTTTAAAATAATTACAGTTAAAAGTCTATATTTTTTTTTATTAATTTACACAAAATATAATAAAATCAACCCTAATTTATACATTTACAATCTGCAGTCGAGTCATTGTCGAGTTGTCGTCGATTCACCACTAAATCACCCATATTTTTAGAAAAAAAATCATAAAAATATAATTAAAAAAAAACTATCGAAATTAGACACAAATCTCGAGTTTTTTTTTTAATTTTTCTTCCCATTTTCAATTTTTATTCCAAACTTTTTATTTCTTCGTTTTTTTTCCTGTTTTTTTTTTCATTAGTATTTTTTTAAATTTTAATACAAAATAATATTATATGTATGATTTTATTATAGTCGGGAATACAATAAGTAATAACTAGTACCATAAACAGTAATCAGTAATACAATTAACAATAATTTGTAATATCTTATGCAATAACAAATAATTTCACACATATAATTATATCCAACTATACCAAAAACAATTATTAGTAATACCACGAACAGTAATTGGCAATACCATTAATATTAATCAGTAAAATTTTATAAAATAACAAATAATTCCATACATTTAATTATATTTAGTAATACAAAAAAAAAATTATCAGTAATACCATGAATAGTAATTAGTAATACCATGAATATTGATCAGTAATATCTTATACAATAACAAATAATTTCACAAATTTAATTATATGTAGTAATACAAAAAATAATTATCAGTAATACCATAAATAATAATATGTAATATCATAAACAATAATAATTATTATTAATGCCTTAAGTAATAATAAATAATTCCACATAATAAGTATAATTCCACATAATCAGTAATACCACAAACAACAACCAGTAATACCACAATTAATAATCAATAATCATTAATACTAATTCAATAGCGTATTAATAGTAAAACCACAATCAATAACTAGTAATACCATTATCTACAACCAATAATATCACTAACAATAATATCATAAAAAAAAAAGTAGAGGGAGTATAGATCGAGGTGTACTAAAGAAAGAAAATAGGGGGTGCATATTACCAAGTCCAGTTAAAGGGAACATAGCGCAAATGCGCAATGGGAGGGCACCCTAGGTCAGTAGTCACCGCCTAAAATTTCATCGGCAAGGTCACCGGGGTCGCGTCGGTGGTCGAAATGAGCAGAGATTTTCGACCGCCATGGATCGTGGCCGAGATGGAAGATTATGTCGATTGTCATGAAAGTGAAGAATCGCGTTTGCGATTCGAGGAGGGGTCTTGAGCTTCAGCAGCCGGGACGGAAGCTCCGCCGTCGCCGTCTAGGGGGTGGTCGAGCATGGTGGTGGCTGGGTCACTCGCCGATCGGTATGAATTTCCGGCAGGTCCTTTACTTATCAAATTAAAATTGAAATTCAGGTGCACCGCCGACCGACTATAATAAAATCATACCTATAATATTATTTTGTATTAAAATTTAAAAAATACACATGCAAAAAATGATAAAAGAAAGGCAGAAAAATAAAATAAAAAAAGTAAAAGGTAAAAAACGAAGAAATAAAAAATTTGGAAAAAATAACTATAATGGAAGAAAAAAGGAATAGAGTAGGGTGAAGAAAAATTAAAAAGAAAAAAATCGAGATTTGTGGTTAATTTCGATAGTTTTTTATTAATTATATTTTTACGACTTTTAAAAAAAAATGTGTGACTTGGTGGTGAATCGACGGTAACTTGACAATGACTCGGCTGCATATTGTAAATCTATAAATTAGAGTTTATTTTATTATATTTTGTGTAAATTTATAAAAGGATAATATAGTTTTTTAAATGTGATTATTTTTTAAGAATATTTTGGGGTGAACTCATAAAATGTTCGGGTGGAGATAACTGTGGTAAAACAATAATTTGGGGGTTAAATCATAAAATTAGCGGGTGTAGATAATTGTGGTAAAAAAATGATTTGAGGGTGAACTCATAAAATGAGTGAGTGCAGATAACTGTAGTAAAAAATGATTTGGGGTGAACTCATTAAATGAGCGAGTGTAGATAATCATAATAAAAAATGATTTGGGGGTGAACTAATTAAATGAACGAGTGCAGATAACCGTGGTAAAATAATAATTTGTGGGTGAACTCATAAAATGAGCGGGTGTAGATAACCGTGGTAAAAAAATGATTTGGAGATAAACTCATAAAATGAGCGAGTACAGATAATCGTAGTAAAAAATAATTTAGGGGTAAACTTATTAAATGAGCGAGTGTAGATAATTATAGTATAAAATGATTTGGGGGGGTGAACTCATTAAATAAACAAGTGCAGATAAAATATAAATTAAAAGGGGCAATTGCAATTAAAATGAAAACGGGTGGGTGGAAACGGGTTAATGGGTAAGGATTAATAAATTAAAATTGAATCTTAAAGTAGGGGGCATAGTGCACACGCGTGTATCCAAGAAATTGCCTTGTTTTTTTTATTGGTTAGTGTTGTGAATCTTGATCAATTGATTTTAATTTTTAATGTTATTTAATGATGAAAGGACTAATCAATAACAAATTCCTATGTAATAGGAAATATGAAAATTTAGTAAGATATATTTAATAAATTGATTAGATTATACTTTGCCATAGAATTTCTGGAGAATTTGTTGAAATTTTCATGGTAACAAGTTTTACTATTTGTTTTTTTTATCGGTTAATGTTGTGAATCTTGATCAATTGATTTTAATTTTTAATGTTATTTAATGATGGAAGGACTAATCAATAACAAATTCCTATATAATAGGAAATATGAAAATCTAGTAAAATATATTTAATAAATTGATTAAATTAATTTCAGAAGACGAAGTTGGATAGCTCAAGTGGTTAGAGCCCCACTACCACCTAGGCTTTAGATCCTGGGTTCGAGTCATGGGGTGGAATTTTTTTTTTCTATGATTCTTTTGAAATTAATCTTTTTTTACTATCTATTACTTTATCTTAATAATTACTGTTATTTTTTGTTAATAAATTAAAATATATTACTATAAATTTATCTCCATTTCAAAATCTCTTTTTTCTCATTAATTTCACTTTTTATTAATTTTTTAATCTCATATTTTAAATGCACAGTTTTTTTTAATCATTAATTTTAACCGTACATTTTTTACGATTTTTAAGATCTTCTAAAGATATTTTAAAATTTATTTATATTACAAATCTAATAGATTATTTAATATAATTTATTTATTTTCCTTTTTCTTCGCCTGTTTTTCTTTCTTTTTATTCAATTCAATTTTTACTGATTTAGTTATATTTTTTCACTTTTTTTTTTTTTTGAGAATTGTTGATTTTTAATTTTTTTATTTATTGTTCTAGAAAGTATTTATCTAAATTTTCATTATAATCTATTATGTTTAGTTTAGTACGATTTTTAAAATCTTCTAAAAATATTTTAAAATCTATTTATATTACAAATTGAATAGATTATTTAATATAATTTATTTATTTTTCTTTTTTTCGGCTTGTTTTTTTTTTTCTTTTTTTTAGGGCCTTTTTTTTTCTTTTTCCTTTTCTTCGCCTGTTTTTTAATATATTTTTTCTTTTTTAATTATCTTTTATTTTATTAAATTCAACTTTTTTATTGACAATTAAAGGAGTTATAATTTTCTCTCATTCATTTTAACCCTTATATTTTAATCCACATAGTGTAGGGTGTATTTTTGTTTCTCGATCAAAATTTTTTGTATGTATTTCACATATATATTGTAAATCTATAATCTATAATGTTGTCTTCGTCTTTTTTCTTAACTTTTATGTTGAAGTTTCTACAATGTACTTGAAGTTTCTACCATGTAATCTCACCTCTCCGCGTGTTTCTTTTTTGGGCTGTTTTTTTTTTCCGTTTTCCTTTTCTTCGCCTATATTTTTAATATTTTTTTCTTTTTTAATTATCTTTTATTTTATTCAATTCAATTCAAAGGAGTTATAATTTTCTCTCATTCATTTTAACTCTTATATTTTAATCCACTCGATCTTTTACACTTTTGTCTAATTAATAATTGTTTCGTTGATAGTGTAGGGTGTATTTTTCTTTCTCGATCAATTTTTTTTGTATGTATTTCACATATATACATATATATTGTAAACCTCTAATCTATAATGTTGTCTTCGTCTTTTCTCTTAACTTTTATGTTGATTTTAATGTAAAGATCTTTCGAGATCACAGTAAATCTCACATCTTCGCGTATTTCTTCATGCACTAGATTTTAAAAGTTTCAAATAGTGTGTCTCAAACCCAATAACAACGATCCAACAACATATCAATTATTTCGTGAATGAAAGTTGATCAATTCTTTCAATCTTCTCAATTTTCTCTTTTCCATCTTTTCTCTCCTCTTTATCCGTTTACATTTTTTAATTCTATATATTTTTTTAAAGGGTTAATTCTAAATAAATACATCACCTTTAATCTCGGTATCAATTTAATCACGATCTTTAGAAAATCTCAACCTTTCATTGTGTTGCAATTAGATACACATTTTTTTCTCCGATCAACATGTGGCTTGCGGAGCTTGCCACGTCAGATTACAATTTTTTTTTTTTATTTTCCACATCAGATTACACTTTATAGAAATAAAAATAAAATTTTATAAAAATAAAATTAACTCTCAGCTTCTTCTACGTTTTCTCAACTTCTCAAACTCAATAGAGCTCTTCTTCTGCGTCTTTCTCACTTCTTAAACTCAATCAAGTTCTTCTCTTCTAACCCTAAAAATCAAAATAATAAGGAATAGAATCCTAACAATAAAAATCGTAAAAAAAGAAAAAAAATTGTCAAGAATCCTAAAAAGTTGGGTTGTTTTTAATGGTAATTTAATGTACCAAGGGAATACTTAGACCTCAACATTGCATAGATGCAGATAGGGTTGGTTATTTTGATTTTAGTTGATGAAGTAGAGAATATATGAGATACAGTAAATAATTTTAATTTGTTTGAATTGAGAGAGATAAAAGATGACTAAGGAAGCGGATGAGAAGACGCAGAAGAAGAGGGAGTTTTATTTTTATAAACTTTTATTTTTATTTCTATAAAGTGTAATCTGACGTGGCAAGCTCCAGCAAGCCAGAGGTAAATATTATTTACGTCCCGTAACTTTTACCTTTTTTGAAAAACGTCCCAAAATAGTTAAAATTTTAATTTACGTCCCATAACTTTTTCAATTGCTTAATTTACGTCCAATTTTCCCTGAAAATTCCCAAATTTATGTAAATGGGACGTAAATTGAGCAATTAAAGAAGTTATGGGACGTAAATTAAATTTTTATTTAAAATGGGACGTTATGCGAAAAAGATAAAAATATTCAACAAATGTGTATAATTCACTATAAAATTATTGTAGTTTATGTTATACAATCAAATAAATAAATAATTAATTTATTCATAAATTAACTTATTTTAATATAAAAAATTCATTATAAAAATCAATTAACTTACCTAATTCATTATTAGAAAAATTATTAACTGGCCTAATAGAAAAAAAATTATAATTACAATATAAGTATTATAAAATTATTTATTTATTTTAAAGTAATCAAATAAATATAAAAATTTATCTAAGTATTACACAAAGTGGATCCACGTATTTTTGTACAAACTAATATTAAATTAAAAATTATATAATAAAAATGAAAAACAATAAAATTAACAAATTGTTAAAAAATATAACGTTCATCATCATCTTTCAATTACCGTGGGTAAGAGATGAAATTTTTTGGATATATTTGAGTATTTATTTATTTATTTGGAGATTTTAAATATTTGTGAATTTTTTTTTTTTTAAAATATTAAAATAATTGTTAAGTTTTAATAAGAGTTTTTGACAATTTTAATAAAAAAATTATTTGGAATTTTTATTATTTTAAAGATAAAATTTATATTTATTTGAGTATGTTAATTGATTTTTTAAATTATTTTTTAAATTAGGTTAATTAAGTTTTTAAATAATTAACCAGGTAAGTTAATTGATTTTTCTAGTAATTAATTGACTTAGGAATAAATCTTGGTTTTTTTTTCATATTATATTTTTTTTGATATTATGAAAAATTATTTACTTATTTAAATATTATTCTAAATTTATTTTTATATGTTTTAAAATATTATTTAGTATTTTAATTAATATTCATAATTTATTTTATATATAATTTTTTTGGTAAGTTAATAATTTTTCTAATAATGAATTAGGTAAGTTAATTGATTTTTATAATAATTAATTAATTTATGAATTATTTTTTTATTTGATTGTATAACATAAACTACATTAATTTTATAGTGAATTGTATACATTTATTGAATATTTTTATCTTTTTCGCATAACGTCCCATTTTAAATAAAAATTTAATTTACGTCCCATAACTTCTTTAATTGCTCAATTTACGTCCCATTTACATAAATTTGGGGATTTTCAGGGAAAATTGGACGTAAATTAAGCAATTGAAACAGTTATGGGACGTAAATTAAAATTTTAACTATTTTGGGACGTTTTTCAAAAAAGGTAAAAGTTACGGGACGTAAATAATTTTTTTCTCAGCAAGCCACATCATCAATTGTTGATCGGAGAAAAAAAATGTGTATCTAATTGCAACACGATGAAAGGTTGGGATTTTTTACAATAATCGTAAAGGTCGTGATTAAATTGATAATGAGATTAAAGGTGGTGTATTTATTTAGAATTAACACTTTTTTAAATCATCATTCTCTATCAATTCTATTTTATATTTCCTCTTGCACTAATACATATTTGGCCTTGGAGAGCTTTAAAAAAGGGTCTTGGAGAGCTTTTAAAAGAGCTTTCGAAGTGGGAGTTGTCCAAGCTAAATTGCACTTGGAGAGCCCTTTTTAAGGGCTGTGCAAGCGAGGGCTTAGACAGCGGTTTTGAACCGATGTCCAAGTAAAGGCACTTGGACAACGGTTCATAACCGCTGTCTAAGTGAATTTTTTTTAAAACGCTTGAGCTTGGACAGCGGTTATGAACCGTTGTGTAAGTCACTATTTTTTTTTTCATTTCACTTGGACAGCGGTTATGTACCGCTGTCTAAGTTTTTTTTTTTAATAATTATTTTATATTTAAAAAATCCATTTTATACAAAATCAAATTTATTTATATACCAATAAATAAATTTTATATTTTAAAAATCCATTTTATACAAATCCATTTTATACACGTCAAATACCAAAAAATTAAATAAATAAACGTACACTAACATACGTTCAATATACACCAAAAACATTAAATATCATCACAAATGTATAAGTTAATATATTACATGCAACAAAAGTTATACTAGCTACTTTAATTATACCTATACAAAAATCGATTGTACATGTACCCGATCCAATCTTTTTTCCATTTGTCCATTCTTTTATCTTTGTAAGTGTTGAGCGGACGGGCATAGACAAACTGCAAACAACGATCAATCAATATAGTTAGATATATAGTATATGATTTTTTATTCAATCAATAATAATTTAAATAAATCAATAAATTGACTTACAGTGTTAAGATTAATCTCCAATCCAGAAAAATTGATTATATCCTCAATATAACAACATACAAAATGTCCACAATGGTCTCCATCACGTTGCCTCGGAACCTGTTATGATTAGCAATTATAAGCATGCGTGCATTACAATTATGATTATTTTCTATTAATTTGATAACGTACTAAATTAAATTACCTTAACATCTATCCAAATCACTTTATTGAAACTAGATCTTGAGGTTTGATTGTGAAGGCGACTCCGATACATCGTCATGACACTGTTATTATTATAATTAAAAAAAATAGATTAAATATGCATAATTTTAAAATTAAAATAAATCATTATATTAGAATATTAAAAATGAACTTACGCTTCCATGTATGACATGAGATCACGACGATTTGCAAACACCCCATCAACAGCTGGGTCCATAAAAAAGACACTTAATGCCTTCATATTAATGACGACCATGGTTCCTATATTATATTAAGAATATTAAAATTAACTGCAAATGTGCAAATAACATATTACGCATACAAATTTTAACGAAGTGTTTATTGTACTCACCCCAAATTTGTTGGCCAAAAAATGAGATGTTCTCTCCCACTTAACCCCAACATATGTTGGACTATCCCTTCCATGCCATGTGTCCTATCACCCAATACGCAAGACACTTGGGGGCAGACGAAGGAATACTTTCCACTTGCTTCGCTATCTCTAGAGAGATATACCTCACCCAAATATCTTTAACCAACATATATACGCTAATTAAAATTTTAAAAAGAAAATTCAACTGTATAGAAAGTAAATACTGATAATTAATAAACACATACTTGAGGTAAATTGATATGGTGGATGCACTCAACCACTGGTCGTTCAATACTTCAATCACATTGTCCGGAACGATGTAGTCTTCATAATAAGGCTGATGAAAGTGAGCACCCATCGGAATTGTGATGGTATGGAAAGCACGTGACTGCACTATCGTGTTCACCATATTCTGTACGACGGAGTTGTGCTCTAAGTCTCCAGAAAATGGATAACCACGTAGGCGCGTATCAATACCCCCGTCCCTCGTTCTCTCCATCCGACTGCCTACTACACCTCTTGATTTTTGTTTAGGCTTTTCTGTCAGTTTCTACAATCAAATTTTCAACATTATTTAGAACGACGGATAAGATAATAAATTTTAATAACATATACTTTACCTTTACGGTGTGAGAGACCAAGTTGCTCGGCCATTCGATGAAGTGCCCGACCGCTATTCCGACTGTGATAGCATCATCTACTGGTTTCGGCAAGGGTGAATCTACTTCTTCCTCTACGGGCACTTCTAGCGTGACCCTCACGAAACCACGAGTGAGTGGACAACCATGAATCAATTGATGGGAGTTGTTGTGCAACGTTCCCGTGGCCACCAACCGAGTAGGATCCTCCAAATAAAGGTAGCAAAAGGTCGATGGCTGTTCGAATAAGATATTTATTTAGAAAATTATAATACACTAGTATTTAATTAAAACAAAGGCAAGACATGCACATTTTGATACCTGAGATATGTTTTGAAGTGCCTCAATAAAGTCGTCTCCACCATCAGCCGAAAACCTAGCATCAACGACACTATTATCACAACTTGCTCCACTCGACGACAATCCGTGACTGGATTTTCTCTCGGACCTCATAGTCTCCACCTCTCTAGTCAACTTGGCAAGCTGTTCTGAAAATTTACCCACCATATTCATGGCTTGAAAAGCAGGTGCCATCGCTAACGAGGTCTTCGTCACGCCATATCCCAAACTCCGTAAGCGGCCGTGATGCTCCTGACGACTGACAGCCCCTCCATACAAATCATCAATACCGATAGTGCGGATGTCCTCGGGCGTCATGGTCTGAGATAAGCGCTCCTAAATCACAAAAAAATATTATTTAATTATTTGTTTAGAAATAATAGTTTGTAATTGAAAGATAAATTAATGAATAGATTACCGCTTCTTCGATGATCCGCTGTGCACTGGGATCGGGAATACGCCCGTCTCGAGTCTTTCTTGTAGTCTGAAATAACTCGAAACGGGTAACAATAGGCTCGCTCTCTCCCGTTTTCCTCTTTTCTTCTTTCTACGACAGTGATGAAAGTGTCACTTTAGTAGATATATTAAAAGTGAATATATAAAAAAAATTAAAAGTTAGGATTTTGATCTCACAATAGCTTCTGTTATGCGTGCATAACCTTTGTTCGATCTACGATAACGAGCCTCCACCGCCTTGGCTTGTTGGCGATTTTGCTGACTTCGCCTCTACAGTGTAATAGAAATACGATAAACACTGAAAAGCATAGGGCATTAGGAATTGAAGAAAATGACATTGATCAATTTTACCTGGAAATCCTCATCCATAGCTTTACGAACAAAATCCTCCCAGTACGGGGCCACCATAGGGTTATCCCGATAACCATTAGGCGGACTAGCCGAGTAAAGTCCGGTGTCCTGATCTAGTGTCACACTTCTCAGCCAAGTCTGAAAATTCTTGGCCATTTTTCCATCTTGCGACAATATTAGCTTCTTGTTGGAATGGTCAAGGCCGCTGAATGTAGTCTATACGCATATAACATGACAAATTAGTAAATTTAGTAATTATACAATAACTTTCAATAAGCATATAACTAACATACCGACAGTTCGTCCCATAATCTTTCCTTCAAAGGGGTCATTTTTTCGTCACGCCAGTCCTTGGCAGGCAGCACGATAGGGATTACGCTCTAGACTGCAGCTCCAATGTAGAAAGATAAATGCTCACTCTCTTTTCCTTTAGGCTGTCCATACTCATTGAACGGTACCTGCAATAACACAGTATTTAATTAGGTTCAACGATCAATCAATATAATTAGAATTTCAACTGTTCAATTGTAATAAAATTACCTTAGGTACTTTCCCTTTGCTACGAGCCCTCTTAATAGAAGACATCGTTACTATACCTCTCGTGCGCTTCTCCCCAGAGCTGCTACTGGTTCTAGCATCAATAACATCCTCTCTCAACTCATCAGTATGATGTCGATCATATGCATCTTGATCTCCATCATAATCTCCATCAAACTCTCCATCAGAATATTTAGGATGTGGAAAAAAGGACATGATCCTGTAAAGTAGAAGAAACAACATTTAGTAAACAAAAAACAAACAATAATCAATAAAGCAGAAAAACAACACTTAATAAAGCAGAAGACACAATATTCAATAAAGTAGAAGAAACAACATTCAATAAATTCGTACATCTCTTTTTAGCACTTGTTTTTCTTTTTCTTTTTTTGGTTGACTTTTCTCGTTCATGACTATGAATGTTAACAAGATCCGGATTGCCATATTCATCCTCATCTCTAATTATTCTCTGGTACGGGCATGGATTTGCAAGATCATCGAAAGAGGGTACAAGATGAGTGAAGTTCTGAAAAGGATCATCTTCATCGACGTTGTCGCTAATCTGGTAACTATTGTTCAATTTGTTTGATAGAACCACAATGGACCATTTCTTATTATCTGGGTCGGGGACATAGAAAATTTGTTGAGCTTGACTGGCCATTATGTAAGGGTCATCTCTGTATCCCACATTCTTCAAATCAACGCGTACGAATCTAGAACTCTCAACTTGGACCCCGTTAGGGATCCTCACCCAACTACACTCGAAGATTGGTTGGCGGTGAACAACATAGTCGAGTTCCCAAATGTTGACAATCTGTCCAAAGTAAGTAGTGCTCGATTGATCCCCTGCAGTTGCATTAATGGACACCCCACTATTCTGCATTGTACTTGTGGCATCATGATCTCTTGTATAAAATGTGTATCCGTTAATAAGATAACACTTGTATGAATACACATGTCTATCAGGCATTCTGGATAACCACTTAACTCTTTCTTTCACTGAATCTTTATCCCGTGACAACATACTTGCTACATGACCATTGAACCAGTCAACAAACGTGCGATTGTGCTCAACTTCAATCCATGATCTATCTCTGGTGGGAAACGTCTCAGCAAGTGCTTGCATGTGCACAAAAACTTGACACGTGATTTTACCAACACGTTCCCCTCAAGTATAAGAGGTTCGTATGTAATAAAAGCAATGCCCGGTTAAATTATCGATCCGCGAGACTAGTATGTAAAAGTATCCTTAGTGTGTATGTTGTTCTTTGAATATAATGAAAATTCATGTTTTGTGCAAGGAAATGTAAATGAAACTCACAAATAGCAACTAATGATAAGCAATAACTAAAGATATGATGATAAAAATCAAGTGAGAGAGGTAGTGTTCGGGTGTTCGTCCTTGTGTGGAATCGATGTTAAAAATCGAAGTCTATGTGTAATTCATTGGATGAAATTTGGTAGAAGCAATCGCTAAGGCATATATCGAGCAAGCACCTAGGATCGAGAGGATGAATATAAGTTTTCTTACCCGGGTAATCACACGACTAGGGGATTCGACTCTACCTAATTTATACTAAACTAATCCCTAGTTATGTTTTTCCACTTGAATACTAACAACCAAACTCCTATGGCCTTCTCACTAATCACTTAAATGTTAATTAAAGCAATTAATGTAGATAAATGGGGTTCTAATAAAATTTACCCAACTCTCGTTGCGATAAACCAATATTAACTCATTAACTCGATTCCCAACCCTCGATTATACTATATACCCCGATTAACCAACTCTCGTTGCATTTATCGAGCTTCCAATATAACCTAATAATTGAGTTCTTGTAAAATGATCTCTCAAAACCCATAAACCTAACCAATAAACCTACCAATGAATTCCACAATTGAAATCAAGCTAAAACATTAATTCCATCACAATTCTACAACACCCAAACACCAAAATGCTTAGCCCATGGCTAATTTAATGAAATTAAGGAAGAAAAGAGAGATAAACAACAAACCCATGCTTAATAACACAAAATTCTTGAATAAAAGTAAAGGTATCACCTCTTTGATTGAAAATGTAGACAAAACCTTAAAGTGCTTCAATGGAGTCTTCAATCCTTGCTTGAAAATGAAATTACAACTCAAATTAACAACTAAACTATAAAATTCGACTCAATTCTATGCTAAACTAAGGAAAAATGAGCTAAGATGGTGAAGTTTGGATGTTAGGGAGCTTCTATCTTCCTTCAATGGCTGCCTCCCTTTGAAAAACGAATTTGTGGCCTTTTATACCCTCCCCCTTGAGCTTGGCACGTGTCCCTAGGTCAAAAATCGGAGTGGGCAAGATTTGTTCTGTGACTCGGCCGAGTTAGGTCACTCGGCCGAGTGGACTCAGTGTAAAAGCGTGTTGCGCTTTTGTCTAGCCGAGACTCGGCCGAGTTAGGGTCACTCGGCCGAGTGGTCTTCAATTTCCAGCAGCTACGGTATTCAACTTGACTCGGCCGAGTGCGCAGTGATGTTCCAACTCTCAGATTCAGCCGAGTTGGATCACTCGGCCGAGTGCGCAGTCTTTCCCAAAGTCTCAGATTCGGCCGAGTTGCCTCCTCTTCTTCTCGTTTCATGCATAACTCTCAATCCCGACGCCCGATCGGCTCGATTCTTGTCTTGTTACGATCCTCTCTTCGATTCCTTTCATGTACTGGCATCTTTAGAATGATCCAACGGCTGGATTCTTCGTGGTTTGCTTCGAAACTTCTCGAATTACCTAGAAATCAAACAAGAATGTTCGTGTATCAAAATTTCAAGAATTAACCAACAATCACACGATTCTTGCAAGAATAACTTGATATTTAGAGCACAATTCATCCACAAATTCGAGCAATCTCACGAAAAATCACCCCCCCAAACTTAAAGACTTGCTTGTCCCCAAGCAAAGAAAGAAAAGAACAAAGGAGAGTGATTGTGAAGAATTTGAACTATGGATCCAGTTAAAGCAATGATATGATCAAGTGAACTTCCAATGAACCATTATCAACCATGAACTCCCCTACCAACTTCATGTAAGTTGTGATTAAAACAAAACAAAATCAAGCACTTGATTCACAATCCTCACAAGAAGTGTTTCTCTCATTCACACAAGTAAATTGAGGCTATGCTTTCACTCATCAATTGAATCACATCACATAATCACCATAAGCTTGCCACAAATCTCATCTATCTACCACTTTGTTATGCTTCACAATAAGATCAAAAGGACTTTGATTTGGACGTAACGTTGGCTTTTTGGAAACGGTGGGAAGAATTTGGAAAATGTGACTCGACTAGTGGAGGACAACGAACAATTTTTTTTTCTTTCATTTTTCTCATTTAATTCAAAACAAACCATCCATCATCCTCACTTTTCTTTTCATTCTCAAGAATTTTCTTACTTTGTTTCTTTCAAGAGTCCACTTTTGCTCTTAAGCACATGTTTTTGGGAGATCCCCTCTTTGATTTTTTTATTTTTCATTCTTTTCACTTTCTTTTCTAGGGGCTCCCATTTTCTTATCCTTTTCTTTTGTTTCTCATTTTTTCTTTGTTTCTTTGCTCAAACACCCCACACACATATCAATCAAAACTCATGTTTTTCCACTTTTCAATTGTCCTCTACTCGTAAAGGGCAAATGCTTATAAAGTTCAAGAGATTAAACATTGTAGGTTGCCAAAAGATGAAGTTTTAAGGCTCAAATTGGCTAACTACAGAAATTTCTCTTTGGTATGGGAATATTTGGCTAAGTGACTATTAATAACAAAAGATGGCCTAAATCATATCCCATTGTTTCACACACTTGTGGTTTCAAGAAAGACGTATGGCAAGTTCTAGAATTATGGACAATGATCAATCCACTCTCAAATAAACAACCAGATCATGATTGGTTCAATGATCAATTCTCACCGGGTTTTCAAAGATGTGAATACAAGCATCATCATAAGCCTAGTTCTTCTCACAACACACATTCAAAAGGTAAGTTCATCCATGAGTCAACTTTCATCACATAGAATCTCACAACACCAATCATTCAATCAACATTCACCCATAATCCAAAATTAATTCACAATCAACACTATATCACACATAATTTCACCATCATGAAAATCAATCAAGAGCACACAACAATCCAATATTCTAAGTAAATTTCAATCACCACTTGCATGTGCTCATATGCAATAAACTCCAAGTACAAAAATAAAAGAAAAATTTCCCTACCCCCCCAAACTTGAGAATTGCAAAGCAATCCAAGTTTGGGAAAGGGTGTACCTTCCATGATGGCTATCACCTCCTTTTCTTTTTCTCACTCCATCTCTTCAATGATTCCACTTGAATTTCTTCAACCATTTGGCAACACGTCTGGTTCACGTGTTATACAACACTAAAATAAACAACCGCAAGTGTACGGTGTCTATCGTAGCGTGATAAGCACGAGGTCGATCCCACAGGGAGGCTTAGCGTAAAAGGGTAGTTTGTTAATTGAGTTCTAAGTAGACGTGATCGAATAGATTGAATGTTGAATTATCCCTAAGATTGCCTAACAATATGCCACAAATAGACAACGAAAGAGTAAATACGAAATCGATCAAATACCATACGAGTCAAGAAAACGAAAGTGAAATGGATGTAACTCAATTAAGAGAAGGTAGGTCCTAAAGCACATGCACTACTAGTGAATCCATCTATGATTAACTATCTACTCAAGTGGTGTTCATGCTTTGTCTATAAGATTGATCACATAATAATGAATTAAAAGTTCTTTCGATCCAAGTAATTCAAAGGAAATATCACACAACTTAGTATCTCTACCTAAATTGCACAATAAAACCCAATCAAGCTCCTAAGATCATCACACATCTTCCTAATCATTGATCATCTTTCAATCTCACAATAAAATTAGGTCAAATGCTTGCAATCAATCAACCAAACTAGATTTCTCAACCTAATTCACTTAACTATGATCAACACATCACCATTGTATTTGTACACATAATGACATGCTTTGCAATATAAACCAAGCATTCAAATAGAATTAAGCCACACAAACACCAATTAAGCAAAACATTAATTCATAGATATCATCAAAAGTATGTACAAGGCTATAGAACCAAAAGTGTTCTAGCCAATCAACCACATGTTCAAATTACAAATAAAACAAAGATCAAAGCAATAAAAAGTGAAGATAAGAGAAAGCTTAGACTATGGTGTGGTGAGGAATTGAATTCCCAAGCTAGTGGTGGCCTCCTTGCATGAATTGGTGGAGAATTGAGAAGTGGATGATGGAAAACCTCCAAGTGTGTGTGATTGTGTATTTTGATGCTTGAAGGAGAGGTAAGATGGTATGAAATTCAAGAAGTGGGGTATTTATAGTGTTGGGGTAGGGTTTGGATGTGATATTTTCAAGTTGGTCCCTTAAAAATGGAGAAATTTCGCGTTTGGCACCGAAAATGGGGCGGCCCGGCCGGGCGGAAGTCTTGGCCGAAAATCACAAAAACAGGGGGTCGGCTGCCCGACCGGGCGGGTGAAGTGGCCCGGCCGGGCCAAAGGTTCGTAAATGCGGATGGAAGTTGGCCTGTTCGGCCGCCCGACCGGGCGAGTGATGCCGCCCGGCCGGGCCATAACTTCGAAATGGGCCCAGAAATTAGCACGCGATCGCCCGACCGGGCGAGTGATGCCGCCCGGCCGGGCCAAACTTTCGTATTTGGCCATAATTATGTGCTCGGCCGCCCGCCCGGGCGAGTGATGCCACCCGGCCGGGCGAGTGATGCCACCCGGCCGGGCCAAACTTTCGTAAGTTGGCTCCGTCCTCGTTTTCGTCCTCCAACTTCGTCTCTCCGTTTCTTGAGCTTCCGACCTCCGATCGACTCGATTCTTTTGGCTATTCCGCTCCATTTTTCGAGCCGTATCCAATGGTGCACTCCTCTTTCCGGTCCGATCACTTGTGGTATGTGTTTTGCTCTAAATTCCATCGTTTTACCTACAAAATCGACAAAACACAACTTTTCTCTCATTTCGGCTTAAAACAATCATATTCCATGCATAATTAAATGAAATCTACATCAAAATACACTTCACATGTGCCCCTAAAACGTGTAAATTCCACCCGAATCAAACCCCCCCAAACTTAAATTGTTGTTTGTCCTCAAACAACTAAGCACTTAAAGCACTGAGGGTGGAATGATCACAATGGAATATTCAATGCAAATCACACATGCAAAGTAAGATGTAATGATATCTCTTTCTCAAAGTGCATTTCTCAATGAAGGTTTTAAGCTCATTATTGCAATCCACATTCATAGATCAAAGAATGCACAAGTACACAACACATTGTGATGGGAAAGACAATCCAAATGCTCAAATCCTCTACTCACATGATGGAGTGTTTCTCTCAAACACACAAATAAATTAAGGATATTAGTGCACTCATCAACCAAGTCATGCTATGCAATCACCATATGCTTGCCCAACTTCTACTTTCTACACAACACTCAAACGCTCAACAATGTGATCAATAGGACTTAATCAAGGATGTAACATTGGCTCTTTGGACAAGGTAGGATGAATTTGGGAATTGTGACTCTTCTAGTGGATGACAAAGCTTGTTGTTTTACAATTTGTGCTTCCATTTTCAAAGCTTACAAACTTCATCCTCACTTTTCATTTTCCTTTCTTTTTCAAATATTCATCACCTCATTTTTTTGAACCAATCTTTTTTTTTTCTTTTCAAGCTTTTGGGGCTCTTTGTCCCTCTTTTCTTTTCCCTTGATTTTCTTTTCATCTTTCACTTCTTTTTCTTTCAACTTTTCCACTTTCTCCTTTCACCAAAGATATTCATTCAAGCACATGTTTTTCCACTTTGTCTTTTATCCCCCACTAGATATAGGAATCAAAGGCTCAAAAAGGCTAAGTGGTTAACATTGTAGTTTGCCAAGAAAATGAGGAATTAAGCTCAAGGGGCTAACTACGAAAGATTACTTCGGTTTTGGGAGATTTTGGCTAAGTGACTCTTTTAGAACAAGATGGCCTATATCATATCACATCATCTCACACAATCATGATTTCAAACAAGAACTTAGGCTAGTTCTAGGATCACTAACAATAACCTAGTCCACTCTCAAATGAACTAAACCGGATTACATGCTCGAATTAAGGCTCAATTCTCACCGGTTTATTCACTAGGACTCTCACATTCATCAAATGTCCCCAAACAACAACACATCATGCATCCATGCTATCAAAGATCACAAATATGAACACAATCATGATACTATATTCCAACACCAATCATGCATACATTCAAAGCAAATAGACATCACCACTACTACTCAACAATGGATCCCAATGACTATTCATGCTCACATTTCACCAAAAATCCACTACCCAACATATGATCAAAACCAACTTAAACAATATAAGCATGTGAAAGCTAAGTGTGCGCCGGTGCAAAATGTGACACAAGTAGAATGACGAACCGGTGCAAGGGTAACAACTAGTAAAAAAATAAAAGAAAAATAACTCCCCCAAACTTAGAATTTTACTATGTAAAAATTCTAAGTTTGGGGCTACAAGTTGTTACCTCCCTCCTTGCACATCCAATGCTCTTCAAAGATCACCATTGCATCACTTGCTTTCTTTTTCCAAAGTTGGCCTTGCTTCTTCTTCATTCTCCAAGACAAGGTATCCACAATTCTCCTCATCCATACCTACAAAGAAACTAAGCTATCAACACTACTAAAGCAATAAAAACACAAAGCAATAAAACCTTGGGTTGCCTCCCAAGAAGCGCTATTTTTAACGTCCTATGCCGGATGGTTGCTTCTTCTTTCAAGCCTCATCCAAGCGAAGCGACTCCACCATTTGAAGTTGCTCATTTCCAAAGTAGTGCTTCACTCTTTGACCGTTCACCACAAAGGTTGTTCCATCCTTACCAATAAGTTCCACATTTCCCATGGGCGTCACATTCTTAATCACAAAGGGTCCCGACCACTTTGACTTCAACTTGCCCAGAAATAGCCTCAACCTTGAGTTGAACAATAGGACTTGTTCTCCAACTTGAAACTCCCTCCTTTCAATCATCTTGTCATGAAACCTCTTAGCTCTTTCTTTGTGAATCTTGGAATTCTCAAAGGCTCCATTCCTAAACTCATCAAGCTCATTAAGCATCATCTTCCTTCTTTCTCCGGATGCCTTAAGATCAAGATTCAACTCGTTAACGGCCCAACGAGTTCTCAACTCCACTTCCACGGGTAGATGACAAGACTTGCCATTCACAAGTTGATATGGAGATGTGCCCAAAGGTGTCTTGTTGGCGGTTCGATATGACCAAAGAGCATCATCCAACTTGATGGCCTAATCCTCTCTCTTTAACCCAACGGTCTTCTCCAAGATTTGCTCCACTTCTCGATTAGCAAGCTCCGTTTGCCCATTGGCTTGAGGGTGATAAGGTGTGGTCACCCTATGTTTTACTCCATAGTTTGTCAAAAGTTGGTCAAGCCATCGGTTGCAAAAGTGTGAACCACCATCACTCAATAGTGCTCTTGGAGTGCCAAAACGAGTGAAAATATTCTTCCTCAAAAAGTTGAGGACCACCTTGGCATAATTTGTAGTGGTTGGAATGGCCTCAATCCATCTTGAAATATAGTCAATGGCCAAAAGGATGTAGGAAAATCCATGAGAAGTGGGGAATGGCCCCATAAAATCTATCCCCCACACATCAAAGAGCTCCACTTCAATCACATTCTTCATAGGCATCTCATGCCTCTTTGAAATGTTTCCCATCCTTTGACACTTATCACACTTCTTCACAAAAGCTTCACAATCTCTAAAGATGGATGACCAATAAAAACCACTTTGAAGAACTTTGTGGGCCGTCCGATTTGCTCCAAAGTGACCTCCATAAGGAGATGAATGACACTCCTCAATCACTTTCTCCCACTCATCTTCCCCTAGGCACCTCCTCATGATCATGTCCGAACACCATCTATAGAGGAATTGATCCTCCCAAACATAGAACTTGACATTATGATAAAACTTCTTCTTTTGATGGAATGAGAGGTTTGGTGGTGGTGTTCCGGTGGCTATGTAGTTCACAAAGTCGGCGAACCATGGACATGTTTCCTTGATGGCAAGGATTTGCTCATCGGGAAACCACTCCTTGATAGGGACTTGGATGTCCTTTTCCTCCACATTCTCAAGTCTTGAGAGATGATCCGCCACCACATTCTCACACCCTTTTCTATCTCTTATCTCCACGTCAAACTCTTGCAAAAGGAGTACCCATCGTATTAACCTTGGTTTAGCCTCTTTCTTCTCAATCAAGTACTTGAGAGCAGTGTGATCCGTGTACACTATGGTCTTAGCTCCCACCAAATATGCTCTAAACTTGTTAAAGCTATAGATCTCGGTTAGCATCTCCTTCTCCGTTGTGGTGTAATTCCTTTGAGCCGGATTCAAGGTTTTACTTGCGTAGTAGATCACACGAAAGAGCTTGTCTCTCTTTTGGCCCAAAGCTACTCCAATGGCATAATCACTAGCATCACACATGATCTCAAATGGTTGACTCCAATCGGGTATCACCAACACGGGAGCTTTGATCAAGGCCTCTTTCAAGATCTCAAATGACTTCACACACTCTTCACTAAAGATGAAAGTGGCTCTTTTCTCCAACAATGCACGCATGGGCTTGGCTATCTTTGAAAAATCCTTGATAAATCTTCTTTAAAACCCGACATGCCCAAGGAAACTTCTAACCGCCTTCTCATTGGTTGGTGGAGGTAACTTCTCAATGGCTACAATCTTTGCTCTATCTACCTCAAGCCCTTTAGCCGAAACTTTGTGCCCAAGCACAATCCCTTCCTTCACCATGAAGTGGCATTTCTCCCAATTTAGCACCAAGTTGGTATCTAGGCATCTTTGTAAAACACAAGAGAGGTTACGTAGACATGTATCAAAGCAATAACCAAATACGGAAAAATCATCCATAAACACCTCCATTATATTTTCAATCATGCCATGAAAAATAACCATCATGCATCGTTGGAAAGTGGCAGGGGCATTGCACAATCCAAATGGAATTCTCCTAAAAGCAAAAGTACCATAAGGGCAAGTAAAAGTTGATTTCTCTTGGTCCTTAGGATCAATCAAAATTTGATTATATCCCGAGTAACCATCAAGAAAGCAGTAATACTCGTATCCCGCCATCCTATCCAACATTTGATCAATAAAAGGCAAAGGGAAATGATCTTTCCTAGTGACATTATTCAACACACGATAATCAATGCATACTCTCCACCCCACAATGGTCCTAGTGGCAATTGCCTCTAAGGCGTCGGTTGTAATCATAGTCATGCCTCCCTTCTTAGGTACCACTTGTGTTGGGCTCACCCACTCACTATCACTTATGGGAAAAATTATATCATTATCTAACCACTTCAACACTTCTTTTCTTACCACCTCTTGCATAATTGGGTTCAATCTTCTTTGACCTTGGGCTTTAGGCTTAATAGATTCATCTAGTCTAATTTTATGCATGCAAATATGAGCCGGTATACCCTTCAAATCCGAAATATCCCAACCAATAGCCGATTTATAAGTTCTAAGCACCCTAAGCAATTTTTCTAACTCAAGCTCATGCAAGTGTGAAGAAACAATAACCGGAAAGAGGTCACCTTGTTCAAGATAAGCATATCTCAAGTGCTCCGGAAGTGGTTTCAAGTCGAGCTTCTTCCCCTTCTCTTGAGGAGCTTTTGGTTCCCCCTTAGCTTCCTCCTTTGGTGCTTCCAATGAGTAACAAGAGGGCCAAGTGTCAAGATTTTTGTTAGAAACTCTTTGACACTCTTCAAGTAAACCCCCCCAAACTTGGCTTCTTGTCGTATCTCCATGAATTTCTCCTCCTTCTTGATTGGAAGTTCCTTCAAAACATCAAGAGAAGACATGTATTCAAACAATTCTATATCATTAAGCTCATCAAAATTGAAATCAAAAGGAATAGAAGAGAGTGAATTAAGAGAGTTTCTTATGCAAAGGTCAAGTGGATCCTTTGAGTTGCTCTTTTCCATGTGCATATCCACACAAGCTTGCACACTATTGATCATGTTGCACTCAAAGACCTCATCCTCATCATCTCTAAACTTGATGGCCTTGTAGATGTTGAACAACACTTTCTCATTGTTCACTTGAAGCTCCAACTCCCCTTTCCTCACATTAATGATGGCCCCACCGGTTGCTAAGAATGGCCTTCCCAAGATGAGTGGAATGTACTTATCCTCCTCCATATCCAACACCACAAAGTCCACCGGGAAAATGAACTTATCAATTTTAACCAACACATCCTCTACTATACCCAAGGGGTATGTCATGGATCGATCCGCCAATTGAAGCTCATTGTGGTTGGTGTAAGCTTCCCCAAACCAAGTGATTTGAATATAGACAAAGGCATAAGATTAATGCTAGCTCCCAAATCACACAAAGCTTTAAATGTACCTCCATCTCCAATAACACATGGCAAGGTGAAAGATCCGGGGTCTCTAAGCTTTTGAGGTAGCTTGGCTTGGATTATAGAGCTACACTCTTCGGTCAAGTGCACCATTTCATACTCCACCATCTTCCTCTTGTTTGACATGATTTCTTTCAAGAACTTGGAATAATGGGGCATTTGTTCTAGAGCTTCGGCAAAGGGGATGTTGATGTGGATCTTCTTGAACATTTCCACAAACTTAGCAAATTTGTTGTCCAAACCCTTCTTCTTCAACCTTTGAGGGTATGGGAAAGGTACCACATTCTTGCTTTTGTCTTGAGGAGGGATTGCCTCTTCACTCTTCTTCTCCTCTACTTTCTCTTCTTCCCTCACTATCTCCTATTGCCTTTCTTTCTCATGCCTTTCTTCTTTGTCAACACCCTCGGGTGCCATTACCATTTCCTCATCTTCTGGCATCTTTGGCCCATCGTAGCTTGTCCCACTTCTTAGCTTTATAGCCTTGCAATGCTCCTTTGGGTTAAGCTCCGTGTTTGAAGGAAATTGCCCCGGAGTGTGTTGACTTCCAATGACATTAGAGAGTTGGCTCACTTGCTTTTCTATGGCCTTCACGTTGTTTGCCACATTCTTGATCATTTCCCCTTGTTCCTCATGTCTTTGCCAAATCTTGTTTGCATTATCCCTAGTCTCTCTCATGAAGTTTTTAGTTTCCCCCATAAAAGCACCAAACATGTCCTCCAATGATTGTTTTGATGAAGACTCCACAATAGCTCCATCTCTAACATTGAAATTTGGAGGTGGGATGATGGCATTCCTTATATTTGCATAAGAGAAGTTCTCATGTTGCCTCAACCCGGGATGGTAATGATTTGGATTAGGAGGGTTTTGCCTCTCATTCCAACCTCTTTCTCGAAAATGACGGTCCCTTTGATTGTTCATATAATGGGCCTCTTCATATTGATCGTCACTAGGTCCCATTAATGACTTGGCCGCCATCATCGAAGTCAATTTGTCCACCTTGTTGGATAGAGTAGCAAAATCATTCGATTCTCTTGTGGAAGCAACTTTCCGGGTTTGCCTTCTCTCGGATGGCCATTGGTTTCCGTTCTTTGCCATCTCCTCTAGGAGCACATAACCCTCTTCCGTTGTCTTGCCCAACAAAGAACCTCCACCGGCCGAGGCATCCACCATCCCTCTCGTACGATGGTCCATCCCGTTGTAGAAGTAACAAATCAATTGATCCCTTGAAAACCCGTGTTGAGGACAACTTCTTATGAGGTCCTTAAATCGCTCCCAAGCCTCGGCTAATGACTCATCGTCGTCTTGCATAAAGGAAGAAATCTCTCCTCGTATCTTGATGGTCTTGCTTGGAGGAAAGTACATCATAAGGAAGGCATCTACAAGGTCGGCCCAATTTTCGATCGTCCTTAGATCAAGAGACATGTACCATTGTTTTGCACGATCACGGAGGGAGAATGAGAACAATTGGAGACGAATGTAGTCTTGAGGGACACGGTTGATCTTAACCGTTCCACTTATCTCTAAGAATTGAGATAAATGGAGGTTAGGATCCTCCTTCGACAACCCTCCGAATTGGTTATTTTGGACCATCATGATTAGCGCCGGTTTGAGCTCAAAGTTATGAGCGTCTACGGGTTCCCTACCCGCTCCTCCATATGGTCTAGGGATGGGACGGAAGTGGTCTCTCAAGACTCTTTGATTCCCGTTTTCCTCATTCCCCCGTTGCTCTCCATCTCCTTCGACATTGACATTCTCTTCCATCCTCCAGTTGAGGTTATCTCTTATACCTCCTTGTGGTCGATTACCACAATTCCCATTAGGCTCTACTATGCCTCCAATATCCTCTTGATTTCTTTCTTCTTCCACTACCGGATTCTCCCTTCGATTCATCTCTTCTAATTCACTCCTTCTTCTTTCGGCGTTTTGTCTTCGACAACTAGCTTCGATTTCCGGGTCTAGAGGTAGCAAAACTTGTTGATCTCTCCTAGCTCGAGTGATCATATGCCATGTCTAGACAAGAGTTCAAAAGAAAGTAAGAATCACAATTGGAATCAAAGTAAAACACACAAATATTTTTGGATTTTTGAGAAATAAGGAAAGCAAGTAAAATGTCTAAACTAAAACTCTATTAACCTACACTCTAGAGCTATAAAAACCTCCCCGGCAACGGCGCCATAAACTTGGTTCACGTGTTATACAACACTAAAATAAACAACCGCAAGTGTACGGTGTCTATCGTAGCGTGATAAGCACGAGGTCGATCCCACAGGGAGGCTTAGCGTAAAAGGGTAGTTTGTTAATTGAGTTCTAAGTAGACGTGATCGAATAGATTGAATGTTGAATTACCCCTAAGATTGCCTAACAATATGCCACAAATAGACAACGAAAGAGTAAATACGAAATCGATCAAATACTATACGAGTCAAGAAAACGAAAGTGAAATGGATGTAACTCAATTAAGAGAAGGTAGGTCCTAAAGCACATGCACTACTAGTGAATCCATCTATGATTAACTATCTACTCAAGTGGTGTTCATGCTTTTTCTATAAGATTGATCACATAATAATGAATTAAAAGTTCTTTCGATCCAAGTAATTCAAAGGAAATATCACACAACTTAGTATCTCTACCTAAATTGCACAATAAAACCCAATCAAGCTCCTAAGATCATCACACATCTTCCTAATCATTGATAATCTTTCAATCTCACAATAAAATTAGGTCAAATGCTTGCAATCAATCAACCAAACTAGATTTCTCAACCTAATTCACTTAACTATGATCAACACATCACCATTGTACACATAATGACATGCTTTCCAATATAAACCAAGCATTCAAATAGAATTAAGCCACACAAACACCAATTAAGCAAAACATTAATTCATAGATATCATCAAAAGTATGTACAAGGCTCTAGAACCAAAAGTGTTCTAGCCAATCAACCACATGTTCAAATTACAAATAAAACAAAGATCAAAGTAATAAAAAGTGAAGATAAGAGAAAGCTTAGACTATGGTGTGGTGAGGAATTGAATTCCCAAGCTAGTGGTGGCCTCCTTGCATGAATTGGTGGAGAATTGAGAAGTGGATGATGGAAAACCTCCAAGTGTGTGTGATTGTGTATTTTGATGCTTGAAGGAGAGGTAAGATGGTATGAAATTCAAGAAGTGGGGTATTTATAGTGTTGGGGTAGGGTTTGGATGTGATATTTGCAAGTTGGTCCCTTAAAAATGGAGAAATTTCGCGTTTGGCACCGAAAATGGGGCGGCCCGGCCGGGTGGGGAAGTGGCCCGGCCGGGCGGAGGTCTTGGCCGAAAATCACAAAAACAGGGGGTCGGCTGCCCGGCCGGGCGGGTGAAGTGGCCCGGCCGGGCCAAAGGTTCGTAAATGCGGATGCAAGTTGGCCTGTTCGGCCGCCCGACCGGGCTATAACTTCGAAATGGGCCCAGAAATTAGCACGCGATCGCCCGGCCGGGCCAAACTTTCGTATTTGGCTATAATTATGTGCTCGGCCGCCCGGCCGGGCGAGTGATGCCACCCGGCCAGGTCAAACTTTCGTAAGTTGGCTCCGTCCTCGTTTTCGTCCTCCAACTTCGTCTCTCCGTTTCTTGAGCTTCCGACCTCCGATTGACTCGATTCTTTTGGCTATTCCGCTCCATTTTTCGAGCCGTATCCAATGGTGCACTCCTCTTTCCGGTACGATCACTTGTGGTATGTGTTTTGCTCCAAATTCCATCGTTTTACCTACAAAATCGACAAAACACAACCTTTCTCTCATTTCGGCTTAAAACAATCATATTCCATGCATAATTCTATGAAATCTACATCAAAATACACTTCACATGTGCCCCTAAAACGTGTAAATTTCACCCGAATCAACGTCCATATAAATGTACCTACAAAAATCAAGCTCACCCACCATCAAAAGCATCATCTAACAACATAAAAGAAAACTACACTATGAAAGCAAGTAAAAATGGGTTGCCTCCCATTTAGCGCTAAGTTTAACGTCTTCAAGCCGGACGGAACTTATAGAGTTCAAACTTCCTCCTTCATCTTGACACCACCAACTTCTTTTGAAGAAGAAGCATAGTGGTGCTTCTTTGCTTTGTTCTTCATTTTCTTCTTCTTGTCATACCAATCTTTCACTTTCTTCTTTAGAATTTTGAGCTTGGATCAACTCTTTTCTTAAATTTTCTTCCTAGGCCACAAAGAAAGTTAATATTAGTAACACAAGATTTGTTACAACAATGTGAATCATTAAGAATTTGAGAAGTGGAGAGTATAGCATTGCTTATGCTTGAGTTTGAGGAATTTTTCATATCCTTCATTACAAATGTCACTTCCTCCTCATCCACTTTCAACTTGATCTCTCCATCTTTTACATCAATTGTTTCTCCCCCCGTAGCTAAGAATGGTCTCCCCAATATCAAAGGAATTTCAGGGTCCTCTTCCATATTCATCACCACAAAATCGGCATGAAAGTTAAATTTATCCACTTTCACCACTACATCTTCTACAACCCCTTCCGGATAAACTATGGAACGATCCGCCAATTGTAGAGTCATGTTGGTTGGCTTCATACTTCCAAGCTTCAAACGATCATACATTGAGAGGGGCATCAAATTTATGCTAGCTCCAAGATCACAAAGAGCTTTCTTCTTTTCTCCATTGCCCAACTCACATACCAATGTGAAGCTCCCGGGGTCTTTCAACTATTGAGGGAGACTCTTTTGGATTAAAGCACTACATTCCATAGGAAGATTCACCGTCTCACATTCTTCCACTTTTCTTTTCTTTGAAAGAATCTCTTTCATAAATTTTGCATAAGTGGGCATCTCCTCAAGAGCCTCCAAGAAGGGTACATTCACGGTGACTTTCTTGAAAATTTCAAGAAACTTTCCAAATTTCTCATCGAGCTTCTTTCTCATAAACCGTTGGGGAAATGGTGGTGGAACAAGTGTTTTTGAAACTCCCCACCCATCACACTCTATCTTCTCTTCATGCTTTGCTTCTCTTGCTTCCTTAGCTTTCTTCCACTTCGGTATCCTTTCTTCTTTCTTTTCTTCTGTCTTCTCTTCTCTTATCCTCATTTCTCCATCTTCGTCTTCATTTGGCATGCTTGGTCCCTCGTATTGAGTGCCACTACGGAGATTAATTGCCATACAATTCTCTCTAGGATTTACTTCCGTAGTAGAAGGGAACTTGCCTTTTTGATTTGCACTACTTGAAGAAGCAATTTGGCTCATGTGAAACTCCATTTTCTTCATTTGATTCACCAATGAGAGCATTTGTTCATCCAATCTCTCTATCTTTTGGTTTTGTTGAGCCGTAGTTTGATTATTTTGAGCTATGAAGGTAGTCAACAAGTCTTCCAAATGTGGTCTCCCCTCATTGTTTGGTGCACGAGCACCCGGATCAAATCCCGGAGGAAGAGTGAGAGCGGCCTTAGGATTTCCATAAGAGAAGTTTTCATGTTTCCGAACATTTGGATTGTAAGGAGGATTTCCTTGGAATTGGGCTTGGGCATGTTGTTGGAAACGGTTTTGATTTGAAGCTTGGTTTGGGAAAGGTGGTTGGTGAAAATTACCTTGAAAATTCCCTTGAGGATATTGAGGCCTCCCCATGTAGTTAGCATCCTCAACTTGGTTCAAAATGTTGGGCATTTCCATTCCTCCACCAAAGTTCTCCCTTCTTTGATTGTTCTCCATCAACTCAACCTTGTCCAAGAGCATCTTGATTGTATCACCCAATGTTGTAAAGTTATTTCCAATTTGAGCAACTCTATTGGGTCTATTTCTATCAATAGGCCAATCGTAGGTGTTTGTAGCAATTGCTTCAATGATTTCCTTTGCTACTCTTGCACTCTTTGCAAACAATTGCCCACCCGCGGATGCATAAATGTATTGCCTTGAAGAGAGCCCCAATCCATTATAGAAGAAGCTAATCGTTTGCTCTTCCGCAAACCCATGTTGAGGACACCTCCTCAAAAGACTTTGGAATCTCTCCCATGCACTATAGATGCTTTCATTCTGGGTGATCTCGGTCTTGCATTGAAGAGTCTTGGAGGGAGGAAAGAACTTCAATATGAATCTCTTGCTAAGCTCGTCCCATGTGGTCACACGGTTGTTGATCATTGAGGTAAGCCATTCCTTGGCTTTATCTTTCAAGGTGAAAGAAAAGAGCCTAATCTTCAAAGTATTCTCATGTACCCCATTGATCTTCACCGTATCCGCGTACTCCAAGAATCGGGACAAGTGTTGATTTGGATCTTCAAGTGGCTCCCCTCCAAATTGTCTCTTCTCTAACATTCGAATTAGACTCAGGCTAATTTCGAAGTTGTTGGGCGCAATCGGAGGGCGCTCGATCCCATCATAGTACCTTTGAACCGGGGGTTCAAAGTAATCCCGAATTGTTCTCTCTTCCTCATTACCGACTCCACCCTCATTCAATGCTCCAATGGCTCGATTTTCGATAGGAGGGTGAATGATGTTGTTGTTTCCTTGATTATCGGCCATTGCTCTCTCTTGTTCAAGCCTTTGATTTCGATCTCGGTTTCTTCTTCGTGCCGTTGCTTCAATTTCCAAATCAATAGGAATTGGGCCGATCCCACTTCCTCTTGTGTTCATGCACCTATAGAATCAACCAAGTATCAATTTCCAAAGACAAGACAAACAAAGAACTTACTAACAAGAAAAATAAAATCACTAGTACTCAAGATCAACAAACACTAAGTTACTTAAAAATAAAACTAGTCCCCGGCAACGGCGCCAAAAACTTGACACGTGATTTTACCAACACGTTCCCCTCAAGTATAAGAGGTTCGTATGTAATAAAAGCAATGCCCGGTTAAATTATCGATCCGCGAGACTAGTATGTAAAAGTAGCTTTAGTGTGTATGTTGTTCTTTGAATATAATGAAAATTCATGTTTTGTGCAAGGAAATGTAAATGAAACTCACAAATAGCAACTAATGATAAGCAATAACTAAAGATGTAGTGTTCGGGTGTTCGTCCTTGTGTGGAATCGATGTTAAAAATTGAAGTCTATGTGTAATTCATTGGATGGAATTTGGTAGAAGCAATCGCTAAGGCATATATCGAGGAAGCACCTAGGATCGAGAGGATGAATAAAAGTTTTCTTACCCGGGTAATCACACGACTAGGGGATTCGACTCTACCTAATTTATACTAAACTAATCCCTAGTTATGTTTTTCCACTTGAATACTAACAACCAAGATCCTATGGCCTTCTCACTAATCACTTAAATGTTAATTAAAGCAATTGATGTAGATAAATGGGGTTCTAATGAAATTTACCCAACTCTCATTGCGATAAACCAATATTAACTCATTAACTCGATTCCAAACCCTCGATTATACTATATACCCCGATTAACCAACTCTCGTTGCATTTATCGAGCTTCCAATACAACCTAATAATTGAGTTCTTGTAAAATGATATCTCAAAACCCATAAACCTAACCAATAAACCTACCAATGAATTCCACAATTGAAATCAAGCTAAAACATTAATTCCATCACAATTCTACAACACCCAAACACCAAAATGCTTAGACCATGGCTAATTTAATGAAATTAAGGAAGAAAAGAGAGATAAACAACAAACCCATGCTGAATAACACAAAATTCTTGAATAAAAGTAAAGGTATCACCTCTTTGATTGAAAATGTAGACAAAACCTTAAAGTGCTTCAATGGAGTCTTCAATCCTTGCTTGAAAATGAAATTACAAATCAAATTAACAACTAAACTATGAAATTCCACTCAATTCTATGCTAAACTAAGGAAAAATGAGCTAAGATGGTGAAGTTTGGATGTTAGGGAGCTTCTATCTTCCTTCAATGGCTGCCTCCCTTTGAAAAACGAATTTGTGGCCTTTTATACCCTCCCCCTTGAGCTTGGCACGTGTCCCTAGGTCAAAAATCGGAGTGGGCAAAATTTTCTCTGTGACTCGACCGAGTTAGGTCACTCGGCCGAGTGGACTCAGTGTAAAAGCGTGTTGCGCTTTTGTCTAGCCGAGACTCGGCCGAGTTAGGGTCACTCGGCCGAGTGGTCTTCAATTTCCAGCAGCTACGGTATTCAACTTGACTCGGCCGAGTTGGCTCACTCGGCCGAGTGCGCAGTGATGTTCCAACTCTCAGTTTCAGCCGAGTTGGATCACTCGGCCGAGTGCGCAGTCTTTCCCAAAGTCTCAGATTCGGCCGAGTTGGCTCACTCGGCCGAGTTGCCTCCTCCTCTTCTCGCTTCATGCATAACTCTCAATCCTGATACCCGATCGACTCGATTCTTGTCTTGTTACGATCCTCTCTTCGATTCCTTTCACGTAGTGGCATATTTAGAATGATTCAACGGCTGGATTCTTCGTGGTTTGCTTCGAAACTTCTCGAATTACCTAGAAATCAAACAAGAATGTTCGTGTATCAAAATTTCAAGAATTAACCAACAATCACACGATTCTTGCAAGAATAACTTGATATTTAGAGAACAATTCATCCACAAATTCGAGCAATCTCACGATAAATCCCAGGTCAATAAAAGGAAGCACATCGACTGTGTTGTGAAGTACGCACAAGTGCATTCGTGTTAGTTCCTCCATACTAACACTTACAGGTTGACCACCAGTAATGCCTTCACTATCCATCCTATTGGTGTGTCGGGTAATTGGAAGTCCAATTGCATCGACGTTCGGAATAAATTCAGACCAGTACTCGACTGCTTCTTCGACTAAATAGCGTTCTGCAATGCATCCCTCCGGCCTGGACATATTCATCACATATCCTTTGAGCACTTTTATATATCTCTCTACACCATACATCCATCGCATACGAGCGGGACCACACATCCTTATCTCGTGTACTAAATGAACGGTTAGGTGAACCATTATGTCAAAAAATGATGGAGGGAAATACATCTCAAGCTCACAGAGCGTCCCCACAATCTGTCTCTGAAAACCAACCAACTTTCTAGGATCTATGACCTTGCTACTCATTGCCTTGAAGAAACAACATAACTTTGTTATGGTTATGCGCACATTTTCAGGCAGAATAGAACGTATGACAATGGGCAAGAAATTCTCCACGATGACATGATAGTCATGAGATTTCAGATTCAACAGTCTCACGACATCATCTGATACAAGACTCTGTATGTTAGACGAATAACCCTCCTGTACTTTCACATTCTTTAGTGTCTGAAGTAACTCTTTTCTCTCATTGTTGGACAAGGTGTGTGCAGCAGGAGGTAAGAACGCTTTGCCCTTTTCTCTAGGCACAGGTGTTAGTTCTAATCTTATTCCCATATCAACCATATCCATTCTTGCATTGTAACCATCCTTGGACTTCTTATCAGCTAGCAGAGTATTGAGCAAGCTGGCACAAACGTTCTTCTCAACGTGCATTAGATCAATGAAGTGACTAACATACAACTCTTTCCAATAGAGCAAGTCAAAGAAAATTGGTTCCCTCTTCCAACCGCTATTGGGGACACTTTTTTTGAAGCTCTTTCCGTACTGCGTGTTGATATTCTTCGTCTCATTCAATACATCCGAACCTTACAATAAACGTGGTGCTTCATCTGTCTCGATTGTGCCATCGAATGCATCGGCCATTCTTCTGTACTTATGCGTTGGTTCCAACCACCTCCTATGTCCTATATAAACGGTCTTCCTACAATGACTCAAACGAATGTGATGTGTCTTCTTCGTACAACAAGGACATGCATCGGCCCCCTTCATACTATATCCATATAGATTCCCGTAAGCGGGAAAGTCATTGATAGTTCCAAACAGCATGGCCTTCAACTTGAAATTCTCCTTTCTACAAGCATCATAGACATCGACACCCTCATCCCACAGGAGCTTCAAGTCCTCTATCAAAGGAGCCAGATATACATCTATGTCGTTACCAGGTTGTTTGGGTCCCGATATCAACATAGACAACATCATGTAAGTGCGCTTCATGCACAACTCAGGTGAAAGGTTATAAACTAACAGAATCACTGGCCATGTACTGTGGTTGGTACTTTGAATACCGAACGGATTCATTCCGTCAGTTGAGAGTGGAAGACGCAAGTGTCGTGGCTCGTTGCCAAATTCTGGATGCCTGACATCGAATGTCTTCCACTGGGGTGAATCAGCAGGGTGTCTTAGCATTCCATATTTGATCCTATCATCATGATGCCAAGTTAAATTTCTAGCATCCACATCGCTACTATACATTCTCCTGAATCTTGGTATTATTGGAAAGTACCACATCACCTTCGCGGGAGATTTATTTTTCTTATATCGCTTCTTCCCACACTTGGGACATTCATCGAGGTCTGCATACTCCTTCCGAAATAAGATACAATCATCCGGACAAGCATGAATTTTCTGATGTGTTAAACCGATGGACTTGAGCATTTGTTTAGCATCATACACTCTCTTAGGCAGTACATTTCCATCAGGCAATAGACCACTAATTGCTTCCAGCATAGCTGTGAAGCACGTATCAGATAACTCGTGAGCTGCTTTTAAGTTCAACAATATCAACACAGCTGACAGTTTTGTTGCCTTCTTACACCCGAGCCAAAGAGGTAATCCAGCTGAATCCCCTAACTTCTTGTAGCTAGCTCATCGCCATCCCCATTTGAAGTATCAACAGTAGGTACATCTTCTAAATTATCCGTATCCATTGTATCTTCAAACCTAAAGTCAGTTTCTAGGTTGCTTTACCTACATCTATCTCTTGTCTCACCATGAGATGTCCAAACAGTATATGCTTTATCAATATCGTGAATCATCAAGTGGGTGAACAAACTTTCTCTATCTCTAACAGTTTTTCCATTCATACATTTCCAACAAGGACATGGAATGTACCGATGGTCGGTGCAGTGTCTAATTGCATGATTACAAAACTCTTCCACCCTATTCCTATACTCCTCTGATAATCGACCGGCTCGAACTCACTTTCGATCCATATAAAACTATATATAGATGCCTATAGGAAATACAATATGAAGTGTTTCTCAAGACAATGTATTCTAATGTATTATGAGAGAGTTCCCTTTAAAATAATTATTCCAATACAATAATTCCAAATATTTTACACCTTCTAATGGTATTAAAGACATTTTTTTTCAAATCGTAAGACAAAAAAAACAATCAAAGCATTGATCCAATCAACAAAAACAATCAAAGCACTGAATTAGCAGTAGAGTTAAAGGTGAGAGCTTTTCAGTTTCCAAGATTTGGATGTGGTCTAAGAAAGGTAAATTTCCAACTTCAATTACTACAAACTATTCTAATTCTATTAATGCAAGATTACCATGAAAAAAGATCTTTAATTTTAGTGTATGATTTATAAATGAGCAGTGTAGATGTTGTTAACTCTTAAATGCTTTAACATTATCAACAACATCTTAATTTGACCTTCCTTGATTTATTCCAAGTCTTTTCTGAAATGTTACATTAAATGTTGTACTAAATGCTCTCACATTCAGGAACGATTCTAGAAGCTTCTACAAGAGTCTGCAACCTGGAAGATTCCAGAAGGTTGGAGAACATGCTAGAAGAGTTTAGAGTATTGTAGAATGACCTGGAAGATGGCAGAAGGATCTAGAAAGATCATGGATGTTGAGGTCCTAAAAAATAGGATCTCATAATGGAAGGATCTAGAAGCTGTGTATTTCTCTATAAATACCGCTGGAGCCTCTCATTTCAAAGTATGCACTATTCGAGTAACACCTTCTTGAGAATTCAACCCTAGTTCAGAGTTATGGTCAGTAGTTGTGTCTTTTAACGTACGCCGAGGGATACCACACCTTCTAGTGTACTTAGTTCTAGTCTTGTATCGAGTGAGAGTGAATCATAGATCAGATTAGTTCTTTAGACAGTGTTTCTTACACTTAAGTCAATTTGCGGATTCAGGCACCTGCCTCGATCGTAGTTTCTGTTTGTGGAATGTTGAAGTAATTGCTGAGACATTTCACATGACATTTTTGTGTATAACTTAGGAACTAAGTTATTGTTTCGCCGTAAGGCTTAGCATAGGTTTTGTTATTAATAAAATCTATGTTAAAAATTATTCCATTGTGTTCGTATTGTGTTTTAGTGTTTTAGACTTCCGTTGTGTACTGTGTTTACTTATTCACATTCTGTTAGAGTTAATGCTACACTAATTGTCACAACATTCAGTGTAACATTGTTCTGTTTTTTATTTAAACACTAGATACTTCCCCCCACACACTTTCAGTTGGTATCAGACCCGATACCTGACGACACTAGGTTTAGATCCTTGCTTAAAGTGTGTTTTAGTTTATGTTAGCAATGGAAACACATCACATATCCACAACACTTAGGCCACCCGTTTTAGATGGTTCAAATTATGCTTATTGGAAGCCTAAGATGCGTATGTACATCAAGTCAATTGATGAACGTGCTTGGAGGACTGTTCTTACAGGTTGGGACGTACCAAAGAATCCAGCAGATGCCGATGGTGAAATTCAACTCAAGAAAGAAGTTGACTGGACAGCCGATGAGATAACAACAGCAGGATATAATTCTAAAGCCTTAAATGCTATTTTTACCTCTGTTGATACCTCTATGTTTAAAATTATATCTAACTGTTCTACTTCTAAAGATGCATGGGACAGGTTACAAAAGCATTGTGAAGGTTCCGATAGTGTTCGAAGGACAAAACTTCGAATGTTGGGGACAAAGTTTGAGAATCTCCGAATGAGGGAAGATGAAACAATTTCATCCTACAACGAAAGGTTAAGTGAGATTATTAATGAATCACATTCTCTTGGTGACCCTATTTCTAATGTTAGATTAGTACATAAGATATTAAGGTCTGTTCCTAAAAGATTTGATGCTAAAATTTGTGCTATTGAAGAGGCAAAAGATACTGATAAGTTGAGTCAAAATGAATTAGTGAGTATTCTTAGAACCTATGAAATAAACACTAATCAAACTGATGAAGCTAAAGATGATAAAAAAGTTGTTGTTTTTAAAGGAGAGACATCAAACAAATCTGAGATTCAGCCTATCATTACTGAGGTTGATTCAGATGAAGAATTGATTGATGAATGCCTTAACAATCCTGACAACATTGCTCTTTTTACAAAGCATTTTAATAAATTTCTTAAGAAGTCTATGCATAAATCTTGTTGATGTTGATATGAGTGTTATGTTTAATGATCCAACACTGACAGCCGAGTGTTGTGTTTAATGTTCCCAACACTCATGACAACATCGGAATTTGCCATTCCTTCTTTCACTAACTCTTATCTTACGCTTGTTGTCTAATGATGTCCCCAGAGCAGTTATAAGACGTGGGCAACACCAAGTCATGCCACTGCGTGGGAGTGAGAAGTTATTAGACCATGGTATAACAAGTCCCTAAATTCTAGGAGTGGTGGAGAGAAGTTATAACCGCATGATCTCAAGGTTGAGGCGATCATGGGAGTTGATGGCAGTTCGTGAATGAAGCCTATAAATACAGAAGTTGCCCTCAACACAAGATACACAAGAAGAAAAGTTGAAACCGACTACTACTCTATTGAACGCTATATACGCTTCTAGTTAGGAATATCTTTGTTTCTTCTTGTAGTTCTTCTCATTATTATAAACCCGAATAGTAGTGTGTTAGAACATAGTCTTATTTACTAGGTTGTGTGATTAGATCTATGAGGGAGATAGTTTCATAGGATCTAGTAAATCATTATACACTTTCGTAGTGTAATTATACACCTCAAAGAGGTTGTACTCGTTTCACATATTTCTATATAGTGAACAACGTAGATTATTTTATAATCTACGCAAATTTTGAATACTTCTATTTTCAGTACGTGCAATTTAATTTCCGCTGCATAGTGTTGTCTATATTGTTCCAACACAACAGACAACATCTCTGATTTCGCACGCATATACACTTTCAGTTGGTATCAGAGCCAACTACTTGATACACTAAGTAGAGATTCTGCTTAGAGTGTGTAAAATCTGAAATGGAGTATCCACTTTCACCCGCACTAAAGCCTCCTATTCTAGATGGCACGAATTATGCTTTCTGGAAACCAAAGATGAGGATGTACATCAAATCCATTGATGAACGAGCCTGGAGGAGTGTTCTTGCTGGTTGGACTCAACCAAGAACTGCTGCGGATGAAGATAATGAAGCTCGAATCAAGAGAGAGCTCGATTGGACGACTGAAGAAATCACAACGGCGAGTTACAATTCAAAGGCATTGAATGCAATCTTCACCTCAACAGATGCCTCAATGTTCAAAATCATATCTAACTGCATTTCTTCGAAGGATGCATGGGATAGACTGCAAGAACATTGTGAAGGATCGGATAGTGTACGAAGGACCAGACTACGTATGCTTGGAACTAAGTTTGAAAACCTGAGGATGAAAGAAGATGAAACCATCTCATCTTACAACGAAAAGCTGACTGAGATTTCAAATGAAGCTCATTCTCTTGGTGATCCAATATCAAATCAAAGGTTAGTACATAAAATTCTTAGATCTGTTCCTAAACGTTTTGAACCTAAAATATGTGCTATAGAAGAAGCTAAGGATACTGATGTGATAAGTCAAAATGAATTGGTTGGTATTTTGAAAACTTATGAGATGAACATTTCTGAAAAGACTGATAATGAAAAGAAAGTGCTTGTTTTCAAAGGTGATGCCTCATCATCTGTATCATCAGGTTCTGGAAAGTCTCCTTATGTTACTGAAATTGATTCTGATGAAGATGATATTGAGGAATACCTAAATAATCCTGATTATATGGCTTTCATTACTAAACAGTTTAAGACATTTATGAAAAACAAGAATAATAGGATTAAGGACAACATTCAACCTAAGGTTCAGATTAATAATACTCAGCAATTGCCTATTAGGAAGAACAATTTTAATCCTTCTAGACAATTAGAAAGAGGTAACAGGTTTAGATCTGACCAAGAGTATAGGAAGAATGTTAAATGTGATGCATGTTCTGGATATGGTCATTATGCTAATGAATGTGCTAACACCATTCTAAAAAAGAAACTTAATTTCAGTGCTACTTTAAATGATGAGTCTGATGTTGATCATGATCCTGAAAAAGATATTGAAAAAGCTTTCTCTGCTAGAATTCTGTATGATGATACTTTTGATGATGATCTGGACGATTATTATGATGTGAGGACAAATGAGCCATCATTTGAGAAATCACTAAATAATAATGTACCAAAATTTAACTATTTCACAAGTTCTGTTAATGAGACAGGTACATCAAATAAAGCAGGTTTATCCAGAAGAGATGCTGACATTCAAGACTTGTCTAATACTGTTTTCAAACTGGAAAGCCTTTTAACAAAGAAGGATAAGAAAATTTCTAAACTCAAAGAAAGGCTAGATGTGTCTGTTCTTGATTTTAAGAAATATTCATATGAAAAACCTTTAACTAATGAGAAAGTTTGCAAAATATCTTCTGAAACTGAGAAACTTAATCACATCATTAAGTCTCTGAACTTTGAAAATTCTGATTTAAGAGAATCTGCTACTAAGCTTGAAGGCATTCTAACAAGAAAAGATGTGGAGATATCTAAACTTGAAGAGAGATTGAAGGAAGCCTCTCTAAGCTTCAAAAGATTTTCTGATGGAAAGAACAAACTGGAAGACTCTCTTATGACCAACAATTCAAGAAGAACAGGTATTGGCTACCAAGGTAAGAACCAAAAGAAGTCTGAATCTAAGAAACCTACTGTTTTTGTAAAAGCTGAAGTGAATTACAATCCTAGTGTTTCTACTAAAACTCAGATTATTGCAAAAAATGTTATATGCCATTACTGTTTCAAAAAGGGTCATAAAAGTCCTCACTGTTTGAAGAAGAAAAATGATTTGAAACAGTCTGTATTGCCTGGAATGACTCAACATTCAAGATCACATAGTAATTCTGCATGGACTCCAAAAGAAAATACATCTTGTAATGTTGTTCATATGTCTCTAAAAGCATGTATACCTGGATTATGGTACTTTGATAGTGGCTGTTCTAAACACATGACAGGTCAAATTGATTATCTTACTGATTATACTGTTTACAATGGTGGTAATGTCACTTATGGTGGTGGATCAAAAGGGAAAATTATTGGTAAAGGGACATTGAATGTTCCTGGTTTTCCTAAATTATCCAATGTTCTGCATGTTGATGGATTACTGGCCAATCTTATAAGTATTAGTCAATTATGTGATGATGATTTGCATGTTAAGTTTGATAAGAACTCATGTTATGTGCTAGACAAAAACTCTAAATGTATCATGATGGGAAACAGATCTGTTGATAATTGTTATCTTATTGAATCTGAACTTATCTGCAATAAGGCTAAAGTTGATGATAGTATTTTGTGGCACCATAAACTTGGACATGCTAACTATAGACAACTTGATAAACTGGTTAGATTAAAAGCTGTTACAGGTTTATCAGATCTGAAATTTTCAGATAACAAGGTATGTGGACCTTGTAAAAAAGGAAAACAGATCAAAGTGTCTCACAAAATGTTGGGACATTGCTCAACTAAACATTGCTTCGAATTACTGCACATGGATCTTATGGGTCCTATGGAAACAGAAAGTATTGGAGGTAAAAGGTATTCTTTAGTTGTGGTTGATGATTACTCTAGATTCACATGGATTGAATTCTTAAAAGATAAATCTGAAACTTTTTCCATTTTCAAAATTCTGTACAAAAGATTTAAGAATGTTTTCAATTCTAAAGTATGCAGAATTAGGTCAGATCATGGAAGTGAATTTGAAAACAGTTCTTTTACTGAGTTTTGTGAATCAAAAGGTATAATTCAAGAGTTTTCTTCACCCAAAACTCCTTAACAAAATGGCATAGCAGAAAGAAAGAATAGAACACTTCAAGAAATGGCTAGAGTCATGTTATGTTCTAAGAACTTATCTAAAAGATTTTGGGCTGAAGCTCTTAATACTGCTTGTCATATTACTAATAGAGTTTATATTAGAACAGATTCTACTAGAACTCCATATGAAATTCTGAACAATAAAAAGCCAAATCTGAAATATTTCCATGTTTTTGGCTGTGTATGTTATATCTTAAATGACAGAGATCAGTTACATAAGTTTGACTCAAAGAGTGATAAAGGTTTTTTTCTTGGTTACTCAAGAAACAGCAAAGCCTATAAGATTTATAACTTTAGGACTGATACTGTACAAGAATCTGTAAATGTTGTTTTTGATGATGATACAAGCATTACAGGTAAAAGCATTGAAGATGAAGACATTTCAGACTTGATTAATGTACCAATCATTACTGAAAATGTTGAACAGGTTCGGAATGTTGAGAAGAATGATGACATACCAGAGGAAACATCTGATAATACAGATCCTGAAAATCTGTATAATCTCCAGAAAACTCCTTCCATAAGGATTCAGAAATATCATCCACAAGACCAAATTATTGGTGAGCAGTCTACATGTGTTCAAACCAGAAGAAGAATGGGAATGAATTCAAAGGATGTGGTAAGATCAATATGTATGTCATGCATGTGTAGCAAGGTAAATCATGAATGCTATCACTCTGAGATTGAACCCAAATCTGTTAAAGAAGCATTAGATGATGAGAATTGGATAGAAGCTATGCATGAAGAACTTAATCAATTTGTTAGGAATGATGTGTGGAAATTAGTTCCTAGACCAGAACATATTAATGTTATAGGAACTAAATGGATTTTCAAAAACAAGACTGATGAAATGGGAAACATTATTAGAAACAAAGCTAGGTTGGTTGCTCAAGGATATACACAAGTAGAAGGTGTAGACTTTGATGAAACTTTTGCTCCTGTTGCTAGAATAGAATCCATTAGGCTCTTACTTGCCATTGCATGCTATATTGATATAAAACTGCACCAAATGGATGTTAAAGCTGCCTTTCTAAATGGTATTCTAAATGAAGAAGCTTGTGTTGAACAACCTAAAGATTTTGAAAACCCTGATTTTCCTGATCATGTCTATAAATTGAAAAAGGCTCTATATGGCTTGAAACAAGCACCTAGAGCATGGTATGAAAGGTTGACAGATTTCTTAATTGAGTTTGGTTTTGTAAGAGGAGAAGCTGATAGAACTCTATTCATCAAACATGATAAAAATGATATTATGATTGCTCAAATCTATGTAGATGATATAGTATTTGGTTCTACTTGTGACAATATGCTTAAACACTTTGTGAATGAGATGACATCTACCTTTGAAATGTCCATGGTTGGTGACTTAAATTACTTTCTAGTACTGCAAATCAAACAGCAAAAAGATGGGATTTTTATCTCACAAAGTAAGTATGCTAAAAGTCTAGTAAAAAGGTTTGGTTTAGAGAGTGCTAAACATATGAAAACACCTATGGGATCTACTCAGAAACTGAGTAAGGACAGTGTTGGCCAAAATGTTGACTCAACACTGTACAGGTCTATGATTGGCAGTCTGTTATATTTGAGTTCCAACAGACCTGATATTATGTTCAGTGTTTGTTTATGTGCTAGATACCAAGCTAATCCCAAAGAATCACATATGAATGTTGTTAAAAGAATCATTAAGTATGTTGCAGGTACATGTGATTTAGGTATTTGGTACAGCAAAGACACAAACTGCACCTTAATAGGTTACAGTGATGCAGATTGGGCAGGAGACTGTGATGATAGGAAAAGCACAAGTGGTGGCTGTTTCTATATGGGGAACAATTTAATCTCTTGGCACAGTAGAAAACAGAACTGTGTTTCTAAATCAACAGCTGAATCAGAATACATTGCAGCAGGGAGTTGTTGTACTCAATTACTTTGGTTGCAAAAAATGTTTCACGATTATGGCTTACCTAGTGATGTTCTAACTGTGTACTGTGATAATACTAGTGCTATAAATATCTCAAAAAATCCAGTGCAACACTCATTAACAAAGCACATAAGTATTAGACATCACTTTATAAGAGATCTTTTTGAAAAGGAAGTTGTTAAGATGGAGTATATATCTACTAAAAAACAATTATCTGATATATTCACTAAAGCTCTTGATGATAAGAGAGTTTCTTCTCTACGAAAATCTCTTGGCTTATGTAATATCTGAAAATATGATCAAGGGTGTTGTATCAAATGCGGCAGCATTTGAGACAACACTAAGATAAGTCACTTATGTGTTTCCTTGCTTTAATTTTCGTAATTGTTGAATTAATAAAATTCCTTGTGATTGATATTTGAAGAGCCTATACACCTCTCAAATGCTACAAAAGAAAAATCACATATTAGATGCTTTATAAATCACTGAGTAACTATGGGATACGGAGCTCGCTACTACGATGATCTCTTTTCAAAAGGTGATATAAATTGCATCAATATATTCACAAATCCATTGAGTAACTATGGGGCACGGAGTTCGCTACTACGATGCACTCTTTTCAAAAGATGGATCAATGTGAAGTGTGATAAAAAGAAAAAGAAATTAGAGCAACACATATGATGAAAAATCATGAAAAAAAAAACTGTGTTGAGGTGTATAGAATGCCAACAATAGTCAAAACACTCGTTAATTCAGATTCTTATCCCAATTTTCATGGAATTAGTTATTTTTGATAATTATTAAATATTATTCTCTGAAATATTTAATTTGACTTAATCTTGCCTTGTTTTATTATTTCAGTTATTATATTCCGCTCTTATTTAATTTTGTTTTTCCAGATTTTATAATCTTCCTGTTAACCACGATCATTTAGTGGGGAAGTTACTTCCACTACTTCACTTCCCTCACTCCCAAAAATCGTGTAACTTCTTCATCTCAACTCTCCATATAAGATGAATCTCCATTACAGTGTTGGAAAATACTTGAAAAGCCTGGTTAACACAATTAAGCCTGGTAATTACAGATATTAATTATATTTGTAGCACTCAAGTATATCCAGTTCCCTTGGACTCACACTGTTTGAATTCTTACTTACATTGTGTATACATAATTCGAAAGGTCTCAAAAATTAATTTTGTTGTCTTGTTTTGTGTGTACAGGTTCCAATATGTCCACTCCTTCGATCACTGCTGCACACTCAAAACCGAATTCAAGCAACAAAACTTCTCCAGACCCTCTCAATCTCCTTGCTGATATGGCGTCATCAAACTCACCAAACTCACCATCGTTCACCGTCGGCACCATAGTGGTTCCTTTCGCTTCTGAAGAAGAACCTACTCAAACAACCCCTCTTGAAATCGTACCTTACAATCCCTACGATATTCGCACTGAAATCGCGAATTCAAACGCCACTACAGAAATTCCAACCTCCAACCCACCAGATGAGCCCTCATCTGAAGCTCCCGTACCAGAAAATACCCCAGTCACCTTACACTTCCCTCTGGGTACCCCGTTCAACACTTTGAAAGAAGCTTTTGAAACCCTAAGCCTGAAAACAAATCACCCTGTTTTAGTGCTTGAGGGAGAAACGCTGGATAATTCCATGTTCAAAGGGGATGTGGACATGCAAACTCAGCTAGAGTCCTCGAATGAAGAAGTCCTGGCCGCAAAGTTCGAAAGAATACATCGGAACAAAAAGGGCAAAAAGAAAGCTGCTACTGTTCCACCTGCACGAAAATGTCCTGGTGGTAAGAGAAAGTCCCAAAGGAATCTGGGCAAGATTGTTGATTACTCTGGAAAAGGGAAAAAGCCCAGAACGGATGGAAATGCCTCTGAGCCAATTGCTGTATCTGATTCTGAACCAGAACCAGAAACAGAGGCTGAACAACCTGCTCCTTCAATGGAAGAAGAGGTGGATGAAGTTGCTGAGGAAATGGAGGAGGAAAGTGAACCAACTCCACCTGTTCGACGATCAAAAAGGCTCCGAGAGCCCGAAAGTGTTGCCTCTCCGATGGCAACACCAGATCAATCAGAACCCGATCAGTCATCCGATTCATCAGATGAGGATGAACATGAGGTACTTTTCTCTTCTGATGATAGGAATAGTGATTCTGATGAAGATTACAATGATAAGTCAAGCATACAGTATAGAACCATAAGAACTAGGCAGATTATAAGTGAAAGATTGATTAAAACTTCTGATTTTGAGGATATGAATCTGCTTGATTGGTTTAAAGAAAGATCTTTACTGCATGCTTTGCAATTTGCTTGTCCCTATATTGTTGATTGGGTATATGAATTTTATGCAAACATCCCTCAATTTGCTGGTGATCCCAACTCTACAAGATATGGTACTTTTTGGTTTAGAGGAAATAGGCATATGATTACCCCTAGGAGGATAAATATTTTACTTAAAACTAAGATTATGGAGGATCCTGTTGTTACTGATCATGATGTGATGATAAGCATCTTGACTGGGGGAGTAATCACTAAATGGAGAAGAAGAATTTTGGCCTCTAAACTCACAAGTCTATATTATGTTTTACATAAGTTGGTGTGTTTTAATTGGCTGCCTACTACAAACAACACCACTCTCACCTTAGAACAAGCTGTCCTGATGTACAAGATTGAACACTTGAAAAGATTTAACCTAGGACAGGTTATCTTCACCAACATGATGACCTTTAAATCTGACATGACTGGGAGAGGTATCCTGCCTTACCCATGTCTTGTGTACACATACATGTTGGACAAAGCATTTGAAAGAATTGAAGATGAGGTCATAAGCACCTATGTCCCAAGCTTCAACATTTCAAATCAGTTCCTCATCCAAGGTGAAAGGGTGGTTGATCTTCCTTTGAGAAGGAATGATGATGAAGCAGGCCCCAGTAGTGTTCCAGCAAATGATCCCTTCCATAATACCACACTGCCTCCAGAGGGAGCTGCCTCCTCAATCTATTTGTCTTCACATTATATTATGAGGCAGATTGATATTTTGCAGGGTTCTATTCTTAACTTGCAGCATTCTGTGGAGGATCTTCTAGTCCAAAAGAAATTTTGGATGGATCTTCTTTCCACTTCAACAGGGGAAGTAGCTGACAGTTCACACAATCAGTCCACTAACATTGTTGACATTGTTGCTCCTACTGTAGATGAACAACCGGATTCAGTTCCTGGCCGAGCTGATGAACCTGCTGTGGACACTGAAATGACTGAGGGAGATGCACAGGATATCCAGGATCTCTATGGTGATCTGGATAAATGATGAGCTTGAAGACAGGGGGAGAGCTTACACAATGGGGGAGTAAATGCAGAGTATGGAGATGCAGCTGAAACACATTTTCAGCCCAATCCTTTCCCTTGTGTTAAATTCAGTTCTTTCCTTGTTGTAAAAAGCTTTGTACTTATGTTTTTTATTTCTCTCGAACTCTGTCTTTATTACATTCTGTAATTATTTAGGATTTACTTTTGCTCTAGTTATTTAAATCTAAACAAGTTTTTTTTGGTTTAGATGTTGTTTACTTTAATTTGATCTTATGCAGATTGTTACTTCAATCTTTGTTTGGAATATCAATTGTGTAAACTTCTTAATCAATATCCTTGTTGTGTGAACTTCAGGAATGTTGATGTAGAAAGGTCAAATTGGGGGAGATTGTTGATGTTGATATGAGTGTTATGTTTAATGATCCAACACTGACAGCCGAGTGTTGTGTTTAATGTTCCCAACACTCATGACAACATCAGAATTTGTCCTTCCTTCTTTCACTAACTCTTATCTTACGCTTGTTGTCTAATGATGTCCCTAGAGCAGTTATAAGACGTGGGCAACACCAAGTCATGCCACTGCGTGGGAGTGAGAAGTTATTAGACCATGGTATAACAAGTCCCTAAATTCTAGGAGTGGTGGAGAGAAGTTATAACCGCATGATCTCAAGGTTGAGGCGATCATGGGAGTTGATGGCAGTTCGTGAATGAAGCCTATAAATACAGAAGCTGCCCTCAACACAAGATACACAAGAAGAAAAGCTGAAATCGACTACTACTCTATTGAACGCTATATACGCTTCTAGTTAGGAATATCTTTGTTTCTTCTTGTAGTTCTTCACATTATTATAAACCCGAATAGTAGTGTGTTAGGACATAGTCTTATTTACTAGCACTACTACAAAAATGCTCTTTAGAGACGCTCAAAAGTGTCACTAAATGTATATTTTAGTGACACTTTTGCTATAGTGACGCTTATATCAAGCGTCACTTGATTTGGCATTTTTATAGATTGTTATCGTGACGCTTGGAAAGCATCACTGTAGACAGTCAATATGACGCTTTTACACGTCATAGTTACACTATTTGGTGACGCTAACCTACGTCACAAGGGTGTGCTTTAGTGATGCTTTATTGCGTCACAAAATTGTTATACCTAACTTAACAACCTTGTTTAATGACGTTTTTATGCGTCATAGTAACACTATTTTGTGACGCTTACCAACATCACTACGGTGTGCTTTAGAGACGTTTTCTCGCATCACAAAAAAGTTAAAACTAATTTAACCACCTCATTTAGTGACACTTTTAGTACCTAATTTAACTATAAATTTTTGTGATTCTTTTCATATGAGATTATACCTATTACATTCCCCTAACATGCTCAAACATATATAAGCATCTTAATAATAAAATATTGTCATTCACTTATAAGCAAAAATCAACCAAGTTTGCAACAACAAGTGGAAAAGATGTGTCCTATCTACATAAATATAGAACAAGTTCTCTCTACAAGCATCCTATCTTTGATCTAATGAATTAATGGAAAAAAAACCTACCTAGCTACAAACTATAAGTTTCAATTCGATCACTAAAGAATTTGTTCTATGGAATGAAAATAGTCATGGCAGTTGTGTAAATACGTCATCGTTGCAGATGGAGCAGTTCACTGATGGCATCTTCAAACTGCTATCTCCTACGCTTATCAACCTATGATAGAATTCGAGTACAAAAAATAAAGTAACATGAGCTACTAATAAAAGAGAACGAAAAAAGTTTAGATATGCATTAATAGTGTTGCTAAGCCACCAAATTGGTGAATATAATTAGAAATGAATGTAGATTCAAATGAATATCAACAACATGTATATTTCCTCCTTAATGTATCTAAAAGTAGACAAATTAAGAACACATCGAAATAATAGGAAGCAACCACTACTACATGGTTGATAATTCTCAAGAGAAAAAAAACATGTGCAACTTATAATTATTAATTACAACTTCCTTCCATTCTCAATATTTATCTAGAAGAGAAGCACAAACAAAAACACTCTACTAAATTTTGGTAGCTAAGTTAGTAAACAAGGAACATACTATACACTATAAATTTATAGAACTTGGTGCAAGTCCCACATTTTCAATTCACCTCATATTCATAAAAAGATTCTATTGAACCACCGAAGTGAGTGGTAACAGCTCAAAGATATTTATTCATAGGTAATGATTTAATTAGTCATCAATGGCATAAATAAACTATTTACAATAGAAACGAAAAAAATCAAAATGAGGCTATTGATTAAAGCAAAAGCAAAACATTAGAATGGAAATAAATAAGGGAGTTTCAATATACCTTATATTTATATGCACTTTTATGAATGTTCAGCAACAATACTTGGTAGTAATTTGCCACATGTCTGGAACACGTATAATTGACCACCAGTTCATCATCTATACCAACATTCAGCAATGCAGTTAACATATAATCAGCAAATACACATAAAAAAAACAGCAGCTCAACTCTGTGTATAGAAAGAAGGCTATCATGCTACAATATTTCAGCAGTCAGAAATTCTTTAGGTCAATCACCATGCTTAAGGAGAAATTGTGTTGGGTTCTAAATGAAGTGGTGGACAATAGACAATAGATATCAATAATCTTATTTAATGAGGTTCCAATACTTTGGATTTATTTCATCCAAACAAGCTTCTTTAATTATGTTCTTTTTCAATATATTCATCTAATGTAATCATTCACACAGACAGGATAAAATATTTTTCTAGTAGTATCAGACAATTACACGTGAATTGATTAAGATTACGATAAATTATTTTAGACACTAAAGGGTCATAACCCCTTTATTTCCACACTTAAAAAAATAACAATACTTTTATCATAAATTTAAACCTGTGCAAATATTTCAAATATAAATTGCTAGAAATCCATCAAATTATGGTAGGCGCACAATTTACCTTCTGTAAAAAAAAGTTCATTTAGGCAGATTTACCTACAAAAAGTAATTGGATCAACCATTATTACATGGTATGAGTGTGAGAAAACATACAATTGGAAAAGGATTGCCACAAAGTAGAAAGTGAATCTGTTAGGTGACAATGAGAAAAAAAATGCATATATATGACATTCCATGTCAAATATTTTTTTCATGTAAAAAATTTCATCATCTTTCTTGACTTCTGCACATTCTAACATCAATAAGACTACATGACTTCGTAAGTGAGTCCAATAAATGAGAAAAAATGCATACATATAATGTTCCATGACAAAATGGTCCACACCAACTGATGCTAAAATACATATTCTAACAGTTAGAATGATACAATCATCTCTCATACTACACATATGTTTTTAAAATATTTACAGACATGACAAAGTGGGATAGCTCAAGTGGTTAGAGCACCACTACCTAGGCCTTAGATCCTGGGTTCGAGTCATGGGGAGGGGAAAATGGAGGGTATATAATGTAATTCAAAAAGTAAAAAAATTTACAAACATGATTTTTTAAGAAAAAATGGAATTCAACACTTTAGCTTACAATACACCTAATAGGCGTAGAGCCCAAACCGAAGAAAATAACAAAAGTTCAACCACTTCTACAATATATAACCAAATTTGTTCACAGAATTCACAATTTTATATTTCCCAAGCCGAAGCCGAATATCCAATTTCCAAAAACTCCCCAACACAATAGCCAGTGGCAAAATTTATACAATACACCTAATAGGCGTAGAGCCCAAACCGAAGAAAATAACTAATTAAGCACTAGCTAACTGACTAACTGGGCCTTTTTACTATTAAAGCCCTTTACCGAAACCCCATTTATATTCCTATTTCTATGCCTCCTTTCATACGTAACAAAATCACATAGTTGAAAAAACAAAAGCAAAAAAAAAAAAAAAAGAGAAGGAAATGAGGAAATTTAAACTCTTTAAGTTATTACCAGAAGGTCATTCTGCTTCCGCCTCCTAAAAAGGGTACTTGCACATAGATTTGTATGTCTGTAACAATATTTCCAACAGTCAAAATGGTAGGGATAAGAAGAGATGGCGATGGATGGCCGAGTCATTCAGATTATTTTGGGCTTTGCTTCAGTAAATATGATGATAGAAAGAATATCATACATTGTATTCAGAGAGCTCTTATGAAAAAAAAAAAATCAATAGTATGGAACATCTAAGAAGTTTTATGTATAATTGTACTATCTCTTAGTGTGGCTTACAAGGCCCTCCCCTGATCTGAACTCTAAAGACTAGCCATTGTTATCAACTATTGTATCATAGAAAACAATTTTTTCTTCATTAAGAAACATCCCCTTGTAGTGAACATTTAATAGACTGTAATGAAGAGGGCAATCCATATGAAATTCACCCAGTTATTTTGTAAAGTACAGAAAGCACCTTAAACAATTTAGAAAATTAAAATGCAAAGACAAGACTCATATAGCAGTAATAACATAGATAAAAGGCATAATTCAATTTCACATAGCGAAGGCAAGAAGATTAACAAGAAAGCATCACGAAGTCGTCATGAGCTTAAAAGGCAGGATGAGCATTGAATATTACTAATCCTGCTTAAGCCATTTACCGATGAAAAGAAAAGTGCAAACGATGGCGGAACAACTAACTAGAGCCTACTCTCTAAATAGAAATTTGGTAAATGGCTAAGCAAAGGTTTCACAAAAACACATCCTAAAATCTAACAAAATATTCACTAACACCTTCAAACCTCACCTACTGGAATGAAGTAGACATTTATGATTTATTAGTGAATTAGAATGTTCAAGCCAAACTCAATAAAATAATCACAATACGTACTGGAAACACATGAAAGACATAGATTAATTTGGTTCACACAGAGGCATATGATTTGGCATAGGTTAATTTGTTTAACAAGGCATATGAATTGACAAAGGTATTAGAGAAGGATGTTTTAGAAATAACTCTAAAATATTCCCTGATAATTAGTCAACCATAAGCATCACATCTTTCATCACGCAAACAATGTTTTTTTAAGCATCCATCACCACAACACGCACATGTAAATCCAAACTAAGAAATCTTAAAGAACTTAAAATAAAGGATGTTTTATTAACTAGAAGACTAGCATGACAACATACATTTTTGTTTCTATATTGGAATCAATTTGTTACTGAGTCTAAACATAAGTTTACCTGAATGAGGTGCACCAATTCCACGTCAAAGTGGATTTCTGTAACACCTTCAACATAAAGTGTTCATTTTGCTCTAGACCAGTACCTTAAAAAGTCCTGTTGCACAAAGAACTCTACATCGTACATTATTTCCCCTGGGCAATTTTTTTTTTACTATGGCTTTGTGGGAGAGCTATATAATGTATAAGCCTATCAATGAATATCTTATAAGAAATAGAGAGTTCATTGCAATAGCTTATCAAAGAATCTTAACATAAATGCTCCTAAGAAGAATTAAAGCAGAAGGAAAAATACAAGAGAGAGAGAGCTTAGAATAAATAACCAGCAAAAACATAGTTTGGGTTCTCTCAACCAATCACTAAACGAGGTCCACCTATGAATTATAGAACTTGCTAAGATTCAAATAAGAGGAACCATAGGTTTTCGAAACAATCTCTCCACTACTGCATCAAAACTAATTCCTTTAGAATTTAACCCAGCCCATACCCTGCTTAATCCGATCAACCCCTCTAGTAACATATGTTATTTGATGTATGATTGGTGTTTGAGATACGACAAATCCGATCAAAAATCGGATTACTCAATCATCAATCATCCAATTTAGTGAAAATACACTATTATCTTACCCGTGCGCTCCAAGAGCGGTGATTAGGGGCAACAAATATCCGATTGAGAATGGATTAACAAGTCACACATTACCGTGATGAAGCATTCAGAACCGCCGATTGAGAAGGCACGCTTCTCAGGAACGGTGATGAAGGCTTTAAGGAATCAATTGAGAAGAATATTTCCTGCGTAGTGATGAAGCGATTGAGAAGGTTGGGGCTGAAATATTTTGGGAATTATTAGGGCTAAAGAAGATTTTGAGCGTGGTATTGAAGGATTTGGTGAATGGATATTTCGTACTCTTGAATTGTTAGGGCGCAGAGTGTGAAAAGATGAGGGAATTGTTTCTTATGAAACAATTAGAGTCTTTTAATTTTTTGCGAGAATTATTTAAGGCAACTTAATTTATTGGGAAAATTGCATATAACAACAATTGACCTGCTCTAGTACAAATATCTACAAGCTGAAAATTTCACTACTAATAACAACAAAAGTGTACTTAAAGTCACCATTCTGCCCCTTGTTTGAAATTGTTTGGACAAAATCACACACACATATTTTACTGAAAAAGTTAACTCACCCATCACATCAATCCAACTACACATGTACTCCGTATTACTTTTCACCAATCCTCTTCCTCCAATTTTGATAATTTTATATTATATTAATAATTTATTAATTAAGTATAATATTATTATATTATATATTTATTAAAGTTTCGCTATTAACATTAAAGCATTAATTAATTAATATAAATATTATTTTTTATTGTTGTATAGGTTCATAGTATTATTAATTATTATTTTAATTAATAATATCTAATCTTTAATATGTTTAATTATTTATTTCATATTATTGTTTATTCATTAATATTTATATATGGTTGACATAATATTTTTACATAATTTTTATATAATATTATATTTTATATTGATTTGTATTTGATAAATTATATTTTTAACAATTATTAATATTAATTTATTTGTTTAATTAATATTTTATATAATATTATATTATATTGTGTGTATATTTGCATACTAACAAGCAATAATGCATACACACATTGCATACTAGTAATACATAATGCACACACACATTGCATTCTAGCAACAAATAATGCATATATCAAGTAAACAATGCATATTTACAACTCATTGCATACTAGCAACAAACAATGCATATACAGAGTAAACAATGCATATTTACAACACATTTGCATACTCGTAACAAACAATGCATATACAGAGTAAACTATGCAAAAAAAAATCATTTTTCTATCGTACTCCAATGCTTAAAACATGGTCAATATAGATTATAGACTCTTTAAAATGAGCAAACTCAGAACAATATCATTACACCAAATATTGAACAAAGTTTGAGCAATGCTACCATTAATTTCTAATAAAATGAAAATTGACAATCTCACATTATTCATTACAAATTAAAGTCTTATTTAAGAGGCTCAATCTTCAAGGATGAGATCGAAACTCAACGTAGCAGTCTCAAATAGGCAGCAACGTGTTCTTTGAGTTTGTGTACAAAACTTAATGATTTCGTAACCTTCTTCCTCCCTCGTAGATTTGGTTCTGAAACAGAATTAAGATATTAGGCAAATTAAAGAGACCTAAGGCTACATGTAAAGCTAAAGGTATGAGTAGAACACAATACATTCAAATAAACAGATTACATAACATCAAGAAAATCCATAAACAGATTACATAACATCAAGAAAGTTCATTCACATCAATACAAGTATTAGTATATAATACCGATTAACTCAATAATGCATCAAATAAAAGTTAGGAAACACAATCAGCTTCAAGGGCAACCAAATATAATTACTAAAAACACCTAATATTGTTAAAAAGCGCACACAAAATCCGGTAAAACAAGTTTATACAAGATTTTACATAAAATCTATGCATCAAAGAGGACACTTTCCTTTCCCATCTTCCTCAAAACATTCTAATTTACCAGATGAAAATTCAGTAAATAGCCCAATCTTGAGGATAAATAACAAACGCATAACCCACTGCACGCATGTTATTCAAAGACCAACTAAACAAAATTTTAACAAACTACACAAATCTAGAAATGGAGTTCAGTTTGTTATCTCAATATATAATTAAAGCATAAACGAATCAATTAAATTACAATACTTTCTTGGATATTGAAAACAAGATAATAGTAGTATATTTATGCAAGCAAGAAAAGTCCCAGTGTTGAACTCAGGGTTGCACGTCAATTGCAAAACATTCACAAATGTAATATTTGGTTATCAAGAATAACAAAATTTTGAAACTGAAATAGATCTTGATCATTCATTCAAGATTATATTAAAAAATAAATGAAATATGAAACTAAAATACACAATCTCAAAATTTTGAATCGAGTACTTTCATCGAACGCCACGAGGGTTTTTTTCTCTTTTTTCTATGAGGACTTTCATCGAACACCATACGGTCATTCATTCACTTTGTGTAAAAGAACACGATGAATACCTGTAAGAACACGATGACACCGCTCGAGGAGAGGTTAGGGTTTCGCGGTGGCCCTCCGTCTTCTATCATCGTTGAAGAACTCTCCCCTTCTCTAGTTCCGCCGCTCCACCCTATTCCTAAAGAAACCCATCGATCCGTCGCCCACTGCACCACCTCCTCGACCATTGTCCATTGTAAGTTCTGTAACCGCCAAAATTCGCCATACACTTCACAGGTCCAGGGTTTGTAGCCGCCGTCATGTGTCCTCCTTTCACGACGGCGACGCTTCACGTGCGGAGGCTTCTTGTAGGCGGTGCTCCAGCACCAATTTCACAATCCCTAATCCTCTATTTTAAAAGAGAGAATTGGTAGAATTTGAACAAGGAAGAGAGTAGAGAGGCTGAGATTTTCATCTGGGAGAGTGAGATGAAAATGACGGATGAGGGATGTTTCAGATAATTCTGAGTGAATGAGGAGAGAGAAATTGAGAAATACTCGTAATTCAAATTAAGGGTAAAAACGGAATTTTATCTTGTTTTTGTGGTTTTAAATAATAGCTTTTAAATGTTGTAGGTTTAAGTGGTAGGGTGGAAAATTTGGTAGATATGAGTAAATATTCACTAATTTATTTAAATAAGGTGAGCGTCACTATAAATATGTAGATTATGAGGGGGTCACTTTATGCATAATTTGTGACCCTTATTTAAACGCGTCACTACGAAGGGGTCACTATATGGGGTATTTTTTAGTAGTGTAGGTTGTGTGATTAGATCTATGAGGGAGATAGTTTCATAGGATCTAGTAAATCATTATACACTTTCGTAGTGTAATTATACACCTCAAAGAGGTTGTACTCGTTTCACATATTTCTATATAGTGAACAGCGTAGATTATTTTATAATCTACGCAAATTTTGAGTACTTCTATTTTCAGTACGTGCAGTTTAATTTCCGCTGCATAGTGTTGTCTATATTGTTCCAACACAACAGACAACATCTCTGATTTCGCACGCATATACACTTTCAAATCTAAAGGAAACATTCAGCCTAAGATCCAAATCAACACATCAACACCACAACCAGAAAGGGGGAAGAGTCAATTCACACCAAGACCATCAAAGAGTGAAGGTAAACCAAGGTATGATCCTGAATTTAGAAAATCAGTTCAATGCAATGCATGTTCTGGTTATGGACACTATGAAAATGAGTGTGCCAATACCAGACTAAAGCAAAAACTGAATTTTAGTGCTACCTTGAGTGATGAATCTGATAATGATGATCTTGATGAGTTTAATGAAAATGAACATGCTCATTTTACCAGAATTGATTATAATGATTCCTCAGATGATGATCTGGATGATACAGATTCTGATGTTGCACCTGATGTCTTCACATCTATAGTAACATCAAAACAGAGTCACCCAGATTTGAATTGTTTTAATGGTTTTGTTGATGATGCAGGAAAAAAGATTGATGATGAGACATATCAGAAATTGTTAGATGATTGGAACTCTCAGAAACTCACTCTGAATTCTTTGAATAAAGAGAATGAGGATCTGAAAGACACAATCACTAAGCTAGAAGTCTTACTTACCAGAAGAGATCTTGAAGTTTGTAAACTGAAGGAGAAATTGATCAACTCTACTTTAAGTTTCAAAAAAGTTTTCCAAGAGTGCTTCTGAAGTGAATGATGCTATAGCTACTGGTAAATCTAATAATTATGGTTTAGGCTATGATGGTGAAACTGCTTCTATTTTTGAAAATTTTAGAAAACCTGTGAAATTTGTGAAGGCAAATGCTAGCACATCTGGTGTAACATCTGCACAAACAGATTCTCACAAGGTTGAAAGGAAGTATATTTGTCATTATTGCTTTAAATATGGTCATATTCGTCCCTACTGCTTGCAAATAGGTAAAGATATGAAAACTGAGTTTGTGCTACCCAGAATGTCTTCACATCCTAGGAAACATTCTGTGAAATCTGCATGGAAACCAAAAGTTACCTGTAATGTTGTTCACACATCCTTGAAAGCATGTTTACCTGGTCTATGGTATTTTGATAGTGGTTGTTCTAGACATATGACAGGACAAATATACTACTTATCTGATTATGTGACCTTGAATGGTGGTAATGTTACATATGGTGGTGGATCAAAAGGAAAGATAATAGGAAAAGGAACTTTGAATGTTAAAGGTTTTCCTAAGCTTAAAAATGTTTTGCATGTTGATGGCTTACTTGCTAATCTGATTAGTATTAGTCAACTTTGTGATGATAATTTGCATGTAAAATTTGACAAAGAGTCTTGTTATGTTCTTAATGAAGATGATGACTGTTTAATGACTGGTACTAGGTCTGCAGATAACTGTTATCTTATTGGAACTAATGTATGCAATTTGTCAAAACATGATGAGAATGTCTTATGGCACCAAAGATTAGGACATGTAAATTACAGGGCAATGAAGAAACTAATCGTATCAGATGCAATCAAAGAACTACCTAAACTAAGTTTCCAGAATACCACTGTATGTGGATCATGCCAGAAAGGTAAGCAGGTAAGAGTGTCGCATAGAATGCTGTCACATTGTTCTACACATCGATGTTTTGAATTGTTGCACATGGATTTGATGGGTCCTATGGAAACTGAAAGCATTGGAGGTAAAAGATATTCCTTAGTTGTGGTAGATCATTTTTCTAGATATACTTGGATTGAGTTTTTAAGAGATAAATCTGAAACATTTGCTGCTTTTAAAGTTCTCTATAAAAGGTTCAAAAATGTGTTTAACTTGAAAGTTGGCCGTATTAGAACTGATCATGGTAGGGAATTTGAGAATAGCATGTTTAATGATTTCTGTGATAAGAAAGGTATCTTGCAAGAATATTCATCTCCTAAAACTCCACAACAAAATGGAATTGTTGAAAGAAAGAATAGAACTTTACAAGAAATGGCAAGAGTCATGCTTTTATCTAAAAGTCTTTCTAAAAGATTTTGGGTTGAAGCATTGAATACAGCATGTCATATTATTAATAGAGTTTATATTCGATCTGGCACTAATCAAACACCTTATGAGATTCTGAATGTTAGAAAACCAAGTGTGAAATATGTTCATGTATTTGGTTGTGTGTGTTATATTCTGAATGATAGGGATCAACTTCACAAGTTTGATTCTAAAAGTGATAAAGGTTTCTTTTTAGGTTATTCTAGAAATAGTAAAGCTTATAGAGTTTATAACCTTAGGACTAACACTGTTCAAGAATCTGTTAATGTTGTGTTTGATGATGATAAAGGTCTTACAGATGATAAAGATGAAGAAGATATATCACAAGTCACTGACAATACTGAGAATACACTGAAGTCTGATAATGCTGCACCAAATGCTAACACATCTGGAGCAACATCTACAGAACAGTCAGCTGTAATTCCACAGAATGATCAGTATGTTCCAAAAACGAATCCTTCTTCAAGAATAGGGAAAAGTCATCCTTCTGACCAGATCATAGGCGATGCTACAGTTGGAGTGCAAACAAGAGGAAGAATAAGATCGAATAAGGTAGATGTGGTAAGAACAATATGCATGTCTTCTATTTGCAATGTTGTGAACGCTGAGTGTTACTATTCTGAAATTGAACCTAAAAGTGTGAATGAAGCATTAACTGATGAATATTGGATAAATGCTATGCATGAGGAACTTAATCAGTTTGAAAGAAATGAAGTATGGACACTTGTTCCAAGACCTAGTCATACTAATGTCATTGGAACAAAGTGGATTTATAAGAATAAAACTGATGAGTCTGGAAACATTGTTAGGAACAAAGCTAGATTAGTTGCACAAGGTTACACCCAAGTTGAAGGTGTTGATTTTGATGAAACTTTTGCACCCGTTGCTAGGATAGAATCTATTAGATTATTACTAGCAATTGCATGTTTTATTGATATTAAACTACATCAAATGGATGTAAAAGCTGCATTCTTAAATGGCATATTAAATGAAGAAGCATATGTAGAACAACCTAAAGGTTTTGAAGATGCACAATACCCGGATCATGTGTACAAACTAAAGAAAGCATTGTATGGTCTAAAACAAGCTCCTAGAGCATGGTATGGTAGGCTTACAGACTTTCTTTTAGAGTATGGATTTATTAGAGGAGAAGCCGATAGGACTTTGTTTATTAAGCACACTGGAGAAGGTTTACTAATTGCTCAAATATATTTTGATGACATTGTGTTTGGTTCAACCTGTGATAAAATGCTGAACAGATTTGTTGAAGCAATGACAACCACATTTGAGATGAGTATGGTTGGAGACTTGAATTATTTTTTAGGTCTTCAAATCAAGCAATGTAAGGATGGTGTTTTCTTCTCTCAAGGTAAGTATGCTAAAAACTTAGTCAAACGGTTTGGTCTTGAAAGCTCAAAAGTAATGAAAACACCTATGGGTTCTACTTTGAAACTTTGCAAAGACAATGGTGGAAAGGATGTTGATCCAACATTGTATAGATCCATGATAGGTAGTTTACTTTATCTAACCTCTAGTAGACCTGACATTATGTATAGTGTGTGTGTTTGTGCTAGGTACCAAGCTAATCCAAAGGAATCTCACCTGAATGCAGTGAAAAGGATTATCAGATACGTTTCAGGTACAAGTGAACTAGGGATATGGTACACTAAGGACACCAACAACACATTAATTGGATACAGTGATGCGGATTGGGCTGGAGATATAGATGATAGAAAGAGTACAAGTGGAGGATGTTTCTACATGGGAAACAATCTTGTGTCTTGGCATAGCAAGAAACAAAATTGTGTTTCTCAATCCACTGCCGAGTCTGAGTACATAGCTGCAGGAAGTTGTTGCACACAACTATTGTGGTTAAGTAAGATGTTTCATGACTATGGAATTGAAAACAATATCCTCCCAATTTTCTGTGATAACACAAGTGCTATTAACATATCTAAAAATCCGGTACAACACTCACTCACTAAGCACATTAGCATTAGACATCATTTTATGAGAGATTTAGTGGAGAAGAACATAGTTAAGTTGGAATATGTGCCTACTGAAAATCAAAATGCTGATATATTTACTAAGGCTCTTGACCATGAGAGATTCTCATTTTTGAGGAAATCTCTTGGTATGTGTAATATCTGAATAATTCTTGAGAGGATGTTGTCACAAATGCGGTAGCATTTGGGACAACAGCCTAAGGTGGTATAGTTATTATAGATTTGATTTATTTCTTATTTTCGTTGAATAATTCCTTTGTAAAATATTCTTGAATCTGAAATTTGTTTGTGCAAAAATAGGCGTGTACTACACCTCTCAAAAGCTTAAAAAATTGAGAATGTTACAACATACTAAAAGATGTACCAATTCACTGAGTAACTATGGAGCACGGAGTTCGCTACTACGATGCCTTCTTTTCAAAAGGTGAATTTGGTAAAAACATCAAGAGGTTCGTAATCCATTAAGTAAGTATGGGGCACGGAGTTCGCTACTACGATGTACTCTACAGGAACAATGAATCAATACGAATTAGATGATGTAGCACAAAAAGAAGAAATGCAATGAAAAGAAAAATGCAGAAAAATTGGCTACATTGGATAGGTAAAACCTGTGAAAAACCAATGTTGAGGTGTATGTCAAATCCTTGAGCACAACATTACATGATTTAATTATATTTTTATAAGTTGTAATTATTTAATTAATTGTGGGAATTTATTTTATTTATTTATAATTATACTAACCACGTTCCTTTTATTATTTCAAATTATACACATTTTTAATTTTAATTAATTCTAGAATATTCTTAATTTAATTAATTTATTAATTAAGATTTTACCCCACTAACTCACCCATGATTTACTTGTGGCTGAATTTGTGGAGCATTATCCATTCAATCTAGAATTTTCTTTAAGTCAAGCCTTAATCACACGTACATTATTCCAACTACTAAGCTCTCTCTATATAAATACTCCCATTTCATATTTTTCTAAGCTTTGTAATTAATTGAGTAAGTTGAGTATTGTTTTTGCAGATTTATTATAAGCTATTGTGTGTCTCGATTTTTGTGTTGAGCTTTTCAGATTCTTGAGTTAAATGGCTGGCAAAAGAGAAACCAACCCACACAATTCAAACTCACCGAACTCAGACTCACCACCGTCATCCTCATCTCTCTCGAATCTTCACACTCTAGCTTCCATGGCTGCTTCACATTAAAATTCACCCCCAACTGCCGCAACCGTCACACCAGCTACTCCGACAACCATCCACATATCAAACCAAGCCACACTCTCCGAGCTTAACCAGGCGGTTGAGAATTTTTCTCAATCGATGAGATCATCTACTCCACCCATCCTCACGATCGGTGATATGTCCATTGACATCTCTCACTACTTGCGCACCCAAGAAGTGATCACTACTGCACCTTCTTCATCCACAGCCGAAAAGCCCCAAATTCCGAGCCCTAACGCTGAAACAGAGGCCCCGACTGCTGCCTCTATGGGGGAGACTGAGAAGGAGATTGAAGAATCCCCTGTTGCTGAGTCAAAGGAGCCGTCGAATGCGGAGACATCCGACAATGAGGACGCTCAAATGGAGGATGCTGAAGCAATTGAAAATTCCGGCAAAACTGACTCTGACATCTCAAAGTCAGATTCTGAACCGATTCCTTTCAAGAGGAATGTTGAGAAAGGGAATAGAAAGAGGAGCCCAGTGCTAAGGAGACGATCAAACTTAGTTTTTACTCGAGTTGATTATTCTGACTCTTTGAGGAAGAAGAAGAAGCTAGGTAGTGATGTTGCTGAACCAATTCAGGTATTTTCTGAATCTGATGAACAAGTGGTGATTGAGAAGCCAACTAAGAAGAAAGCTGATCCTAAGGGGAAGGGAAAGGTAAAGGTTGATGCTGTTCGAACAATCCCTGAAGAACCAGAACCTGATTCTGATTCTGAAATGGAGGTTTGTCTCAGGGATATGCAGCAAGCCCTGAAGAAGAATGCTGCCTCACATGCTGAATCAAATGCTCCAGCACCAGAACCTGATGATGGAGGTGATTCAAGCAGTGCAGCCTCGGACAAAAGCTCTGAAAAGGAAGCTGATTCCAGTTCTGAGGAGGAGAAAGAACCAAGCTCAAAGGAAAGCACTTCTGAGGAAGGTAATTCTGAAACTGAAGTAGAATCTTATATTGATGGATTGGTTGATAAAATAACTAGGCTGTCTAGGAGGAAACTGTTGATGGAAAGGAGAATTCATGTTTCTGATTTTGAGAGTAAGAATTTGATTCAATTCTTAGAGGATAGAAAATTGATGAAAGCTCTGAACTTGTGTGATACTTTTGTTTCTGATTGGGTGTATGAATTTTATGCATGTCTGAGGAAGAGTAATGGTAGGAGGAGTTCCCGTTGGTATGGGAATGTACAGTTTAGGGGGAGTATAATTCCATTTACACCAGAGTTGATTAATGATTTCTTAGGCATAGAACCAGTACTTGATGATGATGAACCTTATTTGGATGTTGTTACTGCTTCTATGACTGGTGGTTTGTTGACTAGATGGAGGAATGGAATGTTGGCCAAGGACCTTACTTCTCTTTATTCTGTGTTGCATAAATTGATAGTTTATAATTGGATACCTTCCACCAACTCTACCAAAGTGACAAAGGATCAAGCAATATTGCTTTATAGGATAGTGGTTTTGAAGAAGTTTAACTTGGGATTGACTATTTTCCACCACATGATGAAGTTTAGTGATGACATTTCTGATAAAGGAAACCTTCCATACCCTGTGCTTATATGTTTATACTTGAAGATGCATGGTTTTAGCCCTAAGAAGACTGAGGTTCTTAGAGGTAAGGTTCCTTTATACACCATTTCACCTGCTTTGCTCATTGGTGAAAGAGTGAAAGATTTGCCCTTGCACAATCCTGGAAGTTCTTCTCACAGACCAGCTCCTGCTCAACCTCAACCAGCACAGAGACCTGAACAGAACACAGTTGCACCTAATGCTGCACCAGATGCTGAGAACATTGGTGGTAACACTGACACCACATTCTCTGTTCCCAGATCTTTTATATTATTGCAGTTACAGCACTTACAGGACCAGATTGATGAGCTCTAGTTCATCAAAGACAAGTCGACCAGGCTACTTTCCACTACAACAGGGGGAGTACCACCTTCCACTTCAGCAAGAGCTTCTGGAGTTGTTATTGAAGAGCTGAATCCTGAAGCTGGAGGTGTACCTGATGCTGCTGCTGCTACAGAGAATGGAGGAACTGCTGCTGCTAACAGTGTTGTTGCACTCTTTGCATCAACTTGTTTTATTGAGGAACTAGAGGAGGCTGATGAAGACAAGTTTGCAGATGCTGCTGAAGATGATGAGGATATGGAAATCCTCTATGCTGATATCTAGAACAGATGATGCAAGACAGGGGGAGTACTGAAGTACAGATGGCACATGTGCAGGACCTTGATGCTGCTGCTATTGTTATAACAATTCATGCCATTTTCAGTCCTACTTTTGTTTTTGTTATTCTGTTGTGTTTAAGTTAAAATTCTGTTTATTCTGATACAATATTTATTATTTCTAGTTGATAGGATGTCTATATTTATCTTGCTTAAATTAGTTTACACTAATGATATTTGATTACTGCTTATTGCTTAATTTGTTTTCCTATCATTAATTGCTTACTGCATGATGAATATGCCTTGTTTAGTTTATTTATTTTTCATAGTTTTTGCTCTGATTATATTGTTTAGTCCTTGTTTGTTTTTGAGTCTTACATAAGTCTTAGAACTAATCTGATATATACCCTTATATGCTCTGATTTAATCTTTGATTTTTGTAAAGTTATATGTTTTTGTAAACAAGTGTACTGTTTATAGTTGTTTTGGTTTTGAATAAGATTACTTTGATCTTATGGCACGGATCTTAGTAAAATTATTCTTGATCTCTTTTTGATTTGATCCAACGGTTACAACAGGTATTGTCTTGACTAGTATTTAGACTTGATGTTCAACTCACCTAAATACATAATACTAAGTATGTATAGAAATATATGTGCATCAGGTGTGTTGTAGTCGAAAGGTCAAATTGGGGGAGATTGTAGATGTTGTTAACTCTTAAATGCTTTAACATTATCAACAACATCTTAATTTGACCTTCCTTGATTTATTCTAAGTCTTTTCTGAAATGTTACATTAAATGTTGTACTAAATGCTCTCACATTCAGGAACGATTCTAGAAGCTTCTACAAGAGTCTGGAACCTGGAAGATTCCAGAAGGTTGGAGAACGTGCTAGAAGAGTTTAGAGTATTGTAGAACGACCTGGAAGATGGCAGAAGGATCTAGAAAGATCATGGAGGTTGAGGTACTAAAAAATAGGATCTCATAATGGAAGGATCTAGAAGCTGTGTATTTCTCTATAAATACCGCTGGAGCCTCTCATTTCAAAGTATGCAGTATTCGAGTAACACCTTCTTGAGAGTTCAACCCTAGTTCAGAGTTATGGTCAGTAGTTGTGTCTTTTAACGTACGCCAAGGGATACCACACCTTCTAGTGTACTTAGTTCTAGTCTTGTATCGAGTGAGAGTGAATCATAGATCAGATTAGTTCTTTAGACAGTGTTTCTTACACTTAAGTCTATTTGCAGATTCAGGCACCTGCATCGATCGTAGTTTCTGTTTGTGGAATGTTGAAGTAATTGCTGAGACATTTCACACGACATTTTTGTGTATAACTTAGGAACTAAGTTATTGTTTCGCCGTAAGGCTTAGCATAGGTTTTGTTATTAATAAAATCTATGTTAAAAATTATTCCATTGTGTTCGTATTGTGTTTTAGTGTTTTAGACTTCCGTTGTGTACTGTGTTTACTTATTCACATTCTGTTAGAGTTAATGTTACACTAATTGTCACAACATTCAGTGTAACATTGTTCTGTTTTTTACTTAAACACTAGATACTTCCCCCCACACACTTTCAAGCAGTTTTTTTTTTTTCAATACTCCTATTATTTTCTTGTACTGTTTGATGCAACTTAAGTTAAATGATGCATTGATGCTTCTTTTTCATATCACCCTTTGTGGATTGAGAGATGCTCATACTTTTTTCTATCTTGAATTCAAATTCCAAATCTTTCTTCTTTTTAGGACAGACTGATTCTCCTAATTCTTTGAAGTTGTTATTTTGTCTTGTGTTGTACGTGCTTTTGAGTGGATGATCTGGAAGTGGGCTTTCGTAAGCACTAAATAAACATATATAATGATCGGGGGTTTATTACGTGTTTATGCGGGTTATTATGATGATTAATGAAGATAATATGAAGAACAAAGCAAGAACAGTGAAGAACAAAGATGTAGCTTCTTGGAGAAGCTAAAAGCTTGAGAGCTTTGGGAGAGTATATTGCTTTGGGTTGGGTGATTTGGTGGAATATGTAACCTGTTCTTTACAAATGAGCCTTTTAGGCATTATATAGTGGTTTTTGGGGGCTGCCCGCCCTTTACACGTGGCATACCCTTACTGGACCAGTCTTCTGCCCGAAAAGGTGATTGGATGGCGCATTTAATGCTAAACCGCCACTGGTGGTCATCCTCGCCGAGATGCCGATGACCTAAACCACCTCTGGTGGTCGCCGAAGGACCTGGTCGTCTAGGTAGGCGATCGCCGAAATACCTTCGAGGAAGGTGGTCGGCACTCTCCTTGCTGTCTCCCAAGACTTCAACACTTATACTTCTCTAGCTAGAACAGGCAAGTGCTCGCCCACACATTTGGGCGAGCAGCTAACTAAAACATGTGCTCGCCAACATCTTTGGGCGAGCACTTAAATATATTAAATACATTAAATCTATTACATTTTCTTCATCTTGTTGACTAGTCGTCGCACGACTTTGTTGACTGGTCCTCGCCACGCAAGCTGGTGACTAGGATTGATTTGTCAAAGATTGGCCTCGTACTCTGCTTCGTTGTTGGTCGCCCGATACTCGGACTCGATCGCCGAAGCAAACGTCTGTCCGGTTGGGCTGGTGAGGATGACTCCTGCCCCTGCTTAGGTGCTCGTTGACGAGCCATCGACGAACAGTGTCCAAGGAAGTTCGATTCCCTTGTCCAATTTCTCCGGGAAAGTGAGCTCTACAATGAATTCTGCTAACACTTGTCCCTTGATTGCCGTTCTGGGTGCGTAGGTGAGCCCAAATTGCTCGATTTCCACCGACAATTTCAAAAGTCTTCCAGTGGTATCCGGACGATGCAGTGCTCGCCGAAGAGGAAAGGTCGTGAGGATGACCACCTCGTGGTCGAACAGGTATTGCCTTAGTTTTCTGACGCTCATGACCAACGCGTACGCCAATTTTTCCATTGGAGTGTATCTCAACTCCGCATCTCTTAGTGATTGACTTACGTAGTAGATTGGCAGATGTGTGTTCCCCTCTGCTCGGACGAGCACTGAACTGATCGCACAGTCAGTGGCCGCCAAGTATAGATACAAAATTTCGCCGGGGACTGGCTTAGATAGGACCTTCGGATCTGATAGATATTCCTTTAGCTTTCCGAAAGCTTTCTCACACTCATCGGTCCATTCGAACCTCCCTTTTTTCAAAGCATCGAAAAAAGGTTTGCAACGATCGCCCGTTCGTGCAACAAATCTGTTCAGCGATGCAAGGCATCCTGTCAACCTCTGTACTTCTTTTACATTCCTCGGGCTTTGCATGTTGATGACTGCTTGAATTTTGCTTGGATTTGCCTCGATGCCCCGCTGGCTAACCAAGTGCCCCAGAAATTTTCCTGAGCTAACTCCAAAACTGCATTTCTTTGGATTTAACTTCATGTTGTATTCCTTCAGAATATCGAAAGTCATGGCAAGGTGGTGTAGGTGATCCTCTTTCCGCAAGCTTTTGACAACGATGTCGTCGATATAGACCTCCACCATCTCGCCGATGTGTTTTTCAAACATTTTATTTACCAGTCTTTGGTACGTTGCCCCCGCGTTTTTCAAACCGAAAGGCATTCTCTTCCAGCTATACATGTCGACTGCAGTCATGAAAGCCGTATGTCGCTGGTCGTCGGGATGCATCGCAATCTGATGGTATCCTGCGAAAGCATCCATGAAAGTTAACATCTCGTGCCCCGCTGTATTGTCTACTAGATGATCAATGTGGGGCATCGGAAAATGATCTTTCGGACAGGCGTCGTTTAGATCTGTGAAGTCTATACACAATCTCCACGACCCGGTCGTCTTTCTGACGAGCACTGGATTTGCCAACCACTCGGGATCAGTTCCAGTTTTCTCGATTAATTTGTTGTCGATCAATTTCTTGACTTCGACCACCAAAGCCGCATATTTATCAAGCCCAAATTTTCTTCGTTTTTGGGTGATGGGTCTCCTTGCTGGATCAATATTCAATCTGTGGCAGGCATGGTTCATGCTAATGCCCACCATATCCTCGTGCGACCAGGCGAATACACCGATGTTTTCTTTCAAAAATGCGACCATATCTGAGTGCAATTGTACTGGTAAATTTGAACCAATGAAAACCTCGAGTTCTGGACGAGCTTCGTTTAGATGGATGGTTTCAAGGTCCTCCGCTGGGGTTGCCCGTTCTTTAGGCTCCTTCCAACGAGGGTCCTCGATTCCGAATTCTGGCTCAAAGCCTAACCTAGGCTCCAGATCTGGAATGTTTTCTGGAACCTGGTCGTCGGGGATCTGGTCGCCCGAATCTGTCTGCTCGTCGATTTCCATTGGGGTGTGGTCGTCCACTTCCATGGAGGCGTTCTCGTTCGCCTATACTTGGTGGTCGTCGAAACTCCGACTGCACTCCCCAACTTCAATCTTTCGGTACTTGCTAGGAAGACCCTCCAAGTAATTCATTTGTTGTTTTTATTTTTGACACTCGATATATTGGCCAACCATAGTAGTTTCTTTAGAATAACGCTTAGCAAAACGGACGAGACACTCCCTCGCCCGCGTCTGATGGCCCTTGACGGTTATAACTCCCGTCGGGGTCGGAAACTTTACACAGTAGAAAAAAGTTGAAACGGCCGCCTTGAACTCGTTGAAGAAAGGTCGGCCGAGGAACACGTTGTAAGAAGATGGCATGTCCACGATCATGAAGTCGAGCTGCCTAGTGTGATGCATTGCTGGCTCTTTCGACGATGCCAGTTCCAAAGACAGTCTGATTTTCCCAATGGGAAGGTTGCGTGTGTCCCCGAAACCTACGATTATATCATCGCAAGGCTCGATATATTCAGCATATCCACCGAGTGCATCCAAAGTATGCTTGAAGAGGATGTTGGTGTATGCCCCGGTGTCGACCATCATGCGATGGACATTGGTTCCCATTATTTTTCCTGTGATGACCAAAGCATCATTGTTTGGTTGCACCACGCCGTTCAGGTCGTCGTCCGAGAAAAGGACTTGATGGGATGGAGGCTTCTCGGCATCCGGAGCGACACACACTTGATGGACATTATTGAGTGCTCGGATTTCACTCTGTTGTCGGCAAACAGACAGAGCGGTCCCGGACTGAGTACCCCCCAAGGGGCCTTCTATCACCATACAAGCCCCGCCCACATTGTCGATGTCGCCACGTGGATTGTTTGGCATGGGAGGAGTTGTTTTCTGGCGGTTAAGCTGTTGGCGCAAGTCTTCGCTGTCGTCGCGACGTTTCTTCCCCCTGTTGTCGCCATTTCCAAGGGGCTTGATGAATTGGGCGAGCTTGCCCTCATTGTACAGTTTGAAAAGATTTCTCACCAAGTCCCGGCACCCATTAGTGTGGTGGCCGATGGAGTTGTGGTAGTCGCAGAATTTACCACCATCCAAGTTCTCCTCATTCGTGTGCATTGGCTTGGCATGGGGGAGCAAATTCTTTCCCATGACAGCATTGAAAATACCCCTAGGATCAAGAGAGAGAGATTCTCTGAACTGAATGATCTCTGGGGACTCCTCGAAAGGCCTGAAGTTCGCTGGGCGATCACTGCCAGCTTGAGTGGTCGCCTTTTTTGGCTGGGAAGACTCCCCAGTGTTTGTATTTTTCTTGGGCCAGATTCTTTTGGCCGCTTCAGGCTGCTCGTTAGCCTTGGCGGCATCCATGATTTCTTCCATCTGAAGGAAGTTCCCAGCCCTTGTGCGGAAGTCCGCATAAGAAACTGGGAAAGTAGTATGCATAGATTCCCAGAGCTTGGAACCTATCCTCAGGCCGGAAACAGCCGAGATCAACTTCGTCTCATCGTTTACGGCCTCCCCATCGATCGCCAGCCTATCGAAGCGCTCGATGAAGTCCTTGCCAGATTCAGTCAATGATTGGCGAACGTTTGCCAAATGTTGTTTCGAGGCTGGGCGAGCAGCAATGGACCCGAAGTAGGTTAAGAAATGTTGCCCCGGCTCAAGGAATGAGGTGATAGATCCGGCACTCAAAGTTGTGTACCAACGATGAGCCCGGTCTCCCAAAGTTAGGGAGAAGTTTCTGCACTGGGTGGCGTCCGTTGCCCCGATTGAGGCCATGTAGTTTGAGTACTTGGACAAGTGTACTCTGGGGCCGGACATCCCATCATATGCCGCCATGGAGGGCATCTGGATCTTTCTCTGGATGGGGGCGGTGAGGACCGCAACACTTAGTGGAGGAGCGGGCAGAGTGATTGGTGGGGTGATCCCTTGCTTTGAGGCGACCACCTCTGCTCGCAAGGCCTCCATCTCTAGCTTCATAATTTTTTGAGTTTCGAGGAACTGGGCGATCTGCCCCTCCTCGGCCGTTTATGGTCGGGGGACGACAACCTCGTCGCGTCGACTCCCGTGAGATGGGGCCGGATGATCATCATGACGTGATCGCCTGGGAGAATGTCTCTCCGAGTGGTGGCTGCGATAACTCTTCCCCGGAGCTCGCGAGCCCTGCCCCGGCCCTACTCGATCGAGGGCGGAGATCGTGTCTCCCTGTCCTCTCTTATCTGCTCGATCCCTGTGGTCGGCTTTGTCTGGTCGACCTCCAAGTTCGAAAGGCACTCGGCGAGGAACCCTCCCGCCTTTATCGGCCATTCGATCAAAAACAGAATTTCGGCCTCGCGAGTCTCCCGTATGGCTATTGTGGGAGTGCTCCACCGCTTTGCTTTTCCCTCTGTCCTGGGGATGAACAGAATATGAGTGATAGGAGCGGTCGTCCTCATCATTTCCTCTGGCCTTCGCCTTTTCTTTTTGGGCTTTGTCGAAGGCCTGATCTTTGGCCTTCTCAAGCTCTTCTTTCTCGTTCTGCCTCCTCTTCTCCAGGAGGAAGTCAGAAAAGTCTTTCAAGTTCTGGGGATCTTTCAAAATGTCCCCCATGTTCAGGTTTGCAAAAGGATTTACCGGCGGAGGGGGATCGTTCCCTCCGGGAGCTACAAATCCGTCTTGTGGAGTATGTTGAGACATCGTTTAAAGAGTGTCTCCTGGGGATTATTACAAAGATATGACTGGTCTTTAAGCTTTCGACGCTTAAAAACGAAAGATTAGAGTTCTTACGCAGAAGAACGTGCTATTACAACTACTTTCTAGCAAAGTAACAACAACTAGAGCTTGAAAACAAAGTTACAAAGAGATCAAACTCCAAAATATGTCTCGAATATCGCAAATATTCAAGAACACGAAGAACACTAAAATACGTAAATAAAGCTTTAAACGGTGGAACTACCGATTAAAACCTGAGATAAAGAGTTTGCAAACCGATCGCTCGATAATCGGTCAAAACTGAGATGATGAACACGTAAAAGGACCCCCTCCTTCTAGCGCCAAATGTTGTACGTGCTTTTGAGTGGATGATCTGGAAGTGGGCTTTTGTAAGCACTAAACAAACATATATAATGATCGGGGGTTTATTACGTGTTTATGCGGGTTATTATGATGATTAATGAAGATAATATGAAGAACAAAGATGTAGATTCTTGGAGAAGCTAAAAGCTTGAGAGCTTTGGGAGAGTATATTGCTTTGGGTTGGGTGATTTGGTGGAATATGTAACTTGTTCTTTACAAATGAGCCTTTTAGGCATTATATAGTGGTTTTTGGGGGCTGCCCACCCTTTACACGTGACATACCCTTACTGGACCAGTCTTCTGCCCGAAAAGGTGATTGGATGGCGCATTTAATGCTAAACCGCCACTGGTGGTCGTCCTCGCCGAGATGCCGAGGACCTAAACCGCCTCTGGTGGTCGCCGGAGGACCTGGTCGTCTAGGTAGGCGATCGCCGAAATACCTTCGAGGAAGGTGGTCGGCACGCTCCTTGCTGTCTCCCAAGACTTCAACACTTAGACTTCTCTAGCTAGAACAGGCAAGTGCCCGCCCACACATTTGGGCGAGCAGCTAACTAAAACATGTGCTCGCCAACATCTTTGGGCGAGCACTTAAATATATTAAATACATTAAATCTATTACATTTTCTTCATCTTGTTGACTAGTCGTCGCACGACTTTGTTGACTGGTCCTCGCCACGCAAGCTGGTGACTAGGATTGACTTGTCAAAGATTGACTTCTTTGACTAGGTATAACATCTTGTGTTGGCAAAAAATAGTTCATTTTAAACAGATCATAGCCCATATGCCTAAATGACTAATATTATAGAATTAAGGACATAATTTATTCTTCAAATGAATTAGGAGTAATTAATAAGTAGGAGTTATGTTTTAAAGATAATTAATAAGGTGATATGATAAGAGCTAGCTAGCGAGACAAAATATACTACAAACTGCTATTTAGAAATTAAAGAGAGTATTAATTGTATTAATAATTTAGTTTCTCTTTCTTTTTAGATATCTGTAATTTCTAGTATTGTTTTACAACAGGTGATTCCAACAGGTGCGGGTGGTGTTGACCTCTGTAATTTCTATTGTTTTACATAATTATTGCAAATTTTTCAACACCACATATTTACTCTATAAGAAAATATCCATTTTCATCATATTAAAATCAGATGTTAATTGGAACAAATCTACTATGGATGATCGACTTAGCACTTTACAAACATGAATCTTAATTATCATGGAAGCTAGAGAGGAAAGTTTCTCAATAAAACGAGATATTATCCGAATCAGTGGCCAATGTATGTGTTTATGTTCACTATAAGTAATTTGTCTCCCAAGCAGACTAGATGTTGATCCTGAAAGGAGTAGATAACAAGTGTATGGGGGAAGGGGAGAATACACTTGTATGCAAATCTTTTGCAAACTTTAATCAAACCAGACTTCAGCAAGATTGTCTTGGACAACTCTGCTGGTATGATTAACTCTTTATAGATAATCATACTACTAAGTACTATTGAGTACTTAGTTGGATAACTATATAAGGGAGTTATATGTGCGGAATTAGTGGTTGGCCCTTTAGTTTAAACTCCTTTTAAGTTCTGAAATCATCTTAACAGTTTTCACAATCTTATCAGGGAACTTGTCCAAATCTAGTTTTAGCACAGTCTTAAGTATGTTGTAATACCCTGAATCAAATTATGCCGGTTACATCAATTAATAGTCGAATTCTTTAAAAGGATTTAAGAAAAAGAATTTTATGTCATTATATATCTTCAACATAGCGCTTGATTTACAGGAATTTGATTTTAAGGAACGACCGAATTTTCGGAAGGAAACGCACTCCTAACACAGATAAGATCGAATACTATTTAAGACTTAAGATTTTAAATATTAAAGGTTTAATTATATTAAAAGATTTAATTATTTTTAAAAGAAAAGTTGTCCCAAAAACCTCAACGTTTTAATATCAGATTTATTAAATAAAATAGACAGCGATGTGACGCCGCGTCTAATAATAAAATTAGACTTTCAATTGACGGTCCGGAACCTCCAAATTGTCGAGCACTATGTGCTAGACCAACTCGACACTATTATTTTATTATAGTATCACATTTTTCTATTAAATATATTGTTACACTTTGTGCGGTTGTGATTAAATCGCATGCTATGTGAAATTTATTTTGTCGCATCATACAACGATTTAATCGTTTAGCATTACATGTTATAGCATAATACATAGTATGTGTTGAAAATATTAATCGATATAATACACAGTACAAATTAAACACGAAAAGAATAAACCTACCTTGAATCTAGTCTTGTACCTACACCCTACAATATCTCTAGATTACATTGATCACAATATGACACTCCAATTCCCATGTTGGCCGTCCAGCACTGCCAAACTTTCAACATGCCCCTATTCACCTTTTGACCCCCACTCTATTTTATTTTTAATCACCAATCCTTACTCTAATTCCTATCCCACATATATATATACCACACATGTCTTGAGATTTCAAGACAACTCCCTTCCTCCCCTCTTCATATATTTTCGGCAGCCCCCTCTCCCTCTCCTCCATCAAGTGTTTTCCTCCATTCTTACAAGAAGAGGAAGCTTTCATCCAACTCCACCACTACAAGAGAAATAACAAAAACTCGCTCCCTTCTCTTCCTCCTAAACTGTCGACCACCACCTAGCAAGAGAGCCAAGTCTTGAAGTCCTTTCCCTCCTCCATTTGAAGAATGAGGTAGAAAACCATCCATTTCCTTTCTTTCTTAAGTTTTCTTGAAACTTTACTAATATCCAATCTTTGGCCATGGTAGAAAGCCTTTCCAGGACTTCTAAGGAGCTGTGACATTCAAGGATCTAAGGAATAGAGCCCATCTAAGAAGAGATTTAAAGGTTGTTCACCCAACTTTCATGTCTTGCACTTTTAATGACTTCTATGTTGATTTTGTGTTTAATGTTTGGTTTAAAATGCATGTCAAGACTAGATTTATGTTTTATTTAATGTATTTTCGTTGGTGGATGATTTATTGGTTTTCAAAGTATGAGAAAATTATTTTTATTTGATTTTGAGGGTTTTGTATGATTGCATGTGTATTACCCTGTTTCTGCAGCAACTTTGTCGGCTTACCGTTTTTGTTATACTAGCTTTCTAGAAAATATAAGAATACTGGGATAAACTAAATCGACTTGGGAATCTATTCCAACAAGAATCGTGCTAATTGGATTTATATTTTGAAAGATATGAATTTTTTAAGATCATGTGTGACAAACTGGGAAGAATAGGCTCGAGAAAAACTTTTATAAAATTTATATTAAAATAATACATGACGTTATGAACCGTTTTGATTTATTTCATGATTTATTGGTGAGTATAAATAATTTTATAAAATCATTTTTCAAAACTGCTCAAGTTGGAAGGCTGCTGTGACCACTGCACCATTTTCGAAAGTTCACCAAAACTCTACTTTCTGAAAGTCAAATTCCATGATACGAGTTTTATGTGTGTTCTAAACTCCAAGATATACCAACGGTATAAAATTCATAATTTTCTAACATGTTTTAGTATTTTAGAAAAATGCATAAAGTTGGCTATGTGATTCTTTTTTACAAACTGCATGCACTGTGACTTTACACCTGTTTTTAAAGAGGAGCTCAAAACTCTTGTTTCCGACCACTAAAAAAACCCTTGGAACAAATTTTATAAACATTCTAAACTTCGATGAGTGCCTACACTTAAAGTTCATAATTTTTCAACGAGTTTAGATATTTTAAATAAATGTTAGAGATTGAGGTACAAACCATCTTACAAACTGCATACATGGGTTTTTCATAAATCTTGGACTTGTGTATTTTCATTTACTTATATGTGTAATAAATTCATGTAGATTAAGTAAAATATAATTTTTAGTTATAAGCATTATTTATTTTGTAATGTGTTAATACGTGTGTATGTGTACATGAATTATTAATTGAGTAAATATGCAAGTGCGGTTATATGCTTAGTTTTTATACTTAGAAATTGTTCAGGCATGACTAGAGGAGTATGTGTTAATAGTATGTGTATTATTTCAATTTGATAGTTTGTTGTTTATAAGCATGATTAAATGTTATATGTGATTGTGAATTATGTGTGATACTATCAATTAATATTAAATCTTGCTAAACATGTTGGTGGTTTATTTGACATTAGATTTAGGGATATGTGTTGGTATTTGAGTAGGACTAAAGAGCATGCTAGATGAACATATTTATATGATTGAAAGATTTAATGACAAAAGTCCCTTAATCGGGAAATCGCTGAAACACCTTACATGAACATATGTATATGCATTATTAAGACTTAAAAGATTAAAGATTTAAATACATATATAAGATTCACTAAGAATTAAAAGAATTGTGTTAGGCGAAGTGCGGGACCTGTTTGGAAACTTTGGAACGGACCTTGGTTAAGCGTAACTTTTCGAACTCAAACTTCTTAAGCAAACCAGGTGGGTGACATTTACTATATTGCCTTGATGTTATTTATCGGTTGGTATATTCTATGGTATATATCCAAATGATTAATGGAGACATAAGTCTCACAAAGACGACTGGGGACATATGAGCCTTCTAACTGATGAATGGGACACTAGTCCACTAACAAATGAATGCACGGAGATCTATATTGAATCTCACCCAATGATGTAATGAAAGATGATGGAGTCATTAGCCTCAAGAAAATGGTATATGATGGGGAACTACGGCTAGTCCCAAATAATGTAAAGACGAGATATCACTGTTATAACGTATGCCATATTGGGTAACTAGCGTACAAGTCATCCACACTGAGAATTCAAATCTCATCCCCCCTTAAATTAAATATTTCAGGTACATATGGCGAGGAGTTCGAGCATCGGGAGGAGCGATATAGGTTTCCCTATTTATGTGTCTACTTGGCCAATGATTGTTATTGCTTATCATTACGATGCATGATGAACACAATTCGTTACTGTCTTATGTTACTAGTGAACTTGACTTCTTTACTGGTTACGGTTATGATTAAGTTGATCAAATTTTATGTCGAGTAGAAAACATATTCTCATGACTAATCGAGGACTTGTAACATGCATGCATGAAAAGTTTTGTCAAACTTTTAACTTAAAGATCCTGTTGCCTGTCTCATATGCATTTTCAAAAGGGTCGCACGCTACGCTCAAGTTTAAATGTTAATTGCTTAAGATTTTCGCTGTGCTATATGAAATAATTACCTCACTTTAAAATCTTAAAATTTTTAGTCCGCAATTTTAGTCACTAAGTAATGATCGATTTTTCAGAAGTGGCGGAATTGCACTTTTGAAAAACTGGGGCGTTACATATATATATATATATATGTTAGTGTTTTGTATCATAATTTTTTTAGGTAGTGGTGCTCTAACCACTTGAGCTATCCCACTTTGTCAAAGGTGAAGAGCGAGGTGATATTCGAAAAAAAAGAAGGTTAATGTGAATGAGCTGCTCCTTTTAGTCAAATTTAGAGCCGAAGGTTTGTTGTTGAAGATACATACTTGGGAAGAATTAATTATGGTAAGTTTAAGAAACACATTGTTGAATTAAAAATCAAGAAGGATTATAAATGGAATTAAATATATATATATATAGATCCTTCAATTCCCATAGGGAGTATATATATATTTAATTCCAAATTAAATTATGGTAATTAGTTATTCAAAGGATGAATAATAAAAATCTTAGTTTATAATTAATAATCTATGAATGATCAAAAACTTACCATCAATAATCTTATGGAAATTATATGAATGATCAAAAACTTACTATGGAAGATCTTATGAAAATTAAGTGAGACAAAATTAATCTTTTGGATTGTAGAGTAAAAAAGGAAGTAAATCTTTACTAGAATTAAGATTATGAATCATGCGTATAAAACCATCCTCCCCAAACCATAAAAAATACTACTCCAATTAATACTAGCTTGATCAATCAAAAAGATAGATTATAAAATTAAAAATAATGTCGTCACAGCCTGTTTATGATGAGGGCGTATATTCAAATTTTGTCATCAGTAAACCTGACTTTTCTCAATCCAATGGCCATGAATATGTCCCCGTTTTCATCGTTTTGGCCGTGATCGTTGTCATATCCGTGGTGGCTTGTGTCGTCTGCAACCGACAGAAGGAGGGGAACCACCAGGCTGAACCCCCAAAAGTTGATGAGGTTGATGATCATAAGCAGAGCCCTACCCGGGAGTCGGAGTCAGAGACAGGTGACGTAGAATTAGGGTTCGATAATATGGTGGCGCCGCCTCATAACAACGACGGACACGTTAGATTTGCAGATTGTGCATGTTCAACAGATCAAGCTTATATAAATTCAACGAGCTAGGGTAATTGTTAATTTTATTATATTTTGAATTTCGAAACAAACAATATTTTATTATGTTTTGGTTTTCCTTTTGATATTTAATTAATAATTCATTGGCTTTGGAATATTTTTTATATAATACTAGTTACTACTCTACCTCCGTTAATTAACTTCGCTATTTTTTCAATTTAATTACTCTTTTCTAATTCATTTTTATTAATCGATAACAAATGTAATTTATAAATTTCAAAAGAATCAAAACATATAAATAATTTTTAAAATAGATGGGAAAAGTGAAATGAATTTTTTTTGGACCTCACCGATATCGTCGTAAAAAAGGTTATGGTGATAGAAGAATTGTGCTTTTGAACTTCTAAATTGACAAAAATATGTATTACATACTGTAACTTTTATTTTTTTCAATTGCTTAATTTATGTTCAATTTTCGTCGGAGTTATAAAAATTCATCGGAAATCCCCAAATTTAATAATCACGTGATAAAAACGACGTCGTTTTGGTCACTCCAATGTAAATGGGATGTAAATTAAGTAATTAAAAAAGTTATGGGACGTAAATTAAATTTATAACTAAAATTTTAACTAAAAAGTTATTTATTCTATAACCACCTGGAAACTTGGATTTGAATGATCCACAACCACCTACTCATAGTTCAAAAGCCATTGAAACTACCCCTCACTTGAATGACCCAACCATTCTTAAAATTTCCTTCAAGTCTGATACCCCCATACCCATTCACTTTGAAGAACCTCAATCCTCATCCAAGTCAGATACAACCCAAGAATACACCTATGAAATGTCACTAAGAGATTAATCCAATTTTTCCTAGACCAGCTTTACCCCCAACTTGCCAAATATCCTGATTTAAGATCCACCTTCTATGATTTTAGATTGATTGTTGACATAAGAAAGAAGTCTATGTATGATATTGGAAAAGGTTATTGAGTCCAAGGGACTTGACTGGTGGAAAAATGAGGAGTCAAGATTGACAGAGTTTGCTGAGGTGGAATCCACATTATTTGAACTGATAGATGAAAGATTATTTGCCAACTTGGTGAATATTCATATTCAGAAGGAAACTATCCAATCCATTATTGCTGGGATTGATTTGAATCTTGAAGAGAAGATGGAGGAGGATGATGAAATGTCCAAACAAGCTGAGGAAAAGACAGAGGAGATGTCCAAAAGTACCGAGGACAAATCAAAGGAGATGTCCAAGATTGTTGAGGACAAAGAAGAGGAAAAAAATGATGCCGTGGAGGAAGACAACAATGAAGAAGAAAATACAGCTGAAAAGACTGTTGAGAAAGATTTATTTGATGGAGTAGAGACTTTCATTGAAGAAATAAAGAATGGGGAGTCCAATGAAGGAGAGAAAATTGATGAAATTGACCAGAGTCAATTGATTGAAAATGTTGAAGAAGAAGCACAGTCTGCTATTCAAACTACTGAATCTACGGAGATTGTCATTGTGAATGAAACTCCAACTGAGAAAACTACTGAAGAATCTGTCATCTATAATGTTGAGTTGATTGAGTCAACTCCTGCTGAAGTCACTGAAGCTGAGGCCAAGAAAGATGAAGTGAAGGCCAATATTGCTGAGGAAGAAGCTGTGAAACTTGAGGAACCAACTGCTATGGAGAAGCCCTTGGTAAATGAGGCAATAGCTGCAGCACCATCAACCTCGATGGAGTTACCAATTCACCTAGATGCTCTTCCACTGACTGAAGTCTGCATCATTGATGAGGAGGACAACAAATTGAAAGCTGTACAAGAGGATTTCAATTCTCAGATTGAACAAATTAATGAAGCTGAAAGAAAAAGACTGGAGAATGTTGTAGGTCTTTGTACATTGATGGTTTGTATGAAGGTTTTATGATGGAGAATTATCCAGAATTGTACCCAAAGATCTTAGGAGATGCTCAGAAGGAGAATGTGATTGTCAAGGCTCCTGAACAGATTTTCTGGACTCCACCAATGAAAACTGATGGAAGTGGAATTGATAGGAAAACCATCACTGATAAGTTTGTGCAACTTGTAAAGGATGAAGACTTAATTGGAAAGAATGAAGAAGGCATGGCCTTGAAGAACATGCACTTTGCATCTTATGGACTGACTCCACTGTTCAAGGAACTCCCAACCTTTCTGAAGAAAAAGGCAGATGCAGGCAAGTGACGAAGCTGCTGAAGGTCAAGTCAAGATTCAAACTATTATGAACTTTTTTATCTATGTCTATTTTAAATTTCCAAACAATTGTTGCTCCTTAAGAGCTAGAACTTACAACTTTCTGCTCTTACTCTGTGCTACCTTATTCGGATGATGATTATCTACTTTATGCTCTGGACAACAATCTTTGAGTCTTTATACTTGTGCTATTTTTTTTTTTGTCTAAAAATAGGCTCGAACAAATTTTTAATGATTCTTGCTTAGATCAAGTTTTATAGAACTCAGAGAAGTTAGCCCTATTAGGTTAATAATCTGAATTTATTCTGTGAAATTTTCTAAGTATATAAAATACATGCTAGTTGTCCTGTTTTTGTCAAATCTACTGAAAAAGAAATCCATATGGATCTTTTGAATTAAGTAGGTTTTGGCATCATCAAAAAGGGGAAAATTGTTGGGATATGGTTTATATTAATAAAAGAAATTTTGATTTTGATTAGATACCAAAACCCTAAGTAAAACCCCAAGTACGATGATTTGCCAAGTCTAGATTTTCAGGTTAGAAAAGCTCATATATGTTAGGGAGCTTTAATTTTTTAGTTCAATATATTAGTTTTGAATCTATGACAAATGACCTGGAAGTACAAAGCACATGAAGACAAGTAGCATTGAAGACAAGAAGCTGAAGTGTTATGAAAAAGTGAAAAGGATTCATGAAGACAAGTATGCTGAAAGACAAAAGTCAAGTATGATGAATTTGGTTATTCATATACTTTGGACTTGGCACACTTATGGTCAAAGACGATGGATGACGAGGCATTTTACCCAGTACGAGGCCGTTAGCGGAAAGGACGGAATTATTCCAAAACAGCCAATGAATTAGTGCCACCTGTCACTGCGCATAACAAATTCTGAGAATGGAATGCAAAATACAGAATGGACGTGAATTCATGTACTATTTGCATGCAGGCCCCTAAACAATTTGAAAGTTCAAATTTATGGATAAGTTTGCTATCTTCACCAACGGATAGTTTGCTTCATCTATAAATATGCCATATCTCGAAACATTTCAAGATTACGGGACACACAAGCCATACACATTCTAGAAATATTTTAGCATTCAAAAGTATTCAAAGCACTTGAGAGATTTAAGCTTTTAAGCATACTAGATTTTTACCCATGCGATGCACGAGCTTGTTGTTGTTGTTTTTTTTTTTTTTTTTTTTTTTTTTTGTAGGCTGTAAAATTATTGTCTATTTTAATAAAATTGTTCGTTGTTTTATATATATTGATGAATGGTTTTAAAATTTGTTTGTTAAAATAAATTTTATCTTTAATTATAAAAAAACATTATACTTGAAGAATACATTATGTACAATCAGTGTAATTAGTGTTTTGTAACTTTTTGTTGTACCAATTGAGTGACTCAATAAACAGTGTTGAGCTTCAAGAAGTGTTTCAGAAGATTGGAAATATTTCACCCCATTTCATATAAACATAAGAGAATTTTCAAGAAATGTATCAAATACCTAACAAACATATGAAACCTGCAACCCAAATTGTTTTTGCCCTCGACTAAACTTTAGTTCATTTTGTAGCAAATCATAAATCAAATGTTATCTTGTGACGGATAGGTCTTAGACCTTAATATTTCTCAGACTTAAAGAAGTTGTACTAATTATTGAAGAGGGTGTTGTCTATAGACAACCCTAATTAGTTTACCACTTTCAAGATCAGTTTTTTTTTCCTGTTACACATTGGGAATATGTATTACCTTTAGCTTAGTTATCAGTTCTAATATACAATTACTTCCGCTCCTCCACTATTTTCTTCCCATATGCTGCTTTAGTACCATTAACTCCCTGCATCAGCAGTACATTAGCCACACCAATTCAGTACATCTTTTAACACAAAAATGTATGCCTGTCACCAGGGTGACGGACATCTATCTACCACAAAGTTCTTTATGCTTCACAAATGAAAATATGAAGACATTCATTCTCTCATAAAATAATAAGACTTTGTTTGATTCAGCATAATCAACACACATTCGAGGGTAGCAAGCATAACCAGATATGGTGAGGCATACAACAACAGGCAGTATAAATAAATAAAGTAGAGTAGTATTTTGCATTGAGGTAAAAATGGTTCAAACACTAACCTCAATAGCTTCTTCTTATCTTCCTCTGAGATGATATTATTGTTTAATTGGTTTGTTATGCTTCCACCTCTTCCTAATTCATTCTCCATCATCTTTCCCTTTTCTACTGGAACTATTTGTTTCCTTCATTTTATCACATATTCTATTCTTACTCTCCCAACAATTCTCAACTCAAATAAACCTAAATTTCTTATCTCATTACCTCTAAAATCAAAAATCGCAATTACTTCCACTAGTTTATTCTAAAAAAAAAACAAAAAAATCATTACATAAGTAAAAAAAAAAAAAAACTCAAACGGAAACACAAGTTATCGGAGTGTAAGCGTCTGAGCAGCTCATCTAATTCGGAAATTCATCCAACAACTTCGAAGAAAATCTTATTAGATGCAACACTTGCAATTTCTACTACCAATTTTGCAGCACCATGCTCAGATATAAATTTAACTTACTGATCTGAAACTTCAAAATCCAGTACTACAATGGCTAATCGCAATAGATAGGATAATAAAAGTAAAGCTAATACCAGAATAGGATTACAACCTCCACCTTTCGGATTTGCTGGCAGCCCCACAGCGGCGGTTGTTCGGCGTTGTTCCGGCATAGCAGTTCGTTATAGTATTTCAGCTTATAAATTTCATAAATCTCATGTTTTGCCAAAGTCAAATGACTTTTTCTTGCTCTTAGAGGCTGGGGTAATGCCAAAATCCAGTGCATCCCTATCTACACTACAAAAAGTGAAGAATCATTCTCAATGTCCAGATCTGCATAGATTATAGAAAATATGAGATTTATATGATATAGTACACTTGGTAGTACGCAAAAGGTCACCAGAAGTGGCATATTTGAGATAAAACCACAATCTCCATTGGTAACTTTAGCTAGATCACTTGAAATAGCTATGTGCATCATATATGTACCATCCATTTCTACACTGATGAACTTCAGTAACAATTGATAGGATACGTATGATGCGGTTATTTGCATTTAACTAAAAATCATGCCATCTCCAAGAGCTATAGCACATAAGTTTCTAAAAAGCTGGCCTAAATCGCCTAATGTTCTAAATGACTACCCGCATTTTCGAATCTCAGTATTTACCTGTCTAATCGTTGAAGGGGCCAATAGTTCACCCAAATTTTGATTCACCGGAGAAAACTCAATATTGTCTTCAAATAATTGAACACTTTCTTCGTTTAGACAAATATTCAACACAATAATTAAATTTATAAATCAACTAACAATCCCTAAACAAAAATAAAAATCAGTTGAAAAAGCCCCAAGTGAAACTACTCTAAAATTCATTATAATTATAAACCAATCTTTTAGTAGCATACAACAAAAGAGTAGTTCTTGTAGGCAAGCCAAGCCATGCCCATTAACAACAAATTAATCAAAATTACAATCATCTGATGGTCAATACCTTAACAAAAAAATTGGTACTTTTTAGTAGATAACAAATTCATGATTGGAGCAGAAATTAGAGCATATCCCCCTCTGTGGAACAATTTTAGTTCATTTAGACAAAATCAAGAGTCACTATACCGTGTGTTTGAGTAATGAAAAGGTTTCAACGCTTAAATACAATTAACAAAAGAAGATGGTTACTTTTCTGTAATGAAGATTAAAACGTTTTGCAATTAAATATACAATTAAGAAAAGAAAGATCACATGTCAAAAGGAGAAAAGAAGAGATGTGACACGTGTCGAATGCAGGAGAGTCGCGTCCTCCTTTTAATTAGGAGCAGTTTAAAAGCCTCCGAACCACTATACGTCTTGTGGCACTGTAAAAGCAAGTTAATTCCAAGTGATTAAGGAATTATCCTATTAAATTAGGAGAGTGGACGTAGGAGCAGTTTAGCCTCCGAACCACTATACGTCTTGTGTTCTTATTTACTACATTTACCTTTTTACTTAAGTTGTTGTGTAGTTACTTAGTATTTAAGTGTATATTATTTGAGGAGTATAATAGGGCCTATCATTTATTCAGCATACAAGTTGCTTACTGTTGAGTTATATTAGAATATTATATTTGGTATTTTCATAGGACTTGACATACTGTACAACTTATTTGACTCTGATTATTTGTGTTGATTTAATTGTAAAAGTTTTTGAAAAACACATACACGTGTATTCCCCCCCCCCCCATACACGTGTCACACTCCTTTTTGGGACCAACACATTTTATTTTCTCAAAAAACATTCAATACGAAAATAAAATATAGTAGTAAGAAGAAGATTTTGAAAAGATAAAATCAATTTTTGCATATCCAAGTTGATCTCTCTCCCCTCACTTTCACCCATTTCCTTCTATTTCTCAAATTTTATTAGAATTAATCAATCAAAAGACTATAACCACATTATGCACATCATCATCGAACAAGAAAAATAATTTTATAATTTCTCATTCTCCATTTCCTTTTGAAAATTTATATTTATTTTTCAGCATAGAAACATAAATCCCCTTATATACTACTAGGGAGTTTAAATTGATGATGTGTCATTTTGTGGTTAATTTGGCTTATGTGTCATTTTGGGGTTGATTTGGCTTATGTGTCATAATTTAATGAAGTTGTTAATTTTAAAAAGTATGATGTGTAATTAAGTTATTTGGTTGAGTAAGATATGATTGATAAACTCTTTCAAAATATTTTGTGGTTAATTTGGCTTATGTGTCATTTTGTGATTGATTTGGCTTATGTGTCATAATTTAATGAAGTTGTTAATTTTAAAAAGTATGGTGTGTAATTAAGTTATTTGGTTGAGTAAGATATGATTGATAAACTCTTTCAAAATATTATATTCTTATTAACTATTGAATTATTTGCCTAATTAATTATTTATTTATTTAAGGTGTTATGGTTAATATGAAATGTTGAATTTTTTATTATTTTAATATTGACTAATTAAATTAATTTTTATTTTATTTACTTAACTTTATGGTAGTATTCATTGTATTCTTTAGTTTAATTTATTGTTGAACTATTTAATGTATTTTTGAGTGAAATACAATCTAAAATGTATTTTTATTGGTGTGTACAATTCTTTATTTAATTAGTTATTAAATTTTATTATCTCAAGTAATTTTTTCTTAAATTTATTATAAGCTTAATGTATTTAAAAAATAGATCTAAAAAATATATATGTAAAACTTATTATATAATTTTATACATAATATTTATTATATAAATAATTATATTATTTTACAAGATTAACAAATTTGTTATATATACATAATAATTAATACACTACTTCTATAATATGGAATCCCCTTATATACTAATAGGGAGTTTAAATTGATGATGTGTCGTTTTGTGGTTAATTTGGCTTATGTGTCATTTAGTGGTTGATTTGGCTTATGTGTCATAATTTAATGAAGTTGTTAATTTAAAAAAGAGTTAATTGCAAATTAAATCACGACCTTTCGCTAATTTGCAATTTAATCTAAACCTTAAAATAATTGCAAAATAAATCACAAACTTTAAATATTATTGCAAAATAGACTTCTTAGAAGTCTACTTTGTCCCTAAATCATTCCTTTTGATATTTGGTTTGATTGGAAAATAATATTATTTTATTAAGGTGTTGCTATGTAATTAAAAAGTCTAAATTATGTTAGATTCGAACACAATTAAAATTGTCAAAAAGACTAAATTGCAACAATATTTAAAGTTTGTGATTTATTTGCAATTATCTTAAAGTTTAGATTAGATTGCAAATGAGGAAAAGGTTGTGATTTAATTAGCAATTAATTAAAATATTTATTTATTTAAGACTTTGGGGTTGATATTGAAGGTGCTCGACTTACAATTTATTAAGAGTTATTTTAATATTATTTAAATTTTTTATTTTCATAATTTTATAATTTTTTTAAAAAGTTATTTTCATATTTATTAAATGTTAAAAATTAATTCAACGTCTCATTTCGTCTGACTCTCACAAATTTTATTTAGAATTTACTTTATAAAATTATTTAATTATATATAATATAAATATTTATTTTTATTGACTTTACGCGTAATACACGGGTGCTAATCTAGTAATTTATATATTTAACAATATATGTCATCTATATAAATATAGTCAATAACATATACAAATATTTTATTGCATATGCCTTCACACAAATAATAATATGCCATATAAAAAAATGTATTAGATATATATATTCTAAAATATTATCTACTATTATAACAATATCGGTATTTATACTAGATCCAATTATTGGAAAAAATATGACTAAGAGTGCTAGAATATGCACCTCTAATTCACATCATTTTCATAATACTATCATCAATTTTCAAAAAACAAGATCAGAGTATGCATTGAGTAATTAGATGAAAATTTATTATATTTCAAAAATTCAGAAAATTTACTAATCTCCCAATTCGATTCTCAGATATCACTGCACGCCCCAATTTTTCGTATAAGTTGGTTTTGCAAAAACTGACTAACAAAATCAAAGTAAAGGGCATGAACTAGAAATTTTATCCAAAAATCGTATAAGCACTTTTTCATCATATAAGGATCACTTTTAAATCTCAATGTACCAAGTTCAAATGCAATCAAAATATTAATATTCTTACGCTGTATTAACAAAATTGATAAAAAAATAATAACTAGATGTACATGTAGATTTGGCAATTGATTAGATTTTTTTTTATTACAAGTTAAATACCCATCCCATACCCAGGACCTAAGGCCTAGATAGTGGTGCTCTAACCACTTGAGCTATCCCACTTTTGTCAATTGATTAAATTGAAAATTGTTTTATGAATTGTAAATAGATTGAATTTTAATATATTGAAGAAGTACTTACCGAATCAATTGAGAGGTGGAAAATCCAAAACATCAAATGTAAACGAATAGATGCGGTTGGGAGAGATGTATGTTTTATGTGGATTGATTTGGGGAAAATACCGTGTATAAAATATGAGATTATAATAGAATTTCAGTTGAGAGCACTACAAGAAAACTGCAATTTAGCCGCGAAAAAATTTGTAGCTAATTCTAATATTTTCGTTGCTAACGTGAGTTAGCGATGAAATAATTTTGTCGCGGGATTTGTGGCTATACACCCGCCGCTAACGTGTTTGTGACAAAAAAATTAATTCGTCGCATCCATGTCTAAAATAGTAGCTCCTTACTTTGTGACTAATTTTTGCGATAAATATTTTAATTTAGTTGCAAATGTTAGCAATGAAACCCATATTTTTGTCTATGGATATCCGATTTACGAATTGTTTTTTAAATCCACTTCCGCACTCGACTAACCCGACCCGCACCCAACCCGACACATACCCACACACTACAAAAAAAGAGGTTTTTAGTATCGGAAAATTGGTATCTGATGCTTTTTCCGATACTAAATCTTATCATTTAATATTAACAATAAAACTATTGATACTACTTGCATACTTGGTATCAAAAAATAAATTTTTGATACCATTAATTTTATTGCATCCGTTATTTTTTGATACTAAAATTATTTTGGCATCAGATTTTTTTTTTTTGATACTACTTATTTTTTGCATCAAATAATTTTTCGATACTACTTATCATTGGTATTGAAAATTTAATTTATGATACTATTAATTTTACTTATAGTATTAGTAATTATTTTATTGATACAACTTATTTTTTGTATCAAATATTTTTTTTGATACTACTTATCATTGATATCGGAAATTTAATGTTCGATACTATTACTTTTATTTTTAGTATTAGTAATTGTTTTATTGATACCACCTATTTTTGGTATCAAAATTTTTTTTGATACTACTTATTATTGTTGTCGGAAATTAAATTTACGATACTATTAATTTTATTTTTAGTATTAGTAATTGTTTTATTGATACCACTTATTTTTTGTATCAATTTTTTTTTTTAGATACTACTTATCATTGGTGTCGGAAATTAAATTTTCGATACTATTAATTTTATTTCTAATATTAGTAGTTGTTTTATTGATACCACTAATTTTTTGTATCATATATATTTTTTTGATACTACTTATCATTGGTGTCGGAAATTAAATTTTCGATACTATTAATTTTATTTATAGTATTAGTAATTGTTTTATTGATACCACTTATTTTTGTATCAAATATATTTTTTTGATACAACTTATCATTGGTATCAGAAATTTAATTTTTGATACAATTAATTTTATTTTTAGTATTAGTAATTGTTTTATTGATACAATTTATTTTTTGTATCAAATTTTTTTTTGATACTACTTATTATTGGTGTCGGAAATTAAATTTACGATACTATTAATTTTATTTTTAGTATTAGTAATTTTTTTATTGATACCACTTATTTTTTGTATCAAATATATTTTTTTGATACTACTTATCATTGGTGTCGGAAATTAAAATTTCGATACTATTAATTTTATTTTTAGTATTAGTAATTGTTTTATTGATACCACTTATTTTTTGTATCAAATATTTTTTTTGATACTACTTATCATTGGTGTCGGAAAATAAATTTTCGACACTATTAATTTTATTTTTAGTATTAGTAATTGTTTTATTGATACCACTTATTTTTTGTATCAAATATTTTTTTTGATACTACCTATCATTGGTGTCGGAAATTAAATTTTCGACACTATTAATTTTATTTTTAGTATTAGTAATTGTTTTATTGATACAATTTATTTTTTGTATCAATTTTATTTTTTGATATGGAGTACTTATTATTGATATACGAAATTTAATTTTCGATACTATTACTTTTATTTTTATTTTTAGTATTAGTAATTGTTTTATTGATATCACCTATTTTTTGTATCAATTTTTTTTTTAATACTATTTATCATTGGTGTCGAAAATTAAATTTATGATACTATTGATTTTATTTTTAGTATTAATACCACTAATTTATTTTTTTGTATCAAATATATATTTTTGATACATAATTGGTATTGAGAATTAAATTTTTAATACTATTAATTTTATTTTTAGCATTAATATTTAATTTATTGATACAATTTTTTTTAATTAGTAATAATGATAGATTGGTATCGGATAATGAATTTCCGATACCAATTTTTTTTTTTTTTTGAGGGAGAATTTCCGATACCAATTGCTCATATAGTATACACTATATACAGTCTCCCTGGTATCCTCTCTTCTTCAGAGAGTAATTTGATTTGAATAAAAACAGAAAACCCTCACTGTGTGCGATTTTCACACAGTGAGGGTGTAACCGTAATACTTCAGTCGCCGCCACGCACACAGTCCCTCCGGCCACTCCCTGCGCACCGTAGCCATCGCTCAGACGGCCGCACTCTAACGCGGCCCCCTTCTCTCGACCGCCGCTGCACCATAACCCTCCGGCGACTACATCGGTGACGTCGGCCAGTGGCCTCGCGCCTAATGCCCCGACGCCGGCAACAGATCCCAAGCCTGCCGCACTGGCCGGCGAGGCAGACGCCCAGGGCCGCCATCCCACAGCCGCACGCAGCCTCCTGCTGTAGAGCTCCGGCGTCCATCGGTGTCAGCAGCCTCCGGTCCATTGACATCAGCATCTCGCGCTTCCATTTGATTTCTCGGTACATACTTTTTATTTATTTATTTTTTTTTTGAAGAAATTAGTGATAGAATTCTGAAAATTATTTGAAATAGAGGTGCAGTTGGTAAAATATATTTTATATTGTAGAAAATTATTTGAAGGAGAGATGCAATTGCAATTATAGATTTGATAAATGAAGACTGCTACAGGTAGAGCTCTGTAATCATCAGCACCAGATTTGTGGACTTGAAGTCGGTGGAGTTCAGACATTTTAGACTAGAGCTAGTGTTTTGATTAATGTAAGTTCTTCAGATCTGAATTGTTGCTTAAATACACTGTTTAATTCTTTGAATTAAATAAATCTAATATGTTTTAAACTTGAGTCTCGTTTCACTGGGTATTGATTGCAGTAGGTAATGATAATGAGTTTCTTATCCAGGTAATGATAATGAGATTCTTATCCAGATGGCATCTCTTGCAACATATTTTTGGGCTTAGCAAACAAACACATAGGTAACTACGTCTCTCTTCTGAATATCACTTTCAAATCAAATTGTATTTCCTGTCATTTACATATTCTGTATGAGTCAGTAATTGGACAAAATTCATTTTCAATCACTCTTAAAGTTGTAAAAGTGTGATGATGATGTAAATGTTTGGTTGATTAATTTCTTCTATCTAAAGTTGCTTGGCTCAAGTTATAGTAGTACTTACTGGTGTCAGGACCATGTTCTAGACTCTAGTTTCTTAGATGTCACCTTGTGTGTGTATATTGCCTATGCAACTGGTTTATCTTTTAGTGTAGCAGAACGCACAATTAAGAACAATACAAATATTTGCTGCATACTCTACTCATGTGCTATCCTTTATGTTTGTTACTATTGTAAGATCTATTGCCTAGTCAAACACTACAAAAAAAAGCCTGATTTTGATACCGAAATTTTGAGACGGACACCTAATCCGTCTCTAATAGATACGGATTAGATACGGATTTGTTAAAAAATCGAGATTTGAAACCGAAAATAAAACCGTCTCTCATTATAAACAGATTAGATACGACTTTTAGTTTCGAAAGTTTTAGATACGGACTAGATACGTGACTTTCAATTTCGAGAGTTTTAGATACGGATTAGATACATATACCACCGTCTCTAAACAATCAATTTTTTCTCCCCAATATAAAACGAGATAAGGTAGTACACGAAATTTGGGATACGAAATCTAACCATCTCTAATTTGTATCTAATTAGTCAAATGATAAAATTAAATTAAAAAATAAATCAAAAACTTATGTATATAGAGAATTGAGAATGAGAGAATATGGACGGAGTTATATTAATTTATTTACTCTTTTATTTAATTAATAAATAGTAAAAAAAATAAAAAAATCAATTAATATATCTTGTATGTATCGGATAAATATAAATGTTAGAATAATACTATGTAGATATATTTTAGGATAGATATAGATATTATAATAATAATATTATTATATTATATCTTCAATTCCATATGCCAATATATATATATATATATATATATATATATCAATTGATTTTCTAATGAAAATATTCCAAGAATTGATTCTCGTATATCAATTTTGTAGATTAAAAAAATGGAGGTGTCATTTAATAATTTTTTAAATTTGTATAGTATTTTTAAAAAAAATTTAGATTAAAAAATAATTCTATCATCAATTTAGAAAAAGTATAAACTAATGAAAATATTCCAAGAATTGATTCTCTAATCAAAGTATGTATATCAATTTTGTATGAACGTTAGATTAAAAAAAAAAGTCATTCAATAATTTTTAAAAGTTTCTAAATCTTTATAAAACTACTATTAAGACTTATAAAGAAACTTGTATAGTATTTTATAAAAAGTTTTAGATTAAAAAATAATGCTATCATCCACTTAGAAAAAAGTATAAATACTTGAAGCATTGCTAATGGTAAAATAGTCTAAATAGTATAGTAAAAGGGATAAGATCAATCGAGATAAAAATAAAAAATTATTTTGTGTCAAAATGAACTTGAAATAAAAATTGAAAATCTTTTTATAGAAATTATTTTTATTTAGTTTTACTAAATTTGTGAAAAATTCATTCTAAAGGAAATTAAACCTAATCCTATCTAATAATATGTCAATTTTGATTTTTGTCCATTCTTAAAAAATAAGTTTATATAATAAATATAGATATTATAATAATATTATGTTATATATTCTATATCTTTTATATGGAAATATATATTATATGACAATATATATAATATATGGATTAATGATAATAATTCTTGAATTTCTTTCTACCAATTGACGAGGTAAGTTGTGCATCTCAAGCCTTTATTATAATATATCAATTTACTTATCAATTTGCCTACTATAAATTACAATTATCATTTAATTTAGTAAATTATTGTATAAAAATGAGATTTATCATGCTCATACACGCATATACACATAACTAAATCAGCATGCGTCTAGAACACACATACACGTACACATAACTAAATTCAAGTAGGCAAACACCTTGAATCAATGTCACATTGAGTAAATTTCAAGATAATATTGACTCAATTCAGAATTCATTCAGGACTCGTTGAATACAAATTTCATATATCCGAGTTTGCATCAAGAAAGATCGACTACCAATAAAGACGGTAGTAATTAAGTAATTAAAGTACTCAATTCAGAATTCATTCCGGACTCGTTGGATACAAATTTCATATATCCAAGTTTGCATCAAGAAGATCGACTATCAATAAAGACTGTAGTAATTAAAGTAGAATATTAGGATAAGATATAAATGGTATAGGAACAAAGATATAAATTGTGTCATTCAAGTGTGTCAAGTATGTGTGTCAAGTATACTACTGCACCTAGATATAAATTGTGTCATTCAAGTGTGTCAAGTATACTACTGCACCTATCCTGGGTAGGACTGTGTACTCAAGTACACGGTATTACTACCTAGTGGTTGTCCTTACCATAATGTCACAAGTTCAAAACTCAATTTTTTGAAATTTAATTTAATACCAATTTTTCTATATTTAATTTAATTTTAGCACCGAGTACCAGTTTTTCTATATTTAATTTAATTTTAGAATATGCGGGATGTCCTAGGATATCCTATTGTTCAAATGTGATTTATCCCCTTAGGAACAAAGATATAAATGGTATAGGAACAAATATATAAATTTTGTCATTCAAGTGTGTCAAGTATACTACTGCACCTATCCAGCGATATCACAGCCCTAGTGGCTGTCCTTGAATTGCCTTACCATAATGTCACAAGTTCAAAACTCAATTTTTGAAATATAGTAACATACACTTTTCATTAAAAAACGATGATGCACTTTCCAATATACTAACATACACATTTTCAAAAAAACAAATCGATTTTTTTTTCATAGTTTGACCATTGACTGATCAACGGTCAACAGTTGACCGGTCAAGGTCCACTCAAGTACACGGCGTACTTGAGTGCACGTAACAATGAATGAATCATTGATTAGATTTAAAGGCTGCAAAGATGAATATGATGAAGAAGAAAAAGAAGAAGAAGAAGATGAAGATTAAACGTAATTTAATTTATTTATTTTAATTTATAAAGTAAGATAGACTTTTACAATTGAAATTATTCAATAACAATTTTTTTTTATATATTTTTAAAGTTACAAATTAATCAATTAATTATATATGTTAAACTATTATAATAAAATAAAGTGTCTAAACTATGCATTGTTCTTAATATTTTACAGCTTATTGACGGCGGTGAGTAATTACAATTTTTAGAAATTAATAAAAAAAAATTATATTTATAAATTTAAAAGTTACAATTTGAATACACGTAAAAGAAATAAATTAATATACATATACAATTAATATTAAAAGATAAAACAAAAGAGTTATCTGTCCTAGTGGCAGATGCTTAATAATAGACACTTATCCACCTGGGTTCAATTCCCATATAGACCAAAAAAAGGTCAATTAAATAGTTGGAGAGGGGGGTGGTTGTGGGGTGGGATGGCGGGTTGGGTTCGGGCTGGGACGGTGTGGGTTTGGGTTGGGATGGTGTGGGGTCGGGTCGGGTTCGGGCTTGGTGGGATTGGGATTAAGGCTTGGAATGAGGATTAAATAATTGGAGAGGGGGGTGGTTGCAGGGTAGGGTAGGGTAGGGTAGGGTGGGATGGGTGTCGGGTCGGGTTCGGGCTTGGAATGAGGATTAAAGGCTTGGAATGGGGATTGGGTTGTTAACTCTTGAAGACGGATTTTTGCGGATTTAGAGACGATAAAACGTCGTTTCTAATTAAGAACGAAATTATAGACGGATTTTTGACCCGGCTATAAAACGGGTCGTTTATCGTTTAGATACGGATTTAGAGACGAAACGACATTTGAAACGGAATTTTGACCCGGATATAAAACGGGTCGTTCATCGTTTAGATACGAGAATATACGGTGTCAAATTCCGTGTCTCATTATAAACCGAAAAAACGGTCTCAAATCCGTCTCTTATTAGAAACGGAATTTAGAAAACCGTTCCTAACATTAGATACCATGCGATTAGGAACAGATAGAAAATGGTTCCAAAATCCGTTTCTAACCTGTTTAGATACAATGTTTATGGTATCTAATTCGTTTCTAAATCTCTGTTTTTTTGTAGTGAAATAACTTGGATTAAAAGTGGACTAGAAAGCCTTGGAGTTGAATCATTTTGTTGTTTACATTTCAAATTCATCTCTCTTTTGAAGACTTAAAAGTTAAAACTGATTCAGTATTCATTGTTTGTGCTTCAAGTTTCAGCTACTACCTTTTTTAATTTATGCTTATGAAGTGGTGCAGTATCTCCTGAAGTATTGCATCTATGGCCTTTGATATTGTCATCTATACATAAATGTTTCCTTTTTATGATACTGGAAGTCTATAATCCTTGTTACTCGATTTTGAATGGTTGAAGATGAGAAAACTGATTAATAGAAAATCAGATTGGGATAAGGATGTCTTACTTGACATTCATACGATGCCATGGATAATTAGTCCCACAAATGAAGATGATCCACAAAAATGGCATATTCAAGTTATATACTTACTTTGATCTGCATTGGTAAATTTATATATATTAAAGTACTTTTCGCAATGTGTTTATTGAAAAATAAAATTATTATGATCATGTTAACAGGTTTTTAGATATATAAGAATTACATTTGATCCCTATGGAACTTAATTTGTCAATTCTGCTATTTAATTCATTAGATCTAATCGATTTTTGTTTCACTCAGGTGCTAACAATTTGATCCTTAGGAGAAGGGGACGACATCAATCGGAAGAAAATACCCAGCATATCTTCTTCGGCTGCATGTTTTCGCATCAGGTTTGGTCTCTAGCCGTGCAATCCCAAGCCCACTCAACACTTGTTGCAACATCTCGGTATCTTAGGTGGCAAAAGGAGAAAAAACACATTCTGGAATGCATATGGACTTGTGCTATCTGGTTCATCTGGAAAGCGAGAAAATATAAAATCTTCAAAGGGGAGGCGATCAATCCGTTGAGAACTTTCGAGGAAATCAGAACTATAGCATAGAGCCTCTTCTACTTGAATCACCATGGAGCCAATATTTTTTCCTTTCAAGACAGGATCAGCAACCCCAGGCTATGCTGTAACTCAAACTATGTAACATCTTGATCTTCGAGTACAGCTGGTACTCTCTTAATAACAAGTCTCTTTTTTGTTCAAAAAAATTAGAGGATGTAAAATAAAATGATGATATTTGCATACCAATCCATTTTCTTGACTTTAGTCTTTTGAGTTTACCATATTCAAAATTTTCTTCCAGCAACCCAAAAATAATATTATTGCACAATATTTCTTTTCATAGTCTTTTAAAATTATTTTTTTATCCTTTCTTATAATTATTGTGCATCAGATCAAAATATAATCAGTATATATTTTCTTCAACTCTTAGTTTTTTTTCCTTTCTTTTAATTATTGTATAAGTTTGTGTTTATTAATTTTTACATTGTTGTGCATAAAAAAATAATCACACTTCGTTAATTTGCACAACAATAACACTTCCATATGCACGACTTAAAAACTCAATTAGACCCCAAGTGATTTTAATATATTTTTTAAAATTCTCTACATTTGTATTAGAAATTAAGTAAAATAATTTTATGAGAATTTCGGAATCTTTCATTTTTATTGCTTAATTCTGTATTCTGTTGAATAAACGAGTTTCATTGAAATTTTATATTTTTTTCATCGTTGTGCTACATTAGATGGCAACATAATTAGATCTAAAGTAACAAACATAAAAATAACATTAATTATAACAATCCTTGTCTTAGACTTTACAATCTTTGACTTGGTGTTCAGGATTGTTGGTACAATGGGTTGTTTACCTTTGTCCAATGTCTGTAGCAGATTTGGTTCAACAATTTCAGTTTGAGCCACAAATTTTACAAAGACTCTCTTAGTAATACTTACTGAAGTATCACTAAGGCATAGTGAAGATGCTTCATATGGATTGTAACCAAGTCCAGATTTTTCAGTCATAGGCCTCTGCATTCCTTGTAGTTCATCTATTGAATTAGATGATTTGTACAGGGCAGCCAATTTATACTTCAAACTCTCTTCACTCATTTTAAGACATTCATGTTCCTTGAAAAGATATTCAAACTTAGCCATCAATGCTTGGTAGTCTGAGTCCTTACTCTCATGAAGCTTAACTTGTTCTTCCAACTTATTAAGTTGTTCAGATGACTTGTCCTTCAGAGTATTCAACTACTTGGTTAAGTTATTGCACAAGTCATTAGTTCTCAGATCATGTTCAGCTTCAACTTGAGTAATTCTTTCAATCTTAGCATTCAAGGCGTTGTTTTCTTTTAAGGTTTGATCATGAATTTCTTGAAGTCTCTTGAAGTCTTCCATCAACTTTTCAAAGGTAAGTCTCAGGTTGTCTTCATTTGACATCATTGTGTTACTAGAATTGACAGAACTAGAATTAGATTGTACCTCATCATTGTCTACAATAGCCATTAGACACTCTTCATCACTGTCGTTAGTAAACATCTCAGATGATGAAGATGGAAGTTGGTCATCTTCAGAGGTTTCTTCTTCAGCTTTCAAGGATTTTATTTTTCCATATTTCTTGTCCCTCTTAGCTTGGAATCTTTCATTTTTATCGCTTAATTCTGTATTCTGTTGAATAAACGAGTTTCATTGAAATTTTATATTTTTTTCATCGTTGTGCTACATTAGATGGCAACATAATTAGATCTAAAGAAACAAACATAAAAATAACATTAATTATAACAAAATTACAAATCAAATCCAAATGATGGGAATCTAAATAACAAACACTCTCAAATGTATTACATCAATTTCATCATAATCCTTCAATCCAACCTTCATATATAATAATACAAATCAAATCAAATTAAAACATTCAAAAAAAATTACACTCAACTCATACCGCTTAGAGAATTCTTCTCTCTAGACACTACTACATATTTGGCTTTGGAGAGCTTTAAAAAAGGGACTTGGAGAGCTTTTAAAAGAGCTCTCCAAGTGGGAGCTGTGCAAGCTAAATTGCACTTGGAGAGCTCTTTTTAATGGATGTGCAAGTAAAGTCATTTGGACAGCGGTTCATGTCTATGTGTATTTTTTTTTTTTTTTGACTTGGACAGCGGTTCATAACCGTTGTCTAAGTGATTTTTTTTAATAATTATTTTATATTTTAAAAATCAATTTTATACGAAACCAAATTTATTTAATAATTATTTTATATTTTATATATATATATATTTGATATTATTTTTCTAATAATTATTTTATATTTTAAAAATCTTGTTTATACAAAATCAAAACTTAATTATACCACTACAATTTATATATACGTCAAATACGAAAAAAATCAAATAAATAAACGTACACAATCATACGTCCAATATATATACACCAAAAACATGAAATATCATCACAAATATATAAGTTAATATATTACATTCTACCAAAAGTTATACTAATTTAATTATACGTTTACAAAAATCGATTGTAAAGGTACCTGTCCAATCTTTTTTCCATTTGTCCATTCTTTTGTCGTTGTAAGTCTTGAGCGGACGATTATAGATAAACTGCAAAAAACGATCAATCAATATAGTTAGATATATAGTATATGAACTTTTATTCAATCAATCGGCTTGAACCCACTTTCGATCCATATAGAACTATAGATGCCTATAGGAAAGACAATATGAAGTGTTTCTAAAGACAATTAATGTATGCTAATGTATTAAACCTAAGAGTATTAATTAAACTTAAAAAAATAATCGAGTCGAGTCTAACGAACCTAAAAAAATAATACTTCATAACAAACAAACTTTTCACCCAATATTGTAGAATTAAGGACATAATTTATTCAATTTGTTCTAAGAACTCTCTGTTAAAACATCTCGTAATTAGTTTTTGCTTTTGGCTCTTGGATATCTTTTAAATTAGTTATAGTGTATATTTAAATTTTTAAAATTGAATTTCGGTAATTGAAAAAATTAATAATACACAAAGTTAAGTTCTGGACTTGGGAGTCCATCTATCTTTTTGGATCCCTCATCAAGCCATTTTTTAAGGCAATTTGTTTTTTTTTTTTAATATAAAATACTACTATAGGGGCTAATTGCAAAAGTGATTACACAAGAAAGAATGCACAAATGACACCTTTTTATAAATAATAGTCTCAACACTGTATACATAGTTTGTGAGATCAATTTCACAATTAAAATACACCTAAAAACCACTTTAGAATATAGATAACCAAGGTGCAACACGAAATTAGTTTTGGAATCATTTTACAATAGAGTCATTACTATATTATTAATCCTTAAATTTATTATATTAGTCAATTATTAATTTTACACAAATAACATTTTAAAAACATTAAATTTCAATTATGAGGGGAGGGGAGGGATTGGGGTTTTAATTTAAATGTTATCAAAATGATGATGGTATTTTTTATTTTTTGAATCTGCAACAGTGATTTTCCAATGGGTTTCAAACGAATATTAACACAGTCTGCCATACAATAATCTTCTTACGTTTCCGAAGCTTAAGAAAGTCAAATCTTCTTATTGAATTAGATGAAGAAGAGCAATTAGTCATAGCATTGAAGAATTCAATGGCCTCAGCACAGGAAGAAAGAGTAAGATTGTAGCAAAGACCAGGAGGAGAAGTTTCTGGTTTGGACAAAGATGCTGAAGGTGTCCAAACTAGAGGAAAGATCAAGAAGGCCAAGGGAAACAAAAAAAAGCCTGAGACATTCACTGATTTTTCCAACAACCTTGAACTTCCTCCTGAGTTAAGAATTGAAGAAGATGAGCCTACTTCCAAGAAGACCAAGACTGCTGAAAAGGTCAAAACTGCTGAAGTGACCAAGACTGCTGAGAAAGCAAAGTCTTCTGAAACTGACAAGTCTGCTGAGACTAAGTCCACTGAAGGTGCCCAAGTAGCTGAGAATGTTGAAGAGCTATATGAAGAAGGCTTTGGACCTCAATCAAAGAAGAAGACAACAGTACTGGTCAATGATCCATCAAAGCTGTTTCAAGAAGGATATGGCAAGGATCCTGAAACACAGCAGAAGCTAGCCATGATGAGGGCTCAAGAAAAGATGGATCTGATGGAAGAAGCAAATAGAGCAAAAGACAAGAGAAGGGCTGATTTTCAGAAACCAAGAAGAAGAAGAGCCACATACAGCAAGTTGAAGCCACAACTACTGATTCCCATGGACACCAAATATCCACACTTGGATAAATGGGTTCCAATTCAGCTGAATGACGAATGGGAAGAAGCAAAAAGGGAGTTTGTCTATGACTATTATGTCATTGACATGTGGAATGGAAAGGATGCTAACTCCACTTTTACTGAGTTCATGATTGAGTTTTACAGGGAGCTATATCAGCAACTCCTTGCAGCTGCTGATCTTGCAAGAATTGAATTCATAGCCCCTAAGCCAATCATTTACATGCCTCCCAAGTTGGATGGATGGATTGGCCAATCAAAGATTCTTCATGAATTCCTAGAGATCCTCAAGCTGAACAGAATGGTGCTTGGACCAAAGGGAACTAACAAAGAGGCCATGGAGTTAAAGAAGAGAGTGTGGGCACAATATGGGATGGTGCCACCTAAGGAGGATGATCTCTAAATGGCTAAGTTTTCCTGACCTTTATGTGCTGAATAGGATGAAAGCTTACCTTGGTTGCTGATCTGTTGAAATTGGTCGTCTATGCTGAAATTGGTCGTCTATGCTGAAATTGGTCGTCTACGCTGAAATACACTAACACATTTTCTTTCAGGGAACTTGACTTCAGTCAACTTACTGAAGAGATAAATGTAATAAGTGTAGACAAGTCACCTTTGCATAGATTGTATAGGTTTTGGCATCATCAAAAAGGGGGAAATTGTTGGGAATAAAATGAGTTTTGATTATGATACCAAAACCCCCTTAAGACATGCCAACTAGTTAAGACAGAATGCATAAACATGTTTCAGGACTGTTGGAACATGTAGTATAAGACAAGTAGAGAAGCTGAAGTGTTAGGCAGCTCTTAGAATTATAGATGCACTAGTTAAGGGGGAACACGTACTTAGAAGTTTATTTCTGTTCCAAGTCCCCTCAAGGCTCAATTTTGGATTGACCCCAAGTCTGCTGAAAGACAAGTATGCTGATCAAGTATAACCAGAATGGAACAATTTGTCTGAAGACCAACTAAGTGAATTAGATCCTGAAGATCAAGTCTACTACATGAATGTCAAAGTTCAGAACAGTTGTCTAATACTATTGTCTCAGCATTAATGAACCAGAACAAGCTTTGGAACTCAAGGCCAACTATGCTGAAGAGGTCAAGTCCACTTATCCAAACCATGAATGATCAATGAACTATTCTAAGAAGTCATGGAAAGAGAAAGAGCCAAGTCATCTGAAGAGAGCATGCCAACTTTGATGATAAGCAAAGTCTACTGATAGTGATAAGCAGAGTTGTCCAAGAGATAAGGAATGTTGTCCTTATCATAGGACTAATCATCAGAAGCCATGTCCATGTTTGATCAAGTGAATCTTGAAGTCGGACATTGGGAAAAGTGCTGCAGAATGAAGACAAAGTGGTTACAGCCGTTTATTTCCTAAATGAGGACATGTCACTATCAAGAATCTGTCTTCCAGCTTGAAGAGCTCAAGGAAGACACACTACAAAAAAAATAGCTTTTAGTGACAACTTTTTTTGTCACTAAATCTTTGAATGTTGTCACTAAAAATAGTTAGTGACAATTTTTTAGTTTGTGGCTATAAATCGTGTGGCTAAAAGATTAGTAGCGAAAATGTCTTAAACATCACTATATGTCAAATTTTTAGTCACGTACATATTTTGTCACCAAACCTTATTTTATAGTCACATATCCGTGTTGTCACTATTACTCAATGATTTAGTCGCATTTCCTTATTGTCACTGTAACTTAGTGTTTTAGTCACATATGTTTATTGTCACTATAACTCAGTGTTTTAGTCATATATGTTTATTATCACTATAACTCAGTGTTTTAGTCACATATGTTTTATTGTCACTATAACTCTGTGATTTAGTCACATATGTTTATTGTCACTATAACTCAGTGTTTTAGTCACATATATTTATTGTCACTATAACTCAGTGTTTTAGTCACATATGTTCATTGTCACTATAACTCAATGTTTTTAGTCTCATATCTTTGTTGCCACTATAACTCAATGTTTCAGTCACATATATTTGTTGTCACTATTGCTCAAGATTTTAGTCACATTTGTTCATTCATACTAAAATAAATAGTATAGTTACAAAATTATTATGTCGTTTTTAGTCATGACTAATTATTATCACAAAATATAACGTTTATGTTACAATATAATAATCGTATCTATAACTATTTACAAGTCATCACTATTGCTATGTCACTAATTACGATGTAATTATGATCACTAAAGGCTAAAAAATTCATCACAATTTATGTTTTAATATTGATATTTTAAATAAATTCAATATAAATAATAATATTTATAATATTGTAATAAAAGTATTTTAACTATAGTCGCACTGTTTTATCACTAAAACCTAAAAATCTGTAAACATTATATTAATATTAATTTGATTAAAATAATAATAATAATGAGAAAAATTAAAAGAAAATATTGTGACAAATGTATTTCTATATAGTTCTGAGTTAGTGACAATATTTTTTTGGACAATGTTTTTATACCTATAAAATAATCTATTTATGTATTGAAAATAAAATATTACAAATTGAAAATAAAATATTACAAATTGAAAGTAAAACTTGTGATTAAACATAAACAAGGAATACAAAAGTGCAAATTTAAAATACATCAATACTTAAAACAAAAATGTGAGTCATTGCATAAAATAAACTAGATAAATTAAAATTAAATGTCTAAAATAAATTACATAACATAAATATTAAATAAATTATCAAGTTGATGAATTGGTACGTAGTATATCAACCTGCTCAGAAGCTGTCTTTCAAACCTGTAAAAATATAAATTTCTAATGAGTACTTTTATTGAAAAAAAAATCAAATTAAAGATAAATCACACCAATAATTACTTACACCAGAAGATTGAATGAGATTTATTTTATTTAGTGCACGATAGATTTCAGGAATTTTGGCTTCTAAGGACTCCAATCGTAAAGCCATCTATGTGTTCTTTGTCCTCAATGCTTCCATCTCTTCTTTGTCTTGTTCAAGCTCGTTCCTTAAATTTTCATTCTCATTTTGTAGTTCAACATTAATCCTCTCTTTTTTATTTGAAGGTGGCTTCAAGCCATCTCCACAGCCACGTAGTCGAATTCACACTTAATTATAAGTTTACAAGGAACAAACACTAAGTATAACACTAATTATATATCAATTTCATTTCGAGAAGGGGCTTGAATATTAAATAGAGGCAGCGGAGGAAGGACCATGAATTAGAGAAAATTGAAAATTGGCGAGGAAGGCTGGGAATTGAATTGAATTGAAGGGGCGTGAATATTAAATTGAATTGAAAGTTTACCAAGATGGAGCAACCTAAAGCTAGAAAAAATTGAATACACTCCTCAACACTTGTCCTCTTCTATGGTGGTTCTGCCCAAAGTTTACCAACGATCGTCGCCCTTGCCATGGGTCAAGGGAGGCTGGGGGTTCTGGGTTAATTTTTTACATAATTAAATGTCAGAATTTACAAACTAATAAGGAAATTAAATTGATTCGCCTTAATAATCTCAACAAACCTCACAATTTTTATTATTTAGTTTAGAAAAATATATCCCTTCCATTAATTATCAAATAATATTTAAATTAAGTATATAATTTTTTAATTAATTTATAATTTAAGAATATGATTAATTTATTTATAATATTATTTTTCAAACTAACGTTTTCCTAGAACCTTATAAGCATCACTTTCAAAATCATCATCACTTACTCCAATGGGACCGCTCTGTAATTTCCCTGGATAACTTCTATACTGACGATTGAACTGCGTAAACTATCTTTGAGACACGATGATCATCTTCGAGATTTAATTTTTTGGTATATATTGTAAAATATAAGTCAACACATACTACAAAATGTGAAAACCCCGAGTAATAAGAAATCATCATATATACCTTCATTCCGAGCCATAACTTTCTTTTTATGTCACCTGGGATGTCCTTCCAGAATAATGACATCTAGCCTTCCAACTCCACGTTTCTTTTTTCAAGAGAAATTTCAGTTGTCTTCCCTCTTCCTTTTGTTTGAGATACCCCTAAATCAAAATTATATTGTAAATATATATGTTAATTAAAGCATAGAAATACATAAATTTGATATATAACCATTGGTGGGGTTGACATATGTTTGTAGCTTATGAGAATATTGAGCAAAAAAACTCATCATCTTCTTCATTTGTGTTGCTCATGTTTAAACTGCATTAAAAATACTAATTAACGCATATAATTAAAGAAAATGGAAAAGTAACTTTATCATCGATCGGTACACAAGCTAGTAATGTATCCCATATATTTTAGTGAATAGAATAAAACATAGTTACCTTAAATGAGAGGTTTCCAGTGTTTTAAGAGATACGGAAGATACACAATTGATTCACTTTAAGAAGAAAAACACAAAAACTGTATAATTCAATTTGTTCATATCTAACCCATTCTTGTGTTTGATACGATGGCGGGAGAATTTGAGGTTCAGTTGCAAAGATTGAGAGGGGGCCGGGGTTTGAGGTGGGACGTGCAGCACTGGTATGAATGGGGAGGAGTTTGAGGTGGGAGTGGGGGGATTTCTTGATTTTATTTTTTTTAAATAATAAAAATTTGAAAAATCCTATAAAATATTAACAAAAAACCTTAAATTTATAATTTATTTAATATTTTAAAACTTTATTAAGGCTTAATCGATTTTATATATTTTTATTTTTTAATTAGTTTTAAATTTTTTAAAGTTTACAGTGATTTTGTTAATATTTTACCGGTTTTATTTAGGTTTCTTTAGATTTTTTTTATTAATTTGATTTTTTTAACTAATTCTCCTTAAATTTATTTTATTTTTTAATATTTTAATATTTTATTTAGTTTTTTACTTTTTTGAAGATTTTTGTGTTCTTAATTAATTTTTTTATTATATATTTTTTAAGATTTGATATTTATTTTTTAAATATTTTTAAGATTTTTATTTTTTAGATTAGGAACATTAATAAGAGTAGGAAAAAGTGGGAAAGTATTTTTTTTTTTGGGTATACTTAATAAATGGTTGTGCTTATATAATTTTGAAGGTGTGAGTATGTAGGTTGTAAGTAAGTCGAGTCAACTCGCGAGCTACTCATGCTCAATTCGGAAAAAGATTAAAATCGATTTGAAGTTAATCGAGTTGAGTTGACTTTCGAGCTACTCGAGTAGCTACCGAGTTCGAGCTCATAAATACTCGGCTTGAAAAGCTCGTGAGTCTAATCTAGTTTGGACAATATTTATTATTTTATTATTAATTTTGAAAATTATATAGGTAACCGAGTCGAGTCGAGCCGACTTCAAGTTTCTTATCGAGTCGAGCTCGATCTTTAAAATATTAGGCTCGACCAAGTTGAATTTCAAGCTTTGACCTTTGACTATAACAATCGAGTCGAGTTTTGAGCTCAGCACTGCTCGGCTCGACTTGACTCATTTAGGTGTGAGTAGTGGTGATCTTAAATATAATAGAAATATCAACCAAAATACTTTATTATGAATGATTAAATATTACAACAAGTGTTCAAAATTATATAAAATATGTTATTAGGGTCGAAAATCAAATCAAGGTACTTGATAGTCAATTCGAGATCATTCGTTAAAAGTTCGTTTCAGCTCGGTTCAACTTAGATATCAAACAAGTTTAAACAAACATTTATGTTTGGTATAGTCTAAAACTCGAACTTGATAAGTAAGTACGTCAAACTACTCAAGCTCGATCCCGATCCTTCATTCTATACAAGCGAACAATACAATTTCAATGATTTTTTTGCATTTTTTCGTTGAAATCAGTGATTCCAACAAAAATACAACTTTTGAAAAAATGGGTGTTGTAATTTTATCAATAACAAATCCCAACGCTAATTCGAACTACATTATTCAATTGGAATTTTTGTTTCAAAAACTAATATGTGCAATGGAATATTCAACCATGGAAATTTTTGTTTCCGAATTGAGCACGAGTAGCTCGCAAGTTGACTCGACTTACTTAAGACTGGTACTCACACCTTCAAAATTATATAAGCACAACCATTTATTAAGTATACCCATAAAAAAATTTAAAAATTAATTTACATTAGTAGCACCCCCATTTTATTCGTGTGTATATATATATATTTATATATTTATATAATAACCTCACTTCCTCAAAAAAAAAAAAAAAAATACTTTCCCACCTTTTTCTCTTATTAATGTTCTTAATCTAAAAAAGAAAAATCTTAAAAAAAAAAAAAAAAAAAAAAAAACTTGCTGAATATAATCTGAAAATATTTAAAAAATAAATATCAAATCTTAAAAAATATATAATAAAAAAATTAAGGGTTGGTCTGCTATGGACTCAAGTGCATGTTATGCACCCTAGTCCATGTTGCACTTTTCAGTTTTACTGACTTACACTTTTTGGTAAATGTTGTTGCACTTTTCAATTATTAAACTGTATAATAATATTTTTAGTAATAATTGAAAAGTGCAACACCATTTACCAAAAAGTGTAAGTCAGTAAAACTGAAAAGTGCAAATGAACTAGGGTGCATAACATGCACTCGAGTGCATTCTAGACTTTACCAAAAATTAATTAAGAACACAAAAATCTTCAAAAAAGTAAAAAACTAAATAAAATATGAAATTATTAAAAAATAAAATAAATTTAAGGAGAATTAGTTAAAAAAATAAAATTAATAATAAAAATCTAAAGAAACCTAAATAAAACCGGTAAAATATTAACAAAATCACCGAAAACTTTAAAATATTTAAAACTAATTAAAAAATAAAAATCTATAAAATCGATTAAGGCTTAATAAATTTTTAAAATATTAAATAAATTATAAATTTAAGGTTTTTTTTGTTAATATTTTATAGGATTTTTCAAATTTTTATTAATTAAATAAAAAAAAATCAAGAAATTCCCGCACTCCCACCTCAAACCCTTCCCCATTCATACTAATAGTCCTGCACGTCCCACCTCAAACCCCCCTCCCCATGTCTGCAACTGAACCTCACCTTACATTTTAGTGAAATTTTCATTTCGCTCCACAATATCTCTTAAATTCCCTCCACAACATTAAAAACATTTTCAATTAGAAATTTACATTCGTGTCTTTACAAGAATGGGTTAGATATGAACAAATTGAATTATACATTTTTTGTCTTTTTCTTTTTAAAGTGAATCAATTGTGTAACTTCCGTATCTCTTCAAACACAGGAAACCTCTCATTTAATTTAAGGTAACAATTTTTTATTCTATTCACTAAAATATATGGGATACAATACTAGATTGTGTGTTCATTTACGAATCGATGATAAAGTGACTTTTCCATTTTCTTTAATTATATGCGTTAATTAGTATTTTTAATGCAGTTTAAACATGAACAACACAAATGAAGAAGATGATGAGTTTTTTTGCTCAATATTCTCATTAGCTACAAACACAAACAGATGTCAACCCCACCAAAGGTTATATATCAATTAATTTATGTATTTCTATGCTTTAATTAGCATATATATTTACAATTTTAATTTACAATTTTGATTTAGGGGTATCTCAAAGAAAAGGAAGAGGGAAGACAACTGGAATTTCAGTTGAAAGAAAGAGAGGTGGGGTTGGAAGGGTAGATGTTATTATTCATACAATCGAGTTGTTGGTGAAAATGCTAAATACTTTAAAACTGAAGTTGATGTCCTTCTTAAACCTATGCAGAAGATCTCTAGTAGGACGATTTTCTCTTATATTCAATTTTTTGAGTTGTTAACTCTTCAAATTAGTTATATATAGGTTTAAGTCCGCCCTTCAAATATAAGAATCTATTTCATTATTGTCATAGTGTTTTATGTCTCGTTAGAATTATTTTCTCTTCTGTGATGTTTAAATTAAAAAAAAAACTATATAAATAAAAGAAAAAGAAGAAAACAATACTCTTTTGGATTTTGGAGCACATTCAAGTCTCATTATTTCTACCAAATCATTATTTGTTCAATATAATTTTTCATTCTTTCATAATCCTCTCATATATATACCAACTATTTAAGTATTTATTAAGGGATAACAGACTACTATTTAATTTATGTCTTTATTAATTCTAACTAGCTCTCCTTTCGCAAGAGAAACAGAACAGACTACCCTAAAAAAATGATTGGGGGTAGATCATATTTATGTTGTATGATAATTACTATAAATGGCTAGAATGTTCTATATTTCTACTCATCCAACCGTACATAAGTTTGTGATATTACTAAAACTCTTTATGATTTTACTAGAATTCATTAGTAACTAATTTTGTACCGCAATTCTTGTGATATCAAGTATTTTCTCCTCAAATATATGCTCAAACTAATGAAATAATCTATAATCCAACCATTAACCTATTAAAAAATTAGTAGAAACAACATAATTAACAAGATTTTAAGAATTAGCCGCCGCCAAACATTATTTTTCTAGAAACTAACAATTCGAAACTTACCGTAGAAGTGGGCGGCCGGGGTCGATGGTCGGCGCTGGATAGAGTAGAGAGATAATGACGGCGGATGGGCATTGGATAGATAGAGTATAGATAGAGTAGGGTGGTGCAATGGATAGATTGTGACTGTGTAGGATTCTTTTTATTTAGATTTAGGATTTAAAAAAAAAAAAAAATGAAAAAAGGTCATGGATATTATTTATATATATATTAACTTTTATATGATTTGAAAAATTCTGAAAATTTTAAGATAATTTATTTACATATTTTTAATTAATTATTTTTCTAATTTTTCAATTTTTTAAAGACTTTCTATATTATTTAAGAATTTAAGTAATTTACAAATCATTTTCAAGAAAAAAAAAATTAACACCCAAAAATACTCTAAATATATTTTAATTTTTTTTAATGACAATAAATTATTTGTCACTATATATGTGGTTTTTGTAATAAATATTCAACAAAATATTGACAACATAAAAAGTAGTCAATGTATATCACACCGTATGTTATTTTGTAATGTAATTAATTATTTGTCGCTATATGTGTAGTTTTAGTGACGATTTTTTTTATGAAACATTGACAACATACACAGTTGTCACTAATAATCACACCTTACGGTATTTTGTAATATAATGAAATTTTTGTCACTATATTTGTGTAATTTTAGTGACAAATATTAAATGAAACATTGACAACATAAAAAGTTGTTATTGTTTATCACACCATATGTTATTTTGTAACATAATGGATTATTTGTCACTTTATGTGTGGTTTTAGTGACGAAATTTAAATGAAACATTGACAACATATAGAGTTGTCACTAATGATCACACCTTACGGTATTTTGTAACATAATGAACAATTTGTCACTATATGTGTGTGAATTTTTTATTTTTTTTGATGGAAGTTAAATACTCATCCCTTTTTTTCCCCTCCCCATGACTCGAACCCAGGACCTAAGGCCTAGGTAGTGGTGCTCTAACCACTTGAGCTATCCCACTTTGTCATATGTGTGTGAATTTAGTAACAAATATTAAATGAAACATTGATAACATAAAAAGTTGTCACTGTTTGTCACACCGTATGTTATTTTGTAACATAATAAATTATTTTTCGCTATATGTGTAGTTTTAGTGACGAAATTTAAATGAAATATTGACAACATACATAGTTGTCACCAATGATCACACCTTACGGTATTTAGTAATATAATGAAAATTTTGTCACTATATGTGTACAATTTTAGTGACAAATATTAAATGAAACATTAACAACATAAAAAGTTGTTACTGTTTATCACACCGTATGTTATTTTGTAACATAATGGATTATTTGTCACTTTATGTATGGTTTTAGTGACGAATTTTAAATGAAACATTGACAACATATAGAGTTGTCACTAATGATCACACCTTACGGTATTTTGTAACATAATGAACAGTTTGTCACTATATTTGTGTGATTTTAGTAACAATTATTAAATGAAACATTGACAACATAAAAAGTTGTCACTGTTTATCACACCGTATGTTATTTTGTAACATAATGAATTATTTGTCGCTATATGTGTGATTTTAGTGACAAAATTTAAATGAAATATTGACAACATACATAGTTGTCACTAATGATCACACCTTACGGTATTTTATAATATAATGAAAAATTTGTCACTATATGTGTGTGATTTTAGTGACAAATATTAAATGAAACATTGACAACATAAAAAGTTGTCACTGTTTATCACACCGTATGTTATTTTGTTATTTTGTAACGTATTGAATTATTTGTCACTATATGTGTGGTTTTAGTGACGAATTTTAAATGAAATATTGACAACATATAAAATTGTCACTAATGAGCACACCTTACGCTATTTTGTAACGGTGAAATTTTTTTTTCACTATACATATGTTTTTAGTGACAAAAATTCAAATGTCACTAAACTTTTTGTCACTAAACATGATTTTTTTTGTAGTGACATTTAAAGACATTTGGGGCTGCCTCTCCAACGGGAAAATCCTCAAATTTGTCTATAAATACAGAAGAGTGAAGACCATTTGAAGTATCCACTATCCATCCAAATATCAAGCTATTCTGAAGCTTCAAAGTCTTCAAAAGACATTTTTAGTTTTAGTCTTTAAACACTTCATCTAAACTGATCCTCATTGTAAAACCATACAAAGCTTAGAGAAATATCCTATCCTTATACACTGATCTTCATTGTAAAGGATATCTCATTAGTTGGAACCTTACTTCAACCCTTATACCTTTCAAGTGAGAAAGTTAGAAGGTTGCAGTAGTAGAAGTGGAAGGAGCTGACTGTTGAGAGAAGAACAGTTCAGTTCTGAGTGCAGAAAGGGTACTAGGACTCTAGACATCTTAGGGATCAATTCACCAATGAGTGGTATTCTTGATCAAGTGCACCTTGGCACTATAAAACAAGTTAATTCCAAGAGTGAAGGAATTATCCTGTTAAATCAGGGAAAGTGGATGTAGGAGCTTGAGTCTCTGAACCACTATAAACTCTTGTGTTGATTTACTTTCAAGTACTTTCATTCATTCAACATTGCACACAAAACTGATCTTTCAAAGGACATATACTTAAGACTGTGCAAACCTGATTTGGACAAGTCCCCTGAAAACTGGATATTTGACTAAGTGATTTTAGAATTTAAATGAGTTTAAACTAAAGGGCCAACCACTAATTCCGCACATATAACTAACTTAGATAGTCATTCAACTAAGTACTTAATAGTACTTAGTAGCTTTGTTATCTTTAAGAAGTTATACATCTCAGCAGAGTTGTCCAGGACAACCCTGCTAGAGTCATATTTGGTTAAGTTGATCAAAGTTTGAAGACTCCTTTCAGGACCAACAACTAGGATATCACTTTCTAGGCTTAGGATAATAGAACAATAAGCTTGCCTAGTGGGCACAAAAGATAACACTCACAAACGAATATGCTTAAAAGCTTTAATCTCTCGAGTGTTTTGAATACTTTTGAATGCTAGAATATTACTAGAATGTGTATGGCTTGTGTGTCCCGTCCTCTTGAAATCTTTCAAGATATGGCCTATTTATAGATGAAGCAAACTATCCGTTGGTGGAGATAGCAAACTTATCCATAAATTTGAACTTTCAAATTGTTCAAAGGCCTGCATGCAAATAGTACATGCATTCACGTCCATTCTGAATTTTGCATTCCATTCTCAGAATTTGTTATGCACAGTGACAGCTGGCAATAATCTATTGGCTAATTTGGAATAATTCTGTCCTTCCAACTAACGGCCTCGTACTGGGTAAATTGCCTTTTCATCCATCGTCTTTGACCATAAGTGTGCCAAGTTCGAAGTATATGAATATCTAAATTCATCATACTTGGCTTTCGTCTTTCAGCATACTTGTCTTCATGAGTCCTTGTCACTCTTCCATAACACTTCAGCTTCTTGTCTTCAATGCTACTTGTCTTCATGCTCTTTGTGCTTTCAGGTCATTTTCCATAGATTCAAGGATAATCTTATCTAATAAAAATTAAAGCTCCCTAACATATATGAGCTTTTCTAACTTGAAAATCTAGACTTGGCAAATCATCATACTTGGGGTTTTACTTAGGGTTTTGGTATCAAATCAAAATCAAATTTTCTTTTATTAATATAAACCATATCCCAACAAAAAGTCTTGAAGATTTTTCAAACGATCAACCTAATCGGTTTGTCAAGACAGTCCCATTTCACCAAATCCATCTAAAAGGATGCTAATTACTTCCTTAACTAACAAACATGTTTCTTCCTTCATTAATCTTTTAAAAAAAATTCCATGTCCATATTCGTGGTGGTCTTTTTCAATATCTTACTCTTTATGTGTTTCATGAGGTTCCTAGCTCGTTGGCGTTGAATTCTCATTTTCACGCTCTTTTTTTTTTTTTTTTAGAAATAAAATTATTTACGTTCAATAACTTCTATCTTTTCTGAAAAATGTTCCAAAATAGTTAAAATTTTAATTTACGTACGTCTCATAACTTTTTCAATTGCTTAATTTACGTTCAATTTTTGTCGGAGTTATAAAAATTCGCCGGAAATCCTCAAATTTAACAATCATGTGATAGAAACGACGTTGTTTTGATCACTCCGGCGTAAATGTGATGTAAATTAAGCAATTAAAAAAAGTTATGAGACGTAAATTAAAATTTTATAGAATAAATAGTCACGTGTTTCGAGAAAATTAATAAGAGGAATTTAAATATCTCGTCTCTAATTTTTCTTAACATTAAAGGATAGACTTTCATTTGATATATAATAGTAATTAATTACATGTGGAAGTTTGAAAGGGTGTTTATAAATTGAGTATTTTATTATTTCATAAATTAATAACTGTTTTAATTAATAAATTTTGATGGTACCAAAAACATAACTAATTTCTACTGAAATCTTAAATGGGTCACTAAATATGTAAACTTAATTAAGTATTTAAAAGAAGTCATAATTGTGCATTATTGCCAGGGCCAATATAATAAATTCATTGACAATGCCCTTTAAGACCTTCATATATACCAAATCATCAAAACCAAATAAGCTCCAAAAAAAATTCATTTCACTTTTCCCATCTATTTTAAAAATTATATATATGTTTTGATTCTTTTGAAATTTATAAATTACATTTGTTATCGATTAAAAAAAATGAATTAGAAAAGAGTAATTAAATGAAAAAATAGCGAGAAAAGTTAATTAACGGAGGTAGAGTAGTAGCTAATATTATATAAACAATATTCCAAAGCAAATTAATTATTAATTAAATATCAAAAGGAAAACCAAAACATAATAAAATATTGTTTGTTTCGAAATTCAAAATATAATAAAATTAACAATTACCCTAGCTCGTTGAATTTATATAAGCTTGATCTGTTGAACATGCACCATCAAATCGATCGATATCTAGACATTATGATCTGCAAATCTAACGTGTCCGCCGTTGTTATGAGGCGGCGCCACCATATTATCAAACCCTAATTCTACGTCACCTGTCTCTGACTCCGACTCCGACTCCCGGGTAGGGCTCTGCTCATGATCATCAGCCTCATCAACTCTTGGGGGTTCAGCCTGGTGGTTCCCCTCCTTCTGTCGGTTGCAGACGGCACAAGCCACCACGGATATGACAACGATCACGGCCAAGACGATGAAAACGGGGACATATTCATGGCCATTGGATTGAGAAAAGTCAGGTTTACTGATGACAAAATTTGGATATACGCCCTCATCGTAAACAGGCTGTGACGACATTATTTTTAATTTTATAATCTATCTTTTTTATTGATCAAGTATTAATTGGATTAGTATTTTTTATGGTTTGGGGTGGATGGTTTTATAGGCATGATTCATAACCTTAATTCTAGTAAAGATATTTACTTCCTTTTTTACTCTACAATCCAAAAGATTAATTTTTTCTCACTTAATTTTCATAAGATCATCCATGGTAAGTTTTTGATCGTTCATAGATTATAAACTAAGATTTTTATTCATCCTTTGAATAACTAATTACCATAATTTTGGAATTAACTATATATATACTCCCTATATATGGGAAGGATCTATATATATATTTTCCATTTATAATCCTTCTTACTTTTTAATTCAACAATGTGTTTCTTAAACTTACCATAATTAATTCTTCCCAAGTATGTATCTTCAACAACGAACCTTCGGCTCTAAATTTGACTAAAAGGAGCAGCTCATTCACATTAACCTTCTTTTTTCGAATATATCACCTCGATCTTCACTTTTATAAAAAATAAATAAAAAATAATAATAATACTTTAATATTTTATATGCACAATATAATTACTTAAAAAAATAGTGTACTTAAAATCGGGTTCACAAAATTTATATTATATTCCCTCCACTTTTAAATAAGTGTCATTTTAACAATTTTCAACATATTAAGATATATAATTATGGACAATTTTACCCTTCATTAATGATAACTAATTTTAATATTAAATTTATGTTTAGTAATGAATGTGGTCAATAATGTAGATGATATTCATGTATACAATAATTAAGGTTTATGCATGATTTATGTTATAGTACTATATTCAAAAGGGAAAAAACTTAAATCAAGGTAGAGAAAATGGAGGGAGTAAACACCACACAGTTAGGAACGGATTCAAGATTCGAGTTTAGGGGGGACAAGAAAAAAATTATGATACAAAACACTAACATACACTCCAATATATATATATATATACATATTTACGTCAAAATATATTAAATGAGTTAAATACTACTACATGGACATGGATTAATTACAAACATGTTTAAAAAATACTTATTAAAGTAATACAAAAGTGATAGTCAAACATAAAAAAATAAATAATTCTTTTAAAATCAGTTTCACGATTAAAATACATATACATAAAATAATCACTTTACTAAATAAGTACCAAAAGTGCAATAAAATTTTTATTTTGAGACAATTTTTGCAATAAATTCACCATATATTGAATTATTAAATTAATATATCATTAATTTTAAAAAATTTAATATATATATGCATATTGATAAATTAATATATCATTAATCGAAAAGATTAATTTTGTCTCACTTAATTTCCATAAGATCATCCATGGTAAGTTTTTGATCATTCATATAATTTCCATAAGATCATCGATGGTAAGTTTTTGATCATTCATAGATTATTATAAATTAAGATTTTTATTATTCATCTTTTGAATAACTAATTACCATAATTTAATTTGGAATAAAAAAGGCAACCTTCCTGAGGCGAATCCCACTGAAAGGAATGGTGAACTGAATGATCCAATCCCAGTTCACATCCAGGTAACAACTACCAATGAAGAAGCAGTACCTGCTGAGGTAGTTAATGGGTCAAATAATCAAGGGGGAACTCAAAATGTTGAAAATACCAATGTCCCTGACATTGAGGACAACACCCCTGATTATGATCCTGAATTAGATCCTGCATTCAATTATCCTGAATTCTATGATCAAATTGACACAACTTCAGTAGAGGACAACTCTACTGAAGAGATCAGAAAAAGAAGGACCTGGTTGTCAGACCATCCTACTGATCTAATACTTGGTGACCCAAGTGTTGGAGTCAAAACAAGAAGATTCCATAGTGAAAGTGCTCTTTTCTGTTGTTTCTTGTCAGAGCAAGAACCTTGTGATATTGAGGAAGCACTTCAAGATGCCAATTGGATCACAGCCATGCAGGAAGAACTGAATCAATTCACCAGAAATGAAGTATGGGAGCTGGTGGATAGGCCTTCACATCAAGATGTTATTGGAACAAAGTGGGTGTTCAAGAACAAGAAAAATGAAAATGATGTGATTGTCAGAAACAAAGCAAGACTTGTGGCAAAAGGCTATTGCCAACATGAAGGCATTGACTATGATGAGACATTTGCACATGTGGCAAGGCTAGAAGCAATAAGGCTCTTTCTAGCCTATGCAGCCCACAAGAGGTTCAAAGTGTACCAAATGGATGTCAAGAGTGCCTTTCTGAATGGAGTCTTGAAAGAAGAAGTCTATGTGGAGCAACCACCAGGTTTTGAAGTTGGAAACCAAGTTTACAGACTCAAGAAAGCTCTATATGGACTCAAGCAAGCCCCTAGGGCTTGGTATGATACACTGTCACAATTCCTCTTGGATCATGGATTTACCAAGGGAACTGTGGACAGAACTCTTTTCAGAATATCTGAAGGAGAGGACATCTTGCTTGTCCAAATTTATGTGGATGACATAATATTTGGATCCCCCAATGAGAAGCTGTGTGAGAAGTTCTCAAAGCTAATGCAAAGCAAGTTTGAGATGTCCATGATGGGGTTGATGAACTTCTTTTTGGGTCTTCAAGTCAAACAATCTAAAGAAGGAATCTTCATCAACCAAGCTAAGTACACCAAAGAAATGATCAAGAAGTTTGGGTGTACAACTAGCAAGTCAGTAAGGATCCCTATGAACACAAATTGGAAGATGGATCCTGATGAGAGTGGTATTCCAACCAACTCTACTGAGTATAGAGGAATAATTGGTTCACTCCTCTATCTCACTGCCAGCAGACCTGACATCACCTTTGCAGTAGGTGTTTGTGCAAGGTTCCAAGCAAATCCTAAGAAAAGCCATCTTGAGGCTGCAAAGAGGATTTTGAGGTATCTCAAAGGCACTGAAAATCTAGGCCTTTGGTACCCTGCTAATGACAACATTGAGCTAACTGGCTACTCAGATGCTGACTATGGAGGTTGTAGAATTGACAGAAAGTCCACTTCAGGGACTTGTCAATTCTTGGGCAACAAGCTTATATCTTGGTTCTCCAAGAAGCAGAACACAGTGGCTACTTCCACCACTGAAGCTGAATATGTTGCAGCTGGAAGTTGTTGTGCCCAAATCCTATGGTTGAGACAACAACTAAGAGATTACAGAGTCAACTCTACTGAAGTGCCCATATTTTGTGATAACAATAGTGCCATTGCTATTTCACAAAATCCTGTCTTGCATACAAGATGCAAACATGTGGACATCAAACATCACTTCATTAGAGATCATGTGGAGAAGAAGGATATAAAGTTGGTCAAGATCCACACAGATCATCAAAAAGCTGATATACTAACTAAGCCACTTGCAGAGGCAAGGTTTCTGGAGCTATCAGCAGAGTTGGGATTACTTGATCCAGGGAAGTTGGACAAGTAAAAGTCATGAAAAGTGAATGAGATATATGGAAACTGAAAAGGTTCTCAGCAGATGATCCCTCAAACCCCTCAAAACCCAACCCTCCTGAAACCCCTCAAGCCAATCTCCCTAAGCCTTCTGTCTCTGAAAGACTTTCCAACCCCCCTAGAACCTATCATAGGAAAGGCTCTGTCATTTCAGAGGTGTTGACCAAGGATGGTAACACAACCAAGGACACATCTGCCAATGAAGGTTCTTCTGAACCCAAGGCACAGCCTAAAGATGTGGAGGTTCCTTCTCTAGAGGCTAGTTTGATTAAGGCCTATTCAGTGTCAGAAGAGTTGGACACTGATCAGCCCTTAATCATTCAGGATGACTCAGTGGCTGTTGATATAAGCACTGTGATCTCCCCACAACTGCCATCTTTGAACCTTGTTGAAGGTGGAGATGCTGCAGGTTTAGGAGAAGGAGTTGAAAAGGAAAGTAGTTTTGAAAAATCAGAGGGAGTTATGGATGAAAGAGAGGTAGTTATCACTAAGATTGTGAGTGTACCAACATATGAGGGTGGTATGAGTGAGGAAGGACAGGTTATTCTTGAAGTCAAAACTGAACTTCAAGAATCCCTTGATGAGAGGAGGCCTGTTCCTTTAAGTGAGGAAACTTTTAATGAAGGAAGAAAAGAAATAGTTGAAAATGAGGAGAAGACTGCTGATGTATCAGAGTCTTATGAAAAAGAAAATGAGGGAGATAAGTGTGTTTTCACTGATGCTTTTGATTTGTCTGATATTGCAGGGATAAGCTTTGAACAAATTTTTGCAGATGATCTCTTGACAGATGCTCCCATCCAAGTTGACACTGGATCAGCACAAGCCTTGCTTGGGATGCAATTAGAGAAGCTGGATTCCTTGGCTCAACAAGTTCAAACAGCTCATGCAGAAACTTCTGGAGCATTAGATGAGCATGGAAGAACTCTAGCTTCTGTTGAAATGAGACTCACTGGCTCTGAAGATGTGGTGCTACCCACATTGGAAGCAAGAATTGAAGGAGTAGAATCTGGTCTTCAAACCATCTCTACTGATGTCACGCCCCAAATCTAAAAATATTAACCTTTTAAAAAGTACTTAAAATAACTAATTTTAAATGCGCCAAAAATTGAATCTTAAATGTATAACATTAAAATAAGGGACGCATGCAACAGCTATATAATTAAAATCACGTTAAATATTGCAGCGGAAACAATTAAAATAAAATCAAGAAATTCATAAATAACTCATTAAGCGAATATCCATGAGAATAACCACAATTTAATTAAATAAATAGGCATGAAAATAGTCTTTTAATCTTAAATAAATCGTCGTCTCCCATCACCACTCCTCGCCATCCAACTCTTTAACCTGAAATTGTAAATTGTTGGGGGTGAGCATGCAAGCACACTCAGTGGAATTAAGTCATTCAATAGTTAATGCTAAAAATAAATAATCAAGTAATTGCAACTTAGTAAATAACATTCACATTGCCACATATACTTTGCCATTGATACTTTGCCAACTTTGCCATTGTAATTTCATCGCATGTTTGTGGACCTTCCCAAAGCCAAATTAATGACTAAGGTATTCCCACACGTAGACATCGCATGTTTGTGGACCTTCCCAAAGCCAAATTAATGACTAAGGTATTCCCACACGTAGTGAGCACGGCGGGTCGCGCCCGAAGACCCGTCGGTCCCGGACCCCATTTGGAGCCCCTGGCTATTAGATAACTTTGCCAATATATAATGTACTTTGCCATAAACTTTGCCAATAGAATAATAAACTTTGCCACATAACAATAGAAATGGATTCACATAGTAAACAATTAACTCAAACATTTATCTAAAACATTAAATAGAGAATAACATTGCAATAGAGTTCTACAAACCACCGTAGAGATTAAAGCAATTAAAAACCCACCTCGATAGACGAACGTGGAAATTAAATGATGTGTAAAAGCCTCGTAATTATCGTCGCCTAGCCGTGCGATACATAGAATAGCAATTGATCGAATTTTTCTTCTAAACTAAATTGAATCTACTCAATATAATAATTAAAAGATTTGCAATTGCATGAATTGATCTTATGATTTCCGTCCACCAAGCAACATACATATATATAGCATTTGAGGAATGAAAGAGGTGCATATTAAATTGAATTTACTGTTACAAATCATTAAATAAATTAATTTAAATTCACATATTATAAATGCATGGGAAGGAAATGGAGAGGTCAAGCTAAAAAATATGCATGTGTGAAAATTAAAAGTAACGTGCATGAGAAAACGTTGCAAAATAATTTAATTCTTATAATTGAAAACGCATAAGAAGAAATGGAGGGTCAAATAACAATTAAATAAATACATGTAACGTTTTAAGATAGTTAAATGCAAATAATTTGATACAATTTATGTATTAAAATTACTACGTCTATATATATTATTATATTTTTATAATTTCCTTTTGACAAAAGTAAAATAAGAATTGATTAGATTAATTATTATTATAAAATTCTGGGGTATTACATTCTACCCCACTTAATAAAATTTCGTCCTCGAAATTTAGCATTATCATCGTGAAATAACATAACATATTGAAAACATTAGCTTTGATCAATATAACACAATAGCATGAAATATCGCATGATAAATTAAAATATGAATAATAATAACATGCACGTACCTTGTGGAGTTGGAGCGATGAGGCGGTGATGGATGACATAACATTTTTCTAGAATTTATTTGTTCATAAATATATTTTTAACTTACTCAACTCAAAAGATATAATTTAATTTGCAAGTCTACAAGAACGTAGACCCGCTCTGATACCACTCTGTCACGCCCCAAATCTAAAAATATTAACCTTTTAAAAAGTACTTAAAATAACTAATTTTAAATGCGCCAAAAATTGAATCTTAAATGTATAACATTAAAATAAGGGACGCATGCAACAGCTATATAATTAAAATCACGTTAAATATTGCAGCGGAAACAATTAAAATAAAATCAAGAAATTCATAAATAACTCATTAAGCGAATATCCATGAGAATAACCACAATTTAATTAAATAAATAGGCATGAAAATAGTCTTTTAATCTTAAATAAATCGTCGTCTCCCATCACCACTCCTCGCCATCCAACTCTTTAACCTGAAATTGTAAATTGTTGGGGGTGAGCATGCAAGCACACTCAGTGGAATTAAGTCATTCAATAGTTAATGCTAAAAATAAATAATCAAGTAATTGCAACTTAGTAAATAACATTCACATTGCCACATATACTTTGCCATTGATACTTTGCCAACTTTGCCATTGTAATTTCATCGCATGTTTGTGGACCTTCCCAAAGCCAAATTAATGACTAAGGTATTCCCACACGTAGACATCGCATGTTTGTGGACCTTCCCAAAGCCAAATTAATGACTAAGGTATTCCCACACGTAGTGAGCACGGCGGGTCGCGCCCGAAGACCCGTCGGTCCCGGACCCCATTTGGAGCCCCTGGCTATTAGATAACTTTGCCAATATATAATGTACTTTGCCATAAACTTTGCCAATAGAATAATAAACTTTGCCACATAACAATAGAAATGGATTCACATAGTAAACAATTAACTCAAACATTTATCTAAAACATTAAATAGAGAATAACATTGCAATAGAGTTCTACAAACCACCGTAGAGATTAAAGCAATTAAAAACCCACCTCGATAGACGAACGTGGAAATTAAATGATGTGTAAAAGCCTCGTAATTATCGTCGCCTAGCCGTGCGATACATAGAATAGCAATTGATCGAATTTTTCTTCTAAACTAAATTGAATCTACTCAATATAATAATTAAAAGATTTGCAATTGCATGAATTGATCTTATGATTTCCGTCCACCAAGCAACATACATATATATAGCATTTGAGGAATGAAAGAGGTGCATATTAAATTGAATTTACTGTTACAAATCATTAAATAAATTAATTTAAATTCACATATTATAAATGCATGGGAAGGAAATGGAGAGGTCAAGCTAAAAAATATGCATGTGTGAAAATTAAAAGTAACGTGCATGAGAAAACGTTGCAAAATAATTTAATTCTTATAATTGAAAACGCATAAGAAGAAATGGAGGGTCAAATAACAATTAAATAAATACATGTAACGTTTTAAGATAGTTAAATGCAAATAATTTGATACAATTTATGTATTAAAATTACTACGTCTATATATATTATTATATTTTTATAATTTCCTTTTGACAAAAGTAAAATAAGAATTGATTAGATTAATTATTATTATAAAATTCTGGGGTATTACAACTGAAGTTCACAAAGCCAAAGTCAGTATGGAAAACATCTCAAAGGAGGTCAAGAAGGATCAAAAAAGGCTGAGAGACAATCATAATGCAAATGTTCAAGCTATCAGATTGACAATCAAGCAAGCTCTTGGCAAGAAGACAGCCTTGCAGAAGAGAAGAGCTGAAGAGCAAAGGCTAGCTATGGTCAAAGCAGCCTCAGAAAAGTTTTCCCAAGAAGTGTTGGCCAACATTGCTGAAGGTGCAGTGGCCAACCTCACTGAGCTCCTGAAAGCCCAATTGGATGCATCTCTTAAGGCAACCATGGAGGAGGTCGTTCAACAGAAAATGAAGCCTGTTCTTGCCTTTCTTAGCTTGAGCAGTGACAGGATGCAAAATATACATGATGAAAATGTATATCTGTTGGAAGAGATGAAGTCTCTAACCCAAGCCCAGTCCTTATTGGCATCCACTATGAGTGAACTGAAGCCATAATGTTTTGATGCTGCCAAAAAGGGGGAAAGGGAAAGAGCAAGGGCAAAAGGTGCCTTAGTGATTGGGAGTCCAGTGAAAAGGAAGGACAAAGCCCCTGAAGGAAAGGGAAAAGAGCCTGCAGTGCTAAACTTGGAAGAATTGGATGAAGAGGAGCAGTTAGCACTGGCATTGAAGAACTCTATGGCCTCAGCTCAAGAAGAAAAAGTGAGACTACAACAAAGACCAGGTGGTGAAGTATCTGGTTTGGACAAGGATGCTGAAGGTGTCCAAACTAGAGGAAAGATCAAGAAGGCCCAAGGAAAGAAGAGACAAGTTGAGAAATTCACTGACTTTCCCAATAGCCTTGATCTTCCACCTGAATTCAGAGTTATTGATGATGAGCCTATCTCAAAGAAGGCCAAAACTGCTGAAGAGCCCAAGAATGCTGAAAAAGACAAGTCTACTGAGACTAAGTCCACTGAAAGTACCAAAGTCACTGAAGATGTGGAAATCTTATATGAAGAAGGCTTTGGACCTGGACCAAAGAAGACAAAGATTGTGGTACTCAATGATCCATCAAAGCTGTTTCATGAAGGGTATGGCAAAGACCCTGAAACACAACAGAAACTGGCCATGATGAGGGCCCAAGAGAAAATGGACTTGATGGAAGAGGCCAACAGAGCAAGAGATAAGAGAAGAACAGAATTCCAAAAGCCAAGAAGAAAGAGAGCAACTTACAACAAGATGAAACCACAACTATTGATCCCAATGGACACCAAATATCCTCACTTGGATAAATGGGTGCCAATTCAGCTGAATGACTCATGGGAGGAAGCAAAAAGGGAGTTTGTCTATGATCAGTATGTCATTGACAGATGGAATGGAAGAGATGCCAACATCAATTTTGCTGGGTTCATGATTGAGTACTACAGAGAACTCTATCAACAATTGCTTGCAGCTGCTGATATTGCAAGATTTGAACTCACAGCTCCCAAGCCTATCATATACTTACCTCCAAAGCTTGATGGATGGATTGATCAATCAAGGATTCTGAGAGAATTCACTGAGATCCTCAAGCTGAACAAGATGGTTCTTGGTCCTAAGGGAACCAACCAAGAAGCCATGGCCTTGAAGAGGAGAGTGTGGGCACAGTATGGGATGGTGCTACCTCCTGAGGATGATCTCTAAATGGCTAAGTCTTCTGACCTATCTTAATTGATCAACTATGCTGAAAATTGGTCAAGTTTGCTGATGTGGTGTGCTAATCTGTTTTGCTCTGACTTGATATGGATTGCTCTGATACAAGCTCTGTGCTCTGATCTTGTATATGTCTTGAAGTGTTAGTATTTGCTCTGATATAATAAGATTAGTGCTCTGATGCTGAAAAAGTCTTGGATATGTGTTGAACTCTTAGAAGGAAATACTCTGATGTATTTAGTGTTGATGATTCATGCTCTGATATGTTCAATTCAACTATCAACATGCTTGTAATGTTTTTTTTTTAATGAATGATAGTTGAACTTATTTTGAATCAAGAAACACTCATCTCTCTATGCCTATCTATGAAACCTATTTGCAATATAGATGGTAAATACACTAACACATTGTTTTTTCAGGACAATTGACCTTAGTCATGTCTTCTGAAGATAAATGTAATAGGTGTAGCCAAGTCACTTTTGCACAAATGTATAGGTTTTGGCATCATCAAAAAGGGGGAAATTGTTGGGAATAAAATGAGATATGTTTTGATCTAATACCAAAACCCCCCTGAGACATGCCTAAATCAAGATAAGTATGTTCTAGAAATGTTAGAACATATAGATTATAGGCTAGATGAGGAGCTAATATGTTAGGCAGCTCTTAAATGATTAGATGCACAAATTGAGGGGGAACACATGCATTGAAGTACATCAAGAACAAGTCCCCTCAAGGCTCAAACTCTGGAATCATGATCAAGTCTGCTGAAAGACAAATATGCTGATCAGGAGAGTTGTCCAGAGGAGTTGTCTCAGCTCAATTAATCAAGATCAAGTACTCTGAAAGCCTGAGGTCAACTATACTGAAGAGAAAGAGACAACCACACCCTAAAGATCTTCAAAGAAACAAGCTAAGATCATCTTCAAGAGAAATAAAAGGGAAAGAGCCATCTGAAGGGAAAGAGCCATCCTCAAGAAAATAAAAGGGAAAGAGCAAGACAATCTTGCTAATAAGCAAGACTGCTGATAGTGATAAGGAGTGTTGTCCAAATGATGAGGAATGTTGTCCCATCATTGGAACAACCTTCAGAAGTGATGTCCAAGTCCTAAAAAGAGAATCTGAAAGTCAAATATTGGGAAGAGTGCTGCAGAATGAAGACAAAGCTCTTACAGCCGTTTATTTCCAAAATGAGGACATGTCACTATCAAGATTCTGTCTTCAAAGTTGAAGAACTAAAAGAAGACAATTATGGACATTGGAGGCTGCCTCTCCAACGGGCAAATCCTTCATTTGTCTATAAATACAGAAGTGTGAAGACCATTTGAAAGCATCCAACTGAATCTCAACTTGACAACTATCCTACAAGCAAGAGTGCTTTCAAGCTTTCAAAAGACTATCTTAGTCTTCATACACTTCTTCTAAGCTGAACTACATTGTATATCCATACACAAGCTTAGAGAGATATCCTATCCTTATACACTGATCTTCATTGTAAAGGATATCTCATTAGTTGGAACCTTACTTCAATCCTCATATCTTTCAAGAGTGAAAGTGAGAAGGTTGTAGTAGTAGAAGTGGTAGGAGCTGACTGTTGAGAGAAGAACAGTTCAGTTCTGAGTTTGAGAAGAGGGTACTAGGACTCTAGACATCCTAGGTATCAATTCACCAAGAGTGGTTCTTGATCAAGTGCACCTTGGCACTATAAAACAAGTTAATTCCAAGAGTGAAGGAATTATCCTGTTAAATCAGGGAAAGTGGATGTAGGAGCTTGAGTCTCTGAACCACTATAAACTCTTGTGTTGATTTACATTTCAAGTACTTTCAATACATCAACACTGCACACAAAACTAGACCTGTCAAAACGGGTCGGCGGGGCGGGGCGGGCCAAAACCGCAATAGCCCGCCATTTAGCGGGGCGGGGCGGGCCAGCCCGTTTGTAAGGCGGGCTACCAAAACCCCAACCCAACCCAAAAATGGGCGGGCCGCGGGTTTTGACGGGCCAACAATTTTTTTTTTTTACAAAATATTTATTAAATTCATCAAGAAACATAAAAAATTACAATATATATTTGTTGTACATAATAGAAATAAACATCAAGAATTACATTAATTATTAATTAAGAACAAAAAAAACTAAATAGAAATATGGTATATTATAAATACAGTAATAATATACATATATATTAAAGTAATATACTTATATTATATATATGATATAAAATAGGGTATTATGAGTACAAAAAATGAAGAAAGAAGGAAAAAAATGCCACTGTTATATAATCTGTTATGCGCTATAGTTTTTAATATTAGTTAGGTTTATTATATATATATATTTTTTTTTATTACAAGTTAAATACCCATCCCTTTTTTCCCTCCCCATGACTCGAACCCAGGACCTAAGGCCTAGGTTTATTATATATTGTTATTAAATAAAGTTGGATAGCTTAAGTGGTTAGAGCACCATTATTGACTTTTGAGGTCTTGAGTTCCTTTCCTTGAAAGGGGATTATTTTTTAATTAAATATAGTATTTTAAAAAAAAAAAAAATGGCGGGCCAGCCCGTCAAAGACCGCACCAACCCGCCAAAAACCGCTGCCCAAACGGGCTGGCCCGTCTGGGCCCGCCTCCTGGCGGGCTTGAAAAATCCTGACCCAACCCACTATTTTTAGTGGCGGGGCGGTCTGGCCCAACGGGCCCAACCCGTTTTGACGGCTCTACACAAAACTGATCTTTCAAGGAAAAACATTCAAAGACTGTGTCAAAACCTATTTAGACAAGTTCCCTGAAAACTGGACTGTGTTACTTTGACTAAGTGATTTCAGAAATAAAAGGAGTTTAATCTAAAAGGGTCAACCATTATTCCGCACATATAACTCCCCTAGATAGTTATTCAACTAAGTACCCAATAGTACTTAGTAGATTGATTATCTTAGAAGAGTTAATCTTCTTCAGCAGAGTTGTCCAAGACAACCTTGCTGAGCTCTGGTTTGATCAAGTTTGAAAAGAATTTGCATACAAGTGTATTTTCCCCCCCCCCCCCATACACTTGTTATCTACTCCTTTCAGGACCAACATTCTAGTAATATTTTAGCATTCAAAAGTATTCAAAACACTCGAGAGATTAAAGCTTTTAAGCATATTCGTTTGTGAGTGTTATCTTTTGTGCCCACTAGGCAAGCTTATTGTTCTATTATCCTAATCCTAGAAAGTGATATCCTAGATGTTGGTCCTGAAAGGAGTATATAACAAGTGTACGGGGGGGGGGGGGGGGAGAGAATACACTTGTATGCAATTCTTCTTCAAACTTTGATCAACTTAACCAAATATGACTCTAGCAGGGTTGTCCTGGACAACTCTGCTGAGATGTATAACTTCTTAAAGATAACAAAGCTACTAAGTACTATTAAGTACTTAGTTGAATGACTATCTAAGTTAGTTATATGTGCGGAATTAGTGGTTGGCCCTTTATTTTAAACTCATTTAAATTCTAAAATCACTTAGTCAAATATCCAGTTTTCAGGGAACTTGTCCATATCAGGTTTGCACAGTCTTAAGTATATGTCCTTTGAAAGATCAGTTTTCTGTGCAATGTTGAATGAATGAAAGTACTTGAAAGTAAATCAACACAAGAGTTTATAGTGGTTCAGAGACTCAAGCTCCTACATCCACTTTCCCTGATTTAACATGATAATTCCTTCACTCTTGGAATTAACTTGTTTTATACTGCCAAGGTGCACTTGATCAAGAACACCACTCATTGGTGAATTGATCCCTAAGATGTCTAGAGTCCTAGTACCCTTTCTGAACTCAGAACTGAACTGTTCTTCTCTCAACAGTCAGCTCCTTCCACTTCTACTACTGCAACCTTCTAACTTTCTCACTTGAAAGGTATAAGGGTTGAAGTAAGGTTCCAACTAATGAGATGTCCTTTACAATGAAGATCAGTGTATAAGGATAGGATATCACTCTAAGCTTTGTATGGTTTTACAATGAGGATCAGCTTAGATGAAGTGTTTGAAGACTAAAAATGTCTTTTGAAGACTTTGAAGCTTCAGAATAGCTTGATAGTTGGATGGATAGTGGATACTTCAAATGGTCTTCACACTTCTGTATTTATAGACAAATTTGAGGATTTGCCCGTTGGAGAGGCAGCCCCAAATGTCTTTAAATGTCTTCCTTGAGCTCTTCAAGCTGGAAGACAGATTCTTGATAGTGACATGTCCTCATTTAGGAAATAAACGGCTGTAACCAATTTGTCTTCATTCTGCAGCACTTTTCCCAATGTCTGACTTCAAGATTCACTTGATCAAACATGGACATGGCTTCTGATGATTAGTCCTATGATAAGGACAACATTCCTTATCTCTTGGACAACTCTGCTTATCACTATTAGTAGACTTTGCTTATCATCAAAGTTGGCATGCTCTCTTCAGATGACTTGGCTCTTTCTCTTTCCATGACTTCTTAGAATAGTTCATTGATCATTCATGGTTTGGATAAGTGGACTTGACCTCTTCAGCATAGTTGGCCTTGAGTTCCAAAGCTTGTTCTGGTTCATTAATGCTGAGACAATAGTATTGGACAACTGTTATGAACTTTGACATTCATGTAGTAGACTTGATCTTCAGAATCTAATCCACTTAGTTGGTCTTTAGACAAATTGTTCCATTCTGGTTATACTTGATCAGCATACTTGTCTTTCAGCAGACTTGAGGTCAATCCAAAATTGAGCCTTGAGGGGACTTTGAACAGAAATAAACTTCTAAGTACGTGTTCCCCCTTAACTAGTGCATCTATAATTCTAAGAAGCTGCCTAACACTTCAGCTTCTCTACTTGTCTTATACTACATGTTCCAACAGTCCTGAAACATGTTTATGCATTCTGTCTTAACTAGTTGGCATGTCTTAAGGGGGTTTTGGTATCATAATCAAAACTCATTTTATTCCCAACAATTTCCCCCTTTTTGATGATGCCAAAACCTATACAATCTATGCAAAGGTGACTTGTCTACACTTATTACATTTTTCTCTTCAGTAAGTTGACTGAAGTCAAGTTCCCTGAAAGAAAATGTGTTAGTGTATTTTCTGATTTCATTTGCACATAGGTTGACACATTAGACAAGTTGAGATTTTGTAGCAATATTTCTTGATTCAGAATAAGTTCAACTATCATTCAATTAAAGATCATTACAGGCATGTTGATAGTTGAGCAAACATATCAGAGCATGAAAAAGTACATCAGAATCACAAAATAAAGTACATGATCAGAGCAATACTTAACAAGATAGTTTAATAGAACATTAATCCTTAAGTATTAGAGCAAAAATATATCAGCAGTCTTGAGCAATTTCAGCATAGACGACCAATTTCAACAGATCAGCAACCAAGGTAAGTTTTCATCCTATTCAGCACATAAAGGTCAGAAAAACTTAGCCATTTAGAGATCATCCTCCTTAGGTGGCACCATCCCATATTGTGCCCACACTCTCTTCTTTAACTCCTTAGGTTAGTTCCCTTTGGTCCAAGCACCATTCTGTTCAGCTTGAGGATCATTAGGAATTCATGAAGAATCTTTAATTGGCCAATCCATCCATCCAACTTGGGAGGCATGTAAATGATTGGCTTAGGGGCTATGAATTCAATTCTTGCAAGATCAGCAGCTGCAAGGAGTTGCTGATATAGCTCCCTGTAAAACTCAATCATGAACTCAGTAAAAGTGGAGTTAGCATCCTTTCCATTCCACCTGTCAATGACATAATAGTCATAGACAAACTCCCTTTTTGCTTCTTCCCATTTGTCATTCAGCTGAATTGGAACCCATTTATCCAAGTGTGGATATTTGGTGTCCATGGGAATCAGTAGCTGTGGCTTCAACTTGCTGTATGTGGCTCTTCTTCTTCTTGGTTTCTGAAAATCAGCTCTTCTCTTGTCTTTTGCTCTATTTGCTTCTTCCATCAGATCCATCTTTTCTTGAGCCCTCATCATGGCTAGCTTCTGCTGTGTTTCAGGATCCTTGCCATATCCTTCTTGAAACAGCTTTGATGGATCATTGACCAGTACTGTTGTCTTCTTCTTTGGTTGAGGTCCAAAGCCTTCTTCATACAGCTCTTCAACATTCTCACCTGCTTTGGCACCTTCAGTGGACTTAGTCTCAGCAGACTTGTCAGTTTCAGAAGACTTTGCTTTCTCAGCAGTCTTGGTCTTCTTGGAAGTAGGCTCATCTTCTTCAATTCTTAACTCAGGAGGAAGTTCAAGGTTGTTGGGAAAATCAGTGAATGTCTCAGGCTTTCTTTTGTTTCCCTTGGCCTTCTTGATCTTTCGTCTAGTTTGGACACCTTCAGCATCTTTGTCCAAACCAGAAACTTCTCCTCCTGGTCTTTGCTACAATCTTACTCTTTCTTCCTGTGCTGAGGCCATTGAATTCTTCAATGCTATGACTAATTGCTCTTCTTCATCTAATTCAATAAGAAGTTTTGACTTTCTTAAGCTTCAGAAATGTAAGAAGATTATTGTATGGCAGACTGTGTTAATATTCGTTTTAAACCCATTGGAAAATCACTGTTGCAGATTCAAAAAATAAAAAATACCATCATCATTTTGATAACATTTAAATTAAAACTCCAATCCCTCCCCTCCCCTCATAATTGAAATTTAATGTTTTTAAAATGTTATTTGTGTAAAATTAATAATTGACTAATATAATAAATTTAAGGATTAATAATATAGTAATGACTCTATTGTAAAATGATTCCAAAACTAATTTCGTGTTGCACCTTGGTTATCTATATTCTAAAGTGGTTTTTAGGTGTATTTTAATTGTGAAATTGATCTCACAAACTATGTATACAGTGTTGAGACTATTATTTATAAAAAGGTGTCATTTGTGCATTCTTTCTTGTGTAATCACTTTTGCAATTAGCCCCTATAGTAGTATTTTATATTAAAAAAAAAAACAAATTGCCTTAAAAAATGGCTCGATGAGGGATCCAAAAAGATAGATGGACTCCCAAGTCCAGAACTTAACTTTGTGTATTATTAATTTTTTCAATTACCGAATTGAAATTCAATTTTAAAAATTTAAATATACACTATAACTAATTTAAAAGATATCCAAGAGCCAAAAGCAAAAACTAATTACGAGATGTTTTAACAGAGAGTTCTTAGAACAAATTGAATAAATTATGTCCTTAATTCTACAATATTGGGTGAAAAGTTTGTTTGTTATGAAGTATTATTTTTTTAGGTTCGTTAGACTCGACTCGATTATTTTTTTAAGTTTAATTAATACTCTTAGGTTTAATACATTAGCATACATTAATTGTCTTTAGAAACACTTCATATTGTCTTTCCTATAGGCATCTATAGTTCTATATGGATCGAAAGTGGGTTCAAGCCGATTGATTGAATAAAAGTTCATATACTATATATCTAACTATATTGATTGATCGTTTTTTGCAGTTTATCTATAATCGTCCGCTCAAGACTTACAACGACAAAAGAATGGACAAATGGAAAAAAGATTGGACAGGGTACCTTTACAATCGATTTTTGTAAACATATAATTAAATTAGTATAACTTTTGGTAGAATGTAATATATTAACTTATATATTTGGGATGATATTTCATGTTTTTGGTGTATATATATTGGACGTATGATTGTGTACGTTTATTTATTTGATTTTTTTCGTATTTGACGTATATATAAATTGTAGTGGTATAATTAAGTTTTGATTTTGTATAAACAGGATTTTTAAAATATAAAATAATTATTAGAAAAATAATATCAAATATATATATATATAAAATATAAAATAATTATTAAATAAATTTGGTTTCGTATAAAATTGATTTTTAAAATATAAAATAATTATTTAAAAAAATCACTTAGACAGCGGTTATGAACCGCTGTCCAAGTCAAAAAAAAAATAAAAAAAATACACATAGACAGCGGTTATGAACCGCTGTCCAAGTGACTTTACTTGGACAGCGGTTCAAAACCGCTGTCTAAGACCTCGCTTGCACAGCCACTAAAAAGAGCTCTCCAAGTGCAATTTAGCTTGCACAACTCCCACTTGGAGAGCTCTTTTAAAAGCTCTCCAAGACCCTTTTTTAAAGCTCTCTAAAGCCAAATATGTAGTAGTGTCTAGAGAGAAGAATTCTCTAAACGGTATGAGGTGAGTGTAATTTTTTTTGAATGTTTTAATTTGATTTGATTTGTATTATTATATATGAAGGTTGGATTGAATGATTTTATTTTTACATTTGAGAGTGTTTGTTATTTAGATTCCCATCATTTGGATTTGATTTGTAATTTTGTTATAATTAATGTTATTTTTATGTTTGTTACTTTAGATCTAATTACGTTGCCATCTAATGTAGCACAACGATGAAAAAAATATAAAATTTCAATGAAACTCGTTTATTCAACAGAATACAGAATTAAGTGATAAAAATGAAAGATTCCAAGCTAAGAGGGACAAGAAATATGGAAAAATGAAATCCTTGAAAGCTGAAGAAGAAACCTCTGAAGATGACCAACTTCCATCTTCATCATCTGAGATGTTTACTAACGACAGTGATGAAGAGTGTCTAATGGCTATTGTAGACAATGATGAGGTACAATCTAATTCTAGTTCTGTCAATTCTAGTAACACAATGATGTCAAATGAAGACAACCTGAGACTTACCTTTGAAAAGTTGATGGAAGACTTCATGAGACTTCAAGAAATTCATGATCAAACCTTAAAAGAAAACAACGCCTTGAATGCTAAGATTGAAAGAATTACTCAAGTTGAAAAGCTGAACATGATCTGAGAACTAATGAGTTGTGCAATAACTTAACCAAGTAGTTGAATACTCTGAAGGACAAGTCATCTGAACAACTTAATTAGTTGGAAGAACAAGTTAAGCTTCATGAGAGTAAGGACTCAGACTACCAAGCATTGATGGCTAAGTTTGAATATCTTTTCAAGGAACATGAATGTCTTAAAATGAGTGAAGAGAGTTTGAAGTATAAATTGGGTGCCCTGTACAAATCATCTAATTCAATAGATGAACTACAAGGAATGTAGAGGCCTATGACTGAAAAATCTGGACTTGGTTACAATCCATATGAAGCATCTTCACCATGCCTTAGTGATACTTCAGTAAGTATTACTAAGAGAGTCTTTGTAAAATTTGTGGCTCAGACTGAAATTGTTGAACCAAATCTGCTACAGACATTGGACAAAGGTAAACAACCCATTGTACCAACAATCCTGAACACCAAGTCAAAGATTGTAAAGTCTAAGACAAGGATTGTTATAATTAATGTTATTTTTATGTTTGTTACTTTAGATCTAATTATGTTGCCATCTAATGTAGCACAACGATGAAAAAAATATAAAATTTCAATGAAACTCGTTTATTCAACAGAATACATAATTAAGCAATAAAAATGAAAGATTCCAAAATTCTCATAAAATTATTTTACTTAATTTCTAATACAAATGTAGAGAATTTTAAAAAATATATTAAAATCACTCGTGCATATGGAAGTGTTATTGTTGTGCAAATTAACGAAGTGTGATTATTTTTTTATGCACAACAATGTAAAAATTAATAAACACAAACTTATACAATAATTAAAAGAAAGGAAAAAAAACTAAGAGTTGAAGAAAATATATACTGATTATATTTTGACCTGATGCACAATAATTATAAGAAAGGATAAAAAATAATTTTAAAAGACTATGAAAAGAAATATTGTGCAATAATATTATTTTTGGGTTGCTGGAAGAAAATTTTGAATATGGTAAACTCAAAAGACTAAAGTCAAGAAAATGGATTGGTATGCAAATATCATCATTTTATTTTACATCCTCTAATTTTTTTGAACAAAAAAGAGACTTGTTATTAAGAGAGTACCAGCTGTACTCGAAGATCAAGATGTTACATAGTTTGAGTTACAGCATAGCCTGGGGTTGCTGATCCTGTCTTGAAAGGAAAAAATATTGGCTCCATGGTGATTCAAGTAGAAGAGGCTCCATGCTATAGTTCTGATTTCCTCGAAAGTTCTCAACGGATTGATCGCCTCCCCTTTGAAGATTTTATATTTTCTCGCTTTCCAGATAGCACAAGTCCATATGCATTCCAGAATGTGTTGCAACAAGTGTTGAGCGGGCTTGGGATTGCACGGCTAGAGACCAAACCTGATGCGAAAACATGCAGCCGAAGAAGATATGCTGGGTATTTTCTTCCGATTGATGTCGTCCCCTTCTCCTAGAATATTATTTCTTCTTTTCAGACTTGCACGCCAAGATAATCCGAATAACAGTTGAAACCATATTTGGATACATGTTATTTATGTCCCTAATTAACTCTCATGTAATCCGAATAACAAAGATGTGGAGCGTTCTATATCACCATCAAGCATGTTCCTCTTCTTTTTCTTTTCAAGATTGGTGTGAAAATCCTTGACTAGTTTGCATTTAAGTCCCCTCTCTACTACAATTCTTTAACTGTATTTGTTCCCCTTTTTGACTCCCATTAATAATATATCATTTTTGCTGTCCAAAAAAAAAAAAAAAAAACTCTCATGTAATCCTCAAAAGAGGCCCACTCGGCCCTTGAGTACCATTGGTACTCCATAATAATATCATTTTTTTCCCCTTTAAAAAAAGTGTATATTAATCAATTTCGAGCTTTTTTCTGGGCTCAAAGATTAACTACTCCAAGTGCAGCCTTGTGGGAGTCAATGTGAATGGAGAATTACAGAACCAAATGACATCTACTTAGCCTTGGAAAGGTATTATTCAGAAAGTCAAGAGTAGTCTGAGCAAAAATTCGACAAAAATTCCATGGATTTCGTGAAATGACATTTGTAGACCAAAAATATGAAACTCTTTAACATGGCTCTTCTTGGCAGGTGGGCGTGGAGGATTCGGGTTGAACCTAATTTATTGTGGGTGAGGATACTCGATTCCAAATATGGGGCAAAATCAACTATATAATTGAATCAAGGGGCAGAATTCCTCGTACCTATATGTCGAACTGGTGGAAAGACATTTTTGACTTATTGTAAGGCAAACAACCACTGAACCTCACCAAAGACACTCTCGGAAAAATCTGGAACAGCCTTACTCCTGCCAAGTATTCGGGAGCAGCTTGGAAGGTCCTCCGGGGAAGGTTAGCAACTCGGACTGAATTGAAGAAACGACGCATTCTTGAAGACGGAGATGACCTAACTTGTGGCCTATGTGGCTTCGAGGAAGAAACGGTGCAACGCCTATTCTTCAATTGTAACTTCTCTAATAAGGTATGGTGCTGTATTGTTTGGATGATTTGGAAAGCAAGAAACAACTTAGCTAGTCTTTGCAAAGGAGAAGATCAAACCGGAAAAACTGTGGATCGTATTACTTCTTTCACTTTTCATGATTGGTGGGCGAATCCTAGACAAGTTTGTATGTGTTAAAGAGGAGCATTCTTACTCTGCAATCTCTTTTTGTAATATCTACAGTACTTCTAACTCTCGTTTGTACTCTCTTTCGAGTACTTCTGGTATTCTAGTAATACACTTTTTTTCTGCCCAAAAAAAAAAAGGTGCTCGTGCAGTAAGTAGGTATTGCTTGTGCCACAAATTTAATTAATACCTTTTTCCTTGCCTTTTAGATCTTTTTTCCACGCCTCCAACCCTCCTCCAACCCTGTACCCGAACCCATATTCTCCCCCGTATGTAGGCAAATTAAATATCTCGTTCTTTCTACCAACCAAACACATCGGGAGGCGCAAATAACGACCAACATTAAGTGCGTGTGAGACACGGCCCCGTAAGACTTGCATTGCACGACACCTTAATTCGTTTACGTAGCAAGTATTTTGAAGCCCAACGACTAACCTTCCCCATTTAGAAAGTTAATTTTATAAATCGCCAATGATTCAAAACGATTTAATTCCAGATTCATAATTTCATGTTTTTGCCAGCTGTGGCTTCTGGAAGCTTCTTCATAAGTCCAAAATCCCTGTAAAAGGAGGAGAAAAACAGGAACCCTAAAATCACTACAGCCGTCAAACCCTAGCTAGCTACAAACCCTCAATTCCATAAAAATAAATTTATTCCTACAGCCGTCAATTCCATAAATTTCAGATCCACTACATCTCTCCTCTAAATCTTTGCCTTTCTTATGCAGATGAAGAATTGATATCTTCTAATGTGTATAGAAGAGGAAAAACAATTTGTTCTTGGGCTGGATACCGAGATTTAAGAAAAAAGAAAAAGTGGAAAACAGTCATTTCTCCATGATTTTTTTACTTGATGATTTTACTTAGAGATGTTTATCTAGATCGAGTTAAACGGGCCGGATCGATTAACCCTGTGCAGGGTTAGAATTGATAGATCATAGGCCCGTATAAATTCAGACTTTTTTTAACTGGATTTTTTTTGCTTGATGCAATTTTAATTGTTTTTTCATTTTTTTAAAATTAAGTTTTTTTAGTGGTTTTTTCTAATCTCGTGTATAGAAGAGGAAAAAACGGTCTGTTCTTGGGCTGGATATTGAGATTTATAAAACAAAAGGAAAACCGTCATTTCAGTTCCATGAATTTTTTTAATTGATGCTTTTACAGGATATATATTTGCTTGATGCTTTTAATGGTTTTTTTTTTTTTAATCAAGTTTTTAGTGGTTTTTTTTTTTGTTTTTATAAATTTATCGATTGATATGTAACTTCATGGATCATAACTAGGTCTAATCCTATATATGTATCATCGGAAAGAAGATGTGTTTTTGCACAACAAAGTTGTTGAAAACAACTTTTGGATATGTTCTGTACATGGGTTTTGTATATGTGTTTCGGTTTCGGTTTCTTGAAATCTAACCCCGATTCTACTTTGATTTTTCATCTCGTTAACACAAGATGCAATTTTTTTTTTTTTTTGAAAGATAGCACTAATTAATCAAGATAAGTTGTATATATTTATATATATATGTGTGTGTTTCCGTCCAAAAAAAAATATGTGTTTCTGTTTCTTGAAATCTAATTCCAGTTCTACTTTGATTTTTCAACTCGTTTTTTTAAAATTAATTAAACACGAGATGAAACATTTAATTAGTTTGAAATATATGACATGCTTGTATTTTTTTGTAATTTGAATTTTGCAGATTGAGAGACCAATGATTGCTTCAAAGGCTTGTCGGCCTACATTCAAATCTATCAAGGTGAGTAAATTAATTAATGAATATTTTATTTCTCTCTTTTGAATATTTTTTGAATTTCTTCATGTTTAAGGAAACTGAAATAGGAATAAATGACTTAGCAAAACAACAAAAAAATTCATTAAAGGATTTTTTTACGGACTAAACAAAATTTAATGTATATATATATATATTTTTTTTAATTTAATAAACATTCATCGAAAGGTCAATAAAAATGGGGTTTCAAACCTCCATTTCCTCTATGCACATTCATTTGATCACAAATAATGCCATTTTGCATCACGGCTAATCCATATAAGTTTTTTATGCCTTTTTCAAAGTTTGTACGATTCGTATATATCACACGAGCGTCTCAGTTGGAATGTGTTTCTTGTTTCCGGTTGTGCACGAAAATTTATTTTGAGATTTTGTTAGAATACGATTTTCGTATTTGTCTCTAAAATAATGCTTTTGATGTACGTAGTAAGTGAGTGAAGATTCCAATGAACCATAAAACTTATCATCATAATTTATCATGTTCGTGGTATACCGATTAAGGGAGAGCAAACGGTTCATTGTGAAACGGAAATAATGCACGCACGACGAAAACAAGTGTGTATATATATAATAGAATTAAAGTTGATTATAATGTTAACAGTTATTTTCTACTTTAGTTATTTTCTACTTTATTGTATATACAGTAAAAGTAGAAAATAATAACAAATTTATTTATAGTCACCAAAATTCTAATATTTTCACTTGTTGAATAATTTTCCTTCAATTCGTGCATTATATCTGTTACACAATGGAATGCAACCTTTTGTTTTCTCTTAATTGGTTCACCACGAACACTATCAAATTATGATGATACGTTTTCTGGCTCAATGGAATCTTCAGCGACACCTACTATACATCAAAAGCATACGAAAATTAATCGTACTCTACAAAATCTCAAAATTGGATAAGTTCCGCGTTTATAGCAGTGAATAATTCTTCGATTTCAAACTGCATTCAGAAACTCGTTCCAGTTGAGAAGCTCGTGTGCGATATACGACTTGGACATACTTTGAAAAAGGTGTCACAAACAAAAATGGATCAACTTTGATTCGAAATGGATTTTTTATGATACAAGTAAATAAATAGTTTGGAGGATAAGAAACTCGTTGAATGTTTACTAAATAAAAAAAAATAAAAAATAAACCATTTTGTTTTCCGTTCGTAAAAAAATCATGTTCCTTATAGTGCTAACACGCGACGAATCTTCACAAGATTGCGAATTTCCTATTAAATTATTAACTTTAAGTTGTGATTTATTTGCAATTATTTAAAAGGTTTAGATTAGATAGTAAATATGTGTAATGTGGTTATTTAATTTGCAGTTAACCATTTCCTATTTCAGTATTCTTGAGCATAAAATTCAACAAATATGTATAAGAGAAAAAATTAAAGAGGTTTTCAAATAATTATACTTTAATAACTTCCTCACCTTGAGAGCTTTGAATGTAGTACTGTATATAGGAATAAATGACCACTCACTCTAAATGTAATTAAATGTTTCATCTTGTGTATCATATATGGCATTCATGATGAAGGTATGTATGTTTGAGGAAAAGTGATGGACCGTGTGTATCACAATGTAACTCTCGTTTACTGGAGCACCTCTAGTACTCGTTATTAAATTCCATTTTTTTTTCTGTTAAAAATAATGATTTTGTACAAGTTTGATTTTAAAATTGATCCTAAACAAATAAATCTAGCAAAGTACGACAAAATAATAAGTAATCAATACGGATATGGGAAACAACGACTATGTCGTAAATACCAAGTGCTTATTATATATAGTAAATATCTAAGATTTACTCTTGTTTCTTGCAATTTACTACTCCCTAATATATTTACTCGATCTTAACTTACAAGACTTGTATTTAGACCCCCTTGCCCTTTCCCTTTCCCTCCGTAAATCTGCAAATTATAAAATCCGAAATTTTATCTTAATTATGTCAAAATAGGCTTCTGCCAATGTTATAATAAATTTGAGTTTATGTGTTCTGATTTGAGTTTTTTTTTATTTAATTTTTCTATAAGAATAAATGATATTTTTATAAAATTAAAATTTCGAATGAGATACAAGAAATTAAAAAAAAATATACATGCATGTTAAAACTTATATATAACTATTTTATATTGATTTTACGAGTAAAAAAGATCAAAGTTGAAAAAGGGTCGTAAGTGAATCCGACTGCATAAAAATTTTTGGCACGTGTTCAACTATCTAATAAAAAAAATTTTCCGCAAGTGCAAAACTAGGACACTAAAGTATTTAAATGTCGTTTCGGTTTGTATTTTTTGTGCACGTGCTCTATATGTTTTATTTTACTTGTGCAATTCGGAATATTCATTTTAAATTAAAGGACTATTTTCGGATCTGCAAGTTATAAACTTTGCCACGTGCAAATGACCATTTTTGGAATTGGCCAAATAACCTTTTTTTATTCAATTGCCATGCGTTAAAAATTAACATTTAGTTAATCCGATTCATATTAGGATGTTTGGAATAGTTTGCAGAATTTTCATAAAACATCTAGGATTAAAATTGATAAAGAGATGCGATAACGCTCACATTTTAATAACTTTAAAAACGAAATTTAACGCCCTCGTTAAAACGAACATGAAAGACGATCCAACAACCAAAAACTGTAATCAGATAAACTAAAAAATTATATGCATTATTACGACAACTTAAAAGTGACAAAACCCTAGGTGAAGCAACCCACATCGAAGCGCGGATGATCCCCGCTACACTTGAGCTTTCCAAATCCATATATTTTGAGTTTATAACTTTTATTAAAATTGAGTGGTGGGTGATAGTATCTGAATTTTTTATCAACATCCCAAAACTAATACAATCATGAAGGGTCAGGGCAGCAACAGTGATGTCACAAAGTTCCCCCTATAAATAAATTAAGATGCTATAGTGTGTGTATATATACGTTGTCGATCGATGTCGAACCTTGCCATTGACTTAGTTTGTAATCTATACACTGTAACATTTGAGTTGAGTACCTCTAGTACGCGCTAATATATTCTCCTAGCTTTTTTGCCAAAAAAAAAAATATATATATGCCCATAGATATAAGACAATTTATAATAATGGTAATTGGTTTTCAAAAAACATTTTTCATTCTTATGCCGAGTAACAAACATTTCAAGGTTATTCGATGACTAGTACTTTTTTTTAAGTCTCGATATTCAATTCAAAAACTGATTTATAATCCGAAGGAACAGAAGGAATGGAGAAGATTCATATTCCCGTCAGATTAATTAGATCTGGAATCAGATCAGACAATCGGTATTAATATATAGAGAAAAAAAATAAAAGCTTAAATTAAAAAAATCATTAATTAAGAGAATCTATTAAAAAAATTATAGTAAATGCACCAATTTAAAAATTAATTCAACGGATTTTTTTTTCTTGTTATGGAAATGGTGTTTTTACGGTTCCTTAATTTGAAAAGATGAAATCTGTTGCCAGCTAGCTCTTAGCTAATTTAGTCTCTCCTACAATTGTACACATGAAACACAAAAGTACGTAATTCTGTGGTGGTCTCGGATTATTTGTAATTACGGGACAGAGGGAGTTCATGCTTATTCACTATATATATTAAATAAATTAATATTGGCGATTGTAAACTCATTAAAATTAAGTCCGCGACACAAGCTATAAATATGCACTGCATTAGCACACACCTTGCGCCGTTCATTTTGTTAGACGGGCATCAATGAACGCTCGACCCGTTATCTTTTTTTAAGAAATAAGGAATAGGTGAAATAGCAATATAATAAATTTAAAAAATTAACTTGAAAAAATTATTAAATTAAATAAAAAAATCTTTAAAAGTATTAAAAAATCAAACAAAATTTTAAAACTAATTAAATTAATTAATTTTTTAGCTTTATTAAAATTTTGAAGATTTATGTATTTTTTATAGGTTTTATTTATATTTTTCATATTAATTTGAATTCTTACTTTTGTTAATTAAATTATTTTTGACAATTTATTAAATATGTTTATGATTTTATTTAACTATATTTGATTTTTGAATTGGTATGTTTAACGTTTGGAGTGTATATAAAATTTATGGGGTTATAGTAGGTTTAGGTAATATAAAATAAATATTTTAAAAAAAATTTAAAACTCCATTGCTTTATTAATGTTTTATTTTCGTTTTAACTTCTATAATAAAAGGTCGAAAATAAGTCTAAATAAAATTTAAAAGTAGTAGAAAATCAACTAAATTTTCAAAACTAGTTAAATTAATTAATTTTTTTTAACTTTGTTTAATATTTGAAGATTTAGGCGATTTTTATAGGTTTTATTTATATTTTTCATATTAATTTAAATTCTTATTTTTTTAATTTAATTATTTTTGGCAATTTATTAAATAGGAAATAGTTGGGGGTGTGTATAGTAATAAAAAATAATTTTTAAATTTTAGTGTGGTGTGTTTAACATTTGGGGTGTGTATAACATTTTATGGGGTGTGTTTTAAAAAATGACCTGTTAAACCTGCTGTAGCAGGTAACTTGACCAAAATCAAAATAAATCGAAACTTAATGGACTAAATTCAAAAAATGGTAACTTGATGGACTAAATTCAAATTTGTGGTAACTTAATGGACTAAAAAAAATATAAAAAGAAGGATTATAAATGGAAAATATATATATAGATCCTTCAATTCCCATAGGGAGTATATATATATATATATATATATATAGTTAATTCGAAATTAAATTATGGTAATTAGTTATTCAAAGGATGAATAATAAAAATCTTAATTTATAATAATCTATGAATGATCAAAAACTTACCATCGATGATCTTATGGAAATTATATGAATGATCAAAAACTTACCATGGATGATCTTATGGAAATTAAGTGAGACAAAATTAATCTTTTCGATTAATGATATATTAACTTATCAATATGCATATATATATTAAATTTTTTAAAATTAATGATATATTAATTTAATAATTCAATATATGGTGAATTTATTGCAAAAATTGTCTCAAAATAAAAAATTTATTGCACTTTTGGTACTTATTTAGTAAAGTGATTATTTTATGTATATGTATTTTAATCGTGAAACTGATTTTAAAAGAATTATATATTTTTTTTTATGTTTGACTATCACTTTTGTATTACTTTAATAAGTATTTTTTAAACATGTTTGTAATTAATCCATGTCCATGTAGTAGTATTTAACTCATTTAATATATATATATTGGAGTGTATGTTAGTGTTTTGTATCATAATTTTTTTCTTGTCCCCCCTAAACTCGAATCTTGAATCCGTTCCTAACTGTGTGGTGTTTACTCCCTCCATTTTCTTTACCTTGATTTAAGTTTTTTCCCTTTTGAATATAGTACTATAACATAAATCATGCATAAACCTTAATTATTGTATACATGAATATCATCTACAATATTGATCACATTCATTACTAAACATAAATTTAATATTAAAATTAGTTATCATTAATGAAGGGTAAAATTGTCCATAATTATATATCTTAATATGTTGAAAATTGTTAAAATGACACTTATTTAAAAGTGGAGGGAGTATAATATAAATTTTGTGAACCCGATTTTAAGTACACTATTTTTTAAAGTAATTATATTGTGCATATAAAATATTAAAGTATTATTATTATTTTTTATTTATTTTTTATAAAAGTGAAGATCGAGGTGATATATTCGAAAAAAGAAGGTTAATGTGAATGAATCATGCCTATAAAACCATCCGCCCCAAACCATAAAAAATACTAATCCAATTAATACTTGATCAATAAAAAAGATAGATTATAAAATTAAAAATAATGTCGTCACAAATTTTGTCATCAGTAAACCCGACTTTTCTCAATCCAATGGCCATGAATATGTCCCCGTTTTCATCGTCTTGGCCGTGACCGTTGTCATATCCGTGGTGGCTTGTGCCGTCTGCAACCGATAGAAGGAGGGGAACCACCAAGCTGAACCCCCAAGAGTTGATGAGGCTGATGATCATGAGCAGAGCCCTACCCGGGAGTCGGAGTCAGAGACAGGTGACGTAGAATTAGGGTTCGATAATATGGTGGCGCCGCCTCATAACAACGGTGGACACGTTAGATTTGCAGATCATAATGTCTAGATATCGATCGATTTGATGGTGCATGTTCAACAGATCAAGCTTATATAAATTCAACGAGCTAGGGTAATTGTTAATTTTATTATATTTTGAATTTCGAAACAAACAATATTTTATTATGTTTTGGTTTTCCTTTTGATATTTAATTAATAATTAATTGGCTTTGGAATATTGTTTATATAATACTAGCTACTACTCTACCTCCGCTAATTAACTTTTCTCGCTATTCTTTCAATTTAATTACTCTTTTCTAATTCGTTTTTTTTAATCGATAACAAATTTAATTTATAAATTTCAAAAGAATCAAAACATATAAATAATTTTTAAAATAGATGGGAAAAGTGAAATGAATTTTTTTTGGAGCTTATTTGGTTTTGATGATTTGGTATATATGAAGGCCTAAAAGGGCATTATCAATGAATTTATTATATTGGCCCTGTCAATAATGCACAATTATGACTTCTTTTAAATACTTAATTAAGATTACATATTTAGTGACCCATTTAAGATTTCAGTAGAAATTAGTTATGTTTTTGGTACCATCAAAATTTATTAATTAAAACAATTATTAATTTATGAAATAATAAAATACTCAATTTATAAACACCCTTTCAAACTTCCACATGTAATTAATTACTATTATATATCGAATGAAAGCCTATCCTTTAATGTTAAGAAAAATTAGAGACGAGATATTTAAATTCCTCTTATTAATTTTCTCGAAACACGTGACTATTTTTATAAAAAATATGAGAAAAATATGTATTACATACTGTAACTTTTTTTTTTTTTTTTTTAAATGTTCAAAAATAGTTAAAATTTTAATTTACAATCCATAATATTTTCAATTGCTTAATTTATGTTCAATTTTCGTCGGATTTATAAAAATTCATCGGAAATCCCCAAATTTAATAATCACGTGATAAAAACGACGTCGTTTTGGCCAGTCCAATGTAAATGGGACGTAAATTATGTAATTAAAAAAGTTATGGGACGTAAATTAAATTTATAACTAAAATTTTAACTAAAAAGTTATTTATTCTATAAAATTTTAATTTACGTCTCATAACTTTTTTTAATTGCTTAATTTACATCACATTTACGTCGTAGTGATCAAAACAACGTCGTTTCTATAAAATGATTGTTAAATTTGAGGATTTCCGGCGAATTTTTATAACTCCGACAAAAATTGAACGTAAATTAAGGAATTGAAAAAGTTATGAGACGTACGTAAATTAAAATTTTAACTATTTTGGAACATTTTTCAGAAAAGATAGAAGTTATTGAACGTAAATAATTTTATTTCTAAAAAAAAAAAGAGCGTGAAAATGAGAATTCAACGCCAACGAGCTAGGAACCTCATGAAACACATAAAGAGTAAGATATTGAAAAAGACCACCACGAATATGGACAGGGAATTATTTTTAAAAGATTAATGAAGGAAGAAACATGTTTGTTAGTTAAGGAAGTAATTAGCATCCTTTTAGATGGATTTGGTGAAATGGAACTGTCTTGACAAACCGATTAGGTTGATCGTTTGAAAAATCTTCAAGACTTTTTGTTGGGATATGGTTTATATTAATAAAAGAAAATTTGATTTTGATTAGATACCAAAACCCTAAGTAAAACCCCAAGTATGATGATTTGCCAAGTTTAGATTTTCAAGTTAGAAAAGCTCATATATGTTAGGGAGCTTTAATTTTTATTAGATAAGATTATCCTTGAATCTATGGCAAATGACCTGAAAGCACAAAGAGCATGAAGACAAGTAGCATTAAAGACAAGGATGGACGTGAATGTAATGAAAAAATTCAGAATGGACGTGAATGCATGTACTATTTTCATGCAGGCCCTTGAACAATTTGAAAGTTCAAATTTATGGATAAGTTTGCTATCTCCACCAACGGATAGTTTGCTTCATCTATAAATAGGCCATATCTTGAAACATTTCAAGAGGACGGGACACACAAGCCATAAACATTCTAGTAATATTTTAGCATTCAAAAGTATTCAAAACACTCGAGAGATTAAAGCTTTTAAGCATATTCGTTTGTGAGTGTTATCTTTTGTGCCCACTAGGCAAGCTTATTGTTTTATTATCCTAAGCCTAGAAAGTGATATCCTAGTTGTTGGTCCTGAAAGGAGTATATAACAAGTGTATGGGGGGGGGGGGGAATACACTAGTATGCAATTCTTCTTCAAACTTTGATCAACTTAACCAAATATGACTCTAGCAGGGTTGTCCTGGACAACTCTGCTGAGATGTATAACTTCTTAAAGATAACAAAGCTACTAAGTACTATTAAGTACTTAGTTGAATGACTATCTAAGTTAGTTATATGTGCGGAATTAGTGGTTGGCCCTTTAGTTTAAACTCCTTTAAGTTCTAAAATCACTTAGTCAAATATCCAGTTTTCAGGGAACTTGTCCAAATCAGGTTTGCACAATGTTGAATGAATGAAAGTACTTGAAAGTAAATCAACACAAGAGTTTATAGTGGTTCAGAGACTCAAGCTCCTACTTCCACTTTCCCTGATTTAACAGGATAATTCCTTCACTGTTGGATTTAACTTGTTTTATAGTGCCAAGGTGCACTTGATCAAGAACACCACTCATTGGTGAATAGATCCCTAGGATGTCTAGAGTCCTAGTACCCTTTCTGAACTCAGAACTGAACTGTTCTTCTCTCAACAGTCAGCTCCTTCCACTTCTACTACTGCAACCTTCTAACTTTCTCACTTGAAAGGTATAAGGGTTGAAGTAAGGTTCCAACTAATGAGATATCCTTTACAATGAAGATCAGTGTATAAGGATAGGATATCTCTCTAAGCTTTGTATGATTTTAAAATGAGGACCAGCTTAGATGAAGTGTTTAAAGACTAAAAATGTCTTTTGAAGACTTTGAAGCTTCAGAATAGCTTGATAGTTGGATGGATAGTGGATACTTCAAATGGATCTTCACACTTCTGTATTTATAGACAAATTTGAGGATTTTCCCGTTGGAGAGGCAGCCCCAAATGTCTTTAAATGTCTTCCTTGAGCTCTTCAAGCTGGAAGACAGATTCTTGATAGTGACATGTCCTCATTTAGGAAATAAACGGCTGTAACCACTTTGTCTTCATTCTGCAGCACTTTTCCCAATGTCTGACTTCAAGATTCACTTGATCAAACATGGACATGGCTTCTGATGATTAGTCCTATGATAAGGACAACATTCCTTATCTCTTGGACAACTCTGCTTATCACTATCAGTAGAGTTTGCTTATCATCAAAGTTGGCATGCTCTCTTCAGATGACTTGGCTCTTTCTCTTTCCATGACTTCTTAGAATAGTTCATTGATCATTCATGGTTTGGATAAGTGGACTTGACCTCTTCAGCATAGTTGGCCTTGAGTTCCAAAGCTTGTTCTGGTTCATTAATGCTGAGACAATAGTATTGGACAACTGTTCTGAACTTTGACATTCATGTAGTAGACTTGATCTTCAGGATCTAATCCACTTAGTTGGTCTTCAGACAAATTGTTCCATTCTGGTTATACTTGATCAGCATACTTGTCTTTCAGCAGACTTGGGGTCAATCCAAAATTGAGCCTTGAGGGGACTTGGAACAGAAATAAACTTCTAAGTACGTGTTCCCCCTTAACTAGTGCATCTATAATTCTAAGAGCTGCCTAACACTTCAGCTTCTCTACTTGTCTTATACTACATGTTCCAACAGTCCTAAACATGTTTATGCATTCTGTCTTAACTAGTTGGCATGTCTTAAGGGGGTTTTGGTATCATAATCAAAACTCATTTTATTCCCAACAATTTCCCCCTTTTTGATGATGCCAAAACCTATACAATCTATGCAAAGGTGACTTGTATACACTTATTACATTTTTCTCTTCAGTAAGTTGACTGAAGTCAAGTTCCCTGAAAGAAAATGTGTTAGTGTATTTTCTGATTTCATTTGCATATAGGTTGACACATTAGACAAGTTGAGATTTTGTAGCAATATTTCTTGATTCAGAATAAGTTCAACTATCATTCAATTAAAGATCATTACAGGCATGTTGATAGTTGAGAAAACATATCAAAGCATGAAAAAGTACATCAGAATCACAAAATAAAGTACATGATCAGAGCAATACTTAACAAGATAGTTTAACAAAACATTAATCCTTAAGTATCAGAGCAAAAATATATCAGCAGTCTTGAGCAATTTCAGCATAGACGACCAATTTCAACAGATCAGCAACCAAGGTAAGTTTTCATCCTATTCAGCACATAAAGGTCAGGAAAACTTAGCCATTTAGAGATCATCCTCCTTGGGTGGCACCATCCCATATTGTACCCACACTCTCTTTTTTAACTCCATGGCCTCTTGGTTAGTTCCCTTTGGTCCAAGCACCATTCTGTTCAGCTTGAGGATCTCTAGGAATTCATGAAGAATATTTGATTGGCCAATCCATCCATCCAACTTGGGAGGCATGTAAATGATTGGCTTAGGGGCTATGAATTCAATTCTTGCAAGATCAGCAACTCCAAGGAGTTGCTGATATAGCTCCCTGTAAAACTCAATCATGAACTCAGTAAAAGTGGAGTTAGCATCCTTTCCATTCCACCTGTCAATGACATAATTATAGTCATACACAAACTCCCTTTTTGCTTCTTCCCATTTGTCATTCAGCTGAATTGGAACCCATTTATCCAAGTGTGGATATTTGGTGTCCATGGGAATCAGTAGCTGTGGCTTCAACTTGCTGTATGTGGCTCTTCTTCTTCTTGGTTTCTGAAAATCAGCCCTTCTCTTGTCTTTTGCTCTATTTGCTTCTTCCATCAGATCCATTTTTTCTTGAGCCCTCATCATGGCTAGCTTCTGCTGTGTTTCAGGATCCTTGTCATATCCTTCTTGAAACAGCTTTGATGGATCATTGACCAATACTGTTGCCTTCTTCTTTGGTTGAGGTCCAAAGCCTTCTTCATACAACTCTTCAACATTCTCAGCTGCTTTGGCACCTTCAGTGGACTTAGTCTCAGCAGACTTATCAGTTTCAGAAGACTTTGCTTTCTCAGCAGTCTTGGTCACTTCAGCAGTTTTGACCTTTTCAGCAGTCTTGGTCTTCTTGGAAGTAGGCTCATCTTCTTCAATTCTTAACTCAGGAGGAAGTTCAAGGTTGTTGGGAAAATCAGTGAATGTCTCAGGCTTTCTTTTGTTTCCCTTGGCCTTCTTGATCTTTCCTCTAGTTTGGACACCTTCAGCATCTTTGTCCAAACCAGAAACTTCTCCTCCTGGTCTTTGCTACAATCTTACTCTTTCTTCCTGTGCTGAGGCCATTGAATTCTTCAATGCTATGACTAATTGCTCTTCTTCATCTAATTCAATAAGAAGATTTGACTTTCTTAAGCTTCGGAAACGTAAGAAGATTATTGTATGGCAGACTGTGTTAATATTCGTTTGAAACCCATTGGAAAATCACTGTTGCAGATTCAAAAAATAAAAAATACCATCCTCATTTTGATAACATTTAAATTAAAACCCCAATCCCTCCCCTCCCCTCATAATTGAAATTTAATGTTTTTAAAATGTTATTTGTGTAAAATTAATAATTGACTAATATAATAAATTTAAGGATTAATAATATAGTAATGACTCTATTGTAAAATGATTCCAAAACTAATTTCGTGTTGCACCTTGGTTATCTATATTCTAAAGTGGTTTTTAGGTGTATTTTAATTGTGAAATTGATCTCACAAACTATGTATACAGTGTTGAGACTATTATTTATAAAAAGGTGTCATTTGTGCATTCTTTCTTGTGTAATCACTTTTGCAATTACCCCCTATAGTAGTATTTTATATTAAAAAAAAAAAAACAAATTGCCTTAAAAAATGGCTTGATGAGGGATCCAAAAAGATAGATAGACTCCCAAGTCCAGAACTTAACTTTGTGTATTATTAATTTTTTCAATTACCGAAATTCAATTTTAAAAATTTAAATATACACTATAACTAATTTAAAAGATATCCAAGAGCCAAAAGCAAAAACTAATTACGAGATGTTTTAACAGAGAGTTCTTAGAACAAATTGAATAAATTATGTCCTTAATTCTACAATATTGGGTGAAAAGTTTGTTTGTTATGAAGTATTATTTTTTTAGGTTCGTTAGACTCGACTCGATTATTTTTTTAAGTTTAATCAATACTCTTAGGTTTAATAAATTAGCATACATTAATTGTCTTTAGAAACACTTCATATTGTCTTTCCTATAGGCATCTATAGTTCTATATGGATCGAAAGTGGGTTCAAGCCGATTGATTGAATAAAAATTCATATACTATATATCTAACTATATTGATTGATCGTTTTTTGCAGTTTATCTATAATTGTCCGCTCAAGACTTACAACGACAAAAGAATGGACAAATGGAAAAAAGATTGGACAGGGTACCTTTACAATCGATTTTTGTAAACGTATAATTAAATTAGTATAACTTTTGGTAGAATGTAATATATTAACTTATATATTTGTGATGATGATATTTCATGTTTTTGGTGTATATATATTGGACGTATGATTGTGTACGTTTATTTATTTGATTTTTTTCGTATTTGACGTATATATAAATTGTAGTGGTATAATTAAGTTTTGATTTTGTATAAACAGGATTTTTAAAATATAAAATAATTATTAGAAAAATAATATCAAATATATATATATAAAATATAAAATAATTATTAAATAAATTTGGTTTCGTATAAAATTGATTTTTAAAATATAAAATAATTATTAAAAAAAATGAACCGCTGTCCAAGTCAAAAAAAAAAAAAAAAATACACATAGACAGCGGTTATGAACCGCTGTCCAAGTCAAAAAAAAAAATAAAAAAAATACACATAGACAACGGTTATGAACCGCTGTCCAAGTGACTTTACTTGGACAGCGGTTCAAAACCGCTGTCTAAGACCTCGCTTGCACAGCCACTAAAAAGAGCTCTCCAAGTGCAATTTAGCTTGCACAACTCCCACTTGGAGAGCTCTTTTAAAAGCTCTCCAAGACCCTTTTTTAAAGCTCTCCAAAGCCAAATTTGTAGTAGTGTCTAGAGAGAAGAATTCTCTAAGCGGTATGAGGTGAGTGTAATTTTTTTTGAATGTTTTAATTTGATTTGATTTGTATTATTATATATGAAGGTTGGATTGAAGGATTATGATGAAATTGATGTATTGAACTACAATGATTTTATTTTTACATTTGAGAGTGTTTGTTATTTAGATTCCCATCATTTGAATTTGATTTGTAATTTTGTTATAATTAAGGTTATTTTTATGTTTGTTACTTTAGATCTAATTATGTTGCCATCTAATGTAGCACAACGATGAAAAAAATATAAAATTTCAATGAAACTCGTTTATTCAACAGAATACAGAATTAAGCGATAAAAATGAAAGATTCCAAGCTAAGAGGGTCAAGAAATATGGAAAAATGAAATCCTTGAAAGCTGAAGAAGAAACCTCTGAAGATGACCAACTTCCATCTTCATCATCTGAGATGTTTACTAACGACAGTGATGAAGACTGTCTAATGACTATTGTAGACAATGATGAGGTACAATCTAATTCTAGTTCTGTCAATTCTAGTAACACAATGATGTCAAATGAAGACAACCTGAGACTTACCTTTGAAAAGTTGATGGAAGACTTCATGAGACTTCAAGAAATTCATGATCAAACCTTAAAAGAAAACAACGCCTTGAATGCTAAGATTGAAAGAATTACTCAAGTTGAAGCTGAACATGATCTGAGAACTAATGAGTTGTGCAATAACTTAACCAAGTAGTTGAATACTCTGAAGGCCAAGTCATCTGAACAACTTAATAAGTTGGAAGAACAAGTTAAGCTTCATGAGAGTAAGGACTCAGACTACCAAGCATTGATGGCTAAGTTTGAATATCTTTTCAAGGAACATGAATGTCTTAAAATGAGTGAAGAGAGTTTGAAGTATAAATTGGCTGCCCTGTACAAATCATCTAATTCAATAGATGAACTACAAGGAATGCAGAGGCCTATGACTGAAAAATCTGGACTTGGTTACAATCCATATGAAGCATCTTCACCATGCCTTAGTGATACTTCAGTAAGTATTACTAAGAGAGTCTTTGTAAAATTTGTGGCTCAGACTGAAATTGTTGAACCAAATCTGCTACAGACATTGGACAAAGGTAAACAACCCATTGTACCAACAATCCTGAACACCAAGTCAAAGATTGTAAAGTCTAAGACAACGATGGTGGAAACCATTAACCCCAAGGAAAAGCCTCTTATTAATATTTTAATTAACAAATTAGTTGATTAATCAACAAGCTTTAGAAGAAGCTAGGTGATTGGACAAGCTTGCTATTTAAAACACTCTATGTCAAGTTTTAAAACCATAATTATTAATATAGTTTAGTTTAGATCTAATTATGTTGCCATCTAATATAGCACAACGATGAAAAAAATATAAAATTTCAATGAAACTCGTTTATTCAACAGAATCCAGAATTAAGCAATAAAAATGAAAGATTCCAAAATTCTCATAAAATTATTTTACTTAATTTCTAATACAAATGTAGAGAATTTTAAAAAATATATTAAAATCACTTGGGGTCTAATTGAGTTTTTAAGTCGTGCATATGGAAGTGTTATTGTTGTGCAAATTAACGAAGTGTGATTATTTTTTTATGCACAACAATGTAAAAATTAATAAACACAAACTTATACAATAATTAAAAGAAAGGAAAAAAAACAAAGAGTTGAAGAAAATATATACTGATTATATTTTGATCTGATGCACAATAATTATAAGAAAGGATAAAAAATAATTTTAAAAGACTATGAAAAGAAATATTGTGCAATAATATTATTTTTGGGTTGCTGGAAGAAAATTTTGAATATGGTAAACTCAAAAGACTAAAGTCAAGAAAATGGATTGGTATGCAAATATCATCATTTTATTTTACATCCTCTAATTTTTTTGAACAAAAAAGAGACTTGTTATTAAGAGATCGAGTACCATCTGTACTCGAAGATCAAGATGTTACATAGTTTGAGTTACAGCATAGCCTGGGGTTGCTGATCCAGTCTTGAAAGGAAAAAATATTGGCTCCATGGTGATTCAAGTAGAAGAGGCTCCATGCTATAGTTCTGATTTCCTCGAAAGTTCTCAACGGATTGATCGCCTCCCCTTTGAAGATTTTATATTTTCTCGCTTTCCAGATGAACCAGATAGCACAAGTCCATATGCATTCCAGAATGTGTTTTTTCTCCTTTTGCCACCTAAGATACCGAGATGTTGCACCAAGTGTTGAGCGGGCTTGGGATTGCACGGCTAGAGACCAAACCTGATGCGAAAACATGCAGCCGAAGAAGATATGCTGGGTATTTTCTTCCGATTGATGTCGTCCCCTTCTCCTAGAATATTATTTCTTCTTTTCAGACTTGCACGCCAAGATAATCCGAATAACAGTTGAAACCATATTTGGATACATGTTATTTATGTCCCTAATTAACTCTCATGTAATCCGAATAACAAAGATGTGGAGCATTCTATATCACCATCAAGCATAATCCTCTTCGTTTTCTTTTCAAGATTGGTGTGAAAATCCTTGACTAGTTTGCATTTAAGTCCCCTCTCTACTACAATTCTTTAACTGTATTTGTTCCCCTTTTTGACTCCCATTAATCAATATATCATTTTTGCTGTCCAAAAAAAAAAAAAAAAACTCTCATGTAATCCTCAAAAGAGGCCCACTCGGCCCTTGAGTACCATTGGTACTCCATAATAATATCATTTTTCCCCTTTAAAAAAAGTGTATATTAATCAATTTCGAGCTTTTTTCTGGGCTCAAAGATTAACTACTCCAAGTGCAGCCTTGTGGGAGTCGATGTGAATGGAGAATTACAGAACCAAATGACATCTACTTAGCCTTGGAAAGGTATTATTCAGAAAGTCAAGAGTAGTATGAGCAAAAATTCGACAAAAAATCCATGGATTTCGTGAAATGACATTTGTAGACCAAAAATATGGAACTCTTTAACATGGCTCTTCTTGGCAGGTGGGCGTGGAGGATTCGGGTTGAACCTAATTTATTGTGGGTGAGGATACTCGATTCCAAATATGGGGCAAAATCAACTATAGAATTGAATCAAGGGGCAGAATTCCTCGTACCTATATATCGAATTGGTGGAAAGACATTTTTCATTTACGTAGGCAAATTAAATATCTCGTTCTTTCTACTAACCAAACACATCGGGAGGCGCAAATAACGACCAACATTAAGTGCGTGTGAGACACGGCCCCGTAAGACTTGCATTGCACGACACCTTAATTCGTTTACGTAGCAAGTATTTTGAAGCCCAACGACTAACCTTCCCCATTTAGAAAGTTAATTTTATAAATCGCCAATGATTCAAAACGATTTAATTTCAGATTCATAATTTCATGTTTTTGCCAGCTGTGGCTTCTGGAAGCTTCTTCATAAGTCCAAAATCCCTGTAAAAGGAGGAGAAAAACAGGAACTCTAAAATCACTACAGCCGTCAAACCCTAGCTAGCTACAAACCCTCAATTCCATAAAAATAAATTTATTCCTACAGCCGTCAATTCCATAAATTTCAGATCCACTACATCTCTCCTCTAAATCGTTGCCTTTCTTATGCAGATGAAGAATTGATATCTTCTAATGTGTATAGAAGAGGAAAAACAGTCTGTTCTTGGGCTGGATACCGAGATTTAAGAAAAAAAAAAAGTGGAAACAGTCATTTCTCCATGATTTTTTTACTTGATGATTTTACTTAGAGATGTTTATCCAGATCGAGCTAAACGGGCCGGATCGATTAACCCTGTGCAGGGTTAGAATTGATAGATCATAGGCCCGTTTAAATTCAGACTTTTTTTTATTGGATTTTTTTTGCTTGATGCAATTTTAATTGTTTTTTCATTTTTTTAAAATTAAGTTTTTTTAGTGGTTTTTTCTAATCTCGTGTATAGAAGAGGAAAAAACGGTCTGTTCTTGGGCTGGATATTGAGATTTATAAAACAAAAGGAAAACCGTCATTTCAGTTCCATGAATTTTTTTTAATTGATGCTTTTACTGGATATATATTTGCTTGATGCTTTTAATGGTTTTTTTTTTTTTTTAAATTAAGTTTTTAGTGGTTTTTTTTTTTTGTTTTTATAAATATATCGATTGATATGTAACTTCATGGATCATAACTAGGTCTAATCCTATATATGTTGGGCTTGGGCTTGTGCTAAAATAAAAAAAGTTTTTTAAAGGAGCATGAATTGATCCTAACGGGCTTGGAGTGTAGGGCAAGTTTGATCCTAACGGGCCTGGAGTGTGGAGCAAGTTTGGCTCTAATGCGCTTGGAGTGTAGGACAAGTTTGATAACTCTATATAAGGAGTCCTTAGGTCTTTGTTACAAGTGCACCAATCAATATACTTTAGTCTTGTATTTGATTCTAGTTTAAAGTCCTTTCTTATATTCTCTTGTAATAGAGTCTCGTGAGAAAGGTGAGAGTCATTGTAGACTTGAAAGAGTGTAGGAGGGTTGAGTGTCAAAAGAGAGGAATTCTGTGTGATTGTAAAAATTTATCATATAGTGATCTCTTTGGTGGGTCGTGGTTTTTCTCCGGTTTTGGAGTTTCCACGTTAAATCCTTGTGTTGTTGATTGTGTTATTTCTTCATCTTATTTCTTGTTTATTTTTCGTCTGCCCTTGTGGGAATTAATTTCCCAACAATATATGTATCATCGGAAAGAAGATGTGTTTTTGCACAACAAAGTTGTTGAAAACAACTTTTGGATATGTTCTGTACATGGGTTTTGTTTATGTGTTTCGGTTTCAGTTTCTTGAAATCTAACCCCGATTCTACTTTGATTTTTCATCTCGTTAAAACAAGATGCAATTTTTTTTTTTGAAAGATAGCACTAATTAATCAAGATAAGTTGTATATATATATATATGTGTGTGTGTTTCTTGAAATCTAATTCCAGTTCTACTTTGATTTTTCATCTCGTTTTTTTAAAATTAATTAAACACGAGATGAAACATTTAATTAGTTTGAAATATATGACATGCTTGTATTTTTTTGTAATTTGAATTTTGCAGATTGAGAGATCAATGATTTCTTCAAAGGCTTGTCGGCCTACATTCAAATCTATCAAGGTGAGGAAATTAATTAATGAAGATTAATTATTTTATTTCTCTCTTTTGAATATTTTTTGAATTTCTTCATGTTTAAGGAAACTGAAATAGGAATAAATGACTTAGCAAAACAACAAAAAAATTCATCAAAGGATTTTTTTACGGACTAAACAAAATTTAATATATATATATATATATATATATATATATATTTTAATTTAATAAACATTCATCGAAAGGTCAATAAAAATGGGGTTTCAAACCTCCATTTCCTCTATGCACATTCATTTGATCACAAATAATGCCATTTTGCATCACGGCTAATCCATATAAGTTTTTGATGCCTTTTTCAAAGTTTGTACGATTCGTATATATCACACGAGCGTCTCAGTTGGAATGTGTTTCTTGTTTCCGGTTGTGCACGAAGATTTATTTTGAGATTTTGTTAGAATACGATTTTCGTATTTGTCTCTCAAATAATGCTTTTGATGTAGTAAGTGAGTGAAGATTCCAATGAACCATAAAACTTATCATCATAATTTATCATGTTCGTGGTATACCGATTAAGGGAGAGCAAACGGAAATAATGCACGCACGACGAAAACAAGTGTATATATATATAATAGAATTAAAGTTGATTAGAATGTTAGCAGTTATTTTCTACTTTATTGTATATACAATAAAAGTAGAAAATAATGTAACAAATTTATAGTCACTGTTAATTCTAATATTTTCACTTGTTGAATCATTTTCTTTCGTGCATTATATCTGTTACACAATGCAATGCAACCTTTTGTTTTCTCTTAATTGGCTCACCACGAACATGATCGAATTATGATGATACGTTTTCTGGCTCAATGGAATCTTTATCGACACCTACTATACATCAAAAGGATACGAAAATTAATCGTTACTCTACAAAATCTCAAAATTGGTATATGTTCCGCGTTTATAGTAGTGAATAATTCTTCGATTTCAAACTGCATTCAGAAACTCATTCCATTTGAGAAGCTCGTGTGCGATATACGACTTGGACATACTTTGAAAAAGGTGTCACAAACGAAAATGGATCAACTTTGATTCAAAAATATTTTTTATGATAGTGCTAACACTGAAAATTTTTTTTAAAAAAAACCATTTTGTTTTCCGTAAAAAAGTCATGTTCCTTATAGTGCTAACACTCAGATTAAGCAATCATCTTTCGCTTATTTTCAATTTAATCTAAACTTTTAGGTAATTGTAAGTAAATTATTAACTATAAGTTAGTGATTTAATTTATTTTCAATTACTTAAAAAGTTTAGATTAGATTGCAAATGAGCGTAATGTGGTTATTTAATTTGTAGTTAACCCTTTTCTATTTCAGTATTCTTAAACATGAAATTCAACAAATATTTAAAGAGGTTTTGAAATTAGTTGTACTTTGATAACTACCACACCTTGAGAGCTTTGAATGTAGTATCTACAACATTCAAATTACAAGATGCAGTTCTATTTCGATCAATTATTATTATTATTTAATCTTGTGTTGTATCATTTATGGCGTTCTTAATGAAGGTACATATTTTTTGAGGAAAAGTTATGGACCGTGGATGGCGTAGCACATTTTAACTCTCGTTAAAAAAATTGATTTTGTAAAAGTCTGGGTTTAAATTGATCCTAAACAAATAAATCTGGCAACGTACAGAGTATTTTTACGCGACAAAATAAAAGTAATCAATAGTAAATACCAAGTGCTTATTATATATAATAAATATCTTGCAATTTACTCTCTAATATATTTACTCTAAATTACAAGATTTGCATTTAGACTCCCTTGCCCTTTCCCTCTGTAAATCCGCAAATTTTATCTTAATTATTTCAAAATAGACATCTGCCAGTACAGCCCCAAATCCGCCTAAGGAAGGTTTCGTGTTGCAGTACAGACGCAGATCCTTAGTATCGAGGCTCATGCTGCAATCAAGAGGATCTGGAATAAATTGACTCCTCTAAAGTTCTCGGGGTTGGCCTGGAAGGTGTTAAGAGGACGTCTTGCCACACGGAGTGAACTTCATAAGCGGAAAATATTAAGTGCCGGCGCAGATCTGGATTGCGCTCTTTGTGGAGCAAGCGAAGAAAACCTGCAGCATCTGTTCGTTGGATGTGACATGGCTAATAAGATTTGGAGGATGACTTTCTCTTGGCTTGATAGTAGCTCACCAATGTCGAATGATATTATTTCACATTTTCACCAATTCTGTGGCATCACCGGTTCTTAGCGTAAAAAGAACATATTGGAATGCATTTGGTGCTTGACGGTCTGGTATGTTTGGAATGCTAGAAATAAGAAGATATTCTCACATGAAGAGTTGAAATCGGAAAAGCTGTTCGATGAAATTAGAGCAAAGGCCTGGAGTATTTTTTGTCTTCATAATGTATGTCCAACCAACTACGATCTCTTTTCATGATTGGTGTGCCTGCCCGAGAGCAGCAATCTGCTCATAAGGAGGGTTATCTCGTTATAGTATTAGCTGGGGTTGTTCCAATCCTTCGTTCTGTAATAGCATTTGGCCGTTGTACCTAGTTTAATTCTCATGAGTACCTCTGGTACTCTATTCTAATAAAATACATCATTTTTTCCTCTCAAAAAAAAAAAAAAAAATAGACATCTGCCAATGTTATAATAAATTTGAGTTTGTATGCTCTGATTTGAGTTTTTTTTTTTTTTTTTTTAATTTACTATAAGAGTAAACTATCTTCTTTTATAAAATTAAAATTGGAATGCGATTTCAAGAAATTACCAAAATAATAAAATAATATTCATGTTAAAACGTATATATAAAACTATTAAGTTTAGTATAATATGAACTACCATAGCTATTTTATTTTAATTTTACGAGTAAAAAAGACCAAAATTGAAAAAGGGTCGCAAGTGAATCCGACTGCATAAAAATGTTTGGAACGTGATAAAATGTTAGTATAATAAATCTGAAATTTTCTTTAAGGGGAAAATGCATCAACGTTCAAATAAAACTAATTTTCCACAAGTGCAAAACTAGGACACTAACGTATTTAAATGTCGTTTCGGCTTGCATTATTCGTGCAAGTGCTCTATATGTTTTATTTTACTTGTGAAATTTATTCGGAATATTTATTTTAATTTAAAGGACTGTTTTTGGATCTGCAAGTCATAAAATTTGCCGCGTGCAGATGATCATTTTTGGAATCGGCCAATTATAACATGTTTTTATTCAATTGCCATGCGTCAAAATTAATATTTAGTTAATCCGATTCGTATTAGGATGTTTGAAATAGTTTGCAGAATTTTCATAAAACGACTAGGACTGAAATTGATAAAAAAGGTGCAATAACGCTCGCATTTTTAATAACTTTAAGAACGAAGTTTAATGCCCTTGTTAAAACAAATGTGAAAGACGATCCGCCAACCAAAAACCCTAATCAGATAAACTAAAAAGTGAACAATTTTTATGAAAGAATTATATGCATTATTACGACATCCTTTAAGAATTATTATTTACAATCAAGAATAATTGATAACTTAAAAGTGACATAACCCTAGGTGAAGTGCAACCCACATCGAACCTCAGATGATCCTCGCTACACTCGAGCTTTCAAAATCCATTTTGAGTTTATAACTTTTATTAAAATTGAGTGGCTTTCAACCTACATCTGTATTGCCGATATAAATGTTATGTACACTGTTGGTGCATTTTAATGTAAGTTATTATATATATACACACATGATGATTGTAAACTCATCAAAATTAAGTCCGCACACAAGCTATATATAACTATGCACTGCATGAGCACACCTTGCGCCTTCTGTTCTGTTAGACGGGCATTAACGAATGCTTGACTCGTTTCCTGAAATTTCAAAATTTATTAAAATGTTTCGATCTTGCGATTTGTGAGACCGTTCCGTTAGACTGAACTCCAACAGATGAAGATGGTGATGTGCTAATGAGAGTCTAAATGTAATATAATATTAAGAAATAAGGAATTAATGAAGGTGAAATAGTATCTTATCTCAATATATTTATGTACATTATCTTTTTTTTTAGAAAATTATACTTTCACAATCCATCAAAACTGTGCTAACTTTTTTTATTTTATGTCAATTAAAAGTGCCATTCACTTTATCTACTTTATTTACTTTTTCTTAAAATTTGTGTTAAAATATATACTCCCTCTATCTAAAAAAGATAGTCCACTTTCCTTTTTCACATAAACAAATTCAAACATTTTTAGCATATAAAATTTTGTTCTTATATTCTTGTAATACCTCTATTTAATGATATTGAAATTTGTTCCAACAATCATTAAAAAAGGGCATTTTAGGTAAAAATATTGAAATAAAAGGAAAGTTGACTATAATTTGAGACAAACCAAAAAGGAATAGTGGATTATCTTTTTGAGACGGAGGGAGTATATGAACACACTTTTCTTGCACAAATTGAGGAATAATCATTGTTTTATTCTATTTAATAAAACATCTTTAATTTATTAAGTAGTCACATGACTCACACCTAAAAAAATCATCAAACCCTAAAAAAAATCTATCATCTCAAAATTTAAAATCTCAATGATTAGCAAGAGGTGAGTTGTCACACACTCACTTATTAGTTGTCATTCACTCACTTCATTTAAATTGCAGCCAATTCTCCCATTTTAACACACAAAACCCTAGCCTTCTCTCTCTCTAAACTCAGTACTCCTTGTTTCTCCCTCTCTCTCTAAAATCCCTCTTTGTTTCTCTCTTTCTCACACACAAGATGAAGAGAGCTAAGGTGGGTTCAGCTGCAAATGCAATGGTGGT